>OX101753.1:39576091-41976091 GCA_944452675.1 Tachina lurida
AGATTGGTATTGAAATTCAGCATCGGGCAGACGATTGCAGAGCTGGAAAACTTAAACTTCATTTTGCCATATAAAAGTAACTACCAAAAACAAATTTTTATTTTTTTTAATAAATGAACTTATTTTACACATCAGTACGATTACAACTGGTATTTTAAATTAAAAAAATATAAAAAAATTAAAAAAACGTTTCCAGGGTTGGAAAACTTTAACTTTTTGTGTTATGTAAAATTAACTATGTCTAAAACTATATTAGTATTTTCTCGAGAACCGTAAGAGGTACAGACCTGAAATTTGGACACAGTGTGTAGACCTTTGGCCGCTACAACAACAAATATATGAAAATTGGAAATTAAAGGGTGTTCCAAAACGAGCAACGAAAAATTTTAAAATCCCATGTAATATACATACAATTGTATGTATGTATGTATATACACTTGAAATTTGTAAGGTTAGTGTATTTTTATACAGACTACAAAAATTAACACTAAAATTTCAAAAAATTTAAATTAAAGGGTGTTCCATCAGTTAATGCAATTTTGACTATGCAATTTTGACAACTTGCTGTATCTTGGAAACCGTGAGAGCAAAACTCTTGAAATTTTCAAAAACGGTAAAACTAAAAAATCAAAAAATTATAAAATCGCCAAACCGAAAAAAATCGCCAAAAACAAAAAAAATCGCCAAAGCGAAAAAAAGCACCAAATTACAAAAAAAATGTCTAAGACTAAAATATATTGGCGAATAACCGGAAAAATTGCTCAAATGAAAAAAAATCGTCAAAATGAAAAAAAAATCGCCAAAACGAATAAAACCCCACAAAAACAGAAAAAAATCCAAAATAAAAAAAAAATACCAAAAACAGAAAAAAATCGCAAAATGAAAAAAAAACCCAAAAAACAGGAAAAAATTGCCAAAATGAAAAAAAATCTCCAAAATGAAAAAAAGCGCCAAAACCAGAAAAAAAATCGCCAAAATGAAAAAAAACGCCAAAATGAAAAAAAGTCGCCAAATTGAAAAAAAAAATCCAAAATGAAAATAAACCCCCAAAAACAGAAAAAAATCGCCAAAATTAAAAAAAAATCGCCAAAACGAAAAAAACCCCACAAAAACAGAAAAAATCCAAAATGAAAAAAAAGCCCCAAAATCAGAAAAAAATAGCCAAAATGAAAAAACCCCAAAACAGGCAAAAATCGCCAAAATGAAAAAAATCGCCAAAATGAAAAAAATCTCCAAAATGAAAAAAAAAGCCCCAAAAAACAGAAAAAAATCGCCAAAATAAAAAAAAATCGCCAAAATAAAAAAAAATCGCCAAAATGAAAAAAAATCGCCAAAATGAAAAAAAATCGCCAAAATGAAAAAAACCGAGAAAAACAGAAAAAAATTGCCAAAATGAAAAAAAGCCCAGAACAGGAAAAAATCGCCAAAATGAAAAAAAAACGCCAAAATGAAAAAAAATCGCCAAAATGAAAAAAAATCGCCAAAACGAAAAAAAACCTTAAAAAACAGAAAAAAATCTCCAAAATAAAAAAACCCCAAAACAGAAAAAAATCGCCAAGATGAAAAAAAATCGCCAGAATGGAAAAAAAAATCGCCAAAACGAAAAAAACCCAAACAACAGAAAAAAATCGCCAAAATGAAAAAAAAAGCCCAAAAACAGGAAAAAAATCGCCAAAATTAAAAAAAAATCGCCAAAATGAAAAAACCCCCAAAATAGGAAAAAATCGCCAAAATGGAAAAAGAATCGCCAAAATGAAAAAAATCTTCAAAATGAAAATAAGCCCCAAAAACAGAAAAAATCGCCAAAATGAAAAAAACCGAGAAAAACAGAAAAAATCGCCAAAATGAGAAAAAAGCGACAAAACTGAAAAAATCTTTTAAACTGAAAAAAACTTCAAAAAAGCAAAAAAGCTACATTAAAAAGTGCTCAGAACCGAATGTACGGAACCCTTCGTGCGCGAGTCAAAGTCGCACTTTACTGAATTTTTTAATATTAAAGGAATTAAATGAAACTAAGTTTTTTCTTATTTCGTTTTTGCTTCGTTCACTTAACATATTTTATGTATTTTTTAAAGAACTAGATTGGTACAAGGAATTAGAAAAATCCTAAATTATGATTCCAGGGTTGGAAAACTTACACTTTTTGTGTTATGTAAAATTAAATAGGTCTAAAAATTTTTTTCTTTTTCTTTATAAATTGAATATATTTATGCTTCTGAAAGAAAAGATTGGCGTATAAAATTTGAAAAATGAAAATTACAGCTCCAAAGATGGAAACTTTAAAAAAATGATAAATTTTTTCACAAAACAAATATGTATGTATGTGTCTGTATACTATATATATGTACGTACGTTGGTAAAGGGTATATAAGATTCGGCACAGCCGAATATAGCACTCTTACTTGTTTTTATTTAAATTTTTTTTTGTTACTAAATGTCACCACATACAATATAAAAATGAAAAACATGCCCAAGTAATTGCGTTCCCTTGTCTTCCTTCTGTTATCTGTCGTAACTTTTGCTGCAGGAATTCTATTTTTTGTTATTTGTAATTTGCAATAAGAAAAATAAAACGAGACTGTAAAAATATTTAAGATTTTCATATGATTTGTTTATTCATTGTTGTCTTTTTTTTAGGACCATAGATTGGCGTTTCCATTTTCTTTAATGTTAAGAAATTGCTGGAAGGGTGTGAAGCTGTAATATGTGTTCGCAAAAAAAAACAGAGATGTGAAAGGAGTGGAATATCAAGCTACCCTTCATCCCCTTTAGTTAGAAATATGCATTTGAGCCAGAAATAGAGAAGTAAAAGTAAAAATATTGAATTTTATTTGTTTTAAAAGCGAAAAAAGAATGAGGGGAGTGTATGATTGGTTTTATTTGTATAGAAAGATTAAAGCGTAATTCATGTTGCTACAATTATTCTGCATTTTGAACTTTAACCATTGTCAAATAATTGTCAAAGGATGCCAAATCTGTCAAAGGTTAATTGTGATGTGATTGGAAGTAGCATTTCTTATTACAACTGTCCTTAAATTGAGGCCGGAGCTTAAATACTTTTCTTATTAAAAAGTTTGCTGTGAGCACAAATTTGTACAATATCCAAAAAATTTTAATAGGCGAAATGCTTTATCCGAAATGAATGAAACCACCTATTACTTTTTAATACCGCTATAAGTTGGCATTGGATAAGATTAGGAGGACGCAGGAAAGAGGAAGAGAGTTTTGAGAAGCATGCAAATTAGCTGCGCTACTAAGAAGTCAATTTTGAATATATTGCAGATTAAAGTCATGTTAAGAAAAAGAACCAGACATTTTTATAAATACATCAGACATCTTTATAAAGAGAAGCATTTGTATTCGGAAACCTTAATTAGTTACAAGTATACTCATTTACTAACTAATTTTTGACACATACCGAGATCAAACGTACTTAAATTTTATGGGTTGTGTCCAAAATTAACTAACTTAATAATAGACACGTGTCTGAAGCAAGCAATTTTTCATTAGTATTTACCGATAAACATGAGATAAGGCTTTTAGACCAGCCTGCTTGGAAACCATAAGGACAGCCCTACTTCCAGGATCAGATGTGGAGACCCAATTATGTACTCAGTTACTGAAACCTCAGGAAATAACAAGAGGCCCTATATACCTTATAGGGACTAAAGAATCTAACATATACACCCAGAAAAAAGATTGGTTGGAAAATGGTTAGGCCAACAAAATATCATTTGCATAAACTATATGTCAGTTCACACAATCAATTTTCTGTTAATCGAAAAAACAATCCATCTTTATTGCCATAAGGGCATAATTGTAATAAAGGTATGATTCTGACAATTCTTAAATTGATTGCATCAACCGAGCGTAGGCTTTTGCCATGACTAATTCATTGATTGGTTAACACAACTGAATAAAATATTATGAATTGGATGTTACTACCAACTTTTGGTATTGGCAACTAAAAAATTTTCGTTCTATATTAATGTTAAAATAAACACTTTCTATCAGTTGCTGCAACTAACTAGAGGTTGAGCTTACTATCATAGTTTATACTCGTTGAAGCAAATTAAAAATTAACTTTTGTGACTTTCAAAGATATTATGATTTATGAATTCTCAAATGGTTTTTGAAAGTCTGTGCATAAGATAACAGGTTTGTGGCTGTTCAAAATGTGTGCTTGAAATAAATAAATTTCAATTAAAAATAACTTATGACAATATGTTAAATAATAAATTTCTTAAATTTTATACTTTTATTTGCGTTTATTGCTTATTTTATTTCAGCAAGGAAGGCCAATTTTTCCTTCACAGGTACCAAATATGATATTGTTTCAGTTATACTAACCACATTTTCGGTAGCAAGAATAACTTTTTTTTTCAAATTCCATACTGTTAACCAATTTTTTCTGTTGCTGCAACTATTTGTTTAAGGGTTATAATTAAAATATAGTGGTACCACAAGAAAATTGCAGTTGTTATACCAGAATTCTATATAGTTGGTGCAACGACCAAAATTCGATTGGCAACAAATTCCGTTGTCTCAACGAATCTGTTTTCTCTGTGTATATAGTGACTGGTGTGATGCCGTCAACCAGACACTATTTTAGGTGATGCTGCCATACAACAGAAGTTATATTGACTACAATCTTAGCAGCAAGAGTTAAGATGGTTCAAAATACCTCGGCAAGGTACAGGATCATAGTCAGGGATAACTATGTACGTAGATTGCAACCTATGTGGTCTTTGCAAGTCATATAGTGCTTTCTATACACTCTTAACGTCACCCGCTGCTTTCACCACCGTGACATTAGACCACAAAGGCAGGTGCTCACGTAAGCCTGAATCACATCTCTCTTTGGGACATAACACTGAATGACCGTAGTTATTATTCATTAGGTGATAGATATTATAAGATATCAAACTAGTAACTGCATGTAGGCTATATATATATTAATTCAATTTCTAAATTATTTTATTAGATAATCATTCCATCAACTAGCCCATCTGTATGAAGAAGGATTTCATACGTTTAGGTGTCGAGTGCTCATAAGCTCTATATGATCACTTGCTGGCTAGCCAACTGACACTAAAGAAGGTTTCTGGATGTTTTAAAATAATAATCACGGGTCATTCTTAGCTCTAAATAAGTGAAGACTTGGTTTCTATTACCCATGCTTGCAAGGGAGTCGAAGAGAAATAGCAACCTACTTAACTAGAACTGTACCATCAATAGTGAGACATTAATAATAACACATTCCCACTGAACCTATTGGGAGCATAGGGTCTCAGTGAGATATTAACGTGTGACCATTTACACCTCCTGGGTACTAGTACTCTTGGTGAATTCCGACACCTTGATCTTATAACATCCACGAAGCATAGGGCTGCTGGCAATACCTCAAAGAGCACGTAACTCTAAATAGCAAAAATTATTGGCGAGTCTTGTCCGAAGACCAAGTGAAACCTATTATTTAAGTCTGACTTGTGGACTTTGAGCTGTGAGCTTGTATCTCAAGAAACTGGAGGTATTCATTACTGCTATCTCCTGAATTCTTTAGTGTATTTTTATACTAAAATTAAAATTAAAGTAATTTTTACAACTTGCTGTATCTGGGAAACCGTAAAGCCTGGATCACACCATCGGCGCAATGTGACGATTTTCATCGGCTCACCGCCATCAAGCCATAAGTAATGAGCCACATTTAGCCAATTTGTATTTGTACCAGATTACAGTCACTAATGGCAATGAATGCAGGGAGGAAATGGAGACAATGGAGCACTTCCTTTGTCCTTGTCTAGTTTTCGCCCCGCCGAGATCACGTGATTTTGGGGATGACACCTTACCAGACATTACCCACCTTAGAGTTATTGACTGGAACAACTTGAGAAACTACGTGAACGATACTGAGTTCATCCCCGGACATGAGCGCAATGGGTCCACTTTTCAACCTAAGCTAACCTAACCTAACCTAGCCAGTTTGTTTGTCTTTTTATTGGACATATTTCTGCTGGGAGGAAGCTATATACATTAATACTTCTGCTTCCTGGATCCACCGGTGTATATCAAGTAATTTTTAACCGTTTGTGTTTTAATAATTGCAAAAATCCCAGATAATTAGCAAAAGTGAATGAAATATTAATTTTGGGGTGATTAATGAATTCCTGCCATTTGATTTTACGCATCCCCACAAATCATCACACTACTAAGGCCATATCACAAAATAAATGCAATTGTGTTAAGTTACCTGGCATCAGTTCTTAAAGCAGTTGTATTTTGTTTGATTTCATGACAAGATTCAATACCTTAAAATTCCTAGCCACCTAGGTGCAATTCCCTTTCCGTTGCCTCCTGTTATTTGTGCAAGCAACTGCTGCAAATGTCATAAACAATCCACGATGATTTTCTCAAAGCTTCTTTGATTCTCTTAGAATTCATCCTTCGTTGCAAGGCTCAAGTAATTTGGTAAAGAGTCCAAATCCTCACTGGTTGGAACATTGATATTTGAAATGTTTTTAGTATGTGGAGAATCTCCTAAATTTTAAGACTTAGACTATGAATTTGTTAAAGATTTGGCTCAGTTGAAAGAGAACTCTTTCTTACTGGAAAAAGGAAGAAATTTTGGGAATTGTTGTTTGAAGTGTGCCCTCCTAAAGTGAATTTTAAAATACTAGCGTTAAAAGTGCGTTTCTCTATGTTCCTATATAATACTTGCTATGTTCTCTTTGATTCGTATAGGTTTAGTGGAAGGCACCAGATATCAAGGATTGTGGAGATTCTTGTTGTACCCCTTTTACACACGGAAAGTTTACTTTGCAAAGTCTTAATTCAGCTGGGAGACAGACAGAAAGAGATAGTATTTCTCCCTCTGTCTTTCACACAGCTGAATTAAGACTTTGCAAAGTTAAATTTTCGTGTCTAAAAGGGGTATTGATATATTTATAAATGGTAGAACTTGTTCTTTAATGTAAATGTAAATCAAACAGAGTATTAAGTATTATCATCTAAAGAGAAAATAGCTGCCTCAACTTTTTAATGTATGTACATATTTTTCAGTATTTTTCAAAAAATTAAAGACTATAATATGTACAACAAAAAGCTTTCCATTAGCATTTGATATTTTCCTTAGAGATAATACCACTCACACTCGCTTACACAAAAAAATTTTACATCTCGTATTACTTGTGTGTCAATGTCAGTAGCTCTTTATCTAAATAAACCGCAGATACAAAATTTACAATAATCATCATATTTTGTAGAATTTGCATGCTTTTGGCATTAAAGAGACGAACAAAAGTAACCAAGCAATTATTCAAGACCGAAATGGAACCAAATCCAAGCCAACAATCAACTTTTCAATGCCCTCTGCCAGAGCACAGGCTTGCGAATGAAAACATAATAAAATATTTTTATACACTGGTAAAAATGTACGAGTATTATGGTAAATTCTGCTAATAATTATTTTGTACATTTTGCTATAGAAGTCCTGAACAGTGGATTAAAGGTTATGCTTTCCAAGTAGGTATTGTTTTCTTTTGACTCCCTATGATATTAGTTGCCTAAAGTTAGATGAGACCGTAGCATAGAATATATTCAAATTAGAAAGATAATGCGATTGATATATTAATATTTATTCCATTACGGAGCTGGATTAACTTTAAATAACAACACTTCTTCATTAGGTTTGCTCTCTTCCGATTGTGGTTAAGGATCATTACTAGGTTCCTGCGATTGTGTTCTGTTATTTGACAGAAAGCAAGAGCTGAATGTAACCTACACGAGGCGAAAAAATTTAAGTATTTTCCGTCCAACCACGTCATAGTTTGGGCTATGTGCCATCTTCAGTGATGTGATATATGATAGGCTCTCGGAAAATAGTTTCAAATTTATATAAATGCCATCGAAATAAAACTCACTTACTCTACATATCAAGTGACATTCTAACAAAAAAAGTTGCTTATTTAAACTATATAAGGAGGGCGACTGAATTACGACTTAAGTGGTTACAACAGCATAGTAATATAACTAATTCTGTTGAATAGGAGACTTGTTATAAGTCGCTTGACACGCCTCGAAATATTCATTTATGAATCGGAAAGCTGCTGATAAATAAAGCGTTGTTGATTTTGTAGTATAAGGAAAGTGAGGACTGTACTTGGTTTTTGGTCTCGAACATTTAACTGATCCCACACACATTCTCTCTCTCTCTCTCTCTCTCTCTCTCTCTGTTTTTCTCATCTTATTAACAACAAGATCAGAAAATTAAACCTCCCGACCACTGTTTGGCTTGTGATACTAACAATATATTTTACTTGGATATTTTCCTTCGAGGTCCCAAAAATTATATTTCTTGAAAATTTTTCAAAAATTGTCGAAATATCTTAAGTGGTATGGCTTAAGGTCCACAAGATGTTGTATAGATTGTTCTTCTTCATTTAAGCTCCTGTAGGTCGTCAAATTATGTAGAGTGGATTTATTATTACAGACAGGAATACAAATATTAGGCATTGCATAGTACCATGTAAGTTTTGAATATTTTAAGCGGTGTGTGTTCTACCAAGTTTTCTTGCGGGAGTTTCTCCCAGATATGACTTTCAGAAGTTGTTGTCATGTAATCACGTATGAAAAGTTGACTTTCAGAAGTCACTACTTGTAGAAACACCTTTTTGTGAAGTGCAAGTGTTTTAAAAATTTGCAAAATAACAAACAATGCATTAATTTAATCGTACGCCGCTAGAAAAGAAAATAATGGTAAACAAATGGAAACATTTTGAAATATTTGCGGCGAGTTTGACATCATCATATAATATAATTTTACTGCACTGTTATTTAACACGTTAACGTCCCTTTTCACAATGTATGATTAAGACTTAAAATGAACTTTAACTGCAAGTTCTTCATACAAAACTTGTCGTGAAAGTCCCTGTTAGCTTTTAATTGTACATTGTGAGAAGTGTCGTAAGTTTGTTTTATATAGCTAAGCAGCATAGCTATAACCGGGTGTCCTAAGACATCTCTCGTCTTTTTATTTTTTATATTTTGATTAAAACAAATTTGTATTTTCGGCTTGATTTTGTTTGATTCGTATCACTAATCTTTAAAAATTCCTTGGAATCCCGGGAATAAGAAAGTTTATATCAAATTTCCCGGGAAAATAGAAACCCTAATTTTTATACATGGAGTTGGTCGAGGCCCGCCTTTGTGCCAAAATACTATTGAGACCGAGTGCTCGAAAAAGTTATGGAAAATTCAGCAAATAGTACACATTTAGCCTCGCTCAATATTTTAGCCCATTTTATTGACGTTGTGTTCAAAAAGTAGTTTAAATAATTGAAAAATGCTTAAGTTAAATAACCGTCAGACAGGTAGAAATCGGCCAATTTAAGCCTTAATTCTGTCCGACGATTGTATCGTCTTCTCAATGGACGAAAAAAGCCGCAATTGTGATTCTTTAAAACAATTACTATTTATTGTCTATGCTAGAAGGTTCGTTTATTTGCTTTATGATTTTGTTCCAAGCATTATTATCCAACACATATTTTTACATATATATTTCGAACTATTGCATAATACTCTAATTTAATTTTTATGTAAAGGGTGGTTAAATTAAATTTTTATGTTTTAAAAACATGGTTATAATATTTTTATTTTTCATTATCAAAGACAACAACCATTCTTGAAGAAAATAATTTATAAAATTATTAAAAACAAGAACTCAAAAGTATTTTCAAACAAAAACGTCATAAATGTTTTTACTGAATTAGGTAATTAGAATAAATAAATAATGATGAAAATACTAGTTTTTCAAAAACTCACTCTCAACATTTTATTGATTCATATTGACAATAACTTCACATTCTTGCTAATATATTTTTCCTAGTGTATTTAAACAAAACTATTGCAGTTATAGAGTATGCAACGTTAAAATGTGTATAGAAATAGAAATTTTAAAATTCAAAATGAAAGTTAGCATATGTGAATTTATTTGAAATATGTATGTCACTCATGTTCACTGTTGACATTCACTTTACTAATACAAACATAAATGGCGCTGAAGGACTTAGCATACCAACACCATTACACACACACACACAAATACGGAAATGTTGGTATAAAAATAAATAGAAAAATCTAATCATTTTTTATACTCTTATGATGGAGTACTTTAAAGAAAGAATGACAAAATATTCCAGCTATAGCAACTGACGGAGACATTCCGTTTCAATGGCACATATCATCAGATAACTAGAAGAAAAAAAAAATAAAATAATAATTCCACAACAGACATTTCAAATAAAACATTTAAAGAATATAAATTATTGTATGAACACAAACAAACCCAAATTGAAATGCACTTGGTCGTCTGCGGTGTAAATTTATTTATTTGTAAAATATGATAATTTGAATTTTAAATACCCCACAGTGAGTTAAAATTTATGATAAATTTAATGTTCATTTAGCATAAACCACCTGTATTTAAACGTTTGTTAATCTAAAGGAAACCAACAAGAACAAGCAACCAAACAATCGTTGTCATTTAACAGTTAATTATCTGTTATCCAACCACTTCAGATAAGCAGTTACAAGTCTTATTAAGTAACGAAACCTACGCTTATTATTTAGATGGATTGAAAAAAAAACAGAATTTAATAAATGCATGTTTGTCGATTCGTCGGTCTTGATAAGCAACTGTGCATGACTCTGTCGTAAAGACTCTCTCGCCCCAAAATTTAGTTCTGCGTTTGGTTGTTAGGCAGTTACAACAGTTCATGCCACTGTTGGTTCGCCTTCATGCCACATGCCAGCCGGTAACAAGGTGGCCAATCAACTGTTGTTGGTTGAGTGGCTAATGAAGGCCTGGTTGTGTTGTCTTATGCTATATTTCATACATACATTTTTTGTTTTCTCATGATGACTCCCTATGTCGTGCAAGTCTAACGAGTCTAAATAAATGGTCGGTGTCTTTTAGGAGACTTTTGTTGCTTGTTAAGTTTTTTATTAATTTTATTATTGAGTGAAATATTAATTTTGTAACAAACGAAATATTTTTCATTTATTTTCGTTTTAATTATTGAAACTCTCCCTCATTAGTTTTTATAATGAGGTTAAACTAAAATTAGCTGAGTTGCAGGGTTACCAAGTTTGGTTTAATTACACTGAAAACCCTGGACATTTTGATATAATGTTTGTAATTCAGGTGAGTGTATTTAATTTATAATAGACATTTAACTATTCCCAAAAATAAAACAAGGCACTTACACTTATGCGACACTTAATAAATATAAAAAAAATTTTAATCACTCTTAAAATTTTATACATAATACCAAGCCTTCAGTGGGCAGCGCTTAATAAATAATATATAAGAAACTAAAATAAATCCCTGTAAAAAATCTGCTGTAAAATAAATTTATTTAGCAGGCCTAACGGCACAACTTAAGCATATTTGCACATTTTAGTTGCAAACTGTTCATGTTTTTAGCTGAAATATATAATTTTAAAATTAAGGATATATGCAGGATATGTATATCCTTGAACTGATTGCAGAGAAATTCTTCACGCAGCCTGGTATCATGGCAACTGAAATAGTTATTAGCTCTGATCAAATTTAGTTCTGATCAAATTTGCAGCTTAAATTATATTTTCTGAAATAAAGGATATATGGAGAGTAGCCATGTCCTAGCTCGTACAGCAGCGAAATTTGATATACATCTTGGCTACAAAGTTTAATAAGTAGTTGTACAGTTTTACTGCATTCCAATCCAAATTAAAGCTAAAACTAATTTTTTCCATCAGATATGTATGTATGTATTTGTATATGAAAATCAAGCAAATCCATACAAAAAAAATTTAAAAAAAAAATTCCCAACATAACCTTACCTATTTTAGAACACTATTAACTATGTATATTAACATCAGATAATGAATTGTTAAAACAAAGGATATATGGGAGATTCATACACTCTTGCTGCTATTGCAGTGAAATTTTCTATGAAACCTAGAACCACAATTTTGCGAATAGCCACCAATTTTCGTGACATTCTGCTTATAATGGCAGCCAATATTTAATTCTTAAAAGAGGAAGGGAACATATCCTTGAGCAATATAAACATAAACCTACCATAGATATTAACAGTATTTATATGATTTTCAACCTTAGATCCATTCCGATTTTAATTGCAAGTGCACTAAAACTTTTAACCAAAATGAAGCAAGGTAACTATGAATTTCCTTGAGCTGACTGAAATAAAACTCTCTTTGGTATTTAACTTAATAATTTTTGAAAAAGTTACTTGTATTACACACATTGTGATCGTTTACTCATCTGAAATTGCACTTTTAACATTAAGGATGTATAGAGAGTAAGCAAGTCCTTGCTTGTATAACAGTAAAATTTTCTATACATCTTAGCTGCAAAGCCTAACGAACAGTTGTACATTTTAGCTGCGTTCCAATTAAAATTATAGCTGAAATAATTGTTTTACATCATGTATATTTATATGAAAGTGACGCAAGTCCATATACAATATACCTCTGCACAATATTAACATAAGTCTATCATAGATATTTTTTTTTTAACACAACACAACCCGCGAAACGATTAGCTTGTCTGCGGAAAACACCCAGGGTCTATGGCGGGAATCGAACGCACGACCTCTGGACTGAGAGGCTAGCATCGCTACCAAAAAGGACGTATGTTAACTAAACATGTCCTAGCGCCGACTGGAATAAAACTCTCTGCTGCATTAAACTAAATAATATTTGAAATAGTTAATAGTTTAAAGTACATAATTATCGTTTTTTTATCTGAAATTTCACGTTCAAAATAAAGGATATATGGACAGAAGGCACATCCTTACTCTCATCGTACTGAAAATTTTTGACAACTTGTATGGCAAACTTCTACGAATAGTTATGAGGTTTTGTTGTGATCCGACTAAAAGTATAGCCAAAATTAAATTTTGAAAATTGGGGATGTGTAAAAAGTAGGCATATTGTCTTGCGAGTTGAAGATATATCTTTTTAAATGCTAGACAGCATAATATGGTACGTAGATGGCAAATTTATTTTCAGTTTTACCAAAATTTCAGTAGAAAATTAAGAGTCCTTGCTGTGATGAATATTTAGCAGGGGTTAAAGATATGACTGTAGGAAAAGGTTCCGAAATATTCTGATTATAATTGCGGATAAAATTTAATTTTAAAAAGGATAAAAGATAGCAAACGAAGTCATTGTGCACTTTTACATTTACTCTACCATGATGGTCAACATAACGATCGAGCCTTTGCTGCAAGGTAATAATTCTAAATATGTTTTTTTTTTTGTTATAACTACAGAATCATAACGTTCTTTTTATTGAGTAAAAATGGCATACAAATATTTTGTATATTTACCTCTTAAGAGCAAAATTACCTTTTAAGTTAACATTTAGTTCTCAGTGAGTTTAAAACTTTAAATTGGTTTGTCATAAAACAATTTATGCGTCATGGCTCTCTAAAAGCAAGGCCTCGATGTGACCTTCAATAAATTCTTCACCCTGTATTTGTTTTTGCAGCTGAAGTATAGTTTTTAATAAAAAGGATATATGGGAAGTAGGCATATCCTTGCACGGATTAAAAGAAAAATTCTCTACGAAACTAAACAAGACAATATTGGAAATATTTGCTAGTCTTCCTTGTACATACATATATTGACGTAAAATTTTAATATTAATAACTTAAAATAAAGGATATATAGGGAGTGTACATATCCTTGCGCAGATTGCTCTGAAATTTTGTGCATATACTGAAACCACAATTCTACGACTAGTCATGAATTATTGCTAAGCTCCGACTGAAATTATATTAAAATTTGAAAATAATAATAATGTAAGTACACATGAGCGCTAAGAATATATATTTTCTACTTGAGAAAAAATTTCTGATTTTATTTATATGCATAGACTTAAAAAACTTAAACGGTACAATTTTATGAATCTCCAGCAATGTTCTCCATATAAAATTATTAATTTTGAGTAAAACTCAGGCTTTCAAATAAAGGATATATGGGAGGCTGGTATCTCCTTACACCAAATAATCTGAAATTTGTTATGAAGCTTCGTAGCATAATTTTTCGTGTTGCTAGCAAAGTTTTAATGTAGTATGATATCAACTCCAGGTACATATTTTTTGATACGCATGTTAAAATGAACCTAGTGTTGTTTGTATTTTACATGCATAGATTAACAGAGTTTAAAGATATAATCTTATTATTATTAAACGGTACAATGTGATAAATCTTCAGTAATGCTCTCCACATAAAATGATTAGTTTTAAGTAAAACCCAGATTTTTAAATAAAGGATATATTGGAGGACAAGCCAGTCCTTGCCATAAATAATACAAAATTTGGTATGGGACTCAGCAGCATAATTTCTCAAATTGTTATCAAAGTTGTATTGTATTACGATTCCACCTACAGATTAACTACATATTTTTTATGATCAAGGATATATGTATATAAAGTAAGAATATGTTTGAACTTATTTTCACAACATTTATTTATAGAGCTTGGCAGCATAATTGTGGGATTATTCACCAAGATTTACTTTATTTAGTTTATCAGAGCGCCTAAAATTTATTTTGTTAATAAAGGATATGTTAGAATTAGACTAATTTAATTTTAAAAATACAAATTATTTTATTAACAGGGCCAGGTAACTCTTAATCTGAAAAAATTACCAACTTTGACTGCTTTCCAATTATGTATATTGACATGTAAAATTAAATTTGTAAAATAAAGGATATATGGGGGTTATGCATGTTCTTGCATTGATTGAAATAAAACTTTCTGTGGAGCTTGATAGCATAATTCTATAAATAGTTATCCATTTTGGGTATAAGTTTTGTTACATATAAAGGGAGTATGTACGCTATATCCTAGTTACATTTATATACTGCCAAGCTTGCCGCTTTTCATTTACTTTTGGCATTATTAATAGCTAAAGTCTAATATTTGAAACTACGTATACGTATATAGGAATTGGGGGCGTTTTCACACTGATTTTCCTCAAGTTTCAAAATGTCCTTGTTCTTGTCAAGTTTCATCAATTTCTCTTATACTACGAGTACTTTTATACTTTATTGATATGCACAAATTAAATTGAGAACATAGTTTAAAAGCAAACAATGTTTACCATTGCCAAAAATTATTTCATTTCATATCCTGCATCAAATATGTGATTACAGAACAATTTGTGAACTTATTATTTCTTTTTCTTTATTGACATTGTAGCAATTTTTAATTAATTTAATGCAGTTTTGTTGCTATTTTGTCGCTTAAATTATTTTCTAAATTATTGTGCCCACCATGCTTATTACGCCGTACCTCTGGACCTTTTTCCTATTCCCCAAATTTTTTTTGTTTTCAAAATACTTTATAATTCATTGACAAGCTTCACCGTCTGGTAACCCTGATCGCTTCGCGTGTGTGAATGAAAATTTTTTTTTTTTATATTTTTTTTACAAAACTTTTCAAGCAACAGACATCAACAAGAAAGACAAAAAAAAAAAACTCCAACAATCCAATCCGGCTAATTCACTTTACACAGTTGGTGGTAAATTTAACACATTTAATTTATGAAAAACAATCGATCATTTTGTTTTAACCAGCAAATAATCGACTTAAGGTGCGGCATTGATGTTTCGTTTTCCAACTTGTTTGTTAATTGTTTCTTTATTTTATTAGTTTTCTTTTACAATGTATTCTTTCTTTTATATACATATATATTTTTTTGCTAGTCTTGTCCATTTTTAGTTTATTCATTTTCTATAAACACTTAATCATCGTTGTTAAGTTTTGCGGCAGAAACAGTGGGTGGCAGAGATGTTTTTTCTTAGTCTTTGGAACAGAAATACGCACGCTAATTACATAATTCACTATTTTTGTCGGTTTAAATTTTGGTAGGAGCCAAGGTTATGCAACGCACGCATGTGGCAGATACATTAATTAGCATGACTTTGCTATTCGGTTGATATCAGCTCAAGTGATTGGTTTGAATAAACACTCAGCATTTAGGAAGGTGAATTATATATTCTGCTCACAGATGCCTCCGTGCGTGGGAATGTATGCAAAAAATAGGCCATGAGACACACCTAACAGAAATTTTTTGGTAGATGTGGCCTTATTAACGAACAGCCTGCTGTTAGCAAGTGTAGCTCACACAATAGTTTTTTCACTTAAGTTCTTGTTCTATTAGGACCTTAGGAGGCTGTTGGTCTAGCTTATGTTAAGCTCTATTTGCTGTAAGCAACCAAAAATTTACTCATTTACTTCCTCCTACTATCCATACCTCTAAAACGTACATTATACTCCCGAAAGGCACCATAATTTGTGGCAATTAGAGCCCTGCATAGGGCCATTTAAAAGCACTTTTAAGACATGAAGGATTTTTCAAATGCTTTGCTGTAGCGAAGTCTTCAAACACAAATACTGAACAACACTACAACTGAACAAACACTGAACAACACTACTGAACAACACTACAGTTATTGTAGGTATATAAGTAAAGAAGCAAACACTTCGCGACGAAAGAATTTGTGATGTTTGCTTTTTCCCACGCACGGGTGTGTAGACAAACGTCATGCATGTACATTGAACATACACGCATAAGTTGTGTATATACCATTTTATTTTAGCAGAGACACCTTCAGCTATCATTGCCTTGAACCACTTCTCCAAGTCACGACCTTTTAGCAAAGACACAAAGAGATTCCCAAACACTAAGCTGAAGATCGCCAAAATCCCCCGGCACTTTCCCCCAAAATTACACTGAAAATATAAAAAAACACAGTGACCGCACCATCATCTTCTGTAGTTGTTACCAGTGTTTGTAACTAGGTGAAGACACTAATTATTCTGGTGGTATTTGAAGTGTTTGTGCTTTGCTTATCATACGACAGCACTTTTTTTCTTTGGTCTAGTATAATACATGCCACGGTAATACATTTAAAAAGCAAGACATATTTACATTTCAAGAGTTTTACACAGGGCTCCAGTGTCAATAATGGAGTGGTCTAGTCTAATAGTGATAGTTTATGACAGTTTTAGCCCTATTGGAATCAAGAACCTTTCAAGCAAGAACAATTTCGAGACATTCCTGGTAGAATAATTTCCCAGAAACTGGCACCACTCAACAGAAAAACTTGGAGGCTGTTCTGAATGAATGACGCTTTCTTGATTCAAAAAGGACCTCTAAGTGATTGTTTTTGACTATTGTAAAACTCATATTAACAACATGTAAATTTTCGAATAAAGCAAGTGTTGTTTTATTAAGTACTCCACGTATTCCATACAATAATGTGCGATGAAATTCTCAATTGGTTCATATTGAAACTAATATAAGGACGGTTGTAACAACTTGGCGTTAGTTAAAGGAAGAAATTTATCAGAGGTACTCGTATAAAAAGTTCTTCAGTGCTTTTGAAATTTCAAAAAAAAAGTATTGAATTTTATTTACCCCAACATATTCTCTTAAATGAGTTTTCTCGGTTTATCTAGTTATATTGGACTGACTGTAATTCAAAATTTATAAATTTTACCTTTATGATTGCGCATTTTACTATCGAGTAAGCTGAAATATCTAAAGTAGGAGCTCCTGGGTTCAAGCCCGCTCTCGAACAGTCTTGAAATAACAACACCACGTAATTTTTTTAAGAGAAGTAACACTCAGGCAATTAATGCGTGCTAGTATTAATAGATGTTACCTTCTTTAGGAAAGGGATAGTGACAAGTGGTGAAGGAAGAGATAGAGGAAAGTTTAATTTTTTTACAACTCAGTTTTTTGCACGTTTTTAATAATGAAGTATTGCAGGACCTCTGATGTAAAATGAGGCGTATTAATTTTTTGAAGCTGTGCTTAGTAGCAATTTTATTGGTTATTTTAATTTGCCGAAGATTCTGCTACACAACGAATGAGAGCGCTCTGATGTTACATTAGGATTAGTATCTGCTGAAGTCGGTATAGTCCAGTGACTATGCCTTCATCACTTGAATTTTCCTACAACAACTGCTACAAAGAGATAATATTGCACATCAGAAAAATGCTTGGTGTTGTTGTTGAATGAATGACTATTGGATACACGGATTGAACGCAGGATCTTCGGTTTTTTAGTCAACGTGCTAACTACTTCAGCCAACCTAGAAAAGTTCAAGTGATGAAGGCATAGGCCGGGTTTACATCTGTGTGCCATGTGCCACACAAGCGTAAAAAAAACATAACCACTAATTACTAATGAAAAACTGTTTGATTCAGACATGCATTTATTAAGTTAAATAGTTGAATATATAACTAATAGAAAATTTTATAGAATCCAACATGATTGGAAACTGTTTAAATCAATAAAAACATGTTTTAATTAAACAGTTTTTCATTAGTAATTAGTTGGTTATGCTTTTTTGGGCAAATGACACACAACAAATGCCAGATGTAAACTCAGCCATAGACACTTGGCAATGGATTATAGCGACTTCAGTAGATATATACTAATCCTAATGTAACATTAGAGCAACCTCCTTCGTTAGTATAATGTACCAGAATCATCAGCGAAGTAAAATAACCAATAAAATGGTTACTAAACACAGATTCAAAATTTGATACGGTTCATTGACACTAGAGGCTCTGCATTATTAAAACGTGCGAAAAGTTGAATTGTAAAATAATAAAGCTTTCATCTTCCTTCACCACTTGTCTTCTCTATCACTACCCCTTTCCTAAAGAAGATAACACTTAGTAATAGTAGTAGGCATTAGTTTTCTAAAAAAAAGGTGGATAAAAATTTTTCCATAAATTGATTTCATTTGTTCGCCTGGAATAATTGGCCTTCCCAGGAGAGATTATTGGACTACATCATCCCAAGGAATAGTTTTTAGACTAGTTTTATGCGACCGTTTGGCAACACTAACATTATGTGGTGTTAAACTTGACCTATGCTAACCTGATAAAATTAAAGACCCGTGTTCTGAGCAACTTCCGATCTTCGCATGTAGTCGAAAGCTTTGATCGAACGAATTTTCATTGATATTATGACATGCATTCGTCAAAAAATAAGGATATTGTGAATATCGCTCATTGTGATTTCTGAAATTCACAATAATTTGACGGTTTTGTACTCACAAATAATACAGTCTAATGAAAATGAAAATTCGCTTGGTCCTGAACTCAAGTGAAAACTTGCTAAGTCCTTACGACCGCAGATATATATAAACTTCACACAGTTTACACAATCGTTCAACAAATATATATTTAATAATTTTTCATATTAAAATACTGCATCCAAAAGCATATTCTGTTCGATTGAAAATTCGTTGCTCAATGAAATTTTTGTTGCCTATAATATGAATTTGACATTAAATTTTCGGTGCTCGATATCCAGGGAAGATTGAAAATCGAATGCAACTCATAATAAGGGCCAAAGTGTATATACATGTGGCTACAGTAGCTTTAGAGGTGCACCAGCGTATTGAAAGGTTGGATTAAGTAGTCAATCCTGGTACATTGAAATGTAAATTGGAGTATGTTTTTTCGTACATTTTGGTTAGTTTTGGAGTAGGACTACTCCATCGTGTAATAGTATATAATTTCATGAATGGACTGCTTTCGTTTTTTTTTGTAGCTATCATGATTGTTATATTTCAATTTCGACCACGAGATTTTGCTCCCATAATCTATTACCAAAACATCGTAGTCGAAGTCGAATTACACCAACCACGATAAGGGTAACTATCATGTAGTTCCTTTAAGGAACAAAGGGGCATTTCAAACTAATTCAATGTAAGTCTGTTTAATGATATATATTAATTACCCTCAAGTTTTGATGAGTCTAAGATACGTTAAGCTCAAGTTGCCGCCTACATGCGCGCAGCGAGTGTTATCTTCTTCGCGTTCTGCCTTATGGGGTCCAGTCAGTAGATGGTCTTTCAATGTCTCCTGAAGGTCTCAACTAGCCTTTTATTTGTTCTACATGAAAGCAACGTGGTCCATATGGTTGAAGACAAAAATATTCGCAGAACTCGTCGTAACCATCAGTTAATAAGCAACTGTACCTGCATAAAGAACACGGGGTTAACACAGCTGTTAAACAGCTTAACTTTAGTGTTTGATTCATGACGGTTAATTTCAATATTGCGCTAAGCTTGATTGACCTTTCACACACGGTATGCCACATTGTCACTGCAGCTACCAGTATACGTAATTATGCGTATTTTGATGTTAATGAAGTTATGTATCATACTCTTATCCTGTGTCCTTAGGTTTGATACCATGTACTAGTGGCAGTGTAAACGTAAGCAGATATCATTTTTATACGCAAGGAATTCAACACATTCATTCCAGTTCCGTTTTATGTCTTAGCTGACTCTAATTGCATTACGCACAGTTAACTTGAAAACTAAATTCAAAATCACAGCAAGAGAATATCTTAGAGGCTATCGACATATTACAGAGCGTTACAGGGATTTGTTACGGTTTTCAGGGGTGGGAGGAAGATATAACAACTCCGAAAATGGCGTTACGCAATGTTTAAATAGTTCCTTTTATCCTTGCTCATCGTCTGTCATCACGTCGAACCGACTACTTAGGACATTATCGTGTGAGATCCGGTATTTGACATCCATGTTAAGCAATTTAATCAGTGTAATACACTTTGGTTGTTTCCCTTTAAAACCAAGAACACTTTTTATGGCACCACTGTTGGTCTTTGAATCAATCCAAGACCATACATAGCGGAAATTGCGACGAATTCTTCCGCAATCATTCTTAGGGTATGAGTATGATCGGTGCAAAACGTCTGTGAGCGGAATCTAACTTCGTCGTGATGTTTTAGATATATTAAAGTATTGATTGGGATAATCTGGTTTGTAAAATGTGTGCTATGACGTTGTCTACTGCACTGAAAACGATTATAACTCTCTAATTTCGACATTCCGTAGGAACTTCATCCTACTGCTTTCAAACTTCAAGTTGTTCAGACGGGGTTGCTCAGACGGGGTTGTTCAGACGGGGTTAGCATTCTATAACGGTCCTTTAGTGGCTTTGTGATTGCAATAATTTTACCACTGAAGTTTTAAAGGATGGCGTAGAGATCTCTCGATCCGTGCTCTTCGTTGCAGTAATCCTCGGGCATATAGTAACTCCAGGGTTTTCCATTCAGTGGTTTCGAAATCTCCGGTCTGGCAAGCCTGTTAGCTGTTAAATAGCGTTCATCTGAAGTGTCATTTATTTAGAAAAAGTTTTGCCATTTTACATCCAAAGAGCGAGGGGAATAATGGTCGTCATAATGTACCTACTGTGCAAGAAATTGTCTAGATTGCAAAGAAATTTGAAGAGACTGGAAATGTTATATATGTATGTGGTGAGACCTTTGTATCATCGCAATTTTCTCACTGCCGAAAATGTGGCTTCTGTTAGTGAAAGTATAGAGGATAATCAAAAGGACCATTACCGTCAATTGAGAGCGCCATAGTCATATGATAACCGAGTTTTTGTGGTTTGCAATTGAAAATTAAGAAGTAAAAGATGGCGCCTTAGCTCACAACACAAGACCGACTCAGGCTTTATTGCAGGGAAAGTTCCTCGAACGCATAATATCCTGTTTTGGCGATGTCAATTGACTACACAGATAGTGCGGTTTGACGATGTTAGACTTTTTTGTGGGGCTACGCCGAATATCGTTCTCAGCTGCTTAGAGGAGTTCAAATCCGTGGCACATGCATCCCAAATATGCACCTGTATGTCAAATTTTAACCAACATTTTCAGGAAATGTTTTAATTATTTATTTAACTTTTCGAAGCTTTTTCTTATAAGAAAACTGATTTGTACACAACAAATAATTTGACGCCAGAGAGTCGATATGTCATTAAATGTATAGCATTACGTTAAGTTCATATAATATATTCATGAATATTTCCATTAATTTTTCTCATAAATTAAATAATTAAAAACCCCCATGAATAAACATGAATTTCATTTGATCAACCGTCCTCAATGTCTTGCGTAAATATTTAATAATTTACATTTATGTATGTATGTATTTCCATTTATGACTGACAATAGGCGTCATATTTATCTTGGAGTAAGTGAAAGTTTCACTAACATTGTTAAATCAAGATTAACGTATTAAATGTCATGTTGAACAAATTTGTAGTGATTAAATGAAATTAGTGTGTAATTTGAGACTATTGTTCAGCGTTCTTTTGCGGTCAATGCATCAATAATACACGAAGGGTTAAGTGTGACAATTTGAAAGGTGAATTGTTAAGCCACACAAGTTGTAAGAAGTTTATACAAATAAGTAAATGTCTTATGTATGAGTACATATGTAGATATGTTTTTAAATTTTATTTATCTTCCAGGCTACTACTCTTTAGGGGCCTTAGTTTTGTAGATTTTGCTCTCTCAGTGATACAAACGATTTAGATTTATCACACCTGAGGTCAATGTTATCATATATATATGATAATGACCTTCTGGTGCTACTATCACCAGTATACAAATCTGATATTTTGGGGTTTTCTACAGAATGCTGAACCATCTAGGAGGATTATACCGCAGCTAATCAATCTGAAGATTGAACAAGTAATATTGTTTACCATGTAGTCTGTGGTTTTGTACAATGTACAGATTTTACTTTACTTGCAGCAATTCTAAAGAATTCCCACCAGTTTATCTATTCCCGCCGCAATATTGGTTCTGAGTACATTTTTGTGTCCCTTTACAAAGATTAACTCTCGGCTAAAGTATCTCGCTATTGTGATCGGTGAAATTCCTCTCTTAATGAAACTATAATAACTGTCCAACTTCAAACTAATGTTGTAATGGAAACACGAATAAAAATTTTCTCCATCCATGCCCTTATCTGATTTTGAGTCGTCTCGAGAATTGAGAATGCACGTGCGTTGCACACGTGTCAGTTTTTTCTACCAGGCAATGGCTATGATATAAATAATATATTCCGGAAGGTCTTCTTCCACTTATTTTAATCTTCCACTTATGACTTTCTTGAAATCTAATCACAGAGTTCTTGGCCAATTGCTTGACACTGAGGTCAGATGACAAGCAGCGCATTATTGTGAAATGACTTTTGCAGGGACTGATGCCTGGACATCTGCTATAATCAAGACAGCAGTGCGGAGGATTCTTATTACTACCCCACGATAGGAAACTTTATGCATAGTAGGTCACCAAACAAGAGCACCATACATCAATAAAAGCTTGATCAGCCACTTAGCATTCAGTGGCTCTCCAGAACATATTGGGCATATTTCCGATATTTTGCCTCTTGTATTTGTTTTTACCTTATTTACCCTAGATTGAGTATAAAGGTAACAAAAGAGCCTTAGAATCTTGAAATATATTCATATATTTTACACTGTTGAAAAGCTAAAGATCAAATCCATTTAATCTTGGAAGTGGAAAGGATGGTAGCTTATACTTTTGCAAAACGGTGTTGCTAATATCTTCCAAAAAACAAGAGATAAAAAATATGAAGACTTTTGCCTTTACACTTTCTAGAAGTTATTTTCTAGGTTTCTTCTTGAAAATGAGATTAAACTTTTTCCTTTTGGCCATAGAAGCACGGCAGAAGCCGAAATTGTTGGCTTCTGCTGAGTCGAGGTCTCTTCACCAGAAACAACTGAAAAAATTCAAGATATGGTGTTAACCGATCAGACACTAAAAGTGAGATAGATTGAAAAGGCCATCGGCATCTTTAATAACTCAGTGGGTTTTACTTTAAGTGATCACTTGGGTGTGAAAAAGTATAGCGTTACCGTTGTGACACTAAAGCATCACTTTTGATCCTTTTTATGGTCCTTTTTTTAATTTATCCCTTTGTATAATTTTAAGAAAATGTATGCCACTTTTTGAAATGAAGAAATAAATTATTTTGAAATTATCAAATCAAAAACGTTTGTCCATAAGTTTAAATTGCTAGAAAGCAATATAAGCAGCAAAAGGTATGAAGATTTACGTAAGATAACGCAGAAAAGTTTTGGTTCGAGATAGAAAATTTAAAAAATAGATTTGATGAAAACATATATTCATATTTATATGAATTCGTTACTTATATATTTACTTTGCCTCATAGTTGTGCTTCCGCTGGACGAATTTTTTCAAAACTATCACTGATTAAAAATAAATTTACAAACAAAATTAAAAAAGAATTATGTGAGTCAATGCTTTCCTGAATCAGAGCTGGAAGAATGGACTCCAAGTAAAGAATTAATACAAAATTCTAAAATTTCTAAAAATTAATAAACATCATCAAAAGTTTTTGTAAAAGTAACTTCCACCAGTGCAATGCAAGGGTGCGCACATGTGCAGTTTATGTGTCTAAAGTCCATGAATTGCTGCCTTGTGCGACCTATTCTTCGGAGTCAACCCCGGGTAAGTATTTCTTGCTGCCAAGCCTGAAGAGATAGCTTAAACGATAGATCATCTGCGAAACAAATTCCTATTTTGATGGCATAAAAAAATCTTATTTTTGGCGGGGATAAAAAATCTTAGAAAAATGTTGAACAAAGTGTAAAGAGCTCAAAGAAGAGTACGTTGAAAAATAAAATGATGGAAAATAAATTTATTTGCTGCTGGGTTAACACGTAGCGCTAAATAAAAATAAAATATTGAAATAAAAAAAATGTATACAAAAAACCGTGTTTTATTCAAAAAGTTTTTAATTTATTGACCCATCCTCGTACATTTTAGTAGAGTATTTCCGAATGTTGTATTTCCGCATTTTTAAGTTTTACTGCCGTTGTTGTAATCTGGCAAATCCGTGATGCAGCATCATTCTTAAGGCCGGGGCAGAATGAATCCGTCAGGCGTTAAACTGCGCCTTTTTCAACTGACAGCTAAGTTGAAAGACATGGTTTTTTATGAGGTCGATTACATTCAGTACGTGTCCGTCAACGCAAAGTACAAACAAAGTACAAAATTTTTAACTTTTTGCTTACGTTGAGTAGTTTGACAGATATTAGTTGATTTTTTGGTATGTTCTGATTTAGATTTTTGTGTTTTGTGGCTGCAAAAATAAAATTAAACAAAAGAATAATAAATAAAAAGCGAAATAAATACAAAAAGTTGAATTTAATAAATAAAATGAAGAATCGACCTATATAAGATGTTGAAATGCTTCCGACATAAAGTCCTCATTGGGCCAACCTTCACTGTCGTTGCGTTAATGTCAGTTGAAAAAGGCGAAGTTAAACGTATGAGGGATTTATTGTGGCCCGGCCTTTATGTTGCGCAGTGTTGTATTTAATTTTGTTCGATACATTTAAATTTTTGTAACAGTGTGTGACGGCGAAAGTCATACTTCGTCTTCGTTTTTACCACACAATTATTTAATTATTATTTGAATAATTGAGTTATTGAGTATTGAGCATTAGCAACTAGAGTAGATGTAATTTGCTCCTAAATAAATAAAGGCCGGGGCACAATGAATCCGTCATACGCTAAACTTCGTCTTTTTCAACTGACATTAATGCAACGACGGAGAAAGTGGGCACAATGAGTACTTTATTAACGGAAGCATTTGAACACCTTCTATAGGTCGATTATCCATTTTATTTCTTAAATTCAATTTTTGTGTATATGTACTTAGTTTATTTCTTTTGTTTAATTTTATTTTTGCTGCCACAAAGCACAAAAATCTAAATCAGAACATACTAAAAGAACCAACCACTATCTGTCAAAGTTGACCAAATGTTGTAGTTTGCGTTGACGGACACGTACTGAATGTAATCGACCTCATAAGAAACCATGTATTTGAACTTAGCTGTCAGTTGAAAAAGGATAAGTTTAACGCATGACGGATTCATTGTGCACCGGCCTTAAGATTTATATGGTTTGTAAGACAATCATTTTTCGCTTTCTTTGGGTATATAAAAATTAAATAAATTTTTGTGCCTAACACTGGATATCGACGAGTGTTACCCCAGCCGCAGAAACGTCCTTACAAGTGTTATCATGACAAAAGTGAGACAGCATTCACAAAGTGATTACCGTGCTCATGGATTAAGAAGGGAGATTTTTCAATGACTTGAGAGATCAATGCTTGGTTTAGGCGACCTCCTGTGATACATTAATACGACTTTATAATTCCAGCATCGGTCGCTAGAGCTGGCCTTTAACTCGGACGTTGAGAGGTTGATAACAACATAAATAATGTTGGAAATTTTTACTCAGAATGCAAAAATTCGCTCGAAGAATTGTGCAAATTTAAAATATTTTTGATAATTCATCAGTCACTTTAAAGGGTTTTTTTTTGGTTTGATCGGTCTTAGCATTTGAATTTAATTTTATTATACTTCTCTTGAAAACATGTTTTTACTTAAGTAGTTCTTCTTCAATAGCGTTTCTTGTGCTTGCAAAATATAACAAACGCAAACAAAATTAATAGAAAATTAATGAAAAAAATACTTGAAGCTGACAGACAAACAACTGCATATCTGCACTTCCTTTGCCATTACAAGTTTAACTTCAACGCAAGAAGAAAAAAAACTCAATTACTTCTTGTAAAATCTATAAGAAAATTCCAAACGACAAGTTAATAGCAAACAAACACCTTTATGAGATTAAAAAATGTACTCGAACTTTTTTACTGACTTGGCTGACAGACTCACTGACGGGCTGCTTTTGGCATCATAATGCCAGCGTGCTTTTTTCTTAGCGATTTCTTTTTCTTTTTTTTTCTGTTTTGCATTTCCAACTTAACAAAGGATATTTAAGTGTTCCGCGGCACAAATGCTACTTGTCATGCCAGCCATTGTGCTGGTGAAGAGCAGACGAGGAGACAGTGGCTGATGAAGATGGCGATGACAAGATATTTACTTATGAGTTACACGATAAAACAGTTGTGCTCCTATTTTTCTGTTCCACATAAAAATGAAACAAACAAAAAATAAAGCAAATCATAATATGTTCATATATGTGTATATGTAAAAATTCACAGAGGAAAAAGTGAAATAAAACAAGAACATTGTACTGCTTTTGTTTGTTGTCAAATGACAGTCAAAGAGTTGAAAGGAAATGAGAGAATAATAAAAGAAAACAACACAACTGCAAGAGTATGGCAAGTACAAAAGCATAGAATGACATGAAAAGGAAAATGTCCTTGTTAAACTAATGAGTTTGGTAAGTGCAACAGCCAACACACATACACACACAAATGCACACGCACATTTACTGCACACATTTTAAAGCAAATGACTAAAAGACGGAAGACAAATAGAATATCAACAGAAATGGAAATTGAAATTCAAATAAATCCAGAATTCCTAGTGAAAGTTGACGAGTATTTATGTATATAAACAACCGTTCAAAGGAAACAATAGTGAATATTTAGTATAAAATGTTCACGATGCGCAGATTAAATCATGTATGAAAGGAAAGACTTAACAATAATTTAGCTGAAAGTTTTATATGAGAAAAGAAAAGAAGTTACAAACAAATACTTGGCAACTGTGAGAGAGGACACGCAAAAGTTAATGGGAGTCTAAACAAAAAAAAAATCATTGAATTTGTCAGAGCTGTGGAGTGGCAAAGCGGCTTTAAGTACTCTTCTATTTGTATGCTATAGAAAAGAAGATGGGAAACCTTACACTTCTGAGAGGGTTATTAATGATACATATATCTCGCAAATATTCAAATTTATGTTCGCCCACAAATATCTAATAATTCCGCAATTTGGACTAGAATCCATTTCAGCCTCTCTATACGAGTATATTTCAGCTGTTCGGAAAACTATGCAAGGGCTTACCAGTTTTCAAAAACACTGATGCTTCTCAACTTTTGCTATCGCTATCAAATGCCTTCTTGAGAATAAGTATATATCTGGTTAGACAATCTCTTAGTATCGGACTCTATATGGTAAAAAGTCTCAAAGATTTGGCTTAAAACTTTTGTATTAACAGAATTTAGTGGTCATTCTTCTTTACAGGATACATGCGTCTCAGGCCAAGGCCACGCAATGAGCGGCAAAGCGGCTGAGCGGCGAGTTTGAGCTCATCTTCTTTTTTTTTTCTTAATGGGACTGGAGTGAAACAATCAGTAGATGTATTGCTAGTGCTCGGCATATTATTATTAATCAATGTTAGTTCTTTAGTACTGCTGCTGATAGGCGTATTGTTTACCAATATAATATCGACCTGACTCAGAAATCAACTAAAAATTAGAACAAGTTCTATTCCTGAGCGGCACCGCTTAGGCGCTCAGAAACGCCGCCCATTGCGTGGCCACTTCAGTAGTATTCCATATGTTTAATTTTTTTGCCGGTCACCGCTTTGCACGCTCATTGCGTGGCCTCGTCCTTACCGTTCTATTTTGGTTATACGGTATTCCAAAATGTTTATGTTTTCCTTTTCACAAATTTCCTGTTGCATGCTTTCCTTGTTATATATACATATGTATAAATTTATAGTTATAGATTATATTTGAAGATTTGATATGCTCTGATATCTTCAGATTGTCCCGCTTAAGTAAGGGAAGCTTACAAAAAAAAAAAACAAATCAGATCTAAGCAAGAGATCTTTCCAAACCATTGCCTGGTATAAAATTTAATGTCAATACCCAAAAAAACATGGCAAGACAAAATGCGTAGAAATCAGACAAGGGTGGGAAGTTTTTTCCGCTATTACTTCTATTATTACGTCCAATACAGCCTGAAATTTCAGCTATAAAACGGGTGGTTAACTGGCCAAGGCATAATGCAATATAGAATGAGGATATTCGACCCCGATAAAATCTCTAGTGGTTGTATACAAAACATTAATTTTGGTTTACGAATGCCAGATATCTTCCACTTACACTGCGAGATATTCTAGCATGTAGAGTGGAATCTGTGCGCCGGTATTAAGGAATGTACTCGAATGGTTCCATTGTGCAAATTTAAAAAATCAAGGATTCTGCATAGTTATGTAAACTAGATCCTTAAAGTATTGAACACCTTCCTTGTGTCCTGCTCTTGCCTGGGAAATATATCTCCAAACAATTGAAGAAAAGTTAACGATTTCATTCACAACTCAGGTTGGCTATAGAACTTAGTAATTGCTGCAATGAAGGACATCTTACCTATCCCCATCTTTTGGTAGCACAACGGGACCAATTAGAACTAAAGTGCACTAGCAATCTGCACAACTTACCGAACTACGAGTATTTATTTAACTTACCTTGAAAATAACATAATTTACGAATGATAAATGTCATTATAATGAATCATATCAGCTAGGAATGAGGACTATGTATGTCCATAAAAGGGAGCATCATGATTTTGGAAAGGTATTGAAATATTACCGTCCGTTATACCTAACGTGACCAGAAGCTTTTTACAAAAAGCGGGACACGATCGTTCAAAAAGCGGGATTTTGACGAAAATACGGCCAAAAAGCGGGATTTTTAAATAAACAACTATTTGAAAGCGGGATGTGTAATACGCACATAAAAAGTTTCGTATGTACTTAGGAAACACAGTTTTTAACTCAAAAGAATCGATTTTAAATAAACAAAAGTTTTTATTAACAAAAATTTTTATTTAGTAACGTAAAATAAATAAAATTAAAGATTTTTTGACTTCATTTACAAAACAAAATACGATTTTTATACAAAACAATGTACAAAAACTTAAGGCGAATGATAGCAAGTGGCCTTGTTAGTCCATATTATCATCAACTGACTACACCAATGTGTCAAACTCTTTATAAAAAAATAAGCAAGAACTTTTTATTTTATTATTGACAGTTTGGTGAATGTCAGTTGTTATTCTCCTAATAAGCCCTCTTGGTAATAAATTCCTAAAGCAGCAGAATGTCTGCACATATAAAGCACTGTAACAAAAGGATCTTTGAGTGTGTACGTTTGTATTTTTATTTTTTTCATTTGAGGAGCTCCCAGATCCAAAAAAAATAAACAATTACTACACTAAAAAATATTTGGAATAAATTTTTATCAGTTACATATTAATAAAAATATATTAAGAGATAAGAAATTTCAAAACTCTAAAAAGCGGGATAAAGCGGGATTAAAATTCAAGGCGGGATCAACCTCAGAAAAGCGGGATGTCTGGTCAGGTTAGTTATACCTCATATTTCGACTCCAAAAGTATATGTATATGTGCTTGAAAAATAAAGGTTATAGCTTATGCTTCAATCGTAAAGGTGAGTATATATTAGATGAAACACTTTCGTGTAACTATAAATTGCAACAAATTGTATAATTCATGCACTTTGCATCAGGATGTAATTTAATAATTTATTTACATAATTATATCTTTATATTTGCAGACTAACAATAAATTATTGCTCCCTTCTACGCTCTAACGATGAAGTTTATAGCGGATAAAAAGATAGCCTAAACAAATTAAACACATTGTATATCATAATCTGAACGTCTGAGGGTGTGTGTAAATATATTAAATTGAAGATTCTGAACTATAGGCAAACAAGGGTCCCTAGACCTGAATCGGGCGATCAATGCGTAATATGGTGCTTGTCTATATCTCAGAATTTTATTTAATTGCAGCAACATAAACCAGCAATGTTAACGAGCCAACCAAACAAAACTCTTTAAAATGTATTTTTTTAATTTTTTATATTGTTGGCAATTGTCATGAGGAAAGTCTTTATTTTGACTATTTTAAGTCTTTTAGTCCCAGTCCAGATTTGCAATTTTTGTTGCAGCAACTTTTTATTTTTTAGTGCAAAAGAGCGAGAGAGGAATAAAAAAGTATATATTTCTATTTCAACACTCTCACACATATTCAAGAATTGCTGCAACAAAAATTGCAAGTCTGGACCGGGACTCATTTAAATTTCTTGCCATCGAAATTAGTTTATATTCGCATGCTGACTAAAGCCGCTACCAAAAGAAAACTGAATAACTTTTTTTCTATCGAAATAATAAATGGATTCTTAGATTTAATAAAAATGGAAAACTAGGACACTGAAAAAAGAATCTGGATTATCCGATTCTATCACGCATTGGAGTCTATAGTTTTGGTTCAAAGGCGCACGTTTGACGGCAATTCCTCCGAATAAATGGCTCATTATGAGACTAATAAATAATTTTACAGATCATGGTGCAGTCGTTAGAAGGCCTTATAATCGAAATCCTTCCGTTCGAACGAAGGAAACTATTGCTGCCGTAGCTTCTGCCATATACAGAAACCCCAGTGTTTCAACTAGGAGATTATCTTCAGCTAATAATGCATAAGGATTTATACTTCTTCCCCTCCAAAATTCAAATTAATAATAAACTTAATGCAGTAAATTTGCCGATTCGCCTGGAATGTTGCCAGAAGATGTTTGGAAAGATGGGACAGGACGAGAACTTGCTGAGTTGTCTTTTCATGTCTGATGAGGTTCATTTCGATCTCAACGCCAATGAGAACAAATAAAAGTGTAGCACATGGAGTAGTTCCAACCCAGAAAAACTGCATGAAAGGCAATTGCATCCAATTCGCGTCACAGAGTGGTGTGCAGTTTCTACACGCTATATTGTCGGGCCATACTTCCTCGAACAAAATGAACGCAGCGTCACAATTAATGAAGATCGTTTGGTATCGGGAACTATACCAAAGGAGAACACCTTTCAACTCTGTGTGGTATTGGTGAAACTGCACACATAGCTGGACCGGTTATGGCAGAATTGCACAGATAATTTCCTAACAGACTAATTTCAAGAAACTCAACCTTCCGTTGGCCTCCAAGTCACCTGACCTCTAACTCCACCGGACTTTTCCTTGCGAGGCTATTGTAAATAAGAAGTGAACTAAAATAATCTATTCGAGCGACAATAGCTGCAATTCGAGCCTCAACTTTGCGGGCAGTAATAAATAACTTTTTGCTAAGATGCCGTACCTGCATCAACGAGCAGGGCGGGCATTTAAATGAAATTATCTTTAACCCTACGTCTCCACTAGCCATCGACTTGGGCATGACATGAACATATAACGCCGGCAGAGCAACTGTGAAAAAATCATCAACTTCTTTGTTGTGGTGAATACGTGCAATGTCCATGTTCAGGCATATCAAAGTATTTTGCGCTAGTGCAATAAAGACGGAATATCTACTAATTTTGTTCTGTCTCTTTTCTTTTTATTGCAAATGGTTGCGGACTGAGAATCTCAGGGCGAACATTGTTGCTCAGACATATGCTTGGACATTTATGTCAGAGCATGAAGAAAACATGGACATGAGCGGTCTTCGTTAGTCATTTTCGATGTTCGACATGATGCCCATACAAAGTTCATGGCTAGTGGAGACCCCAGTAAGACTAATTAAACTATTTGTAATACAATTCAGCAAGCTTTCAATTGAAATAAAGATGAATAAATTTCATGCATTACAAAAAAAGTTATTCCACTTTCTTAATGTAGAAAAATTCATCAGCCATTACAGATTATTTAATCACCACGTAGCAAACACATTTAATTTAACTTGTTAACAAGGAAGTTTCTAAATATGTAATTTTTAACCTTCAGAGTATCCTCAAATTTTACTGAATATTTTTCCCCAAAGCGGTATGTACTAATAGTTAGTAAGACTGCATACATTCACATATTCATTGCGATAAATCTTCCATTTCTTACACTTTCTTGCATCCTCACCTTCATCAATTTTCACATAATTAATGTTCATTTGTCACATTTATTTTATGAATAAGAAAAATGTGTTAAAACAAGGACAAGTCTTAAATAAAAATCGAAGACATGTGTGACACATTGACGCCATTGTCATGTTACAGCATTTGCCATGATCTATAAGCGGCACTCAATCAAACGGAAGAAAAAAATAATTATTTTTTTTTAATTGTTAAAAATTAAAATATCACATGGACATAATCGTCTACGCCCCAACTTTTTCGCTGAAATTCATAATGAAAACAACAAGAGAACAAACATCAATACCACAAGCAACAACAACATGAACAACGAGCAGCAGTAACTTTAAATTATTCTAAGTGGATGCAAGAGCGTGTAACTGTGTGGGGAGCAACCAACAATACGGGAAAAAAAGAAGGAAATTTCTTTCAGCGTTTCCATCATTTGTACATTGTTCGCACATTGACATTCAGGCATACAAATTTATTTTAATGTCGACACAATTTATGACTACATCCATACATATTTATTCATACATTCGCTTGTTTTTCCAATTCAACTGCCTGCCTGGCTGCTGCCTCCACAATCCATTCGTTTGTTTGTATGTATACCACCTCCTTGCTGTGATTCTCGTACAAACAGCATGATAAAATACCTAAAGTAGACATTTGTATCTTAACCCTTTAAGGAGGCTGCATTTTATTGAAAGTTATATATATACATATACTATATATAGGTTACCGTCGTTCCTACAAGGAGCATAGGCCCTCAATATAATCCCTGAACATATCCCTATTCTGCGTCAACGCCTTCAATTCTCCCCAATTTTTGCCAATGCGGTTTTTTTTGGCCTCAATTTTTCTTCTCCACATGTGAGCTGGGTGGTGTCCCCTTCTTCTATTCCCTTGAGGGTTCCAATCTACGGCAATTCTAGTAACGTCGTTCGTGTGGCTTCTAAGGGTGTGGCCAATCCATCGCCATTTCCGTCTCTTTATCTCAATTGATATAGATTTTTGGGTTGTTCTTCTCCAAAGCATATGATTTAATATAGTTCTTGGCCCAAAAACCCGTAGGATCTTGCGAAGACAGCAGTTCACGAAAACTTGCATTTTGTGCAGGTCCTGAGTGGCAGCATTCCATGTTTCACAACCGTACAAAAGGGAAAAATTTAAATTCGCGTTAAATGCAGCAATTTTCGAGCGCAAGAATAGAGACTTCCAGATGGATTTTGGGCGACCAAATGCTTGAATTGCTTGCTACAAGCGGTTATCGATATCCGCTCCCGATCCTCCATTTGTAGCTACAATGCTCCCAAGGTAGCAGAATTGGCTAACGTCTTTTATTTCGGTTGCACCAATGGCAAACAAATCATGAAATTTACTGCCTGGCTCACGATGTCGACAAGAAATTTTCGTTCGCTTATTTATATTGAAAACAAAAACAAAATAAGAAAGAATATAAATAAGCGCACGAAAATTTTTTGTCGACATCGTGAGCCAGGAAGTTAGTTTATTTCAATTTCACATACAAAATTCGGCTGGGCTCTGCCAAATTTTTTATACAAAATGTGCATGAATGTGAATTGTTAGAAACAACTTTTATTATTGTGATGAAATTTTCTTAAAAAAATTATAATTTAGTTCAAAATTTTGAACTTTTTCATTTCTGCCGGCAATAATATATTAACACATTTGGTTACATTACGAAACTTATAGCCAAACCTTAAATAGGATAGAAGCATTAGAAAACAGCAGAATACATATTTTAAGTACAAAATTATACAGGGTGGCTCAAAATAAATATATATACAAGTCCGTTTAACTCCAATTGGAGCATAGGACGCATATATATAGCGATTCGTTAGCAAATTTGGGGTTTCAGGAGACGTGGGTTACTAGGCCTCGTCCCCTAAATTGGTGATAGGGCTACTATCGTAGTGTCCAATCTTCAACGGTTTATCGCCTACTTTACTGATACATCTCAGACGCTCATGATACATGGTTGTGTCGCCTTCTAACTCTAGCTAGCTTTAAAACGGTTGCTTTAAAGCCATTGCCCAGGGTATATTTGGTCAAAGACCGGAAGTAGTTACGTGCTTGGACAATTCAACAAAGGAATCGTTCTGGCCACTCCCAAGTGAGTGGCAATCAGTAACTTTTCACCTCTGCGAAGAGTCCCAAATAAAGTTTGTATTAAATGGATCGCTTAAACAATAGGAAAGTCCTTTTTCGAAAAAAAAAAATTCCAATACTTATATACACAATTTTGAATTTTAACTCGCATTAGCAAAACTTATTTAGTCTACCACTTGACTTCAGTTCTGCAGATAGATGACTGCCACTTCTTTTATATTTTCCATTTGCTCTTTATAAACGCCAAGATTACCGTTTTATTGCATAAACCTTAAATTCGAGATAGGTTAGGTTGCTAAGAAGAGAAATTAAGTTTTCAGCTTACTTGGGCCCAACCTACAGTTCCGTTTTTGTAACCTGGGAGTAAGAAAGGGATAGTGCAATACCGGTGGTGAATTAGTTCATTGGTTTGTTTTTATAGCTCTGCTAAAGTGTGCTTTGTTTATTTTTATAGCATCGTTACAGCGCCTCTGGTATTGAGTATGCATATTACTTAGAACCAAGAGCCCTTATTTAAGTTATTCCATTTCGCTGATGATTAATTTCTACATATATCAATGAAGGAAGGTGCTGCAATATGCTTTATCATGCATATGAAAACAATTTTATACAATTATTACAATTAATGTTATTGATATGACTGGGTCTGGTAAGGGTTTAAACTCAGGGTCTCGCGCACCGTCATTAACTTTGAAGTCGACGAACTAACTACTTCAGCCAATAGCATCACCTCAGGTTTGAGATAATTCTGGAGGAAAAATTATATGGGGAGTTAAATCCGGAATGAGCAGAACACAATTTATTTTACACCTCTTCTAGTAACGAACTTTCCAGGAAAGTTAAGCGTCTGACTGGGATCCTGGCGGCAATACTTGCTTCACCTTACTTGCCTTGTTTATTTTAATGTTGTGTCAGTCTCTTCAATTTGTCTCATTAAATACGCTCATGTCCAGGGACATACACATAAGCGAGTATTGATCTGTTGTGCGCTCCCATGTGAATTAAAACCGAACCAAAACTTTATAAGAGCTCAGCATCATTTACAAAGGCCCTCAAGCTTTTCCAGTAAACACCTCTAAGCTGGGCAATGTCCGGTAAAGTGTATTCTCAAAACTAACGCGATCTCGTCTGGGAAAAAGCTGGTGGGTTATTATGTAATCCGAATTGAACGGAAATGCTTTCGAATAGTGTAGTGTTGATAACATAAAAATTCGAACAGTTTCCGTTTCGAATTGAATTACATAATAACCCCCAGGACACTGACAAAAAAAAGTAATCCATTGTCTTGCTGTCATCCATGCATGTCTTGCATTCATCATTGTCTGTAACTCCAATTCGGTAGAAAAACCCTCGTAAGTAAGAGTGTACCGTTAAGAACCCAGGATTGTTTGGCTTCCTAGCCGCCCCATAGGATATGGGTTACAGTATCACTATTCCATCGCGTCTTGTGAGCGATCTTCGCCCAATTTTATAACTCAATATTCGCTGCCTTGAAAGACTTTGCATTAATTGGAGTTACTGTATGTAATATTCTGTTCTTTTTTGCCAGTCCATTTGATCATTAATTTTCGATTACGCCGTACTGGACTGGCAACCATGCAAAAGATCTGGCCATGTAATGCGTAATCGTTAATCATATTCTTGCTATCTAAAACAGTCATAAGATTTACTCCTTCAGTTGTGATTACCCTAATTGCAAACTTGCTGTTAGTAAACGTATTAACATCTGCCGTCCCTAAAATTCACACTCTAAAACCTCCGCGACCGCACGAACTTCCACCTGAAATTTAAATGTGCTGAGCAGAAGTATATGAAATAAGATGTTTAAACTTTATGGGCATGTTAACGCCCACTTCTTTCAACGAAAATTTTTAGCCTTGCATTATTGCAACAATTAGTTACGTTGGAAACGGATAATAGTAAATACATAAATAGTACATTTAAATGTGCTGACCCGAAGTATATGAAAAATTATGCTTAAATTATATGGGCGTGATAACGCCCACTTTTTTCGCCAAACTTTATAACCTTGTATTATTGCAACATATATGCGCCTTAAATTTGTTTTTTATTTCCGAGCTTTATAGCCATAGCCCAGCCCCGTTTGCTAAAATTCCCGGGTTTTCAGATTTTTCTAGTTAATTTCTCACCTAGAGCAACTTGTGTATCAAATTTCAGCTAAATAGCACATTTTTTTTAAGAAAATTTATTGTATTTTCAAAAATGAACTAACAATAAGTAACCAAATCTTAAATCTAAATATAATTATTAGGCCCGACCAGTATCAGACATAAACTAATTGATAGTAATTAATTTACAACTAAGACCAATCTTTGCGTTTGTTCAATGGTGTTATGCTGACTTCTAAGACCAAATTGGTTGTCCGGGATGCACCCATTGTCAGCAAAATTTTTAGACACTTTAGTCATTGCACAAATTTTAATTTTTATAGGCGCAGCCCCACTCCCTTCCTAAAAGTTCCCGGTTTTCATGTTTTTCTAATTGTGTAGATGTGTATCAAATTTCAGCACTCTAGCTATAGCGGAAGTGCTTCATCAATTTGATGAGTATGTCAGTGAGTATGTCTTAAAATCTGCACCTTTTGCACCTTCATGTGTCAGAAAGCTTCCATTGTAAAAAAAAAACAAAATTATGAGGGGTAAAAAATACACTTCGTGCATTGGCCGGAACTTGGCCTACCGAACTGCCGTGCGCCTAGTTAAATTTTTATATGAATAACCCTGTATAAAGTATTTATATATATATACTTAATTTTTTTGTGTGAGAACTTCTCACAAGTTAGAGAAACGAGGCTCAGAATATAACTGAGGAAGTATTTGACGTGTTCACTCAAAATGGGTTAATTTCAAGAACAAATTTATTGCCACGTATAATTCAAACGAAATGACAAGATCATGGAAAATACAAATAAATTTTTATATGAATAACCCTGTATTAAGTATATAGTTACATAATTTTTTGAGGAAGTATTTGACATGTTCGCTCAAAATGGGTTAATTTCAAGAACAAATTTATTGCCACGTATAATTCAAACGAAATGACAAGATCATGGAAAATACAAATAAGACAAAAATCAAATAAAAAGGGCAATATTTGTTGGGCAATGCCCAAACGTATGCATGATGACGTTAATAAAATACAACTTAATGTCATCGAAATGAAATCAGAATACAACGACAAGATGAAAAAAAGAACCAACAATAAAAGTAATAAAATAATAACAACAGCATCCCACGTGTGTCTAATGTTGCAAAAAAAAAAAATAAATAAATGCAAAGAATATTAATGCGAATTTATTAAGGAAAACTAAACAAATTGAGCAAACATAAATGAATACAAACATATGTACATAGATGCATACATAAATACATATCGCTACCTTAATATAGAAAGGCCCTAACTCGTTATTTTTTTGATATAGTGATTTTTCAAATTTTCGATACATAAGATGTTCTTCTATCGAAATATACAAAAAAAAACTCGATTTCAAACAAATAATGAGTTAGATCCTTTCTGTATTAAGGTAACGATATACAGACACACACAGGTACTAATGTATTTACATAATTTCCCACCTCATATCCGTAACTTTTTTGATGTTAAGGAGAGTTAGTCAAATGCTAAGCAACCAAACAACCAACCGCATAGTTAAACCAAAATGACAACAACATCGAAATTTTAAAAACTATAAAAATGACAAGATGCTAATTTTATGCAAACTCTGTCTGGGAAGTTTGTGCAGACTTTTATGTTTGCAGTAGGCAGTCAGTTAACGCGACCGGCAATCAAGTCTTTTAAACCATCGCAAAGTATCTGCTGTTGGGAACAATCATGTTCCATACATCCAGGTATCAATGTCACTCTTATAGACAGAGGACAATTTCTTTGGTAACATTGACAACAACAAATTGTCGATTTTTGCTGTTCATAATTTATATTTAACAAACTTTATTTGCATACAAGCAGTGACTCAGCGACGACGAATGAATGATATTGTGAAGGCGATGAAACTAAAGTGTCTTTTTTACACAACAACATCCTGTTTGTAAAAATGATTGCATGGGCAACAAACATATTTTGTGGATAAAATTTTACTGCTAAATATGAAAACTTTTATGATAATTATTCCTATTTACCCAAGTGGTTTTAGCTGTCTTGTAAATCATCTAAGGAAATGAATATTAATCGGCTGCTAATAGTGGGCTGGAGAGATGAATGGCGACTATTCATCAGTTGGTAGCTTAGCTGATTCATTCATGTTGTAACTTAACTCTTCGCTAAACGTAACTTTTATTCCTTTTTTTTCAAATGCTGTCTTTGCTTTATATTTCGCAAACGGTTTCCAAAATTTAAGAGATTTCCAATAACACTGCGGGTAACACATAAATTAAAGTTTTGTTTAAATGAAAAGTGAGTGGAAGTGAGTTTTATTTTTAAGAAAGATCTTAATTGAGATAATTTTTTAGAATATATTGAATATACAAAGAGTCTTCCAATAGGGTCTCCTGGGCTTTGACTATCAACTGTCAGTGGCTATGTTGTTAAAACTACATCTGTCGAATTGGCTGTCATTTGTTTGGTCTCTTTTGTGAAACCACCATGGACGTACCCAGCAAACAATTGATGGAAGCAATGTATTGCTTACTTGATAACAAAAGCTTCGAAAAATGCTTCGAAAAAGCACTAACCTAAGGTAGGTCTCTGACAAAGTAAAACATTATCACAGACAATTTTGAAAACCAGTAACTTTTGCATCTCAGTATTACTTCGGTGAAGCACTTTAGTAAGGCAAAAAATTCATGGCTTTTTTGGGAGCTGAATGTATTGCTTTTAACTGGCTCCTCTGGATCAAAAACCATGCCTTATTCATGCGCAACATAGAGCTGGCAAACTATCGATAGTCACGCCATTCAATATTTTCGATAGTTTGTTGGAAAACTATCGATACTATCGATAGTATCGAATTCTTTTACTTGTGGTCTACACGTAACATAAAATGACTAACTTTAACATTAATTTCTAGTTAATGTTAAGTGTAGACTTCAAATGTTAATGTTTGGTTAAGGCTTATATTGAGGTATCTTCCCAATATTTCTTATCAAGAACACACAACATGCTATAATGGATGGGTGTAAGCCGACATGGATTGGGTCAATTTATTACTGCCCTCTTTTCAATCTAACCTAACCTATCTGTTTAAAAAACTCAGTATAAATATGAGATGACACAAAAGGATATATTCGGTCTCTATTCCACAACCTTAAATTATGCTGTGCAAAACTCTAACGATATACTTTTTTTTACTTACTTGCAGTTAGTGTTAAAGAAAATCATTTTATGTCAGCAGGAGACGAAGAGTTAGGAATATTAAATTTAATTTTGAAATGAGTTTAGAGTGGAGATATTAAAAAGTGTTCTCCTATCAAGAGTTGATACATTACACACGAAGTATTTTATATTACTAAGTCCATAAATTTATTATTTATTCTTTAGAGTTATGACGTTATTTGAGTAAATGAGAGATATGTACTACATGTATTTTCAATAAAAGAAAACCAATGTGTTAAATTTTGTCGAGTTTATTACCAATTTGGTATTATATTTTTTCAACGATAGTATCGCTATCGGGAAAAAATTATCGATAGTCTAATGAAAAACAAACTATCGATACTATCGATAGTACTATCGATAGTTTGCCAGCGCTAGCGCAACAGTAAGTGATTCTGTAACATTGTCTCCCTTACAAAAATGCTTATGGGAAGCAATAATTTTTGCTGGGTATGTAACGTTCAATTGAACGTGAAACTGTTAAAATTGATTTATCAAAATAATTGTTTTGTTTGGGTAACTTTCCGCGAGCTTCATTAATTTTACGGTCTCCATAATCGTCCTACCAGGAGCACTATTCGCAGAGTGGTGGATAAAGTCTACAGGAGAGTCCAAGACAATAGATTTTGGGTATTTCAGATTTATCAATCTCAGATTGAGTGACCTTATCAAATATCTCAATATGTAAGTTGATGGCAATGAATGGAGTGATATTTTCAAAAAGGAAGCATCTAGATTATACTTGAATGCATGCGTGAAGTAATCAGCCACGTAAAGAAACCAACCAACCAGATTTCGTATCACTCACCAAAACTTTGCCCTTTACAGACGACATCTTTGCGTTGTGACTTTAGCCTGCACAAATACATAAGCCACGACATGTACTCGCTGAACGCCCAAACCAAACTTTCATCGAAAAATCATCATCATTTAGATTCTAAGTTTATCAAAGTTAAAATGCTCAAATTCGGGATGAAACCACATGAGATCCAAGATCGTAAAATATATCCCAAAAACAACTGTTTGTGGACTGGGCAGATGATCACCATACAAACGAGCGCTATATATTGATGACTACCAACTTGGTTTGGTCAGATTTGGATGATGTGAGTATAAGCAATATGATGTGCATATAATTTCACATTGGATATTCTGCGTGACAGACTTGAGGGCTTCCTCATCTCACGAGATGGTGATGTAATCTCAACACCAATACGGTGCGAATAAAGCTCGTTTGATTCTTTCTCTTTTAGTCGCATACCTATGCAAATAAACCAAAGGCCACAGCGGCCTTCAAAGCTAGTAGTCTAACTAAGCTAGTAGTCTAGCTAAATGCATCCTGTTTTATGTGTCAAAATTATGGAAAATTTTACATTTTGAATGTAGGTTTGAGTGGCACGGTCATCAATTGTAATTAGTCAACTAAGATGGGTATCATAACTACTTAGTACAAATCAGAATAGGGCCCAGTTTGGATATACATATGTCCTATATGCGATGGAATTCATTAGTTAGAAAATTCACAAGTATATAAATAAATTTTCATACGATTTCCTATTTTCTTCTAAGTACTTGGCAGAAAGTTTGTTCAACGAATGTTGGATATATCCATCATAGGTCAAATACTGTCACTCTTCCTGTAAGGTGTAAGATTAATAATAATGAAGTACAGATAGGTTCAAATAGGTTAGGAAGGAAAGAGCTGTACACTTCCACTCGCAAACCAATAGATAAATTGTGGATCACTTCATATTTTCTCTTTTTGGGTTCGTAAGTGCATCACTGCTCTGCATCATACGTGCAAACTTTTATTTAAAATGCAATACAAGTTCGCCGATAATCTGTTTTAATAGCAATCATGTTTGTACACCATATCTGACATTTATTTGTGCGTTATCTTTCTTATCAGTGAATTAGTTTAGAACATTTAAATTTCCATTTTCAGCTAAGTGATGCATTTACGAACAGATCTGAACTTACACCCATTAAGAACCCCCTGATATACTTGAGCTTACACCCCGTTACATATTTTTCTTTCTGGTGTAACCCACTTAAGTATGTGGCGTAGTAACCTTGTACAATGAGAAATAATTTCTTTTCGTGTTTCTAGCTGCCCCACATCTTTGCATAGCCAGAAATAAATCAGGGGTGCTAGTTTCCCACCTGTGTATCCTTATTTTAGTCGGTAACGTCTATTAGGGGCCCTTTGAGCCTTTTTATTCATACGCTATAGTATTTTGGAAATTTACCAAGTTGAACATTGACCATAAGGCTGGCAATACATTAGTCCGGGGACTATTTGCTCCTGCCAAAATCCAATTTTTGAGTTCCCTGAAACAATTAATGGTTTTACCGATACTTCTGTCACTGCCTCATCTCATTCTTATTTCAATTCCACAAATTTATTGGTAATTACTCAGCATTGCAGTGGCGTGGAACACAGAATAGCTCAATACTTTAAATTTTCATCAGTCCATTGCGTGCCCTCTTATAGGCACTAGCTAGCTTAGACTTGACAAAAAACCCCTCCCAAGCATTTAGAGCTGCTTGATTGTCACTGTAGATTGTAACCTCCTAGACTTTAGTCCAATTTTCGGCCGCTAATTTAGTTGTCTTCAGGATCAGTAGTATATCTACCTGGAAAACATGCACTTGTTCGCAAGTCTGACGGATTTGCGAATATTGCATTCCCTAAAGTAGACGCCAGCGCTCATCACAACCTACGTAGAGAATATCCAATTTGACCTTAAGGCCCTTATTAGAAATTAACAATGAGGGTTTGTTTTGGCTGAAGTAGTTAGCACATTGACTACAAAATCAAAGGTCCTGGTTGCAAGCCCGGTCTCCGACAGTCATTAGATAACAACACCACACATTTTTCTGATCTACACTTTCATCACTTTTAGTCAGTTATTGTAGAAAACTTCAACTGATGAAGGGAGAGTCACTGGTCACTGAACTGTACAAACTTTAGCGGATGATAATCTTATTGTAACATCAGAGTGTCCTCCTTCATCGGTATTTTCTAGCAGAATCATCGGCGAAGTAAAATAATCAATAAAATGACTACAAAAATTTAATACGCCTCATTGACACCTGAGGCGCTGCAACACTGTATTAGGCAAAAAGCTGAGTTGTAAAATAATGAAGCTTTCCTCTATCTCTTGCTTCACCACGTGTTTTCTCTATCACTACCCTTTGCTAAAGAATGTAACACCTAGTAATAGTAGTAGGCATTCATTTCCTGAGTGTTACTTTTATTTTAAAAAAAATTGTGTTTATTAAATTCAATCTCAGTGACTTTGAAGTCTGTGAAAATATGATTCCTCGAAAAAATCCCACCGATACCAACTCTATTCAGGGTCCTTGAGTGGCTCATCAGTATTTGCCTCAAAAAAAGAATACAAAATCACAACAAAAAAAGTTCTGTGAAGTAGAAAAATACTACCGAGGCAATGTGTTTAACAGTAATTTTCGAATACATCAATTTTCTTTCTGGGTAAGATTCGAAGCAATTCAATTTATTGTACCATCTTATTGCAAAAGAAAATAGTTTCCGGCGCTTAATGTATGTCAATAGGTTGCATTAGATAAATTTTGACATTAGACGGTGCTGATAAGTTATGTATATTTGAACATTAAATGTTCATGATACTACAGATGTGCACTAGTAATGATTTTACGAACGTGCCCCAACTCATAATAAGAGCTTTTGTTTCAGAAATATATACTCGTATTTGAAGAAATATTTGATCTGCACAAATTTTCGACAGTCACCACCATCGTTTCCCATGTGAATATTTTTAGCCACTATGTGCGTTCACGTCTTACGTCACCTATCAGCGGACGCAGCATACGAGTTCTTGCCTTGCGACACTTTACAAGATTAGCTTGCGATGACAGGCATTATATATTCAGCTCCATGAATTTCAAATAAAGATTGCCATAGTTTCCAATTTTCTCTCTAGGCAAACAAGCTATTAGTCTATCATCTTCTGAATGCAAGGGAGTTCAATGTGACGCTTCACCTCGTATGTTTTTGTTTGCAGGCAGGACCGGGAAAAAGCATAAAAACTCTGAGAGCACAATACCCAGATGTAGACTGCATCTCTCGGCGCTAAACTCTCCGACAATGAGAAGAGCTTTTCCTTTAGCTTGAGAAATAACAGAGCTCTGAAATTTTTTTGAAATATGGAGGAAGAGCCTCCTTTATGGTAATTCGGCTAACAGAAACCGCTTCCTTAGTGAAAACTTTCGCAAAAAAAAGTTTAAACAATTTTAAACTATTAAATTTGACTATTTTCCTCATAAATCCGTTAATAGTGATAAAAATGCTTGCAATTATTTCAACACGTCCTTTTATTACATTTAATTTATTATAATTTGATTGAAAAAAAAAACAAACAAAAAAACTTACATATATTTAAACCACAATTTAATGCACAGAAATAAGCACAATCAGCAAAAATTCAATTTGAAATTAATTTCTGGTTACGGCCTGAAAATAAAAGTAACAAAATCATCTGCCTGCCACACAGGTTGCATAACAGATACAAACGCACAATTTGACCGTTAATAAGACCAGCAGACATGGTGTTTGTTTTGATAAAAGGATTTGCCGGAAAATTAAAACACTAAAATTTTGAGCAACCAAAAAAAAAGGAGATGTGACAAAAAAGGAAAGAGTCTCCCCCATCACACAGGGGTGGTTGCATAAACTGGATGCTTGTTTTATTAATACCTACCAAAAATATATGTGTATATTCAAAAATTGTTTATAAATTACGCATTTTTAAGGAGGGCTTTGGAGTTGAACAAGATTTACAGAAATCAAAAAACAAACAGCAGTAGCGGCAGCGTTGGCAGAAGCTATTTGCCCCCTCAGGAGCCGGCAAATGAGTTTTGCTGTAAACTCTACGAGCATGTATTATCAACATCAACTCAGTGGCAACTGAGTGTGATGTCCTTCTCACTCCCTGGTCTAGGCTGTAAGTAAATTTCTTTGCCTTTAGGTGGGATTTTGGTTAAATAAATTCATAACTTTGTTGTTTTTCCCTTTCTCCTCAGAGTTTTTCGTTTATTTTTTTTTTCATGTTAAGAATATAATTTATGACAATTTATAAAACGCACATACACTGTACAAAAAAGAAAATAACCGGTTTTTTGCGGCACAAAGGAGAAAATTATTTCAATTTCCAGGCCTATTTAAAAAGATTAAAAAGGAAAAGCACCATCAACGTAGACAACACTTTGATGCAGACATTTTCAAAAGGTGTTAAAATAATTCCCAAATGTTTTATGTGCAGCACAGTTTTTTTTTAATTTTATTTTTTCCATTAAATTGTAATCAAAAATTTTCCAAAAGAGATTTTTGATAATAAACAGACGAATGCCGCCACTTTTGATTTTCCAAGGGAGGAAGACAAAATCCAGCAGATAGCAAAAATCCATGCGATGAAGCAGGTATTGCTGGCAACTCAAGTTAGTGTGAGATTTTGCAGAAAATAATATCGAAATAATTTTTTTTTTTAATCTTTAAGCAACTGTGGAGGTCTATTTTCTATGCAGCATTTAAATTTAGAAATAGTAGAATGCCTATAATTTGTATCCCGTTACATCGAAAATCTCAATAATATTGTCATTTCCGTATAAAAGTCCACCTTTTGTTACATTACGTCACCAAGTAATTAATCTTGTTTTTACATCCATGCTGTTTGATTGATACGCCACCATATAATATATATATATATATATATATATATATATATATATATATATATATATATATATATATAAAATGCGTCACCAAGAAATGTAACGTACCAAAAAGTAGAATTTTCTGTGGAAATCCCCATATTTTAGCGATGGCCCTATACCAGTGATCGGCGAGTTAAGGGCGCCGCACAGTGTTGTGAAACGTTCAAAAATAGTACAATGGAATGCTTGAGACACGAAAATATTTTGAAAGAAAATTAGAAAAGAATTAAATAATAACAAAAACTAAAAATGTTAAAAACCCCCGATATATGTATCTAGAGAAGATGTTATATCTCCTAAGCGGCTGGACCGATTTTCTTCAAACATACCTAAGAAACATCTCGATCAAGTCACCTATCAAACAGAAAAAAAAACTAAATAAAAATCGGTCTAGCCGTGTGGTCTGTACGTGGCCACGGACAGACACACAGATACACAAACACACAAAACTTATAACACCCCTTTTTTTAGTAGGGGGTTAAAAATGTTACTTTTAGCCGAAGATAAGTTCAAAGTTGAACTTTGTAAACAAGTCCAATAATTTTTTTTAGTAAGGAAAATTAACACGTGCTTTAAAAGGACCAAAAAAGAATATTAAATCCATTTACGAAAAAAATGTTTGCTAAGTTATTTAGTCTAACATGATTTTAATACGCAAACGCTATTTTGAATTTCAAATATTAATGACAATAGGATTATCGTAATAATAAAGATAATAACAAAACAGATATAATTTTGCGGAAAAATCAGAATTTTTGACAGAAGCTGATGAAACATCTTGATATATCCCGCAGAGTTTTTTATATAATTTAATTACTAGAAGTACGAATTAGAAAAAAACATAACTTTAGATGCTCCAAATTTAAAAAATTTTCATTGCATATTAAGCTTGTTATAAGTGATTCGTGTATGGAATTTAAATTAAGATTTCTTTTTACTTATTTTGAATTTTTGGAACATGGACATTTTTTTTCGATTTTGATAAAACTTTGCCAAGCCTTTTAGTGTACAAAATCCTATACTTTATGACATTTTTCATTTCAGGATATATGGGAAGGATGGAATCCTTGCACAAAAATTTTTAAATTTTTCTATGTGTTTACCTTTTACCAATTAAAACATGTGAGCCGAATTTCAACTTTTTACAATAACTCTTTCTATTTTTGGCCGCTCGTTATATGAAAGCACGACACTGTGCGCCGCAACCTTTAATTTAAGGCTCAGTTACCCGACTGCAATGTGTAACGACGAAAGTCGGGTGACCCTCGTTTTAGCCGTACAACCTTGAGAATGTCACCACATTTATGGGCCAAGCACCCGAAACCAATTTATTTTTCTTGTAATCAAAGTAATTTGTATTAATTATTACAATTGCATAATATCATTAATATTATCCCACATATTATTTTTGTTATAATAATAACATTATATTATTTAGTTAGTCAATAATTTAGATGTACTCAGACGAGCAAACATATTCATTTGTTATTGAAACATCAATTTGAAACTAACGCATTTTTTTAGATGGAGTCGCCATCTATATGTAAATTATTGTACTATTGCAAATAAGTTGACATTTTTAAACAACCATTATTTAGTAAGTTACGCTTTACGACAACTGAGTAATAGCAGATATTTTTGGGTATATAAGGAAGAATCTTATTATCAAAAGGAGAGTCTGCTGCTAGCTGTCAGCAAGGTAAGAACACAAAGTTGAACGTGGTGTTACACATCCATCAGCATTGTACTTGCCTCTAAACACATCTAGTGGACAGACTTATAATAGCACAACTAGTGTAGAACATTTGCCGCAGCTGTAGGTTGTGTGGTGTTACACATCCCGCCTACACCTGTTATCGCTCTCCACGAGCACACCGCTCCTTCTGAGCAATTCCGTCGCGTTCTCACACGCGCAGTTTGTAGGTTGTGTGGTGTAACACATCCCGCCTGCATCTGTGTGCTAGTGACTGCGCTCCTCACGAGCACGCGTAATACCGCTCGCTCTGAGCATTCGTTTCTCGCGTTCTCACACGCGCACCCTGTAGGTTGTGTGGTGTTACACATCCCGCCTGCATCTGTGTGCTAGTGACTGCGCTCCTCACGAGCACGCGTAATACCGCTCCCTCTGAGCATTCGTTTCTCGCGTTCTCACACGCGCACCCTGTAGGTTGTGTGGTGTTACACATCCCTCCTGCAGCTGTGTGCATAGTGATTGCGCTCTCCACGAGCTCTGTCTTTCTGACCACGCTCATTAGGCATTTGAGTTGTCATTTAAATTGATAAGTTTAATTTTGTAATTTAAAAAATAAATAAATATTCGGCATTGAATTGACTTCGTGTTTTACTCTTTCATGGTCTCAAAAATCAATAAATATTTGTAGACGAATCCTGGACATCGCTGAGTTTTACCCCAGCCTAAGAAACATCGTTACAAATGTAAAGCAACTGCTACAGTAGGAAACAGCTGATCGATATTGTTATAGAGATGTAATGTAACGTAACCTACTTTTCATATAAAAATATGAATCCGCTGTTTCCTATGAGGACGTAGTGTACACCCGCATTGTTGAGAACAAGTTGTTTGTATTGGCGATTACATATCTGGCATTTCTTGTATTGTTAACTTGTGGTGTCATTTTCTAAATGTGTGCAACGCCATTCCAATGTTCCCGTTTTTTATATGTAAAGCAATGCCACACAACAAAAAAAATCGGAAATGACAAACGTTGCCACCAATATACACTATTGCGATGTCACAAAATGTCATAGTGTGCACGCGGCATATCGAAAACTGTTAATCGGAGAAAAAAATTTGTCCCAACAATAAGAAAATATGTGTGGTGAGAATTTTCTACATTTTTTTACTTTCAGAAAACTATTTTGGCAAACCAGAATATTTGGTTTGTCATAATGCGTTGTCGTGCATGAAAATAAGTATATTTAAATTATTTTAAGAAAATTTTTTACAAAACCATAATTTTACTCACCATTACATTGACGTAGCAACAACAAAAGATGCCTTTTTTATAAACAAAACTTGAGTGTTTATTCTGACCATAATAAAATCAAGTTTGCCTTTGGAGATTTAAAATTTCATATTAGGGAAATGCCACGAAATTTCATTGGCAACCCCGGTTTATGGTGTGAGTATAACGCACAAAATCGTAAAATGTAATGGTATAGGTTGCCGACCACTGCCCTATACTGTTAAGAACTGCAACAGTATTTTGGGAGTGGTATTGTCACCCCCAGCAGAAGGAGTCTTAATTATAGAAAATTGAACAGAAAACTTTTTTTTAAATTAAAAGTAATTAATATCAAAATAAAGGTTCCCCCTTTCAAAAAAAATTTCCAATACATACTTACACCCGCGCATATAAATACTCAGTAAGGACTATACACACTACGATTTTGTTACTTATACGTATTTCTATACGAACTCATTAAATAGGACATTTGGGATTGAACATTAATTGAGTTTTCAAATCTTTAGAAAATTAAACATTCATTCAAGTGACTGATTACAATAGAGAGAGTGAGAGAGAGAGAGAGAGACAGAGAGAAACAAATGACAGTATTCTTTTGCAAGTGGTTAACGAGAACAAAAATTATATAATTTTCAATAATCATGTAGAACATTGTTACTTTAATGTCATTTACAATTAGATAACACATTCACATGCATTAATTTTCCCACCGGTTAAAGAAAAAAGTTTAAAGGCCTTTTACAAGACCTCTTTATAAACTATAGTTTTTCATTAGCGAGCATCAAACGCAATCTTACATTTATATTAGAGATGAACGCTGCTCCTACAAATCACGCATGTGCATAAACATGAGTAAATTAAGAACACTGATGAGTCAACGTGTATAAAATCAATATCCATTAATGTCCTACCCAATACCATTTATAAGACCTTTCCAGACATGAGAGATTTTTCAACTGCTTTACTACAATTGTTTGTCTTGCCAACAGTGTTGTTTAACGTTTGTTTTATAATATTTCGAGTAGTAAAGCAGTTGAAAAATCTCTCATGTCTTGAAAGGTCTTATAAATGGTCTTGTGCAGGACTTTAATATCCATGTCTTTGTTGCATGGGAATTATAATTCCAATATTTTAAACTTTAATTTTTAATAAGTTTCTTAATTTTATGATCAACCTTCCTTTTCCAGGAGCAAGTCGACTTCTCTTGAGAATTTGCTTATAATTCAGAAAAGCTAGTGCTTTTCACATATATTTTCTAGTCAAGTCAACCGTCTGGGTTGTGGAAACAGGATGTAATGAGTATAGATGTACAACATGGTTAAAAATCAAAAGAAATATGTTTTTAAATCAGAGACAAGCAAAAAGCCACCCGTGGGCACTGGCATAACTATAACTAAACCAAAATTTAATTAAATCTATTGTAATGGCTTTGGCGTTATAGCGAGTCACCTATTATCAAGTACAGTGCTGCCCATAAGTTTGGTTCGAACAGCTGTTTTGTATGGTTTTGATTATGGCACGTCTTATTTAACCTTTAAGCACACGTACGGAAGAAAACAACTCAACCTCTCACAGCATACATTTAACTCTCTTTCATATTATCACTAATTCGTAATATAATATAATGATGTATGCGTGTGTGTCTGACTTTTTTTGTTAATCAGCTGTTTATAATTCGTTTAACATTGCATAACACATTTTTATGATTTATAGTTGAGTTATTTTTTTTACCAATTTGGAGCACAATGAATAAATTGTAGCAATCAAATATTTTGCCGTCCCACGATGGGCTCATTTAAAATAAATTTGAACACGATACAGTGACAATAATTGCCGCAACGCTAGCCAACTGTTCTAGCTTATAGAAACACCAAGAACGAGCTGTTGTACTTGGTTATATATTTTGTTTTGTCTATTCAAATACATATTAAAAATTTATTTAACTTTTTCTTGTATAGAGATGATTTGATTTTTAAAGAGCAAGAAAATTTACTGTCATATGTACACCTGATAGAACCAAAAATGTAAAAAAAGTAATAAATAAATGTTACATGAAGTTCATGGGCCAGGAAGTGGCTTACGAGGAGAAACAATGATAACTAGCATGAGAGCATGAGAAAACATTGATGGCTGTCATCGAACTTCATATTGAAACTTCAAGTAAATTCAAGAAAAGCTAAAAGGGACCTGTGAGTTGAAAAAATAGATTTTAAACTTATTTAGTGATATTATAGTAGACAATGCGCTCTTTCTAACGCAACAAACCGCAAAATGCAACTACCTGCTTTAGTTTTGCCGACAAACTCCCAAGTAATGAGTTGCAAGTGTGCAGGCGCATCATAATCCACTTGTTAACTTCAAAGTCGTTTTTCTCCAAAAACTTATTTTCTGAGCATAGGTCCCCTTTAACTTCCCGTGTCACATACAGTTAGTTAGTTAGTCACTAATAATCAGTTTTCAGATTCACAATCAATAAAAAGTATACCAAACAAAAAAAAATTTCTTTCATTATTTTATTTAGCTATTGAGTACGAATATGAATTCATAAAAAATAATCGAAAAAATTATATTAGTAGGTAAAAACTGACAGATTATTTGAAGTACTTTAACTGTATATGTATAAAAAAGTAAGGTTATTCATCATCGCCCAGTCCAATCGAATATAACTAGAGAGCTAAAATTTCTTGTGTAGATTCAACCTCCGATGTATAGATCCTTCAAATGCGAAGAGGGCAAAGGGGGTAAACAATTATAATATCGGTCTTTTTGTCTCGGAAACTACGATAGATGGACTCCAAATTTCAAGAGCATACGAATGTTTCTGAAAACTAAACATGTTTAATACTTTTTCAATATGTTTACATTCAGGGGTTGAAAAGGGGTAACAACTGAATTTTGGTAACTTTTTACACTCGAGGAAGCAGAAAGCTTTTTGGCGCCTTTCTTTCATGTGGAAAGAATCTAGAACTAGTTTTTACACTTTCTGAGAATTTGCATTTATAAGCGGTAAAATCGTACCCATTTTTGGTGCTTTTATAGCTAAGCTATTTGTTGCGCAATACAGGAGTTAGGACGTGATTTTCAAAACAAAAAAATTTTCACTATTGCAGTTATAAATTTATTTTTGCTTTTATTTCTTTTGTACTTAAAAGCAGAGTACGAAAATAAAATAAATAATTCGGCATTTTGTATTTTATCTTGTGTAAAAATTTTACATAAATAGCTTTTACCACCAGGTGAAAAAAGAGTATATTTTCATTTCTTCATTGACTTGCATGTAAAGTGAAAACTTTAAACGCGTTTTCTGCAAAACTAGTTTTTTTGAGTTGTGACACTATTGAAGTAAATGAGCGATATATATGTACATTGTATACATATATAAAAATAATTTACAATAATTTCGTACCGCTCAGTAGAAGCTAAGATAATAAAATGTATGTTTTTTATAAGGGTCTAAAAAAGGTACTACAAAGAGTAAATATGGGAAACAGTACCAAAAATTTAAAACTCGGGAGAACTCATACGAATAATTAAAACATTTTAAATCTGAGCTATACATATATTATTAAATGATATATCATATTCTTGAACACTGTTATTTTAGGGCTACTTTGAATATTAATTTGGTACCTTGGAAAAAATACTTTTCAAAAAAGACACTTTACGAAAAAAGTACTTTTTAAATTTTTTTTTTTTAATATTATTTTTATAACGTTTTTGAAAGGGTGCTTTCGGGAAATGGTACTTTTTCATACATGTAATTTTTGCAAAAAAAAATTCGAGAAATGTACCTTTAAAGAATACTACATATTTTATACAAATTGTACTCTTCAAAAAAAAGTACTTTTAAGAAAAGGTGTTTAATTAAAAAAGGTGATTTAAGAAAAATGCTCAAATAGAAATACAATAACAAAAATTAAAAATTTAAAAAACCCCCGATATATCTATAAAAGATGTGATATATTATAAACGGCTGAACCGATTGTCCTCAAATATAGCTAAGAACCCTCTCGATCAAGTCAAATTTCAAACAGAAAAAACTTAATCAAAATCGGTCTAAATCGTTTGGTCTGTACGTGGACACAGACAGGCGCACAGATACACATACACACACTACAAAACTTACAAAACCCTTTTGTTGATCGGGGGTTAAAAAAAGGTTCTCTTTGGGAAACAAATTATTTGTTTATTTAAGAAAAGTACCTTTAAACAAAAAAAAAACTAAAAAAAGTATATTTCAGATGAGATAATTCTTTTAACCCGTACTTTCTTGAGAAAAGTACTTTCCTTAAAAAGTGGGCTTTAAAAAGTTACTTTTTGGAAAGATTACTTTTTGAGGATGGTTCTTTTTGAAAAAGGTACTTTTAGAAGTAGGAAGTTTTTGGAAAAGTACTTTTGAAGAAGAGACTTTTTGGAAAAACTACTATTTGGTACCTTTAAGTAAATGCTTACATATGAACCTAACTATGTAAATTTTTGTTATTTTTATCCTCCCTAAGACTATGAGAATTAAAGACGGTACAAAAAACAATAGAACGAACGCCCGAAAATGGTGGACTACCCCTTTTTATCTACTTCTATGATATGCGTATCAAATAAAAGGTAATTTTGAGAACGAAACATAAAATATAGTGTAACTGGTCCAAATACAATAAAAAATGGCAGATCACTACTTTTGACCCAGTGTCATTATATTGTTTTCAAATGAAGACGATTTTTGAGAATAAACACAAAATATATTGAAAATATATGGACAAATTGATAATTTCAGCCAAGAAACACACCTATCAATATGGTCTCAAATAAGGGGGCTCGATGTGTGGGCTTAAGGAAAATGTCTCAGTTGGTCACAATATCAATATATTAAGTAGCGTGTAATTTTTAGGGTTCCGTACACCAAAGGTGAAAAAGGAACCCTATTGTTTTCGCTACGCTGTCCGTCCGTCCGTCTGTCCGTCACAGGGTATTTTCTCGAGAACCGTAAGAGCTACGGACCTGAAATTTGGACAGAGTGTGTAGACCCTTGGCCGCTACAACAACAAATACATGAGAGTTGGAAATTAAAGGGTGTGCCAAAACGAGCAACGAAAAATGTTAAAATCCCATGTAATATACATACAATTATATGTATATGCACTTGAAATTTGTAAAGTTAGTGTATTTTTATACAGACTACAACAATTAACACTAAAATTTAAAAAATTTTAATTAGAGGGTGTACCATCAGTTAATGTAATTTTGACTATGTAATTTTGATAACTTGCTGTATCTTGGAAACCGTAAGAGCAAACTTCTTGAAATTTTCAAAAACGGTAAAACAAAAAAATCTCAAAATTATAAAATCGCCAAACCGAAAAAAAATCGCCAAAATCAAAAAAAAAATCGCCAAAACGAAAAAAAAGCACCAAATTAAAAAAATTTCTGCATCGAAAATAAATCGCGGAAAACCGGAAAAATCGCCAAAATGAAAAAATCGTCAAAATGAAAAAAAAATCGCCAAAATTAAAAAATCGCCAAAATTAAAAAAATCGCCAAAATAAAAAAAAATCGCCAAAATGAAAAAAATCGCAAAAAAATAACCAAAATGAAAAAAATCGCCAAAATTAAAAAAAAAATCGCCAAAATTTAAAAAATCGCCAAAACGAGAAAAAAGCGAAAAACAATAAAAAAAATTATTTCAGCTGAAAAAACGTAACAAACACTGTATTAAAAAAAATGCTCAAAGCCCAACGTACGGAACCCTTCGTGCGCGAGTCAAAGTCGCACTTTACTGAATTTATTATATTTGAACCCTATCTATGCAGGTTTCAAATCAAAAAGCTCTCGATTAGTACTTTTAAAATACCCGCTTACAAAGCAGGCAAAAATGACAATATGCTAATTACATATAAGATAAACCATTTTATTATTGAAACTCATTTCACATACAAAAATAAATGTAGCACAGGAAAAAAAAGAGAGGTGTCTTAGGGCACCCGGTTATAGCTTTGCTGCTTAGTTATATAAAACAAATTTCATGTGTGAACTAACAATGCAATAAAATTATATGTTGATGTCGAATTCTCTGCAAATGTTTCAAAACATTTCTATTTATTTCCCATTATTTTCCTTTCTAGCGGCGTACGATTAATGTATTGCTTGTGGCCGGTGACGGCTGTTAGTCGGCTAACGACCGATCGGCTGTGTTCTCTGGCTTTTGCTCATGTGCAAAAACAAATTGAGCAATCGTTCTCAATCAAATAACGAAACAAAACAAAATCAAACAATTTGTTTCGTTTATTTTCATAGTATGCTTTTAAGTGCACAGAGAAAACAGATTCGTTGAGGCAACCGAATTTGTTGCCAATCGAATTTTGGTGGTTGCACCAACTATATAGAATTCTGGTATAACGACTGCAATTTTCTTGTGGTACCACTATATTTTAATTATAACCCTTAAACAAATAGTTGCAGTAACAGAAAAAATTGGTTAAGAGTATGGAATTTGAAAAAAAGTTATTCTTGCTACCGAAAATGTGGTTAGTATAACTGAAACAATATCATAATTGGTACCTGTGAAAGAACAATTGGCCTTCCTTGCTGAAATAAAATAAGCAATAAACATAATAAAAAAAATATACAATTTAAGAAATTTATTATTTAAAATATTGTCATAAGTTATTTTTAATTGAAATTTATTTATTTCAACCACACATTTTGAACAGCCACAAACCTGTTATCTTATGCACAGACTTTCAAAAACCATTTGAGAATTCATAAATCATAATATCTTTGAAAGTCACAAAAGTTAATTTTTAATTTGCTGCAACGCGTATAAACTATGATAGTAAGCTCAACCTATAGTTACTTGCAGCAACTGATAGAAAGTGTTTATTTTAACATTAATATAGAACGACAATTTTTAGTTGCCAATACCACAAGTTGGTAGTAACATCCAATTCATAATATTTTATTCGGTTGTGCTAATCAATCAATGAATTAGTCATGGCAAAAGCATACGCTCGGTTGATGCAATCAATTTAAGAATTGTCAGAATCATATCTTTATTACAATTATGCCCTTATGGCAATAAACATGGATTGTTTTTTGGATTAACAGAAAATTGATTGTGTGAACTCAAATATAGTTGATGCAAATGATATTTTGTTGGCCTAACCACTTTCCAACCAATCTTTTTTCTGGGTGTACAAAGAAATCAAAACAAAAATAAATTTATACTGTAATAGTGTCGATTATTTTTGTTACGAAAATCACATCCTAACTCCTGTATCGCCCAATAAATAGCAAGGCTATAAAAATAAAAGAAAATAAAAAAGAAAGATGATAAAGAATAACTATATATTGTCGCGTATTGTCCTCTGGGATTGCCGCACGAGAACACAATAAATATTGGTGTAATATAGCATTTTTATTGCCGAATGGATGCGACTAGACTTTTCGCGTGAAATAAACCTATAATTGGCGCATTGCGGAAGTCGTTTGATCCTACCATAATGTGCAGGATATTACGGATGCAGCACTCGTATTTTTACTGGAGATTAATGCTTTCACAAACCAACGTAAAATAATTAATAATTTCATTGTACGTATCTCAGTTTTTTTATACAAATTTGTTAAATTTTGCTTTTAGTTTGGTCTACAGTTTTGTAAGGCTGTGAATTTTCGTGGTTGTAATTAATTTTTTGCCACTCACGTGAGCGTGCATGAGCATGCATTAGTAATTTTCTTTCCTAGAGTGAAAAGTTGCTCATGATCCCATCCCAATTTCTATTGTTTCACAGACATATTGTTAGCAGTGACTAAAGCGAATATTATTTTCAAACAACATGGTCAAGCGAACTGAAGCGAAAAGGCCTTCTTAGTTACACCCCAGAGTACCCGTGTGCGCTCATTTCGTTTTTAGAAACAATATTTGTCATTAAGTTTTTCCTTTTCAAAATGTATAAAGAAAATGCTTGTGGTACAACATTGTTGTAGGTGTGTATGTAGCTTTTACAAACGAATAAATTGCACTAGATTGCAACAAAATAAAAAAAAAATACAAAAGACAAATGTGGTAATGGTGGTTGGTTTTCATATTAGAAAGTGAAACATACATCGTAAAACAAATAAAACAAATTTACAAGAAAATTGTAACAGCTGCATTACAGTGTTCTTCAATTTTTAGGTCATTATATAAATATGTATGTATGTATGTATGTATGTATGTATGTATGTATGTATGTATGGACGAGTGAGTATGAGTAAACATACTCATACATTCATACATACATATGTGTATGCACACAAAAGTTAAAGCCACAATATACCTTGCTTTTGTTTTAATACTCGTACTCGTGCAAATTGACAAGATGCTTGTGCCAAAAAATAACAATTAATAAGGCCTATCACAGCTTGCCGAAATGCTTGAAATTGAAAGGAAAATTTTGCTTTAAGGGCAGTGAAGCAACAATTTGACTATGACTTCAAAAATGCAAACATCAAACGTGACGGTCTGGCGGTGGCATAGAGAATATTGAGAATACTTTAGGACAATGTTTTTAAACATTTCAATGATATACCAACATGTATGCAAAGTAGCGTGGCTAACAGGCAGTATTCAAGTCTAGTAGTCAGAGGCTTGCAGGTTCGATTCCCACAGCACACTATGGGTGCTTCTGAAAACAATCCTGTTTGTATTCATTCTAAATAAATAAAAAAAAATCATAAAAACTTAAGACTTTTTTGCAAGATGGGATCATATGTTGAGAACGTTACATAGAACTGAGACTGCAGAGTAAGGAATGGGATGTATTCCTATGGTATTGTTATGTTCTTAGATATTTAGGCATCTCTTAAAAGTATTAGTAGAAGTGCTATCAATATCTCTTGAGTGGATAAGTCTCATGGTAAGTAGTAGAACTATTAACAAAAGATTTGGACTTATGTACATTGTACGATATTTTAAGTTGCTTTGAAAGCGGCATCCAGAAGATAGTAGCCTATGCAAGTGACGCTGTGATAAGACCTCCCTACTACCAATTAAATCATTCAGGTATCGATGAGCGATCTACCAGGACGATTAAAAAGGATCTGGAAGTCAGTCCACACAGAACAAAGTAGAGTTAAAACTGTCAAATCGAACTAAATATAAGAGGGTTTATCTTCAGGAGAGGCTTATGAAAGATCTTAATACCTAATATATGTATATATAATAGTTCTAAGAACAAGAACTGAGATCTGCACCCAAGAGTAATAAATTAGATTTACACAATGATTGCAAGGCCGTTTGTTTCATATGGGTATAATGTACTGGACTATCCATTTACTGGTTTCACTAACGCCGGTCAGGCAAGGCTGTCAGCTATTAAATATCTGCCATCTGAAGTGTCATTTACTGTCTGAAGTGTCATTTACTTAGTGTTTGGGTAATTGTAGTCATCATAATCAACATACTTTTCAAGGAATTGGCAGAACTAGAAAGAAATTTGAAAAGGCTGGAAGCGTAAGAGATGTAATCCAAGCTGTGCATCATTGCAATGTGCACATTGCCGAAAATATCGCTTTTTTAGTGGAAGGGTGGCGGAATGTCCGAGGAAGCATTACCGTCAATTAAGAACTCTATGACTGCTTGTTAACCAATGTTTTCGTCCTAGAATTAAGGATTATGAACTGAGCGTTTTAACAAGACGGCATCAGGAGCCACACAAGACGACCAAGAGAACGCGTCATTTTACGTTTTAGGTGACGTCAATTGGCCACCAATATTATGTTCTTTGATGCCATTAGACTATTTGTGGGGCTACGTCAATGCCCGTGCTTATGCGGATAATACCCTCACGTTGCAGCATTATTCGAAAACCCACATTCGTCAATTTATCGCTGAGATACCACCAAAAATGGTTGAAAAAGTGGTAAAAAAAGATCAATTACTGCAACCAATCTAGAGGCGGTCATTTAAATGACTTCATGTTTCGGTTTATGTACTTCGGTTTTGAACCTTTCCATGTTCAAAAATTATTATGAAATAATATTTAACTTCTTTATTTAAACCGAAAAATAGATAACCTTATACAATCGATAGCGTTGAGGAAAGAAAGTTGTATAAAATCTCTCACTAAGGTCCAGAGTTATGATGCACGTGGCATCTTGTGTGGCCCAAGAAGTATTCCTTACGTTACCTTGGATATTATTTAACATTTTTTGCCCAAAGGGGACTATAGAATGGGAATTGTGACCAGAAGTTTGCTTACGATTTCTTATGTGTGGTTAGTGAGATCGAGACTATTATTATGTGAAGTCTTTACCAATAAGTATAAGATAGACGTAGGAAAAGAACGCTTGATCTACATTAAGGGAACTAATATTCGTAAAACCTTCAGACTAGCGAGATATTCTACAATTTTCCAGGTTGAAATTCCAGCGAGCATGAAGGCTATGGAATTAGTTGTTGACAATGTCACTGAAACCTATGTGGATAGTTTGGCAAAGTAAAAAATTTTGATGGGGCTTATTGTAAAATTAAGACTAGTTGGTGGCTGCAGGAGTCCACTCAACAGGCTTTTGAAGTATAGTAAACCCATGTTGAATTCTAGGCTATTGCAATGTTTGGATAAATGAGACTGACTTCGAATTGATAAGATTAGGGTTAGTCGAAGATAAACCATCCGGCCTCGGTAAAATTCTCGATTAGCCACTATTTTTGGAACTCAATAATCGAGTTTTAGGAGAGAGGCACGAATATTTCGTGTCCTAATAAAGAGTTGCAGGATCTCATGAACCTCCTGGCTAAAACTAAACAAGTGGAAATATAAACAACTACTGGACATTAACAAGAGGGTTCTAGAGTTCATGATAGGAATTTAGGCTGACCTCTGCTCGGTATAAACAAGAATCAGCAGATGGAAAGTTGGCACCCCTAAGATTAAAAGCTTAAAATTGCGGAATATATTATGTCATTACTTGACGTTAAAGTGACAAAAAATGAGATCTACAAATAATTCTACTAGGATCTTAAGCTACCGCGGATTGTAAACTCGAGGATGTCAGTTATTGCGTCATTGAATTAAGGTGGCTCATTGATAGTTAATATGTACCTAGATTCTCATCTCGTTTAGAAAAGTTAGAACTTTTTTGTCAAAAGTAGTTCACATTGGACCTGAAGGTGTGGTAGTGTAGAGGATGAGGTATTATCCTGTCAAATTTAGTTTTCACTAGTTTCAATTACACTCTATGAATACCCTTAATAACGGAAAGTTACTGTGTGTAATTTCCATTCAAATGTGTAACATGGCAAAGTAGTCAGTGCTGCATAATAAAGTCCATTTCTATAACCTTGAGAAGTGGCAAGTAACACGATTCAAATAAAAGTTACAGTTGAAATAGTAATATGCAACTAGATTTTTAATGAACTCGCAACATAATGTCATGCATTGCCACTGTGGATAGTAATTTTGTCTCTATTGGACAGATCATAGTAACGCGTGTCAGTAACGGGATGTTCGTTATTACTTTTGGGGTGCAGCTACGAAGCAGGGAGTTTTTTCTTTACTTCCATAATTTACATTTCGTATTCGAATAATGTTGCAAATTTTTATTAATTCCATTCGTCACACTTAGTAAACATTAATATTGAGTGACCGTTTTGGGTCAGCATATATTGATACATTTTGAAGTCTGCATATATGCATGTATTTAAAATTAATCTCTTTTATATTAAATTTGCTATATTTATTTTAACATTTACAGGAGGCCCAGACGTTTGGCAGATCTCTTTGATATTTTTTCAAAGAACTGCTGAGAACACAGAAGAGATAATAGACAGTGAAACATGACGTTCACAATTTGCAGGAAACTCGTTGGCAAGTTATTATTTTGCCTGCAAATTTGTTCCTCCAATGCTTAGTAAGAAAAAGAAAATATAATTATTACTTTTATACCACCAATGAAAGTTTTGGTTCTCACTGAATTTTCTAACTATCAAAGCTTTTCTATTATTGATAAATCAGAATAAGTATTTAGCAAATGGTAGTCAATTGACGTGTACTTTCTACATTGTTCGCTGCAAAATAGGGGCGATTTTTGATTTCATCCCAATTTTCAATGTAGTTTTCATCATATCTGGATTTTTTGAGGTTAGTAGAATTTATTCCGACTGCTTTTTGCATTGATGTCCATGTGAATTTAAGTACGAGTAAGTATGCATGTGTTTTAAATGTTATGATAGCGCACTATCAATAGTGGCCCTACCAAAATCCCACTACAACCACTCCGGGACTAGTTCAGTATTTCTAGAATAGTAGTAAGGTGGGTAGTTCTATCAGTATTATACCTACATCCTTGTTGATTTTATTAAGTAAGAGCGTTCAATATTTCATTAATGAATTATTCAAAATTTTCATACATTTTAAGGAGGACGCATTATGTTACACATGTTTTCCGATGTTAAATGAGGGTGTTTATATGTATGCATGTGTGCATGATGTAAAACATATTGATTCTCCTACGAAAATCTCAACAGAATTATCTTTACAAAATTAAAAAACACTGTTTCAGTTACACAAAGATTCCAGCATAATCTAGGTTATGTTCTCCGTTATAATGTTAAGCCCTACACTTCCTTTTAAATATGACCTTCAAATGTAAAATTGTAAACAGGCAAATAACATTATATTCGGCATCCTATCCGATATCCCTAGTACAAGTTCGGCCAAACGGAACAATGCCGTGTACGAAGCGGTACAAATACCATTTAAAACAAGTAAGAGTGCTATATTCGGCTATGCCGAATCTTATATACCCTTTACCAACGTACGTACATATATATAGTATACAGACACGTACATACATATTTGTTTTGTGAAAAAATTTATCATTTTTTTAAAGTTTCCATCTTTGGAGCTATAATTTCAAATTTCATACATCAAACTTTTCTTTCAGAAGCATAAAATATATTCAATTTATAAAGAAAAAGAAAAAAATTTTTAGACCTATTTAATTTTACATAACACAAAAAGTGTAAGTTTTCCAACCCTGGAGTCATAATTTTGGATTTTTCTGATTATTGATACCAATCTAGTTCTTTAAAAAATACATAAAATATGTTAAGTGAAAAAAGCAAGAACGAAATAAGCAAAACCTTAGTTTCATTTAATTCCTTTAATATTAAAAAAATCAGTTAAGTGCGACTTTGAATCGCGCACGAAAGGAAGGTTTTTTGCTTTTTTGAAGTTTTTTTCAGTTTTTTCGCTTTTTTCTCGTTTTGGCGATTTTGTCTGTTTTTGGAGGTTTTTTTCATTTTGGCGATTTTTTTCTGTTGTTGGGCTTTTCTTCATTTTGGAGATTTTTCTCATTTTGACGATTTTTTCTGTTTTTTGGGTTTTTTTCGCGATTTTTTTGTTTTTTTTTTCGTTTTGGTGATTTTTTTCATTTTGGCGATTTTTTTTCATTTTGGCAATTTTTTTCTTTTTTTTATGTTTTTTTCGTTTTGGTGATTTTTTTCATTTTGGCGATTTTTTTTTCATTTTGGCGATTTTTTTTTATTTTGGCGATTTTTTTCTGTTTTTTAGTTTTTTTTTCGTTTTGGCGATTTTTTTTCTTTTTTTGGCGATTTTTTTCTGTTTTTTAGGTTTTTTTTTTTCGTTTTGGCGATATTTTTCATTTTGGCGATGTTTTTTTCATTTTAGCAATTTTTTGTTTTTTTGCGATTTATTTTAGTCTTAGAAATTTTCTTTTAAATTAGTGCTTTTTTTCATTTTGGCAATTTTTTTCTGTTTTTTTGGGGTTTCTTTCGTTTTGTTGATTTTTTTTCATTTTGGCGATTTTTTTTATCATTTTGGCGATTTTTTTCTGTTTTTAGGTTTTTTTTTCGTTTTGGTGATTTTTTTCATTTTGGCGATTTTTTTTTTCATTTTGGCAATTTTCTTTCATTTTGGCGATTTCTGTTTTCATTTTAGCAATTTTTCCGTTTTTTGCGACTTATTTTAGTCTTAGAAATTTTTTTTAATTTGGTGCTTTTTTTCGTTTTGGCGATTTTTTTTTCTGTTATTTAAGTTTTTTCTTTTTTTTTGGCGATTTTTTTCATTTTGGCGATTTTTTTACTGTTTTGGGTTTTTTTTAATTTTGGCGATTTTTTTCTGTTTTTGGGGCTTTTTTTCATTTTGGAGATTTTTTTAATTTTGGCGATTTCTTCCTATTTTGGAAGTTTTTTTTTTCATTTTGGCGATTTTTTTTTCATTTTGGAGATTTTTTTTCTGTTTATGGGTTTTTTTTTTTTGGAGATTTTTTTCATATTAGCGATTTTTTCCTGTTTTGGGGTTTTTTTTTCATTTTGGCGATTTTTTTTTCTGTTTTTTGGGTTTTTTTTTCGTTTTGGCGACTTTTTTTCATTTTGGCGATTTTTTTCATTTTGGCGATTTTTTTCTCTTTTTGGGAGTTTATTTTCATTTTGGAGATTTTTTACCTTTTGGCGATTTTTTTTTAATTTTTGCGATTTTTTTTTTATTTTGGGGTTTTTTTCATTTGGAGATTTTTTTCATTTTGGCGATTTTTTTCATTTTGGCGATTTTTTTACTGTTTTGGGGTTTTTTTTAATTTTTTTCTGTTTTTGGGGCTTTTTTCATTTTGGCGATTTTTTTAATTTTGGCGATTTTTTTTATTTTGGCGATTTTTTCCTGTTTTTGGGTTTTTTTTATTTTGGCGATTTTTTTCAGTTTTTTGGGGTTTTTTTTTCGTTTTGGCCATTTTTTTCATTTTGGCGATTTTTTTTCATTTTGGGGTTTTTTTTAATTTTGGTGATTTTCTTTCATTTTAGCGATTTTTTTTATTTTAGCAATTTTTCCGGTTATTCGCGATTTATTTTAGTCTTACAAATTTTTTTGTAATTTGGTGCTTTTTTTCGTTTTGGCGATTTTTTTTTTTGTTTTTGGCGATTTTTTTCGGTTTGGCGATTTTATAATTTTTTGTTTTTTTTTAGTTTTACCGTTTTTGAAAATTTCAAGAGTTTTGCTCTCACGGTTTCCAAGATACAGCAAGTTGTCAAAATTGCATAGTCAAAATTGCATTAACTGATGCAACACCCTTTATTTTAAATTTTTTGAAATTTTAGTGTTAATTTTTGTAGTCTGTATAAAACTACACTAACCTCAAAAATTTCAAGTGTATATACATACATACATACAATTGTATGTATATTACATGGGATTTTAACATTTTTCGTTGCTCGTTTTGGAACACCCTTTAATTCCCAATTCGCATGTATTTGTTGTTGTAGCGGCCAAAGGTCTACACACTGTGTCCAAATTTCAGGTCTGTAGCTCTTACGGTTCTCGAGAAAATACCCTGTGACAGACACAGTTTTAGACACATGTAGTTAATTTTACATAACACAAAAAGTTAAAGTTTTCCAACCCTGGAAACGTCTTTTTAATTTTTTTATATTTTTTTAATTAAAAATTCCAATTGTAGTCGTACTGAAGTGTAAAATAAGTTCATTTATTAAAAAAAAATAAAAATTTGTTTTCGGTAGTTACTTTTATATGGCAAAATGAAGTTTACGTTTTCCAGCTCTGCAATCGTCTGGTCGATTTTGCTGAATTTCAATACCAATCTATTTTGGAAAATTTCTGACACACCAGTCCAAGAACGAAGTCTCTAGCTTTTCTGGGAGCTTCGGAAAACCGATTTCACGTACAGACAGACGGACAGACGGACAGACGGACAGACGGACAGACGGACATCGCTTATTCGTCTTCCCTATGCATAAGGATCCAGAATATATATATTATATGGGTCGCTTATTGATATTATAGAAATTACAAACGGAATGACAAACCTATATATACCCTTTTACCATTTTTGTTGGTAAAGGGTATAAAAACATGCCATGATATCCTAATGTCCGGTATCAATTTGTAAGTCCATCTTACCTTTTTATACCCTTTACCAACAAAAATGGTAAAAGGGTATATATAGGTTTGTCATTCCGTTTGTAATTTCTATAATATCAATAAGCGATCCATATAATATATATATTCTGGATCCTTATGCATAGGGAAGACGAATAAGCGATGTCCGTCTGTCCGTCTGTCCGTCTGTCCGTCTGTCCGTCTGTCTGTACGTGAAATCGGTTTTCCGAAGCTCCCAGAAGAGCTAGAGACTTCGTTTTTGGACTGGTGTGTCAGAAATTTTCCAAAATAGATTGGTATTGAAATTCAGCAAAATCGGGCAGACGATTGCAGAGCTGGAAAACTTAAACTTCATTTTGCCATATAAAAGTAACTCCCGAAAACAAATTTTTATTTTTTTTAATAAATGTACATATTTTACACTTCAGTACGACTAAAATTGGAATTTTAAATTAAAAAAATACAAAAAAATTAAAACGACGTTTCCAGGGTTGGAAAACTTTAACTTTTTGTGTTATGTAAAATTAACTATGTCTAAAACTATATTAGTATTTTCTCGAGAACCGTAAGAGCTACAGACCTGAAATTTGGACACAGTATGTAGACCTTTGGCCGCTACAACAGCAAATACATGATAATTGGAAATTAAAGGGTGTTCCAAAACGAGCAACGAAAAATTTTAAAATCCCATGTAGTATATATACAATTGTATATACACTTGAAATTTGTAAGGTTAGTGTATTTTTATACAGACTACAAAAATTAACACAAAAATTTAAAAAAATTTTAATTAAAGGGTGTTCCATCAGTTAATGCAATTTTGACTATGTAATTTCACAATTTGCTGTATCTTGGAAACCGTAAGAGCAAAACTCTTGAAATTTTCAAAAACGGTAAAAATGAAAAAATAAAAAAATATAAAATCGCCAAACCGAAAAAAATCGCCAAAAACAAGAAAAAATCGCCAAAACGAAAAAAATCACCAAAAACGAAAAAAACTCTAAAAAACAGAAAAAAATCGCCAAAATGAAAAAAAAAATCGCCAAAATGAAAAAAATCGCCAAAACGAAAAAACCCCAAAAAAACAGAAAAAAATCGCCAAAATGAAAAAAAGCCAAAAACAGAAAAAAATCGCCAAAACGAAAAAAAGCACCAAATTAAAAAAAAATTTATAAAACTAAAATAAATCGCAAAAAATCGGAAAAATTGCTAAAATGAGAAAAAAATCGCCAAAACGAAAAAAACCTAAAAAACAGAAAAAAATCGCCAAAATGAAAAAAAATCGCCAAAACAAGAAAAAACCTAAAAAACAGAAAAAAATCGCCAAAATGAAAAAAAATCGCCAAAATGAAAAAAATCACCAAAACGAAAAAAACCCTAAAAAACAGAAAAAAATCGTCAAAATGAAAAAAAATCGCCAAAACGAAAAAAAACCCTAAAAAACAGAAAAAAATCGCCAAAATGAAAAAAATCGCAAAAAAAAGAAAAAACCTAAATAACAGAAAAAAATCGCCAAAACGAAAAAAAGCACCAAATTAAAAAAAAATTTCTAAGACTAAAATAAATCGCAAAAAAACGGAAAAATTGCTAAAATGAAAACAAAAATCGTCAAAATGAAAGAAAATCGCCAAAATGAAAAAAAAATCGCCAAAATGAAAAAAACGCCAAAAAAAGAAAAAAACCTAAATAACAGAAAAAAAATCGCCAAAACGAAAAAAAGCACCAAATTAAAAAAAAATTTCTAAGACTAAAATAAATTGCAAAAAAACGGAAAAATTGCTAAAATGAAAACAAAAATCGCCAAAATGAAAAAAAATCGCCAAAATGAAAAAAGCACCAAAACGAAAAAAACCCCAAAAAACAGAAAAAAAATCGCCAAAATGAAAGAAAATCGCCAAAATGAAAAAAAAAATCGCCAAAATGAAAAAAATCGCCAAAAAAAGAAAAAACCTAAATAACAGAAAAAAATCGCCAAAACGAAAAAAAGCACCAAATTAAAAAAAAATTTCTAAGACTAAAATAAATCGCAAAAAAACGGAAAAATTGCTAAAATGAAAACAAAAATCGCCAAAATGAAAAAAAATCGCCAAAATGAAAAAAATCACCAAAACGAAAAAAAAACCTAAAAACAGAAAAAAATCGCCAAATGAAAAAAGCACCAAAACGAAAAAAACCCCAAAAAACAGAAAAAAAATCGCCAAAATGAAAAAAGCACTAAATTAAAAGAAAATTTCTAAGACTAAAATAAATCGCAAAAAAACTAAAAAATTGCTAAAATGAAAAAAAAATCGCCAAAATGAAAAATATCGCTAAAACGAAAAAAAACCTAAAAAACAGAAAAAAAATCGCCAAAATGAAAAAAAAATCGCCAAAAAAGGAAAAAAATCGCCAAAACGAAAAAAAAACTAAAAAACAGAAAAAAATCGCCAAAATGAAAAAAAATCGCCAAAATGAAAAAAAAATCGCTAAAATGAAAAAAATCACCAAAACGAAAAATAACATAAAAAAAAGAAAAAAATTGCCAAAATGAAAAAAAATCGCCAAAATGAAAAAAATCACCAAAACGAAAAAAAAACAAAAAAATCGCCAAAAAAATCGCGAAAAAAACCCAAAAAACAGAAAAAAATCGTCAAAATGAGAAAAATCTCCAAAATGAAGAAAAGCCCAACAACAGAAAAAAATCGCCAAAATGAAAAAAACCTCCAAAAACAGACAAAATCGCCAAAACGAGAAAAAAGCGACAAAACTGAAAAAATCGTTTTAACTGAAAAAAACTTCAAAAAAGCTTGCTTTTTTTACTTAACATATTTTATGTATTTTTTAAAGAACTAGATTGGAATCAATAATCAGAAAAATCCAAAATTATGACTCCAGGGTTGGAAAACTTACACTTTTTGTGTTATGTAAAATTAAATAGGTCTAAAAATTTTTTTCTTTTTCTTTATAAATTGAATATATTTTATGCTTCTGAAAAAGTTATGTGTATGAAATTTGAAAAATGAAAATTATAGCTCCAAAGATGGAAACTTTAAAAAAATTATAAATTTTTTCACAAAACAAATATGTATGTACGTGTCTGTATACTATATATATATGTACGTACGTTGGTAAAGGGTATATAAGATTCGGCACAGCCGAATATAGCACTCTTACTTGTTAGTGGTTTACCAACGTTCTTTTTGCCTTCTTATGCATAAAAATATCTCATCTATATATCTATATATCTCATCCCGATATATGACTTGTAAATCGAGACATTATACCTGAAAGGTTAAAGGTGGCTTCGTCTGATACAGCTCCAAATGCGCTTCATCTTCTCAAAGCAGTCAACGTAATTCGTAAGGAGTATAAATCTCAAATATGTAGAGTATCTCAGTGAACATGACCATATAGGTTAGGTCAGCTTGAAAAAATGGACAATCAAAATTTACCCAATTTGCCTTCGATTACACTTATGCTTTATAGCATATCGTGCACTCTTAAAGAGAGGGAGAAAGTACCCAATAAAGAACTATAAATCATTAATAAAATTTAGTTAAGAACCTATTTTACTCAAAATACCTGCTTTTCAAGTCTGAATTCCTAAGATATTCCATATCAGTTATATTGAAAGTCTTATGATTTTACTGAGTGCTGGACAGTGACAAAAGTAGCGATTGAGAGTTTTATCATATTCCAGGCAAGGGGGGTAGTGCTGGCTGAAGTAGCTAGCACGTTGACTACAAAAGGTCTGGAGCTTGAGCCCGCTATCCGACAGTCATTAAATAACAACACCATGCATTTTTCTGATGTGTATTAGTATCCTTTTTCATCAGTTGTTGTAGAGAAGTTCAAGTGATGAAGGCACAGTCACTGTTCATTGAACTATACCGACTTCAGCAGATACTTATCTTTATGTAATATCAGAGCACCCTCCTTCGTTGCTTGTGTGTGGCAGAATCATCGATTATGTAAAATAACCAATAAACTAGCTACTAAGCACAGCTTCAGAAATTTAATATGCCTCATTGACATCAGATGCGCTACAGCTCAAAAGGCGGAGTTATAAAAGAATGAAGGATTCCTCAATCTCTTCCTTTACCACCTCCCTTCTCTATTATATCCCTTTCCTAAAGAAGGCAACACCTATTAATAGTAGTAAGCATTCATTGCCAGAATATTTTTTCTATTAGAAAAAGCTGTACATATTGTAGCGTCAATAACACCCAGGCGAGCCAAGTAATTTCTTAACTCTGCATGTTCTACTACTATGCTATTATGACCAACATAGAATATCTTTTATCTTATCACTATTGGGTTTTCACACAAGCCAACTTTGACTTGCCAATCTTTACTTTTTCATAAAGAGAGAGAGAGAGGAGTATATAGAGGAGACTTATAGAGATTTTACTGTACTAGACAAAATTGTTTTTTCCTTTTGTTTTATCATTCGAAAAACTATAAAATAAGGCATATGAGACATAAGTGCAGGTTCAAAAGAAAATTTAACAAAATCTGATCATCTAAACTTGATGTCTATGAACCAGGACTCACTTTTACAACAACAGACCTTTGCCAATCTCTTATGTGATCTTTTATAGCCCACTGTTAACCCCAGAACTAAAAAAGGGGTGTTATATCTGTGTGTATCTGTGTATATATATGTCTGTACGAATCCACGTACAGAACAAACGGCTGAACCGATATTGATTCAATTATTTTTGACTAAAAGGCGACTAGATCGAGAGTGTTCTTAGATATGTTTGATAAAAATCGGTCCAGCCGTTTAGATAATATCATATCTTTTCTAGATGTATCTTGTTGAATATGTGTGTTCTTGGCACCGTAGCTCCCAAACGGCTAAATCGATTTTAATTTGTTAAATTTAGTTTGAAAGGTGACTTGATCCGAAATATTTTAAACTATGTTAAACAAAATTGGCCCAGCCATTTCAAAACTATCATCTATTTTCTTCGGGAGTTTTTAAAATGTTTAATTTAATGCTATTTTTTTTTGAATTCTAGAATAGATTTACGGCCCTATGTATAAGCAAAATTTGGCATGAAGTTAGCATAAGTGGCAAAATTGAACATGATCTTAAAGAGTTTTGCCATGAAACTTCACATTAAAAATTATGCTAGGGAGTAGAGGTGGGTTAAAATTAGGTAATGCAACCATTTCTAATGTCTAAATGTATGGCGGAACTCGTTAATACCTAATTCAATTTCGTCACTTTTGCTAACTTCATGCCAATTTTTGCTTATACATAGTGCCGTTAGTGTTTTATAATGTAATGTGGTTCAGTAATGATTGCATCTTTAAAAGCTTATACGCCTGTTTGATTCCAATGACTTGCTGATGTCCTGGAATTCATATTGTTTCAATACCTCTACAATACCTACATGAGTTTATTTTTTTTTGCATTAAAGTACGCTTCGAGATTGAACTTTATGATTTCTTAAGGGATGTATCTTGCAGCTCTGGATGCTACTTTGTCGCATTTGTTTTCGTTACCATTCGAGATAGCGTAAAGCGTGATCATGATGCTTTGAAAACTATATCACATATGTTCACGTAAAGATAGACGTCTTTCAATCAACACGAGTAACTATTTCAGAAATTCCATGGACTCTACGCAACAAATGCCAACATTCAGGGTAATAGTTTCCATAGTTTTCTGACTGCTTATTAGATACTACCGCTATGCCATTTGCGATTCCAACTATCTTCACTTCTTCATATAAACTTAATCTTAATACTGCATTGCACATCACATTCCACAACAGTGGTGCAAGAACCGATATTTGGGTTACTTCACCAATGATCTTCGGTTTCCTTATATCTACTAATGTCTAGCTCCTTATTGCAGAAAAATCCTGCTCAATTGCCAGCAGATATCCTGTTATGTCCAGTCAAGCTACAGCATCAACAAAATTCCCCCAATTTGTGGTATTGAACGAGTTCTTTATGTCTAGGATCACAAGTACACAGTAATTTTTTGTATCACTTCTCCATTTTTTTCCTTGGATAACTCGAGCAGCTGTTTCTACGGCAACTACGATAGAATCCACTGTTGTGTGTCTATGCGTGTGTGCATGTATTTTTGTAAGCTGCTCATACCTTAGGAATGGTTTAACCGATTGCAACCAAACTTGCTATATTCTAAACATATTGGTCCCACTTAGATCTTAGGGGATAGTAAACAGATTCGGTATTAAGATTTCAAAAATGTTTGCATTAAATAAATTTTCAACTGCTGAGCAGAGCAAAAAATTCTTGAACAACATCATAATAATGAAATTGCACTTACTTACAATTATGTGGCAAGTATTTATCTATGCAGATGTTTATGTGGCAGCAGTAGCATTTCATCACATCGTGTTATCTCTATGCAGCAATTTTTAATCCTTAATATCAATCTTAATATCTATACACATATATTTTTCTATTACACCATAAAATACAAATGAACTTAGCAAACCAGGTTTTGCCAAATATACTTTCACTATTCATGTCAAAACAAATTGCTCCTTTCTTTACGCTCTACAGCAGGGGTCATTTGGAAAATGTACTGGTATGTATATTAAAACATATAAAAAAGTTCTACCTATTCAAATCATGTGATTCAATAACATTTTCTTTTCATTTGAAAACTTTCTATTCAATACACAACATAGAAATGTATGACAAGGTTTTTTTTTTTTTTGCCAACATCAATGAAAAGTTCAAAACGTGCTCTATTTTTCCAATTCTACTCTTCAAATGAGTTTCATTAAATTAATGTCATATGAAATGGAAATCTCATTCGATTTTATTACAGAACCTAAAAAGGTATAAAAGAACATTTTCGTATGCACATTTGGATTTTTTTTTTCAACAAATTTAATTTGAATTTCATTGATTATACAAACAAATTCTAGGAATTTTTGGCGTCCAACGGTCTTATTATGCAATTATAAATTTATGCAACACAATCTGTCGAATTACTAAATAAGACCACATGCTTTTCCAGTTCAACCATGAAGTACATAGTGCAAGAGTGTTTATGGCTAACATTTCTGGTCGTAACGAAATTAATACAGTGAGACGCGCAAAATGTTGAGAATGAAAGAACTGTCCTCTACTATTACAAGAAAAACATTTACAGAGAATATCTGCTCTCCTCTTATCATTCTCAAGCGATAACCTTTATAAATACGAACGAGTCAGATAAAATGTTTATAAGGTTTAAAGGTACCAAACCTCCTTATTTCGGCTGATTTTCAAATTATCTAACCAAATCTTGCTTCCCGTTAAGATTCCATTACTCCAAATTAATGACCTTATCCCATAACATAAGCAGCAGCGTCTCGGCTTGCCAATTCATTCGCTTTCGAAAGCATTGAACGCTTAGGGTGGTACTCGGAAACTTTGCTCGTTTGTGGAGGCAAAGGGCATTCATCGGGGCTGGTACAAAATGTTTAGCAATACTGAGCAAAAGCATAAACTATGAACTAAGATGTGGTAGGAATTTCAATGACACCCTTCCCTTCAAGACTACCAGGAAATATACCGCTCTGCCCTTGAATTCAGCAGGCAAAAAATGTATGTCATTATAATGGAAAAATATCAGCGGACTGGTCTGACAGGCTACACTCGCAGGAGCATATTCTTCTCGTAAAATTTTCCATCACCAATTCCACATTTTCGGCTTTATGTCCTCAAAAGCTTCAGGAATTCCTACCTTGAGGTCTTAAATCGATTTTGGGCCATTGGCAAAATAAAAATATATAAGTGTTCCATCAGATGTCGGTGATCAATTGTGCTCACCTGCACTAAACACTTACCCCCTTATGCAAAAACGATTGTTAAACTTAAAGTTGGTTTAACAAACGAATTTTGTATGGCAAAACCGGTTTTAAAGCATGCTTTAACTTTAACAATCGTTTTTGCATAAGGGCATTACACTTTGAGGATGAGGGGGCTTTCTTATAACAATTCTTGGGCTTTGCGAGCCTTAAACATGACAATTATTTTTGTTGACGTGGCTTCTAAGCTGAAGATGGCCCCATCACTCAGTATGACTTATCTTTAAAACTCTGGATGAGTTTAATGAAATTAAAGGACCCAATGTACATAGGAAGATAAAACTTTGTTTAAAGTCAGTCTCTATGGGTGACTTCTTGTGTTAATTGATCTTTAAAAGCCTTACAAGCGAAGTCTTTATATCCAATAGAGGCTGACTTCCGAACCGTCAATTGCTTTTCCTCAAAAAGTAGTAGTACTTCATGCCGCGGCATGCAGTATACAACACTTACAATGTACACCATTTTAAAACGTCATATGCAAGTATTAAGAACGCTGCAAACAAGCAATTAGTGCATCGGTTTCAAGGTTTATGCTCATGGTCACAATATTTTGCAACTTTGTATCTGTACACGATAAAAGGACTGCTTTCGAAAAGTATACCAAATTTGTATTGATATGATGTGAAATTCAGGCTTGGTATAATGATGTTTCTTCAATGCCAAATTCCAAGGATCGATGAGAAGTTGACAAACTTTGGCTTTCCTCAACACTATGGGTTACATCAGCAATATTCTCAGTTTTCTGGAGCAACGTAAGCGAGTTGAATTCCTCGCATCATAAACTTGTCCCAACAATTAAAATTTGTTGACCAGTTTAACCATTCGTCGGGTGGTTATTGCTTTGCCGCAGTAATAATGTATTCTTAATATATAGTGCGGTAAACCAGTAACTACCCAACGAATTGTTTCCTGAAAAGGTTCTTCAAGACAACGCAAAATTGTTTTAGTCTTGCGAACGGAGACCGCGAAAATTTTACGATTTTTTTATAGTGAATTTTAATAATTGAAATTCGTTGCTAACGCATATATTGTTCCATTTTTATTAACGATATAGTTACAGCTTATGTCATGACAACGGTTAAAAAAGCGAGCTATTCGAGATAAAACTTGTTATTGGAATTTATCATAAGAACCATTGTGCAGGTTTTAAGGTCCAATCTAAAACTGTAGATGGGATTTACACTGCTGATATTTGAATAACCAACGGTATTTCAGTAATGATAACATTTTTCATTAGAAATTAAATATAATTCGTATGGGGGTGAATATAAAGCTATCTCTTCTGACAGCTAAACAGCTTTGCAGTTGTTCCTCTCAAGGAATTTTCAATTTAAGAGTGCTTTTACTCCGTACATAAGTTATCAATAGTTAACAAGCCTTATGCATGCTGGATTACTTATAATAATGGATATCGGGATAACAAAAAAACAAATAATTCAGCCAGGCAGAGAGTTGCCGCTTCATTATGGGTCCAAAACTATTTTGTGATGTCAATTAGTCAACGGTTACTTCATCAGTCAGGGTAAAGTATTTGCAAAACGCATATGGTTTGACCTGCTTTTCCAAGTGTACTTCTTGCTGAATTTTTCCATAATCACTTCATCTTTAAAATGCTAAAAAGTTTCAACTGAATAACAGGACAGACACTTGGGTTTATTTTAATTTCAATGAATTTAAAGCACATGCATGCGGCTTCAGACTCATGAGAATAAGACGGTTTTTTTGATCATAACAGATTCTCAGTGCGCTTGTAAGCAGATTTCATAACAATATGAAGAGTCATTTCAGTCATTTTACCTATTCATTCCCTGTCTGCAAAATTGTAGCAGAACTTGTTAAGTCAAACAGTTTGATGTTTTTCTACGTGTCTTATAACCTCTTCTGTTGGGTTAAAACAGTTTTGGGAAAAGTATCCTGGAGGAAAAGACACATAAGAATATGAGAGGGACCAGCAAATGTATATATATATTTGTTCCTTTTAACTGCTACAAGGAGCATAGCGCCGTGTTAATTTTTCTTGAAATCGTTTCAATAATCAGTTTGTTTTAATCCCAGGTCAATTCAGCTGCATGTGGGGTCCTAGAAGTACTTCGTGACAAATAAATATAATATGAACAGACACTCTTATTGTGGAATACAATTATTTAGTTACAAAGATGCCGAGCAATAACAAGTGCTCGAATAGCATATAACGAGCTTGGGAAAGGTCACCGGAGCATTTACTCCAGGACGTAGATAGTATTCTAATTTGTTGTATGAGCATAGAAGCTTTAGATATTGCCAGACTCAAAATCATGGGTGGCGATATTTGCAAATCATGTTTACAAATATTCTGATGGCAGCGCAATTTAGTTGTAAACTTCCCATTTTAACAAATATTGCAGTCGATGGGCAAATTTCGGCATTCAATGGCAATCTAAATTTTAAAAATATTTCAATAGTGAAGAAAATAATAACAAATGATCCACTTACTGACAGTTAAGGCAGCATAACGGCTGACCAGCGCATTAAATACTCGGGTACACCGAGTAACAACAAAATTATACTTTAATAACTTTTGCTGTTCCATTTTCAACTGATCACCTGTCAATGTCATCTCTGTGAATCGATAGTATCTGACAATGTATTATTCAACCTGCATACTTCGGAGAGCCCACGATTAAGCGTACAGGTTGCTTATGTCTTTGAGGTCTCAGCACTTAGCAAGAGTTAAAAACATATTTCGATTACACTAGTCATTTTCAAATGCTTAACAACAATATAAAAATAAATCATATCTTAACACGCACGAACTTAAAAACGGGTTAATTTTAATTAAACTTACATAGAAATTCCTTTGAAACTTTTGGCCTCCTCCTCGAATATGCTTAAGACACGCATTTGGCCAACAACAAAATGCCTTATACCAAAGTGGTGTTGGTTTAAGTAATTAAGTTGTATCATGACTGGTTGCTTGGTTATTTTCAAAATGTTGCATGATTAAGAGAAAACACACTTTCCTTACACACATTTACACTTGCTTGTTACTATTCTCGTAATACTCTGCCAGTGTAGTTATGCCTGCACAATAAAGACTTGGTTGTTCCCAAATGTTTTATTTACGTTTGTTCACTTGCACAACATTAATGTTTAGATTGCGTTGGATAAGGCTTAACAAGATACGATACGAGGTGGCTGAAAGTCTATGTAAATTTTACTAATTTTAATGTAAATGTAAAATGAAGGATACTGGGCTGTTTTCTATGCTCTTGGCTTGACAGAACCTACAAGGAATTTAATCTGCTGTTTTAAGATTGAAGAAGTTAAGTTGCGGCTTGGGCAGTTGGAATGGAGCTGACTGGCAGTAAAAGTATAGTGATCTGTTTGGGTTCCCTGCTACGCGTATAAAATGAAATTTAAAGAAAAATTGTATCTGTACCCGCATCTTTCTTATCTATATATCTTTATTTTCCCAGAAAATGTTTGTGCAACTCAAAACTAATGATGAATGTCACTCATGTTCTTCCGAATTTTTTGAAAAAATTTTGTGTCGAGAATTTTTTAAAAGCTTAAAAGGACTAACAAAGCTTGAACAAAGCTCCTGTTCGCTTAGGGATGATACCTTTCTAGAACCAGGCAGTCCAAGGACAATAATAGACTTCCCCCTTGAGTGTCATTTATCTTTAAGTGCCATTTAAGTACCGAGTTCATTTTTCTCAGTTCAAAGTTGATAGACATTTAAATGAAACTTAAATGCTCAATCTTGTATATTTAAATCCTATTTAAATTTTACGAGCATACCATAAGTTATTGTGGTTATGTGTGTCTATTGAGAACATGTACATGAACATCATGTGGTCGTATTAAAAAAAAATCTTTTAATTTTCATAAATATACAACATATACAATGTATAGTTTCACATCAAGGAAAAAATAAATAGAAATATGCGTTCTGACTCTCTTTTTATTTCATAAAATGCGCTTTTATGCAATTTTAGTTTTCTTCATTTTGATAACCTTACTTTCTTATATATGATGAACATCTGTTGTTTAGAAAGCCTTCTATTGCTGTGTTGCCATATTTTCAGTGTAATTTAATAAGAATTTTAATTAACAACTGAAAAAATTAAACTATATTTAAGTGATACTTAAATTTAGTTGGCAATTAGCTAAATAAAATATAATTAAGAAGCTAGTTTTTGGGCCTTAGTTAACATTTTTTAATTGACTCTATAACTCCCTTTTCCAATCATCTTTTGCATTACCCTTTCCAGATAATAGATAAAAATTCTAACACTTAATATTAATGCATATTACAAACAGCGGACGATATTATTTCCAAGATTCGGTGCTATTCACGTATCACGTAACAATATCTTTCCTTGAGGAACGATTTGCACAAAATTTTCGACATACATTTTTTAAACCGTAAATAATGAGATCGCAATAGTTCCAATGTTTGTCATTTCCGATATTTTTCGTTGTGTGACATTCCTGTCCATATAAAAAAAATACAATATGAACGGCTTGGCTCATATTTTAAAAATGACACCACAAAATGACAACACAAGAACTCGCAGATGTACTCAGAATTACGAGTTAAGGACGCAGCTTTAATTCTAATGTCTATCTAAAAAGTTCCTATAAGACAGAGTTTGTTTTTCTACAGGTCTTGTCATATTAAAATAAAACGTGACGTTTCAAATGCTTATACACTTACGACCGTATCAAAAAAAAAACAAGTAAGAGTGCTATATTCGGCTGTGCCGAATCTTATATACCCTTTACCAACGTACGTACATATATATAGTATACAGACACATACATACATATTTGTTTTGTGAAAAAATTTATCATTTTTTTAAAGTTTCCATCTTTGGAGCTGTAATTTTCATTTTTCAAATTTTATACGCCAAACTTTTCTTTCAGAAGCATAAATATATTCAATTTATAAAGAAAAAGAAAAAAATTTTTAGACCTATTTAATTTTACATAACACAAAAAGTGTAAGTTTTCCAACCCTGGAATCATAATTTAGGATTTTTCTAATTCCTTGTACCAATCTAGTTCTTTAAAAAATATATAAAATATGTTAAGTGAACGAAGCAAAAACGAAATAAGAAAAAACTTAGTTTCATTTAATTCCTTTAATATTAAAAATTCAGTAAAGTGCGACTTTGACTCGCGCACGAAGGGTTCCGTACATTCGGTTCTGAGCACTTTTTAATGTGGCTTTTTTGCTTTTTTGAAGTTTTTTTCAGTTTAAAAGATTTTTTCAGTTTTGTCGCTTTTTTCTCATTTTGGCGATTTTTTCTGTTTTTCTCGGTTTTTTTCATTTTGGCGATTTTTTCTGTTTTTGGGGCTTATTTTCATTTTGAAGATTTTTTTCATTTTGGCGATTCTTTTTCCATTTTGGCGATTTTTTCCTATTTTGGGGGTTTTTTCATTTTGGCGATTTTTTTTTCATTTTGGCGATTTTTTTCCTGTTTTTGGGCTTTTTTTTTCATTTTGGCGATTTTTTTCTGTTGTTTGGGGTTTTTTTCGTTTTGGCGATTTTTTTTTCCATTCTGGCGATTTTTTTTCATCTTGGCGATTTTTTTCTGTTTTGGGTTTTTTTTTATTTTGGAGATTTTTTTCTGTTTTTTAAGGTGTTTTTTCGTTTTGGCGATTTTTTTTCATTTTGGCGATTTTTTTTTCATTTTGGCGTTTTTTTTTTCATTTTGGCGATTTTTTCCTGTTCTAGGCTTTTTTCATTTTGGCGATTTTTTTCTGTTTTTCTCGGTTTTTTTCATTTTGGCGATTTTTTTTCATTTTGGCGATTTTTTTTTATTTTGGCGATTTTTTTTTATTTTGGCGATTTTTTTCTGTTTTTGGGGCTTTTTTTTCATTTTGGAGATTTTTTCATTTTGGCGATTTTTTTCATTTTGGCGATTTTTGCCTGTTTTGTGGGGTTTTTTTCGTTTTGGCGATTTTTTTTAATTTTGGCGATTTTTTTCTGTTTTTGGGGGTTTATTTTCATATTGGAGTTTTTTTTTCAATTTGGCGACTTTTTTTTCATTTTGGCGTTTTTTTTTCATTTTGGCGATTTTTTTTCTGGTTTTGGCGCTTTTTTTCATTTTGGAGATTTTTTTTCATTTTGGCAATTTTTTCCTGTTTTTTGGGTTTTTTTTTCATTTTGCGATTTTTTTCTGTTTTTGGTGTTTTTTTTTTCATTTTGGATTTTTTTCTGTTTTTGTGGGGTTTTTTTCGTTTTGGCGTTTTTTTTTTCATTTTGACGATTTTTTTTCATTTTAGCAATTTTTCCGGTTATTCGCCATTTATTTTAGTCTTAGACATTTTTTTTTTGTAATTTGGTGCTTTTTTTCGCTTTGGCGATTTTTTTTGTTTTTGGCGATTTTTTTCGGTTTGGCGATTTTATAATTTTTTGATTTTTTAGTTTAACCGTTTTTGAAAATTTCAAGAGTTTTGCTCTCACGGTTTCCAAGATACAGCAAGTTGTCAAAATTGCATAGTCAAAATTGCATTAACTGATGGAACACCCTTTAATTTAAATTTTTTGAAATTTTAGTGTTAATTTTTGTAGTCTGTATAAAAATACACTAACCTTACAAATTTCAAGTATATATACATACATACATACAATTGTATGTATATTACATGGGATTTTAAAATTTTTCGTTGCTCGTTTTGGAACACCCTTTAATTTCCAATTTTCATATATTTGTTGTTGTAGCGGCCAAAGGTCTACACACTGTGTCCAAATTTCAGGTCTGTACCTCTTACGGTTCTCGAGAAAATACTAATATAGTTTTAGACATAGTTAATTTTACATAACACAAAAAGTTAAAGTTTTCCAACCCTGGAAACGTTTTTTTAATTTTTTTATATTTTTTTAATTTAAAATACCAGTTGTAATCGTACTGATGTGTAAAATAAGTTCATTTATTAAAAAAAATAAAAATTTGTTTTTGGTAGTTACTTTTATATGGCAAAATGAAGTTTAAGTTTTCCAGCTCTGCAATCGTCTGCCCGATTTTGCTGAATTTCAATACCAATCTATTTTGGAAAATTTCTGACACACCAGTCCAAGAACGAAGTCTCTAGCTTTTCTGGGAGCTTCGGAAAACCGATTTCACGTACAGACAGACGGACAGACGGACAGACGGACAGACGGACAGACGGACAGACGGACAGACGGACAGACGGACAGACGGACAGACGGACAGACGGACAGACGGACAGACGGACAGACGGACAGACGGACATCGCTTATTCGTCTTCCCTATGCATAAGGATCCAGAATATATATATTTTATGGGTCGCTTATTGATATTATAGAAATTACAAACGGAATGACAAACCTATATATACCCTTTTACCATTTTTGTTGGTAAAGGGTATAATTAATATGAACTTCAAGTGTTCTTTTGTCAAAATTTATATCGAAATTTTGTTTTAACGTACACTTCAATCTCAAATTATTTTTATTTGCGGTACGAAACCACGACATACACGCGCACACACATGCAAACACCACCACTGATTCAAAGCAAGACACAACATGTCAACGCAAAGTATGATTCGCACTCAGATCATATTTTAGTTGGCATAAATAATCTAAATATATATACACAATGGATAACAAGTGCCGATACCGTACGAACGACACTTATAAGCAAGCCACCTAAAAACGTCTCTGATATGCCATATTTTAGCGATCGTAAGGTCTACGGAATTTACCTTACATTATTTCCCATATTATGAATATTATTTCGTAGATTAGATGAAAAAGAAGTCTTCCGAATTTACTTCGTGCTCGTTGAAGTTAGCTGCACGGTAGATGAATATAAAGCCTCCAGAATTTAATATGTATTCGTAGTAATATTATTTCATAGATTAGCCGAATACGAAATCTTCCGAACTTACTTCGTGCTCGTTGTAGTTAGCTGCACGGTAGCCGAATATAAAGTATCCCGAATTAAAATTAAATTAAACGAATAACAACTGCAGATAAAATCACCCGAATATACTTCATACTCTTCACTTTTTAACCGACTTAAAAAAAAGAAGGAGGCTATCAATTCGTCTCAATTATTTTTGGGGGTGTTATTTCATAACTCGGTACATTTCTTACCGATTGTAAATTATTTTTTGTCTGAGACGGTTTAGCTTCCCTTTGGTCCCATTGTAAAAAAGAAGGGCAGGGACTCGCCCACAATTTTTTCATTTGATATTATGATATTCTGCTTATTTTATTGCTACGAAACTTACCCAACACATTTTGAAGTTGAACAAATAGGCGGTGCCACGCCCAATAAAACCTAATGTTATATTTCAGATGTTTCTGTTCCACCGATATTTACGACTCTTGGCACACACTCTAATCTTAAAAAAATTCACAATTCAAAAATGTGGGTGGGGCACGCCTATTAAATTTTAATACAATATTTCACGTGCCTTTTACGAAGCTTCGCACACACCGTGAACTCTTAAAAACGCAAAATCTTGCATTTCACAAATGGGCGCGCTCATTTAAATTTAATTTTATATCCCATAAATTTTTTTCGAAAATGTTCCATTAGATCTTTGCATTGAAGTCGGCAGTATTATTTTTTTTTTTTTTATTTTTTTTTTTTTTTTTTTTTAGAGAAGTAACACTCAGGCAATTAATGCCTACTACTATTACTAGGTGTTACCTTCTTTAGGAAAGGGATAGTGATAGAGAAGACAGGTGGTGAAGGGAGAGATAGAGGAAAGCTTCATTCTTTTTTACAACTCTGCTTTTTTGCACGTTTTTTGATAATGCAGTGTTGCAGCGCCATCTGGTGTCAAATGAGGCGTATTAAGTTTTTGAAGCTGTGTTTTGTAGCCATTTTATTGATTATTTTACTTCGTCGATGATTTTGCTACACAACGAAGGAGGGCGCTCCGATGTTACATTAGGACTAGTATCTTCTGAAGTCGGTATAGTTAAGTGACCAGTGACTATGCCTTCATCACTTGAACTTTCCTACAACAACTGATACAAAGGGACACTAATGCACATCAGAAAATTGCGTGGTGTTGTTATTCAATGACTGTTGGATACAGGGATTGAACCCAGGACCTTCGATTTTGTAGTCAACGTGCTAACTACTTCAGCCAACGCTGAAGAAGTTGTGAGCTCGTATATACTTGATTGTGTTAGCATAACAACATATCTATACTAAGACCTTTGACTAGACCCTGGGCAGTTTGAGTCACATCCTAGCGAGAAAATAAGCTGCGTTACAAGGAATTTGCTGCATAGCGTCGGCTTGGAGTGTTAACCTGCTAAGTCTGCTTTAATAATATATTAATTTTTAATGCCGTTCAAAAGACACCGCATCGATTGGCAAAAATATCTCTTTTAATTTCAAACTCTAAGTGTCAAAAAACCAAATATACTAAGCTAATTTCTTATGCCGTGTGTAGAAAATGCTAGCAGTTTTTTTGTATGCCCTGGAAAATTTGGTTGAAGTGGGTTGGCAGATTTACACTCAATTATGTCATGCCTAATGCTATCGTAGCCATATCTTCCTGCGTCTCTCACAGACGGTTCTCAGATTTTACAATATTGTAAGTAAAGTGTGCTTAACATTTTTTACAACCGTGTGAACTCACATTTTTTCTCAAATAATTTTGCTCAAAAAAGGATTGTCAGCCCATTGGAAGACTACCGCTTGACAACAAATTGCCAGACATCTAAGAAATCGTGTGGACACATTTCTTTGCCATTATCAAATTATTGCCAGATAATTATAAAACATTTTAATATTGTCAGATGTACAAAGCTTATGCATCTGACAACGACATCATTGTAAGATAATTTTTTTATTGGCAGCAACGTATACACTGCAGGGTGTGGATACACAAAGAGGAGTGGAAGAGGAGGTGGAATATTTCACTAATACTTGTAGGGATTGTTTTGAACAGTCATGTCCAGTGGTTTTCCCGGGTAAAAGGATCTAAAAGATCTGAGGTGCTCGGTTAGAAGATTGTTTAATAGGGCGAGGCTCACAGGAAGGAGTGAGGACTGGGACAATCATAAGGTATTGTATAATAAGTACAAGGGTGATCTCAAAAGGGCGAAGAGGGCCTCATGGAGGAAATACTGTGAGGAGATTGATTCCGTTAATGAGTTATCGAGGTTTCAGCGAGTATTGTCAAAGGACCCTAGGGCTCCTGGGAATATTCAAAGATTGGATGACACATGGACGGAATCCAGCTCTGAGACACTTTCTGTTTTGATGGACACTCACTTTCCTGGCTGTAGGGAAGTAGGGGAAGAGACAATGACGGAGGTTAACTTTAACTACTGGTCGGAACTGGGATTAGAAGGAGCAGTGGACGAAATAGTGACGTTGGAAAAAGCAATATGGGCAATAAATACATTTGAACCGTATAAATCACCGGGCCCAGATGGTATTTTTCCGGCCATGTTGCAGAACGTCCCAGAGCCCGTACAACTGTTTCTGGTGCATATCTTTAAGATCTGCTTAAGCAGGAGGTTTATACCGAAAGGCTGGAGAGAGGTTAGGGTCATCTTCATACCCAAAGCGGGTAAGGCAAGCCACTCAAAGCCGAAGGATTTCAGGCCAATCAGTCTTTCGTCGTTTCTTTGGAAAACATTAGAAAGACTGATTGATCTGCATCTAAGGAACACAATTGACACCCACGTTATAAGTGGCGCTCAACATGCCTATCGTAAAGGCAGATTTGTTGAGAGTGCGCTTCATGACGTGGTTGGTGTTATAGAGAAAGGACTGCAGCACAAGGAATACACACTGGCTGCATTCTTAACAACATAAGTATAGAGGCTATTAGGGAGTCACTGGAAACTCTTAGGGTTCACGGATTTCTAGTGGAGTGGATAATTATCATGCTTAAAAGCAGAATTATCAACTCAGGTATGGGAAGAGAATGCCTGAGGAGATTAGTGACAAGAGGTACACCACAGGGAGGAGTTTTGTCACCTCTATTGTGGTTGTTGGCGATGAACGCAATTCTTATACGTTTTGATAGGAGCGGACGGAAGATAGTTGCATATGCGGATGACGTGGTTTTGCTGGTAACGGGAAAGCTTCTGCCCGTTATCAGTGAAATCATGCAGTCGGCGTTGGGCGATCTGTCCTCCTGGGCTAGCAGTAAAGGACTAGGAGTCAATCCAGAGAAAACTGAGCTAGTCCTCTTTACCAGGAGTTACAAAATAGAAAGTTTTGTATTACCCAGGATGGGAGGGGTGGAGCTGAGACTAGCAGAAGGGGCTAAATACCTGGGTGTTTACCTAGATAGCAAGATTTCTTGGAAAATGAACACGCAGGAAAGGCTAAGGAAAGGACTCAATGCCTACTACGCATGCAGGAACTCCATAGGAAGGAACTGGGGTCTGCAACCGAAGGTGGTAAATTGGATTTATACATCGGTTGTCAGGCCGGTTATCTCTTATGGTTGTTTGGTATGGTGGGAGGCATTGAAGAAAGAAAGTCACAGGAGATTGCTAGCTAAGGTTCAGAGATGTGCCTCGATGGGCATCATAGGTGCTCAGAGGAGCACACCTCAGGCTGCCTTGGACGTCATTCTTCATCTACTTCCTATAGAGGACTTTGTGGTGGGGACGGCGACTAGAAGTCTCCTTAGACTTGTAGAAATAGGTTTGGTGAGGACAGGAATATCAGGTCACACATCGATCTTAAATAGGATCGGTTTTGGTGATCAGGAATCCGTAACCCCAGGGTTTACGGACTATAAGGTCGCTGAGATCGATTTTGGTAAGACACCCTTAATGATAATTCCGGATAGGGACCATTGGATCAATTCCGATAGGCTGTATGAGGGTAGGGCAGTCTTTACAGACGGGTCAAAAATGAGGGAAGGCACAGGCGCTGGTGTCTATATCCTGGGAACGAACATTCATAGCACAAAACATACAGAAGTGACACGAGACGGAAGATTTTTGTGTTTTTATACCTATCTCGCTCTCCCCGGAATTTTGGCGTTGATTTTGCTTTGATTTTGCTTCTAGCGCAACAAAATTTTAGCTAGTTTTGTGATTATGCTTTGTGCTTTTATTCATGTGTTAATTGGTAAGTAAAAGGGTGAAAAATTTTTTAATTTTATGAATTTGTGTTTATTGTTGGATATATTTTCAGTTTATTTTCAGGAAACCATTCTTTGGCTCAATATTTAATGTAAGTATAATTCTCAGTTGGAAAATTACAAGAAATATATGTATTTATTAATATTTTGCTTTCAGAAATTTGGCAAACTTTTTTCTGGGAAATTGGCAAACTTCTGATTTCAATCCCGAAAATGCCAAGGACTCGAATCAGGAAACACTGTTCAGTCAACACTTCTTAGTGTGTGCGTTGCAAGAACTGGACTCTATGGTATTAGGATTAGGCACAACACCTCAAAACCTTCTGGCTGATCAATCTCTGCATGCCATTGATTCGACTTGTGCTGTATTGGTGTATCCAAGTGCAGCAGCCCAAGACTGTGTCAAGTCTAATAACACCACTTATCGATAGCTTTGTTGATGCCCTCGAGCAAATGCGGTCTTCACCGGAGTCCATATCAGGTTACAGTTGCGCTTTGGCGGCAACATATCAAGGATAAAATTTTATTTAATGCGACACGAGTAGCATGTCGCTAAATCGTACCCAAGCCGGTTGGTTGTTAATTGGATCCATAATGACTGGGATCTCCCATAAGTGAAGGGACTATTACCCAAATTGTTGCTGTTGTGGCGCCACTCTTTTCCTAGTTCCAGCAAAGAATTGGAGTCAGAAAAGGCTCACGGCGCCTCATTTACATGGCAAGTTACGAATGCCGAGCAGGGACCGGAGTCCACAACGATGAATTTTGAAGTGTTCACCAATTCCAGTGTACACTTGTTGCTTTGTGCATCCTCAACGGTGAGAATGAATAATTTTGATAGTTATAGTGAACACTAGCGTCAAAATTTATCACTGCAAAAAGTATGCTGAATTGTGAACACTGAAATTGGTGAACATTTCAAAACTCATCGTTGCGGAATCTGGCCCTAGGAGTCTAGGAACCAAATATTGTAACCACACGTTAATAAGTAAATTAAAGATTTTGTTAAATTCGTTTTAAATAATCGATTTGTTTTTTTATTTTTGTAACAACTTCAAATTTAGTTAATATAAAATTGGGGTTGTTTTCCCTCTATACTTGTTCCATTAAGTTACAGTTTGTAAGGCGGGCAATTGCTCCACATATATTATCGAGAGCGGCAGGTTCCTATTCATTGGCAATGTCCTGAGACAATGCCATCAAAATATAGATATATGCTCTGCAATTGAAAAATATAAATATTTTTTTTAGTTATTGTGTGTAAATTTATTTAAAAAAATTAATACTTACTCGAATGATTTTCCCTCGGAACAAAAATCCAATTCACCCAATACGAAAACAGTATTTTGACGAGCAGAATGTATCCAAATAGTTTCCGGTGAACATTCGGCCAAAGCTCTATATACAAAGGCCCTTTGTAAATCCAGTTTCTCATCCTTCTTAGTTTTTTGCTGCAAATATATTTAAAACCCGCAAGTGCTAATTATTATAAATTTACATGAATTTTTGCTTAATTACCTGTCCCAATAATCGCAGCAAATTACCAGCACCTTCGTACTCACTTTCGTTGTCATTGCCGCCAGCAGGCTCATCAAAATTGCAATCATTCAATTTTCACCCGGCAGGGAATTGTGTTTCAAAATATAGGAGAAACTTTCAAGTGCAGCAAGCACAAGGGAAACCTTTTTATCGTCACGCACAATTTGATCCAATTTAGGAATTAGTATGGTAATGGCATTTCCAACACCTTGTACATATGTATATATTGTATTGTATTCCATTCTCCTTGTAAAAGGCAATGAATGTTTTGTGGCACTGATGAATGTCAACAAGGCATCGATATAAACTTTACAAACATCTTCCTGAGGATAATCAATCATTTGTAGACAATATTGTAAGACTCCCCAATATATGGAACAAATGCAACTCCGGCACGTTGAGCGAATTCCTTAATGGCCAATACAGACTCCTCGTTCTCACCCAGATGAAGTTTTCTGCACTATAGCCAGCAATATTGCCATTGAAAGATGCCGGAAACACTTAATGAACACTCCCAACCTTTTATTTCACCTTTTTTTTTTGCTTAAACACATAAAAATGATTAAATTTAAATTTTTTAAAACTTTTCTAATCATTTTTGCTTTTTCACATTCTTATAATTTTCGTTTTCAGTTTGTTTATTTCCATACTTTCTTAATAACAAATGCACTATAGTTGTCTCTTTTTCCCACGAATTTTAAAAACCTGATCCTAGCTTTTTTGACCTGTCACTTTCTTCACTTCTGTGTATTCTGTGTTCATAGTTCTTTTAGACTGCCGAATGAATGCAGTGTTTTCCAGCCTTCTACGTCGACAGCCAGGCAGCGCTAAAAGCTTTGAAAGGACACAATGTCAAATCGAAGCTTGTTAGTGACTGTAGGAAAGCCCTCAATTTGCTTATGGATAACTATAGTGTCAGACTATGTTGGGTTCCTGGCCACAGCAGCGTTGAGGGAAATGAAATTGCCGATGAGCTGGCAAGAATAGGATCAGCGTTAGACGAGGAAATGTCTGACAGATCGGTGAAATTACCGATAGGTCATTACTATAAAGAACTCAGTAATTGGGTGGAAAGCAGGACCAACAGTTCATGGCGTAGTAGGGAGGATTGTAGGGTCTCGAGGGGTTTTTGGCCAAAAATAGACTCAGGAAGATCTAAACTACTACTGGACATGAATAGGAAGGCGATGCGAACCATGATAGGCGCGTTGACAGGTCACTGCTCGGTTAGAGCAAGAACCAGCATGTGGGAGATTGGTACTCAGGATTTTTGTAGGATGTGCGGGGATGAAGAGGAAGCAGAAACCATTGAACATATTATCTGTCACTGCCCGAAGCTGCAACGTCATAGGCTTAGATGGCTGAGCAGACGTTTCCATGAAAGCATCACTGATGTCGGGAAGTGTAAACTAGAGGACATCAGGGGCTTCATCATGTGGATTCGGTGGCTTAATGACGGATAATAGGGTTTCTTCTGGCTAAAAATGGGAGGGGTAAATATTACCAGTAATGGGCAATAGAAGGGAATTACAATGGACCCAGTTGGGTCTCCGAGTGGAGGTGCGGTAGGCACCACCCTTCCTAACCTAACCTAACGCATACACTTGTTTTTAAAGAAAACGGAAAATGCTTCATTATATTAAAACATATCAAGCCAAAATTATTGCAATTGCTTCTTCATAGTCCGTAATAATTTATATTTCAACTTTTTACATTTTAGATAATTGAAAATTTTTGTCAAATGATTTCAGTCTGGCAACGCATAACAACAGATCTGAAAGGTTTTGCATATCATAGCAGTGTGAACTGACAAGTTTTTAACTGACGATATTGTCATACAATTGTCGGGCAATAAATTGTTAGATTTTCTTAAAAATTTTATATATAATCGTGTGAACTGACAATCTATCTTGTGCTGGCAATGTTTGATTGTCAGTAAACTGTCACCAAAGCAAATTAAATTTTAACTAATTTTGAGATGTTACTCCTTGCATATCTGAACATTAGATGTTGTATTCGAAAAATGATATGTTTTTCTTGCTGTGGTAAGTGTAACTTAAGTTACAGTTTCGGTTTGGTCCATTAATCTATGTCAGCAGCAATTGAATAGAGCATGAGAAAGTGGGTAGCCAATGTACTCAGTTAGGCAGCAGCAATTACGACAACAGCAGAAGTAGCGTACGTATGCCAGCAACAATTTAAAGCAACCAAATATGATGCTGGCTGGCTGGCTGCATGGTTGGCTCATTTGCAACTACTACCACGATTGTGTATGCATTTCATATAAATTTCTATTTGTTGCCTGCTGTCTGTTGTTCTTGTTCTGTTGCTGTCACATCAGTAATTCATAAGATTTAGTTTCAGTGTTTATGTTTTTTTTTCTAAGTGAAACTCTTGTTGCCGTTGCTGTACGTTTTTGATGCTAAATGTTTCACAATTTAGCTTTTCATGCTAAATGTTTCACAATTTTCCATATAAAATTTTCTTATTTTCCCCACTTTTATTTATATAATTTTTTTTTATCAGTATTTACATTTGTGGTCCTTCGGCTTTAATACACATTCACACACACACACAAACGCTCACATCTTGTTAATGCCTGCCGCTTTGCATGTGTAAGTGAGTGTCCGTTTTTGCCAAAATCTGGGTCAAACAAATAAATAAATGAACAAACACAGCTTTTCTCTTTTCTCGTATTCTGTTTCACAATTGTGTATTTGAAAATTAGTTTTTAAGTTTTAGTTTTTCTTTAATTTTTAAGCTTTATTAAACATAAAAGTAGTCTATCATGTTAAACATTTTGCTGTGCTGTTCATTCACTCAGTGTTAATGCTTCAATTGCATGATTCAAAGATTTTACTATTTACCACATGAAAACACATCTCGTCACAAAGACGTTGAAGAGTGAAATTAAAGAATTTATTTCCTTGATAATAATCAATGTTTGCACATTTTGTTATTTGCGCAAATGTGTAAATAGGGGTTGACCAAAAAATAGAAAGAGCGATAAGATTAATATGTATTTGATTTACATAAATAAAATTCATTGCAGCCACAAAAGATTCTACAGCTTAGATACTTAAATATTTTAAAAGAAGTATTTTAAAATGAAAATTAACTGAGTTACAATCAATTGATTGGTCAAGAATTTATGTGGCATAAAGGACCATAGACCAGAACTCAATCATCAATTTTTAGTTAAGGTGCCTCCCGGTCGCTTGGTAGCAGGAACTTTGAGGTGCAATCAAAAAAGGTAGGCAAGGAAATTTTTATAAATTTTTTGACAGGTCAAGACATTTCATTAATTTTTAGGCTTCCGCACAACAAAGGTGGGAGGGAACCCTTTTGTTTTCGCTGCGATATCCGTCCGTCCGTCTGTCCGTCTGTCTGTCACAGGGTATTTTCTCCAGAACCGTAAGAGCTACGGACCTGAGATTTTCACAGCATATGTAAAACTTTGGCTGCTACAACAACAACAAATATATAATAGTTAAAAATTAAACTGTGTTCTAAAAAAAGCAACGAAACATGTTGTAGTCCTATTGTATTATACAAACAATTACATATAGACACTTGAAATTTTCAAAGTTAATGTATCTTCCCTGCAGTAAGACTGGGGCCAAATGTCTCTATGTCAACACTAAAACTCTAGTAGTAGGTACATTGTCTACAATTTCTTTTCTATTCGTCAGTATAAAAGAAAGAGAGAAAACAAATGTGGTGTATTTCTGGTGGCTTTTGCAACAACTTGTCAATATTCATATAATTGTATGTACGTAAGGTATAGAAATGTACCACTAAATGTCTGGTTGGTATGTCTCCATGTTCACATAAGAACTATGTAGTCACTATCTAGTCAATTGTTTTAGTGTTACTAGTAGATTTTCAATGACAAGCACATGCTAAATGTCTATAGCACAAAGTATTGTATGGGGATTAATTAGAGAGTAGTACTGGTGACAAAGTCAAAAGCGACTCAGTACATTTTCACCATCGACATTTCCTTCAGGGTTTATACAGACTACAATAATTAACATTGAGATTCAAACAATCAAAATTAAAAGGTAATCTAGCACTTGAAATGTAATTTTGACAATGACAACTTGCTGTATCTTGGAAATCGTAGGAAGCAAATTCTTGAAGTTTTCAAATCCGTTAAAACTAAAAAACCCCAAAATTAAAAAAAAACCGAAACGAAAAATCGTCAAACAGAAAAACCCACTAAAGGAAAACTATTACCAAAATTAAAAAAAAATCCCTGATATACAAAAAATCATTAAAACTAAAAAGGTCGAAAAAAAAATTGAATAATAAAATAATTGCCAAAAGCCGAAAAAAATTGCCAAAACGAAATAAGCGCCAAAACAAAAATTATTAAAGTAAGAATAGTTATTGTAAAAAACAAAAAATTTCCAAAACTGAAAAAATCACTTAAATTAACAAATTTGTCAAAACTAAAAGTAGGCGTCAATATAACAAATAAATTCAGTAAAGTGCGACTTTTACTCGCGCACGAAGGGTTCCCTACGTTGGGCTTTGAGTTTTTTTTAATACAGCGCTTTTTTTTAGTTTTTGGCGTTTTTTCAGCTGAAATAATTTTTTTATACCCTTTACCAACAAAAATGGTAAAAGGGTATATATAGGTTTGTCATTCCGTTTGTAATTTCTATAATATCAATAAGCGACCCATAAAATATATATATTCTGGATCCTTATGCATAGGGAAGACGAATAAGCGATGTCCGTCTGTCCGTCTGTCCGTCTGTCCGTCTGTCCGTCTGTCCGTCTGTCCGTCTGTCCGTCTGTCCGTCTGTCCGTCTGTCCGTCTGTCTGTACGTGAAATCGGTTTTCCGAAGCTCCCAGAAGAGCTAGAGACTTCGTTCTTGGACTGGTGTGTCAGAAATTTTCCAAAATAGATTGGTATTGAAATTCAGCAAAATCGGGCAGACGATTGCAGAGCTGGAAAACTTAAACTTCATTTTGCCATATAAAAGTAACTACCAAAAACAAATTTTTATTTTTTTTTAATAAATGAACATATTTTACACTTCAGTACGACTAAAATTGGAATTTTAAATTAAAAATATATAAAAAAATTAAAAAGTCGTTTCCAGGGTTGGAAAACTTTAACTTTTTGTGTTATGTAAAATTAACTATGTCTAAAACTATATTAGTATTTTCTCGAGAACCGTAAGAGCTACAGACCTGAAATTTGGACACAGTGTGTAGACCTTTGGCCGCTACAACAACAAATATATGAGAATTGGAAATTAAAGGGTGTTCCAAAACGAGCAACGAAAAATTTTAAAATCCCATGTAATATACATACAATTGTATGTATGTATGTATATACACTTGAAATTTGTAAGGTTAGTGTATTTTTATACAGACTACAAAAATTAACACTAAAATTTCAAAAAATTTAAATTAAAGGGTGTTCCATCAGTTAATGCAATTTTGACTATGCAATTTTGACAACTTGCTGTATCTTGGAAACCGTAAGAGCAAAACTCTTGAAATTTTCAAAAACGGTAAAACTAAAAAATCAAAAAATTATAAAATCGCCAAACCGAAAAAAGTCGCCAAAAACAAAAAAAATCGCCAAAGCGAAAAAAAGCACCAAATTACAAAAAAAATGTCTGAGACTAAAATAAATGGCGAATAACCGGAAAAATTGCTAAAATGAAAAAAATCGCCAAAATGAAAAAAAATCGCCAAAACGAAAAAAACCCCACAAAAACAGAAAAAAATCCAAAATGAAAAAAAAGCACCAAAAACAGAAAAAAATCGCCAAAATAAAAAAAAACCCCAAAACAGGAAAAAATTGCCAAAATGAAAAAAAATCGCCAAAATGAAAAAAAATCTCCAAAATGAAAAAAAGCGCCAAAAACAGAAAAAAATCGCCAAAATGAAAAAAAAACGCCAAAATGAAAAAAAGTCGCCAAATTGAAAAAAAACTCCAAAATTAAAATAAACCCCCAAAAACAGAAAAAAATCGCCAAACTTAAAAAAAATCGCCAAAACGAAAAAAACCCCACAAAAACAGAAAAAATCCAAAATGAAAAAAGCCCCAAAAACAGAAAAAAGAGCCAAAATGAAAAAAACCCCAAAACAGGCAAAAATCGCCAAAATGAAAAAAATCGCCAAAATGAAAAAAATCTCCAAAATGAAAAAAAGCCCCAAAAACAGAAAAAATCGCCAAAATAAAAAAATCGCCAAAATGAAAAAAACCGAGAAAAACAGAAAAAAATCGCCAAAATGAAAAAAAAAGCCCAAAACAGGAAAAAATCGCCAAAATGGAAAAAAATCGCCAAAACGAAAAAAACCTTAAAAACAGAAAAAAAATCTCCAAACTAAAAAAAAACCCCAAAACAGAAAAAAATCGCCAAGATGAAAAAAAAATCGCCAGAATGGTAAAAAAAATCGCCAAAACAAAAAAAACCCCAAAAAACAGAAAAAAATCGCCAAAATGAAAAAAAGCCCAAAATCAGGAAAAAAATCGCCAAAATGAAAAAAAAATCGCCAAAATGAAAAAAACCCCAAAATAGGAAAAAATCGCCAAAATGGAAAAAGAATCGCCAAAATGAAAAAAATCTTCAAAATGAAAATAAGCCCCAAAAACAGAAAAAATCGCCATAATGAAAAAACCGAGAAAAACAGAAAAAATCGGTAAAATGAGAAAAAAGCGACAAAACTGAAAAAATCGTTTAAACTGAAAAAAACTTCAAAAAAGCAAAAAAGCCACATTAAAAAGTGCTCAGAACCGAATGTACGGAACCCTTCGTGCGCGAGTCAAAGTCGCACTTTACTGAATTTTTTAATATTAAAGGAATTAAATGAAACTAAGTTTTTTCTTATTTCGTTTTTGCTTCGTTCACTTAACATATTTTATGTATTTTTTAAAGAACTAGATTGGTACAAGGAATTAGAAAAATCCTAAATTATGATTCCAGGGTTGGAAAACTTACACTTTTTGTGTTATGTAAAATTAAATAGGTCTAAAAATTTTTTTCTTTTTCTTTATAAATTGAATATATTTATGCTTCTGAAAGAAAAGTTTGGCGTATAAAATTTGAAAAATGAAAATTACAGCTCCAAAGATGGAAACTTTAAAAAAATGATAAATTTTTTCACAAAACAAATATGTATGTATGTGTCTGTATACTATATATATGTACGTACGTTGGTAAAGGGTATATAAGATTCGGCACAGCCGCATATAGCACTCTTACTTGTTTTTGTTTATTTTACGCTTTTTTCTCATTTTGGCAATTTTTTAATTTTGGCGATTTTTATTCATTTTGGCGATTTTTTTTTAATTTTGACGATTTTTTTTCATTTTGGAGTTTTTTTCATTTTGGCGACTTTTTTCATTTTGGCGATTTCTTCATTTTGGCGATTTTTTCATTTTGGCGATTTTTAAATTTTGACGAATTTTCCGGTCTTTCGGGATTTATTTTCGTTTTAGAATTTTTTTTATTTGGTGCTTTTTTATACCCTTTACCAACAAAAATGGTAAAAGGGTATATATAGGTTTGTCATTCCGTTTGTAATTTCTATAATATCAATAAGCGATCCATATAATATATATATTCTGGATCCTTATGCATAGGGAAGACGAATAAGCGATGTCCGTCTGTCCGTCTGTCCGTCTGTCCGTCTGTCCGTCTGTCCGTCTGTCCGTCTGTCCGTCTGTCCGTCTGTCTGTACGTGAAATCGGTTTTCCGAAGCTCCCAGAAGAGCTAGAGACTTCGTTCTTGGACTGGTGTGTCAGAAATTTTCCAAAATAGATTGGTATTGAAATTCAGCAAAATCGACCAGACGATTGCAGAGCTGGAAAACGTAAACTTCATTTTGCCATATAAAAGTAACTCCCGAAAACAAATTTTTATTTTTTTTAATAAATGTACATATTTTACACTTCAGTACGACTAAAATTGGAATTTTAAATTAAAAATATACAAAAAAATTAAAACGACGTTTCCAGGGTTGGAAAACTTTAACTTTTTGTGTTATGTAAAATTAACTATGTCTAAAACTATATTAGTATTTTCTCGAGAACCGTAAGAGCTACAGACCTGAAATTTGGACACAGTATGTAGACCTTTGGCCGCTACAACAACAAATACATGATAATTGGAAATTAAAGGGTGTTCCAAAACGAGCAACGAAAAATTTTAAAATCCCATGTAGTATATATACAATTGTATGTATATACACTTGAAATTTGTAAGGTTAGTGTATTTTTATACAGACTACAAAAATTAACACAAAAATTTAAAAAAATTTTAATTAAAGGGTGTTCCATCAGTTAATGCAATTTTGACTATGTAATTTCACAATTTGCTGTATCTTGGAAACCGTAAGAGCAAAACTCTTGAAATTTTCAAAAACGGTAAAAATGAAAAAATAAAAAATTATAAAATCGCCAAACCGAAAAAAATCGCCAAAAACAAGAAAAAATCGACAAAACGAAAAAATCACCAAAACGAAAAAAACTCTAAAAAACAGAAAAAAATCGCCAAAATGAAAAAAAAAACATCGCCAAAATGAAAAAAATCGCCAAAACGAAAAAAACCCCAAAAAACAGAAAAAAATCGCCAAAATGAAAAAAAGCCAAAAACAGAAAAAAATCGCCAAAACGAAAAAAAAGCACCAAATTAAAAAAAAATTTATAAAACTAAAATAAATCGCAAAAAATTGCTAAAATGAAAAAAAAATCGCCAAAACGAAAAAAAACCTAAAAAACAGAAAAAAATCGCCGAAATGAAAAAAAATCGCTAAAACAAGAAAAAACCTAAAAAACAGAAAAAAATCGCCAAAATGAGAAAAAATCGCCAAAATGAAAAAAATCACCAAAACGAAAAAAACCCTAAAAAACAGAAAAAAATAGTCAAAATGAAAAAAAATCGCCAAAACGAAAAAAACCCTAAAAAACAGAAAAAAATAGCCAAAATGAAAAAAATCGCCAAAAAAAAGAAAAAACCTAAATAACAGAAAAAAATCGCCAAAACGAAAAAAAGCACCAAATTAAAAAAAAATTTCTAAGACTAAAATAAATCGCAAAAAAACGGAAAAATTGCTAAAATCAAAACAAAAATCGCCAAAATGAAAAAAAATCGCCAAAATGAAAAAAATCACCAAAACGAAAAAAAAACCTAAAAACAGAAAAAAATCGCCAAATGAAAAAAAACACCAAAACGAAAAAAACCCCAAAAAACAGAAAAAAATCGCCAAAATGAAAAAAGCACTATATTAAAAGAAAATTTCTAAGACTAAAATAAATCGCAAAAAAACGAAAAAATTGCTAAAATGAAAAAAAAAATCGCCAAAATGAAAAATATCGCTACAACGAAAAAAAAACCTAAAAAACAGAAAAAAAATCGCCAAAATGAAAAAAAATCGCCAAAATGAAAAAAATCACCAAAATGAAAAAAAAAAACATAAAAAACAGAAAAAAATTGCCAAAATGAAAAAAATCACCAAAACGAAAAAAAAACAAAAAAATCGCCAAAAAAAATCACGAAAAAAACCCAAAAAACAGAAAAAATCGTCAAAATGAGAAAAATCTCCAAAATGAAGAAAAGCCCAACAACAGAAAAAAATCGCCAAAATGAAAAAAACCTCCAAAAACAGACAAAATTGCCAAAACGAGAAAAAAGCGACAAAACTGAAAAAATCGTTTTAACTGAAAAAAACTTCAAAAAAGCTTGCTTTTTTTACTCAACATATTTTATGTATTTTTTAAAGAACTAGATTGGAATCAATAATCAGAAAAATCCAAAATTATGACTCCAGGCTTGGAAAACTTACACTTTTTGTGTTATGTAAAATTAAATAGGTCTAAAAATTTTTTTCTTTTTCTTTATAAATTGAATATATTTTATGCTTCTGAAAAAGTTTGGTGTATGAAATTTGAAAAATGAAAATTATAGCTCCAAAGATGGAAACTTTAAAAAAATTATAAATTTTTTCACAAAACAAATATGTATGTACGTGTCTGTATACTATATATATGTACGTACGTTGGTAAAGGGTATATAAGATTCGGCACAGCCGAATATAGCACTCTTACTTGTTTTAGTTGTGGCTATTTTTTTTTTGTTTTTTGGCGATTTTGTTTCCGTTTGGCGATTTTATAATTTTTTTTACGGTTTCCAAGATACAGCAAGTTGTCAAAATTGCATAGTCAAAATTACATTAACTGATGGTACACCCTTTGCTTAAATGTTTTTTAACTTTTAGTGTTAATTGATGTAGTCTGTATACAAATACACTAACCTTACAAATTTCAAGTGTATATACATACAATGGTAAATATATATTACATGGGATTTTAATGAGACATTTTTAGATTTAATTGAACTGTAGTGAATTTTAATCAGAAATAATTTCTTAATCAGGCTTGAGTTCAGTAATTTCAATTCTTATTGAATGAAATATTTTTATTAATTAATGTGAGTATCTAAAGAAGAGAAGAAAAATTAAACTAGACTTTATTAGTTGGGGGAAATACCGATATTTTTCTGTGCAGCCACGCACTTCATCAGCACCCATGTCTATCTACTGGGGTAGAGATTATTATTAACATCAGCTATTTAACTTAAATTTCTATGAAATGGAATATGAGAATTGATTGTGTATACAATTATTGATTTACCTTTGGCAAACACATTTGTAAGTATCACTATTCATTTTCTGTTTTTCCATTTTCTATTTAGGTTAGCACGAAGTTATATCACTCTACCTATGTAGAGTGAACTACAGCCTGATTAAGAAATTATTTCTGATTAAAAGTTAAGTAGCTGATGTTAATAATAATCTCTACCCCAGTAGATAGACATGGGTGCTGATGAAGTGCGTGGCTGCACAGAAAAATATCGGTATTTCCCCCAGCTAATAAAGTCTAGTTTATTTTTTCTTCTCTTCTTTAGATACTCACATTAATTAATAAAAATATTTCATTCAATAAGAATTGAAATTACTGAACTCAAATGGGATTTTAATTTTTTTCGTTGCTCCTTTTGGAACACCCTTTATTGTATTTTTTTTTTGTAGCGGCCAAAGGTCTACACACTGTGTCCGAATTTCAGGCCCGTAGCTCTTACGGTTCTCGAGAAAATACCCTGCGACAGACGGATAGCGTAGCGAAAACAATAGGGTTTCTTTTCACCTTTGGTGTACGAAACCCTAAAAATCGCTGGATCTAGAAAATCTAAAAAATCGTTAAAAACCGAAACAAATCACGAAAATAGCGTCATACCAAATAAATCGCTAAAACTTAAAATAAGCATTGTAAGAAAAACGAAACAAAAATTGCCAAAACCTGAAAAAAATCGCTAAAACGAAAAATTTCTAATGCAAAAAAATCGCTAAATATAAAAATATATATTGTAAAAAAACTAAAAAAATCGTTAAAAACCGCAAAAATCTCCATTAAGAACAATTCTGTCAAATCTCAAAAAAAGGCATCAATTTTACAAAAAATCGCTTAAATTAAAAATATGTACATATCCTGCAGAAAATTTGGTGACAATTGATCCAAATGTACTCGTCCTATAACTGGAGATAATGTGGGTGTTATCAAAACTACGTAGTAGTGTATGGTGAAAAAAAGTCATATCGTTTAAATGGTGGCATATTGACCATTTTCGTGGTGTATCGTCTTGATCTTGAGCCAATTTAATTCGGACTCAATCTAGTATTGTAGTAAACTGCACTGAACATGTTCGATGTGGTCGAACACAGGACCTATCAAATAGTGTAAATATACTGCCTGGATCACGATGTCGACAAGAAATTTTCGTTCGCTTATTTATATTGAAAACAAAAACAAATTTTCTTTTTTTATACCCTTTACCAACAAAAATGGTAAAAGGGTATATATAGGTTTGTCATTCCGTTTGTAATTTCTATAATATCAATAAGCGATCCATATAATATATATATTCTGGATCCTTATGCATAGGGAAGACGAATAAGCGATGTCCGTCTGTCCGTCTGTCCGTCTGTCCGTCTGTCCGTCTGTCCGTCTGTCCGTCTGTCTGTACGTGAAATCGGTTTTCCGAAGCTCCCAGAAGAGCTAGAGACTTCGTTTTTGGACTGGTGTGTCAGAAATTTTCCAAAATAGATTGGTATTGAAATTCAGCAAAATCGGGCAGACGATTGCAGAGCTGGAAAACTTAAACTTCATTTTGCCATATAAAAGTAACTCCCGAAAACAAATTTTTATTTTTTTTAATAAATGTACATATTTTACACTTCAGTACGACTAAAATTGGAATTTTAAATTAAAAAAATACAAAAAAATTAAAACGACGTTTCCAGGGTTGGAAAACTTTAACTTTTTGTGTTATGTAAAATTAACTATGTCTAAAACTATATTAGTATTTTCTCGAGAACCGTAAGAGCTACAGACCTGAAATTTGGACACAGTATGTAGACCTTTGGCCGCTACAACAGCAAATACATGATAATTGGAAATTAAAGGGTGTTCCAAAACGAGCAACGAAAAATTTTAAAATCCCATGTAGTATATATACAATTGTATATACACTTGAAATTTGTAAGGTTAGTGTATTTTTATACAGACTACAAAAATTAACACAAAAATTTAAAAAAATTTTAATTAAAGGGTGTTCCATCAGTTAATGCAATTTTGACTATGTAATTTCACAATTTGCTGTATCTTGGAAACCGTAAGAGCAAAACTCTTGAAATTTTCAAAAACGGTAAAAATGAAAAAATAAAAAAATATAAAATCGCCAAACCGAAAAAAATCGCCAAAAACAAGCAAAAATCGCCAAAACGAAAAAAATCACCAAAACGAAAAAAACTCTAAGAAACAGAAAAAAATCGCCAAAATGAAAAAAAAATCGCCAAAATGAAAAAAATCGCCAAAACGAAAAAACCCCAAAAAACAGAAAAAAATCGCCAAAATGAAAAAAAGCCAAAAACAGAAAAAAAATCGCCAAAACGAAAAAAAGCACCAAATTAAAAAAAAATTTATAAAACTAAAATAAATCGCAAAAAATCGGAAAAATTGCTAAAATGAAAAAAAATCGCCAAAACGAAAAAAAACCTAAAAAACAGAAAAAAATCGCCAAAATGAAAAAAAAATCGCCAAAACAAGAAAAAACCTAAAAAACAGAAAAAAATCGCCAAAATGAAAAAAAATCGCCAAAATGAAAAAATCACCAAAACGAAAAAAACCCTAAAAAACAGAAAAAAATCGTCAAAATGAAAAAAAATCGCCAAAACGAAAAAAAACTCTAAAAAACAGAAAAAAATCGCCAAAATGAAAAAAATCGCAAAAAAAAGAAAAAACCTAAATAACAGAAAAAAATCGCCAAAACGAAAAAAGCACCAAATTAAAAAAAAATTTCTAAGACTAAAATAAATCGCAAAAAAACGGAAAAATTGCTAAAATGAAAACAAAAATCGCCAAAATGAAAGAAAATCGCCAAAATGAAAAAAAATCGCCAAAATGAAAAAAATCGCCAAAAAAAGAAAAAACCTAAACAACAGAAAAAAATCGCCAAAACGAAAAAAAGCACCAAATTAAAAAAAAATTTCTAAGACTAAAATAAATCGCAAAAAAACGGAAAAATTGCTAAAATGAAAACAAAAATCGCCAAAATGAAAAAAAATCGCCAAAATGAAAAAAATCACCAAAACGAAAAAAAACCTAAAAACAGAAAAAAATCGCCAAATGAAAAAAGCACCAAAACGAAAAAAACCCCAAAAAACAGAAAAAAAATCGCCAAAATGAAAAAGCACTATATTAAAAGAAAATTTCTAAGACTAAAATAAATCGCAAAAAAACTAAAAAATTGCTGAAATGAAAAAAAAATCGCCAAAATGAAAAATATCGCTAAAACGAAAAAAAAACCTAAAAAACAGAAAAAAAATCGCCAAAATGAAAAAAAAATCGCCAAAAAAGGAAAAAATCGCCAAAACGAAAAAAAACTAAAAAACAGAAAAAAATCGCCAAAATGAAAAAAAATCGCCAAAATGAAAAAAAAAATCGCTAAAATGAAAAAAATCACCAAAACGAAAAATAACATAAAAAAAAGAAAAAAATTGCCAAAATGAAAAAAAATCGCCAAAATGAAAAAAATCACCAAAACGAAAAAAAAACAAAAAAATCGCCAAAAAAATCGCGAAAAAAACCCAAAAAACAGAAAAAAATCGTCAAAATGAGAAAAATCTCCAAAATGAAGAAAAGCCCAACAACAGAAAAAAATCGCCAAAATGAAAAAAACCTCCAAAAACAGACAAAATCGCCAAAACGAGAAAAAAGCGACAAAACTGAAAAAATCGTTTTAACTGAAAAAAACTTCAAAAAAGCTTGCTTTTTTTACTTAACATATTTTATGTATTTTTTAAAGAACTAGATTGGAATCAATAATCAGAAAAATCCAAAATTATGACTCCAGGGTTGGAAAACTTACACTTTTTGTGTTATGTAAAATTAAATAGGTCTAAAAATTTTTTTCTTTTTCTTTATAAATTGAATATATTTTATGCTTCTGAAAAAGTTTGGTGTATGAAATTTGAAAAATGAAAATTATAGCTCCAAAGATGGAAACTTTAAAAAAATTATAAATTTTTTCACAAAACAAATATGTATGTACGTGTCTGTATACTATATATATGTACGTACGTTGGTAAAGGGTATATAAGATTCGGCACAGCCGAATATAGCACTCTTACTTGTTTGTTTTTGTTTTCAATATAAATAAGCGAACGAAAATTTCTTGTCGACATCGTGAGCCAGGCAGATAATGTTAATTGCTTCCTTCAATGTGACTCTGGGATCAGTCCCGTAACTATTCTTAAATATTAACCTAAGCTTAAATGGTATTTATACTTTTGAAATATGAGTGGCCCTGTGGTCGAGTGGGTAGTGTGCCAGCCTGTCATGCACGAGGTTGTCGGTTCGAATCTCAAAAAATTTTCAGATTAAAAAAAAATGTCATTGCATTTGTAACAATAAAAAATATATAAGCGTTAATTGTTACAGTTAAATGTCGAAATTTTATTTATAAATAATTTATATTACTAAACATCGAATAGGTCCCTATGGGATAGTTCAGTGACAAGTCACAGGGTGCATACAAAGTATCAATTAACCCCATCCTAGGCCATCCCCATGTGAAAGTGACTGGTCCGCTTCATAGGAATTGTTAGAACTCGGACTGGTCCCTATCACTTGGGGACCGGTCACGTGACTAGTCTTGTGTCAGTTCCATTTCCTGCAGGGTATATTAACAAAACAAGCCAAAAATCTTCAAAAAAAAACATAAAAAAATCTCCAAAATTAAAAAAGCGTCAAAGCTAAAAAATCGCTAAAACAAAAAAAACTACCCAAAACCCAAAAAACATATCTAAAAACTTAAAATGCGCTGAAGCTAAATAAATCGCTAAAACTAAAAACAAAATTCCAAAAACCGAAAAATATCGTCAAAAATAAACAAGCGCCAAAAATAATAAGTTTGTATAGTATCATATATGGAACCTCCCTGTGTGAGTCAACGTCGCACTTTGTTGTATTTTGTTCTTCTTAACTCCCGTAAATTTCCGACTTAATGATGCAAATCATCTTATTTTTAATGAAACTTTTAAATACAATTCGTTGCTTGCTAAGCATTCAAATTATTGCAGTAATCGTGACTTTTTGCTATAAATTCAACAACAGTTGGCAAAAACTGTCCTCACATCAATTTCAAAGGTTAATTTTTTATAGCCCAATTAACAATTAATCAAAAGTATGGGGTTTGTTTTTGTTTTTGTTAAATAGGCCATTTAATATTTGTTTTTTATACCCTTTACCAACAAAAATGGTAAAAGGGTATATATAGGTTTGTCATTCCGTTTGTAATTTCTATAATATCAATAAGCGATCCATAAAATATATATATTCTGGATCCTTATGCATAGGGAAGACGAATAAGCGATGTCCGTCTGTCCGTCTGTCCGTCTGTCCGTCTGTCCGTCTGTCCGTCTATCCGTCTGTCCGTCTGTCCGTCTGTCCGTCTGTCCGTCTGTCCGTCTGTCTGTACGTGAAATCGGTTTTCCGAAGCTCCCAGAAGAGCTAGAGACTTCGTTCTTGGACTGGTGTGTCAGAAATTTTCCAAAATAGATTGGTATTGAAATTCAGCAAAATCGGGCAGACGATTGCAGAGCTGGAAAACGTAAACTTCATTTTGCCATATAAAGTAACTACCGAAAACAAATTTTTATTTTTTTTTTATAAATGAACATATTTTACACTTCAGTACGAGTAAAATTGGTATTTTAAATTAAAAAAATATAAAAAAAATAAAAAGACGTTTCCAGGGTTGGAAAACTTTAACTTTTTGTGTTATGTAAAATTAACTATGTCTAAAACTATGCAGGGCATTTTCTCGAGAACCGTAAGAGCTAGAGACCTGAAATTTGGACACAGTGTGTAGACCTTTGACGGCTACAAGAACAAATACATGAAAATTGGAAATTAAAGGGTGTTCCAAAACGAGCAACAAAAATGTTAAAATCCCATGTAATATACATACAATTGTATGTATGTATGTATATACACTTGAAATTTGTAAGATTAGTGTATTTTTATACAGACTACAAAAATTAACACTAAAATTTAAAAAAATTTAAATTAAAGGGTGTTCCATCAGCTAATGCAATTTTGACTATGCTATTTTGACAACTTGCTGTATCTTGGAAACCGTAAGAGCAAAACTCTTGAAATTTTCAAAAACGTTAAAACTAAAAAATCAAAAAATTATAAAATCGCCAAACCGAAAAAAATCGCCAAAAAACAAAAAAAAATCGCCAAAACGAAAAAAAGCACCAAATTACAAAAAAATTTCTAAGACTAAAATAAATCGTGAATAACCGGAAAAAATGCTAAAATGAAAAAAAAAATCGCCAAAATGAAAGAAAATCGCTAAAATGAAAAAAAACGCAAAAAAGAAAAAAAAACCGCCAAAATGAAAATAAACCCCAAAAAACAGAAAAAATCGCCAAAATGAAAATAAACCCCAAAAAACAGAAGAAATCGCCAAAATGAAAAAAAATCGCCAAAATGAAAAAAAATCGCCAAAACGGAAAAAAATCCCAAAAAACAGAAAAAAATCGCCAAACGAAAAAAAAATCGCCAAAAAGAAAAAAACCCCAAAAAAACAGAAAAATCGCCAAAATGAAAAAAAAAACCCCAAAAACAGGAAAAAATCGCCAAAATGAAAAAAAATCGCCAAAATGAAAAAAATCTCCAAAATAAAAAAAAGCCCTAAAAACAGAAAAAAAATCGCCAAGATGAAAAAAAATCGCCAAAATTAAAAAAAACGCCAAAATTAAAAAAAAATCGCCAAAATGAAAAAAAAAATCGCTAAAACGATAAAAACCCCAAAAAACAGAAAAAAATCGCCAAATTGAAAATAAACCCCCAAAAACAGAAAAAACCGAAAAAAATCGCCAAAATGAAAAAAACCCCAAAAACAGAAAAAAATCGCCAAAATAAAAAAACCCCAAAATAAGAAAAAATCGCAAAATGTAAAAAGATTCGCCTAAATGAAAAAAATCTTCAAAATCAAAATAAGCCCCCACAAAACAGAAAAAAAATCGCCAAATTGAAAAAAACCGAAAAAAACAGAAAAAAAATCGCCAAAATGAGAAAAAAGCGAAAAAACTGAAAAAATCGTTTAAACTGAAAAAAAAACTTCAAAAAGCAACAAACCCACATTAAAAATTGTTCAGAACCGAATGTACGAAACCCTTCGTGCGCGAGTCAAAGTCGCACTTTACTGAATTTTTATACCCTTTACCAACAAAAATGGTAAAAGGGTATATATAGGTTTGTCATTCCGTTTGTAATTTCTATAATATCAATAAGCGACCCATAAAATATATATATTCTGGATCCTTATGCATAGGGAAGACGAATAAGCGATGTCCGTCTGTCTGTCTGTCCGTCTGTCCGTCTGTCCGTCTGTCCGTCTGTCCGTCTGTCCGTCTGTCCGTCTGTCCGTCTGTCTGTACGTTATGGTTTTCCGAAGCTCCCAGAAGAGCTAGAGACTTCGTTCTTGGACTGGTGTGTCAGAAATTTTCCAAAATAGATTGGTATTGAAATTCAGCAAAATCGGGCAGACGATTGCAGAGCTGGAAAACTTAAACTTCATTTTGCCATATAAAAGTAACTACCAAAAACAAATTTTTATTTTTTTTTAATAAATGAACATATTTTACACTTCAGTACGACTAAAATTGGAATTTTAAATTAAAAATATATAAAAAAATTAAAAAGTCGTTTCCAGGGTTGGAAAACTTTAACTTTTTGTGTTATGTAAAATTAACTATGTCTAAAACTATATTAGTATTTTCTCGAGAACCGTAAGAGCTACAGACCTGAAATTTGGACACAGTGTGTAGACCTTTGGCCGCTACAACAACAAATATATGAGAATTGGAAATTAAAGGGTGTTCCAAAACGAGCAACGAAAAATTTTAAAATCCCATGTAATATACATACAATTGTATGTATGTATGTATATACACTTGAAATTTGTAAGGTTAGTGTATTTTTATACAGACTACAAAAATTAACACTAAAATTTCAAAAAATTTAAATTAAAGGGTGTTCCATCAGTTAATGCAATTTTGACTATGCAATTTTGACAACTTGCTGTATCTTGGAAACCGTAAGAGCAAAACTCTTGAAATTTTCAAAAACGGTAAAACTAAAAAATCAAAAAATTATAAAATCGCCAAACCGAAAAAAGTCGCCAAAAACAAAAAAAATCGCCAAAGCGAAAAAAAGCACCAAATTACAAAAAAAATGTCTGAGACTAAAATAAATGGCGAATAACCGGAAAAATTGCTAAAATGAAAAAAATCGCCAAAATGAAAAAAAATCGCCAAAACGAAAAAAACCCCACAAAAACAGAAAAAAATCCAAAATGAAAAAAAAGCACCAAAAACAGAAAAAAATCGCCAAAATAAAAAAAAACCCCAAAACAGGAAAAAATTGCCAAAATGAAAAAAAATCGCCAAAATGAAAAAAAATCTCCAAAATGAAAAAAAGCGCCAAAAACAGAAAAAAATCGCCAAAATGAAAAAAAAACGCCAAAATGAAAAAAAGTCGCCAAATTGAAAAAAAACTCCAAAATTAAAATAAACCCCCAAAAACAGAAAAAAATCGCCAAACTTAAAAAAAATCGCCAAAACGAAAAAAACCCCACAAAAACAGAAAAAATCCAAAATGAAAAAAGCCCCAAAAACAGAAAAAAGAGCCAAAATGAAAAAAACCCCAAAACAGGCAAAAATCGCCAAAATGAAAAAAATCGCCAAAATGAAAAAAATCTCCAAAATGAAAAAAAGCCCCAAAAACAGAAAAAATCGCCAAAATAAAAAAATCGCCAAAATGAAAAAAACCGAGAAAAACAGAAAAAAATCGCCAAAATGAAAAAAAAAGCCCAAAACAGGAAAAAATCGCCAAAATGGAAAAAAATCGCCAAAACGAAAAAAACCTTAAAAACAGAAAAAAAATCTCCAAACTAAAAAAAAACCCCAAAACAGAAAAAAATCGCCAAGATGAAAAAAAAATCGCCAGAATGGTAAAAAAAATCGCCAAAACAAAAAAAACCCCAAAAAACAGAAAAAAATCGCCAAAATGAAAAAAAGCCCAAAATCAGGAAAAAAATCGCCAAAATGAAAAAAAAATCGCCAAAATGAAAAAAACCCCAAAATAGGAAAAAATCGCCAAAATGGAAAAAGAATCGCCAAAATGAAAAAAATCTTCAAAATGAAAATAAGCCCCAAAAACAGAAAAAATCGCCATAATGAAAAAACCGAGAAAAACAGAAAAAATCGCCAAAACGAGAAAAAAGCGACAAAACTGAAAAAATCGTTTAAACTGAAAAAAACTTCAAAAAAGCAAAAAAGCCACATTAAAAAGTGCTCAGAACCGAATGTACGGAACCCTTCGTGCGCGAGTCAAAGTCGCACTTTACTGAATTTTTTAATATTAAAGGAATTAAATGAAACTAAGTTTTTTCTTATTTCGTTTTTGCTTCGTTCACTTAACATATTTTATGTATTTTTTAAAGAACTAGATTGGTACAAGGAATTAGAAAAATCCTAAATTATGATTCCAGGGTTGGAAAACTTACACTTTTTGTGTTATGTAAAATTAAATAGGTCTAAAAATTTTTTTCTTTTTCTTTATAAATTGAATATATTTATGCTTCTGAAAGAAAAGTTTGGCGTATAAAATTTGAAAAATGAAAATTACAGCTCCAAAGATGGAAACTTTAAAAAAATGATAAATTTTTTCACAAAACAAATATGTATGTATGTGTCTGTATACTATATATATGTACGTACGTTGGTAAAGGGTATATAAGATTCGGCACAGCCGCATATAGCACTCTTACTTGTTTAATAATAAAGGAATTAAATGAAACTAGGTTTTTTCTTAATTCGTTTTTGCTTCGTTCACTTAACATATCTTATGTATTTTTAAAAAAACTAGATTGGTATCAATAATCAGAAAAATCCAAAATTATGACTCCAGGGTTGAAAAGCTTACACTTTTTGTGTTATGTAAAATTAAATAGTTCTAAAAATTTTTTTCTTTTCCTTTATAAATTGAATATATTTTATGCTTCTTTAAGAAAAGTTTGGCGTATAAAATTGGAAAAATGAAAATTACAGCTCCAAAGATGGAAACTTTGAATTTTTTTGGATATTAAAGTATAAAATTAATTTTTTTATTTCTTTGTTCACTTAACACACTTTATTAATTTTTTAAATCAGAAAAATCTAAAAGGATGATTCCAGGGTTGGTAAATTTATTGCTTTTTACAAAAGTAACTAGGTCAAGTTAGTTTTTTTCTTTTTGTTTACAAGTTTTATATACTTTATGACTTAGAATGAAATAGTTTGGCATAGAAATTAGAAAAATAAAAGATATGGCTCCAGAGCTGGAAAACTTAAATTTTTTCCGGTATATAAAACTAATTATTTCTTTGGTAATTAAATATATTCTATATTTTATAAAGAAATAAATTAGTATTAAAAAACTCAGAAATATGGTTCCAGGGTTGGAGATTGAAAAAAGTTTCGGTAAAAAAATAATAATATAATAATAATAATTTTAGGAAAATCGTTACTCAAGATTGTTTATACATGTTTAATTTTTATGGATATCTAATTGAAGTATAAACGAAGGTTTGTGCTTATTGTGCTCTCAGCACAATAACTATTAATTTTTAGTAAATAGAGATCAAAATAAAATTTGTCGCTAAAGATAAATTAAAGGACATGCTCAGTTTCATTTTCCTGATACCTTTCTGCTGAACAAATTTCAAAAGAATCCTGTAGGAATAAAATGTTTAGATAATACCACGATGTATACCATTTGCAGTGGGAACTTTAAGTTAAGACACTAAACAGTTTTGCAACATCAATGATTATTAAATGCGGGAAAAAAACAAACAACAAACAAGTTAGTTTACTTGGTATAGAGGTGCAATACTAAGAATATTTTAGAGTTATTAAATAGCAGCACCGTTTTTGAACATCTCGAGAGCGAGTAAACAAGCCCCAATATTTTGGTAATGTATTGCCGTGACGTCGATGTTGACTGAAATAAGAGTGAATGTAAAATATATCTTAACCACAGAGCTTAGATTAAAATATTCAACTATTACTAATATCGAAAATAAAATAATTGAATCAAATTCTTTAATCGAAAAATACTGAAAGGTCAGTTGCTATTAATTGCTTTAGAGAAACAAATTATAAATTTTTTCACTAAATAAATATGTATGTATGTGCTGTATACTATATATATGTACGCACGTTGGTAAAGGGTATATAAGATTGGGCACAGCCGAATATAGCACTCTTACTTGTTTTATTTCAACTTGCCTTGTTGTAGATTAAGATAAGGATGTTAAAGGGAAAATTAAAAAAAAAGAAACATATTAAAATTATAAACAAAACCAACAAAGGCTCTTTAATATCTACTATTTATTTACATTTAAAAACAACCGAAGGTTAATTTTTTATGACAGTGATGCAACAACATTTTAAGGCAGCGGCTTATATAAACAGGACGCCAACATATGGAACCATGCACTCAAGTAAAACAATATGCTTGCTGCCCTTGCTAATAGTAATTAATTAAAACGAAAATAAAATGTGAAGCATGCCACATGAGTCCCTATAAGCATAAGTGTTATATAAACGTTAAGTGGCAGACGAAAGAAAGGGAAAATGAACTAAAATACAACTGAGCGTGGCAGCAGCATAAACAATTCACTTTAAAACTCTTAAGGTTATTGCATTGCTGCATGTTGGTTATAGTTGTTGTAACTACCACAACACATACCACGAGTATCATAAACTTTAATCATAAAATTGATATAGTTTATCTTCCACTAGGACAACATACCTTGCAATACACTAAGCGTGTTAGAATGTTGCATTGGGAATGTTAGTACACTGAACAAAATTCGAAAAGAGTTAGCTGTTATATATTTAACAAGGTAGAACTTGAAGATGCTGCAATCCACATACATACGTCGAGGATCATAGACTGTATATGTATGTATATATAATCCTTAAAATTCCTATCAATAACTGATCTCCATCGAGTTCTATCTGATGCTGCTCTTTTGTCTTCATTCCAGGTTTATTCCAGCAGTTAGTAGCGTCTCCTTCTTCTTGCTCCCTATGGGTTGCAATAAAAATTGTTTCTTAATACTCTTCTATTAGCACCAGGCCCAAGTACCTTCCTGCGAAGCATGTCTGTGTAGTAGATTTATTCTTCTATTTTCCTTAGCCATTACATATTTGTTTGAATTACTGCGTGAATCGGTACCGTGGCTTTTGAAAATTTATTTACCATGCACAGTTTCTCGAGAAAGCACCGCGATTATGCGAGCACCTTACCAGAATGATAACTTGGCGCATCTAGAGCGTGAAAATTTCTGCAATATCAGAGTCTTGTAGCACTTAAAAGCTTTAAGCTTTGAAAATATATTGAAAATCTTTGTAGGTACTGGAATTACATTGAAAAAAAAAACAATATTGGCCCTACCAAGACCTCAAGAACGCTAAAAGAATTTTAAGCAAAGTAACGATTCTAACAGTTCAATCAGAAAGAGCACAGCTATATTATATGTTCATAGCAAATCATCACAGCGGCTGTTACATAAGGACCTAGGTTAGGTCAAGTTGGCAAAAGAAACCATTATGGTCATGTCAAATAAACTAGTATACGCACCAGCACCTTCTCAGTGGCATTGTAATTGTCCCTTAATATATACCACTCAAGTTGAGTAATGACCGGTAAGGTATCATCCTCCAAAAAGCAGGATATCAGCTAGAAGAAAGCTGGACAAGACAAATAAAGTGCTGCATTGTCTAAATGTCATCTATGCATGCCATGCATTAAATATCATCTGTGCTTCCAATTTGGTTCAAGTGCCCTTCCAAATTAAATTAGTTTTAATAAACCGATCAGTTTTTCTAGTTCGGTCTTGTTTAGTTTCAACACCCCTTGTTTTATCTTGTTCCTGGTAGCCCCATAGAGCCTTGGCTTTATTACGCACACTATAATTATACTGTCATATCCTGTGGGCCATTTTTGTACTATTTAGTAACTGGGTCTTCTCTGCTTTGAAAATCTTTGCTTTAATAAAACTTACTGTTTATAACGTTTTGGCCTTTGGCACGCTCATTATCAATCACACCGTGTTGAACATACAAGTACTGCGTAATTGTTTATCATATTATTGCAATCTATAGCCCTAAAATTCATACTGATCAACCTTCAGAAAAACACTAGGCCCGTTCTTTCCCCTAGCTTCGATCCATCCATGTAGCAGCAAACTTATGGTTGTTCTAGGATTCGGTTGAACGAGGAGTGTCTTTCTGTATCAAAGTGTCGCATTCAGTTTTAACCCTAGCCTCACGTAACTAGTTGGACATATTCAACATCTAGTCATATCCATCCAGTGACGTCCATATGTTCTATACGCTGTTGTATATTGTCTTGTCCAATCCATTTGTCTGTCACTTGCTGATAATTTGCCGTAAGCGCTGCTACATATTTAATACTAATGTGTATAGGCTGCACATAAAGAATATACCAAGGCATAAGGACCTAAAGCCATATCCTTACACAAATCACAATTCAGAATTCTAGTTTTAAACTTGACATCTCTGTAAAATTTATTTCCAGAAGAGGTAACATAAAATGATCCTTAATCGCTCAGACTTATGGATCTATTCCTGTGAGGCTATCTAAAATCCGTCACAGCCATCACAGAGTTTACCTGTCAAGCTGTTAAAGGATATTCTGCTAATGGAACATGACAGAGCAAGTCGTGGTTGTGGACATTCGATTAGAAATTGTCAATAATAAAAGTCACTTTAAAGTTCATATCTAATGTGAAGTACAGTACGTTGGCCAATCAATTACAAAAGAATGTGTTTTTAATGTATAACATGTTGTCAGTAAAAATGTGCGACTTCCCGCAACAAGGGTCTTGCTTTAGACAATAGTTCTGCGAAATAAAGTGAATTGTCTCATTCAACATCTAAAAACCGACAAACACGATTGCTTCTTCGGAGACTTAATATATATTGTCGCTTTTAAGCCTTTTAAACGTGTGGGTTATTTTGATTTTTCACAAATTAATATAAACAACACAACATTCACTTCTAATAAGTTTGGTCTACTGCAAAATGACCAGGAATGAAAAATGCTGCTGTCATGCATAAAAAGGTAGGAAGGATGATCGAGACTTTGTGCCACACTTAGCAGCTACTTGGTTCTTTATCTTCCCTAAGGGGATTCAGACACATACCAACATAATTTTTTTTGATCATATTGAACCAGTCACTTTGAGTGTATAATATATAGTTATCCTTTTAGTGGTTTAAGAACCTCTGGTCTAGCAAGGCTGTCAGCTGTTAAATATCTGTCACCTGAAGTGTCATTCACTTAGTAAAAGGTTTTCTATTAACGAATATGAGTCGGTAAAAACCGAGGAAAACTGGTCGTTCAAAAGTGGTTGTCACTTCTTGAGCATTGCGGGGTTACTACGATCGTCATAATCTTTCTGAGCAAATAATTGGCAAGATTATAAAAAAAATTGCAGAGACTGAAAGTGCTTAAGATGTGGTCAGTCCTTTACTTCATCGCCATGAGAGCGCTAAGTAAAATATCGCTTCTGTTAGTGAAATTATGGTGGATAATCCAATATGGCATATTTTACGTTTGCATTTGTACATCAATCCATATAAAGTCCAACTCACGCAACAATTAAGGCCAGTTTACCATTAAAAACGCCATAGATGTGCTGACTGGGTGCTAGAGCAGCAGGCTTCCAATGCTGATTTTTCGAACAAAATGTCCTTTGGCGATGAAGCTCATTTCTCAATCGGTGGTAATGAAAACAAACAAAATTTTTGCATATTGGGGTTAGAGAACCCAAAAATTATTGTGGAAAACCCACTGCAGGCGAAAAAAGTACGCATTGTGGTCTGGAGGTGTCATTGGGTAGTCTAATTTTTTTACAAAGAGAAGTAACACTCAATGAATTCCTACTACTATTACTAGGTGTTACCTTTTTTTAGGGAAAAGGAGAGTGGTAGAGAAGAAGGAAGAGATAGAGGAAAGCTTCATTATTCTATAACTCTGCTTTTTTGTACGTTTTTAATAATGCAATGTTTGCAGTACCTCTGGTGTTATATGAGGCATATTAAATTTATTTGAATTTGTGCTTAGTAGCCATTTTATTGGTTATTTTACTTCGCCGATGATTCTGCTGCACAACGAAGGAGGGTGCTCTGATGTTTTATTAAGATTAGTAGCTGCTGAAGTCGGTATAGTTCAGTGACCAGTGACTATGACTTCATCTCTTGAACTTTCCTACAACAACTGATACAAAGGGACACTAATGCACATCAGAAAAATGCGTGGTGTTGCTATTTAATAATTGTTGGATAGCGGGATCGAACCCAAGACCTGCGGTTTTGTAGTCAACATGCTAACTACTTCAGCCAACGCCACCCTCTATTTTTCCAAAATGATGCTGGAAAGAGCACTACCATGAATTTAGAGCGCTATGATCACTGAGTTGTTTGGCCTGCAATCGAAGATTGTGAGCTGAACGATAGTTTGTTTAAACAAGATGGTGCCACAAGCTTCTCAACGCGACAAGTTTTGACTTTGTTGCATGGAAAAGTTCTAGAACGTATAATCTAAGATTTGGTGACTAAGACCATGCAACTAGGCGCCGTTAAACTTTTTTGTGTGGCTACGCCAAAGATCGTATTTATGCTGATAGTCCACTAAAGTTCAATTAAAAAAGTATTCGAAAATTACCACAAAAGGATCGGCTACTGCAACCAATCTAGAGGAGGTCATTTAAACGACATTGTATTTCGGACCTAAGCATTATTATGAAATAAAAGTTTCATTGAAATCATAGCTTTGCGTCTGTTTTATTTAAATTTACATTTGAAACAGAAAAATGGATAACCCGTTAAGAAACTCCGTATAACATTATTCATGCCACGTTTGGTGTGTATTGTTCTAGTACCTGAAATGTGTGGCTAGCAAGGCATACATAAGGGGAGGGGAGCAGGAAAAAAAAGAACTATTAAAATTTTTTGGTTCAAAATAATAAAAATACCCAACAAAACGTCCAACTGGATATTACCGCAACGCAATATAAACAATGTTCTGCACCATCAACCTGTCAGTTGAAAATGAATGAATGAAATAAAATGTATGGCATTGTAAAAGCAGCAGTTAAAGATAAATTGTTTGGTACAGGACATTTGTTGGTTGGTATGCGTCCTTGCTTACACGCACAAAGTCGCCGCAAGAAACAAGAAAATGCATATGCTTGCGCTTGCTTTTTGGCCGACGTTTAATTAATTTATTTTGTTTTTCCCTATTTGTTTTTATGCATTTTCTTTAATAAGGCCGATAAATTTTTCGAGTCTGATTAAATTTACCTTGTATTTTATGTTGCAACGAGTTCACTCGAAATGAGAACATGCCTCAATGAAAACGGCTTAAAATCGTCGTAGTATTTTTGGAAGGGATGAATAATCAAAAGAAAATGCATTAAAGTTTTCAGAAAATAAATAAAGTTAATTAATTAAAAAAGTCACATAAAAGAAGATAATGTTTTCTCTTAAATGGCAAATTGTAATGAGTCTTGTAGATTGTTGTCATTTTCGTTGCCATTTTCATTATATTTTTGTTCTCTTGAAAATTGTTGTTAAAGCTGTGACAGGACATTCGTAAAACTTATATAAACGAGGCTATAAACACATACTTTTCCTACAAATAAAATGATTAAAGTATGTGTTTAAAATACCAAAAGAACATGCCCAAGAATACACATGAGATAACCAGCAGGACTTCTTTCTTGTTACAGTTACACATCTACATAGTATCTCTCCCTAAGCGTCAGCAAAAATTCTTATCATGTCCTGCAAGTATGAATGATGCATGTTTAAGTAAATCACATACTTGTGTACATATTTATTCTGCATATATCCAGATAATGATCATTTTTGTGCAACAAATAAATATTTATCTCGTACATTTAGTCCCATGTAAGCCTTTGCGTGCACTCTCTTACATTTTTACTTTTTGTTTAATTTTTTTCTGAATATTAACACAAATACAAGTATGTGCTTTAAAGAAAAAATAACATTGAATATCGAATCAAACACTTGATGCGTATAAATGGCCACAAAAAAATTTATTTAATGAAATTCTTCAGCCAAGATGATAAAGTGGCCAGATTAACAAGACATTAAAGCAAAAATTAAATATGCAGCTGAGAGCAAATTAACATTTTTATGGACATTTATTGTGCTTAAACATAAGGTCTATCGGGAACAAGAAAGCACTAAGGATATGGATATCATTCTGTGCTAAGCAGAAAACATCCATAAAGTACCTGGACCTATAATTTCATATTAAAGACTCTGAGAAGATAGCAATACCGATCAGGCTGGCTAACAGCCGCCGTCAGAAATTTTTGACTGGTCAAGGCCGCTTTGGCCAGACCACTTTTTTTCAATTCCCCCTCATTTTAAATCGACGAAAATGTATGGTAACCAAGACATTTTGTTGACATAAGCCGAGATACACTATCCGAAGATGGAGGTTTCTTCAGCGTAAACTGACTTTTAACCACCGCCGTAGATTTTTTGGTCAGTCACCGCCATCCGCAAATCAGTATCGACTTCGTTATTTAGCTCTGAGACTCACAGAAGGCTGGATTAAGCAGTTTGCTTAAGAACATTAAATAAATCTCGCGAGCAGTGATACCACGAGTTAAAGATTCGATGGAAATGAGTAATGTAATGTAATGTAATGTAAAAGAGATTTTGACGGTTGGTCTCCCGTGTGCTCTACCGAGCACATTCCCGCATGCGTATCATTTATAAAGGACACCGGTGAAATCAACTACAAGAGGTAGATCAAAAAGCAGAATACCTGTCATCATCTGCTCACCATGTTTTATGCTGCTAAGTGGGCGTCTATGTCAAACCCAACTGCTTGCTATAATTTTTTTTTTTTTGTAATCCTGCCTGGAGGTATTGTCAGCAGTCCTAGCACAAGGATTGGCTGCAGTACACTAACCAACTGCTCATCTCAACGATTTGAGGCCCTGTGCTCATTAAACCAACGGTTATGTTCACAAACATTGCTTTAATTGTGCAGCACAAACGACTATAAGTAAAATTAATACACTGTATCATTTACATTCATACACATACGTATAAAAATACTCTGAGTATTTATTCGGCTATACTATTGAATATGTGAAGAAATATTTTACTTGCATACATTTCAATCATTAGTGCTGCTAGAAGGTGAATTTGTTAAAATGTTAAAATGACTGCGGTGTTGAACAAATTCCATGACAGGGATGGAAACTGCAATTAAATAATTGTCAATAGTGCTAGAAACTCTTCTAACTACACATTAACTAGAAATATATTTATCACTTAAAAATTACAAAATGAAGGTTCGATAACGATTTTCGAAGTTGCGTTTGTGGTCGATTGCAGGGTTGTCAGATTTTTTCCGACATATTTCGCCATTTTGGTTTTAAAAATCGCTAAGATCAGTAGTAGTAGTTTTGTTTAACATATATTTCATAATAAATTAATTTTTATATAATTTATAGTTTTATATAATCATTCAAATTCAAAAAAAAAAATTTAGTTTCCTGTAGGCGAGTTTTGGTAGGATTTATTTTTTTTAAATACCCCTTCAACAATTCAATTTCCTGTATTACAAACATTTTGAAGTGCAATTTTGTTATAAAAAATAGCCATACAAATTGCCAACAACTTTATTTATCGCCAAAAAAAAATACCCTTGTCACCAAACTAAAAGTTTGGACGCCAAACCTGTTGAAAAATCGCCACGTTTAGCGAGAAATCGCCATATCTGGCACCCCTGGTCGATTGTAAACAAACGCATTGCCTATCTTGCGAAAAGTTCTCTTATACCCACGTGATCAATCAAAATTGAAAACACTGAACCATGTGAGATGCCTTTAGCTTCCCTTATCTACCTTATTTTCAATCTCCAATCCGCCGACACCATATCGTGAATTTTTTAGATTGTTTCGAGTATAGAGACCTCGGGGTCTGCTCTCCAATTCGAAACGAAGGAAAAGGCTTTAAATTTTGTTATTAAGATAAAAATTCGAAAGCGTATTTTTTTCGAATTACAGAGTAGACCCCCTCAACTGTGTATCCATAATGTTTGGCATCTTCTGTGCTTGTATGGCCACAACAAAATGCAGTAAAACACTGTTTGACCACTGAAGTTGGTGGTGTAGAGTACCAGTAATATTTGTCAAGCTTAGCCTTGGTCGGAATTATATTTTTTCCGCAAAAAAAATTATGATTAAGGCTGAAGGACCATACCATCCGTTCTTGAATTTAGAATCGGTATGGACCTTCAGCTTTAGTTCTATTCGTAATCGCAAATGTGCTTCTCATATTCAGCTTCTAAGTGACTCCAATTGACAATCGTGAAGTGGTTATTTAAGAGCGAGAGCTCGTATGTCTCTCCTAAACCATGATCGATGAGTCCTTTTGACATCAATAGCCTTTGACTCCTTCTACCTTTTATACTGGTAACAGATCTACGCAGCTGCCAGTACCAATATTACCACCTATCTGCTTTAAAGCTCTTAAATTAGAGTATATGTGTATTAACGAGAAAGGTGACCTATAACGTATTAAGGATTCTATGTGACGCGGCCTTAAGCGTTTATTCCTTATCTGCAGGATTAAGTACTTTGCAAATCACTACTGCCGAAACGTGAACAGACGGCGGAAATTACTAACAGCTTCTTTTTAGCTTAATATGCTGGTCATAATAAAAATCAAATGGCTACATCAGGCATTATTAACACATTTTCAGTTTTCTTATAAATGAAAATGTAAGTTATTTTAAAATTTTTTACATAATCATTCACTTCATTTGGACTAAATCAAACTGGCCACCTATAACTTATTTCAAATATTCCATTTTATTTGCACTCACATTTCCTTAAATCCCCACTAGCCAAAACAAGATATAACGAAATGTCGGTTTTATATTTTTGGCAAATGTGGGTAAAGGAAAAGACCAAATAAAAAGGAAGTGACTTGTGGCTAAAGAAAAAAACATACAAAAAAGCCAAATAAAACGAAAGAAAATCTTTATCAAGAACCACATCGACAACAAAATATGACACGGGAAAAAATAAAATTAATACCCATACGAGTATGAAAACTTCAATTCCTTTTTTTTCGACTAAAGGCGTACTTTTTTCGTTAAACGTCTAGCAAATGGTTTTCCATATTAAAAAACATGCTTTCATGAATGTTAGTTAGTTCACAGGATCCCGAATAAACACACACAAATATGTATGTTCATGTATATGTATGTATGTATATATGCATGTATGTGTGCAATTAAAGAACGTCAAAAGTATCCCAGCTAGCCAAGAGCTGTTTAATAGGCCATGGCGTTTAATATAAAACTCCTAAACGAATCTTCTGCTGATTGTTTGGAGAGTGATATTGTAGCATTTCTGTTTAATGCTCTCTTATACATAAAGCTTGCAATGTTTAATCGACGATACATTTATCTAAAATATATTTGTGCTTTCTTACTTTCATATTTACTGTTATAGATTATTATTTTTTTCTTAATTTCTTCGCTGATGCTTTCATTTGATTCTGAACAAGAATCTCGTCGTTTGAGGCAAGTGTGTTCTTATTTTTTTAAATAATTAAAGATGTATTAAAGTGAAGTACAAAGTAGTTTAATGTCTTGGGTATGTAATATCAAATATTTATTAAATTATTGGAGGTACGCAAAAAGCTTTTAAAATAATGCAATTCTTTTAATTAATTGAATTTTTCATAGATCCTTGCCATTCAAAAATCCTGTAGAACCATTTCTTTGATTCTCTTATAACTCTCCCAATGGCTCATATAAGATTAATGTTGAAGAGCCTCATACGATTCTCAATGTACTTAAAAAAAAAGTTGTAAGATAATATCTAGATAAACCTCAAATTATTGCATCTACGACTGCTTTTATTAGTCTTCTCCGGCTCTTTTACACGAATCGCCTTCGGTAACAGCTTTCGCGTGCGAGGCATCTTCCGTGATTAAAATATGAGCTCGTCTGCGATTGAAAATGCTCTGTATACGATTCACAATAGACTCTTCTGCGATTGAAGAGGCTATCTGGGTATCCTTCATATTGCATGTGTGTAGATATGTACAAGTGTATGTGTTACTCTTAACATGAGTTTGTTTGATTGTGGGCGAATATTATTATTTTGTCAACATATTCAGACACATAAAAAAAGGTCCAAAAAATTGGAAAATGAATAGGCTGAAAAATTATGTCTGTCATGTAAAATTCGTATTTACTATCAGAAATATTAATCTTACTTCTGCAGTTTATATTAATATAAGTATCCATATACATACATACATATGTATACATACATACATGTACATTTATAAGCAAGAAAGTCCAAATATGTATTAGTACTGTGTGATAATTTTAGAGGCAGAGGCCAGTTTTGCTGAAAAGACAATGTCTTAAATTTCATCACTACAAGATCTCTCTTTTCCGCCATTTAATATCAAACCATAATTTCCGGCAGAAAGCTTGCCAAAAGACACAGTTGTGAGGAATTTGATTTCAAAGTATTGAGGAGTGGTTACCGAGTATTGAGTATTTGGAATATTTTTTTTCAGTACTCAATAGTAGTTACTCGATATTTTCAGAATTGCATTGTGCTAGCAAAGTTTAATGGGAGATTTAGTGGATGACATACAGTTGTGCTCTAAAATACAGTGCTATCAGAAAATAAGAATATGTGCAAGCTAAAAACTTAGTCCGATTAAAAAATCTTGAAAAATTGTTTGCCAGCGTTGGCCTGGGGCCTGTTTCTTCAAAATTTAGATGAATTGCAATACAACTAAAATAGTTGTTAAAATAAATTTGTTTAGTGTTTTATTTTTGGGAATTGCTACAATTTAAGTTTAACGTTTATTAACGCACTAATAATCCCAAATTATTATTTTACTTAATTAGTAAAGTAACTTTTTTATACCCTTTACCAACAAAAATGGTAAAAGGGTATATATAGGTTTGTCATTCCGTTTGTAATTTCTATAATATCAATAAGCGACACATAAAATATATATATTCTGGATCCTTATGCATAGGGAAGACGAATAAGCGATGTCCGTCTGTCCGTCTGTCCGTCTGTCCGTCTGTCCGTCTGTCCGTCTGTCCGTCTGTCCGTCTGTCCGTCTGTCTGTACGTGAAATCGGTTTTCCGAAGCTCCCAGAAGATCTAGAGACTTCGTTTTTGGACTGGTGTGTCAGAAATTTTCCAAAATAGATTGGTATTGAAATTCAGCAAAATCGGGCAGACGATTGCAGAGCTGGAAAACTGAAACTTGATTTTGCCATATAAAACTAACTAGATAACACAATTTTTTTAATTTTTTTGTTAAATAAACTTATTTTGCACTTCAGTACGACTAAAATTGGAATTTTAAATTAAAAAAATATAAAAAAATTAAAAAGTCGTTTCCAGGGTTGGAAAACTTTAACTTTTTGTGTTATGTAAAATTAACTATGTCTAAAACTATATTAGTATTTTCTCGAGAACCGTAAGAGCTACATACCTGAAATTTGGACACAGTGTGTAGACCCTTGGCCGCTACAACAACAAATACATGAGAATTAGAAAGTAAAGGGTGTTCCAAAACTAGCAACGAAAAATGTTAAAATCCAATGTAATATACATACAATTGTATGTATGTATGTATATACACTTGAAATTTATAAGGTTAGTGTATTTTTATACAGACTACAAAAATTAACACTAAAATTAAAAAAAAATTAACTTAAAGGGTGTACCATCAGTTAATGCAATTTTGACAACTTGCTGTATCTTGGAAACCGTAAGAGCAAAACTCTTGAAATTTTCAAAAACGGTAAAACTAAAAAAACTAAAAATTACAAAATCGCCAAACCGAAAAAAATCGCAAAAAACAAAAAAAAAATCGCCAAAACGAAAAAAAGCACCAAATTAAAAAAAAATTTCTAAAGCTAAAATAAATCGCATAAAACGGAAGAATTGCTAAAATGAAAAAAAATCGCCAAAATGAAAGAAAATCGCTAAAATGAAAAAAATCGCCAAAATAAAAAAATCGCCAAAACGAAAAAAACCCAAAAAAAACAGAAAAAAATCGCCAAAATTAAAAAAAAACCCCAAAACAGGAAAAAGTCGCCAAAAACAAAAAAAAAATTCCAAAAGGAAAAAAAATTCCCAAAAATGAAAAAAATCGCCAAAACGAAAAAAAACCTTAAAAACAGACAAAAATCGCCAAAATAAAAAAAAATCGTCAAAATGAAAAAAAAACAAAAAAAAAAGAAAAACATCGCCTGAATAAAAATAAACCCAAAAACAAAAAAAAAATCGCCAAAATGAAAGAAAGTCGCCAATATTAAAAAAAATTGCCAAATTGAAAAAAAATCGCCAGACGAAAAATTGCTAAAATGAAAAAAATCGCCTAAATAAAATTAAACCCAAAAATAAAAAAAAATCGCCAAAATGAAAAAAAAACGTCAAAATGGGAAAAATCTGCAAAATGAAGAAAAGCCCAAAAACAGAAAAATATCGCCAAAATTAAAAAAACCTTCAAAAACAGAAAAAAATCGCCAAAACGAGAAAAAAGCGACAAAACTGAAAAAACCCAAAACAGGAAAAAATCGCCAAAAACAAAAAAAATTGCCAAAACGAAAAAAAATCGCCAAAATTAAAAAAATCGCCAAAACGAAAAAAACCTAAGAAAACAGACAAAAATCGCCAAAATGAAAAAAAATCGCCAAAATGAAAAAAACAAAACAAAATAAAAAAATCGCCTAAATAAAAATAAACCCAAAAATAAAAAAAAATCGCCAATATGAAAAAAAAATCGCCAAAATGAAAAAAAAATTGCCAAAATGAAAAATGAAAGAAAGTCGCCAATATTAAAAAAAATTGCCAAATTAAAAAAAAATCGCCAGACGAAAAATTGCTAAAATGAAAAAAGTCGCCTAAATAAAATTAAACCCAAAAATAAAAAAAAATCGCCAAAATGAAAAAAAAAACGTCAAAATGGGAAAAATCTGCAAAATGAAGAAAAGCCCAAAAACAGAAAAATATCGCCAAAATTAAAAAAACCTTCAAAAACAGAAAAAAATCGCCAAAACGAGAAAAAAGCGACAAAACTGAAAAAACCCAAAACAGGAAAAAATCGCCAAAAACAAAAAAAATTGCCAAAACGAAAAAAAAATCGCCAAAATTAAAAAAAAAAATGGAAAAAAATCGCCGAAATCAAAATAAACCCAAAAACAAAAAAAATCGCCAAAATGGAAAAAAATCGTCAAAATGGGAAAAATCTCCAAAATGAAGCAATTTATTAATTTTTTACAAAACAAATATGTATGTATGTGTCTGTATACTATATATATGTACGTACGTTGGTAAAGGGTATATAAGATTCGGAACAGCCGAATATAGCACTCTTACTTGTTATTAAAAATACATTGAAATTGATTATTGAGGGGTTTAGCTGGATCCTATGCGCATTTCACTGTTGCTAATGCAGATCATCAGGGAACCTTTACCCAAATTTCTTAGAATAACTAGAGTTATTATGTTATAAACTTTCATTTAAACAAATGAGAAGTACAACAAATAACAAAGTTGAAACAAGAACTCAATAATCAACATGTTTTTATACCCTTTACCAACAAAAATGGTAAAAGGGTATATATAGGTTTGTCATTCCGTTTGTAATTTCTATAATATCAATAAGCGACACATAAAATATATATATTCTGGATCCTTATGCATAGGGAAGACGAATAAGCGATGTCCGTCTGTCCGTCTGTCCGTCTGTCCGTCTGTCCGTCTGTCCGTCTGTCCGTCTGTCCGTCTGTCCGTCTGTCTGTACGTGAAATCGGTTTTCCGAAGCTCCCAGAAGATCTAGAGACTTCGTTTTTGGACTGGTGTGTCAGAAATTTTCCAAAATAGATTGGTATTGAAATTCAGCAAAATCGGGCAGACGATTGCAGAGCTGGAAAACTGAAACTTGATTTTGCCATATAAAACTAACTAGATAACACAATTTTTTTAATTTTTTTGTTAAATAAACTTATTTTGCACTTCAGTACGACTAAAATTGGAATTTTAAATTAAAAAAATATAAAAAAATTAAAAAGTCGTTTCCAGGGTTGGAAAACTTTAACTTTTTGTGTTATGTAAAATTAACTATGTCTAAAACTATATTAGTATTTTCTCGAGAACCGTAAGAGCTACATACCTGAAATTTGGACACAGTGTGTAGACCCTTGGCCGCTACAACAACAAATACATGAGAATTAGAAAGTAAAGGGTGTTCCAAAACTAGCAACGAAAAATGTTAAAATCCAATGTAATATACATACAATTGTATGTATGTATGTATATACACTTGAAATTTATAAGGTTAGTGTATTTTTATACAGACTACAAAAATTAACACTAAAATTAAAAAAAAATTAACTTAAAGGGTGTACCATCAGTTAATGCAATTTTGACAACTTGCTGTATCTTGGAAACCGTAAGAGCAAAACTCTTGAAATTTTCAAAAACGGTAAAACTAAAAAAACTAAAAATTACAAAATCGCCAAACCGAAAAAAATCGCAAAAAACAAAAAAAAAATCGCCAAAACGAAAAAAAGCACCAAATTAAAAAAAAATTTCTAAAGCTAAAATAAATCGCATAAAACGGAAGAATTGCTAAAATGAAAAAAAATCGCCAAAATGAAAGAAAATCGCTAAAATGAAAAAAATCGCCAAAATAAAAAAATCGCCAAAACGAAAAAAACCCAAAAAAAACAGAAAAAAATCGCCAAAATTAAAAAAAAACCCCAAAACAGGAAAAAGTCGCCAAAAACAAAAAAAAAATTCCAAAAGGAAAAAAAATTCCCAAAAATGAAAAAAATCGCCAAAACGAAAAAAAACCTTAAAAACAGACAAAAATCGCCAAAATAAAAAAAAATCGTCAAAATGAAAAAAAAACAAAAAAAAAAGAAAAACATCGCCTGAATAAAAATAAACCCAAAAACAAAAAAAAAATCGCCAAAATGAAAGAAAGTCGCCAATATTAAAAAAAATTGCCAAATTGAAAAAAAATCGCCAGACGAAAAATTGCTAAAATGAAAAAAATCGCCTAAATAAAATTAAACCCAAAAATAAAAAAAAATCGCCAAAATGAAAAAAAAACGTCAAAATGGGAAAAATCTGCAAAATGAAGAAAAGCCCAAAAACAGAAAAATATCGCCAAAATTAAAAAAACCTTCAAAAACAGAAAAAAATCGCCAAAACGAGAAAAAAGCGACAAAACTGAAAAAACCCAAAACAGGAAAAAATCGCCAAAAACAAAAAAAATTGCCAAAACGAAAAAAAATCGCCAAAATTAAAAAAATCGCCAAAACGAAAAAAACCTAAGAAAACAGACAAAAATCGCCAAAATGAAAAAAAATCGCCAAAATGAAAAAAACAAAACAAAATAAAAAAATCGCCTAAATAAAAATAAACCCAAAAATAAAAAAAAATCGCCAATATGAAAAAAAAATCGCCAAAATGAAAAAAAAATTGCCAAAATGAAAAATGAAAGAAAGTCGCCAATATTAAAAAAAATTGCCAAATTAAAAAAAAATCGCCAGACGAAAAATTGCTAAAATGAAAAAAGTCGCCTAAATAAAATTAAACCCAAAAATAAAAAAAAATCGCCAAAATGAAAAAAAAACGTCAAAATGGGAAAAATCTGCAAAATGAAGAAAAGCCCAAAAACAGAAAAATATCGCCAAAATTAAAAAAACCTTCAAAAACAGAAAAAAATCGCCAAAACGAGAAAAAAGCGACAAAACTGAAAAAACCCAAAACAGGAAAAAATCGCCAAAAACAAAAAAAATTGCCAAAACGAAAAAAAAATCGCCAAAATTAAAAAAAAAAATGGAAAAAAATCGCCGAAATCAAAATAAACCCAAAAACAAAAAAAATCGCCAAAATGGAAAAAAATCGTCAAAATGGGAAAAATCTCCAAAATGAAGCAATTTATTAATTTTTTACAAAACAAATATGTATGTATGTGTCTGTATACTATATATATGTACGTACGTTGGTAAAGGGTATATAAGATTCGGAACAGCCGAATATAGCACTCTTACTTGTTTATTTTCTTAATTTACTACATTGGCTGACTTTTTTCAGGTCTCGCTGTAGTTACAAATACTTATTATGTAAAATAATAATTTGGGATTATTAGTGCGTTAATAAACGTTAAACATAAATTTGTTTAATTCACTAAAGATCTTGTATCTTTGTATCGATTGTATTATCATATTACTAAATAGAATAGTGTAAAATTTATTTTTGGTACTTTACATATACAAATTCAATACACTATTACACTTTTATTTCATATCGTTACCTTAATATAGAAAGGCCCTAACTCATTATTTTTTCAAAATCGAGATTTTCGCATTTTTCGATACATTAGATGTTCTTCTATCGAAATATACCAAAACCTCGATTGCAGAAAAATATTCAGGTAGGGCCTTTCTATATAAAGGTAACGATAAGTTTTTTAAATGTTGTATTTAGAGAGAGAGAGAGACTCTTTGAGAGAATTTGTACTTAGCTTGTTTTTCTTTTGTCATTAAAAATACAAAATACATTATTAACCTGTCTATACACAGGGTGTTCACAATCAAAAAAAAAAAAAAAGAAAGTGTATTTGATACAAGATAAACGATACAAATTGTTATGAACTCAGCAATTGTAAGTATTATACTCATTGTCTATAAAATAACCAAAAAATGCATACCACAAAATACGAGATTTTTTGTTTTAATAATGCCGAATAAACTTCATAAGTACTGGGGGATTCATAGAATCATAATATTTTGTAATTTGAAATTGAAAAAATCAACAAAAGCAATGTGATGGCTTCAATAAAGCTGCACTCGACAAAGTGCGTATGAGTAATGCAGACAGTCCAAAACCTACAGGCACGGTTGCCAGAAATGCATATTTATCTGGATTTTGCAGATTTTTACCCTCCAAAAAGACGAAATGCAGATTTGAAGATTTTTAGCCTAGAAATGCAGACTTTTCAACTCGAATTATAGTAATTTTTTTTTTAATTTTTCCTAATGCTACTACTGCTTCTTGTTTCTTTTATGTGTGAATACAGAGTTTAAAGAGTTACAATGTTGGATCTTTGAAGGCACCATTAACGAAAAAGAAGTAACTGTGGCAAGCTTCTAGAAACGAAATGTCTTTATTATATATTTAAATAACAAATTAAAAGACTTTGTATAATATTTTAAATATCCGATTTATTTGCACATAGCTATGAAGAATTGTTATTTAGTTATTTATATGCAATACAAAGAAGCCTTTATGGCCAATAGCGAATTGCTTACATACTTCATAATAATTTTAAATTATATAGTTGGTGATATGCATTTAGTTAATCCTTAAAAAATTCTGTATTCTTTTCTCTTCAACAAACTCAAAACTTTGCAAACTAAACTTAGCGTGTGGAAAAGCCGACAAACTCATCAGTAGACTTTAATCAATGTGGTAGATAATTGTAAAAATGCAATGAGGAATTAGAAATGGATTAAAAATCGAAGATGATTTTTGCTTGAAGCTTTTAATCTTATTCTGCCGTATTCATAAGAAATTGTTTTAGTTTACAAAAGGTTTACAAACGTTTTGTAACTCAAAATAATTTTTATGAATATTACCTATTGTGATTGCGTACGTAATTCTTAATAACATATTAAAAGTCGTTCTATAAACGTATATGAAGTTTTTTACTGATGAGTTTCTTAAGCAGAAGGCAAATGCATACATACATTAAAGGCTTTATATTCATAAAAAAATAAATAAAGCTTTAAAGTTATTTTAAGACAATTCTTTCTAAAAAATTTAAGAAAATACATTTTAAACCGAGTTTACATTTTATGAACATGTGTTAAGAATAAATATTTATGTTACACTTGTACATCCATATTTATGTATTTTTTTTAATAAAATACAAAAAAAAAAAGCTTTAAAAATGCTTTGAAGATTTTTTGAAGATTTTAAAAATAAAATGCAGATTTTGCAGATTTTTTCGTAAAAAATTGTTAAATTTTGCAGATTTTATCCTTAGAAATTCTGGCAACACTGCATACAGGGCTTATGGTTGGATTTCAATGCATGTAAAGTAATATTATTTGAGACAAAATAAGCCTAAGTAGATTTTTATAATTTTAAACTATTGCAAGCTGTCCCGCTTTAAGTGGAGGACCCTTTATATAAATAGCAAATATATAAATAGCAAATATTATACAGAAAGAAAAAAAAACCGAGCAGTCTCAAGATTGAGGGATAAAGAAATAAAACGATAAGGAATAAATAAGAAAAGATTGTTTTACATGGACGGATTTTGTGAGAGTATGTGTGTATGTGTATGTGAGTGCTGCTCTGCGTCTATAAACTGAATGCGATTAAGTATTTAAGAATAATTCTTCTTTATTATACCCTTTACCAACAAAAATGGTAAAAGGGTATATATAGGTTTGTCATTCCGTTTGTAATTTCTATAATATCAATAAGCGACCCATATAATATATATATTCTGGATCCTTATGCATAGGGAAGACGAATAAGCGATGTCCGTCTGTCCGTCTGTCCGTCTGTCCGTCTGTCCGTCTGTCCGTCTGTCCGTCTGTCCGTCTGTCCGTCTGTCCGTCTGTCCGTCTGTCTGTACGTGAAATCGGTTTTCCGAAGCTCCCAGAAGAGCTAGAGACTTCGTTCTTGGACTGGTGTGTCAGAAATTTTCCAAAATAGATTGGTATTGAAATTCAGCAAAATCGGGCAGACAATTGCAGAGCTGGAAAACTTAAACTTCATTTTGCCATATAAAAGTAACTCCCGAAAACAAATTTTTATTTTTTTTTAATAAATGTACATATTTTACACTTCAGTACGACTAAAATTGGAATTTTAAATTAAAAAAATACAAAAAAATTAAAAAGACGTTTCCAGGGTTGGAAAACTTTAACTTTTTGTGTTATGTAAAATTAACTATGTCTAAAACTATATTAGTATTTTCTCGAGAACCGTAAGAGCTACAGACCTGAAATTTGGACACAGTGTGTAGACCTTTGGCCGCTACAACAACAAGTACATGATAATTGGAAATTAAAGGGTGTTCCAAAACGAGCAACGAAAAATTTTAAAATCTCATGTAGTATATATACAATTGTATGTATATACACTTGAAATTTGAGACTATAAAAATTAACACAAAAATTTAAAAAAATTTAAATTAAAGGGTGTTCCATCAGTTAATGCAATTTTGACTATGTAATTTTGACAATTTGCTGTATCTTGGAAACCGTAAGAGCAAAACTCTTGAAATTTTCAAAAACGGTAAAACTGAAAAAATAAAAAATTATAAAATCGCCAAACCGAAAAAAATCGCCAAAAACAAGAAAAAATCGCCAAAACGAAAAAAAGCACCAAATTAAAAAAATATCCAAGACTAAAATAAATCGCAAAAAAAAAACGGAAAAATTGCTAAAATGAAAACAAAAATCGCCAAAATGAAAGAAAATCGCCATAATGAAAAAAATCACCAAAACGAAAAAAACACTAAAAAAAAGAAAAAAATCGTCAAAATGAAAAAAAATCGCCAAAACGAAAAAAAAACCCTAAAAAACAGAACAAAATCGCCAAAATGAAAAAAATCGCCAAAATGAAAAAAATCACCAAAACAGAAAAAAAATCGCCAAAACGAAAAAAGCACCAAATTAAAAAAAATTATAAAACTAAAATAAATCGCAAAAAAACGGAAAAATGCTAAAATGAAAAAAAAATCGCCAAAACGAAAAAAAACAAAAAAAAAATCGCCAAAATGAAAAAAAAATCGCCAAAATGAAAAAAATCACCAAAACGAAAAAAACGCTAAAAAACAGAAAAAAATCGTCAAAATGAAAAAAAATCGCCAAAACGAAAAAAAACCCTAAAAAACAGAACAAAATCGCCAAAATGAAAAAAATCGCCAAAAAAAAAAAACCTAAATAACAGAAAAAAAATCGCCAAAACGAAAAAAAGCACCAAATTAAAAAAAATTTCTAAGACTAAAATAAAACGCAATAAAACGGAAAAATTGCTAAAATGAAAACAGAAATCGCCAAAATGAAAGAAAATCGCCAAAATGAAAAAAAAATCGCCAAAATGAAAAAAAAACACCAAAACGAAAAAAAAACCTAAAAACAGAAAAAAGTCGCCAAATTAATAAAAAAAATCGCCAAAATGAAAAAAATCACCAAAACGAAAAAAACAGAAAAAAATCGCCAAAATGAAAAAAAGCACTAAATTAAAAGAAAATTTCTAAGAGTAAAATAAATCGCAAAAAAACGAAAAAATTGCTAAAATGAAAAAAAAAATCGCCAAAATGAAAAATATCGCTAAAACGAAAAAAAAACCTAAAAAACAGAAAAAAATCGCCAAAATGAAAAAAAATCGCCAAAAAAAGAAAAAAGATCGCCAAAACGAAAAAAAACTAAAAACAGAAAAAAATCGCCAAAATGAAAAAAAATCGCCAAAATGAAAAAAAAATCGCCAAAATGAAAAAAATCACCAAAACGAAAAAAAAAAAAAAAATTGCCAAAATGAAAAAAAAATCGTCAAAATGAAAAAAATCACCAAAACGAAAAAAAACAAAAAAATCGCCAAAAAAATCGCGAAAAAACCCCAAAAAACAGAAAAAATCGTCAAAATGAGAAAAATCTCCAAAATGAAGAAAAGCCCAACAACAGAAAAAATCGCCAAAATGAAAAAAACCTCCAAAAACAGACAAAATCGCCAAAACGAGAAAAAAGCGACAAGACTGAAAAAATCGTTTTAACTGAAAAAAACTTCAAAAAAGCAAAAAACCTTCCTTTCGTGCGCGATTCAAAGTCGCACTTAACTGATTTTTTTAATATTAAAGGAATTAAATGAAACTAAGTTTTTGCTTATTTCGTTCTTGCTTTTTTCACTTAACATATTTTATGTATTTTTTAAAGAACTAGATTGGTATCAATAATCAGAAAAATCCAAAATTATGACTCCAGGGTTGGAAAACTTACACTTTTTGTGTTATGTAAAATTAAATTAAATTTTTTTCTTTTTCTTTATAAATTGAATATATTTTATGCTTCTGATAGAAAAGTTTTGTGTATGAAATTTGAAAAATGAAAATTATAGCTCCAAAGATGGAAACTTTAAAAAAATTATAAATTTTTTCACAAAACAAATATGTATGTACGTGTCTGTATACTATATATATGTACGTACGTTGGTAAAGGGTATAGAAGATTCGGCACAGCCGAATATAGCACTCTTACTTGTTTTCTTCTATCATTTTAATGTTCATCTGATGTTGATTTTATTGCTTAAACAATTTGTAAGTCATTTTTAATTACATTTTTTTGTTTTTGGTTTTTGTTTATTTTCTATTGCTTCGTTTTTTTTTTTGTTTTTTGTTTATCTCCTATAAACTCAAGATGATGAAGTGAATGTTTTTGATAAGGGTCTACATGACACAGTGTCCAGCAGTTTGGGACATTCATTAATATGCATTTTGTTAAAATGTGAATTGTGACAGCGTAATATGTTGGGTTCGTAAATGAACAAGAAAAACTTGATATAAAATATTTATAGAAATTTAAAAGGAGGGAGGGAAAAAATACATGAATGTGCTGCATTTGCTTGATTAAGTTTTAAGTTCATTTAGTTCATAGCGAGTATGTTTTGGTTTGGATAATAAAAACAATCAATTTACAAATAAACGGTTTTACTATAGAGAGCCTTGTAATAGCATGGTATTTCCAGGCTTGGAGTAGCACAGAAATTAATGAAGAGATATAGAGATTATGCAATTTCCTACTACTACACTGCTCACTAGGCCTAAATTGAGGCAGTTCCGCTTGTTTGAGAGACCATACAACCTTAAGTAGTCGGCTTTCCAGCACACTTCCAAGTTTTAATTATAATTATTAAAATTATTTAATGATAATAAAACCAAATAATTATTTGTTTTTTATTCAATAATAGTTGTAAGAGAAGCGCCGACCTCGTCAATGGATTCTTTGAAAAGTTTTTATGCCATTCTTAATTGTAATACAACCTTCAAATTCTTATATATGGATATAGTTTAACAGCTATGAAAAGTTCTACCTAGTGCTGGGAGAAAGGAGTGATGACTCACGGTATTAGAAGGTGAATTAAGAGGAGAATATTCCTACGCCAGCTGTGGTATCAGAAGAGCGATGAGAAAAACCTGGGAACCAATGACGAACACGCAGCTACCAAACTGATCCTTTGTCTCACAGATCTTCAGTTCAATAAATGCCGGTATGGCCATCCTACACAGAGAGAAAAAGGAGTTCTAACTATTATTATTATTATTATTATTATTATTATTATTATTATTATTATTATTATTATTGACTTCTTCTTCTTCACTTAAATCCTGTCGGAGCCTCAAGAGGTTTCTGTAATACTGTTAAAACATGAATTGCTCCATCCCAGACATGTTGAGCGAAAGCGAAAGGCTTTGGGTTATGTCCGTGACCTTCTGGGAGTTAAATTATATTCCTTGGTGTTTGATTCATGTTTCATTTTGAATATTTGCCAGTTTCCTTAATTTTTGTAAACACAATGAAAGGCTAAGTAGAGCCTGAGACTCTTTAGTGACTAAATACGGACGCATACTTCTTGGACGTTTGTGGGTGCTGCATTGACTTTTTATAGTTCATTCGCTCATCCCTGCCATAATCATGCAATAATCTGTCGGCCCCTATTCGCCGAATAAGTCAAGTTGGCCCAGGAACAGACTTAGAAATACGTTAGCTCGAAGCTTATTTGGAAGGGAAGGGAAGCATGTCAATGATGGAGTTCAGACTTATGGTTTTTGTAGCCTTCCATATCCTCTACATCACCCGCTGGTTGCCCGTGGTGTGTATTCAGTATATTTGCAACTAACCCCACTAAGGGGCCGTATCATTGTTTGCAACCTGTGACCCGTCCAGTAGCTGACAGCTCAGCTTCCGCGGATGTCTCAATTCTGAGGCCTGGACCGCGGAACGGTTGATATCAAATTGAGAACAAATCGTGAACAATATTTTGCTAACCTTTGGTATCAAATCAAGCTTAATGCATGATCAAAGTAAGAATAAACCGTACAAAAATACCATAAGGGAGTTAAACAAAAACAAATTGCAGTAAAATCGTGAACAAAGTACCAAAATATCATAAGTTAGTAAAGTCAGAATGTTATGTTATCAAAACAAGATCGAATGGTAGCAAAATGAGACGTCAAGATAAAAATGATTGGTAACAAAATAAGGACAGTATGCTATAAAGACAAGAGTGGTTGGTAGTAAAATGATGCCAAGTTCTTTTTAAAAATTGACACCAACGCTTAGCAATATAAGGTGAAACGGACTTAACTCAATTTTGACAAAGAAAATTGTTTTGATTTACGTATTTTTTATATTTTTTTCTCTGTGTGTACCGATATTTGAGCACAGAGTATGCAGCAGCAGATAAAATATCTTTTAAACTTAGGAGCGATGAGCGAAAGTAACACTCTCGATTTCTACGTAAATCAATAATTTCACAAGATATTCAACTCATTGTTTCTTCTATCTCAAGGTCCAAGGAATGCCAAAGTGAAAAGGCTGTTCCAGAAGGGAAGTTATTTTTTCAGCGACTACAAAGTGTTCAATATCAGGTTCCAATATATCATTATAAGAAGATTATACATCAGACTATCTTATACCATACTATACAACAAAGAACACTTGCTACTGTTTCATTAGTTAATCAATTAACGCCTCTAAAAGTCTCATGGCTTTTGAAGAGCGTGATAGCTATCCGCACAGCTAAGTCACAAGTAGTTACGGAATAAGAAGGATTGCTTTTAACAGTCAACTGCTAAAATTACTTGAAACATTTTGAACCATACCCCTAACGAAAGTTCTTATCAGAGATATTCCAGTAGCTGGAAGTACGTATCGAGATATCCCTTATATGCATATCCATTTTTTTCTAGGTCAGCCGTATGGTTCAAAGTGCTTTGAGTGATTTCTTATTTAGTAACTTTTTATCGACTCCATGTCAATTCAATCCATTGGCACGTGACCACTCGGTATCAAAAACAATTTTAAACTAATCCCGATCTCTAAGTACGTGTTCGAGTGTAGGAAATGATAAGCAATTTTCAGTAGTCGCTGACGAGTAGATGACAGCGGCCATATTTCTGAAGCTACATTTATTGAAAAGTGTTCAACAACATGTCCAAACGATAACATTGTTTATTCAGATAGGCGTTGGCCTTACCTGCACTCTACAATAATCATCAGAAAATCTACAAGAGTCAAATTTTATATATATATATCCTTTTATTTATATATATATATATATATGTAAGTATTTAAAAGTTCATGTTGAACATAGGGCGTCCTTAAATTCTCTCCAATTGGAATGATCATTGGCTAGAGCTGTGACTTAGGACCACGACTTGTGGCAGCTTTCAACTTCTCTTCTTACCATCCTCATCCAAGTATTTCGTGAGAGACCAGGCAGAGGGCGATCTTGCGGAATCCAATCGACTGCATATCTGTTGATTTCATAATATGGCTTACGTAGAATATGGCCAACCCACGAAAACTTTCGACGTTTAATTTCGTTCACGATCGGTACACATTTGGCCGTGTACAAACATTTTTCACTCATCACCGAATGTGAAATTTAAGGAAGAAGACTCGATGCTCTCCATTACCTCTTTTAAAGATAGTTTGCTAAGTTTTCAAAGTATTAGCCCTCTTATATGTGGATATAGGACATGCAGCAAGAAAACACATCTTATTTAAGATTGCTTTGAATGTTTTTACTACTTAGTCCTCTTCAGAGCTTTTCTATACAAATATGTATTTATTTATATTTTATGGCAAAATTGATAAATTGTCCAAGGAAATCTTAGATAGCGATGGTTTACTGTAATTAGATCCTTCTGCTTTTCAAGAAAAGCATTTCATTTCATTTGTTTTTAGAATTATATGTATTTCTTCTTAATCTTTGCTGATACTGCACCAAGTCCCCGATCTATTATTCCCTTTCACCATAATGAGATTATGGCTCTTTAAGGATATTACGTTACGACTTATTTATTATGACCTCTTCAGAAGTTTCTGCAACAAAAAGGAAAGTAGGAAGGTGGCCTTTTTTAAATATCTAACATTTAAATCATTAGCAGGGGTTAAGTTGAAAAAGAAATGCAACCCCGTTAAGAATGTTACTGAAATTCGCATTAAATTCGCTATTTCTAAAGGCACGTGGGTAGCTCTTGATCTTCTTTTTTTTTACATTGGTGAATAAAAAGTGGTTCTGCTTCACTATCGGTAGTATTGCTGTTGATTGAAGAAAGGGGCAAAGAATCTGCTACTTAAATTTGACAACAAAATTTACAACTCTTTGGTTGGTTCCGTTTAATCCTTCTGCAATGAGCAGAGGGATTAAACATCATTTCTTTCTTGTTGTTATTAAGAATAAGCGGTCTTCTACTCTATTTTGGCTTACAGGTTACAACTTTTGATATTGGCAACCTATTTTTCATTGTAATGAGTAAAAGGCTTAGACAGACTTCACTATTGTGTTCTGTAAAACATTGTAGTCTTTTCTGGTAGGATGCCATATCAAAAAGTTTGTTCATTATCTCTAGGTTACTTTAGGTAAGACTGAAAAGAGAGCAAGCAATATTGAGTCAATCCGTTTAGGATTACACTTATTCCTTTATAGCATGTTTTGAATTCATAAGAACGATGTTTTGGTGGAAACTACCCAATAAAGAACCATAAAAATCTAACAAACTTAGATTCCTCAATAACTTTCTTAGATTTTTTTCCAATCTGAGTCACCAAATAAAATAAAACAAGTAAGAGTGCTATATTCGGCTGTGCCAAATCTTATATACCCTTTACCAACGTACGTACATATATATAGTATACAGACACGTACATACATATTTGTTTTGTGAAAAAATTTATCATTTTTTTAAAGTTTCCATCTTTGGAGCTATAATTTTCATTTTTCAAATTTCATACACCAAACTTTTCTTTCAGAAGCATAAAATATATTCAATTTATAAAGAAAAAGAAAAAAAATTTTAGACCTATTTAATTTTACATAACACAAAAAGTGTAAGTTTTCCAACCCTGGAGTCATAATTTTGGATTTTTCTGATTATTGATACCAATCTAGTTCTTTAAAAAATACATAAAATATGTTAAGTGAAAAAAGCAAGAACGAAATAAGCAAAAACTTAGTTTCATTTAATTCCTTTAATATTAAAAAAATCAGTTAAGTGCGACTTTGAATCGCGCACGAAAGGAAGGTTTTTTGCTTTTTTGAAGTTTTTTTCAGTTAAAACGATTTTTTCAGTTTTGTCGCTTTTTTCTCGTTTTGGCTATTTTGTCTGTTTTTGGAGGTTTTTTTCATTTTGGCGATTTTTTTCTGTTGTTGGGCTTTTCTTCATTTTGGAGATTTTTCTCATTTTGACGATTTTTTCTGTTTTTTTGGGTTTTTTTCGCGATTTTTTTTGGCGATTTTTTTGTTTTTTTTTCGTTTTGGTGATTTTTTTCATTTTGGCGATTTTTTTTTTCATTTTGGCAATTTTTTTCTTTTTTTTATGTTTTTTTTTCGTTTTGGTGATTTTTTCATTTTGGCGATTTTTTTTTGCATTTTGGCGATTTTTGTTCTGTTTTTTAGTTTTTTTTCGTTTTGACGATTTTTTTTCTTTTTTGGCGATTTTTTTTTCATTTTAGCAATTTTTTTCGTTTTTTTGCGATTTATTTTAGTCTTAGAAATTTTCTTTTAATATAGTGCTTTTTTTCATTTTGGCGATTTTTTTCTGTATTTTAGGTTTTTTTTTTCGTTTTGGTGATTTTTTTCATTTTGGCGATTTTTTTTTCATTTTGGCGATTTTCTTTCATTTTGGCGATTTTTATTTTCATTTTAGCAATTTTTCCGTTATTTTGCGATTCATTTGTCTTAGAAATTTTTTTTTAATTTGGTGCTTTTTTTCGTTTTGGCGATTTTTTTTCTGTTATTTAGATTTTTTCTTTTTTTGGCGATTTTTTTTATTTTGGCGATTTTTTTCTGTTTTTTGGGGTTTTTTTCGTTTTGGCGATTTTTTTTCATTTTGACGATTTTTTTCTGTTTTTTAGGGTTTTTTTTCGTTTTGGTGATTTTTTTCATTTTGGCGATTTTTTTTCATTTTGGCGATTTTTTTCTGTTTTTAGGTTTTTTTTCGTTTTGGCGATTTTTTTTCCATTAAAGCATTTTTCCGTTTTTATGCGATTTATTTTAGTTTTATAATTTTTTTTTTAATTTGGTGCTTGTTTTCGTTTTGGCGATTTTTTTTTTCTTTTTTTGGCTTTTTTTCATTTTGGCGATTATTTTGTTTTTTGGGTTTTTTTTCGTTTTGGCGATTTTTTTCATTTTGGCGATTTTTTTTCATTTTGGCGATTTTTTTCTGTTTTTTAGGGTTTTTTTTCGTTTTGGTGATTTTTTTCATTATGGCATTATAGCAATTTTTCCGTTTTTTTTTTGCGATTTATTTTAGTCTTAGAATTTTTTTTAATTTGGTGCTTTTTTTCGTTTTGGCGATTTTTTCTTGTTTTTGGCGATTTTTTTCGGTTTGGCGATTTTATAATTTTTTATTTTTTCAGTTTTACCGTTTTTGAAAATTTCAAGAGTTTTGCTCTTACGGTTTCCAAGATACAGCAAATTGTCAAAATTACATAGTCAAAATTGCATTAACTGATGGAACACCCTTTAATTTAAATTTTTTTAAATTTTTGTGTTAATTTTTGTAGTCTGTATAAAAATACACTAACCTTACAAATTTCAAGTGTATATACATACAATTGTATATATACTACATGGGATTTTAAAATTTTTCGTTGCTCGTTTTGGAACACCCTTTAATTTCCAATTATCATGTATTTGTTGTTGTAGCGGCCAAAGGTCTACATACTGTGTCCAAATTTCAGGTCTGTAGCTCTTACGGTTCTCGAGAAAATACTAATATAGTTTTAGACATAGTTAATTTTACATAACACAAAAAGTTAAAGTTTTCCAACCCTGGAAACGTCTTTTTAATTTTTTTGTATTTTTTTTAATTTAAAATTCCAATTTTAGTCGTACTGAAGTGTAAAATATGTACATTTATTAAAAAAAAATAAAAATTTGTTTTCGGGAGTTACTTTTATATGGCAAAATGAAGTTTAAGTTTTCCAGCTCTGCAATCGTCTGCCCGATTTTGCCAATACCAATCTATTTTGGAAAATTTCTGATACACCAGTCCAAGAACGAAGTCTCTAGCTCTTCTGGGAGCTTCGGAAAACCGATTTCACGTACAGACAGACGGACAGACGGACAGACGGACAGACGGACATCGCTTATTCGTCTTCCCTATGCATAAGGATCCAGAATATATATATTATATGGGTCGCTTATTGATATTATAGAAATTACAAACGGAATGACAAACCTATATATACCCTTTTACCATTTTTGTTGGTAAAGGGTATAAAAAGTCAAGGAAAGCAAACACTCAAAGTTCAATTGAGAGTATAATTTGCAATTTACCAACAAAAGGAATAGAAGCGGTGCAGCAGCTCTACGAGTTCGAAGGCTCGCACTTTTCTTTTTATATTTGACAGGTAGTCGCCCTTAAAATCAATTTCACCCCCTCCAATACAAAGCTCACTTAATTCTACTCCTCAAATTCCATTTCTTTTAATAACTCTCAAACAATTCATTCCCTTGACATAATAAAGGGCAATCATTTGATTTAATACATTTTTATTGTTTCAATTTAAAGTATTTTTTAATTTGGCAAACTCCAACTATTTCAAAGAATATTTTTATTTCTTCTTTTGCTTTCCTTTGGATATTAGCATGACTGTTTGTTTTTCTGTCAGTTTCTGAAAGAGTTTCCGGTGCCAGCAAGTGTTTTTTGATTTCTTAGTTTATTCAAAAAAATAAATTTACTTGAGCAGGTTGTTGTGAGTTGTTTATTTTATAATTGTAAACTTTTTAATTACTTTGTTGTACTTTTCATTCTCTTAAGTTATTGCCATTGTTGTGTTAATGTCGTTGTGTTTTGTTTTCCTTTCTTTACTTTCTTTGAAACTTTACTTTTCGAATTGTATCCTTTAATTCCTGCCCTTATTATAAATTTATTTGTTGTTTGTTAGTGTTGCTGTCAATTAACTGTTACGTTTTGTCGATAGTAACAGCAACAATCTTTTTGTTTGATTTCTGTTTCAAGAAAGAGGTTTTCAATAAGGGTGTGTAATTTTTGAGGTCTGCTGTAAAGGGCACTGTATATGACATATGGCATCGTTCTAATGCGAGGTAGTCAATCAGCTAGAGCACTGATGTCTTATCTGTGGAAGTTCCCTGTCTGAAGTTTTATTGTAGAGTATGAATTGGCATAATTAAGATTGCAACATTTGTGAATTGCATAAAAGCTATCATCTCTGCTAAGCTTTTGGTTATAGTAACCGGGCTTATATAGCCCATAGCAACAGCAACAATCTTTGTGTTTGATTTTTGTTTTAAAAAAGAGGTTTTCAATAAGGATGGGTAATTTTTGAGGTTCTTTTGGGAGCATGTCATATCACATATCTACTTCGCGTCAAATTTAAATTTAATCCCTTTTTAAGATGTAAAATTTTTTTAAATATTTGTTGCTCTCAGGTAGAATTTAATCACATTCCAGTTTTATCTAATGTTAGAAAAGATGAGAAATGTCTGGGTAATGTTCTCTATTAAAGTGGTTCTTTCTATCTTTATTCCAAAGCTATTATTGGCTTTATATAATTATATATGTGCAGAAGTAAAGTTGGTAAAGTTGCAATCATCATGGAGGTTTTCTGTAGAACAGAGCTCCTATAATAAGAATATTGGAAATTATTTTGAAGAATAGGTAAGGTTAGGTTAGGTTGGGAAGAGTGGGCCTACAATACATCTCCACTCGAAAACCCAGTTGGGTTCATTGTGATTAACTTTTGTTATACATAAAAATTTTAAACTACATTTGCACCCAGAAGAACGCCAATTATCTGTCATTGGGCCAGTGAATATCCATACCAAAGGCCCTAATATCCTCCAAATTACACTTAGTGATATCACAAATTCTCTCATGGAAACGTCACCTCATCCCTCTAAACCCATAACGTAACAGATGGCTCCTCTTTATTCTCGCATATCCTACAGAAATCTGGAGTGCCAGTTTCCCAAATCCTGGTCCGTACTCTTACCGAGCAGTGGCAAGTCAATGCGACAATCGAGACTCGCATCACCTCCCTATTCATATCCAGTAGCAGTTCCATTATTTATATATTTTCTAACTCTGCTTAACTTTACAACATGTTGTCACATAATTTGATCCCATTGATCTGTTAACCACTTCTTCTTCTTGTTTTACTCTAAAGAGAGTAAAGATCTATTGCATCTGTTGCCAGGTGCTCAAATACGTCGTTTAGATCTGCTCCCTTGAGTTGTCCTAAGATTGCCATTGGTTCTAATGTTAGCAGTTCCCGATTCTCCAACAAATGCTTGCCCAATTAAATAAAGCTTCTGTGATATAAAGCTTCTCAGTCTTTCAGAATACCCTCTGGAGTTTGATCCTCAAAACAGGTTGTTACTGCCAATTCAAAGTTTGTTGAGATGCTTTCTATCATTGGAGTTAGAACAAAGTGGCATAACTTTTGTTTGCAAACCCTGAACTTAATTGACCTCTTCGGATGTTTCTAATCCATACATTTTGCTATATAAAATTTTAAAGTAAACTACCTTAATTCAAGCAGAAAAAAAACTAATCACTTCTAGTGCCACAACAAGCTTATTGTTGCCTTGTTTTTGCTCTTACATCCATTTAACTTGATTAAAATGTTTGACCAAGTAGATGAAGAGTTTTCTTAAGATTCTCACCAACCAACCTATCAACCATGCAACCAAGCAACAAAGTCAAAGCGAAAATAACCTAAGTATTAATCTAAACGAAAATGTTCATAGCAAAAAATATGCTCTTCTTATACACAGAAGAATAATAAAAAGTAAAAGAACGGAGAAGAAATATAAAATTGAAATGCCAAAAAGAAAACAGAAAAGAACTTTAACTAAAGATTTGCATTTCAATTAAGGTGTTGCAAGAAAAAAAAAATGCAAAATGCCATAAAACCGCAAAGGATACACGTTCTAAAATAGATTTTAAGATTTACGTTCATTGAATAATAATAAAATAACATTCGTATAATACTTTATCCTGTCAAATGAAAACACTTCTCACTCTATTGAGATGCCAGAATGATGGTGCCAAAGCAAACTTAAGCGCAACTCATCATCAAATTGAATATCTAGAGAAACGAAAAAAATAAGTGTTAAACGGAATAAATTAACAAGATATTTAGCGCTAAAAAAGGGAAGAATATACAAAAAAAATATGTCTTTATTTAAGATATTTCTTTTGCTAGTCGCAAGGATTTGTCTTGTCGTCGTAAGATTAAGTTTTGTCAAAGAACTGATTTAAATAAAATTCACTTTATTCACGGCAAATTATATATAAATAATAATAAATATTAATCATTTTAATGCACAAAAATTTATTCTTGTGTGAATATAATGCATAGAGTTAATAATTGGCAAAGGCTCTTCCAAAAAAGGATTTCATTTTAATATGTAAGAAGAAATGAATCTTTTTAAGTGAAATCTTGACATATAAAGATGGAAGTAATTGTAAAAAGGGAGAAAATTAATTAACCAATGCCGCCATAGTTACACTTGCAGGAAGACTATATCCTTTTATCAAATTTTACATCATAAATTCGCATATTTGCGGCAGAATGTCCTTAATAAGTTCACGACTTCTATGTTTGAAGTATTGAATCGATTTTGGGACACCTCCGAAGAAAAAAATATAAAGGTGTTAAATCATAAGATCTCCATTGACAATTGTGATCGTTTTTTAGAGAATTTTTACGGTCCGGAAACTTTACACACAGAAAAGCGGTGGTATCGCTACCGTGTTACACAGGTCGCTACATCTGTTTGAAAATAAATGTTGTCCATATCACTATAATCCAATTTTTTCCAAACAAAAATATCTTTAATCATATACACCTTAACAGTTACTCCAGCATCCTTCCTTTTTGAAAAAGTAAAGTTCAACGACTTCGCCAAATCAACAACAGCGCCGAGCAGACAAACTTTGGTCCTCAATATTTTTGGTTTTCAAATACTACAAATCTGTTTTGTTAAAATCATCAATGAAAAATTAAATTTCGGATCAGTTTGATGCATTTCAAGGTTCCAATCAGCAAGGGCACGACTTTGTTGATGGTCGGTAAGTGCGAGTTCTTGTGTTAACTGAAATTAAAAAGCCATAAGAACCAAGCCTATGGAAAATGTGGTATAATTTCATTTGTGGCATGCCCAATTTCAAAGAATGCTGAGAAATGGACCAACCTAGGCGTTTGTGAACACTTAGAGCTTTTTTCTGGAGGTACGTTGCGCATGGGTTTGATTCTTCATATCACTTACGTGCCCCAACAAATTAATGCTTCCAATCATTTTCGTAATATTTAGCCGAAAATATGCTGCACGACGACCCAAAAATGTTTTAGTTAAGGGAACAGTGATTGCGAATTTTTAATCATTTCGAAACGATATTTTAATTATTTCAATGGGTTGTTTACGGCTGTACGAATTATCGCCATAGTGCAAATCACCCGAAACAGCTAAATCAAGGAACGCCCCAAATTTTTGAATGATTAGTCATTATAAGAAATACCCAAAAAAAGTGTTCCCCATGGCAAAAAAAAAGTGAAGAATAACCCAAAACTGTAAAATGAATAATCTCCCGAAGTTTTTGGGTGTTTCTTCATTACGTAGAATCACCCGAATTCGGAAGAATAATCGCTTAAAGTTTTTTTTTGGGGGTTTTTAGCATTTTGCGAAAATTTGGGAATTATTCATTACAAATAAATACATAAATACTCGTATCTAAAAATGTTGAGTCGGCTAATGTTGATGAGCAATCACCCAATTTTTTTATAACAATTTTTGGGCGATGCAACATTTCACTTGGGTGATTATTTATATAACGGTTTACAAACTTGGCCTAATTGAAATTCACGAAGAATCACAAATGGGAGCAATATATATACGAGTATATATATATGTGTGTGTGTTCCTTAAACTCCTACTGGAGCATAGCAAGACCAATGTAAAATTTATGCGAATACAAAATTTTACTTATGGATTTATGTACACAACTTATTCTTTTCAATTGCGATCCTCACCCACTATCCATGAAGGACTTGTTGTCTCCTGTTTTCACAAATGAGGCTCTGGGGACCGATCTTAGGCGGTATAAGCTTCAGGACTTTCAGAGGAAATTCTGTCGCAAATCCCGAGTACATAAAGGAGGAGTGTCGGTGAACCCTGAGTGACCTAAGAGCACCTCAAGAACTAGAAGGAATATGAACACTGAATTCTCTGAAACTCTGGCTCCAAAATTAAGGCACGTTTGGGTGCTCAGAGAGCAGCCCTATCACCAAACTTGGAAATGAAGGTAAGCAACCTACGTTACCTGAAATAAAATTGCTACCGAAGAAATAATGATGGCCATGATGATGATGGCTTGGTAGGCCATGCAGGCAAACTTTATTAGATAATGTTATGAGACAGAAAATTTTTATTAGGCTCCGTCGTATCGGGAAACATCATGGTGGAGAAAATCGTCAAGCCCGTCCAAAGGCCGGCTATTTTTTTTAATAATGTAGTGTTGCAGCGCCTGCAAGCTGTGTTCAGTAGGCATTGTATTAGATATTTTACTTCGCCAATAATTTTTGCTACAAGGCAACGATGGAAGAGGGCGCTATGATGTTACATTAGGATTAGTATCTGCTGAAGCCGGCGTACTTCAGTGACCAGTGTCTATGCTTTCATCACTTTATCTTTTCCACAACAACTGACACAAAGGCACACTAATGCACATCAGAAACACGCGTGGTGTTATTATTTAATGACTGTCGAAGACCGGCTTCGAAACAAGAACCTTCGGTTTTGTAGTCAACGCATTAAAAACTTCAGCCAACACCATTAAGTACAATCGCCCGAATTTGGAATGAATAATCGCCGAAAAATTTTTTTTTTCGGTTTTTTAGATTTTTAGGGAATTTGGCAATTCTTCATTATGAACAAATAGCCAAATATCTAAAAATGTTCAGTCTTCCAAAGTCGATGAGCAATTAGCCAATTTTTTTTAAAACAATTTTTGGGCAATTCTACATTTTTGTGTTTCGGGCGATTTGCACTTGGACGGTAATTCGTATAGTCTTTATTTAAGGATTAGGTCTAAATTAAAAAAAAAACACCTTATTGTAACACCCTGTATCAGAGAGCAGCGGAATAAAATCATGACAAAGTTTGCCCAAATTTCAATGCATTTCTCAAATATGAGATTTTGGTGCTCTTCAAAGGCGACCAAACTGAAACACTTTTTCATTATCACAACTTCACTTTAACCAAAAGTCAACGAGTTTTATCATGATTATCATTATCATTTGAAGTTGCCTCATTTTTATAAGTTGCCACACTTTCTACTTTGTAAAGTACAGCCAAATGTACTTGAATAAAACATGACACAAAACACAAAACACCATATAATCTGTTTTTTCGTGATTGGCGTATACATATTAAATACCAATACGACTGTTTGGTAATAGATAAAAAAAAAACTGTTGAAGTCATCATTATATTTTTGCAACTTATAACGGTCTTAGAGTTTTCTCTTTCGGTTATGATTGCCCTAATTTCCAACTTACTGTCGGTAAATACATTGACCTCTGTGGGTCTAATATCCACACTGATCCATTTTAAAGCATCCGTGATTGCAGGAAACTCCACCTGGAAGACAGTATTATGGTCTGGCAAGCGGAAGTAAATCTCGGTCTCCGGTTCCTCTATGAAGAATATGCGACATTGATTCCAGAAAGACATTCCTGGGTCAATCGAACCCTAGACCAAACACCCGTGGAAGTTTGCTGCTACATGGATGGCTCAAAGCTGGGGGAAAGAACTGGGGTCTAATCGTCGCTTTCGATAAGGAGCTGATTCGATCACGTTTTTCAGTTTAAGATCATGGCATTCGGTATCGAACCATATTATTACAAACTTCGATAGCGAATGCTCTTTTTACGTCAGTCTAGCGGTCTTATTTCTATACTTTATTTCTATTTAGTGGGTTTAACTATACAAGGTAAGTTAAAATGACTGTGCATGACAGAACGTAGACATTCTCATTTAGGTATGGAACTTAAGCATTAAAGCTAAGCAACATAAAACACAACGCTTGCCATTTTTTTAGGTATGCCTGTTAGAGCAACTTGTGTTTACTTCTGAAAAGCCCATACAGGCTATAACTTAAAAATAATCCTTCTACGAGTATTTGTTAAAATTATAACATATCCACTATTTCCAATTTCCTTACAAACACAATGCACCGCTTATTTGTATTTCAATCAGACAAGCATTTAAACTTTAAATTAATAATAGAGAGCGTTACAAAAGATCTCAAGAATTAAATCCTTTTTTTTATTATTTGCACGCACAACTGCCTGCATAAAGAATTGAAGCAAAAACAAGTAAGAGTGCTATATTCGGCTGTGCCGAATCTTATATACCCTTTACCAACGTACGTACATATATATAGTATACAGACACGTACATACATATTTGTTTTGTGAAAAAATTTATCATTTTTTTAAAGTTTCCATCTTTGGAGCTATAATTTTCATTTTTCAAATTTTATACACCAAACTTTTCCTTCAGAAGCATAAAATATATTCAATTTATAAAGAAAAAGAAAAAAATTTTTAGACCTATTTAATTTTACATAACACAAAAAGTGTAAGTTTTCCAACCCTGGAGGCATAATTTTGGATTTTTCTGATTATTGATACCAATCTAGTTCTTTAAAAAATACATAAAATATGTTAAGTGAAAAAAGCAAGAACGAAATAAGCAAAAACTTAGTTTCATTTAATTCCTTTAATATTAAAAAAATCAGTTAAGTGCGACTTTGAATCGCGCACGAAAGGAAGGTTTTTTGCTTTTTTGAAGTTTTTTGCAGTTAAAACGATTTTTTCAGTTTTGTCGCTTTTTTCTCGTTTTGGCGATTTTTTTCTGTTGTTGGGCTTTTCTTCATTTTGGAGATTTTTCTCATTTTGACGATTTTTTCTGTTTTTTGGGTTTTTTTTGCGATTTTTTTTGGCGATTATTTTGTTTTTTTTTTTCGTTTTGGTAATTTTTTTCATTTTGGCGATTTTTTTCATTTTGGCAATTTTTTTCCTTTTTTTATGTTTTTTTCGTTTTGGTGATTTTTTCATTTTGGCGATTTTTTTTTCATTTTGGCGATTTTTTTTCATTTTGGCGATTTTTGTCTGTTTTTAGGTTTTTTTTTCGTTTTGGCGATTTTTTCGTTTTTTTTTGCGATTTATTTTAGTCTTAGAAATTTTCTTTTAATTTAGTGCTTTTTTTTCATTTTGGCGATTTTTTTCTGTTTTTTGGGGTTTTTTTCGTTTTGGTGATTTTTTTCATTTTGGCAATTTTTTTTTATCATTTTGGCGATTTTTTTCTGTTTTTAAGTTTTTTTTTCGTTTTGGTGATTTTTATCATTTTGGCGATTTTTTTTCATTTTGGCGTTTTTCTTTAATTTTGGCGATTTTTGTTTTCATTTTATCAATTTTTCCGTTTTTTTGCGATTCATTTTAGTCTTAGAAATTTTTTTTTAATTTGGTGCTTTTTTTCGTTTTGGCGATTTTTTTTTCTGTTATTTAGGTTTTTTCTTTTTTTGGCGATTTTTTTCTGTTTTTTAGGGTTTTTTTCGTTTTGGCGATTTTTTTTCATTTTGACGATTTTTTTCTGTTTTTTAGGGTTTTTTTTCGTTTTGGTGATTTTTTTCATTTTGGCGATTTTTTTTCATTTTGGCGATTTTTTTCTGTTTTTTATTTTTTTTTTCGTTTTGGCGATTTTTTTTTTCATTTTAGCATTTTTCCGTTTTTTTGCGATTTATTTTAGTTTTATATTTTTTTTTAATTTGGTGCTTTTCTTCGTTTTGGCGATTTTTTTTCTTTTTTTGGCTTTTTTTCATTTTGGCGATTTTTTTGTTTTTTGGGGTTTTTTTTCGTTTTGGTGATTTTTTTCATTATGGCGATTTTCATTTTGGCGATTTTCTTTCATTTTGGCGATTTTTGTTTTCATTTTAGCAATTTTTCCGTTTTTTTTTGCGATTTATTTTATTTATTTGGTGCTTTTTTTCGTTTTGGCGATTTTTTCTTGTTTTTGGCGATTTTTTTCGGTTTGGCGATTTTATAATTTTTTATTTTTTCAGTTTTACCGTTTTTGAAAATTTCAAGAGTTTTGCTCTTACGGTTTCCAAGATACAGCAAATTGTCAAAATTACATAGTCAAAATTGCATTAACTGATGGAACACCCTTTAATATAAATTTTTGTGTTAATTTTTGTAGTCTGTATAAAAATACACTAACCTTACAAATTTCAAGTGTATATACATACAATTGTATATATAATACATGGGATTTTAAAATTTTTCGTTGCTCGTTTTGGAACACCCTTTAATTTCCAATTATCATGTATTTGTTGTTGTAGCGGCCAAAGGTCTACATACTGTGTCCAAATTTCAGGTCTGTAGCTCTTACGGTTCTCGAGAAAATACTAATATAGTTTTAGACATAGTTAATTTTACATAACACAAAAAGTTAAAGTTTTCCAACCCTGGAAACGTCGTTTTAATTTTTTTGTATTTTTTTAATTTAAAATTCCAATTTTAGTCGTACTGAAGTGTAAAATATGTACATTTATTAAAAAAAATAAAAATTTGTTTTCGGGAGTTACTTTTATATGGCAAAATGAAGTTTAAGTTTTCCAGCTCTGCAATCGTCTGCCCGATTTTGCTGAATTTCAATACCAATCTATTTTGGAAAATTTCTGACACACCAGTCCAAGAACGAAGTCTCTAGCTCTTCTGGGAGCTTCGGAAAACCGATTTCACGTACAGACAGACGGACAGACGGACAGACGGACAGACGGACAGACGGACAGACGGACAGACGGACAGACGGACATCGCTTATTCGTCTTCCCTATGCATAAGGATCCAGAATATATATATTATATGGGTCGCTTATTGATATTATAGAAATTACAAACGGAATGACAAACCTATATATACCCTTTTACCATTTTTGTTGGTAAAGGGTATAAAAAAATGGAGAGCATAAACCCATACAATTTACACCCATTGTGTGATAATAAATAAAATGGGAAACAAACAGAATAAAAGCGTTTTAAACCCCTTGAATTTGTATTCAAGCAAATAAACATTATATAAAAATCGATACGATTTTTATGATTTTCAAAAAATAAAAAAAGCTTTTGTGGTGATTTTTAAATTTACCGAAAAGCCAAAAAATACCATGAATCCTTTCCTGCCAACAAGCGCGAACACACACATACGCACTTTGTATTTATTACAAAAGAAAAAAGTATTTTAAACCAATGGAATTATCCTTGATTTATTTAACGACTCCACAGTACAATGAAACAGCAACTAAAAAAATAAAATATGTATAATAAAAAAGTCATATAAAATGTGTGTTAAAGGACCAGTGTGCAAAAAAACCAACAACAGGAAGAAGTTGCTCGTGAAATAATAGTTGTGGCAACGTTTGTTGCATATTAAATTGTTTTATATTTAGCAATTATTTTTTTTTAAGCAAACTCCATACAGAACCCTTAAAAACAATAAAGTACAGAGGATAAATAAAAATTCACATAAAAAAACTTTAAGGGAAATAAAATCTTTTAATGCCCGCAATGGCAAAAGTATATTGATTGTTCGTATTATCAATAATTTCCATATTAAATTTTGCTCCCTTAATCAAATTATTGAATTGTCAAAAGTCATCGATGTGTTATAAAAAGCCTTCGAATGTATAACTACAAATGATTTTTAATAATTTCATTAATTCGCAGGACACCATTCATATGAATGTTCATTCTTTTTTAAGAGTCTGAGCAGCAAAACTTAAAAGTATTTTACAATAAAAAGAAAGCAGGTAAAGCTTAAATTGCAGTCGATATGGATGCTGGAGTTGCAGAGTGTCCTAAAACTTATACAACATCGAATTTAAAGAAACAAAAAATGTTTATATTATAGAGGGGTTTCAGTATTCCCAACGTTTTTTTTTTTTGTAAGAAAATAAATTTTATTCACACAGAAAAAAATACCAATGTAAAATCAACATGGAAAAATTTTGATTGGAAATGATAATAAAATTATTAGAAATAATATGTTGTTTAAGTGGGTTGGCAGCTATTTGCTTGGTTTATAGCCAGAGCTGCCGTTTCTAATTATTTCTAACTAAAATGGTAATATTATATAAAAATTAATCAAAGTTATTCGACCTTTATAAGTACATAAAAATTTTTTTTATTGTCAATATGCGAATATGTTTTTTGTTACTTGTTTTCCTAAAGCAATAATTCATATGGCTCAAAATCGCCAAAGTTGTAAAACTTAAGATTGCTTTATAAAAAAATAAGAGTGATATATTCGGCCTTGCCGAATCTTTTATACACTTCACCAAAATGTGTGTATGTAGTATACATACATACATATTTGATTTGTGATAAAATTTATAATGTAACCTTTCGGGTTTTTTCGACTAATGTATTTGATTCAAATATTTTATTTTCGAAATAGTTAAATATTTTATTCTACACACTATATATAAGAAATCTTTTGCATTCACCCTTATTTCAGTTGTCAACATCGACGTCACGTCAATACAATACCAAAAAACTGATATATAAATGATATATCGCGGTCAGGGTGACCGATGACATTTTTCAAAAAGTGGCACCAAACAGGGGATTTATCAAAAAAAGGGCAAAAATTTGAATAAAACGAGAAAACTACACTAAACTTTTTATTTTTAATGTATTTTTATATAATTCACTCTAAAAAAAGGGGGACAAAAAGTGGCAAGGCAGTCGAAAAAGTGCAAATTTGCCACTTTAGTCGGTCAAACGGTCGCCCTGATCGCGGTATTATGTAAACGGTTTATTCCTAAAAAATTTATCGATTTTGTTCAGCAGAAAGAAATAGCTTTAGGGAAATGAAATGAAATATGCCCTTCATTTATTTTATAGCTTTAGCGATTAATTTAATTTGTATCTTCATTTACCAAATATTAACAAGAACTCGCTACAAGGTGTCAACTAAAGACCATTGACTTGAAACATAACTGTACTGAGAGCATAATAAACAACATTGTAAAAACCTTCGTTTATACTTAAATTAGATATCCATATAAAAATTAAGCAAATATAAAATAAATCTTGACCATTTTTTGAAAATTTTCTAAACGATAATACTTTTCATCTGATCAGGGTTGCATTATTACAAAATCCAAACTAACAAGCCGTCTGTTTCGACGCCGATACCGTACCGTCATTTATGTTATATGTCTTTGTATTAAAACGGATATAAATATTGAATGTGCTTATCGTATTGAATAATTTTTCGTGTAAGACATGTCTGAAAGTTAACGAAACTATCGTATTTTCTTTTTATTTATCTTATTTAAATCAACTACTTTAACCGCCGTCTATTTTCAGAGGCCGGCACGACCACAGCGTACATGAAACTGCTTTAGCGCCGGAAGTCAAAGATTAATGTAGGCATGTTAATCCTCAACAGCTGTTTGCTTTATACTTGTGTTTTTAATGTAATATGAGGTGTGATGGTGTGAACATAAAATGTCAATTTACGTTAGATATTTTGATAGTCGAAACAAATTGTTTAGATTTCTTTTTCGTAAAGTGTGATGAAAGTCTTTATACATGTATAATAGTCTGAGTGGCCCTTTAGGAGTTAACGTGAACTTTAACTGACATTTCTTCATACAAAACTTGCAGTTAAAGTCTCTGTTATCTTTGAACCATACATTGTGAAAAGGTACGTTATACATATATCTTTTAATCGTACGTAATTGTTTTGCATTAAACGTCAACAGGTGCCAGACATATCACATTTTAAATAAGTTCGGTGTCAAAAAAATTTTTTTTTTTTTTTAAATTTCGTATGTTCGCGACAGTAAGTAAATTTTTCCATAAACAATGCATTTATTTACTTGCAAAATTTAATGATATACCGAATATTCCAGGTATCAGAATGATGCATTCGGTTTTCTGTGATGAAACTTTAAATTAAGCACAGCTCTAACTCCTATTCAATAAAAACAAATATATCATAAATTTTGTTAAAATTTCATTTCATATCATAAGTATAAAAAAACCCCCGAATATATCTAGAGAAGATGTGATATCTTCTAAGCGGCTAAAAACCCTTTCGATGAAGTCACCTTTCAAACAGAAAAAAATAAATCAAAATCGGTACAGCCATTTGGTCTGTACGTGGACTCAGACAGACACACAGACACACAATACAAACTTATAACATGCCATTTTTGGTCGAGGCTTACTACACACTATAAATTGAGTATTAAGTTTTATTTGATGAAAATTTACAATATATATGGGAAAATGCATTGTGATAATAATTAAAAAAAAAAACATATGGAAAAATCGTACAACAAACAATAGAGATATTTTATTGTGTAAATACTGGATAGAGACCTACATTAATATACTTTTAAAATAAAATAAGCACTTTTCATTATTCCCTTCCATTTCGCAGATTTTTACATTTCACTACTGTCAGCCAAAGTTGACTTCTATTTTGCGTGCGTTTCGTGACCACATATTCATAACTATCAATACGAAAATTTTAGACTCGATGAAATTCATCTTTTGCACTAAACATAGAGCTACCAAAATGCCATCAAATCGCAAGAAAAATGCTAGGAAAAGTTTTGTTTTCTATATTCTTTGTATATGAAAAGCGTACGAACGTACGTTCGTGACCCCAGGAAATGCCCATATCAAAACGTTGTGAGTACGTGTATGCTAAAAAATGTCAAACTTTATTACAGTGTTGCCAGCTACTAACATTACTGTTGCCAGTTACCGAACTATAAATAATAGCTCTAGTACATAACTTAGTGCAAAAATTCCTGCTATCAGAAAACTTTCACACGTTTTGCTTGATTTGACACAAGAGAAATTAGCAGGTGATTACCATTTCCTGAAGTGAGATGACCTGGTGTCAATTCGCCTTCGTCTAGGTAGAGCAAAACCTCCAAATAAAGCTTAAATTTAAGCTTATGCCCATTTCTTGAGTTGGTAATAAAACTGTAATTATTTTCAAGTTCTAATTAAATACTAAATTGTGTTTTTGAGTGCATATTTAAATAATAATTAAATGCCCAACCTTGTGTATTTAAATGCTACTTAAGTTTTATGAGCGTGCCATATGTTTATGAAAACATACATATGAACATCATGTGGTCGGGTTGAAAATATCATGTGGTCGTATTAAAAAGAATTTCGTTTAAATTTCATAAATATATAACATATAATATACAAAGTGTCATATCATGGAATAAAGTAATAGAAAAATGCATTATGATGTTCGTTTGGTTTCATAAAGTGAGGTTTTTAACTTTCTTGTTTATGTCAAACAGCTGTTCTTTTTAAAGCTTTCCATAATATTTGGAAATGTTGCAGTGCTGCCGTACTTTCAACAAAATTTAATAAAAACTTTAATTAACCACTAAAAATATTAAATCGTATTTAAATAAAACTTAATTTTAAATTTAAATAAAACTGCGGGTTAAATCATCATGTTTAAAAAAAAATGTGCTGACAAAGGCGCTTCTTACCATAGACACGCGAATAGTGACTCTAGTCACATGAGAAATCGCGGTGATTCCGCTTTCACGTGCATAAGTTGCAATGATGAGCCACTTGAAAAAATACATATTATTAACACTGAGTTTATCACTTTGTTACGCACTTTACCGCACTCCATTTTTAACGTCTCCAAATTATATTTGAAAAGCGCAGTAACTAGACTTTCTTCCCTGGCGATAATTTAAATTTAAAAACAATTTTTTTTTGTGCTTTGTACTTCTTCGGCAAATGTTCATTGTCCTGTTCCTTCATTTTTTATTCCAACAAAACATCTGTTTCTTTTATATTTTACTGTATGTGAGCAATTTGACATTGCTCATGATTTATAACAATTTTATACGACCGTAAAGTCTACATTTAACTGGAATTCAAAATAGATTTTTTTTCCTACAACTACAAGTACCAGCGATAAATTAACAAAATTAGAAAAAATACTCGTATACTGAAGGGAAGGCAGAGTAATCCAAATAGAGTCATAAAAAATTCAACATTCAAAATACTTGTACGACATAAAAAAAAATAAAATAAAATCATAAAAGTAATAAATTATTAACATAATAAATTACTCATTAAAAAAAAAAACAAGAAAAGAAACAGGAAGTTGAATATAACTAGAGAAGAAACAGAAGTAGCAAAGACAACAGCAGAGATCCTTTTTTTAACACGTACAAACTATTTTGTGTTTTTTTATTCCACGTTGCCTGAATATGTGTGTCGTCTGCAAGTTACCAATAAACCCGTAAATGTATTAAAATTCTTCGGAATAATACAAAATAACAAGAAACATGTTGTTAAAGTTTGTCTAGTAGACTCTAGTTCTGGCTTTAGTGTCAGTTTTTGGGGTGATTTATAAGCAGACACCTTGAAATGGTTTCACTTTCAACCCCTGGTGAATTTTTATTGCAAATTTCTTTTTGTATTTGTTTAACAGGTAATTAATTATTTCTTTCAATGGGAGGAAAATTTAAAAAAATATTGTAAACTCTTCAGCCAATGACTGTCAAAGTAGTCACATATTTTTTTGGTGTAAATGGGAAACTTTCTGTAATGGTTTACTATACTGGTAGCTCTGGAAAATTTGACCAGGGCTGGAATTTTTTTAAAATAAAAAAACACTGATATTAGACCTCTTTTCCACACGCAAAATTTACTTTGCAAAGTTTTATTTCAGCTGAGTGAAGGGCAGAGGTAGTAGTATAGTCTCTTTCTCCCAGGTGAATTAAGACTTTGGAAAGTAAGCTGTGCGTGTGTAATAGGGGTGTTACTAAAAAAATATCACAGAGGATACCAGAGGTGATACAAGACGGAAGATACAAGTAATTGTGCTGCCTCTATGTCTCGCTCGCAAAGTCATCAAATCTTCTCTGTTTCGCATGGTATTATTTTAATGTATTTATTTTATACTCTGTGGCCTGAATCGCTGAGTGATTTTTGTAAGTAAATTGCAAAAATTAATATTTTTTAATGAATATGCTTCTCCCATTTATTACGTGGCTCATGAGTTATGACTCATGACCATATGAAGACACTACCGAACAACTTGATCGACAATGCACAAAGAGCAGCGAGATCGAAGGGTCTCCCGATTTCTGTGGAACCAGATGGCAATACTCAACATCAACAATAATTAAATTTTATTAAATAAAGGATTCGAACCCAGGCAAAAGGTGCTTGATATCACATTTGTCAGTTCGAGCCAGGCTTATCTAATTCAAAAATATGGACTAATGTACATTCTTCAATCACCTTTATTTGAAAATGGCCTTTAGCAAAACTGGTAACAATTCAGTCGGCTCTGTTCTGTAAACCGATCGATTTGAAATCGCACTATTTTAGAAAACTAACTCTGATTTTTTATTTAAAATTTATTTATTTTTTTATAGATCCTCAAATAATGAAAGTTATAATGAAACAAACAAATATAAAGTTTTATAAAAAATTACGTTTTGTTAGGGCACTGCTACACGTTTAATACATATTGTGATATTTGGATCGCAATCCATTTTAGTGGATTGATGGATCACAAGCGTATGCTACATGTTCAATATTTATCGCGTCAGTATTTACGTTATTTTTGTGCTGTGCGGATCGTTTATTAATAATAAATTTATTAATAAGCTTAAAGGCTGGAACAGAATAGTAGCTGTAGTACAACGTAACGAGTAGCGCTGCAAGCTGTCAATCGCATTAGCGATTTCTAATAAATTGCAGGGCTTGCTTCTGATTTTGCAACTCCTCGCGAATTTTTGCAAAGTTTGCGACATTAGTAACTTTTGCATGTTTTCAGCTTCCTGAGAGTTTCGCCGATTTTTAAACAATATTAAACTTCGTTATTATCCCGCTGTTAGTAAGTTCTTGCAAATTTTCGTAATTTTCGCGATTTTTTTGCATTCCTTAGAGTTTTTGAAATTTTTAGTCAATATTATGACTCTTTAAAATCTTGCAACTTTTCGCAATTTTTTGCAAACTTTGCGATAAAAGCGACTTTTTTCATGTTTTCTGAGTTCTAACATTTTTGCCGATTTTTAAGCGATATTAGACTTTGTTATCATCCCGCTGCTAGCTACTTTTTACGAATTTTCGTCTTTTTCACGATTTTTACCGAATTTTTTGCATTTCTTACAGTTTTACCGATTTGTAATCAATATTATATCTTGTTTAAAATTTTGCAACTTTTCGCAATTTATCGATTTTTTTGCGATAGTCGTAATTTTCCCAAATTTTTTTTCTATCTTATATTTTTAGGGATTTTAATCAATACTCGTATTGTGCTTTGCAATCGTTAAAATTTTAGCAAGTTTTTTTTTTGCAAATTTTCATAATTTTCGCGACTTTACCGGAATGTTTGCTTGCCTTGCGATTTTTGCGAATTTTCGAAATTTCGTTGCTTAAGAAAACGCACCTTAAGAAGAATGTATTTTCTGGTGTTAGTTGTCAGATATTTAGCAATTGTTATTGATTTTTAGACAACACATACGACGTTAATTCGAGCATGTGAATTGAACAAATTCACATATTATTCTTGTATAATCTTACAAGTTTTTTAAGAAGTTACATATTTGGTAACCACATTTTTTCTTGCTGCGCTACTAGTTACGTCGTCAGCTTCAGCTACTACTACAACTACTCTATTCTGTTCCAGCCCTTAGCCGACGAGTCCCACAACTGCGGCAATGCCTCCAAATTAAAAATAAAGTCTTGAAATAATTTTTTCGATCGTTAATTGCGATTCCACAGGCAGAACCCACTCGCTTTCACTATCTTCTGCCATTACCCTTTATTAAAACAAACTTTACACAAATGTAATAAACTTTTTTACTTTTTATTTGTTAAATTTTTTTCACCTCGTCTTTAATTTTATTTATTTTATTTCAATTCTTATTAAAGTATCGCGATCTAATATCATGAAAATGCTACACGTTCAATATTTCTCATGCGATCCGTGATCTGGATTCCATAATTTAGGCCTTTCTGTGATATGGATCGCGATCCATTAATACTGCATGCTACACGTTCAATAAATATCACGATACTGGATCGCATTCAATATATATTGAACGTGTAGCAGTGCCCTTAAAATAAAAGAAAAAAGGCACGTTTTGTTCTGCATAAATTTTTTAAAGACCAATTTTTTTTATGAGAAGGGAAGAAATATGCAAACAAGATTTTTTTCCAATAGAACTTAGCCAAATTAATGCAAATTTTATGTATTTTTCAAATATTTTGCAAATTTTATCATTTTCTGAAAAAACTTAAAAAGCACATTTTGTTCTGCGTCTCCTCATACTCGTATGTTGTCGTTACACTTATGGAAATAGCAGTAGACAATCAATCACCCAATTTGTAGAACCAAAATAGCGGCTACCATAAAAAAAGACCATACAGGCACTCTCCATACTGGCAAGATCACGTATCTATTGTGTAATGTGGCTGTAAGTGTGCTGCTTATAAATCTTTAATCCTCCATCTAACATAAACTTTTATTCAGCTAGTGTTTTTTACTAGAATCTTAAACACTTGATAATAAAAACAATGTTATCGCATAAAGAGTAATTAAATTTTTTGTACCCCTCCCCAATCAGCTACAGCAGAGCTTTCTTTTACAATGAAAATCTCACATTTAATATATTATTCTTACTTCATTTTAGTAGAAAATGTCAAAGTGCATTGACATTATTAAAAAATAACTGAAGGAGAAAGTGAAAAGTGTCAGTGTGCTTTAGGTGCTGGTGGGGTTGGTTGGCAGCTTGCTTGGCAGTCTAAGCTGTCAACAGAATGACACTTTTAAGCACTGGTAATTAAAATAAAAGTGACACGACGTACATGCTCTTTTTGTTAAGACTGTCAATAAACATTAGACGTTACAAAGTGCGAGTGGAAGAGAGATTTCAAACACTTTTATAGCTAGAAAATATCATGAAAGGGAAGTGCCACTAAACGTAACTAATTACGAATTTGAATGGTTTTATAATTAAATGGATTGCGGCTAAATAGATTTTACATCCAATTTTGGATTGCAAGCACATTTCCACACATGCATAATACTCGTAGTTTCTGTATGTATTCAACATTCTCTATTGTTGAATTAAATTTCTTAAAATTTTAAATAATTAAATTATTTTCCATAGAAACGCTACTAGCATTTTCTTTTTAATGTTTTTTTTATTATTATGTTATTTAATGAGAGATTATAAACTTTGTATTGATAATAAAAATTTGTTCATTTTTATGTTTATAACCCGGTCGTTAAACATTTTCCAAAAGTTTTGCTTTTGGCTGCTCCTTCATCTTCCATGTACATACATACATATGTATGTATGTACTTGTTTTAATTAATACTCAAAAAAAAATTAGTTTTTTATGGGAATGTTTTAGATTTTTGACACTTGACATAAAATTTGATGTTCGTGCTACACAAATTGTACTTTTATTAAGAACAAAATATGTTATAAAACTTTGATTTTTTGGAATATAGATAAGGGTGGGCACAAATGAAATGGGTTCGGCAAAAGACAGATGAAGCAAGTAATATTATAAGTTTTACTAACTAATACGAATATAGAATGAAGGAAACGTTTGCTTTTATATCGTTTTGCGCCATATAGTTTTGATTTGTTTTGCCCAGCAGACCAAATAACAATGGCGAATGTTGTAAATTAGTTAAGATAAATTTGGTGAATCGAAACACTTCGCATATTACATTTACAATAAAAATAATATGTATGTATATATGTACAATATACATACATACATACATATGTATATAAAGCTGATGTTTTTATAAACTTACATACAGCACACACACACGCTGGACCAAACACAAAAACGCTTATAAAGAAGGTGTAGTGGATTCCGAAAACAGCATATTGTTCCGTTCTGCTAAAAAAAATTAAGGTTATATTGTGCGAAAATCCATAGAGAAGAGTTACACATCTTTGAAGAAATCATTTTCACATATCGTTACCTTAATATAGAAAGGTCGTACCTGATTATTTTTTTTAAATCGAGGTTTTTGCATTTTTCGATTCATTAGATGTTCTTCTATCGAACTATACAAAAAAATCGATTTCGAAAAAATAACGAGTTGGGGTCTTCTTATATTGAGGTAAGGATATACATATTTATATATGTATATACCACGAAAAGGTAATAATATTTCCTTTGTCGTCTTCATGAGAAATGTTGCTAAAAAAAACTGTCTTACATTCAAGCAAGTGTGATTCTGGATATTTTGTCTAGTTCGGACGACTTCAATTGGTCATACATTCAATATATTTCCTGCATTGGGATTTTATATGACAATAACCACAATTTTTCATTGAGAAGTTTGAAAAAGTCTGGTTACTGTTGTATATACAGGTGTCACACAACTGGCTGCACTGGTCATGTAGAAAAATTCCCTCTCTCCTGTTCGTTACACACGAGACTCATTCTGCCGATGCTCACCGTTAATACAACTATAGAGACTCACTAGTAGGGATGGACAAATGAAAAAAATGTATCGACATATACCGTATCAATATTTTTGAATAGTATCGATATATATTTTTTTAAAACATCGATGTATCGATTATTTTGGCTACAAATGTTGCCAAAATATTCAAATCTAAATTAAATACACAAACTACCATATCGTGCCATAACTGCCACCTTATGGGTTTTTAAAAACGATTTCCATAACAATTTTTGCTAATTAAGCCTTTAGAAATCCTTAATAATTTTTATAAATAAGAAAGGAAATAAATTTATCCATACATCTGTATGTTTAATTTGTATTATAAGATAATTCCTGAAAAACTGCTATCATTTCGAATGCACAATTAGTCACTTTAAGAAATTTAATACAAAGGAACTACGTATGTTAAGTTATACGTAACCCACTGTAGCTCCTTAACGCTTACTTAGTCTATACTTTATGTTGCTGTTCTGTGCTGTGCCGTTTCTATTTCTAAATTTTAATAGTTACATTTTCTGTAATAAAATAGCTGTTTCTGACCAGAACAGTCACAGTTTTCCACTAAATTGATGAGTTTTGCATCGTCCATTGCTATGTTTCAATAAAATAAAATTTTTAGATTCCTAAAGCTCAATCACAGTTTATTTCGAGATGTTTTTATTCTATTTAAGCTCCCACTTACAATTACTTAGCAGTTTTTTTATTTTCAGAGGTTGAACCGAAACAGAACGGAGTCCCGTTTCTCAAACCTACAAGTTACAAATTTACAAGTAAAATACACACAAAACAAGAACTCTTTTACAAACTGTATTGTTGTTTTGTGTGTATTTTATTTTTAGATTTGTAACTTGTAGATTTGAGAAACGGACCCCAGATCGAAAAAGAAAGCCTAACGGCTTGTATAAGATTTCGATAAACAAAAAAGAGTTATCTGATTCGTAACATAACAGAAAGGAAAAACTAATTCTGTCTTCAAGCTTATACCCACACAAACCAATTTTGGCTTAGTGGGGTCACCTTATAGATGCGCTTTGTTATTATGAAATATCTCTTTTTTTCGCATCACTAGCATTGATGCCGACAGCCTACAGCTAAAAACCGGGTAAAATTTGTAGAGCTGGAATATCGAAACCCGATACTCGTAAATAAGAATCGATGTATCGATATATCGGTTTTTGAAATATCAGCGATATATATCGATATTTATTTTCGCAAATATCGATATTTCGATATATTGATATTTTGCCCATCCCTACTCACTAGCTTTACTTAACTGAACCGCACGCCATACCACAATTGTGGACAACAAAATTACATAAGCATGTGGCTTATTCTAGGAACACAACTGGGACGAACGACGAATTTCGTCCACATCGACGAATTCGTCGATAAGAGTTCGTTGCGTAAATTCGTCGTGTGAAGCAAAACAACGTCGAAATTACTCAGCTAATTCCTCTCTTATATTTGAAAACCTTGGCTTTTGTGTGTACAAATACAAAGAGAGAGAGAGAGAAAAAATTGTTTTTCGTCGTTCGTCGGCGTACAAGTTAGAGTCCAACCTAAACTAGAGCGTCAAGCGTTGCGTTAGCAGCAGGGTACGTAGTTTCAGTACATTCAAATAATATTTTATACGCCTAAAATGTACTGAAAATTATTAGATTCTTACTTATTATTTAAGTTTTTATTAAATTGTGTACTTATAGTGCATTTATACTGTCTCGAAATCTAGTACTTTCGAGATTCCGAGCTAAATCAAGCTGCTTTTTTCCAGATTTCCCATACAAAACGAAATCTAATTTTTCAGTAGATTTGTAGGAAATCTAATAAAAATCGAATGTTTTTATTTATTCTTTACTACCCTGTACAACAAAAGGTGAGTGAATTAGCTACGGTCTACTTAAAAAAGTATGTGAATTGGCTACATTGCAGTTAAATGTCAAAAAAAGTTGGTGTAAACGGTATTGATTTTCATATATATTTTAATCAAAATATGCTAGATTTTGTGCTGATTTAAATGACCTATTACAAAAAATATTCAAACAATGAATAACCACAGCATGTATTTTAAATTATAAAACTTTTTTTTCAAGTGTAACTTTATGTTACTATAATTTTCCTCACCAATACAAACACATTTTATTAGGCGGAACACTGCTTTACTTTGACACACTTATGCACGACTATCAGCTGAGTTCTTCAGTTTACTCCTGACTCAAGACAACAAGACTTCACGATATACTCATTCAATTATCGTCACAATAAACAACGTTATGATCGACAACCAGACAACTAAACTTCAAACTGACTTTGTGATAGAATGATCTGCCAGCAGCTGCGTCGCCGGTTTTATACTTAACGCAAAGCTTCCAGAATGTGACAGCAGGGTCTAGACAATTTCGGCAGCATTTCCAATGCTTTAAATTAGCAAACGGTTCTGAATTATTCTTTTTTTACCAAATAGTTTTTTTCTTCCAAAAACATTTACGTTAACTTTGTTAGAATATTTTTGCGCAACAATATATTTAAAGTATGTATTGAAAATAGCTTTTCTTATTTTCCTTTAACTAACAATTTCGTAATTGTATTGAAAAAAGTCGTTGTAGGTTCAAAACCAATTAAATAATTAATTGATTTAACAATAAATTAATTGTGCTTACAAACCTATTTTTCCTACGTCTTGATGTATCACTTACCAAGGCAAATTTGTATTTAAAAAAGTAAAAATGTTTCTAAAATAAATTATTAAGTCCAATTGCTTCACTATTAGCAGCCAACTTGGCTATAAAATCTATGTGAAAAGCCCTAAATTTTCTGAATGATTTCTATAAAAACTTTCTAGACGAGTTGCTCGTTTGTAATGTAAAAACTAAACCCAACTGAAATTAATTCTCTGAATTAAAACTCTTTAGCAGAGAGATACAAAGCAAATGTGCTGTTTTCGAAGTTTTGTATGCTTTTCAGCAATTTTTGTGATATATTATTTATAAAAAAATCTATAAAATTTTCTTTGCTAACATAATTTTTCTTACAAGCTATAATCAATCGTAAAAAGTTTTTACGCTCAAACAAATTTATGTCATTTCAGTAGCAATAAAAAACATTTTATTGATTTTAATCTCCAAGCCAAATAACTTGCTTGCACGTTGCAATTGTTTGTTTCCGATAGAAGTAAAATTTTTTATTAAAAAATTCTCCAAAAAACTGCATAAGTTTTGCTGTTGTTCACTGAGGAAAACAAAAATAAGGCCTTAGAGGGTCATGGTATTTAATGAATCAAAATAATTATGGTATTTTATGTAATGGCATCTCCAATAAAGTTTATGGTTATTTTCTCACCCACTTTAAAATTACAATGAATTAGTTGCAAAAGATCATAAAAATTCATTGTTTTACTCGTAACTCGTACATTGTTATGGAAGTGGACGTACTTGCTTGATAGAGATTTGTTTTTATTGTTGTGTTACTTGTTCTTGTCGATATACTCGTAACAAGTGAAAATTTCATTGGCCATAAGACGAAAATGCATCTTTATGGCTTCTGTATGCATGAGTGTGTTCATTCATTGCCTTGGCTTTCTTCATGGTAGGGCCATAAAATTGGCAACAAATGAAAAACGTAAAGGCTAAAGGAAAGCAAAGCAACAGAAATTCATAAAAATAAATATCACAACAATTTAATGAACCATTAAATGGCACTTTTTTGCGCTACGATGATGGTAACATCATCAAATTGTGTGATTCTTTGCATTTGCCATTATTTTCTTTCACTATTCAATGCTGCATCACATGGGACCCAGATCCAAAATAAACATTCTTACATACATACATATATGCATATAGTTTCTATAATAAAACCGTATGAATGCAGTTGAATGTTGTCATCATTAATCACCAACAATAATGAACTTCCACATTTACAACTCCGATTACTTTGAATCAAGATATAACCATAAACTAACTATTCTATGCAAGCAGAGCCTTCAGCGAGTGCATTCCGATTCTGCATTGACGCTGATATTGTCAGATTAAAAATTTAAAGGCCAATGAAACTCAAACTGACTTTCAAAACGGCAATTGTTTTGTGTTCAAACAAGGTGAAGTGTTTCATAACCATTTCAAAATTTCATCTTCAAGTATTAAGAAAGCCGCGAAGAAGCGGTCATCGCTTAAAGTTGATGCTGATGGTTACAATGTTTCCTAACGTTGTATATTTAGATAATATACATAAATACCACATCGCTAATGTATACAAACACATATAAAGTACCGTGGGGTTATTTTGGACAGCAAGCTGACGTGGAAACGCAATATAGAAGATAGAGTTAAAAAGGCCAAAATGACTCTATACGCATGTGTAAGGATGCTTGGCAAGACGTGGGGCCTTTCTTTGGGACTAATCTTTCATATTGGACCTACACAGCGATAGGTAGACTAATTCTACTCTACGGAATACTTGTATGGTGGAGGGTGACTGGGACAAAGGCATACCTGAAATACCAGAGACTAGCAGAACTCTGCATCACAGTACAGCTAAAAACCACACCTACTGCAGCTTTAGACGTTATATTGGATGATGGATATATGTTGCACAGTTCGTTTAGTCACAGTAAATTGCTGAATGGCATGTAGTGTAGCTCGATTACATTATTACAGTAATGAACTTTTTTGCCAAACCACAGATCACTTTAAGGAAATAAAGCTATCGGAAAGTCTTAACTATCGTGGTTCTAGTTTTAACTTTTTCACTGCCGGTTCAAAGATGGATGGAGGGGTGGGAGCTGCGATTTACTGTCCGGAGCTTGGTATAGAGGAATCGTATAAACTTCCTGATCACTACATCATCTTTCAGGCGGAAGTCTATGCAGCTAAAATGGCAGCAAAGTTAGCCTTCACTCTTCAAACCATGAATACGTGTGTGAATATGTATATAGACAGTCAAGCAGCTATTAAGGCGATTTCAGCAGACTGCAACTATTCCTCGATTGTGCTCATGTCTAGGAATGCCCTAAGTATGCTATGTGCTGTTAGACAAGTACACATGGGAATTGAGGGAAATGAAAAGGCGGATACACTGTCAAAAAAGGAGTATTTAATTGCCGGCTGAAGAAACGGCATGTATCCGAAAACCTTTTCAACAACTGAAATGGATCTTAGATCAGAGAAGAAGCAAATAAATGTTGGCGTGCGACGAAAACTTGAAAAATTTCTAAAATTATTTGGAGCTCCTATGATCCCAAATTAACTAAATCGCTTTTTTCATTAACTAGAAGCAACTGTAAACTTCTAGTGGGGGTCATAGCTGGACACTGCTGGAAAGCTTCGTATGCTCTCAAAATAGGACGAATACCTGACGGTACCTGCAGGAAAGGTAAGAAACAAAATAACATCTACTATGCCACTGTTTGGCTCTAAGCAGAACTAGATATAACTGCCTCACACGTTTCAGAGTCTTAAACTTGTATCGAGAGTGGAACTATGTAGACCGCTAAGGTTTGTTAAATATATGTGAGAGTCATTCGATACAAGCACCACGAAGTAGTCTAACATACTTACAGGCTCTCTTCTCATCTGCTATTATGGCTAAGGATCAATTCCGGTCTATGCGAGTTATTTGACCACCAATATTAACCTAGCCTATACAAACTTTGTACTAATAAGTTTTTCCCTTAACAGGAGAGGATCTAACCCTCAAAATTATCTCCCAATTACAATATGATCTGTACTTTTCAAAGTGATGCAAAGTTTGGTAAACTTCCATCTTGTGAGGTATCTAGAATCCAACAGCTTACTTAATGACCAGCAGTATAGTTTTCGGAGAGGCAGCTTTACAGATGGCTGACCTACTTGCCTTACTCTCGGAGTAATTAAGTGATTCATTCCCCCATTGTGGCGGAGGCATGATTGTTGCTCTAGATACCTACAGGGTGTTTGATGGAGTGGAAAAGAATGGTGAAATTTTGGCAAAATGTATTGCTTTTAGTGTTGGTGATAGCTTCACTCGATTTTTGTAGAACTTCCTCAGGTATCTTACTATAAGAGCTGTTATAGATAGGATCTCACCAAATATGTTCAATTTAAATTCAGGGGTAGTACAAGGTTCCATTCTTTATTTTACTCTATTTCTTATTTTTATAAATGTCAAATTTTCTATCCTATCTTTTCTTTCGCGAATGGCAGCTGCATTTAACTTTAAGTCCCATTCAGCAATAAACCAAGCCTGCCAAAGGTTAAGGCTATGAGAAAAAATATAAATGACACTTTAAGTTATGATTTAATAACAATCTCTTTATTAGGTCATGTGAATATGGTAGATTTTTATGCTGGTAAGACCCAATGATGTATGACTGAAAATGTTGCTGCATTTGTAATTATGGGTGGGTATAATTATTAAGGAATTAAAAACTCCTGAAGTTCCTAGTATGAAAGCTAAGTGTGATATTCGGTGGACTAACAACATTTTTCAAGTCTCAAATAAAAAGCATTCAAGAGATATTTCACTTAATCTGATCTTCCTATATATTTATATATTTTATTTTATATTTATATATTTTATATATGAAGATTAATAAAAACACACAATAAGCTTCTCTTTTTACTGTTTGTCTCTGTCACTTCACCATGTGTATTTCACTATCCCGTGTCTATCTGTTGTTTGAACCCAAGTGGACTAAAAACTTACTTTCTCTTCTCACTAATCTAACCTAGTCCATGATCTTGCCAAGATTTTGGTGAAATTGGGTTAACTAAGAGAAAAACTCCTGAAGTTCCTAGTATGAAAGCTAAGTGTGATATTCGGTGGACTGACAACATTTTTCAAGTCTCAAATAAAAAGCATTCAAGAGATATTTCACTTAATCTGATCTTCCTATATATTTATATATTTTATTTTATATTTATATATTTTATATATGAAGATTAATAAAAACACACAATAAGCTTCTCTTTTTACTGTTTGTCTCTGTCACTTCACCATGTGTATTTTCACTATCCCGTGTCTATCTGTTGTTTGAACCCAAGTGGACTAAAAACTTACTTTCTCTTCTCACTAATCTAACCTAGTCTATGATCTTGCCAAGATTTTGGTGAAATTGGGTTAACTAAGAGAAAATATTTTACGTCATGAAATATTTATCTTCACACCCTTATGTGGACGCACTTCCTTTCGGCTTTTTAAAACAAATACCTGTCATGATATTTGCAGCCACCACGAGGGACAGCTATAAATAGTTAGTCGACAAAGGGCTTACTTATTTTATAAGAAATTCACTGTATATAAATTATAAATTTTGTGCGATAATTCCAGAAGTGTTATGCCCTGTTGAACAACATTCGGCACTTTATCACTGATGTACTATCTCCATTGCTGTACGAAGTGATAAAAAATTGACATCCCAATTATATTACTCCCGAGCCAGCCGATGGTGCCGTATAAAACAAGTTATCTCCAAATGAAAATGGCAATTATTTTAATTTAATGTTGTTTTGCCTAAAAACGTATTTCAGTTGATCTAAATTATGTTTTGTGAAAATTTGTGTCAGATTCGTAAACTTGAAATCGAATGCCGAGCCCAAACCATCAACTATGACACTCCTTGCAACAGCATGCTTCCAAACGTAATTTCTTTCCCTAAAATGCATAAAAAATATGTTGATTATGGAGTTCTTATTTAAACTAAGATATTCATGGAGCTTCCCATTTATTTAATTCAAATTTGAAAGTATAATATCAAGTCGTTCTACAAAATTTTTTGGTAAAGGTTTGCTGATGATCTGGATTTGCCACAGTAAAATAAATTATAAATTTCAATGGATTTTTAAGAAACATGAACATTTTACTAAACTTAATTTCACGTCACGGTTCATCGCTTTCAATTGGCACACTCTTCAATTGTATCGAATGAAAATAATTTAAGTACCTTCATCTACATACTCTCCAGGAACTACTTGTCTACACATTTCAAACACTAGATGGTGAGTGAAGACCTAACCTAAAAAGGTATAAAAAAACGGATATAAAAGAACGTTTAGATTGTTAGTATTGAAATTAACCTTAGTATATTAGGGTAATTGATAGTCTGCTTCGATTTCTGAAGCATCAAATTGATAGAATATTCCGTTCTGAGTCTTCTGTATTTTGTTCGTGATGTTCCAGTCGGTAGGTCTCCAGAGATGAGCTTCTTTCTATACATCCTAGATCCATTAATATTTATATATTTTAAAAAATTGTGCTCTTTATCTTACAATTTTATCTGCTCTCGGATTAAGTTTTTATTTATTTTGTTTGAATCATAATGTACCCAACTGGGTCTCCAAGTGGAGGTGCGTTATAGCACGAGCCTTCCTAATTTTCTGAAATTATTAATTGTGAATTATAATAAATACTCATTTATAATTCTTTTAAATCGTGAATATCACTCTGTTAGTACGAAACTTTTTTCACATAACCTTAGAATCGTCAACTTCAATTTCATAAAACGTGCATATCTCTGGGAGGGAACATCATTCGATGCTCAGATAAAAAAAAAAGTGAAAATAGATTTTTTTTTACCCTTAGGTCCCTTTCTCTATGCGCTGTCATATATATATATATATTTATGTATTAAATAATACAAATATATATATATATATATAACTTGAAATTGTAAAAAATAACACAAAAAATTAAATTGTAATCAAAATTTTTTTTTTATTCGAAAGATCAATACGTGACATTAACATTTGAAAATGATTTCGGGCATATGGGCACCGCGGCTGTTATTGACGAAGCGCATTCTGGACGTCCAATTTTGGGCCACTTTTTCGAGCACTGCTGGCCGTATGTCACGAATAACACGAACAATGCTGGCCTCCAAGGCGTCAATTGTTGCTGGTTTATCAGCATAAACCAGTGACTTCACGTAGCCCCACAGGAAATAATCGAGAGGTCTCAAATCGCACGACCTTGGAGGCCAATTGACAGGTCCATTTCTCGAAATCAAGTTATCGCCAAATTTTGATTTCAATAAGTCGATGGTTGCGTTCGCCGTATGGCACGTAGCGCCATCCTGTTGAAACCACATCTCCTCCGGATCAATGTCATCCATATTTTCAAACAAAAAATGGTGCGGTAACGATCTCCATTGACCGTAACGCGAGCTCCGGCCTCATTTTTGAAGAAATAAGGTCCGATGATGCCACCAGCGTGAAAACCGCACCAAACGGTGCATTTTTCTGGATGTAATGGAGTCTGTAGGGTCTCTTGTGGATTGGTCTCACTCCATATGCGGCAATTTTGCTTATTAACAAACCCGTTAAGCCAAAAATTCGCCTCATCGCTGAACACAATTTTGCGATAAAACAACGGGTCAGTTGCCAACTGCTCTAGAGCCCAATCGGCGAAAGAACGACGCATATAATGGTCTCGTGGCTTCAATTCCTGCACCAGCTGGATCTTATACGGGTGTAGGCCGAGATCTTTGCGCAAAATTTTCCACGTAGTGGACGGACCGAACCCCAATTGCTGCGACCGACGACGAATCGATAAATTTGGATCTTCTTCCACACTTTCGTTTACAGCGGCGATATTCTCTTCACTACGCACATTCCTTCGACGTGTTGGTGTTATTGCATCCTCTAGAGAGTATGTGGTACGAAATCTATCCACAGTTCGACGAATGGCTTGTTCAGATGGACGATTATGTACGCCATAAAAATGACGAAGTCGTCTATAAGTTGCGCGAATCGACGACTGATTTTCAAAGTAAATTTGGATAATTTCGCAGCGTTGTTCAAGTGTGAGTCTATTCATGATGATTTGTCAGAGTATACTGAAACAAATAAAAAAAAATGTTTTATCAAAATTTAATTTTTTGTGTTACTTTTTACAATTTAAAGTTCTATCTAGGTTAAAAAAACACCTCTTATTAGCCAGAAATGTACACTTATGAAATAGTTTTTATTCGCTCATTGAATCAAAAGTCGATCCAACGGTTACCGCAAGCAAGGCTAGCACACTATCCACTGACGTACCGAAGCACTTATATATTTCGATGCACAGTTAAATTAAACAATAAAATCTAATCAAATCACGAAGTAAATGACTCATTCGCTTCCTAACTTGTATCCACGTAAGCGAGAGAGGATGCACTATCAAAAATGTCAGTATTTGAGTATAAATAATTCATTACGTTATTGCATCCTCTTAAGGTAGAGGGGATGCACTGTGTGCTTTTCCGTATCTCCGGAGAGCTTCTTCTTATCTTGCTTACTTGTACCAATTTTGTTTTGATGGGTTGTTCTTAAGCGAAAAATATTAAATAGCAAGATCGAAAAGGGACTAATTGCAGAACAGACGCCCTGAATCAATTTGATTTCCTTAGAGACAGTTTTTTTTTCATAGATCTGGACAAAAGAGTCTAAACTAAGTCCAACAAATTGGAAAAGTCCTTAGTATTAACTATATATTTGCAACAAACATAGAGTTTCTTCTCCATAGTCCTAAAAAAGAAATAGCAGAGCTGTAGATATATTTTTAATATCTGACTCTAGAGCCAACTAGTTGAAATAACTGCCCATAAAATCTAACAATATTTTTATACGTTTTATTATATCGACTTCTTCTCTTCAATTTTGTTGCTCCCAATCTGCACGTTAATATAACAGGCTTCATTTTTTCTTTAAAATTGTTCAATGCTTGTACTAAAGTTTTGCAAAAATGTACAGAAATTTTATTTTTGCACTTGTTTTCTCTCGTTTAAAAAAAAAAGAAACTAAATTTATCGAAATATTTTGCCAGACACATAAACTTAGCTGGAGTCATTAGTTTGTGACTCAACTATAAATTCTATTGGTTTTAGTCAATTTTTATTGCGAAAAATAGACCAAAAATTACAAAATAAGACACACAAACCTACACAAAATGTGCATTTAAACAGCCGAACAAAATGGGAAAAGTTTGCACAATAGTTCTTTTAATACTCGCAACATTAACTGACGTCATCCACATGAACTTCCATATTACTTCATTTATTTGTTCATTTAAGGCAGTAATTGTGCGTATAAAATTACGTTTATTGCGGTTTTATATAAACTTATTTCGATATTACGAGAATTTATAAAATAAATACGAGTATGTTTCCGAAATTTTTGTATTTAATGGTACCATTAAAGCAACAGTGATTGCAATTGTTAACAAAGTTGAACTTTTAAATCCTTAAGAGAGAAAAAAAGGTATACGAATTTTCAATACTAACATGGTATTAGTTTTTACAAACCTCGGTAGGGGCTAGGTTCTCAACTCGGTGGTATTTTCTAAGTTTTCTTATTGTTTATTTTTAATGTTTGGTACTCCAGGACTTCGGCATTCTAATAAAGATTAACCAAATCTGTGAAGAAATTACGGCATTCGCTGTCGACCGAAATTTTAAAATATTTCACGACTTTAAGTTGAAATATTTTTAAATTTTGTCCGATATAGAAAGCCCTGTTTTGATTTCGAGTCAGGTGCTATAACTGTCGTTGGCTACCACTGTAAAACATTTGTCCCAAGCCACGCCTGTTAAAATTTATTATATCCTATATTATGACAAATCCTTTTAAAATTTAATGTCATATGTCATGTTATTCTATACAACCGACTCTAATGAAACTTGCGCGCATCTTGAACCCTGTTAAGCACACAATGTTACGTTTTACCGGTTCATATGAAGCATTGCTTAGTTTTTGGATTGATATGAATGCGTGTTCTTATACATGTGAAAGTGGGAGATGTTACACGCATTCCACAAATTATTTCATCTACTTCTTAACAAACGATTTCAAGCAAACTCTGCTAAAATAAAAGGCTCCTAATATGATAAAAATTTCAAGCAGATGGATGTGCTAAGATTTATATAAATAAATACGTGTCATCCCGGCAGTGGTCTGGGTGAATTTAAAACATTAACCACTGTCACGAGTCGTAGCAGTGCCCGTTGAATGCAGTAGCATCTGGAATGGTGTCTGGTTGACCGCATAGTACTTCCTTCCAAGTCTTCTACCAGCTTACAGCTCCTATGTTTTTTTCCTTAAAGACATCATCTTAAAACGGAGGCGTTGAAAACAAGTCTGCAGGCATTCACCAATTAAGACTAACCTGCGGATAGCAAGCATCATATATTAAACAATGTCGGTTCAGAACTAAGTACACCATCGGTTTTCAGTCACCATTATCATATATTAAGATATCTAGAGGTAGACTAACTGATGAGTATGCAGTGCACACAATACCAGTATTAAGCCACTGGTGACATATTGAAATTTAGTTTTTTTTTAATTTTTTAAACTTAGGGTAATTCAAAGTGAATCGGCACTTCTACTAGCCACATAGCAGAACTACTTCCCCTAATGTGTATATACTCATCGTTTACTATATTCTTATCATAGTTGCAATCGTAACCGGCTAAGGATAATACCTAAAAAAGTAAAGTTATTTGGGCTGAAGGAGATATCTCCTCGGGCGCTGAAATATGTCAGTAGACTTAGATACTTGGCTGTTACCGAAAAGTTTTTTCTTTTTTTTGTGTACAGGGTGGAATGGCCGCAAAATATAACTGGAGTTGAGATTTAAAAAAGTGCACTTGCAAAATTGGAAACAAAGGGGCAAATGAATGCTTTTTCGAAACTTTACAAATGTGATTAGTCCAACCAACATCAGATGGAATTTTTAAATAATGAAATTTGATAGTAACATATTAGCTACAAGGCTCAAGAAGATTAGTGGTCATTTGGGTAAAATATGGAAGAGCACACGCACTACACCTTATAGGTATGTTACTCGGAAGCGTCGTAAATGTAACCCAATTGATCACATGCGGTCTTGCGTATTTTACCAAAATTACCACTAATCTTCTCAAGAAATTTTACTAAAAAATCATATTTTTAAAAATCGATTATTACAATTTCCAAACACATTTGAGAAACATGACCAATTGGGTTACATTAAGGACACTCAGGAGTGCCAAAACTATGTGGTGTAGTACGTATGCTCTCCCACATTTTACTCGAATGACCACTAATTTTCACAAGAAATTTCACTAAAAAATCATATTTTCAAAATCGATTATTTAAATTTCCAAAATTATTTGAGACACATAACCAATTGGGTTACATTAAGGACATTCAGGAGTGCCAATCCTCCTTCCCAATGACCACTTATCTTCTGAATAATTGTTTCATTGGACATATTGCCACCAATATCTATCTCAATCCAGTTCTGGGGATTAGGAATCCTTATCCATTTAGCGACTACTCTTAAACAGCTAACAGAGTTTAAAGTTGTTGTAGAAAACCTTGAAATTAACTGCTAGTTTATAGAAGCCATGTAAAAATTTTCGTCTGCTTATATATATTGAAAACAAAAGCAAAGCACTCAAATTTGATTTTGTTTTCAATATAAATAGACAGACGACAATGGCTTCTATAAACTGGCACTAAGTCTCTGACAAAAGAGAGTTATATGATATCACTGTAATAAACAGTCAATCATTGTCTGTATAAAAAACTGTTAGGCAAATCCACTATGAATAATATAATATTGACAATTAATAAAGTAGAATCGTGAGCACCGGTTTTGATGGATATCACACTACTCGTCCGGAGCCTTACTTATAAAGATAGGTCTAGATCAATGCTTAATCCAGTAATAAGTCGTATTAGACCTACACCGTTGCACTGATGTAGTGAGTGAGGTCACTTGTACAAATCTGTGATACCTCCGATAGGTCTTCTAGTATATGTTTGCATAGAAGTTGTTGTTGCATCGGGAGCAGTGCCGGGAATTCACAGAGCAGGTGAAATTATATTTAATCTTTATGCCGTTCTTGACAGCTGCGTCAGAAAATATTGTGGGGAGACCCAGCATACTAGCATGTCTATCTATCATCCAGGGTCCATGAAATGTACTTCCGATTTCTATTTATTATCTGTTTTGAGCGTTTATCGTAGAAGCGCGGCCATGTTTTCTTCTTCACTCTACACGTATTCAAGCTATACCATCTACCTTTTGCTTTCTGAAAGTAGTATTTGAGACTATTGTTCTTGACAGCGCCGAGCAGCACTGCGACTGGCACTGCATTAGAGGCGTCCATAATTGATCCTTCTTTGCGTCGCGCAGTCGGGTAAAAATAGCCAGAGAAACCACCAACGCTATAAAATTCCCAAACAAAACTTCAAAACCGAAACAGAACAGAAAATATAGTGCAACAACTTTTTAAATGTTAGTAAACCAAAACTGCTTAAATATGTATTAATATTGACATAAAGACAACGAAAATCCCTTTAAACACTCCTGAACACAGTGTGTTCAATACATGAGATCAAAGAGAAGTTTTGTGCAATCATTTGGAAGTTATTAATACCCTGCAGGAAATGAAACTCACACAAGACTAGTCATGTTACCGGTCCCAAAGGATAGGGACCAGTCCGAGTTCTAACACTTCCTATGAAGCGGACCACTCACTTTTACATGGCGATGGCCTAGGATGGGCTTAATTGATACTTTGTATGTACCTTGTGACTTATCACTGAACTATCCCATAGGGACCTATTCGATGTATAATAATATAAATTATTTATAAATAAAATTTCGGCATTTAACTGTAACAATTCGCGCTTATAAATTTTTTATTGTTACAAATGCAATGAAATTTTTTTTAAATGTTATTTTTAATCTGAAAATTTTTTGAGATTCGAACCGACAACCTCGTGCATGACAGGCTTGCACACTACCCACTCTACCACAGGGCCACTCATATCTTAAAAGCATAAATACTAGTTAAGCTTAGGTTAATATTTAAGTGTAGTTACGGGACTGGTTCCAGAGTCACATTGAAGGGAGCAATTAATATTATATTTACACTATTTGATAGGTCCTGTGTTCGACCACATCGAACATGTTCAGTGCCGTTTACTACAATACTAGACCTAGCCCGAATTAAATTGGCTCAAGATCAAGACGATACATCACGAAAATGGTCACTATGTCACCATTTAAACGATATGTCTTTTTTCACCATACACTATTCCGTACTTTTGATAACACCCAAATTTTCTTCAGCTATAGGACGAGTACTTTTGGATCAATTGTCACCAAATTTTCTGCAGGGTATAAATTCTTGGGAAGTCAATACAATTATTAGTGCCTTCAAAGTAATAATAAAATTACTCCTCAAAAATTGCTGTTATCATCTTTTAATGTTCTTGCTTGAATCTTGAAACGTACTAAATGTTCTAGCCTCCTTTTCCTCCTTCCTCTAATGAAGGATACCAAAACTTTTCGAAACTCTAAAATTGTGCTGATTTATAAGGCTGCATTCAAACAAGCGATTTGAAAGGTGGCTTAACTCGCTAAAAAACAACAATACGAAACCACTATAAATTGCAATAATAATCTTTTCAGATGATCAAATTTCTAATTTTAATTCTGTTTGGGGGCTTTTCAGCGCTCAATGTTACCTGAAATAAAGCACTGAAATAAAGTCGTTATTGTTAATATAAATTAATACAAAGCAAAAACTCGTCTATGTAAGTGTGAACAGTCAATAGGGGAATAATAAAGTAAATTCATTTCTTTTTCTTCAACAAGAAACATAAATTTGGCTGCATGCTCAACACCTACCAAACCAGTGAATAAAAAAAAATCATAACAAGATTAAACAACCAGCTTTTTATTAAACATAAAAAACGCACACAAGCACACCGGCTTAGACACACATATCAACCGGAAAGGACATAATGTTTGTTGCATGTTCGCACTCATATAAATAAATTCATTGTTGTTTGATGTTTAAAAAGGATCAGGGGGTAGTTTTGTTGAGTTTTGAGCTTGTGACTCCCTTAAGGATTTTTATATATTTCATATTTTTTTGTTGCGGCTGCTGCTAAAAAACATTTTGTTAAATGGCGTGTCAAATAGTTATTTATGATTACAACTTAATAGTAAAAGACTGCGTTACTTGTTTTTTCTATTATTGGATTAAGGTCGTAGTAGTTTCGTTGTGTCCGGAATAGCAGGAAAAAAATCATAAAAAGCACTTAAGAAAGCTTGAGTTTATTAATTCAGTTTGATAACAAAATATTGAGTTTAAGGCATATTGACGTGAATTTTTGCTTCCATCAAGAAAAAATTATGAAGGGTAAACTTTTAAGGCTTCTGGTATATTTTACATATCAGAATAATGAACTTGCTTGAATAGAAATAATACCGCTTCTTTGGTGCCAGGAAATAAAAAAAACAGAAATCGGAACTGGTGTCTTTACTGACCTTATACTATCTAATCATGTACAGATGTGTGCAAAGAAGACCGTAGAAATACTCAAATTTTAATCCCCTGACTAGCAAGGAGACGTTTGGTTGCCATGCGTACCCTTTCATTAGGGGAACTTTCCGATGTTGCCGATATTTACTGAAGCGTATAATAAGGAAAACAATGGCCACTGCTTGGTTCTACGCCTAGGTTAGGTTAAGTTAGGTTGAAAAGAGAGGCAAACAATATTTACTCAATATATTTCGAATTACGTTTATGACTTTATAGCATATAGTGCACTCTCCGCCTAAATGCTGACTTGTGATATTACAATGCATCAAGAGATGTAAGTGAGCCTAGTGGCAACCGTATCCAACAAGCCCATACCCTTATTGTATGTATTTTGCCAATTACAGATTTCATTATTTAAACGCTGCATGTTTTGCAACCTTGCTAGTACTTAGCTCGTTCTTTCTTAGCAAGATATCATTCCTAATCGTATCGAAGATCAAGCAAGTAATATATTAAAGACATCTTTAGTGGATCTAGGCTTGGTAGCTTCTCCGTCCACTAACTGCCAGTCTAACGCCTTAGTTTCCGGATATTAGGACGGTAAAGCAACTTATTATCATTAAGCAGCTGGTATGATATTTCAGTGCAAGAGCTGCCTAAACATCGACAAAAATTTCAATTCCCCCCCCCCCCCAACATTTCTTTGAATCAGTATTCTGCATCAGTACCTGCATCTTTCATGACTGGTTTTTCATTACAAAATATACTTGCTCTATTGGAAGGACGCTAAGAAAGCTGGGATGACATGAAAATACTCAAGAGCCAACTCCACAGCACATAATTTTAATACGCCTTATTGGCACCAGAGGTGCTGCAACACTGCATTATTAAAAATGTGCAAAAAACAGAGTTGTAAAAAAAATGAAGCTTTCCTCTATCTCTTCCTTCACCACCTGTTTTCTCTGGCACTATCCCTTTCCTATCACTCTCTCTCACTATCTTCTCTTCAGCTCATAGGTAGCACAAAGAGATCATTGTATTGGACCCAAGTGAGCTGAATAATAAATTTCATCATATCTTACCAGCAGCCTCCTAACCTAACCTAACCTAACCTGACCTATATATATGTAAACAAAATTCTTCTTCAAAACTGGAGCTAGCTCATTAAAGTTTTGATATGTGAATAGATTCTTGATCTCCACTGATATTATGGCATTCTGAGCTTCTAAGTGCCTATTACAAAAACTAACTTCGATTCCATTAACGGTGGATCTCTGATTTGTGTATAGTTGGTAAGCAACCACGGTCTTGACCATATTATGCGGCCCATACTGAGTACAACGTACCGAAAGTATTGATAATCATATCACTTATCAGACTCGTGGGTATTTCCTTTACATATATTACTTCATTGTGTCATTACAGTCTAATTCTAGAAAAACGGAGACAGGAAGGAGCAGCCAGAAAGCTGCACCTTGCCTTGTACCTTTTCGTTGAGCATCTTGACAACCGTCTACTGCTTTCTCCAGCATGTATATTTCCCTACGGCTTTATTGCAAAAAGCATGTTAGAACGCTGCGTCGGAGACATCTTTTGCTTAAGAAGGTGTGTTGTTTATATTTTACAGACTTCTAGATACATATGTCGTGTACCACCTTATTTAGAGCTTTGCTTTGCATATAGAGCGATCTCTTAAGTAGGAGCTTAAAAGGAGAAAATACCTCATAAGCTCTTAAAAAAATTTGAATTTTCATCGATTTGATCAAGAAATATGAAAAGCTGATTGGACGAAATTTTCTTGCATTCTCATGGGTGATTTTGTTGATTTTTGGGAAAAAAAACTACTCTCCTTTGTTACAGCAGGTCTAACTGTATCTGAAGGAGGGATTCAATTAAATTTAATTTAGAGAGCCAAAGAAGTGCACATCTCTGGTGTGATTCCGTAAGCACTGAAGATCATCTTTTCAGGGATTAATGAGTAATTATGAGTAAAATTAATGGTTTTGAGTAAGAGTCTGACGAAGAACAAAACATCAGAATGACAGATTAGTGACCAAACAATCCTGAACTTTCTAGACTCACAGGTGTTTTCAATTGATTCACAGTATGTTCCCCATGAGCTTCTTTGTGTGACTTTCAAAGCATTTACATTTCCTGTAAAGTTGCCAAACCTTATTGTCGTAATAAGTGCTTAAGTGTCTACAATCTTTGTTGTAAAGTTTAGATGTCATTGGACTCGGACAAATAATGTAGGATTATTTAGGTTTCGTTTAAATGTAGCGAATCTCAAGTGCTCTAGTGATATATTTATTATTATTGCAAAGCGTTTTCGATTACATTAGTAGATTTATCGATTTTCTGTTTTCAGTGAATCAGGCAGGACCTTTTTGTTTTTTACCAATCACCATTTCTCGGATTTCTGAAACATTAGTTTTGCTGAGTTTTTGTACCAATCTGTATTTGACTATTCAAGTGTAATTCAGGAAAGATTTTCTAGGCTTAAATTTTTTCATTTTTTGACAAGTCCCCTTGATCATCTACGCATTCATAAAATTTATCCAAACCCTAAACAGATGAAAGTCGGTGATGAAAGTTTGCTGAATTTTAAAAATTTAATTTTTTCCACATTCTGTTTTTGATGATGCCATCGTTAATCTCGGTCTTCTGTCAGCTTGGTCTTCGCAACCACAAAGCTGCTAAGCTGTAGTATGTAGAAAGAAAAATTAGTTTTTGCCCATCCATCATTCAAGGCTTACGAAAAATCTCAATGTTCAATCTCCAAAAAAAAAGTTAGGTAATAGCACAAATTTTAAAAAGAAGGATTATCATAATTTTTGGATGATTATTGAAAACTACCCAAAACCTGAATAGAAAAGCACACAAATAATTTCTTTAGTGTTCCAAAATTTTTCAGTTGTTCATTATGAACACAGAACCAAGCATTTAAAATTTTTAAATCACCCAAAGTTGATGAACAATCAATCACCCAATTATTTTTTAAACGATTTTTTACGACTTTTCGTTAATCGTTTTGGGTGATTTACAATTGATTGGTTATTCAAACGGCTATCATGGATATGTTTAGGATCTGAGAGACCTCCAGATTGGCAGTAGCTCAATTAGAGTGGTTCAGATTAGTCGGAAGGATAGATATGCCGGAAATATTCTGTAAAGATTTGATGGCTGTGGCTTTACTTACTTTTCCTACGAGACAATTATGTAATTTCTAGAGCCAATTAAGTATAACAATTTTGTGGAAATATATGAGACATAAATTTAACGGGTGTGGGAAGTGCTTCGGTAGAAGTACCTAATATATTGAATTAAATTTAGGTGAGCTTGAGAAGGCCCAAATGGAATCAGTCGGTAGGAATATTCGGTCAGTCAAAAGAATAGCTTACCAAATCGGTTAGATTAGATCACTTACTTTGGCTATGGAGAAACTTTATCATTGCAAAGTTCAATTAAGAATGAAAATTTTGTAGCAATCAGCTGCGTAGAAATATATGTGATATACTTTAAACGGACATGCTGCTGTTTCTTGATAGTTTGACAACATTCATACATATATTAAAAGTTTTATTTAAATGGGTTGTGTAGAAACACGTAATATATAAAATTAAATCTAGGAGAGCTTGAAAAACCCCACATGGAATCGGTCGCAGATATATTCTGTTAGTCAAAACAAAAGATTACCAAATGGGTTAGGTAAGGTTAGGTCAGGTTGCGTTAGGTTAGGTTGCGTTAGATTAGGTTGCATTAGGTTAGGTTGCGTTAGGTTAAGTTGATTGACCCTATCTATATGCGGATTACACTTATGCTTTTATGGAATATCGTGCGTTTTGAAGAGGGATTTTTTTTTTTTAACCTAGCAAACTCAGTCAAGTTGAGAAGCTAGTTTCGTCAATAAACTTTCTTGGAATTTACCAGTGTAAGTCCCTAGGATATTCCATATTTATTATATTTTCCAGATGGATTGCTTTGTCTTCCAATTTGATTAAATGCTGGATAGTAGCACAAGTAGTGTTCTCGAGTTTCATCATCTTCCTGACAGGCTCTACGAGCGAGCCTGGTAACTTTTTAACTCTGAATGACCTGTTATTATGCTGACCAAATTTCGCAGTGTTGGCCTTTTTAAACTTCGAATACTTTTTGTCGTTTTACTATTTGCGTTTTTAAAGAACATTTCCATCACTTTTCAAATAGTAGAGTCAAGCTTATTTCTGTTGTGTTGTTCTCTAACGCTGCAGCCACACGTTCAATAAGTATACTTATATATATATAGCTTTCAATTTCATCACATATACTGTTTGTCAAAATTCCTTGAAATTGATAGCTGTTGCACAAATTGATAGTCAATGCCACAGACGAAGAAACAACTCAAATTTGTAGCTTCAATCAATGTGTGCTGTGACCAGCACCAGTGAAATTGATAGCAATCTAGTTTTCAATTTAAAAAGTTTGAGTGTATAAGTTAAAAAGTGTGAGTGTATTGAATATTGAATAGAATTGAAAGGCAAAAATTTAATGTGCGGCCCCCAAGTAACCCATTGTTTTAGTTCATTTTGCATTTTTGAAAAGATTTGGCGTTTTCTATTGTGATGTTATTCAGTAAACATCCCATCCTTGCAAGCTTATCAGCCTCTCCATTTCCAGAGACTTTATGATGTCCTGGAGTCCATAATGGGTATCCTATTCGTGATTGGCGTATATCGACTTTGACTACGACATTGTGGTTCCAAAAACTTATAGTAGAAGTCAAAATGCGCTAACCACGATAAGGGAGTATTATCTCGATGTATCCACAATAGCGGTATGAGTTTATCTATTTTTTCCTAAAAAAACACGCTTTGAGGTCAAACTTCTATTTTTTTAGCATCCGTTCGTTATCAATTTCCTTTGACAATTTTATATCTCCTGGAATATCCGTTTGCATCCGGCTCAAAATTGTTTAACAAATAATGAGTGCTGTGGTAAAAACCCAAAAAATAAAAATATTCTTGCTTTGAAGTCGCTTAAAAACGTCTAAATGCTACATGAGTAACATTTGACAGATGAAAAGATAACCTTCTACGTCGACAGCCAGGCAGCGCTAAAAGCTTGTTAGTGACTGTAGGAAATTGAGGGCTTTCCTACAGTCACTATGGATAACTATAGTGTCAGACTATGTTGGGTTCCTGGCCACAGCAGTGTTGAGGGAAATGAAATTGCCGATGAGCTGGCAAGAATAGGATCAGCGTTAGACGAGGGAATGTCTGACAGATCGGTGAAATTACCGATAGGTCATTACTATAAAGAACTCAGTAATTGGGTGGAAAGCAGGACCAACAGTTCATGGCGTAGTAGGGAGGATTGTAGGGTCTCGAGGGGTTTTTGGCCAAAACTAGACTCAGGAAGATCTAAACTACTACTGGACATGAATAGGAAGGCGATGCGAATCATGATAGGCGCGTTGACAGGTCACTGCTCGGTTAGAGCAAGAACCAGCATGTGGGAAATTGGTACTCCAGATTTTTGTAGGATGTGCGGGGATGAAGAGGAACCAGAAACCATTGAACATATTATCTGTCACTGCCCGAAGCTGCAACGTCATAGGCTTAGATGGCTGAGCAGACGTTTCCATGAAAGCATCACTGATGTCGGGAAGTGTAAACTAGAGGACATCAGGGGCTTCATCATGGGGATTCGGTGGCTTAATGACGGATAACAGGGTTTCTTCTGGCTAAAAATTTATGAGGGGTAAATATTACCAGTAATGGGCAATAGAAGGGAATCACAATGGACCCAGTTGGGTCTCCGAGTGGAGGTGCGGTAGGCACCACCCTTCCTAACCTAACCTAACCTAACATTTGACAGACCGTTTTTAATATACTTCGCCTTAAAGGCAATACCAAACAATAAAGAAATTGCATATGCTCTTCACTCCTAATACAAGCTTAACAAATACCCCAAGAAATGGTTTACGAAAGTTTGTTTTTATTCAAGATCCCTTAGATATGAAATAAGTTAATAATAAACTAAATATTTATTGCTTTATTAATAAAGAAAGAAAAAATGGAACTTGTGCCACAATGATCGAGTCAAAATTATTGAGACATATATATTCGTACCCTTAAGCGTTAATTCTACAGCCAACAAAAGCAAAAAAAAAATAATAGTATTTGCTTAAAGCTTTTAAATATGAAAAACCCGCCTAAAATATTTTAAGGGCGTTTATAAATCCCTAAACAACCCCCGTTAAAAAGAGTCCTTTGAACAACTCCCAAAGTGTATTATTCGTATGTGATGAAAGTGATTTTCACCTTCAATAAGAAGAATAGTTCATTTAATTTAAAAAACAAACTGCATTTTAAAGTTCGGCAATTTAATGCTGACAAATTGTAAGAACTTGAAAATTTATTTAAATCCTATCGTCAGCTCTAAATACTTACAACTGTTCACAAAAAAGAAACCCACAGCCCTGCTTCTACTCTTTTTGAATTTTTTTTTTTATTTTATTTCTCTTTAAACCCCTTAAAATATTTTTTTCAACCGCATTTGCCATATAAAAGAAAAACGTAGCGATGACAACGTAAGGCGCAATACTCAACTGTTGACTGAATTGAGGCTCGGTCAGACGAATCAAATATTTTGGGAAATAGGTTACATATCGTTGGTCACAAGTAGAAAGGCCCTAAATCATCTTACGGAAATGAGTTTGTCATTGATTACATTTCACATTTCACACAAGTACACCTCGTCACAAAAATTTAGTTCAATAACAAAATAACGCTTTTACATGCTGATTTCCAAAAAAGTGACATTTTGAATAATAATAATAATAATATTATTACAGCTTCTATTATGTTTTTATCTTCTCCTGTAAAGTTGCAATTATTTGATTTAGGAAATTTAAGCTTGAGACCAACGATATGTACATATCGCATCATTTTAACTTAGTCGCGGTTTATACTATGAAATTTTAATTTCAGAGGGTGTGAGTTTGTGGGTAAAAGAGCAGAGACCAGCCGGATGTAGTACACACTTTCTTGTACTTGAAAATTCTCTTTTATTTTCTAATTCGTAACTGTGCATCTGCATTTTTTCTTATTAAAATTTTGGTTTTTTATTATATTCAAACACTTTTTTATTATATTTTTCTTGTTAGTTTTTTGTGGAAATTTCAGAAATAAGCAAAAATTTTGCTGTGCAGAAGCGTATGAAAGTTTAAATGAGAATTGGAGAAAATTTCAGGACAAAAAATTTCCTGGTGTGAACCTTGACTCATTTTATCCTGCAAATAAAGCGGTTTTTATAAACAATTAATTAAGTTTATTTGGTTAAATATTTGCCTAGTCTGAGCGTTCTGCTCTCCGCAGAACTAAATGACGTTGGCTGTTGAATTCGAATTGGTTGTATTTGTGAAATCAATTCAATTTTTAAAAGTTTGGCTGCTTATTGTTGTTCATATTGATTTCAATTTTTCAATTGTTCGGTATTAACGATGATTTATTTCATGTCTGCGTCGTGGTTGGTTGTATTTAAACTCATTTCAATTTGATTTTTGCTTGTCTGCTTGTGTTCGACAACAAGTATTTCCTTGTTTTATCATTTTGTTTTTATGTGAATGTTTCTTCTGTTTTTTTTTTGTTGGTTTGTATATTAATATCGTTTAAATTCGCTAAAACATTTGTCCAGGTTTCAAAAGCGAAATAACAAAAAAAATAGTCTGATATTGAATTAAAAAAAAAATCTTATTCCGTTAAAAATAAGCAAATCAAAAAGTATTAAGGACACATGACAGCTTATAAACAACAACAAAAAAGAAAAATTTAATGAAATATATTGACAGCCTTTAAAATGTGAATACATCTGCCACAATTATCGTTATGCCAGCAGGAGTTTGCATTTGATTTCGGAAACTAATACAAAAGCAGTTCAATAGTTTTGAACTCAAACGTTTGACGTTACTTTCATTGGTCCTTCGGAAATTGTATCAAAGGTGTCTTGGTTATGGCGAATACGATTAGCCCTAAGAATGTGGGACCATAAAGAAGCTTCATAGCATTTATGTTCAATTAGTGTTTTTTAAGGCACACTTATTCCTTTTTGAGTTAAATCCTTCAAATTAACTTCATGAAATTTATACCCTTTTACAAAAAACCCATCACGCCCCAAAATTTTATGATATAGAAAATTAAACCACAACTTTATTAAAGACAATTTTAGAAAACTGCCTACAAGATTTTAAATTAAACAAAAGTATATATAATTTTATTATCTAAACCCTTCAAAAACAACAAAAAACGCCAGCACATAGTCCTTGAGGACACAAATAGTAAAAAAAGAAATTCATTCTATTATCCATTACGCCTTAAGAAATAAAATAAAGAAAACAAAGCCACATTTGACAATCTTACAATTTAATTAAAGACCTTCATTATATTATTGTCTTTCTACTTTCATGTGTTATGTGACATCTTATATTTCCTTTCGTTGGTGCCTTCAGTTACAAGGACACAAAAAAAGTACTGCCATGAGTATGAAAATAAAGTGTAGATAATTTCAACTGTCAACCAAGGACTATATAATCAAGAAAAATTTAACTCATAATAATTGTTAATCATAAAAAATCTTTCTTCTCGGTGAAATGAATATGAGATACGAAATTTCTTCTAACAATTTCCAACAACAAATAAATTACGGAAATGAAAGCGAGCATGTGTCATTTAGATAAATGGGAATATGAGAATTATTTTTATTTTTGTGTTTCTGTGCATGTTGGTGTTAATGTCAGTGTGTGAATAATTGAATTAGAAATGTGATATTTACTGATGTGCATAAAAGTAGCAGTGCCTTTATTTTATTTCTCAGAAATTAGACTCAATTTTGATGTGTTTGAAGGGGAGGTTTTTTAAAGAACTTGCTAAAAATTTAAGCCCAGCCAAATGTCATAATTATTGCTTCCATTTGAGATTTAAACTGTTGTGGAACTCAAGTTCAATTGTTTCTAGATTTTTTTTTTTTGAAGTAACATTACTGCAGCTAGATTTATATCAATTGTTTCAAATGTATTCGTTGTATATCAGGTGTACACACAACCTCTATTTTAGTTTAAAAATGTTGGATGTGTCCTAATGATAGTATAATATTGAGTTAATCTGAGTAGCAGGGTATGGATTAACAGTCGGAAGCGATAAAGCTCATATAAGAAAAGGGTCCTAATATCATACCGCTATACTGATAAACTAATCTCTATTCCATTGAAAGATTGCATATCAGAAATAAAGCAAACACTATAAGCAAACAGACTAAATAATCGAAGGAGGTTGGCTGATCTACCCGATGCAGTCCCAGATGGTCCGCGTTCTCGGAAGGAATCCCAGGATATCAGCTTAGTTTACTAGTGGCAGTACTAACAGTATATTGCCACATGGGTATACATAGCAGGAGATTATATTCTCCGCATAGTGATCTCAGGAAGACGGGAAGAGCCTTAGAAAGTATATTGAGAATACTAGGTTCCTATCCTCACTAAGTTTGGTAGGTTTTTTTTGGTTATTTACTACATAATCTCCCCAATATCTCTTATTAATAATGCACAACATGCTATAAAAACATAAGTGTTATATCAAATTGATTGAGTCAATATTAATTGCGGTTCTTTTCAACTTAACCCAACCCAATGATTTCTCTAAAGGTTATCGCTACGTAAAAGAAAAGCAAACGGTTCCTGAGTTGCTCTTGCTATTCAAAGAGCGTTTTTGATAGGCTTTATATATCTGCAAGACCTTGCAAAGATATCGTAACGCGATATTAGTAGAAAGATGTATTGGCTGGTTAAGTACCGAGCAAATGAGATGATGAAAGTAACTTTTCTCATAGCCTTTCCATCCGACCAGGCAGCACAATGGTATCTTAGAGAACCACTGTGAGCTGTTTTCTGGCAGCCTGTAAACTATAACCCAATGTCACGTAATTGTTACATAACTTGAGTAAATCGGAGTGATACAGAAAGTTTAGAATCATGATCTGTGAATAATCAATAGTATTACATTTTCGAAAAATATTCAATCCAATATTGTAGTAATACGTAAAAATTTATGGTTTGCTCAAGAAGGTGTGTGAGAGAGAGTTGAGTAATCTCGTTCTGACCTAAGATATTGTCTTTATTCCCAACGTCCTAATCGGAAGCTCTCTTTTTGAATTTATAAAGTTTTCCAAAAAGACTCGGTTTCTACTTGAAAGCTCTTGGTTCTGATGTAAACCTAGGATTGTTTAAAAGTATAAAGGTTGCATATATGGTTAAGTTAAGTTTAACATGTTGCTGAGAAGAATAGAGAAATTTTCAGCTCACTTGCGTCCCAATTATAGGTCCTTTTGTGCTACTTAAGAGATACAAATAAGTAGAGAGAAAAAGGATCTTATTAAATTTTTGTATTTTTACATTTTAGCCTCTGGTGTTAAGCAGGCATATTATTTTAAGCTATTTAGCAATTTTATTAGTTATTTTACTTTACCGACGACTAATTGCTACAAATATTGAGGAAGAAGGACGCTGTTATATATGCGTTTATGCTTTAACATAGACACTTGTGACCGAGTCTAGCCAGAGTTTGAACTCAAGCTCTCGAAGTCATTCGCTCTAACTACTTTAGCCAACTGCTACCTCAAATATGTGTATCTATATATTTAAACTATATGTTACGTTCATTACATCACATCGTGAAATTCAATGGTGGGCGGAGATATATATATATAGAATCTTCCAATAGGGACTTACGTTATTTTACAGTCGATGGTGGCCATATTAAAGAAGCTATATCTGTCCCATTGGCTGACGTTTATTCAGTGTGTTTTGCAAAAACACCATGGACGGATATAAAATTTAACAACACCTGCAAATTATAAAAATATTTTATCAAAATTGAATTTTTGTTCCGGCAACATTCCGCGCTCTTTGCCTTTTTTTTTAAGGTGGCCAGCACTATAGGATCTGATGCGAACTGGCTATGCCTCTGGCAGATCCCATGGATGCTTTGAAGAGGTATTTGTCTTAAATCTTCAGTGCTAAATTTACTTAATTGATAAATGATAGAGCATATTACCACAGGATATATAGATACATTACGACGGAACAAGATGAGGGATGGAATAGTCAGTTTTCTTATTGGTCCTTGCCATTAGCCATCTTCTCCGAATTACATATGATATATGTGACGACTTTAAAACAATTGTGACTCTCCTTAGTTGCAATAACCATTCACTAAGTGGCTTAAATCCGTTGGGGATGATTCTAATAGCAACCCTTAACTTACGTAAGTAAACCTAAGGTTTGGACAGTTTCTTGACCGTTTGATATGTAGTACGAGTATGTTTGTGAGTAAGCCAGATCTCTTTGCGTGATATACATATGTATATATAAAATTAAATACAGCAGTGAAAGTTTTTAGCATAATGATTGGTAATTTTTGTTTTAGAAACTTTAAATGCAACATTGTCCTAGGTCCTGATCTATCCGACTTCTACTCCTCTTATATCTAATATTTCTTGCTCCACTATTTAATTGGTGAATTATTCGGTTCATGAAAATGTTGGAGGATTCAATAACATTACTTTATGCTTCTGAGTATATTTGGCATTTGGATATGACTCATGTTGCACATATTGTTACCTAATTTTCATTCAACCTAAGCCTTTCAGAGTTCCTTTCGTTATCAAAATAATTTCTGTTGCAATATCTACAATATACTAATGAGGCAAAATAAGATATATATTTCTTGGTAGTCTCTCTGGAATTGTAAGATTTTTTATTCCTGAAGAGTTACTGAATCCTGCGCCCTGAAAGTATTAGTGAATATAAATTTCTTTATTGGCTGGTTATTTGCGTTTTAGATGTTTTATTATGATTGACTTACAGTGCTATATAGTTTAAGATTTTTTTTTACATATTTCCAGAGTACGAATAACGAAGGTATTTTGTCACTTGTACTTGCTTACATCAGTTTCATAAGTATAATACAGGACTTTAAGAGTTTAAGAGTAAGCTTTCTGCACTGTTCACATAGATTATGAATTTTCGCTGGGTGAGAGGTGTTTCTTTTCAAAAGTAGTATTTCATCAATACATTTTACGTAGTTCGTTGATTATAAGCAAGCACATCCATTGGTAGTCTCTCTGGAACTTTAAAATTTTAAGCCTTTGTGAAAACAGTAACTTCTATGGCCTCTTAAAAGCAGTGGGTGAAGATTACGGCTTAATCAACTTGGTCTATATATCAGCGGCTCTGGTTCTTCTCTGTCATCTTACAACAGCCACTTCTGTCACTTCTGATATTTGATTATATTGGACGTCTTCTGAGTATGAAAAAACATTTCCGTGAAGCATTGCGGGCTTATTCCTTGCATGTTTAATAGAACTCTTGGACCGCTCGTAGAAAAATGTTTTCATAAAAGTTGCTATTCCTTTAAACATCACTGTACATACATATATATTATATTTACATGTAGCAGTATAATATTATAAAAAACCTACTGTATAACATCATATTTAACTTTCACTGAAACTTCATTTAACACTTAGAGACATTCTCATGCACACACGTTATTAAAAAAATAAAAACTCGTTGCTTCAACAATTTACTTTTGCAAAATTAAATTTTAACATGGGCTAAACGAAAATGAAACAAGATTAAAAATTACAAATAAAAAACACACATAATTTAGGGTGATTTCAAAGTTTGTATAAATTATCACTCCAACCATTTGCCCTTGGAACATTGAACATAGACATACTCACATCTCTGCCTTACCCACTGACTGCCAGTAAAAATCAGTCATATAGAACCTTTTTTATGGGCCATATGAAGCGAAAACCTAGGACTGTAAGCACTTAAACAACGGCAAAGAAGAGAACTGAAAAGAAAAGAAGAAGAAAACAAAAGCACAAAAAAGTACGTAAGAAATGAAAAGTACTTGAGCATACAAAGTATAAAGTGAAAGAGTGTGAGTGTGAATGAATTACTGCTCCTTGTGGAACATGCAAACAAACATCCTTTAAGACGTTACAAGTTCAACGTCAACAGAACTAAAAAAAATTGCTCAAGTCCAATAAATTTGCTGCAGCTGATGAAGTCATGAAAATGTATGTGCACGAAAATTTAAAGTGTGAGTCTAACAAAAATTATTTATTCATATACATACATCGGCGACGTCAGTCATACACACAGTGAAAAGTTAAAATTCCGTTTGGGACGAAAATCATTTATGTCGAGAAATTGAAGGTGGGGAGTGACAAATTTTTAAAAGTTTACAAGGGTTGGGTGGATGTATGGCATGTTGGTGATGGTGGTATTTTCGTTTAAAATTGCTAGCTTACGGATAAAGCGGTTTCTTGCCTATCAAATCTATTTTAGTAGCATTAATTTATGTTGTTGAGTGTATACATTTACATATGTACGTTAAATATATAGACATAATAAAGAAAACGGAAGGCGTAAAAAGTTGGATTTTGATTTATCATATTTTGAAAAATAAACTGAAAGTCAGTGGCGGCAAATAAAATCTGTCGAAGTGGATACAAATTTCTATATTTTCTTGTACAAGGAAGCTAATTTAAAAAACCTAGGAAATGTGTGTCCAAGAGAACTTCCAGCGTTTCTTGGCTGCAGCTAGTCCAATCGCCGTTAATTTTACAAATTGTGCTAGGCACTGATGGATTGCTTGCAAGCAGCTTCCTCATTCTGGCCGTATCCGTAGTTTTTTCTATATTGCCACAAACATTTTTCCATGAATTTTTCTTGGCCTTTCTCACCTCTTTTTTAAATGATTTCAGTGCTTTCTTGTAGTCCCTCCAGCACTCAAATTGGTCTATGTATCTAGCCAATCTGAAGAACTCACGCAGGTCACGTCTTTGTGCGTCTACATCACTACTCCAAAATGGTGATCTAGACTTAGGTTTTACGCGCGAGAGGGACATGCTGATTCATGGCTGATTATGGCTTTCGTTAAGTAATTAACAGATTTTTCAATATCAGCCTCACTCTTAATCGGTTTGGCATTATAAAGATTATTTTCGATGTTCTTTCTGTAATAATCCCACCTAGTATTGCATGGGTTCCTATATAATTTCCTAAGCTTTGAAACTTCAGACAAAATTTTAAAAGCTATGTAGCAATGGTCAGAGAAGGACGGCTGTCTAAGCACCATCCAATCGTTTACTACAATATCGTCATTGTTAACAAGTGTTAAGTCCAATACATTCGATGAGGTAGGTCCTATATAAGTAGGTTCCTTCCCTCTATTTACAATTACAAGGTCAGTTTGCAGTATGAATTGAATAAGTGACTCACCTCTTTCATTGATGTCCTTACTTCCCCATACAGTATGATGTGCGTTAGCGTCTGTGCCTATCACCAGTCTTTGTTTCTTCTCGCAGGCTTCTTTAACGAGCCTTTGGAGCTCCAGTGGAGGTGCCTCAATTATGTGTGGCATGTAACATTATGCAAAGAGTATTGGCTCATCCTTGTCGTCACCATCTACCGCCACAACAACTAAATCGTCAGTACTGTAATTATACAAAATATATGAATTAAAGTTCTTCTTAATTAGGATAGCTGATCGTATCTTGCTTACCGTCTTTGAGAAGTATGTATGGTAATTACGTAACTTTAGCCCAGAAACCCTGTTTCCCGATGAGATCCACGACTCCTGGACTAACGCCACGTCATAGTTGCTCTCCTCTAAGGTAAGGAGAAGCTCAGTAGACGCTAATTTACAGTGTTGGAGGTTCACTTGAAGGATCTTTAGCTCCATCATCCAAGCTTACCTTTCTAGAGTCCATATCCGGGTATAGGATCTCTCGTCTCGGCTCCTCCAACTTTAAGCAGGCTGTAGCAGCTGCCAATTCGCTCTCCAATTCTTCGGCTTCTATGGTATTGTCATTTTGATAATTTGGGTGTCTCTTCTTCAGACGTAGGTAGACACTACCTACACCCCATGCCATCTTGCCATTCCGCTTATAAAGAATGTCCTCAGCATTTTTATTAATCTGCAGAATATAGCTTTGGCCCACTGACTTCGGTTTTGCCACATGCAGTACCCTCCAGTCCTTCGTCGGAATCTCCGGGTTTTGGTTTTGTAGCAGACGAAGAGTGATATCCGGCTTCACTACACGCGGAATTATAACCTTCGCTTTCGTTATGATGGGGATGTCATACTTGTTCACAATCCGAAGTTGTGCACCAGGCCACAGGTTAGTGAGTATCGGAACAACTTCCTTTAACCAATCCATCGACATTGTGTCCCTGCATCTGATGAGTTTCGCACCATTGAACCAGCTAGATCCTTCAAAAGAAGGTAGTGGTTTCTTCGGTTCCGTCTCCATCAGTGGGAAGTGGATGGTCTACCTTCAAAGCTGTGTTTGGACCTCTTTGCAGTCAACTGTGAGCCATCAATCGATCTATTCCTTTTGTCACGTTTCTGTCTCTTACCGGGCTTATCGCTGCTCGATTCCAGTCTTTTGAGCACGCCCTCTTCTATACTATTTTCATATCGGGGGTCAGTGGTCTCAAAGCGTTTCTTATCAGCGAAGTGTTCACGGCCTTTGTTCACTGCTACCTTAGCCCACTTAAGTCTGTCTAACTATTCAGAAGACAGATCTTTCTGTGAGCCAAGGAGGTGTACAATCCGTACCGCTGCTTTGTACTCTGAGAGAGCCTTAATAGCCTCCTTGTTCTTCGGGGCTCTCTCTCTTTTAATTGGAGTTGAGGTGGAAGAACCCGGAGACTTCAAGAGCTCGATCTCCGATTGTAGGTTGACGCAGGTAACGTTTTCAAGGTCCGATTCTGAATCGATCGAGGCACTTGAGTGTTCCGCGTTCTTGGATGTATTAGTTTTAAACAGTAAAATGGCTACTAAGCACAGCTTCAAAAACTTTAAAAAGCCTCATTGACAGCAGATCGGCTGCATTATTAAGAAACCGTGCAAAAAAAGGCTTAGTTGTAAAAGACTGAAGCTTTCCTCTTTCTCTTTCTACTCCACCTGTCTTCTCTCTCACTATCTTTTTACTAAGGAAGGTAACACCTAGGCATAGTTTTAGGCATTCATTGCCGGAGTTTTACTTCTGTTAACAAAAAAATTTACTCGCCAAGGTAGCACAGCGTGATCAAATAGAACAGGACATAACCTAACCTATTGATTCTTGTCTGCTGTTAATAGGTAAAACTGCTTTGATACTGATCACAGTGCAGTAGTAGTTTATAACACTTCCTTTGTCCTGAACTCCAATGTTGCTGTTACTGTGAAAAAGTAGCAAATTGAAAGTAAATATAATTGCATTAGCCTTCTTAAATATATACACTTATTATTGAGTCACTATTATGGTCGTTCAACTACATTTATGAGATGGCGGAAGTGTAAGATATAAGAACTCTTTCGATACTTGAAAATATAAGTATTCCGCAGATCTTAGCAGTGATTAAATATAATTAGCAAATCCCTGTGGTTTTCGTATTTTATAAGCTCAGCTTTGCAACTGATCTTCTTTAAGCTTAAGGTGATGTACAATACTGAGACTGAGATAAACTGGTGGATCACAGAGATTGACTGCGAAGTCATCAGGAAAATTTCGGGATATAGGAAATATATTTGGTAATATGCTTAACCGGACATTGTCTCATGAATATGTGTACGCAAAGATCAAGGATTGAATGATGATAATGACTTATACCCCAACTACCAAGATACTGTTTAGGAGGAGACAGTAGAAAACGTCAGTGTCCCGGTGCATGGCTTCCATCGATTATCTTGAGCTAAGAAAGCTTTCCTCTATATTTCCGGTATATTACGAGCGTCGTATTTTGATTTTGGCTGCGACGAGTTTGTACTAGATTAAAGAACAGTCGAAATGCTAAGCTCGTAATTAGGCCGAATAATGTCTAAGCTCTGGCTGGATTGAGGTTGCAGGTTGCATTTAAGCAGAGACTCTGACTATGAATTTCCTAACTGATCCTACCACATCCAGCATGCTGCAACAAAGTGCCATGAATTCACCCAGTTCGAAAACTATATTTTATTTATATTGCTCTCTATTGTTAAGTACAATTTTAAATCTTATATGAGAAATATTAAGTTTGAAAGATTAGCACCCGAAAACCTTCTGCAGGATACGTGCCTGATTAAAGACCTCTTACTCTTATATCTGCATGTGTAGATAAGTATTTTATGGTAGCGTGCAACTTAATTAAGCATTTGTTTTAATTTATTTCTCCTTTTAATTACTATTAGAAAGTCATATCGAGAATTTTCAGATTATTTCCTTGTTGTTATTGAAGGACTTGCAAAACAAACACACAAACAAAAAATAATGGCGTCAATACGAAGGGCCTAAAACCATAAACTCTTAACCAACAAAGGCCAAAAAGAAAATGAACAAAAACAATGTGTTAACTTAATTATGACTTTATGTAATGTAATTAGCCACTTTAAGATATTTTAAACAATAAAGAAAGTCAAACAATTCATTTACTTGTTTTTTTTTGTTTTCTTTATAAAAGATTTTGTTTTCTAAAAGCAACAAAAAAGTGGCATAAATTAAATTTCAATCTCATTAAAATATTTTTTCCCTTTAAATTTCTTGTTTTTTAATGTTTACTGAAACAACTTTTGTTGAGTCTTCAAAGTGACATGAATAGCAGAAAAGCATTTTCTTTTATTTTCAATGAAAATTAAAATTAAATTATGAAAAGGTACAAGTATAATTGCCTCGCGGAAACGGAAATAAATAAGTAGGAGTAGCAACTAAATAAAAGTAATTTTTCTTTAAAACGTTCGCTAATGTTCTTTGCATAATTGTGCTCCTTCTTTGATTCCCTTTAGCCCTAATGCAGTGACTTATTGTATAAGAACTAGAAAAGTACAAGTAATTAAAAATAAGTAAATCAACTAAAAGTATATGGTGGCAAAAATAATGAATGGCTGAAATGTAAAACAATTTGCTTTTATTCAATTACGAGTACATTTTCTTTTTTTAATGCGAGAGTGCGTATGTTTAAGGTTAAAGGAAATGTGCAGTAGGAAGAGGGAATTATGGTTTACTATAAGCTGCAGACCATTGAAACTACATACTTATATTTTTTTAGTACAATAAAAATAAGTTTGATATATCCCAGTAAAAAATTAACATGCAAGTCATTAGTTACAGCATTGATGACTCAGCTCCAAGTAGTTTTTTTTTCTGGCAAAATATCAATGAATTTAACACATGGTTGTTATAGCATGGAAAAGATCCAAATAACTAATAAATAAATTCAGCACACTGAAATCCATTAAAATCACATATTGAAGTTCTTGCTCCCGACTTTTTTATTTTATTGTTTACAGAACAGTGTTATTGGGAGGCTATAACCGAACAAAAATATCGCTACGGTGAGTGTCCATTCATTGGAGCTTTCACTGTACTTTTTATTGAGCAAAGTTTTATAATTTAGAGTAGGAATATATGAATTTTTTTGTCAATAATAAAAGTTAATGAAGTTATTCTTTATAAGTAGGTATCGGTTTATACTGCGCAATTTTTCATTGAGACGTTCTGAGTTCGCAATTAAGGGGGCGAGAGATATATAAACTATCTTTGGTTTTTTAATTCCTCTCTATGGACATGAAAATTTTTTTGTTGAACTTTTAAGTATCTACTACATTTAAACATATGTTTTTCTTAACACATTTAGTTTTATTTTTGGAAATGTCTGGGAAAAGAAAAATAATGTTAAACAAAAAATTGAATTTCAATTCCAATTTGTGCACACGAATGAAAGACTTAAAGGGAATTAAAGATCACATCAGGAAGAACAATTGCATAGTGTAAACAGTGACTACTAACATTTATTTAAATTAATTTTTGTGCTTGTCTTTTCCTTCATTTAATTTTGTGAAAATATTTATTGACCTTATGTAAATATTCAACAATTTGTTTATTATTAATAAACATTTCATCAAGTTCATAATGCATGCTATTGAAATGAATGTAGTTTTCTGTTAACAGCACAACTTTTATTAAAAATAATTTGTGTCTAATTTCTTATGTGTACACATGTTGTACATGGCCTTAAGCAAAATTTCTTGCATTGACTTTCCAGAGATGGGGAGTAGCTGAAGCTTTATAAGCAGAAGTAGCTTTCTGGGGCTAACTGAAGAGACAAACGAACTGCGAGATAGCATTATATTGCTTTTAGCTGACAAAATATTTTTGGGGGTACAAGTTGACTTTGGAATAGAAACAGCAGATCTAATATACGAGTACAATCAGCTGCACTCCAATGTAGCGGTACATGTTTTCATCATCATCAGCAGAATCATATTGATATTTCCTCCAATTGAGAATAATAATTGTCTAGCCTATCTATAGAACAAGGCCGCCGTAATCTTGGCTTTGCAACAAAATTACTTTAATTTTCCAATTTTGAATAAAAAAAAAATGCATACGTCAAAATTGTTTTTTTTTTCAAAACTAATAAAACCGTAAGTAAGAAGACCTTCTTTTTTAGGTTTTCCACTGGGCAGCTGTTTTAAAATATGAAATTAAAAAAAAAATACACGCAAATCTTGTTTTCTTCCACGAAATACATACATAAATACATGTACATGAAAATAAATACTATCCAGCATTTTATTGTCATATACTTATCTATAAGGCTACACAATATATATTATATATACTAATTCATCCCTGCCTTCTACGGAAAGCCTTCTATAAGGCCTGCTCCCTCCTAAAAAATTCGACACACATTCAACATTTGTGAAGAAAATCTGCAAGCAACAAATTTTTGTACAAACTTTGTGATATTAGCAATTCACTCCCCTCCGAGATTCTCAATCAATGAAGATCGATACTAATGTTTCTAGAAAGCACTTAGACCTTGTTTCGCAGCAGCTGGCAACTAGAATGCAAAACATACATACATTCTGGGGTTCGCGTATCATTACACCCAGAGATCGATCATTGTTCAACAATATTTCAAAAATGGGGCTTGGACGTCATTTCGAGCCCACTTATTGATCTACTTGAATAAAAAAAAATCCGGATGTTATAGATTTTGGCGTCATAAACAATATTTGTAGATCTCTTCTCCGATCACTCTCCAACGATCGTTACAATCTGTAGCCCGCTAAGAAGTAACTTACCTCACTCATATGTGAAGATGCTCAATCGTGCTAATTTGTTGGGGTTCAAAAAATATCTCAGTAGCTAGTCATTGTACGGAAAACATTAAGCTAAGAACATCCGATGATACTGAATCGAATATTGCCAATCTTAAAGATAATATTAAATAGGCTGCTGAACATGCCACTACCTCCTATCCGCAGACTGGGTTTAATAGAATTTATTCTACGGAATTGAACGTCTTGTATATGCAAAAAGAAAAGCTAGAAGGGAATGGCAACAGCACAAATCATCCCAACATAAAACCAGACTTAAAGGGTGCACTTAACGACTCCAAGAGTTGCTGGCATCTGAAAAAAACTGCATCTCTTTAGAATTATCTGGGAGGTATCGATATCACACCAGCATATAATTACTCTTTGGGGTGCGGTGCTAAAAATCTTAAAACACTTATTGAATTTAAACCACCTCTGGGCACTTTTAACGGAAGTTGGGCAAGAAGCGATACTGAAAAATGTAAAATATAATGCTAAGCATTTAAAATCCATATTTACCCCAAACACATGTACTGGTGTTGCTGATTTGCCGAGTGCAGTTGCTCTACCCCGCCGACCCTTAGAGACAATTTCACCAACTTATTTAAATATCAATTCATATTTAGAAGATGATGTACAAAATCTAATTGCAGAACTCAACTCGAAAAAAGCTCCAGGTATTGATGAAATTAGTAACCAGATGCTGATGAAGTTGCTCTTATTGCTCTTAGAATCCTTTTATTCATTTTTAATGCCATTTTACGACTGGAGTATTATCCAAACAGCTGGAAGCTTATCAAGGTTAAAATGATTCCAAGGCCGGGCAAAGATTTTAGCAAGGCTGAGTCATATAGGCCAATAAGTTTACTGTCAACAATGTCAAAGTTCTTTGAAAAGTTACTTATGATAAAATTTTCCCCAATTCCCCAATGATAATGAGTGCATACCGGATCATTAATTTGGATTTAGAAGTAAGTCAGCATAGCACCATTGAACAAACGCATAGATTGGTTCAAGTTATAAGAAGCAGATTTGAAGTAAAAAAGCTTTGTTCTGCCCTCTTTATTGATGTTTCTCAGGCATTTGATAAAGCGTGGCATGGTGGCCTAATTTTGAAATTGATGACATTTCTACCAATAAACATTCTAAAGATTTTGGAATGTTGTATTCTAGCCCGGAAGTTCTCTGTTGCTGAAGGAGATTTCATGAGTGTGCCTTAACCTATATTTTTCGGTGTGCCACAGGGTAGTATAATGGGGCTAGTTTTGTATTTGTATGATTTACACTTGTGATATGCCTGTGATTAGTAATATCCATACTTCTACATTTGCCTATGATAAAGCCTGCCTCAGTATGCATGAAAACCATTACGAGGCATCTTCAGGAACATAGTACCCAGCTGGAACTATTGTTAAGCTTATGGAGAATAAAAGTAAATGAACAGAAGTGTGTTCAGGTAACATTTACCCTACGAAGAGAGACTTGGTCGCCCATTCGAATCAACAATCAAGTTGTTCCTCAAAATTCACAAGTGAAGTAACTTGGTATACACCTTGATCGTAGGCAAATATGGAAACATCATAGTAACTCTATGCTAATACAAATGAAACTAAAATTAACTCAGATAAATCAACTTATTGGTAGAAATTCAACGCTTAGTCTAGACTGTAAACTTTTGATACACAAATCGCTTTTGAAACCAATACGGTGCTATGAAATTCAGCTATGTCGCACTGTGGAGAAAATCCAACGAAGGCAAAACAAAATTTTACTATTAATAACATCGGCCTAATGGTAGATAAAAAACTCAAATTTGCATCGTGATTTAAATATGCCACAGTGACTCCAGAAATTGCAAAATACGCAGAGAAATATTCAACAAATCTCCAGTCACATCATAATTCTCTTGGTCGTAATATCTTAGACTTTACTAGACACATTCGCTTAAAGAAGAGAGAAACAAGTGTTCTAATACGCAATAAAGTCCTGCACAAGACCATTTATAAGAATTTTCAAGACATGAGAGATTTTTCAAATTCTTTACTGCAGCGAAATGTTCTAAAACAAACGCTGAACAACACTGTGCGCTTGCCTTAGAAAAACACATAATAGCTTACCATCTACATCTTACACACACACTCAAACGTAGAATTTGTAAAATAACAAGCATACACGCATCAACACTACTTCTGCTGACTGTTTCTTATGAACAAGAAGTCTTCACAACATCCCCTGAAGGAAACCTGGGGTAAAGTGTCCCCAAGTCACCACTTTTGTCGACTATTTTGGTGACATTGTCAACGGAGCGTCTACATATTAATATTGTCTCTGATGCGTAGAAAACATTTTTTCACATACACACAACTATGCTTCTTCTTAAGGTTTTATTGGTTTGTTGAAAATAAAAGTGGCGTCAAACAAAATTTAAGTGGTTATAAAAATTAGCTTAAGAAATCAAATTAAAAGGTTAATGTAAGTGTATTGAACAATAATTAAAAAAACTACACAAAAGAAATTACAACAAGTAAGAGTGCTATATTCGGCTGTGCCGAATCTTATATACCCTTTACCAACGTACGTACATATATATAGTATACAGACACGTACATACATATTTGTTTTGTGAAAAAAATTTATCATTTTTGTAAAGTTTCCATCTTTGGAGCTATAATTTCAAATTTCATACATCAAACTTTTCTTTCAGAAGCATAAAATATATTCAATTTATAAAGAAAAAGAAAAAAATTTTTAGACCTATTTAATTTTACATAACACAAAAAGTGTAAGTTTTCCAACCCTGGAGTCATAATTTTGGATTTTTCTGATTATTGATACCAATCTAGTTCTTTAAAAAATACATAAAATATGTTAAGTGAAAAAAGCAAGAACGAAATAAGCAAAACCTTAGTTTCATTTAATTCCTTTAATATTAAAAAAATCAGTTAAGTGCGACTTTGAATCGCGCACGAAAGGAAGGTTTTTTGCTTTTTTGAAGTTTTTTTCAGTTAAAACGATTTTTTTCAGTTTTTTCGCTTTTTTCTCGTTTTGGCGATTTTGTCTGTTTTTGGAGGTTTTTTCATTTTGGCGATTTTTTTCTGTTGTTGGGCTTTTCTTCATTTTGGAGATTTTTCTCATTTTGACGATTTTTTCTGTTTTTTGGGTTTTTTTTCGCAATTTTTTTGTTTTTTTTTCGTTTTGGTGATTTTTTTCATTTTGGCGATTTTTTTTTCATTTTGGCAATTTTTTTCTTTTTTTTCTGTTTTTTTTTTCGTTTTGGTGATTTTTTTAATTTTGGCGATTTTTTTTTTCATTTTGGCGATTTTTTTTCATTTTGGCGATTTTTTTCTGTTTTTTAGTTTTTTTTTTCGTTTTGGCGATTTTTTTTCTTTTTTTGGCGATTTTTTTTCATTTTGGCGATTTTTTTCTGTTTTTTAGGTTTTTTTTTCGTTTTAGCGATATTTTTCATTTTGGCGATTTTTTTTTCATTTTAGCAATTTTTTCGTTTTTTTGCGGTTTATTTTAGTCTTAGAAATTTTCTTTTAATTTAGTGCTTTTTTTCATTTTGGCGATTTTTTTCTGTTTTTTGGGGTTTTTTTCGTTTTGGTGATTTATTTCATTTATGGCGATTTTTTTTTTATCATTTTGGCGATTTTTTTCTGTTTTTAGGTTTTTTTTTCGTTTTGGTGATTTTTTTAATTTTGGCGATTTTTTTTCATTTTGGCGATTTTCTTTCATTTTGGCGATTTTTGATTTCATTTTAGCAATTTTTCAATTTTTTTGCGATTTATTTTAGTCTTAGAAATTTTTTTTTAATTTGGTGCTTTTTTTCGTTTTGGCGATTTTTTTTCTGTTATTTAGGTTTTTTTTCTTTTTTGGCGATTTTTTTCATTTTGGCGATTTTTTTCTGTTTTTTTTGGGTTTTTTTCGTTTTGGCGATTTTTTTTCATTTTGACGATTTTTTTCTGTTTTTTAGGGTTTTTTTTTCGTTTTGGTGATTTTTTTCGTTTTGGCGATTTTATTCATTTTGACGATTTTTTTTTAGGGTTTTTTTTCGTTTTGGTGATTTTTTTCTTTTTGGCGATTTTTTTTCATTTTGGCGATTTTTTTCTGTTTTTTTTTCGTTTTGGCGATTTTTTTTTCATTTTAGCATTTTTCCGTTTTTTTGCGATTTATTTTAGTTTTATAATTTTTTTTTAATTTGGTGCTTTTTTTCGTTTTGGCGATTTTTTCTTGTTTTTGGCGATTTTTTTCGGTTTGGCGATTTTATAATTTTTTATTTTTTCAGTTTTACCGTTTTTGAAAATTTCAAGAGTTTTGCTCTTACGGTTTCCAAGATACAGCAAATTGTCAAAATTACATAGTCAAAATTGCATTAACTGATGGAACACCCTTTAATTTAAATTTTTTTAAATTTTTGTGTTAATTTTTGTAGTCTGTATAAAAATACACTAACCTTACAAATTTCAAGTGTATATACATACAATTGTATATATACTACATGGGATTTTAAAATTTTTCGTTGCTCGTTTTGGAACACCCTTTAATTTCCAATTATCATGTATTTGTTGTTGTAGCGGCCAAAGGTCTACATACTGTGTCCAAATTTCAGGTCTGTAGCTCTTACGGTTCTCGAGAAAATACTAATATAGTTTTAGACATAGTTAATTTTACATAACACAAAAAGTTAAAGTTTTCCAACCCTGGAAACGTCTTTTTAATTTTTTTGTATTTTTTTAATTTAAAATTCCAATTTTAGTCGTACTGAAGTGTAAAATATGTACATTTATTAAAAAAAATAAAAATTTGTTTTCGGGAGTTACTTTTATATGGCAAAATGAAGTTTAAGTTTTCCAGCTCTGCAATCGTCTGCCCGATTTTGCTGAATTTCAATACCAATCTATTTTGGAAAATTTCTGACACACCAGTCCAAGAACGAAGTCTCTAGCTCTTCTGGGAGCTTCGGAAAACCGATTTCACGTACAGACAGACGGACAGACGGACAGACGGACAGACGGACAGACGGACAGACGGACAGACGGACAGACGGACAGACGGACAGACGGACAGACGGACAGACGGACAGACGGACAGACGGACAGACGGACAGACGGACATCGCTTATTCGTCTTCCCTATGCATAAGGATCCAGAATATATATATTTTATGTGTCGCTTATTGATATTATAGAAATTACAAACGGAATGACAAACCTATATATACCCTTTTACCATTTTTGTTGGTAAAGGGTATAAAAACAAGAAATAAAATAACAATCCATATTGTATAAAAAATAGAAAATTAAAAAATTTCAAGTGAAAGTGCTAATTACGAAATTTTTTTTTTGACCCTATAAAAGATTTTGTGCCATAAGTTAAGGATTTGTCACACTTTCAGATCCATACTTATTTATTCAATATAATTTTACTATTGATCAGTACAGTTTTACTACGGACATTTCCCACAGTGTGGTGATATCGTCAATAGTAAGTCAGTACAATCTTACTATTGACATTTTCGCTGTATGGTGCCACAAGAACTACCTAGTCAGTATTGACGCAGTCTACTGGTAGATTTCGTACACAGAAAAAAATATGCAAGAATTATTTTCAACAAACAATGTTATTGAATAAAATTTTTAAATTCAATAATATTTGTCATTAACTTGAATATTATGTTTATCAATACCGCGCATTTTCAAATATCATTTAATTTAATTTGTTTGTGTTGGTGTTTATCTTGCTTGTTGATTGACCCAACGTGGTCATGTGCTATTGTTGTTGTTTATTTTGATTGCTCGGCTTGTATACGTGTGAATTACAACAAGTAGCCGAAAAACGTCATGGCTTGTTTTTTTCTTAACAAAGTTATTTTTAGATTATATCAAAACGCAATGCGCAAATGTAGAAGAAACATAAGAAATCATGTTTTGCGTGTATTCATTATTTGCGTATATAAAGCGATTTGCTCTTTAGCTTAGTGGTAAGTATGTTAAACTATTAGTCAAGAGACTCCCGGTTCGACTCATCCCAAACACATTTAGTTTTAATCGCAGCCAAGCAAAAACAAACCAAAAGCGGTTAAAAAAATGCGACATTCATCCACACACACACACACACACACACTAAAACAAATATCACTGAAAATAAAATTTCAGCCAACAATTTTTTTCTTTGATTCATTAAATCGCTTTATTGACTTTATATCCAATAAACATGCTTACAATTTTATTTATCACAAGGTTGGCAAACGGTATCGTAAAAATACCGATACCGATTCAAATACCGCTATAATTAGATACCGGTAACGTTACCGATACCGAAATCCATTTCGGTTAGAAAATACCGGTATCCAAACTACCGTTTACGTCTATACCGGTACGTACCGGTATACCGATTCCGGCCAAAAAATAAATTATAAGTGAGTTGTAGTTGCCAAATTTTTATTATGTATTACAACTTTTTTCACCATGAGACATTTTGGTTTATATTTCGACCATTACATTCGTTTTGCTTTATTATTCCAATCCCATTTGTCAGCCAATATTATTGCCACGTTTATAAAACATAGAATCTCAAGAAAAAAGAGCAAAGCCAGAACTAAAAATATTTAAAATGTTTTGTGATAGGTACTATGGTTTCAAAAAACATAGCATATATAAGATCCTTTGTTTTTCGAGCATTTATTCGAAGACAACTAAAATTAGTTTTTATTCAGAATACCAAAAGTTAAGTTGTTTCAGTTTCAATCCAACTTAGTTGAGCTGGAAACCGTAATATGGGCAAAAATTGCAAAAATATATATCAATTAACTTTCTTTCTTTGGCTTAGAGAAAAAACTTCTAAACTTTTATATTTGAAGTTAAAGATTCCTCTCTTGAGGTGAAGAAAAGTGCCTGCTTTAAATTTTTAAATGTTAATTGTACAAGAAGATTGTTTTCTTTGTTTTTAAGTTGGCTGAAAGAATATTGTTTATTCTTTGAATTGAAATATTCCAATGTTCGTTTCGTCTGAATTTGGCGAGAAAGTAAAAAACAATATGGGTCCAGTACAAAAATATTGCCAAAGTATAAAAGTGTCAAAAAAAAAAAACCCAAAAAATTATATTTGGTGAAAAATACGGACATATACGAGTATTTGAAATTTACTGAAACAAGATATATATATGTACATATATGGTTCAAAATGCCTTAGTCTCTTCTTTCTGTATCCGTTTATAAATTTAAAATCAGTTGATATTTAACTTAGTTAGAGGTTGATAAGTGCCTACGGGTACGAAAAAGCGGTTTTTTACCCGTAAAGGATGGTACTCTGGTCGAAGTTGAGAAAAATTTTCAGTGCAATTGGTTATTTCGCGTGAAAAATTTGACATGTACTAAATGTAGCCCAACTCGCGGTTGTTTTAATAAATTTCTCGCATTTTTTTGCTTGTAAGTATGCAACATTGCTAAAATTCCGTGCGAAAAAAGCACTGCTCATGTTGTTTCGCAGCGAAACTAAAATGATACCAGATTAATTTTGCATGGAAAGACATGATTTTCCGTGTTTTTCACACCGAGAACAGAGTACTACTCTTGCGAATTTATTTCGCGAATATTTCATACCAAATACATACTTTTATATGTAGTTTGACAGCATTTCGCACGAAATTGTGAACAGAATACCAGGCTTAACTCAAGATTTTGGAGATGTCTGGAAAATTTTTATACTCGACAATACCTAGCAGAAAAATAGTAACACTTCACAGGTATTTCGATTTCATTAAAATTTGTCACACAGTATAATTTATCAGTATAGACTTTATATATGTAAAGTTTGAACTGCAGTCTCCTTGTTTCACTTTTTTAATAAATTATTGTTTAGTAATAGTATGAAGTTATATATAGAAACAAATAAGTTTATATGCTTTTATACATACATATGTTAATGTAAAAGTACTCCCTTTTTGAAGTAATTTAATAAAAAAAAGTTTTTTTGCTATGTCTGCCTGAAATAATAAATTTGTCAGTAATATCGGTATACCGGTATTATAAACTCGATAACGGTATGTACCGGTAATACCGATACCGAAATAAAAAAAATACCGATACCGGTACCGATACCGAAATTTAAAAAATAATTGTACCGGTATCAATACCGATACCGTTATTTGTTTCGGTTTCCAACCTTGATTTATCAATATTGTAAAAATCGTCATCACAGAAAATGTCTCCATATTGTCGTAAAAGAATAGTGCTAAAGTCTAGTGGTAGATTTTCAATGACAGCCCTATGTTATATGTCAATAGGCGATTACATTGGCTGCGGTACACCTATTCAGTTGTACTATTGACATTGTCACTAGTAGATCACTACAATTTTGCTATTGACATCGAGCGAGGAAATATTAATATTGTAGACTAGTGCCCCTAAAATTTACTAGCAAATCTTTGGTGGCAATGTCTTCATGTGGTCCCAAAAGAACTACTTAGTCAGTATGGCTACAGTCTAGTGGTGGATTTTCAATGACAAGTTAATGTTAAATGTCAATAAATAATTACATTGGCTGGGGTATACCTGGTCAGTAGTACTACTGACAATGTCACTAATAAATCACTACAATTTCACTATTCGCATTTTCTGGAGGGTACTCTCCAGTGGTAAGTACTTACAATGTAACTGAATAACCCATTATTTTTGTTTGAGAAATTCAAAAAGTATGCTGTACCCTACAAATATCCAAAAATTAATAGATTACTGATTGCCTAAAAGTGCTCTAAATTTAATGAATTATTTTTTTGCTTACAAATCGTCGATTGGTTTCTGGTTTGCTGCAAACATAATGTAATTTGAATATACTGTGTCGCAAACCAAAAACCAACCGACGAAATATGCAAAATTTTGTAGATTACTTTTTGGCTAAAATTATTAAAAAGTTAATTGGTAATATTTTCTAATAAAAATAAATAGCATTTTGTAACAAAATTATAAAACTTGTACCTTTTTTTGGGATTGTTAAAAATCCTAATTTTACAAAGAAAATATATGCAATTTATATTGAATAATATGCGAAAATACTTAAATTTTGTAATAAAAATTATAGTAAACCAAAGTTATATGATTGTTTTCGAAAGATCATTTTCACGAAAAATAAATTTTTCTCTGGGGCCAAATTACGGCACTCGTTATCGAACGAAATTATAAAATATTTCAATAGAGTTTAAATGGAAATATTTTTAAATTTCGAATCGTATCGAATGCCGTAATTTGCCCCCCGGATATACTTATTTCATTATTAACTGAAATAACTACAATCAGTACTTTATAAATAAGTTGTTATTTTATTCATTACAGTACATTACATTATTATACACATAAAATAATTAGATAAATAAGTACCACTCATTACTTTCTAAGCCATTAAAAGCGTACTAGCCATTAAAAAATCTTTAAAATTTTTTGCTGGGTATATATGTATGTATATATGTCAATAAATTATTCAGCCGTACCACTTTCAAATATTTTACATTTCGCGACCTTAGGACATAAAGGTTCTATTTGCACCAACACTACTTTTGAGGGAACTAAGGTTGAATATTGTTAATCGTTTTACTTAGTCCATTTCCACTTAACTTAAGAACTGTTTTTGAAAAATTTGAATTTAGACTTGAAATATTATTATGTTTTTAAAAATATCCAAGCTACTATATTAGTTTTGCCACAATTTGAGTCTCAAAAAACAGATAGAACTCTGTTGCTCAACGATGAGGCACATGAATGTAGGACAATATGGTTCTAAGTACCTAATAGAACTTTGTGTGACGGTAAGAAATATTTTTTTGCAGATAGAACCATGTGTCTAATTATAAATGCTAAAAAAAAAGTAATAAACATAAGGATAATGAAATAGGAGTGTCAATACTTTTTTAATAAATTTTATGGTTTTATTTTGTATTTTTAAAAAAGGTGTTTAAAATAAATAGTTTTCCTATTAATTAAAAAAAAATCAGACTTAGTCACATTTTTAAATTCATAAATATTATTGTTTTTAGTAAATTAAGTTAACCTATATTATGATTAGACATAAAAGGAACTTAAATTCGAATATCTCAGATATAAAGCGACAGGACAGGACAGCGCATAAACATTTGGTTGAACATATTTTGCGAGCTCTGCTTAAAACATATATTTCACATTCCAGTTGGTTCTATTTGTACAATATACAATTTTAAATCTGAGCAACATGGTTCTATTTGCAATTAAAGTTTCCCCATGGTTCTATCTGCAAAATAATATAGGCTTTCTCGGTTAACAAGGTTCTATCAGTCTGTTAGAACCATGTTAACTGAATCTCAAACCAAAAACGCGTAGTTAGAACCTAGTTGTATTGAATATCTCAGAAACTGTAAGAGATAGAGAAAAATTGAGAACGCCAATCGAAAGAGCGTAGCCGCTTTAGAGCGATGCGATATATAACTCATTTTTGAAATAAATGTAAGTTAGAACGTTGCTGTCCTAAGGTCGCGATTTATAAAAAATAAATTACTTATTTACGTCTTGGTCCACAATGTCTACAAAAAATGTTCGATCCACAACTTGTATGGAAAACATCAATAAAATTTGAACATTTATTTTGTTTTCAATTTAAGTAATCGATAGAAGGGTATATAAGATTTGTAAAGATAATGTAGATAAGGTAAGCTTTGGTACAGCCGAATATAACATTATTATTTGTTATATTTTGTGTTATATATTATTTATTAAAAGTATATTTAAATTTATTATTGGGTGGAGTAACTGGTTACCAGGTTTGATTATTGAACTCTTGTTTGTGATATTAATGGTTAGACTTCTCAATTGTTTAAATGAAAGCTTAACTAACATATTATAGTTTTTTTTTAATAATTAATAGTTTTTTTTATTAATTTTAAGAAATCGTACAAAGAAGGATAACACAACACATTAAGGGTTTTCATGAGAACTCTTGAAATTGCGCTTTGTGCAATTGGGCAAATGTGCGAGGCTTGTTTCATGAAGCCCCTAGACAACTTTTGCACAAACAGTTATGTCAATTTGAATGAAATATCAACAAAATTAATTTAATAAAAATAAAAGAAGAAAATTTCAAGCATTTTTTTTTTAATTTAAATACAGATTTAAATATTTCTATAGAAATAAAAAAGTGTGTGTGTGTGTGGCTAAAAATGCCTAAAGAAATCCAAAAAGCCAAGAAGATGTTGTTTACAAAATGCACAATTGCACAGCTTAAGTTTATGAGCCAAAATTGCTGGGCAAACTTAAGAGGTTTGTGTTAATCAATTTTCATACAATTTTTGATATTTTATTTACGAGAGTGTAAAAATTCACAATTGCACAGTATGCGAGACTTTTGAACACTCTCATGAAAACCCTTATTGTATGCTAAAATACTACTCCAATTAAAAATGATTTCAATAACTGAAATATTGAGCAACAACTTTTTTTATAATACATATATAAATATTTAACTGTTTAGTTAAAGTGCTTAATTATTGCTCTGTTTCATTCCCCAGAATTAAACTCGTAAAATTGTTGCACTTTGCACACATTAAGCAAAAGACCTTAACTTAAATGAAATCATAAAAGAATTTCATACATAAGTTGAAGTAGAAGTATTTTTGCTTTTCAAGGAATTGTGGAATTTTAACTTGATCATTAAAATTTTACTTAACACAATTTTACATATTAGTCAAGGACCTTTACATGTGGAATTAATGCCAGTACAAAGTGAGTCCTTTTTTTCATGTGAAAAGATTTTTGCTTCAACTATTTTAATCACAGATTTTACACCGCACTCATGCAAACAAACAAACAAGCTGGACCCACAAGTTTTATACACCCACCCACACACACTCAAACATTCATTCATTTAACTACGAACACTATCACAAGTGGTCAGAACAAAAATTATTAAAGAAAGAAAAAATACAAAAAGAAGCAAAGGATACACTTGTAATGAAATGAAAAAAGTTACTGTAGCCTTGAAGCCAAGGATTTCATTTAATATTTTCAGACTTTATGGCATTTTATAGCTCCAGGGTATATTTGGTTTTATTTACTGTTAACACAGACTAAAGTCCTTCTTGCATATAAACTGTGCCTTTAAATGGTTATTTGCAGCTTATCCTTATTACTCTAATCTCTCTCTATGTGTGTGTGTGTGTGTGTGTGTGTGTGAATGCGGATTTATCATTTACCCATATGAAGTCAGACAATCATACGTACTCGTAGACCTCGAAGGTTGCCTGGGAATGGTGGTCCTTTATTTTCTGCTTCCTTCAACGACGACTACGTTCGTGATTATGATGATTGTTTACTTTTCAAGGATTTTATTCGAAATTGATTGCCTTAAGACATGTTATTTAGTAAATATCATTAAATACAAACACACACACACCCACACTTGCTTTGTAAATATTGTACGACAATTTCGCACATGATTTAATCTTATAAAGAATAAAGAAATAACAACAAGGAAAAATAAAATATATTTACAGTGAAAATCTGTAAAAATATAAACAATCAGAGACAATAAAAAGCAAAAACAGCAAGAAACAAATAAAACATCATAATCAAATCGCATATACATAAATAAGTAGAAAACAAATACTGGCACTTTATGCTTAAGTAATTTTATTTTATTTCATTTTTTGTTCAATGTTAAAACATAAACAATTTTTCTATGATTTACAATGTAAAAATTTATAAATTTTGATGTTAAAATTGCATATAAAGGGTGTTTTTTTATGATCTTTCAGTAGATATAACCAACAAGTACTTTATGTCAAACTCTAAAGTATAATTTGTTTTTAAGTTTCTTTTACTCGGATATTATTGTAGCCAAATGTCGTCAATTCACCAAATATGAGATTAGGTTAGTTTAGGTTAATCTGGTTGGTGAAAGACCTCGCATAGACCGGGATTGATCTTCAGCGATACCAGCAGACGAGAAGAGAACCTGTAAGTAAGACTCCCAAAATAGATTTATCAAACATTAGCAATCTATACAGTTCCACTCTCGATACAAGTTCAAGACTAATAAAATTGTGATCACCAAGACAGTTATACGAGTATCTAGTGCGCCTTAGAACCGGACAGTGGCACAGTAGCACCAAACATGAGAATCAACACATTTATACGAGTAAATTTCTTGTCACAAGGTCACCTGATTCCCATGACGAAACCTCTAAGCTCGACTTTATAACGTCGAATGTAATCCTAAAGGCCGTCAAAGGCGGTAACTTCGCGGATGAATATAAAAAAAATCGAGTACTATGAAAACTGAGAAAGTTCTCGCGTAAAGTGCACAAAAGTCTACATCATTGTGCAAAAAATAAATGTCATATAGGCCACGGTGCTTCTGTAATGACGCGTTAAAGTTTAAACTTGTTAGAGAAAACTGGTCAAATAAACAAAAAAAAATAAAAACTTTGCGTAATTAAATCTTATTTATTTCAAGTAATTTAAAAAAAGTATTAAATTAAAACATGTGACCATCATATTCCAGAATTCCTTCAAATCTTTTGAATAAATTTTGTAAAATTAATTATTTGTGGAAATGCTATTGTTTTCAATGTTTATATTGGAAGTGCGATAAAATAAATGAATTTTCTCAGTTTAGGTGGACATAAAGTTATAAATTGAGCACGAGTAGGCAGAGATTTTAACTTTGGTTTAAAGATTCAACAAATTGCGTTATTTTAGAAAAATTTATGCTGCGCCTCAGAAGTCACGCTTTGAGCTTACCCACAATAAGATCTCAGCGAGTTCTGCTAACAATTTACTTGTTGTTGTTGTTGTGGTTTTATGTATTTTTTAGAGATGTGTAAATGCTGTGATTTGCTATGCGGGAGTCACGCATGGGTCACGCGTGATGGTCGTTGTATTTCCATATAATAATGATTTAAAACAAGTAAGAGTGCTATATTCGGCTGTGCCGAATCTTATATACCCTTTACCAACGTACGTACATATATATATATATATATATATATATATAGTATTGTTTTCTGATATTTTTTTCTCTAAAGCAATTAATAGTAAGTGACCTTTCAGTATTTTTCGATTAAAGAATTTGATTCAATTATTTTATTTTCGATATTAGCAATAGTTGAATATTTTACTCTACACTCTGTGGTTAAGATACATATATTTTACATTCACTCTTGTCAACATCGATATTATAGAAATTACAAACGGAATGACAAACCTATATATACTCTTTTACCATTTTTTGGTAAAGGGTATAATAAGAAAAAACTTAGTTTCATTTAATTCCTTTAATATTAAAAAATTCAGTAAAGTGCGACTTTGACTCGCGAACGAAGGGTTCCATACATTCGGTTCTCAGCATTTTTTAATGTGGCTTTTTTGAAGTTTTCTTCAGTTTAAACGATTTTTTCAGTTTTGTCGCTTTTTTCTCATTTTGGCGATTCTTTTTCCATTTTGGCGATTTATTTCCTATTTTGGGAGTTTTTTTCATTTTGGCGATTTTTTTCTGTTTTTGGGGCTTTTTTTTTATTTTGGAGATTTTTTTCATTTTGGCGATTTTTTTCATTTTGGCGATTTTTTCCTGTTTTTGGGGTTTTTTTCATTTTGGCGATTTTTTTCTGTTTTTTGGTGCTTTTTTCGTTTTGGCGATTTTTTTCATTTTGGCGATTTTTTTCATTTTGGCGATTTTTTTCTGTTTTTGGGGGTTTATTTTCATTTTGGAAATTTTTTTCATTTTGGCGATTTTTTTTTCATTTTTGCGATTTTTTCCTATTTTGGGGTTTTTTTCATTTTGGCGATTTTTTTTCATTTTGGCGTTTTTATAATTTTGGCGATTTTTTTTCTGTTTTTCGGGCTTTTTTTCATTTTGGAGATTTTTTTTCATTTTGGCGATTTTTTTCATTTTGGCGATTTTTTTTCTGTTTTTTGGGGTTGTTTTCTTTTTGGCGATTTTTTTTCATTTTGGCGATTTTTTTCATTTTGGCGATTTTTTTTATTTTGGTGATTTTCTTTCATTTTTGCGATTTTTTTTCATTTAAGCAATTTTTTCGGTTATTCGCGATTTATTTTAGTCTTTGACATTATTTTTGTAATTTGGTGCTTTTTTCATTTTGCCGATTTTTTTTTTGTTTTTTGCGATTTTTTTCGGTTTGGCGATTTTATAGTTTTTTGATTTTTTAGTTTTACCGTTTTTGAAAATTTCAAGAGTTTTGCTCTTACGGTTTCCAAGATACAGCAAGTTGTCAAAATTGCATAGTCAAAATTGCATTAACTGATGGAACACCCTTTAATTTAAATTTTTTGAAATCTTAGTGTTAATTTTTGTAGTCTGTATAAAAATACACTAACCTTACAAATTTCAAGTGTATATACATATAATTGTATGTATATTACATGGGATTTTAGAATTTTTCGTTGCTCGTTTTGGAACACCCTTTAATTTCCAATTCTCATGTATTTGTTGTTGTAGCGGCCAAAGGTCTACACACTGTGTCCAAATTTCAGGTCTGTAGCTCTTACCGTTCTCGAGAAAATACTAATATAGTTTTAGACATAGTTAATTTTACATAACACAAAAAGTTAAAGTTTTCCAACCCTGGAAACGTCTTTTTAATTTTTTTATATTTTTTTAATTTTAAATTCTAATTTTAGTCCTATTGAAGCGTAAAATAAGTTTATTTATTAAAAAAAATAAAAATTTGTTTTCGGTAGTTACTTTTATACGGCAAAATAAAGTTTAAGTTTTCCAGCTCTGCAATCGTCTGCTCGATTTTGCTGAATTTCAATAGCAAACTATTTTGGAAAATTTCTGACACACCAGTCCAAGAACGAAGTCTCTAGCTCTTCTGGGAGCTTCCGAAAACCGATTTCACCTACAGACAGACGGACAGACGGACATCGCTTATTCGTCTTCCCTATGCATAAGGATCCAGAATATATATATTATATGGGTCGCTTATTGATATTATAGAAATTACAAACGGAATGACAAACCTATATATACCCTTTTACCATTTTTTTTGGTAAAGGGTATAAAAATAACGTGTGTGACATTAGTTAACTTTCTTAGGCTTGGTAAATAATCCATTTTTGTATAATTCGAATTCGAAGTGAGTCAAAGGGCCGGCAATTCACTAGGTGCGTGCTTGAATAAAAACGAAGAGAGGTGTCTTAGGACACCTGGTTAGAGCTATGCTGATTAGCCAAATCAAACAAATTTCATGTGTGAAATAACAATGCAATAAAATTATATTATATCTGTTTCAAAAAGGAAAACGTGCTTAGGTCGAGAAAAGCTGATTTTGAGTTAATGGTACCTGCTTAATATACATAATCTAAGGTACCCCTAATCAAAATGGCAATTAATTTGTCTGATTTTTCAGGAAGTTATAGCACTATGACTTGCGATTTATCTTTTTTAGACTTCTAATCACATTTGGAGCAATAGCTTAATTTAGGTTAAACTTTAGTATATTTCAACTGTAATGTATTATAGTGTGTAGAACTATGTTTGCATAAAAAAATAAATGTTAACAGAGAATTTCCCAATTTAACTGTAAAAGAAATAAATTTCTGGAAATCGACTTGAATTTTCAAAACTGCTCTCCTGAAAAACAGTCAAATATGACTCAAGCACTTTTTCCTTATTGCCACGGATATTTCGATGTCAAATTTGCCGCAAATATTTCAAAATGTTTCTATTTATTTCCCGTTATTTTCTTTTCTAACTGCGTAAGATTAATGTATTGTTGTGATCGGTGGCAGCTGTTACCCGGCTTACAGTCGATCGGCTTCGTTCTCTGGTATGTACCCATGTGGGAAAACAATACAAAAACAACGTGAGCAATCGTTATCATTGTGTTTATTTTGTTATTGTTTCACATTTTTCAGAGAACGAAACAAAACAAAATCAAACATATTATTTCGTTTATTTTCATATTCTGCTGTAATAGTGTCGATTATTTTTGTTACGAAAATCACGTCCTAACTCCTGTATGGCGCCATAAAGAGCATAGCTCCTAAAATCAGAAATGGTTTCTTATTTTGCTGGGAAAGCGCCGTTGATATGCATTTCTTTGCTGCATTGGTGTTTCTGATTAAAAAAGCGATCATTAATAATAATTGATCAATAATCACTTTGTATGGGGGGTACCTGACTCCCCCTTCCTATACCACCAAGGTTTTGTCGGATCATGTATTTCGTTCTAAGAGTCATCCACATAAAATTGAATGAGAGATATGAACTAATCAGCGAAAAAAGGGGGGTTTTAGCCCCACTGTCGGCTTGGATAGCCTAGCCTCGTACAGGCTAGCTATTTATTTACCCTTTCAGGGTACTAAAATATGTTTTTTATTTTTATTTAATATCTGAATAATATAAGGTATTATATTGTGATATTGAATATTGAATAGGCACGATGAGGATGAGTTTCAATCGCTGTCTACGATTATGATGAAATGCAATCCATGACACTCCTGGTTAATATTAGCTTTTCGTTATAGTTGCCCTCGTCAGAGTAGTAGCAGTAGACCACGCCCACTAAAAATAATACAAAATATATAACCTATAGATCCTTCCACACCATCAAAAATGGACTGTGAAACTTTCAGCAATATTGTTTCACTTTCTTAAGGCAGCGTGACGTAGAACCGGCCATACCTTAAACTTATACTAGGTTTCTTATGCGCTTTTTCACATTTAGTACTTACGTTTACAGTATAGGTTGAGTTTTGGAAGGTAAGTTCCTTATAGCGTGCCATGCATGTAAAACAAAAATCGTTTGATAATGAAAAAATACTGGCGAATAATAATACTAATAACAACTACATAGCATTACATTGCTGTAACTGCAGATGTTTTAGATTTTCAGTGTTGCTGTAATTTTCCGGGGAACTCTTGGGATTTTGGGAATTTTTAACCTGGTTTTTGAAATCTCCCGTGAGTCCATATATATGCATATATAAAATATAAGAAGTTTAGTACATTTCAGTGAAAATTCACAATAATTTGTCTTATTTATTGTTTAATAACATTGTAGTAATGCAATTAGGGTTTTACTTTGTGTAAGGGTGTAAGCCACTTACTGCACAAATCCTTGCTGAAGCCCGACTATATCATCTTTGTGAGTTTTTCGATACCAAGCGAAGTACAGCGGACACAGCGGAAATGGCTTTCTTGTTCTATTAATAAGTGATTATCCAATAGTCAGACTATAAGTTGCGGTACGTTCTTCTTTTCTCTTTGAAGAATACTCCCAATATTCTTAGAAGTTGCGGTTGAAGTCAAAACCTGTCGCTTTCTGGTCAGCTAAGTTGACTCCTCCCACAATTGTGTTATAGTTTTATATATTTTCATGCCACTTGATTTGCTCCTTAGAGACGTATTATTCTTTCTTATCCATACCTGCAATGGGACATGACAATTAGAAACTAAAAGGACTTCTTTTACATCCATCCATCGAGATACTATAATACCACTAGAGTTCGTTTTAAGTTTTCTTTAGAAAGATCAAGAAGGACTTTGCTGAGAGCCAGGGGGCTAACTAGCAATTACCCAATGATTAACTGGTTGTAACTCTTCCTTTTTTTGTCCATATCACAGGCACATTTAGATTATTGGATACAATAAGCTTAATTTTTGGCATCTTAAACGCCTATTGGGATAATTAATCTCACGTGAACGATATCCTGGGACTATACATGTATCCCAATTTTATAAAATTTACTATAACTTAGGGCCTGTTCGCAATTGCATCTATGCGCTGCATCTGATGCGCCTGTGTGATTACTTTGCTCAGCTGATAAAAAAAAAGAACTGATGCAGACGCGCAGACAAAAAAGTTCATTTGATTACAATTTCGAACGCGAGAACATTAAAAGTGGAAAATTAATAATTAATATATTTTTTTACTTGGATGAATGCAAAAATGAGTTGAAAGTATAATTAAAAATAATATTAAAATAAAATTATAAGAAACAATAAATTAACAAAATAAAACAAATAAAGAACAAATCAAATATTTACTCATCTATTGCATCAGCAATTTTTGCGATTAGTTTTTGATGTTACTTTGCGCATCATATACATCAGTGATGCTTTTTAGAACTAACCACTTTTGAAGTGTTGCCTCTGATGATTTTCAGAATGCACGACGCATCAGATGCAGCGCAGTGATGCATTTCCGAACAAGCCCTTACTCTTTATTATCATAAAACAATACCAAGCAATTTAATATTATAAATGAAACACCTTTTTGTAAGTACCAACAATAATAAATAACGCTGCTTTTGCAATAACTTTCAGCAAATTATATATCCAAACTGTAATATTCATTATCAAGTAGTAAGACTTACAATTTTTTTAGCAGCTTTTAAGATAAGAAATTTTGCAGTGGATAGTTATCATGCTTAGTAGTAGAATCATCAAATCGAGTATGGAAAGTGTAAAACTTCTACGTCGATGGCCAGGCAGCGCTAAAAGCTCTGTAGGGACTCAAGGTCCAATCCAAACTTGTTAGTGACTGTAGGAGAGGCCTTAACTTGCTTATGGAAAAACTATTGTCAGACAATGTTGGGTCCCTGGCCACAGCAGAGTTAAGGGAAATGAAATTGCCGATGAGCTGACACGAATCGGATCGGCGTTAGATGAGGGAATGTGTGACAGATGTAGAAATTAACGATAGGTCATTATTACAGGGAACTCAGTAATTTGGTAAAGAGCAGGAGCAACTGTTCATGTTGAAGTAGGGAGGATTGTAGAATCTCGAGGGCATTAATTCGGACGTCATGCAAATCGTGATAGGCGCATTGATTGGTCACTGCTCGGTCAGAGCAAGAACCAGAACTGGCACTACAGATTTCTGTTGCATGCGCCGGAATGAAGAGGATCCAGAAACTATTGAACATATTATCTATCACTGCCTGTAGCTGCAACGTAATTGACTTAGATGGCTGAGCAGAGATTGCCATGAGAGCATTACTGATATCGGGAAGTGTAAATGATGGGCTTAATGATGGATAATAGGGTCACTTCTGGGTACAAGTTGGGGTAGGTATTACTTTTAACGGGCAATGAATGGGAATCACAATGGACCCAACTGGGTCTCCGAGTGGAGGTGCCTTATAACAGCACCCTTCTTAGCCTAATTTAACCCAGATCAGAAATTGCATCGAAAACAAAGAAAATGCGAAAGGTTGAAAATTGGTGGGACGTATTATCAGAGTAGTCTTAAATGGGTTAATGTCAGTTCAAAAAGGTGACGCATGACGTATGAAGGATTCTATGCGATTTGGGACTTAAGGGTTCATAGTTTTTAAACATGCAAAGAGATATTTACTTTTATATTTATATTTAGATAGATAGATAGATTTAAATTTAAAAATTATTTAATGCAAACGAAATTTTTCTATATTTGTCAATTTAGCTTCGTTTATATTCAGTTGTTTAAAATTTTTTTCGTAATAAAAAAGAGTTGCCATATTTCTAGTTGGACATTACTTATTCATATGAAAACAAAACAAAACAAACAAAAATTATTGGCGAATAGGTAAGACTGTGATATAACACACAATGTCAGTCAAACAAAAACTTAAGGAACGCATTCTGTGGAGCCAAATTGTCACGCTTTCGCGCTCTCTTCGTTCTCGTCTCTACTGATTGTGAGGTGTTCTAGAAACTTGCAAATAATTTAAAAGATTTGTTTCCAGATCTGATTTAAATTTTGTATCTGTTGCTTGAAGCTCCTGGGAAAAAGTAACTTACCATTTCTCTCACTCATTTTGGTTGTTTGTAAATTTGACGATATTTTGTAAGAACAAGAAATGCAACGAAAAACTACAACAGAATCATTATTTGAAACGGCAGCAACTTGCAAAATAACTAAACCGCCTCGACTAAAATCAATAATGTGTGCATGTTAGTTTTTAACGTACAGACAGAGTTTAAAATTGTTGTCGCAATGTGTAAGTGCGTCCCTTTCACGTTAAGAAATTTCAATACATTTGTATGCAAACGACAAATTTTATAGTACTGCCTGCAGTCAAAGCTTTAGCTGTTGAACTTAAAAGTATGCTACAGAGGATGGCGCCATAAATATGGACGAGAAAGTAGCACCTCTTTTAGGCACGCAAAGTTTACTTTTCAAGGTCCTAAATCAGCCCGGAGACAGACAGAAGGAGAAATTATTCCTCTCTATCGGGCCTTAAAAACATCCTTTACTCACAATAAATCACAATATCAATCTTACACTCCTTGTAGACACAAAAAGTTTACTTTGCAAAGTTTTAATTCAGCTGGGAGAAGGAATGAGAATGAGAAAGTGTTTCTCTCTCCCGGTAAAACTTTAAGACCAAAATTTTTCCGCTGTTCTTTCATTTCACTTATAGCATGTTTAAACATATCGCTCATTTACTAGAAAACTAGAATTTTTTCATTAATGATGCAGAATTAATCCTCTTTATCGTTATTCCTATTGCACAAAAATTTCATACAAAAATACTGTTTACTCAACTATTGGGAAAAAATAACGTTTTCTTTTTCCATTAACTTGTGTGTAAATTGAAAACTTCAAACGTGCTTTCTGGCAAACGGTTTTATTTAGTTGTGACGTTCATTGAGCAAATGTTCACGGCTTAGTCCCAATTCATACTATACAACTCTTATTGCTAAGCTTTTCACTTTTTCTTCTTTATACTATGTTAACACCTATGTTTTTAAACGTGTTTAACGCCCCGTTAGTATTTAAGAGCTTAAACACGACGATTTTGAGATGTTTTACCATACATTGACTTGTTTTGTTAAACATCTCAAATGAAGTGTTTAAGATTTAAACACTTCCTTAAACACGTAAGTGGAATGAATATGTTCGGCCTATTTTTATACCCTTTACCAACAAAAATGGTAAAAGGGTATATATAGGTTTGTCATTCCGTTTGTAATTTCTATAATATTAATAAGCGACCCATAAAATATATATATTCTGGATCCTTATGTATAGGGAAGACGAATAAGCGATGTCCGTCTGTCCGTCTGTCCGTCTGTCCGTCTGTCCGTCTGTCCGTCTGTCCGTCTGTCCGTCTGTCCGTCTGTCCGTCTGTCTGTACGTGAAATCGGTTTTCCGAAGCTCCCAGAAAAGCTAGAGACTTCGTTCTTGGACTGGTGAGTCAGAAATTTTCCAAAATAGATTGGTATTGAAATTCAGCAAAATCGAGCAGACGATTGCAGAGCTGGAAAACGTAAACTTCATTTTGCCATATAAAAGTAACTACCGAAAACAAATTTTTATTTTTTTTTAATAAATGAACTTATTTTACACTTCAGTACGACTAATATTGGAATTTTAAATTAAAAAAATAAAAAAAAATTAAAAAGACGTTTCCAGGGTTGGAAAACTTTAACTTTTTGTGTTATGTAAAATTAACTATGTCTAAAACTATATTAGTATTTTCTCGAGAACCGTAAGAGCTACAGACCTGAAATTTGGACACAGTGTGTAGACCTTTGGCCGCTACAACAACAAATACATGAGAATTGGAATTTAAAGGGTGTTCCAAAACGAGCAACGAAAAATTTTAAAATCCCATGTAATATACATACAATTGTATGTATATGCACTTGAAATTTGTAAGGTTAGTGTATTTTTATACAAACTTCAAAAATTAACACCAAAATTTCCAAAAATTTAAATTAAAGGGTGTTCCATCAGTTAATGCAATTTTTACTATGCAATTTTGACAACTTGCTGTATCTTGGAAACCGTGAGAGCAAAACTCTTGAAATTTTCAAAAACGGTAAAACTAAAAAAACAAAAAATTATAAAATCGCCAAACCGAAAAAAATCGCCAAAAACAAAAAAAAAAATCGCCAAAACGAAAAAAGCACCATATTACAAAAAAAATTTATAAGACTAAAATAAATCGCATAAAACGGAAAAATTGCTAAAATGAAAAAAAAATCGCCAAAATGAAAGAAAATCGCCAAAATGAAAAAATCGCCAAAATGAAAAAAAACGGCAAAACGAAAAAAAAACCTAAAAACAGAAAAAATGGCAAAAATAAAAAAAAATCGCCAAAATGAAAAAAATCGCCAAATGAAAAAAAAATCGCCAAAATGAAAAAAAATCGCCAAAACGAAAAAAAAACCTAAAAAACAGAAAAAATCGCCAAAATGAAAAAAATCGCGAAAACGAAAAAAAACCTAAAAACAAAAAAACAGAAAAAATCGCCAAAATGAAAAAAAATGCCAAAATGAAAAAAATCGCCAAAACGAAAAAAAATCCCAAAAAAAACAGAAAAAAATCGCCAAAATGGAAAAAAACCAAAAAAAAAGAACAAAATCGCCTAAATAAAAAAAAACCCAAAAACAGAAAAAAATCGCCAAAAGGAATAAAAATCGTCAAAATGAGGAAAATCGCCAAAATGAAGAAAAGCCCAACAACAGAAAAAAATCGCCAAAAAGAAAAAAAAAACCTCCAAAAACAGAAAAAAACGCCAAAACGAGAAAACAGCGACAAACCTGAAAAAATCGTTTAAACTGAAAAAAACTTCAAAAAAGCAAAAGAGCCTACCTTTCGTGCGCGAGTCAAAGTCGCACTTTACTAAATTTTTTAATATTAAAGGAATTAAATGAAACTAACGGCCTGGCCGATCGACAACTTGTATTGCAAACAACAACAAATTTTCTAAAGTTATTGTTGTTTGCAATACAAGTTGTCGATCGAACGATTTCTAGTGACATCGTGGGCCAGGCCGGGAAACTTTCCTTATTTCGTTTTTGCTTTGTTCACTTAACATATTTTATGTATTTTTTAAAAAACTAGATTGGTATCAATAATTAGAAAAATCCAAAATTATGACTCCAGGGTTGGAAAACTCACACTTTTGTGTTATGTAAAATTAAATAGGTCTAAAATTTTCTTTCTTTTTCTTTATAAATTGAATATATTTTATGCTTCTGAAAGAAAAGTTTGACGTATGAAATTTGAAAAATGAAAATTACAGCTCCAAAGATGGAAACTTTAAAAAATGATAAGTTTTTTCACAAAACAAATATGTATGTATGTGTCTGTATACTATATATATGTACGTACGTTGGTAAAGGGTATATAAGATTCGGCACAGACGAATATAGCACTCTTACTTGTTTTTTGATAACTCTGTCAACTTTGTGTTGTTATTAAATGGCGCCATGCGAAAAATTATTTGGTAAACAGGTAACTAGTTAAAAAATACTCAATTAATTACAAAAACATTTGTTGATTGAAAATAATAAACTAATAAAAAAGCATTATTGATCGTAATTTTTTACAAATACAATAATTTCCTCACAAAACGTCAACCTTAAACATCTCAAATGTACTGTGAACGGTTGTGTTTAGTTTTTTAAAACACTTGCCTTAAACACGTTTAAGACCATAAGTGTGCACATGTGACATGATTTTTATGTGCACTTTTGTGTGCACCGTGTGCTTGTTAAACATTACGATTGAGAAAGCAAAACGTATTGACAGTACATGAGGCTGAGTACTCGTTTCTTTTCCACTCGTTTCTCTCTCTCTCTGGCCAACTAATCAGCTTAGCAATAAGACTTGCGTAGTGCGAACGGGGACTTATAAAGGCGCTAACGGGAAGTGATTTAGAAATTCTGCTATTTAGTACAAAACTGGTTACTGGTTTGCCGCAATAATAATATATTTTATTATTCTATGCGGCATACGAGTAACCACTCGACGATATATATATATCCTTAGATCAACTGTTTTTCTTTGCCCACCACCTGTACAACGTTGTTTTTCCCTCAATTGCTTTGGATTTATTTACTCTACGTTTAAAAAAAAAGCTCTACGTTTTGTTTATTTTTTACTGTTTGGGTTGTTGTCATTTTTGCATATTTTATGTTCAAGAATCGTGCATTGAATTTTGTGTGTCTGACTTGTGTTTCAGCAACCTAAAGTGTGTATGGAGGCATGATTGTCTGTTACTGCTACTGGTAACAACTAACAAACGTTTGTGCACTGGAACCAAAATATTAATACTGTTGCACATAAACATTCATAACGGTACTGACAAAAAGGACAGGGTTTTCACAAAAATAGACGTTTATATACATATTAAGGGTAAAGATTGTTCATGAACATCTTGTACGTCCAACAAAACGATAATAGCCTTTGCAATATCTCCGATCATACTAAACGATCACTTATTAATATAAAAACCGGGTGGTAAAGTACGGCACTTCAATAGAGTTTAAATGAAAATATATTTTTAATATAAATATTTAAATTCTCTAGAAAGGATTCAAAAAAGGAAAACACCAAAAATTAAGTTTTTACAATTGTAGCAACAACTATTAAAGTAAATGCCCAGAAACTGCAACAATAGTCGCAAGTTAAAGGTGCATCACAAATTTGAGTTGATAACACTGCTTTATTTGAAAATCGATTTAACAGCTGATTGTTGTTTTCTGTTTAGTTCGCTTTGCCATTTTATCGTGGATAGACTTATACGAAAGCAACGATTGCACATTTTTAAAAAACTTTTATCGAAACAATGGTTATGCTCGTCAAACTAATTGTACAATGGGTCTATTTTATGGTACTCATGATCAGCGTTACCATATATATTTTTTAAAAAACTTCCTAAATCTGAAAAAAAAACTTTTTTTCCAAAACAAAAACTTTTTTTCTACAAAAGTACCAACATTTTGAAAGAAAACAGCTGATCGATATTGTTATGTGAAAAGTAATGAAAATGGTTAGGCTAACTGAGCCTTTAGACACTGTTGCAGTAATAAGAGAGTGAGAAAATATAAGATCGTTTTATTTCATATAAACATTACTCTTAATATTTTCATTCAATATACTGCAAAAGTTCAATTATAGACATATTTATAAAAAACTTGAAAAAACTTTATATTTAAAAAAAAAACTTTTTGGCATCTCAAAAATCTTCCAAAAAAAGGGAAAACTTGACAAATGGTAACGCTGCTCATGATTGTTTATGAGGGGCTGGAGGGGTTGGATCGTAATCTCACCACATAAACTCTTAACTAGAATGTGCATCCCGTAAGATATCAAAAAATGTGCTCCGAATAAGCTATAGCCGCTGTACAGCAAAGTATTGCAGAAAACCCATATCAATCAATCCGGAGCCCTTTTTAGCAAATGGAGATGTCTCCATCCACTTTATGTACGATATAACGGAATAGTTGAAGTGTAACGACCATCGTATGTGCCGCCAATGCGGCCAATGGATTAAATAATTAATTCATATTCATTTTGATTTTCTATACCAAATATTGTTCACAGATGAAGATAATATTTAGTTGAATGGGTTCGTAAATAAAAAAACAATTTTTCGCATTTGGAGCGAATATAATTCACAAATTGTCATCCAAAAACTGATCTAAATATATATATATATAATCCTTCAAATTCCTATAAGGAACATATGGCCTTTATAGCTGATCTACATTGAGTTCTATCTGATGCTGTTCTTTTGGCTTCATTCCAGGTTAATCCAGTTGTTTGTAATTCAGCTTAAACTAGGCGTATCCATGTATTTTTAGGGCGTCCCCTTCTTCTTGCTCCCTGTGGGTTGTAATCAAGAGATTTCCTATTGATGTCATTGGCTGTCGTACGTAGGGTATGACACAAGCATTTATATTTGCGTATATTTGATCTCATGGTAAAACGAAAATTGCTACATTCTACAGTTTGTTGCAGTTTGAGTCCAAAATATTTTGATAGTTTTTGTATATCAAGGTTCTTGGAATTCCAGCTCTCCGAGCTACAAAGAAGCACTGACCTTACATTGCTATTGAATGCTTTAATTAATGTAAATACTGCAATGTTAGCTGCCTTTCAGAACTTATTCAAGATTCCAAACGTTCTCTTAGCCTTCGTCAGTGTTTTGAATATTTTCGCTAGTTGCATCCTTTACACTGCATCCCTTTTAATATGATGGAGTGACAGATTGAGCCAAATACTCGCTAAAATTATATAAATAAATGATATAGATTCGATTGTCATTAGACTGTCTGCTCAGTAATTATGCGCAGACTGTTCATGTGGTCTATGCAAGATCTACTTGGACTGAATCCTACCTGTTCTATTCTTAACTCAGGCTCTGATGCTATTAAAGGTCGTTTCACACTATAATACAAGTATTAATACTTTTGTGGAAAATGCAACTCTGACATATTGAGTCGTTATTGTCTTTTGAAATTTTTTAAACAGAAATTAGATTAGGGAGGGATGCATTAAGACACATGTAAAAACTATTTAATATGGTGATGCCCTGCCAATTTTCGCACTCCATCTGGTTTTCTTTATTTTGGGATATTGTTTATTAATACTTCCCTAAGGGCAGTCGGCAGTCTTCCAAAAGTGTTTAATTAACTATTTTTTATACTTGCCAAGAAGGATTTATTAGCTTTGAACAATTTAGGAGGAATATTATCGGGCCTTACAGCCTTGTGGTCTTTTAGCGCAAAAATAAGCTATTACTATTATTATTAGAAAACATAATGTTTGGTGCGCCTTACCAGCTGGCAGGGTCATTAGTTCATATGTTTTCAAAAACGATGACAGACAGAATATTACTGTCAACGGCAAAGAATATAGAGAAATTATTACAAGTTTCTTCTTACTTCAATTACCTGGCCTTAATCTTGCTGACTGTGATTCCAAGAAGATGGACCATATGTCGCAAAGCGCACCCTGCAATTTACTTACTTAAAGAAACTTTTGATGAACGAATAGTTTAACAAAGTGGTCCTCTTAACTGATCACCAAGACCATTTGATCTAACACCATTGGATTATTTTTTTAGGGGTAATGCTGGTGTCTTTATCTTAAGAACGAACATTCGTAGTTCTTTCAGACTGACGAAATAATACAGTGTTTTCCAGATCACTGCTCGGTCAGAGCAAGTGCCAGCATTTGGGAAACTGGCACTACAGATTTCTGTTGCATATGCAGGGATGAAGAAGAACCAGAAACCATTTAACATATTATCTGTTACTGCCCGAAGCTGCAACTTCATATGATTAGACGGCTGACCAGACGTTGCCATAAGAGTATTACGGATATCGGGAAATGTAAAGTAGAGGACATCCGGTGCGTCAACATGAGAATCCAGTGGTTTAATAATGGATAATAGGGTCACTTCTGGGTATAAATGAGAGGTAGGTAAATATTACATTTTAATGGGCAATAGCAGGGAATCAAAATGGACCCAATTGGGTCTCCGAGTGGAGGTACGGTATAGCACCACCCTTCCTAATCTTACCTAACCTATGGGTTATGTAAAGTCACTAGTCAACGCCAATAAGCACCATAAGCAACTGGACACTTGAAAATCAACATTCGGTGAGTTATTGGCAAAATACGGCCACAAATACTGCAAAAACTGTGTAAAAACTCTAGTTCCAGTTTACGCCATCTACGTGTCAGTTGTGGCGGCCACATGGCCAAGTCAATCATGTGTTAAGTATAAATGGCATCAAATTATTTATCTACTTAAGCCAATTGGATTGATACAAAATATATTTTTGTTTGCTTTATTTGAATTTAAAATGCTGTAACTCTAACAAAAACACTCTGTGTGAACAATTGCATGGAGAGATGCTTCCACGATAGATATATAATTCAGCAGACATTCTATCCTTATCTTGAATGCGATGTCAGCGTTTTATTACAATCGTTCTATATTTTCAATAGCTGCAATACATGATGATCGGATTTGATTCATCGCACCATTTGTGGCAAATCCTGAACCTTTTCTGCAAACTGTTAGGATCTAGAACTGAGTATTTTTAGGCATGTGGATGTTTTCATTAGGTGCACACTCTAGAAGCTGGTTGGTTGGCTAAATTGGCTGTCCCTGCTATTATAAAGCATTTGAGTAAAACTGGAAGAATAAATTTTGCCTTCGAGGGCATGAGTACTAGATGCTCATCCTTTCAATAGTTTCAATATGTCATTGAGTTCATGTCTGTGCGTGGCGGGACAGTAAAATGCCGTATTTCCCTAGCTAAAGTCTAATTTAATTTTTTTTATTTTCTTTAGAAAATCACATTAACTAATAAAAAGATTTGATTCTATACGAATTGAAAGAAATAATACCTGATTAAAATTGAACTCTAGTTCAATTCAATTTAATTAAGTATCACGAGAATCTTATAACTTTTAATTCAGTAATGCTTAAAAAACTTTTCACAATACAATCCTCAGCTGTGCATTTATTTAAAAAAAATTTACAAGACGCCAAAGGTTTTACTTCTGCTATCACCGAAATATGGAACCAATGTCGAATATCTGCTAATCTATGTTGTTTTTTAAATCAGTAAAACCGCCTTTCTTACAGCTGTTACTTGTTTTATGTTTAGTTTGGCTTGGCATTTCATCGAGAACAGATTCGAGACGACTTAGTATTTCAGAAAGGAATCAAAACAAAATTAATAGATATAAAGTAATTGTATTCTACAAAAAGTAATTTCTTATTAATTCTTCAAAACGATTATAATCAGAACCTTATATTCAGTAGAGAGTTCTACTACAATTGAATGCCCTTATTGTGAAAGAGCCTTGGTTTCAACAAAATGAACATGTAGTGCATCGTTTACTACGACAACATTTTTGAACTCGTAAGAATCATTCGATATAACACTGCTTCACTATTTTTTGTCGCGCTACATCAAGTCTCTAGCTCCACCCTATTGACGATAATTCATTTCTCTAGTGAATTTTTTATAATATAATTAGGAAAATGCGTGATAGCTATGCTATTTATGTCACCACACAGGATCTAGAACGTGATTTTCGTAACAAAAATAATCGACACTCTTACAGTTGTAAATTAATTTTTTTTTATAAAGAGAACTAACACTCAGGCAATTAATGCCTAACACCTAGGTGTTACCTTCTTTAGGAAAGGAATAGTGATATAGAAGACATGTGGTGAAGGAAGAGATAGAGGAAAGTTTCATTCTCTTACAACTCTGCTCTTTGAACGTTTTTAATAATGCAGTGTTGCAGCGCCTCTGATGTTAAATGAGGCGTATTAACTTTTTTGAAGCTGTGTTTAGTAGGAATTTTATTGGTTATTTTACATCGCCGATGATTCCGCTACACAACGAATGAGGACGCTCTGATGTTACATTAGGATTAGTATCTGCTGAAGTCAGAAACCAGAGAATATAGCCAATCGGCTGTAAGAAAATAATGCGGAGAATTTGACATCATCATATAATATAATTTTATTGCATTGTTACTTAACACATTAAGCTTGTTTTATATATCTAAGCAGAATATCTATAACCGGGTGTCCTAAGACACCTCTTTTCTTTTTTTTAAGGAGTTTTGGTTCTTACTTACATGTAATAATCTTTTTCGAGACTTTTTAGAGCAGTTCCCTTTAAGAAAAAAGCTTGACTATACCTTCTTTAGAGCTATATGAAATGTTATCAAAATCCATTATCGCTTTAAAAAAGTGCTAATTTATTTAATTATTTTCTAATTTAAGACCCACTGTGCAACGCTTCAGGGCTTGGCACTTGCCAGGCTATTATATTTTCTAAAAAAATGCTGTGCAATTATCGGCAAACATAATTTCTTGATATATATTTTTAGAAGTGTAGGTCTCCAATAGACTGAAATAGCACTGAGTATCAACACCTCATATGCGAGCACTCTCAGTAATCTGTCATTGTTAATGTGATCTGGACCACTGTACGTGTGCCGCTTGTCCCATATGTTTTAACACAAAATATTTTTATATCATTTAAGGCTGTAAGCCAAAAATCTTAATACTAACAAGTTTGTGTTGGCAGACCCTGTATAAAACGACTTTCCTTCCATTCGCATTCAATAAGTTTCGGTTACAGAACAACCAGCCTCACACGAATAAAACATTGCACAATGATTTTTTTTTATAATTTTTTTTCATGCATTTAGCACAAACGATAACAAAAGAATAAAAATAGGAATTGTTGCAGTGTGGCTAAGCAAAATTTAAAGTTTGATAAAATTTGAATTTCCATTTCATTCATTTTCATTTTGCAGATTCATGTAGTCGCTGTACAAAAAGATTTAATTTGCCAATTGCCTTTGGTTTAAGCATTTAAATAAAATTACAATGAAACATGAACTAATTTGCCAACTGCACAATTGCAATTACAAACGGAGCTTTCGGTAACAAAATCTTGATTTCGAGGTGGCATATAATTGAGATGGCCGATGTTAGCAGAAACTTTAAAATCTGCATAAACATAACTGCAATGAATTTTAATTTTAATTTGATTTTTTTTATACTTGTTTAGCCGAATAACCTAAATTTGGTACTCTTTAAGATGCAGATAAAAAGATTAAGAAATATGTATGTGGCAACAAAAGTTTTAGTATTGAATTAATTAAAAAAGGTAGAGAACTTCAACTGTGCAACATTGTTGTTGTGTATCAGTTCAGTTTATGTTGGATTGCACGATTGCATTTCGAAATTATTTTGATGAAGTGTGTAACAGTAGTGTGATTCAGTAAGTTTTTGCGAACCGTAATATATGAAAATCGATAAACATTTTTTTTCGTTTGCAGTAACGGTAACTCCAAGTTCACACTGCACAAGTTTTATTGCTAAGCTTATCACTTTTTCTTCTCTGAACTTTCATCTGCGTTCACACAATGCATGTCTTATTTTTGGGCTCATATTTTGTATGTACAGTTTTATATGTGTGCACGTGTGCGTTTTTGTAATATTACGAATGAGAAAGCAAAACGTATTGAGATTACATGAAGCTGAGTACTCATTTCTTTTCCTCTTGTCTCTGTCTAATACAAACTCATCAACTTAGTAATAAGACTTGCATAGTGCGAACGGGGACTAATGCCATTTTGTAATTGGTTTTTTACTATAGTGGACAGCTGTGACTCACACATCATTTAATTCTTTATCGTGTGTGGCATCTCTTAATACAAAATGTCAAAATTAAGGAAATCACAAAGAGGAATAAAACAAAATAAATGGATTTGAGCTTGTGATTTTAATTTCTTTACTTCAACCTAAAGCGCATTCCGTTAAAATATATCTGCAGGAAATGGAACTGACACAAGATTAGTCGCGTGACTGGTACCCAAGTGATAGGGACCAGTTCTAGTTCTAACAATTCCTATGAAGCGGACCAGTCACTGTTACATGGGGATGGCCTAAGATTGGTTAATTGATACTTTGTGTGCACCTTGTGACTTGTCATTGAACTATCCCATAGAGACCTAATCGTTCTAGAATAATATAAATATGTAAATAATGTAAAAATGTCATTCCGACACTTAACTGTAATAGTGATGCACGAATATTCTTATTCGTATTCGAATTGTAGAATATTCGGCCATTTTTAGATATTCGTATCCATATTCGTATCCGCCAGGACGAATTTTGCATTAAGATAATAGATTGAGATAATAATGCAGCTCTTTGTGAAGATATTTAACTTTGAGTTGTCAATACTGCTTGACAGGTGACCCATTTTTTATTGCCCCTACTTAGTTTCTTGTTAGTTTGGTTTGCCTCGACTAGACTGACCACTGAACAATATCTGTTAATTAAGTAATTTTTTTACAAAAAACCTTTGACAGTTCGAGAAACTCGTGAATAGTTTTCACACTTCTTCTACTCTAGAAAGCAAAAATCATGCTCAGAGGTGTCGTATAGTGCATGCGATCGAGTTTCTACTGGTGTAGTGCGTATTGGGGTATATAGTGATTAGTGCATATGGCAGCACGCTTAGGAATTGAAGCTGGATCACTGGCTTCTTTACAGGTACTTAATATCGCTCATGCGATGGATCTGATGTTTCAACACGTACTGAAACTGAGTTAGGAAAAGAAGAGTTTGGTATTTGAATAATATTACAAGATTAATACCACTAAAATGTCTGGTGTGAGACTATCTGGCCATCACCGATAAGCAACAGATGATTGACGCCTTGGAAGACAACATACACCATCTACTTATAAATATGTAGTCTCTATTATTGCAAGAATTCAATTAAAATTGGACTTGACAATTGGACGGCTTCCGGACCACCCGATAAAGTGATATTAAAAAGAAAATCTAAGCAATGGACAGCATTTGCCTGTGTTTTATCTCAATTTAAGGTTCTATACCTCAAAAAATACTATTTTTAAGTTTGTTATCATCAGCTTTAAACAAGATGGTGAAGTAGTCTAATATTAGGATCGTCTGGATGCCGCGGCATAGATTATTTTAAGAAAACTCCAGAACAGATGAGCTTATAATAACTGGAACAAATTTAAAAGTTCTCTATGATATGTAACAGCAAGGTTATTCCTACACTGGAGGAAGCTCAGTCGTAGGCAAAAGACTGTGGAAGAAATAAATAGAAGGTGTGCCAAAATAACTGCCTGATCACCAGGCAGTTATGGACTCACTCAACTAGGAAAAATATGGTTTCTTTGATAAGAAAATAGGAAATAAATCTCTGGTTTAGTGTCCATGTAGAGTGGATACTATACTATAAAATGGCATGCACAGGCGTTAGGTCGAATAGACTGACTTTTGCCGTGGCTGCTAATTCATTGATCAAGTGGAAAATGTAAAATATTTTCTATGGCATTGCCCTGGACTAGCAAAGGACAGAATGCCCACTAGACTGGTCGCAGCTTGTATGGAATTTTTTATAGCTTTGCTATTTATGGCACGATACAGGAGTTAGAACGTGATTTTCGTAACAAAAATAGTTTACACTATTACAGTTATAAATTTATTTTTGTTTCGATTTCTTTGTACGAAAAATAAACGAAACAAATTGTTTGATTTTGCTTTGTTTCGTTCTTTGAAGTGATTGAAACAAAAACAATGAGAACCATTGCTTAATTTGTTTTTGTATTGTTTTTACATATGAACACAAACCAGAAAACGCAGCTGGCTAGCAGCCACCACCGGCCGCCCACAAGACAATACATTAATTTAATCGTGTGTCGATAGAAAAGAAAATAATGGCAAATAAATGCAAACATTTTGAAATATTTGCGGTGAATTTGACATAATCACATAATATAATTTTATTGCATTGTTATTTAACACATTAAACTTGTTTTGTATAGCTAAGCCGCATAGCTATAATCGGGTGTCCTAAGACTCCTGTCTTCTATTTTCTTTAATTCTTAATATATGCGCTGTCTTAAATATAAGGTTTGCTATCATACATGTGGAACTAATTTTTCAGCTCAATTCGATGGTGCCTAGTGGGGCCTAAGGTACCCGATACACAATGAGGCATTTTGTTAAAAAAAAGTTAAATAATTATGCAGTCTCTAAATAAGACATTCGATTGTTATAGCATTTGAAGAGGTGATAGAAAGCTTAAGCCTGGAATTTGGACTACATATGTAACTTTATAGGGGGCGGAGCCACAAAGCACCAAAGTGGGCAATTTTGGCTTAATAAAACTTTAAAAACGATGCCAAGCTGATGTTTTTGATCTGTTTTTTTTTTGTGGCACATTTATGGGGTTTCGCTTACAGCTTAGGAAATATTCGAGAAAATAAATTAAAATTTTGGCTTTGGTCCAACCACTCTTCTGCTACTAGAGAAGTCAATTCCTAATCGATATAGAAAAGGAAACTCATTATGAACTAAGAGCAAAATTTATAACATTAAAAAAAATTCGTATCAAAAGCACAAAAATTACACGCAATTTAAATTAAAATTTTGAAAAACGTCGATTTTTCGTCGTTTTTTGCAGAAAGGAGTGGGTTAATTATTTCGCTATTAAAGGGTGTTTTTTTAGAGGTATAGAACTTCGAATTGAAATAAAACACAAGAAAATCAATTTAATGTCCATCAATTTGGCTTTATTGGAAGGATAATTTTATGCCATTAATGTTTAAATATGATTTCGGGCATGTGGCCGCCGCGGCTGGCTCGAATAAAGCCAATTCTACAGGTCCAATTTTCAACCACTTTTTCGAGCATATGGGGCCGTATGTTGGCAATAACGCCACGAATGTTGGCTTCCAAGTCCCCTAACGTTTCTGGTTTGTTGGCGTAGACGAGCGACTTCACATATCCCCAAAGAAAATAATCCAATGGTGTCAAATCACACGATCTTGGTGGCCAATTGACAGGTCCATTCCGCGAAATTATGCGCTCATCGAATGTTTCCTTCAATAAATCGATTGTGACGTGCGCTGTGTGGCATGTAGCGCCGTCTTGTTGGAACCACAACTCATCCACATTCAAAATCTTCAAAATCTTCCATAAAGTTGATGGACAAAGCTCCAATTGCTGTGCACGGTGGCGAATCGATTCATTCGGGTCCTCTTCAACACTTTGCTCTACAGCGGCAATTGTTTCTTCGGTGCGTACTGTTCGACGTCTCTGCGGATGCGTATTATCACATAGAGTAAACGTAGTGCGAAAATGATCCATGGTTAACCGAATTAATTGCTCTGATGGACGATTATGTCGACCATAAAATGGACGAAGCTTGCGGTAAACTTCGCGAACAGAACCATTATTTTCGAAATAAATTTGCACGATTTGCAAGCGTTGTTCTTTTGTCAACCTGTTCATGATGAAATGGCAAACCAAACTAAATATTAATCACTTGACAGCTGACAAAATGGCCGCCAGTTAAAAAAGTGATGCCAACTTAAAGTTCTATACCTCAATAAAAAACACCCTTTATAAGCAATTTTTGCCATAATTTCAACCCCGTTTGTCCACTTATTCAAAAGGTAATACTGTAAGAAATATTAAAAATAAATTTTTTATGCAAAATTTTCGTTATTGAAGGACCCATGTCGTTTCGCAATATACCTATTTTTGTTAGAAATACCAAATTTAAGGTTTTTTTTATCTAATTCCAAAGCTGGAACCAAAAATTTCATCACACTACCTTAACACACACTATGTTTTTAAATATTTCCAAAAATATTATCTGCGCTCGGCGAAAGATAAGAAAAATACAGCAAAAATACTGAAAAATTCCAATTTTTGGGATTTTGCGAATTTTTTTTTTTTTCGGGAATTGCCGGGAATTTAAAAGCGAATTCTATTTGTTGTTACTTTTTGTTCATTAATTGCATCATTTTTCACCTAAGCGAGTATTTTCAGCTGAAAACTATTTTCCCCGAAGTTAGGGATACACTGTAGCAGCAAGTTTTTCTCACATTTCAGAAAAATGCATTATTTTTAATGTCAAAACACATTATTTTGCAATTGAACACTCTCATATGCCACAACATGTCAGTCTTACTTTTAGACAAGCAAAATTTTGCAGGTTCATGCTTAAGTCATGTTTTTCTCTTCTTTATTAAAAAGAAAAACATGCGTACTTTAATAAAAAAATTAAAAAGTGAATATGCAGTTTTCTTTAAGTTGTGTCAACGTTTATGAAGAGTTTGTTTTGAAAGAGGATTTTTTACTTTCTTCTCTTATTTTCCTATAATCTGGCGAAACGATAAATGGCTTCATAATTGTATGTTTAAGCTTTCTTTAATTGGTGTCACAGAGATGGTTGAGTGAGAGGGAGCAAATGCTTAGAATGAAGAATATTAGGCCAAAAGCTAAAGCTTATTTTAAATTGTGTGTCTTAAATTCGACTACCATAATTAACACTTACTTATTTTCAATGATAATGTGAAGGCCGCTCACCTTTTCCTTTTCCCTATAGAACTTAGAATTCCCATAATATTTTCATTAATGAAATTATACATAATTTTAAATTGAACGTTGCAAGACCAGATGCGGACAATATCCACCAAGTAGAGCTCTCCTATATTTTTCCCAACCCTCTTAATGTGATTCATCTCACTCCAAAAATAGGTTTCTGTGTATGTAGGCAGCGACTTCGCAATATTCATTTAATTCGCCTTGTTAATATTGAACTATTTTGTTGTAAGACCCCAGGTAACTTTGAATTGCTATATTTTGTGCTGTTTTAGATAACATGAGGCCGTATTGTATATTAAGAATCAGCGAATTACAAAAAGTCGAATTTCCTCCCATATTTTTGTTGTGCACAAGGTTGAAGCTTCAGGAAAATCTAAAATTGCCGTACAGGTGCAACGTCACATGGAACTGCATTGATTTCAAAGGATGATAGGAGTGACACATTTCAGTGTGGAGCTTCGTCGTCTAACCAGTGTTTTAATACTGGTGATATGGGTGCCGGTGGTTTGACAATAGATCTGCTCTAGGGGTTTCATGGATGGTGATGTGTTTGCAAAATCCATTACCGAATGCTAATGTTAGACTTTGTTTAACCCCAAACAGACGACGATACTTACCATGGCAATTGGTGGATGGTCTTTGGGACATGCATTTATCCAACCCCAATATGAGTATTGACGTTATGCCGGTAATTGGTGAGGATTTCTCTTGTAGAATAAGTGCAGGTGTGACCAACCACATTCTCTGTGTGTTGCCAAGGGTAATCTACCTAAGCGCTCAGAGAATAGTCTTGGGTCTCCAGTGTTAAAACGATGCTAGTTATTGGTGTGACGCTACCAATCAGACACTACTCTAGATACTGTTCCCTGTCTGTGATCTTAGTAGCAAGAGCTTAGATAGCTTAACTATTTCAATATGGTATATGTTCATAGTCAGGGATAACTAAGTTCGTATATTGCAGCCTATATGTTCCCTGCAAGTCATAATGTACTTTCTAAGGGTGCATGGGCCGGTATTTCAGGGCACTAAAGTCTCACGACAATCTGTAGTACAGCTGCTCCCTTAACCGATGCTGGACAATTTTCGTTATCAGTGTCTGGTGATAGATACCTTAAATTCCACCAACAACTATACATGATGGGTCTAAGAAACCTGCACTTTTTTAAAAGGGGCAGCGAGTGGTTCTCTTGCGAGCCGCATATCTAACGAGTAAGGAAAAAACGCCAGTTTCCCTTGTATCTGCCCTGCTCTCTTCTCTTTGTCACTGCTTAAATACTTTTCCCTATTTGTTTTACATTTCCTTTTACTTGGCTCTTAAAATAAATCTGGCATCTCCCAAAGCATTTTAGGCAAAAAAAAGCATTATTGTTATTTCAACTTAACTGAGCTGAACACTTCTTCTCTTCTTTTCTCAGTATAGAGTAAACCTGAGCTATATTTATCAATAATTCCTTGGAGTTTGCTTAATGATCGTTTGCCGATGGTTTAAAGATCGTTAGTTCTTTTACGATATATGATCGATTAACAATGTTCTAGTAATTTCGCATTTTTCGAACTATTCCCATCTCGATCTAACTATCCAAATAGTGCTCTGTAAATTTTTATGAATTAAAAAAAAATATAGTTGATTTCAATTGAAATCTCTATTAAAATCTTTACTATTAACATCCAGTTTTTTTTTAATATTGCAAGATTTCATATCCAAAACCAAAACCATTGGTTGAAATTTTTCCTAAACTACAAGCAAACAACTGCAGTACAGCTAATTCACAAACCTTTTTAAGTGCAGCGGCTTATTATTGAGGTTAATTTTGAAACAAACCATAGACTTCATTAAGTCCCGGTCCAGACTAGCAATTTTTATTGCAGCAACCTTTTATTGAGTAGTGAAAAAGAGAGAGGGAGAAAGAGAGAAAGAGAGAGAGGAAAACAAAATGTTTATATTTCAACACTCTCTCACATATTCAAGAATTGCTGCCACAAAAATTGCAAGTCTGGACCGGGACTCAGTTAGCGATGAAGTAGATTTTGTTTTGTATATGAAATCTACTCGATTTTGCTTTAAATCTGGTAAGTATTAGATTTTGTTTTGCATGAGAAACGCACTATTACTACAAAACTTTTCTTGTCACCTTGAAAATACGAGTATAGACAAGCTATGAACTTCGCTACGTTGCTGGCGTATGAGAATCGAAATATTTTGAGCAATAGGAAAAGATAATAAATGAAAAATATGAAACTGGAAAATAAATATTTATGATATGGAAAGAAATCATTTTCAAGTGTTGGTCCTGCGTGATGCAAGTGAGTAAGTTGAGGGGGGGGGGGGCATACACCCACGCACATTATGCAGCTTAAGCGGATGTTATGTTGCATGTTTAGTATCATTATTTAAACTTCAAACGATCTGCATATATTTAAGCGCATAAACACCCATGCATTGAAGGAGAACGAGTGGAAGGAGAAGAAAAAACAAACACATTGTTGCAAGCAAACAAACAAACTCGCACCAGATGAGGCTGGTGATGATGCTGATGCTGATGCTGATGACTATGACTTTGGAAAGCAGAGACGATGACGATGATTTTATTGGGATGAAGGCAGACATGCTTTTAATTTTACTAGAGCTACTGTGTGTGTGTGTGTGCGTGTGTGTGTGTGTGTGTGAGTGAGTGAGTGTGTGTGTGTGTTTTTGATTTTCCAGCTAAAAGAAACTTTAGCATAAAAATGGTTGTGGTTGCTTTGTTGCTTATTTAGTCTTTTGTATTTAAAGTGTTTTTGGGTGCTTGCAACTGATGTTGCAACAACTCCTTCTGGTTTTGTTGCCGTAGCATGACTTGTAAGATGACACGCGCACATTCTCTTGTTTTTTTTTTAACTAAGACCTGCTTAACGTTTGCCATTGTTTGTTTTTATAATATATGCATTATTTTGTTGTGTTGTTTTTATATGTAAGTACTTTAACTTGAGTTGGCTTTTCCAATCTAGCTGGCTTGAGCTGTTGCTAAAGGTGCATTCATGCTGAGTGTTAAGGCAGAAAAAAACAAACACTGTGTCATTTTTTATGCCCTACAACAGCGTGACTCGGGAATATGTTGTTGGCTTAAAGTATGCACTGCAGGGAAGTCTAAGGTGAGCCATTCAATATATCGCTGTACCTCCTCTCGCCCATAAACTGGAAGTTATGTATGTCCTCATCTATAATAGAAGTTTTATTCCCATATCGCAAAGTTATATTAAGATTTCTTAATGAACCAAAAAATTACTCCCATCAATTATTATGCATCAAATGTTGGGTTCACAAAATTCGTTACAATTTAAAATAAAAATTTGCTTTGTTGCAACAAACAAGGAAAGAAAAAGTGCATTACAAACAAGTTAAAGAGTTCTTTGTTGTATATACACACATATAATGTCATTTTCTTTGCCGGCACAAGCCCGTGGGTTCAACATAAAGGAAGCTTAAGTACTTTCTTCCTGCTGTGTAATTAGCTTCAAAATGTTACAATACCTTTTTTCTTCTACTTTTTGTACTTGTATACGAGACCTTTTTTCTTTGCAACATGTCTAAAGCACACCAGACAAATTTAAGCGTCTGATGTGAGTGTATGTATGTATTTATTTGTTCATTTTATTTTAGTGCAACTAAAGCTAAAGTTTTTGTCTTTTCATTTAGGCGATGATGGGGGGCAGCAAACTAAAAAAAATGAAACACCTCCAACGAGATGTTACAAAGAGCTGAAATTTCAATTTGCATAGTGCTTTTTCGTTGATTTATTTCCACTAAATGCATGTTGCGATATTTCTTTTGAGGCTGGTGGAAACAAAACAAAATCAAAAACCATCCATCAAGTGGCCGGCCAAACACTCTGCCAAGTCACACTTGAGAGAATTCAATAAAATTTATTAAAAAACTCTAAACAGTTGCTGCAATAAATGTTTACTTTGTATGTATCTAGATAAAGGCCTGAATTTGAAACGTTGCACAATTTTGCTTTTTAACACACAAATTTAATATAAAATTTTCTTAGTCCAAAACTTGCCAGGAGTCCTTAATGGTCAATTAACATATTTATTTTAACTTGATTTCTTATTTTTCTATCTAATAAATATTTCTGTACCTAAAAGCGATAACAGCTTAAGCATGATACAATTGAGGAGCCGCAGAACAAAACGTGCTTTTTCGCATTTCTCGAAAAATTGGTTTTTTGGTATTTTTATAATATTTAGGTTGAAATCTTGTAGAAACAATCAAGTTAGCATTAAAATTATTTTTTTTTACAAAGTAAATGGGTTCTAAAAAATGTATGCTTAACAAAAGGTGCTTTTTTAATATATTAGTTCAGGTTTAACCACATTCAGTCAAAATTTTATCGTCACATACATATGTGTATTCGCATTACACAATGTACTTTTATCTTCTATTAACAAAACGTACTTTATTACTTTTTTTTAACAAAAGGTGTTTTTTTTATTTTTTCCCTAACAAAATGTGTTTGTTTGCTTTCTTTTTTGCATAAGGTGCTTTTTCCCAAATAAAAATGGAATTATATCAAACATCCTTAACATTTAATGGGGTGACTTATGACAGTTAGATACATCTATAGATAAGTAAAAAACTTGCTAGTATTTCCAGGTTCTTGCAGTTTTTAAATGGGCGAAAAAAATAAATCTCGATTTCCCAAAAATTTTAAATAAGCAAAAAAGCACCTTTTGTTCTGCGGCTCCTCAAGCACAAGCCCAGCCTGTTACTGTATACATTGCAGATAAATGTCAAACTTTGTTTATAAGCTGCAAAAATGTGTGTGAATAAAATGTTTATAGTGTTGCCAATGAATTTACACAAGGCTGTGTCTGCATTTACGCATTGAAGAAAATTACACTACACATCTTTTGTGTAGGTTAAAATTAAAAGAAAAATAAATAAAAATAGAACCCAAAGTAGAATTACACACAGATTATACAAGAATTTAATTACATGGCCTACACATGTGAGTAGAAATTACACACTATTTAACTACACACAGATTGGCAACACTGGATAACTATAATCATGCAGGAATGCCGCTTCTGCAATTGTACTTTAGTTACCCTGTAATTGCCAGTTTTATAAACAAAAGACATTTGTTTCTGACAATTTTTCGTTTGTTTATACCAACAAAATACATGTGTTTTTTGGTGTTGGAATTTTGTTGTAGTCGTGCATGTACCTAGTATAATTGTATCATGAGCTTAAGCGAGTCGCCTATAATCAAATACAGTGTTGCTCATAAGTTTGTTTCGAACAGCTGTTATCTATTCTTATGGTTATGTCACGTCTGATTGAACCTTAAACAGGCTTAAGGAAAAATCGAGTTATACAGTTTGGCGCGAACTTAATCATTAAACATTGCTTTTGAATAACGTCTTTATGAAAATTTTTTTGAGTATTGGAACCTCAAAAATATTTGTGTTAAATAGAAATAAATTCAAAGCGCGACTTTGAATCGCACACGAAGGGTTCTGAACGGAGAATGACAAAAGTATCGTTTCAAGTAATCTTTGAGTGTTGGCCGTCAAACAACTATGAATGCGTGTAGGTAAAATAGAAAACACACAAAAGGCAAACACACGCAGTAATTTTAACCAGCATACGTATAACTATAAACATCCAACAACTATGTGTATACCATACATACGATACAATTTTACTGATTACTAAAACAATTTCCAGTAACCAGTAAAATTGTAGGTACTGCTTACTGAAAATATTACAGTACCAGTGAAATTGTACTGCTTACTGAAAATATTGCATGCTATGCTACTTACTGAAATAATCGCAGTAGCATGTGCAAAATAAATATGAACAAATTTTTAATAGTAAAAAAATAATTTATTTACGGTTTCAACGTTTTGGAAAAATGAGTGATATAACTGAGTTTGATAGTGAATGTTCTATTAAGGATCCCAATTTTGTATTAGAGGAGAAGTTTTCTAAATCTTCGAACACGCGGTAGGAAAAGTATAGTGCTTTTAGTGAGATTTCAAATGATAGATACGATTTGCTCGATGGTAAAGAATTGATTGGTGTTAACAAAGTTCTCTTTAGTGATAAATTTTACAGAATAGCTGGGAAAGTAAGTAAATAATTCTTTAAAAACCCCGACTTGCAATCTGTCATCACTAAAATGTATATAGCGCACATTGTATTTCTGATGACTCGGGAAATTATCTACAGGAAACAATGCTATACCTAGCTGCCTAAACAATTACAAGGCTATTAACAACTTATTTTTTAAGTATAATACACCACTGCCATCATCTGTTCTCTTTTGCCGGTATTGTAAATCGCTCCAGAAGGCAAAAACTTAGTGACTCAAACTTTGAAATGCTTGTATTAAGAAAAGCTAACAGGCGAAACTGACTTGTGTTTCCCCGAATTAAAAAATAAAAAATTAATTACAAAAACATGTTTGGAATTTTACTGGTACTGCAATGTTTTCAGTAAGCAGTACAATTTTACTGGTTACTGGAAAATTTTTCAGTAATCAGTAACATTTTGCTGCTTACTGCCACAGGTAATGCATTACAAATGTAATGCAGTATTTCCATGTATGGTGTATACACATTTTTTAAATTACGCAGTACAAACGACAAAAATTACAATTTATAGACTATGTGAGCTGTAATGACATGCACGAATATAAAAATATTCTGAATATTAAAGAAAATATACATTTGTGCATACAGGGCTATTTTATTTACATACATACATAAAGCATATTTTCAAATAGCCACACGAACACCCACACATTTTCCATTAAATTTTATGTACGCAAATGATTGTATAGGGTGACGAATGATGAATAAATATTCCGAGTATTGCCGTATATTTGTTTTTGAATAATTAAACATTCATAACCTGTGTATAAATATACTCAGACTGAAATTATGAGAGAGAGTCCATTACTTTTATAAACATGTACCTTTTTATTTGTAGTTGTAACGTAGTTTACGTTTTTGCATAAACGGTGTAGAGGTGCTCTTGTATGTTGGAATGGGCTTGAGTCATAGTTGCTTGATAGAAAATATGTGAGCGTACAAATTGTTAGCTCTACAATTAGGATTATGCGCAGTTGCTGAAATTAAGGGCTCAGTTAGCCGAGTGTAATGTAATGTAACTGCAACAGTAGGAAACAGCTGATCGATATTGTTATGGGAAAAGTAATGAAAATGGTTATAGAGATGTAATGTAACGTAACCTAACTTTCATATAAAATGAAGTCGGTTAAATATCGATCAGCTGTTTCCTACGTTGCACTTACATTACATTACAGTCTGGTAACTGAACCTTAAGACTATTTACTTATGTATATTTTTTTGGAGTACTCACTGTTATTCTCTGACGGACACTACATACATACATATATAATACTAAAAAAAAAATAGGGTTGTTCTTTACCTTTGATGTACGGAACCCTAAAACTGATAAATCCAAATGACTGCCGCCAGTGCTGTTACACACTTGTGCCCATTTTATTGCTTTTTCCATGCCTAAACAAGATTTCCGGTGGTAACTGCTATGTGTATTCTTGTACAGTATTGAAACCATATCCCCGCTCATTCAATTCCGGCTCGCGAATACAATACAGTAACTGTATTACCCAAAAAATACGAATAACTCCTCCCGCGTAAATGCCGCACCACACCTGTTCTTTGTGCATAAGACTGAGTTTACATCTGGCATTTATTGTGTGCCATTTGCCCAAAAAAGCGTAACCAACTAATTTCTAATTAACAACTGTTTGATTCAGACATGTATTCATTTATTTAAACAGTTTGCAATCATGTTGGATTCTATAAAATTTTCTATTAGTTATGTATGGAACTATTTAACTTAATAAATACGTGTCTGAATCAAACAGTTGTTCATTAGTAATTAGTGGTTACGCTCTTTTTACGCTTGTGTGGCACATGGCACACAAGCCAAGTCATTGTCCCCAGAAACGAAGATTTTGTTTAATGACGTAACTGCTTAAATAAAAATGCGACTCGTTTCTCTTGATAATTTTTGACTCAAAATCATTCTCTTCGTTGTTGTTATTGAGGATGGCTCTATAGCAGTGGTCTTCACAAAGAGAAACACACCTAAAATAAGAGTATTACACTGAAAAAAGTAATAGTCTCATTTAACTAAAATTTAATAAAAATTTTTTTTCTTACATTCGAGAAGTGATTATTTTTTATTTTTGTTTTGTTGTTAAAAAATAAGAACAAGATATGTATATATATATTAGAAAATTATATACGGTTTTCGATTAAATTATTGAATATTTTCAGTTAAAAAAATTATATATGTGTATTATTCCTCATGAAAACTTAATGTAATTCAGGATGCTTTCTATCATAATGTCGCTTAAGATGAGATGCAAACATATTCTTTATTACCTGATTACTTAAAAGGCACTCTGCTTCCTTCAATGTGTTCAAAGAAAACAAAAAAAAAAAGATTTTTCCACTCAACATCCCACATTTTTATTAAATATTTTATTTTAAAATGCTGTAAAAAAGTACATATATAATTATACGAAACATAAACATTCATAAATTTATATAGCTTGTTATCAACTTTTCAGTGTATCAAAAAATATTTTAGTTCTCTTTAAAAGATTTAAAACACAAAATAATCCGACACACTCCTACTCTGTTGAAAGCTTACAAGCTACTGAATGAAATGTTTGTTTCACACACATGATTATGGTTGCAATTATGATTGCCATTAAACACAATAAAAACAAAGTGTATGGATGTTTTTATGAAAGATTTTATAACGTCGTTAATTTATTACAATTACTCAAGTTTTTCACAGGGAAATAAGCAAAAATAGCTTTTCATGAATTATAAAAGCAATATCACCAAACACAGTACAAGACTTAAAATAATATATAATGTAATAAAGATTAGCAATGCAGGTAATTTTGGTACATTTTGAGAAGCCGTTTTTTTAGATTTTTTTTAGTTTGAGCAATCTTGTTTGTAATATTCACGAAGAGAATAAATAAAAACCCGAACATTTTCGTTAGCTGGGTAATATGAATGAAGACCACTGCTCTATAGCAGTGATCCGCAAAATAAAATATGTTCGTATTGGTGGGAAAAATGCGAATAAAATAAAGTTGCACTTGAAGAAAAGTGTTCTTAATTGTTTGAATATTTTTCGTAAATTAGCAATATAATAAAAACTTCCAAATTAAATCTATTCACAGCGCTGTAAAAACTTCTAAGATGCCTCTTTAAACACTTTTCATATTAGTTTTAAATGTTTTATAACATAAAGTGCATTGAATATTGTCAAACGCATTTTTCTTTGATCACGAAATATTTCTTAGCTTCCATAATTATTATTATTTTTTCTGTACAAATTTTAACCTAAATTTCGTTCAGTGTTTTTGAGCACTAGACTGGCCCTTATTTATAGAAAATTCCTTCGATTTCCGATTGCTGGGCGGAAAAAGTTTCCTTTTGAAACCAAATGCTTAGCATTAAAATTTGGTAGCGATCGGAGAACGTTTGAGCCTGCCGCCCAAGACTTAAAGTTTGAAAAATCGAAATATATGGGAAAAATCAATTTCTTTATTGAAATACTTAAATTTTAATACATAAAACTAGTTTTAGTTGTTGATTTTTAATATTTAATTGAATTGCCAATTAAATTACCATTTCAACGAGCTTTATAAATCCAAAATTTAATGAAAAATATCAAAGTTAGACAATTTTATAGCTGAAAAATACTAAATACAGGCAAATTTAAGTGAGTGTGGATTTCTTACGTGAAGGGAATTTCTGACGATATGACTCGACGAACTGAAATACCAATTGTTTTTGATTTTCGTCATTTGTTAAGATTCGATTGTAATCTTTCATGAATTTGACGCCGCGTTCGGCAGCATCGTTTACGACGAACAAATTACGACAAAAGTCCAAAGCGTCTTTATAGTCATCATCTTCTTCCCATAACGATGGATCTTTTTCCAAAAAACAGGCAGACAAACCAAATACTGTGAAAAAATATTTTGTTTTATATGACACTAAATCGCTCAATGAACTGGAACGTAAAACTTCAACGTTTGCAATTCGACGGTTCTCCAATAGGTTTACGTTCGGTTCACTTGATTGGAGACATTTGATCATTTTGCGCTTTGCTTCATCTGAAACGGAAGGATCAAAAAATGCTAAAGCAACGTTTTCTGGTGCTTGATACCACAAATGGTTTTTGATTTTTGACAGAACTATGTTGGACACTGCTGCATCTGTTTCAGCGTATGCGATCGAGTCCTTTACAAATTGTAGATCTTGATTTGGAGCTGTGATGGCATTTGGGCATCCATACTTTGACATATAGTCGAACTAGAAAAATACATACATCTCGCAGCGCGCTCAATTGTCTATCTGTGCATTTGAATTGTTCGCGAAAAAGAAATATTTTCAAGCAATAAATTGCTTTTCCCATAAACCTTGCATGGGACGTTGAACTACACGTCCGAAAATTGCCACCGTTTCCACCAAGGAATGTGACTGTGAGCTGTAGAAATTCTTTATAATCAGCGCGAATTTGATCTTTTTGTAAATTTTGATAGCAGACATGTTTGACTTCATCACAATCCTCTTCGCTTATTTTTGAACGGACAATTTCGTCGTCGAGACCGCATTTGAATGAAGTTTGATTGAGATTGTCCCAAGCTTCCGCAAATCGATTGAAAATAGGAACTTCGGGTGCACTGGTCGCTGAGTATTTCAAGTCAAAAACACTTTTCAAGACAATTTCGAAAATATGAGGACGACATGGAAGTTTGATTAATTTCCGCTGTAAATATTGTTGTAAGAATGCGATTGCACCATTGTTAGGACCAGTGTTTGAAGAAGTAGTGTCGAAACTCATCGCACCAACGCGATCAATGATATTCCAACTAATTAAAGCATTACGAACAGCGCCCGCAATATTCTCTCCCGTGGCGGGTTCTGCAATTGCTGCACTGAGAAATTTTGCGGTGCCTTTATAACTGACGAGAATTGCGATTCGCTCAACTTTTTTTTTACCAACTATTGCTTCCATTAATTTGCCATCCCAATGAACAACTAATGATTGTGCACTATTTATCTACGGAAAAAAAATATATATATAATTAAAATTAAACCAAAAGTAAAGTAAATTACGTCTTCGACGAACTCGGCCTGAATCTTCTCAAATTCTTTTTCACGGTGCTTTCTTCGTAAATTTTGGAGAGACGTTCGATTGACAACATGCTCATCAACGTTGACACGCAAGGCTTCTGCCACTGCCATTATTATATGTATTGTTTTTCTATCGGAAACCTTAGCATCATCCAGAGCGGCTGAAAGACGTGGTGTTATCAATTGCGTACGGCCTCTTCTTTCCTCTGGTTGAGTGTCATAATCGTGCACGTCCATTGTTGGATCGTTGTCGTCGGAAATATTATCGCTTTCACTAGCACTATTGTTTTCTTCAATCGCTGAATGAAATCATAAAAGAAGTTAGGAATTCATTCATTCCAATAATTGATATGTATTATACAATGCAAATTAAAAATATTTACCAATATCTACGTTTTGAGACTCATCGTGCTTTCGCTTTCGTGACTCTTCTCTTGCTCTTCGCTCCTGCGATCGCTTTTCACGGCTGAATAAATGCATATCGACTCCGATCATGCATCCGGGGCGCCCTTTTTGTCTTTGTTTCAATAAAAATTCCCGATCATCTTCAATGCGAATCATCTGCAACGCGTTGTTGTGAGCAATGTCGAAGAGATTGTCCAAATTTTCGAGAAATTCTGCCTGATCTTTGTTCGCTTTCCCTTTCGACGACTTTTTAGAAACACGTCGCCATTCATTGTACAGTTTTATCAATTTATCAGCACATTTGTACAAATCACGGATCGGTAAGCGGGCTTGTAGCCAAAAAAGGGATGCAGCGTTCACTGCCAATCTTGCACTTTCTTTCTGCGATAATTTGGCGAATCGAATATTATAAAAATAGACTTGCAATACTTGTCGATTGGAGGGTAATTTAGCTCCACTTATTTGATGTGTCACATTGCCAATCAAATATATTTGACGTAATACTTTATCAGACGTACGAGTAATCACTTTTGATGTGGTTGGTTCCATTTCGGCAAAGGTTGATGGTTCGTCCGACTTTATATTATCAAGCTGCAAATCAAAAATGCAATCTTGGTTACAGACAATTTAATTATTATATTAATTATTGCCAATTAATGGTAATTTAATTGGCAATTCAATTAAATATTAAAAATCAACAACTAAAACTAGTTTTATGTATTAAAATTTAAGTATTTCAATAAAAAAATTGATTTTTCCCACATATTTCGATTTTTCAAACTTTAAGTCTTGGGCGGCAGGCTCAAACGTTCTCCGATCGCTACCAAATTTTAATGCTAAGCATTTGGTATCAAAAGGAAACTTTTTCCGCCCAGCAATCGGAAATCTATTTTTAGTGGCCAGTCTATTGAGCACACTAAACGAAAAACCAGGAAAAAATTCCTACATGTGTGCACATTTTCGTTAGTCGCTTTCTCAGTGACGACTTTACGAAAGAGTATAAGCATGTGTGTGATTTTCTTGTCCACAATTGTGGTATGGCGTGCGATTCACTGCTCTACAGTAGTTCACACGCGACTGACGGTCAGCGGTCAGCACTTTGTACGGGAACATGTGTAATGTGTGTACTCGACATTGTGGCATTTTGCGACATCGCACAATGGCAATTTGTTTGCCATTTCCAATATTTTTCGTTGTGTGGCATTGCGTTTCATATAAAAAACATGATGTGAACAGCGTTGCACACATTATGAAAACGACACCACAAAATGACTTCATAAGAAATGCCAGATGTGTACTCAGTATAAGCTTTTCAATAAACTGCACTGTAGTGTCCTTTTGGTGATGCATGGCACTTCGTGTGGTTGATGTTTCTCAGCGACATCGGTAGCCACAGCCATAATGCTATCAACAGAACGACCAGTTTGGTGTCGCCCCCAACTGTAAGATCTTTAGTGGTTCCAGTCTGTTTAAGTCGATCAGCTAAACAACTGAATATTTGTCCAGTTGACGCGACAAGCTTAGGAAATCCACGTCGCTATTCATGCTGTCCAAAGAACACCGAAAAAAATCGACACAATTATTCCACGCTCTTGCGGTGTATAGCGCCTTATTGCTTGTCTGTTTGTACACTGCAGCTGCCTGGTTGTCAAGTCGTCGGTTGGTTTCTGGTTTGGGGAACAGTATACTCAAACTACATTATATCTGCAGCAAACCAGAAACCAACCGACGAAGTGTCAAATATGATTGACGTGCGACGTCATTTGCAAATATTATAACTTCAAATACTTCGGATAGGGTGATTAGTTTTGCTCCACCCTGTAGACACTTTCACATCTCATTTATATTACTGCAAACTTTGTAGATTGTAGAATATTTTTTTTGAGGTTTAATATCACTTTTTCACTTAATTACAAAATTAATTTCTTAATTCTATAGTGCAGCTACTGCCATAATATTACACAAGTTTATATTTAAAGTTTTATACTTATAAAGTGAAGTGTCGCAACAATCCATTCGCCATTAATTTGCTTTCTATATTGTGGCCATTTGAATGCTCCTGCACAATTCATACCGACTGCTTTTGTTTTATTTTTTCTTCTTTCATTCTCAACTAATTTCCTTGTATTTTTTCTCCCGGTTTCTATGAATCATCTCTTTTTTTTAACATATACCCACCTTCATCATCATTAGGAGAATCATTAAATATTCGAGATAGAAGTACATAGCGATAGTTGCAGGGGAATAAAGGACCAAGTCCTGGTGAAGGCAAAAGAAATAGAATGTAAGAAAACATAAAAGAAGGAAACTATATTTACTGCAGCTATTTAACTTTTAACTTGATGCATCTGTTGCAGATGCTTTGTAGCTGTCGTCAAAGTTCTTCAACTCGCAACTCCCACATGCCACATGCCACATGCCAACGTGGTCTTCCTTTAAGGAATTTAACTAAAAGTCTATGTGTCTGATGCTGCAGTATTTAAACGTTGAAAGATTGAATAGACGAGAATAAAACTAAACTGCAAAATAATGTGAAAAGCGTTAATTTGGCACACTTTGTCACTTGGTTTTTTTTTGCGTCTCCATGCAGTTTTTTATCTATTTTTTTTGTGATATAAAGCTTCATGTCCATTTCGCAGTATAATTTCTTTCTTCATAGTTTGTATTTCCTCTTTTTTCGGTATCATCAACAGTTTTTTGTGGATTTCTCTGTTTTTTTTTAATTCTTCCTGTTGTTACCACTCGTCTTCTGTAATATTTTTTTTCTTGAAATTATTTTAGTCCTGTTGTCCTTTAAGCTAAATGGCTTGTAAAAGATTTCTTAAAATTTAATTAAAACACATTAAGCACAATGATAATATAAAAATGAAATGGAAAACAAAAAGAAAAAGTAAAAGAAATGAGTTCTTTGCAAAATTTATCTGCACATTAATTTAACAAATTAAAAGAATGTGAAATGAAATTGATGATGTATTATTTCATGGCGTCTTTTTTCTCTGTTCTGCATAACACTTGAAAACTTTAATTTTATCAGCACAAGCAGCAGTGGAAAAAGGATTTTAATTTTAAAAGTTCTCAGCTTCTTATTACTAGAGAATTTAAAGTTATATTAGCACTTATGTAAGTTAGTAGTAAGTAATGGCTAGAAAAATAAAACTTATTAAGAACAAATTAAATTTAAGAAAAGATAACAAAGGTGAAAGTGAAAAATTGCAATAAATGAAATCCATGGAAAGGTGATAAGCAATTGTAAAAAGAATTTTTGTGTAAAGACTACAAGTGCCGACTGGGCATTGTCAATTGTCATAATAACTGCATAATATATTGCAGCTTGCTTATGGTCCTTCGAATCCGCTCATACGCGGCAAAAGTAACGATTCAGGTGGGCAAACAATTTTAGTTTTATGAAAAGGATTTTTTTAACTAGGGACTCAACATAATATGTTACTTTTTAACGACTTATAAAAATATAATGCTTTGACTCATTATACGAGGGCTACTATTTATATTTCAGGAAAAGCAAATAATAACAAAAAAATTTTAATTAAAATAGCTTTATTGTTTTTCGAAATATCCCCCTTGATGATCAATAATGCACTTTTGCATTCGTTCAAACCATTTGTCACAGCAGTTTTTCCATTCCTCTTGAGACACCTCAAAATTATGTTTTTTCAACGCATCGACTGCTTCTTCGGCGCTCGTAAATTGTTGACCAGCAGTTTACCTTTGATATTCGGAAAGAAAGAAGTTATTAGGTGCCAAGTCAGGACTGTACGGAGGACAAGTCATCAATTTGATGTGTTGACTGCTCAAAAATTCATTTGTTTGACGAGATGTGTGAGAGCTCGTATTGTCATGATGAATAATGATTCGTCTACGGAGGTTAGTTTTACAAATTTCTCCAAAGACTTCCGGCAAACAAATGATTGTGTACCACTCAGAATTGACAAATATACGTTGCTCTAGCGGAACAGTGGCCACATAACCCATTCGGCCCAAGAAGCATGCGACCAATTGCTTCGCTGTGCTTCTTCCACGAACAACTTTTCTTGGATTTATATCGTCTTGGAATACCCACACGGTCGATTGCTATTTTGTTTTCTGCTCATAAACATATATCCATGATTCGGTACCCGTTACGATCTTATACACGTCCGTGCACCACTTGACACAAGCCATTTTTTGAGCGATTGATAAATTATGGGGTATCCAACGAGAACAGATTTTTTTTATAACTAAGTGTTCATGTAAAATCGAATGTATTGAAGTGGAAAGCTAAGGATGCCTCTATCTCACAATATGTCACATTACGATCATTATCAGTTCAGCACTGCATCGATATTTTCTGGCACAACAAACGATTTTGGACGACCTTCACAGATTTCTTTGGTGATGGAACTACGACCACGATTAAATTCACCGTACCAGCGATATACTGTGTTTTTTATAGTGCTTTATCGCCATGCAAAGAACTGAGCTTACCGACACTTTCCTGTTGAGATAATCCATGTCGAAAGTTGTGAAAAATAATCCAATCCAATTCAAATTTATTTTCTGAACTCTCTCTAAACAAAGCAAATAGCTCTTGTACATCAAAACTTTTATGCTAAAAACTGTCAAACTTTAGTACGGTGTTGCCAGATTTTAGCTATTGACATTAGTGTTGCCTGTACCTGAAATATTAATAGTTCTCCTGCATTAATTAATTAATTAATCATTAAAGTGTTGAAATAAATTTAAAAAAAATTTTTAATTACATTATGCAGGAACATAAAAATTAAAAACTCACCCAAATACATAATATGTATATTACAAAACGTAAAACTATAAATGTTAAATTAAAACTTATTTTATAACTTAATCAAGGCACTTAAGTGCCATAAAGATTTAACAAAAATTTAAATTTATATTGAATTATTAACAAATCTGGAACATTAAACTCACAGCAAGGTAGCAGCAATTAAAATTTAATTTCAAAGAAAGTCCACTAGATTTTTTTTTGCACCGCTTAAAAACACGAAATATATAACTAATAAATAATTTACCGCCTTTGGAAAGCCCCATAAAAATACAAGCAATTGACAAAATTATAAAGAAAATAATCATATAAAATTAAATTCAATCTGATCGTAAAACCAAAAATATTTTATGCACCAACAACAAATGTGGCATGAACACGAACTGGATTCTCACAGAGATTGTAATTGTGAAATAAAAAAAATATGTGTATGAACAACAATAAATTTCAACTTGAAGTGACAAGAATACAGAAAATTGTGACAACTCCTGTTTTGCGACAAAACCAAAATGACAATAATGTTTTTCGTCCTCCCAAAAAGTATTAAAGTAACGCAACTGGGTCATTTATCACCATCGCCGTCATTCAAGTAACCTGCGGTGTTATGGGGAATCGACTTGAAGCCTGACTCACATGCACTCACATATGAGAAGGCGTTATTATTTTATTAAAATACTTCGTGCAAAAGATGTTCAGTTGCTTTAAAAGCGATCATCTTTAAATCACATCATTCCAATATGACGGGCTTATGAATAAACATATCCACAACAAATGTGAGCATTTGTATGATTAACATGCTCGTGGGTTGAACAGAACTGTAATTAATTAAAGAAGCGGGCAACCAACTAAGTGAGCGCTTTGGTTTTTTTAAGTAGTTTGCAGCAGTACGAAAATTAGTTTTATACATACGTACATATTAATTAATAAATTTATTAGAATGAATGTTTTAATTGATTAATTTTTTATTTGAGTGATTTTCATACAATTTATTCATAATATTTCACTTAAGGCCAGTATTTACTAGCCTACATTATCCCACAGCTCAGTCACAATATAATCTCAGAGAATTTCGTCCTACTCTAAAAAACAAAATGTCAGAAATCATAAATAGTGCAATTGTAACTCAGAATGCATAGGAACTAGAGATGGGTGCGTGTCGGATTTTTACAACACGAGTACACGCTAAGAAGTCAACAGGATACTTCACAAATTGTATAGCAAAAAGTAGTTCTTTTATATTCAAATTAATTAACTTTTTTGTTTCATTTCACAACTTTAAGCTTAAGATATCCCTACATTGTCAAAAAACATGCTGGTGTGTTACGTGTTTGACGATACAAAATATTAAATTTTTCTATATTGGAAATTAATGCATAAGTAGATATATATCTTACACCCAAAATGGTTTCATGTTTTTCGTGTCAATTTTTCTCGATACAAAACGGCCCCACTATGCAGGTAATTTAATTTTTGTCACGAACATTTTGTGATGAGATGTGAGTGTTCGTATCATAGAAAAAACACGTCACTCGTACATTTCTAATTTTTTTTTTTTTATATATAATACATGATATTTATTTATTGTATCTTCATATATGAACTAACAATAAGTATTCAAATCTTAAATATAAAAATATAAATAGGCCCGACCAGTGTCGGACATAAGCTTAGTAATAGTTATATATAATACATAAGTAGTGATAATCAAAAGGAAAACATATAAAAACTAAAAGTATTTTCAGGAAGACCCATCTGGAGTGCTGTGAATAAGAGCCCTTGTGTCCCTCTTTTTTAGGCGGATGTGTCCAGTAAAGTTCAAAATATTACGTGCAAGCGGATTAGGATGTGACTCGAGTTTTGTTAGATATTTGCCTGCGTATTTTGCAATTTCTTCAGTCACTAGTGGCATATTCAAATCACGATGTATATTTGAATTTTTGATGTACCATGGAGCCGATGTTATCATGCGTAAAATTTTGTTTTGCCTGCGTTGAATTTTCTCTACATTTGAAGCTGAAGCAGTGCCCCATAGTTGAATTCCATAGCACCATATTGGCTTTAAAAGCGACTTGTATATTAAAAGTTTACAGTCTAGGCTAAGTGTTGAATTTCGACCAATCAGCCAATGTACCTGAGTTAATTTAAGTTTCATTTGAGTTAACTTAGAGTCAATATGGTGTTTCCATGTAAGTCGTCGGTCAAGGTGTATACCAAGATATTTCACATTTGAATGTTGAGAAACAACTTGATTGTTAATCCGAATGGGGGAATAAGTATCTCTTCGTAAAGTAAATGTTACTTGAACACACTTTTGTTCATTTATCTTGATTCTCCATAAGTTTAACCAAAGCTCCATCTGGCTAATGTGTTCCTGGAGTTTGCGGGATGCCTCATCAGGGTTTTCATGCATACTAAGGCAGGCTGTATCGTCGGCAAATGTGGAAGTATGGATACTACTGCTCACTGGCATATCACAAGTATAAATTAAATATAAAACTGGTCCCAGTATACTCCCCTGTGGCACACCAGATAAAATTGTTTCAGGCCTACTTGTAAAGTCTCCTTCCGCAACAGTGAACTTACGGGAAATAATGTAACTTTCCAAAAGATTTAAAATGTTTATTGGTAAGTAAGTCTTCAATTTTAAAATTAGGCCTTCATGCCACACTTTATCAAATGCCTGGGAAACGTCAATAAACAGCGCAGAACAATACTTTTTTTCCTCAAAAGTTCTTCTTATAAATTGAACCAATCTGTGAGTTTGTTCAATGGTGCTATGCTGACTTCTAAAACCAAATTGATGGTCTGGTATACACCCACTACTAATTATAATTGGGGACAATTTTGTTTTGAGCAGTTTTTCGAAAAGCTTTGACATTGTAGATAGTAGACTTATTGGCCTATATGACTCAGCCTTGGTTATATCTTTGACCGGCTTTGTAATCATTTTAACCTGGGCAAGTTTCCAGTTGTGTGGATAATACTCCAGTCGTAAAATAGCATTAAATATGAATAACAGGACTCTCATTGCAATACGAGGCAAGTTCATCAGCATCTGATTACTAATTGCATCAATACCCGGAGCTTTCTTCGGGTTGAGTTCGGCTATTAATTTTTGTAAATCACGCGTCTTAAACTTTATGTGTTGAGGGGGTAGAGCGACTATATTCGGCAAATCAGCAACACCAGTACATATATTTGGCGTAAAAACGGATTTTAAGTGCTCAGCAAATGTTTTACGTTTTTCAGTATCGCTTCTTGCCCAACCTGCAGTAGATGTGCACATTTCTAATAGAAGCCAATATTTTGGGGACAATTTTAAGAGATTATAATAAAAACTGGACTTATCAAAAGACTGTCAAAGATATAATCCACACTATCACAATTTTTTAATAAAATTACAATCTGATAGTGAATACAGACTGACCTGCAATTGCATACAAGCAAAATAAGTTAATCCATTGCAGTTTTGGTTCCCCTTCAAATTCTGACTGCGTACCCTAATGACTTCTGACTCGCTGGGTAGAAAGTCTTTGATGTACCCAGCAACTAGAACTCGTAAGTATAGCTCTTCTTTCTGGTCACTGAAATGCTGGTGTTTCCCAGAATTTTCTCCATACTAAGATCCTCTAAAGAAAGAAAGGTAAATGTTTTCCGTAAACCTTTTAAGTTCCCTGCAGAATGTGAAGACATAGTTAGGTTAGGTTAGGTTAGGTTAGCAGGCTGCTGGTAAGGAAGGGTGAAATTTTAGAGTCCAGCTCACTTGGGTCCAATACAATGATCCCTTTGTGTTACCTGTTAATTGAAGAGAAGATAGTGAGAGAGGGTGATAGGGAAATGATAGTGATAGAGAAGACAGGTAGTGAAGGAAGAGATAGAGGATAGAGGAAGGCTTCATTCTTTTACAACTCTGCCCTTTGCACATTTTTAATAATGCACCATCTGGTATCAAATGAGGCGTATTAAATTTTGAAGCTGTGGTTAGTAGCCATTTTATTGATTATTTTACTTCGCCAATTATTTTGCTACACAACGAAGGAGGGCGCTCTGATGTACATTAGGATTAGTATCTGATGAAGTCGGTATAGTTTTTTAGTGGCCAGTGCCTTATGCCTTCATCACTAGAAGTTTTCCCACAACAACTGATACAAAGGACACTAATGCAGATCAGCAAAATGCGTAATGCTGTTTTTAATGACTGTCGGAGACCGGGCTCAAACCCAGGCTGCAGGTTTTTTGTAGTCAACGTGCTAACTACTTCAGCCAACGCCACCCTCGAAGACATAGTTAATGAACGTAGAAATTTTCTCGCAAGGTTTGCTAAGTATTTTGAGAAAAAAGGGTGTTTTTTATAGAGTGACACAAGTTTAAATCATAATAAAACAAGGAAATATATTTTTAATAAAGCTCGTTTCATTCATATGTCGGCCACGGCTGACGCGTGCAACAAAAACTTTTCGAACTGTTTGCGGCCGTATTTCGCCGATAACTGTTCGAATTTTTGTTTCCAGGTGTTCAATTATTTGTGGTTTATCGACGTAGACAAGTGAAGTACCATAATCCTAAAGAAAATAGTCCAATGGAGTTAAATCTCACGATCTTGGTGGCCCAATTAATTGGCCATTACGTGAAATTATTTTGTCATCAAAAGTTTATTTGAGCAAATCAATTGGACCGCCCGCTGTGTGGTATGTGGCTCAGTCCTGTTGGAACCACATATAAGCAAGATTATGGCCACGTAATTGAGGTACGAAAAAATTGCGAATCATGTTCCTATACCGTTCACCATTGACAGCAACATTCTGGCCATCATCGCTTTTGAAGACTCAGTAATTTTATGTGGATGTCGTTATGTTTCGACAAAACCTTTTGAATTTTCCTCACTCCAAATGCGACAATTCTGTTTAGTTACGTACCCATTCAACCAGAAATGGGCTTCATTGGAAAATGGAAGAAGTGCACGATGAATTTGTCGAATAGAACAATTATTTTGATTAAAAATTTCAACAATTTGCACGCGTTGCTCTGGTGTAAGTCGATTCATAATGAAATTTCAAAGCAAACTAAACAAAAAGCAAATATCAGCTATTAAATGGATTCTCAAATAAAACAGTGATTCCAATGCAAAATTGTGACAATCTAAAAAAACATCCTTTACAACATCTGGTCAGACGAAAGCCTACCAAATCAATGCTATGTTGGCCTTATCTGTCCCTTTACAAATAGAGCGATCATCTAGAGTGCATTATTTATCTTGATATAAATCTGTTGAACATAGATCCTGTCTAATTCACTAAAAATTAAAAGCTTAATGCGGACAAAATTTTTAGTTAAAGGCATATTTTGGAAAAATCAACCGAATGGAAAAATGACACCCATCACCTATTTGTTGATTTCAAACAATTATAAGATTCCATAGAACGCGGTAAATTGTACAGTTACCTAGGCGAATTTGGAATACCTGCTCTCGTATTTTGTATCTCAATAAAGCTGCATAAATCTCTAATGGCAAAAATCTATAAAGTCCACTTACCGATTCTCGGCTTCGAATGTAATTTTCAAAAGCGTATGGCTAAATCAGGCAATGGCGTAATAATGTTATTCGCCGAAATTATATTGCTTATATCATCGCTAAAAATTTTATAGCTATGCTATTTATTTTAAAGCACAAGAGCTAGGACATGATTTTAATAACAAAAATAAACGACACTATTATAGTTATAAATTTATTTTTGTTTTGATTTTCTTATACTTAAAACCAAAGTACGAAAATAAACGAAACAAATTGTTGGAGTTTGTTTTGTTTCGTTCTTTGAAGTGAGTGAAACAAAAACAATTAGAAGGATTGCTCAATTTGTGTTTGTATTGCTTTTGCACATGATCACAATCTAGAGAACACAGCCGATCGGCTGTAAACCGGCTGATATCAGCCACCGTCCATAAGCAATGCATTAATTTAATTGTGCGCCGCTGGAAAATAAAATAATGGGTAATAAATTGAATATAACATAATCTTATTGCACTGTTATTTAATACATTAAATTTGTTTTATATAGCTAATCAGCATAGCTGTAATCGGGTGTCCCAAGACACCTTTCTTTTTTTAAGTTTTTTATTTGTTCAGCATTTTAGCGATTAAATTTAGATAATCTCACTAAACTCACAAATTCAAGGGTAAATGGGTCCTCATCGGGGTGTTTTTATATTCCTAACAAAACATGTTTTAGAAATTAAACATTTTTGTATTGGGACCACCCTAATGATTGAAGATGGAAGCTAGGTGTGTTCTGAATAAATGTTGGAGCAACAAAAATATTTGAGGTCGGTCATAATTCGGGGTAATTGAATGAAAAAAATATATTGTATGGGTGCCCCCTTAAGAAACGCAGACTGTGTGGGGAGAGGTATGTTCACAAAAAACGTAAGGGGGAAATATTATTGCGGTCGGTCTCAAGTTTTATCAAAACAGGAGCAACTCAGGGACAGTTGTGAAGTTTTTTTTTTTGATTATCTTTCCCTAGTTTTGACCCCGATGAGGACCCATTTACCCCTATCCAACCTCCATAATTTTTTTGTTCATTCTTTTCTTTACTAAGCTTTACAAAATTTGCATACCCAAATCCTGTTGCTTAGGTGTTCCATATAACACAATTCTACCCCTAATGTACCCTCTTTATATTAGTTCTGGAAAAGTTTAGACCAGTATATTGCGATGGCATTGAAAACTATTCTAACACTGGGTCTTCATGTAGCAATATCGATTGAGGCAATTGTCAAATTTAATTGCGTCTATGAAATTTCGTACGTGTAGACAGCGATTGCCATAAGTGTCAATCCATTGAGCAATGATTGCTGTGCTGATGGCTCGAGCAATTATTGCCAAGCAATATGCTGTCACTTTTGTTGTATTTTTGCAAAACAGTGAAATGGAGGAAAATATAAAAGTACATCATCCGAAAACATAATATAAGAAAAACTAAAAATAAATTTTTCGTATTTTTGCATTGGAAATATATATTTAAGGCAATAATACCTGCACTAAGAATGTGTAAGAATTGTGGAAAAAATTGCCGTACGTGTTCGCCGCTTCAAGCAAGAAGCAAAAAAAACAATAGATTATTTTGCTTGTTTTCAGCAATGAAATTGCTACGTGAAGACCCAGTGTAAGAATGTAAGACTATTAATTTAAGCAACTGAAGAATGATTGCAGTTGACTGTGACCTACTATTTAGAGCAAAACTGGAAGCAGCCAAAACCCACCCGGGTTATTTTGCTAAAGATAAATAAAGTTCTTTAATGTAAGCAAGAAATTGAAGAAAAGACTTACTGACAATATCACATGGCGATATCATTATTAGAAGTGATAATCCGCATGACCCCGATCGAGTTAATTCAACGTTTCTAAACATTCCTTGGTGAACCGTACAACATCTATATCACTAACCAACATCTGATAGTTGCTCTCGTATTTACATATAGATATGTAAAATTATCTTGTTGTATTAGCAGCAACCAGTATGTATTCTAAGTATAGATTCAAAACAATCACAAACCTTTTGTAAGTCATTCATGGTCAAATTTGGGCTAGAGCCCAGATCTTCGTTAAGGGGTACTCTCTTGAAGAATCCCAAGATTGATGTTGGTTCTATTGTTTGCAGTTCCTAATCCTCTGTGAAATAAGGTTTGATAGTCCTTCAAAATATGCTCTGGAATTTAATTCTCACTATCACTGAATTTTCACAGACTGTTACTCTCAATGCCAAGTCTATTGAGATACTTTCTTAATCTGCAATGGCTTGTGAAGAATCATTGTGATCAAAAGAGCTTTGCAACGATTATGGTTATGCACTCTAATCATTAGCTTTGCATGCCATTATCCAGGGATATTAAACCATAGGTTTTCTCTGGTCTTCTTTTTTTTCATTGATATATCTTCTTGGATTTTATATAATTCGAGTCCTATGGGCGGTGTAGCACCTTACGTCCAGTTTGATTACATTTTCTTTCTCTTCCATTATTAATTGTTCCGGAACCCAGTTAAAAAGGTGACCGTATTCATGATGCTTAGCTGATTTAGCTTAATTTGGCATTCTTAAGTAAATTTAGAAACCAAATCGTATGAATTAAATGATTTAATAACAGTCTGACTATCCGAGAAGATGACTATTTTTCTTCCTCGGTAGGTCTAGATTAAATTATGCGCATTTCAATGGCGTAAACTTCCGATTGAAAAATGCTAAGAGTTTTTCATTGTAGTTAACCCTCGGCCATACAGCTCCCATGCCAATCCCTTCCGGCATTCTGGAATTATCGGTGTACCACCCGATGATGCCAGTTCCAAGGGTGTATTAATGTGTTATTTCCCTTTTCTTGGCCAAGAGAGTACCAAACCTAAACCTAACTAAATCACATAAAAGTCTAATTTTTTCCACAAACGGTTGAATAATCTGAGACCGACTACTTTAAAAGAGTGCATGCTGATGGCTAGTAAAACCTTAAGGAACACAGAACAAGGATATGGTCACCACGGTAGTTATAGCACACTACTGCTTGTAGCAGAAGCTCTTGATTGATTCAACCCATCAACAATAAACTGTTAACAGGATGTGGCCTGACCATGTAATAAATTGATATCTGTTGATCCATCTATATGGTAGTGAAAGTACATATTAGTATGAAAGTATAACTAGTGTTAAGACCATCGTGGGGTAAAGCAAGGACATTAGGTGCCTACTCTAATTGGCTGAGGTGCTGGAGTTATCTGATCTCACATTAGAATCATCAGTTTATAGCTTGCTGATCAGAAGTAACAACTTTAAATACCAGTATCACTAGCCATAGTATAAAATTTTTATTTAACTTATTAAACCCTCATGTTCTTGTTGGTACAACAATTTCTAATCTATGGTAGTGGACACCATTTCTTTGTGTTTTTCAAGGATGATTGCTTCTTACTAGCCTGTTATATTAGTTTTGTCTATAGAAAGTAGCATGTATACTTACTTCCAGAAGACACTGTAACGTTCAGATCAAAATCTCAGAATGATAGAATAGAATATTTTGGTTTTAGTTGTCTCTCCACAGTGCTCAAGACGTCAATAATCTTGTATGCATGTGTATGCTTATGTCTTGTATCTGCATGTGATTCGTGAACTTGAAGTTAAAAGAAATCCTTTAGATCATTTATTTTATTTATGTTTATGTCGATATATATTTTGTGATAAAATAGCAAGAAGAGCAAATAACAGTTTGCACAGGCCACAAATCAAAGGCAGAAAACAATAAAAGAATGAATAATAAAATGATTAATAAAGATGGAAAAGAAGATAAACAAATGCAAATAACAAATTGAGCGAGACCCAGATGTGAATATTTATTAGTACGAGTGTTTTGTTTGGATTTGTTTTTTATTGTTTAAGCCAACAAAATCAAATCTGACAGACATTACGGCTGTTGCAAAGTAAAAGATGTATTGAAGTGAAATTGTGGCTTTTTGTAGACACCCTATAAAATAATTGTAATTTTTCTAGATTCTGAGGATTCTTGGTTTTTCCCATAGTTAGATTTTATAATTTGTACGTCTTCAGTGTAGCGTGTCGTTTCTGTAACAAACATGAAAATTTTTTGAGTCGAAAATATTGTTGGGGGTTTTGTGAAATATAGGATGAGTAAGTTTATTTAAATTTTTATATGAATAGCCCTGCGTTAATTGGTACAACCAATATAATTGCTTAATATATCTCAATGAGGAATCTTCCCACAAGTCACATAAACGGGCCACAGGACACGAAACATAACCTAATTTGATTACTTAATAAAAGGACCTACTTATTTCATAAATAATTTGCTTTATGTCTTATACTTCTTTCGTGAAATAAACACACACAAACACGTCAAGTTTTGTTGATTAACTGCTAGAAAATGAGAGGTAATTTGTATTGCCTTCATCGTCCTTATTGCAGCTAAATTAAAAGTGGATCAACAAAAGTAAACAAGAACTTATTTAAAAAATACTTTCAATGTGGGAAAATGCAATTACAATGTCCCCGAACTCCATTCAGTATTTTTTCATTCCCTTAACTCCTGCACTTAGTTTCAGTGCATATCTGAAATCATCGGGTATGTTCTGTATTCCACGTGAAATTAAAAGGTGTGGAATTGCCATAGAATTGTTGTTATAAATACATATTTCCAACAACAATTCTATGACAATTTCACTCCTTTTAATTTCACGTGGAATACAGAACATACCCGCATGTATTTAAATGTACTCGTTTTAATTATTTTCCGCTATCAGAAAGTAAATTGGTAAATAGAGGTAACCAAAGTCCTCAAATCAACCCTAACGAATAAAATTTCTTCGTTATCTAGTTCGATTATTTCTAGAAAACAAAATTTTGACTCGAAGCTCTGCGATGTGCGCATCAGTCACTGAATGAGCGATAGATATGCTGGTAGGGTGGATTTTCTCTATCGATCTTATACAAAATAGGCACAGTCTTCTAAAGCAAATGTTGAGCAATTATATAAAAAATATACCTGGATTATCGCTGATTGGTCTCATTAACCTCATCGGATATCATAGTGCTACAGAGTTTGATATAACGGCTCTCTTATTATGCGCTTTCTACATTTAAAAAAAAAGTGTTTGTGAGACATCATCGAAATTTTTTATTCATTTGAGAGATCTATCGATGACATTATGTGTAATCAATATAACATCGTTAAAATGCCCACCACGGCCTCTCTGGGTGCAGTGCATCCGAAATGTTCAAATTTCCCTAACTGCATAAATAAGGCTGAATTTCACCGATGGAATTGGTTAGGTTGGCCTTGAGGACCGATATGGTTTGTGGCTTATTCGCATATAGCTGCGACTTCAAAAAGACCTATTTTTCTTCTGTAACGAGATCAAATCGCACGATCTCAGTAGACAGTTCATATCACCTCCAGGTGAGATGGCTATGCCCTCAAATCGTACGTGCAGAATATCCAATGTGGCACGAGCTGTTTGGCACGTAGCACCGTCCTGTTTAAATCACATGCCGTCAGTGTCCAAATCACGCAATTCAGGACTAAAGATGTTGGTAATAATCGACCTATAGTGCTGGCCGTTGACAGTGATGGCTCAAAAAAATATGGATAGATGATGCCGCCAGCTCAAAATCTACACTAAACATTGATACATTGGACGATTTTGGACGAACGTAAATTGGTATTGTCTTACATTCGAAAATTTTGTTTTGTGACCTGCTCATTCATTCAGAAATGGGCCTCACAGCTAAATATGATTTTTCGATGCAACGTTGCTTAAACAGGGGTGCATGGATTGTTAAATGCTATATCTCTCCATAATTATTTGGCGAAATAGATTAAATAAATGGCAACTAATTTGACAGACGTAGCTTCAATAATATCGCTGCTATCAACTGTCAAAGTTCGGAAGTGTTTATTGGAAGGCGCTTTAGTATCAATTAACACATACAAATAATTATTAGTGAATAGGAATTGAAGTTAATCGAAACCGCAGCTCTTCAATCCACGTACAGCAACCAACCACATAAGTCACAAATGAAAAGGCTCATGATGCCTTATTACAGCACTCTGTCCTACTAAAATTTGAAATTTATGAGAAATAATTCAGTTCCCATTAACATAAAATTGGTAAGGCTTTTTAAAGGGGTTTTAAAACAAATTTAAAAAAAATTTTTATTAAGCCTTTATAAGAGCTTAACAATTTTTATAAATAAGACTGTAAATATTTTAAAACAATTTTTGTTCTAAGTAGTGAAAAAAAGTAGTTTGAATTGTTTTCCAAACTAAAAGATAATATCTGTACCTAGACGACCATTGTAAGTCAAAAACGACCAACAGAAAGATGCCAAGTCCGCTTAGAGGACTAGGTAATTTGTGTACAAGCTTAACTATTTTAAGTTACTTTTAACTGTGATCTACAACAAATTTATGAAGTCCAAATAAACTGAAAAAATTCTGTTGGAATTATGATATGATTACAAAAAGTATCAAATTTCTATCTCATAACATTCCCGAAATATCTTCAATAAACTTTAAAGACGTTTATCTCATAACTAGCTTTTTTGACTTAGCATGTTTTAGAATAGAGCCGTCGATATAGTTTCTCTAATGAGTTATTTTTTTGCTCTACCGAGAGCATAAAACAGATTTTGTGCATTGTTCATTTAATTGCGAGGAAAATTTTGATTTTTTTTTGTTAAGGAATGAAGGAAGAATATAAATCTTCTACAGCTACCGGCATTTTGATGAAATAAAATCTCTTGTTGCATGCATCCTTAATTAATCAAAACTCCATATGATATTCTTATTAAAAGTTAGAAAAGAAATTTAGAAGCTTAATATAGTTCCACAGAAATGTATGTATTAAAACTGTAAATGTGTGTCCTTGTTTCAGCTTTCTCAAGCATAGAATATGAAAGAATAACTTATTTGAAAATATTCTGGCAGAGAACGAGCACTCAATCATTGGTTATTCTAATTAAATTCTAGGTTTCCCCTGTAAGGAAATTGTATCATAAGCGAATTCCCCTCCTTCAATCATATAGCTAACTTTCTCTACTTTCCGCGTCGAGAATTCTTCAAGTCAAGACGCAAGTCGAACCACGTGGCAGGCATACCACATCCAATCCATTGCGGGAATGACATAGTTGCAAAAATGTCTTACAAATACTTAGAAATAAATAAATAAACTAGTTCAGTTGTAGATATTGCTACGAGAGTATCACAAATTGCCAGCGTCAATTTATTTCGAAGAATTTGATATTGATATAAACACCCTAAAGTCTTCCACAATCAGTTGGGTTCAAATAAAAAATCCGTTGTCAAAAGTAAGCCTGCGTCATCACGAGCCATAGACTTGAGCATGACATGAACATGACCACGGCAGAGCAAATGTGAAAAATTCATCAACTACTTTGTTGTAGTGAATACGTGCAATGTCCATGTTCAGACATATCAAAGTATTTTGGGGAGAGATGGAATATTTACCAATTTTGTTCTGTCTCTTTTCTTTCTATTGGAAATGGTTGCAGACAGCGAAACTCATGGCTAACATTGTTGCTCAGACATATGTGCCGGCATCCATGTCAGAGCATGTACGAAACATGGACATTAGCGGTCTCCATTAGCTATTTGCGATGACCGACTTGGTACCCTTACCAAGTTCATAGCTAGTGGAGACCGCTAGTGAGCTAAGCACTTTTGTTCCAAATTTTGTTTACGGATGGTTTCAAGGTTTGGTTATTCTTTTAGTAGAAATTGTTATAATTTTATGAATATAATGAAGAGAGTTGCGAATTTGTTGAGTGTGAATGTCCCTTCAACAACAAGCGAATGTCACTTCAACACCAATAGTTGAGCAGCTATCATGGTTCTAGAGTCACCGCTTCCAAGAATAATAATTGCCCTGGTCTGACGATCATCTCTATACGGTCATAGAAACAACAAACAAATATTGGATCTAGTATCCTGACACTATCATACATGCAGGCATGCATAGAGACTAACGTGATAAAGAGGAAAGCTTAAAACAAGCTCTGCATCAATTTCCTGTACTAAAAAGCAAGAGAATGGCCACCAGGGTCACTCTTGAGTTCCAAAAATTTTCTGACATTGCTAGGGTTAAATTGCAACGTGTTAGTAGCTTTATATTTTAGCTCTGGTTAGTTCGACGGTGGAGAGTCCGCTTAAGCAGAGTACCTGCGGTATCACAGTGGATCAGAAAAGTCTTAGTGAGGCCAGAACTCTGACTGACTCCCTTACATAATCCAACCATGAATACAGTGCCCTCATTTTGAAAACTCATCGTTCTTATTTTAAGAATACTCTTTCTAACTTAAATTTATTCAGTGAATATTTGACAAGACAGGAACAACTATTTGGTTTTAAGAAATTTCATTTCTTTAACTGAAAAATTTCGTTTTCGAATTCCAAATTTCTGGTAATTTTTATCTTTTCGTTCGCAAATTAACAAAATTTTATTTTCATCATGAAACTGTATGTAATTTTTACTTTTATGCTCTCAATCTAATATCCTTAGGTACTATTCCCCTATTCTCCCCTCCAAAACCTGTTCACCTACTTATACTACAATGTATTGCATGACTAGGAGTTTTGAGTGCTGGTTATATAAAAAAAATCAAAGTTGTATTTTGGAGTTTGGAGTGCTTACTACCTCTCTGTGCATCAGTGATATTACTGATTGGGTCGGTTTTGTTGAGCCATGCACACTGAAACAATTAAGCCTTATTAAAAGTCTGAGTAAAGGTACTGACAATCAGTCAGCCTCAAAGGACCCTGAGACACTGACAAAAAGTCTGCACCTCTCTCCTACTCTTTTAAAATAAAGATTGCAGCTCTTAGACAAAAGGTATTTCAGTAGCATATTTCATATGTTGCAATGAATTAACAAGTTTTATAGGAACTTCTTTCATTTGTAGTAATGAAGAACCTAAAATTAAGATGCTCAGGCCAAGCACTCTATCGTAACTACAAAATAAAAAACTGGTTAAGAAACTGGAGGATTTCTATATTTTATTGGCTTTCCTATGCCTTCTCGAGCATACGAAGGCATTAAAACATACTTTTTGTCTGTCTATCTGTCTTTACTTTTTGTTGACATTTTTTTCTATATCTCATAATCTCTTGTCTCTTTGCTTTCAAAGAGTTCACATAGAGATTTAAATGACCTGAGTGCTTTCTTTCCTTCCGCTTTCTAGTAAATTCTAGATAACATTTGCATCTTAAATGTCATTTGGCCAATTACTTAGTTTTTGGAAACAGTAGCGAATACTTTACAAACTGATAGTTTGGCTGTTGGTTTCGTTCATACATATATCAAGAACAAGACGATATAAATAATTTTTTGTTGACGTTTCTTGAATTGGCTAGTCTTTTGTACTGTTGTTTCAATATAGTCTACAACATCTGCTAAAATTGTGGTATCTGAGCAGATTTAAATTACTAATTGCAAAATTATTTTGGTCCTTCGAACCATATTTTGATTGCCTAGGTAGAGGAAAGTGGAAGCGGAATTAGGAATCCGAACTACAAAAGCAGTTGGATAGTATGCTATCTGCTCCAGATAAGTTTTGTTTAGTTTTAATGTGACCCAAGTAGAACTTATATCGATAACACTAAATGAGATGTGGTGCTGTGCATGTATCAAAATACCTGAGAAACAGCACTTTTCATAGACAATTGATCCCTAGTGTACTAAAAGAGAACTCCTGAAAATCTTAATTCTCCCAAGAGAATGTCTGCCTATCAATCAAGCTTTAAGTGGCGAGTTTTTTTTTTAGGTTTTACCATCAACTGTGTTGCAAAACAAACTTAAAAACTAACTATGACAACTTTCATTGCACATCCAAGATTAATCTGCTTGTATCTGAAAATAAATCCACCATCTGTAAATTCATTGAAGGACATTTGCTTTAGCCAGTCAGAGTGCTGAAAAATCTCTTTGCGTTCACAGTAATCGATATTTATCATTCGATAATGGATTTTATACTTTTGAAATATAATAAAGAATCGTTCATATTGTTTTTGTATGCAAACTAACATTTGTTATCTCTGTATATGTCTGTACATAAATACATATCCTTGTGAGTTGGCATCTTAGCTTATAAGAAATACAATAAATTTATGCATCACAATGACATGTGAACAGGATAATTTATCAAAATATAGTTTTGTATTTTGTACGCTTCCAATACGCTTGATGGACTTATCGCTTGAGTATTTGTCTTTTTCCAAATGTTTATGTATGTTTTATGATTTCATTATAGGGTTTTGCAGAATTAGTGATTATATATTTTAAAGAAAATCTTTAAAAATTTTTGTTTCGAGAAATGCTAAGCTGGACTTTTGCAAAGAAAGTGCAAGATTGTCTCTTTTTTGATTTCTTCTCGAAAACCGCGGCAGAACTCATTAGATGTCCCTTCGATTCCTGCTTGTTAATTGTATTGAGTTCCTATAAATGTAGCAAAGCCACATTCTCTTAGCAACCTTGCACTTGGTTATATTTTGCAATCTGCATTCAGTCTTATAGAGATAATGATTGGAGATGAAGTTTCTAATAATACCGATTCGGCATTGGAGACATTCATAGCAGATCAAGCTCTAGCCAGCTCGCCCGCCTGTTGGTTACCTGGAAAATTGCTATATGCTGAAATCAGATGAGGTTAATGGTCAACCTGACCATCTAGTTCAGACAGCACACTCTTACAGTGCCCAATCAGAATAGAGGAAGTAGTATATGATCTTAAGGATTGAAGAGCTGCTTGGTTGTCAACAAACATACCAATTTTACCCTGTACCTTTTCATCAATCAGCACTCTGGCCGCTTCCCTTATCGGGAGACAGAAGGATCATTCTATACCAAGATGATCTGCAAGGACTACAGAGCGGACACCATTCTTGATCGATCAGTGTTTATTCTGCCATCGTATTCTCTTACTATTGTGCCTCCACTTCCGGCTTGGATGGAATCAGAACTTTAAACACGATATCAATTTCCAGATAAGGGAGGCATCATGTAATCAGTCGATTTCCTCAGTGAAGGGGAAGTTGATCCAGGACTTTGGAATGACCAAAACACCTCAATATCCAACCCCCAAATGAAGCTAATCTGGCAGCTATACTTGAGGATACCACTACTACATCAAAATCGATTGGCATAAGGTTTAGTATAGCATTCAGAGCCTTAGAAGGACTAGTACGTAAACATCGTATTATCCCTACTGAAGCGGATCTCTGTATTTTATAAAGTTTATCTACCACGTTTTCTTGCTTTTGGCAGGACATCTTACCACAGAGCCGTAAGTCAATATTGGACACACATTTGCTTTATACATCCACTTAAGCATTTTGGGGCCTAGGCCCCATTTAGATCCAAACATCCTGCAAAAGAAGTAGTAGGCAACCGTTGCCTTTCTAACCCTGTGTTTTTGGTAAATATCACCAGTTTCATTTTGTTTGGGTTCACTCCTAGCTAGGGATGGGCAAAAAATATCGAAATATCGATATTTGCGACATTGCGATAAATATCGATACATATCGCCGATATTTCAAAAACCGATATATGGATACAACGATTCTTATTTACGAGTATCGGGTTTCGATATTTTTAAGAGCTCTACAAATTTTAGCCGGTTTTTAACTGTACGATATTGGCATCACTGCTAGTGATGCGAAGAAAAAAAGAGAAATTTCATAATAACAAGGCTCATCTATAAGGTGACCCCACTAAGCCAGGTGACTTTTATTTGTTAACTAAGCTAAATGCTAAATTTGGTTAGTGTGGGTATAAGCCTGAAGACAGAATTAGTTTTTACCTTCTGTTCTGTTACGAATCAGCTGACTCATTTTGGTTTATAGAAATCTTATACAAGCAGTTAGTTTTTCTCTTCCATTCTGTTCTGTTTCGGTTTAACCTGTGAAAATCAAAAAACTGTTAAGTAATTGTAAGTGGCAACATAAATCAAATAAAAACATTTCGAAATAAACTGTGATTGTGCTTTAAGAATTTAAAATATTTAATTTTTACCAGAAAAACATAAAATTATATTTAAATATAACGATGGACGAAGCAACACTCATCACTTTTCTGGAAGACTGTGACCATTCTGGTCAGAAACAGCTAATTTATTAAAGAAAAAGTAGCTATTTATATATTAAAATTTAGAAATGGAACGGCACAGCACAGAACAGCAACATAAAGTAAAGACTAAGGAAGCGTTAAGGAGCTACAGTAGGTTACGTATAAATTAACATACGTAGTTCCTTTGTATTAAATTTCTTAAAGTGACTAATTTTGCATTCGAAATGAATGCAGTTTTTCAAAAATTATCCTTTAATACAAATTAAACATACAGATGTATGAATCAATTCATATCCTTTTTCGATACCAATATCAATTTGGGTTTTCTACACTCATGGCGTTCATTAAGTTTTAAGTTAGTTGTTCGTGATTTCTTTAAATATTATTGTTTGGATGCAAAGTGGATAATTTCTCGTATTCCGCAATGATGAACTTTGAAGAAACACGGGTATTCATTAATCAATGACTAACATCATTATTTATAAAAACTATTAAGGCTTTCTAAAGGCTTAATCAGCAAAATTGTTTATGGAAATATTTTTTAAAACCCCTTAAAACCCATAACGTCCCAATAGTTGTTCAAAATTTATATCGCTTAAACTTTTCTTGGCGGTTATGACACGATATGTTAGTATGTGTATTTATTTTAGATTTGGAATATTTTGGCAACATTTGTAAGCCAAAAATATCGATATATCGAAATATCGATGTTTTCAAAAAATATATATCGATACTGTTCAAAAATATCGGTACGATATATATCAATAAATTTTTTTCATTTGCCCATCCCTACTCCTAGCCCACAGGCTGTAGCTTAGTTATGTGCCCAAAGAGTTGGACATGACATCGATTATCAGTTCCGTGAACATCTCTGAGACCATTATTACCATATCGTCCACGTACCCTATAATTTTAACTCCTCAGACATCTAATCTCAAAAGTAATGGAATACTTCATATATTTTTTCCAAATATAGTCCGAAGCTAAAAACTGTTGAGTGATGGTTTACAACTTAATTTGATCTCAAGAAGTAGAAAGAACATTGAGACAGAACAAACACATAACATATAAAAAGCAGTGGATTGGAGTATACAAGGTATTCGCCTTCATCGTCGGAATTCTAACTGCCGTCGACTACTCTACTTAGAAGCAATAGGAATAACAAATCATAAGACGAACTGAAGTCCTTAGCAATATATAAACAATAATTGTTCTCTTTTGTTAAGCGTCCTTATGGAGGGTGGCGTTAGCTAAAGTAGTTAGCACGATGACACAAGGCCGAAGATACTGGGTTCGAGCCCGGTATCCAACAGTCATTAAATAACAATATCACGCGTTTTTCTGATGTGCCTTAGTGTCCCTCTGAATCAGTTGTTGTAGGAAAGTTCAAGTGATGAAGACATAGTCACTGGTCCTTGAACTGTACCGACTTCAGGTAATCCTAATGCCACTAAAATCAGAGCGCCTTCCTTTGTCGGTTTTGTGTAGCAGTATCAATGGAGAAGTAAAATAACTAATAAAATGACACCTGAGGAGCTGCAACACTGCATTGTTAAAAATAAGCGTGCAAAAAGCAGAGTTGTAAAGGAATGAAGCTTTACTTTATATCTTCCTTCACCACCTGTCTTCTTTATCACTATCCCTTTCCTAAAGAAAGTAACACCTAGTACTAGTAGTACGCATTCATTGCTTGAGTGTTACTTCTCTTAAAAAAAAACAAAAGCTTAAATTAGACGTGACATAGCCATAACGACATAGCCATAACCAAACCAAAATTCAATTGATTTCTATGGTGAGAGCGAGAGTGAGAGAGACTCGCCATAATTCTCACCATAGAAACCAATTGAATTTTGGTTTGGTTATGGCTATGGCGTTATAGCTATGTCACGTCTAATTTAAGCTTTTAGCTGCTAAAGGCTGATATTTCTTCAGCATTTACTGCCTTATCTATTTGAAATTTTACACCTCTTTTTAAAAAACCTCAACGACTTGGTAAACGCTTGCCGATATACATACATATTTACATATGTATGAGTAACGTGACCAGAAGCTTTTTACAAAAAGCGGGACACGATCGTTCAAAAAGCGGGATTTTGACGAAAATACGGCACAAAAGCGGGATTTTTAAATAAACAACTATTTGAAAGTGGGATGTGTAATACGCACATAAAAAGTTTCGTATGTACTTAGGAAACACAGTTTTTAACTCAAAAGAATCGATTTTAAATAAACAAAAGTTTTTATTAACAAAAATTTTTATTTAGTAACGTAAAATAAATAAAATTAAAGATTTTTTGACTTCATTTACAAAACAAAATACGATTTTTATACAAAACAATGTACAAAAACTTAAGGCGAATGATAGCAAGTGGGCTTGTTAGTCCATATTATCATCAACTGACTACACCAATGTGTCAAACTCTTTATAAAAAAATAAGCAAGAACTTTTTATTTTATTATTGACAGTTTGGTGAATGTCAGTTGTTATTCTCCTAATAAGCCCTCTTGCTAATAAATTCCTAAAGCAGCAGAATGTCTGCACATATAAAGCACTGTAACAAAAGGATCTTTGAGTGTGTACGTTTGTATTTTTATTTTTTTCATTTGAGGAGCTGCCAGATCCAAAAAAATAAAAAATAACTACACTAAAAAATATTTGGAATAAATTTTTATCAGTTACATATTAATAAAAATATATTAAGAGATAAGAAATTTCAAAACTCTAAAAAGCGGGATAAAGCGGGATAAAAATTCAAGGCGAGATCAACCTCAGAAAAGCGGGATAATCCCGCCTAAAGCGGGATGTCTGGTCAGGTTATGTATGAGCTGTCAGTGAGCAATCCACATGTATTCTCTTATATGACAAGCATATCGAAACTTTTGCTAATTCTAATCTCACCCCAAAGTATTTTTTTTTTGTTGGTTTGAAAGCAAATGATTTGACTCTAAAATTATGTAAAAACAGGTGGGACAAGTAATCTTTTCTCTTAAAAACCACGCAAACTAGTCATTTATCTAAATCTATAATGAATTTATGTTTGAATAAAAACGATTGTTGTAATCCATGTTTTGGAATGTTTAAACTAGACAAGGAAAAGCAAACACTAGCAGAGGAATAATGTTTGGCATGTACGTTTAAATAAAGTTCTAAGGAAAATGACGTGTGTTCCATTTCAATGTATCGCCATTATCAGTGTTATAGCTTTTTTTCCCTTGGTGAGCTTGATTAATAACTTTTTATACCCTTTACCAACAACAAGTAAGAGTGCTATATTCGGCTGTGCCGAATCTTATATACCCTTTACCAACGTACGTACATATATATAGTATACAGACACGTACATACATATTTGTTTTGTGAAAAAATTTATAATTTTTTTAAAGTTTCCATCTTTGGAGCTATAATTTTCATTTTTCAAATTTCATACACCAAACTTTTCTTTCAGAAGCATAAAATATATTCAATTTATAAAGAAAAAGAAAAAAATTTTTGACCTATTTAATTCTACATAACACAAAAAGTGTAAGTTTTCCAACCCTGGAGTCATAATTTTGGATTTTTCTGATTATTGATACCAATCTAGTTCTTTAAAAAATACATAAAATATGTTAAGTGAAAAAAGCAAGAACGAAATAAGCAAAAACTTAGTTTCATTTAATTCCTTTAATATTAAAAAAATCAGTTAAGTGCGACTTTGAATCGCGCACGAAAGGAAGGTTTTTTGCTTTTTTGAAGTTTTTTTCAGTTAAAACGATTTTTTCAGTTTTGTCGCTTTTTTCTCGTTTTGGCGATTTTGTCTGTTTTTGGAGGTTTTTTTCATTTTGGCGATTTTTTTCTGTTGTTGGGCTTTTCTTCATTTTGAAGATTTTTCTCATTTTGACGATTTTTTCTGTTTTTTTGGGTTTTTTTCGCGATTTTTTTGTTTTTTTTTTTCGTTTTGGTGATTTTTTTCATTTTAGCGATTTTTTTTCATTTTGGCAATTTTTTTCTTTTTTTTATGTTTTTTTCGTTTTGGTGATTTTTTTAATTTTGGCGATTTTTTTTTTATTTTGGCGATTTTTTTTCATTTTGGCGATTTTTTTCTGTTGTTTAGTTTTTTTTTCGTTTTGGCGATTTTTTTTCATTTTGGCGATTTTTTTCTGTTTTTTAGGTTTTTTTTTCGTTTTAGCGATATTTTTGATTTTGGCGATTTTTTTTTCATTTAAGCATTTTTTTCGTTTTTTTTTTTGCGATTTATTTTAGTATTAGAAATTTTCTTTTAATTTAGTGATTTTTTTCATTTTGGCGATTTTTTTCTGTTTTTTGGGGTTTTTTTCGTTTTGGTGATTTTTTTAATTTTGGCGATTTTTTTATCATTTTAGCAATTTTTCCGTTTTTTTGCGATTTATTTTAGTCTTAGAAATTTTTTTTTAATTTGGCGCTTTTTTCTTTTTGGCGATTTTTTTTTCTGTTATTTAGGTTTTTTCTTTTTTTGACGATTTTTTCATTTTGGCGATTTTTTTCTGTGTTTTCGGGGTTTTTTCGTTTTGGCGATTTTTTTTCATTTTGACGATTTTTTTCTGTTTTTTAGGGTTTTTTTCGTTTTGGTGATTTTTTTCATTTTGGCGATTTTTTTTCATTTTGGCGATTTTTTTTCTGTTTTTTAGGGTTTTTTTTCGTTTTGGTGATTTTTTTCATTATGGCGATTTTCATTTTGGCGATTTTCTTTCATTTTGGCGATTTTTGTTTTCATTTTAGCAATTTTTCCGTTTTTTTTTGGGATTTATTTTAGTCCTAGAATTTTTTTTTAATTTGGTGCTTTCTTTCGTTTTGGCGATTTTTTCTTGTTTTGGCGATTTTTTTCGGTTTGGCGATTTTATAATTTTTTATTTTTTCAATTTTACCGTTTTTGAAAATTTCAAGAGTTTTGCTCTTACGGTTTCCAAGATACAGCAAATTGTCAAAATTACATAGTCAAAATTGCATTAACTGATGGAACACCCTTTAATTTAAATTTTTTTAAATTTTGGTGTTAATTTTTGTAGTCTGTATAAAAATACACTAACCTTACAAATTTCAAGTGTATATACATACATACAATTGTATATATACTACATGGGATTTTAAAATTTTTCGTTGCTCGTTTTGGAACACCCTTTAATTTCCAATTATCATGTATTTGTTGTTGTAGCGGCCAAAGGTCTACATACTGTGTCCAAATTTCAGGTCTGTAGCTCTTACGGTTCTCGAGAAAATACTAATATAGTTTTAGACATAGTTAATTTTACATAACACAAAAAGTTAAAGTTTTCCAACCCTGGAAACGTCTTTTTAATTTTTTTGTATTTTTTTAATTTACAATCCCAATTTTAGTCGTACTGAAGTGTAAAATATGTACATTTATTAAAAAAAATAAAAATTTGTTTTCGGGAGTTACTTTTATATGGCAAAATGAAGTTTAAGTTTTCCAGCTCTGCAATCGTCTGCCCGATTTTGCTGAATTTCAATACCAATCTATTTTGGAAAATTTCTGACACACCAGTCCAAGAACGAAGTCTCTAGCTCTTCTGGGAGCTTCGGAAAACCGATTTCACGTGCAGACAGACGGACAGACGGACAGACGGACAGACGGACAGACGGACAGACGGACAGACGGACAGACGGACAGACGGACAGACGGACATCGCTTATTCGTCTTCCCTATGCATAAGGATCCAGAATATATATATTTTATGGATCGCTTATTGATATTATAGAAATTACAAACGGAATGACAAACCTATATATACCCTTTTACCATTTTTGTTGGTAAAGGGTATAAAAATGGTAAAAGGGTATATATAGGTTTGTCATTCCGTTTGTAATTTCTATAATATCAACAAGTAAGAGTGCTATATTCGGCTGTGCCGAATCTTATATACCCTTTACCAACGTACGTACATATATATAGTATACAGACACGTACATACATATTTGTTTTGTGAAAAAATTTTTAATTTTTTTAAAGTTTCCATCTTTGGAGCTATAATTTTCATTTTTCAAATTTCATACACCAAACTTTTCTTTCAGAAGCATAAAATATATTCAATTTATAAAGAAAAAGAAAAAAATTTTTAGACCTATTTAATTTTACATAACACAAAAAGTGTAAGTTTTCCAACCCTGGAGTCATAATTTTGGATTTTTCTGATTATTGATACCAATCTAGTTCTTTAAAAAATACATAAAATATGTTAAGTGAAAAAAGCACGAAATAAGCAAAAACTTAGTTTCATTTAATTCCTTTAATATTAAAAAAATCAGTTAAGTGCGACTATGAATCGCGCACGAAAGGAAGGTTTTTTGTTTTTTTGAAGTTTTTTTCAGTTAAAACGATTTTTTCAGTTTTGTCGCTTTTTTCTCGTTTTGGCGATTTTGTCTGTTTTTGGAGGTTTTTTACATTTTGGCGATTTTTTTCTGTTGTTGGGCTTTTCTTCATTTTGGAGATTTTTTTCTCATTTTGACGATTTTTTCTGTTTTTTTGGGTTTTTTTCACGATTTTTTTGTTTTTTTTTCGTTTTGGTGATTTTTTTCATTTTGGCGATTTTTTTTCATTTTGGCAATTTTTTTCTTTTTTTTATGTTTTTTTTCGTTTTGGTGATTTTTTTCATTTTGGCGATTTTTTTTCATTTTAGCATTTTTTTCGTTTTTTTTGCGATTTATTTTAGTCTTAGAAATTTTCTTTTAATTTGGTGCTTTTTTTCGTTTTGGCGATTTTTTTCTGTTTTTTGGGGTTTTTTTCGTTTTGGTGATTTTTTTAATTTTGGCGATTTTTTTTATCATTTTAGCAATTTTTCCGTTTTTTTGCGATTTATTTTAGTCTTAGAAATTTTTTTTTAATTTGGTGCTTTTTTCTTTTTGGCGATTTTTTTTCTGTTATTTAGGTTTTTTCTCTTTTTGACGATTTTTTCATTTTGGCGATTTTTTTCTGTGTTTTCGGGGTTTTTTCGTTTTGGCGATTTTTTTTTTTCATTTTGACGATTTTTTTCTGTTTTTTAGGGTTTTTTTCGTTTTGGTGATTTTTTTCATTTTGGCGATTTTTTTCATTTTGGCGATTTTTTTCTGTTTTTTATGGTTTTTTTTCGTTTTGGTGATTTTTTTCATTATGGCGATTTTCATTTTGGCGATTTTCTTTCATTTTGGCGATTTTTGTTTTCATTTTAGCAATTTTTCCCTTTTTTTTGGGATTTATTTTAGTCCTAGAATTTTTTTTAATTTGGTGCTTTTTTTCGTTTTGGCGATTTTTTTCTTGTTTTTGGCGATTTTTTTCGGTTTGGCGATTTTATAATTTTTTATTTTTTCAATTTTACCGTTTTTGAAAATTTCAAGAGTTTTGCTCTTACGGTTTCCAAGATACAGCAAATTGTCAAAATTACATAGTCAAAATTGCATTAACTGATGGAACACCCTTTAATTTAAATTTTTTTAAATTTTTGTGTTAATTTTTGTAGTCTGTATAAAAATACACTAACCTTACAAATTTCAAGTGTATATACATACAATTGTATATATACTACATGGGATTTTAAAATTTTTCGTTGCTCGTTTTGGAACACCCTTTAATTTCCAATTATCATGTATTTGTTGTTGTAGCGGCCAAAGGTCTACATACTGTGTCCAAATTTCAGGTCTCTAGCTCTTACGGTTCTCGAGAAAATACTAATATAGTTTTAGACATAGTTAATTTTACATAACACAAAAAGTTAAAGTTTTCCAACCCTGGAAACGTCTTTTTAATTTTTTTGTATTTTTTTAATTTACAATCCCAATTTTAGTCGTACTGAAGTGTAAAATATGTACATTTATTAAAAAAAAATAAAAATTTGTTTTCGGGAGTTACTTTTATATGGCAAAATGAAGTTTAAGTTTTCCAGCTCTGCAATCGTCTGCCCGATTTTGCTGAATTTCAATACCAATCTATTTTGGAAAATTTCTGACACACCAGTCCAAGAACGAAGTCTCTAGCTCTTCTGTGAGCTTCGGAAAACCGATTTCACGTACAGACAGACGGACAGACGGACAGACGGACAGACGGACAGACGGACAGACGGACAGACGGACAGACGGACATCGCTTATTCGTCTTCCCTATGCATAAGGATCCAGAATATATATATTTTATGGGTCGCTTATTGATATTATAGAAATTACAAACGGAATGACAAACCTATATATACCCTTTTACCATTTTTGTTGGTAAAGGGTATAATAAGCGATCCATAAAATATATATATTCTGGATCCTTATGCATAGGGAAGACGAATAAGCGATGTCCGTCTGTCCGTCTGTCCGTCTGTCCGTCTGTCCGTCTGTCCGTCTGTCCGTCTGTCTGTACGTGAAATCGGTTTTCCGAAGCTCCCAGAAGAGCTAGAGACTTCGTTCTTGGACTGGTGTGTCAGAAATTTTCCAAAATAGATTGGTATTGAAATTCAGCAAAATCGGGCAGACGATTGCAGAGCTGGAAAACTTAAACTTCATTTTGCCATATAAAAGTAACTTCCGAAAACAAATTTTTATTTTTTTTAATAAATGTACATATTTTACACTTCAGTACGACTAAAATTGGAATTTTAAATAAAAAAAAATACAAAAAAATTAAAAAGACGTTTCCAGGGTTGGAAAACTTTAACTTTTTGTATTATGTAAAATTAACTATGTCTAAAACTATATTAGTATTTTCTCGAGAACCGTAAGAGCTAGAGACCTGAAATTTGGACACAGTATGTAGACCTTTGGCCGCTACAACAACAAATACATGATAATTGGAAATTAAAGGGTGTTCCAAAACGAGCAACGAAAAATTTTAAAATCCCATGTAGTATATATACAATTGTACACTTGAAATTTGTAAGGTTAGTGTATTTTTATACAGACTACAAAATTTAAAAAAATTTAAATTAAAGGGTGTTCCATCAGTTAATGCAATTTTGACTATGTAATTTTGACAATTTGCTGTGTCTTGGAAACCGTAACAGCAAAACTCTTGAAATTTTCAAAAACGGTAAAACTGAAAAAATAAAAAATTATAAAATCGCCAAACCGAAAAAAATCGCCAAAAACAAGAAAAAATCGCCAAAATGAAAAAAAGCACCAAATTAAAAAAAATTCTAAGACTAAAATAAATCGCGAAAAATAACGGAAAAATTGCTAAAATGAAAACAAAAATCGCCAAAATGAAAGAAAATCGCCAAAATGAAAATCGCCATAATGAAAAAAATCACCAAAACGAAAAAAAACCCTAAAAAGCAGAAAAAAATCGCCAAAATGAAAAAAACCCCAAAAACAGAAAAAAATCGCCAAAATGAAAAAAAACCAGAAAAAAAAATCGCCAAAACGAAAAAAAGCACCAAATTAAAAAAAAAATTCTAAAACTAAAATAAATCGCAAAAAAACGGAAAAATTGCTTAAATGAAAAAAAATCGCCAAAACGAAAAAAAACCTAAAAAACAGAAAAAAATCGCCAAAATGAAAAAAAAATCGCCAAAAAAAGAAAAAACCTAAAAAACAGAAAAATATCGCCAAAATGAAAAAAATCGCCAAAATGAAAAAAATCACCAAAACGAAAAAAACCCTAAAAAACAGAAAAAAATCGCCAAAATGAAAAAAATCGCCAAAAAAAAAGAAAAAACCTAAATAACAGAAAAAAAAATTGCCAAAACGAAAAAAAGCACCAAATTAAAAAAAATTTCTAAGACTAAAATAAATCGCAAAAAACGGAAAAATTGCTAAAATGAAAACAGAAATCGCCAAAATGAAAGAAAATCGCCAAAATGAAAAAAAAAATCGCCAAAATGAAAAAAATCACCAAAACGAAAAAAAAACCTAAAAACAGAAAAAAATCGCCAAAATGATAAAAAAAAATCGCCAAAATGAAAAAAAAATCAACAAAACGAAAGAAACCCCAAAAAAACAGAAAAAAATTGCCAAAATGAAAAAAAGCACTAATTTAAAAGAAAATTTCTAAGACTAAAATAAATCGCAAAAAAACAAAAAATTGCTAAAATGAAAAAAACATCGCCAAAATGAAAAATATCGCCAAAACGAAAAAAAACCTAAAAAACAGAAAAAAATCGCCAAAAAAGAAAAAAAATCGCCAAAACGAAAAAAAAACTAAAAAACAGAAAAAAATCGCCAAAATAAAAAAAAATCGCCAAAATGAAAAAAAAATCGCCAAAATGAAAAAAATCACCAAAACGAAAAAAACATAAAAAAAAGAAAAAAATTGCCAGAATGAAAAAAAATCGCCAAAATGAAAAAAATCACCAAAACGAAAAAAAACAAAAAAATCGCGAAAAAAAACCCAAAAAACAGAAAAAATCGTCAAAATGAGAAAAATCTCCAAAATGAAGAAAAGCCCAACAACAGAAAAAAATCGCCAAAATGAAAAAAACCTCCAAAAACAGACAAAATCGCCAAAACGAGAAAAAAGCGAAAAAACTGAAAAAATCGTTTTAACTGAAAAAAACTTCAAAAAAGCAAAAAACCTTCCTTTCGTGCGCGATTCAAAGTCGCACTTAACTGATTTTTTTAATATTAAAGGAATTAAATGAAACTAAGGTTTTGCTTATTTCGTTCTTGCTTTTTTCACTTAACATATTTTATGTATTTTTTAAAGAACTAGATTGGTATCAATAATCAGAAAAATCCAAAATTATGACTCCAGGGTTGGAAAACTTACACTTTTTGTGTTATGTAAAATTAAATAGGTCTAAAAATTTTTTTCTTTTTCTTTATAAATTGAATATATTTTATGCTTCTGAAAGAAAAGTTTGATGTATGAAATTTGAAATTATAGCTCCAAAGATGGAAACTTTAAAAAAATGATAAATTTTTTCACAAAACAAATATGTATGTACGTGTCTGTATACTATATATATGTACGTACGTTGGTAAAGGGTATATAAGATTCGGCATAGCCGAATATAGCACTCTTACTTGTTTATTTTAAATTTTGCTTTTGTTTCCTTTTTCCCAAAATATTTAGTGTAACCTTTTATTTTTTTTTTTAATTTTTGGTTGTCACTGATGGCGCGCAAGCTTTTTCATTTCATTTTAATTGATTGACCCAGATTTTATTTTGCTGTTCATCGTATGGCCTTTTTTCCTATTCTTTGAGCAAAGTCATTAATATTTGGCTTATCAGGAATAACGGAAATATGTTTAGTACATGCTATAGGAGTGTATTTGAAATAAATAGAAACTTAAATATACAGTTTTAATACTTAAAATGAATTACCAGATAGTGTTCAAGGTGATGGCGGATCTTAAAAAAAAGATTTTGTGGACAGTGTTTTTGCATTCGGTAGCAGTAATTCAAAAATTGTGAAGCCAAAATGTGATCCTGCATAAATGATATCCGGACATTACCATAATAGATGGAACCGTTAAAATCATATTTACGCTTTGTGGGATTATAAAAGGATACCCGTCGTATCCTCAACACACTGTATAAGATCTTGATATTTCTATTCTTATCGGGGTCATGCAGAAACGGTAGTCTCGTGTCTAGTCGGGAGTTGTAGGAGTGTTTGTAATATTTTTTAAATAATAAAGTAATAAATTTTCTAAAAATGTTTCTCAAGTCGTTACCGATCGTTAATCAACTGTTTTTTTAATCAACTCTTCCTTCCTAAAATTCTACAACCATGGAGTTATATTATACACATATAATACAATAACTATAGTTATTTTTATAACAAAATAGTGTTTTTCTTGGAAGAACTAAATTTGCTGTTCCAGAGTTAATTTTGTATTTAGTTGCAGTTGGCGCAAAAAAAATCTCACAAATCTATATGTATTCAAATACTTAAAGTATATTTTTTAGCGAACATTATAAATAGCAATTTTGATGGCCTTGTCGAAGAAGAAACTTTTATCTATTAAACTTTTAAGAAATTTGCATTTCAATCGAAATACATACATACATAGGGCGCATTCATAAGACGTAGCTGTTGAGCTCAACAGTTGTGAAATTGTTGACAACTGTTGGCCCCAACAGTTACATCTTAGAAACGGCTTGATGGATAGGATTTAATTTTATATCTTTATTTCGTTATTTTATCGCATTTGTAATGTAAAATTTAACAAATATTTGCTCCTGCCACCTAACAAAGCATAACTCTATTCGATCAGCTGTTCAGGCTAAGCAAAACATGTTGACTATAGGTATCGAAAAAATTTTATGATAGTAAATTACTCAACTGTTGAGTAGAGCGGAACTACTCAACTATGCGTTTCTAAGACAAACACCCAACGGTTGCGCAACAGCTATGTCTTATGAATGCACCCATACTTACATATACTACGTTTATACGCGCACTATTTGCAAATAAAATTATTTGCAAAGAAATTAACTCACTGTTTATACGGCACAGCAAAAGTACACAAACTTGGTAGCACTTCTATAGAAAGCTTACTTGTGTTGACAAAAAAAGTAGTGTAAATGTACAATATATCAAATAATTATTTGTTTTAATTGTTATTATTTGCTTCTATCAATGTTTTTTGTTGCAATATTTGTCCATTTGTTGTTTTTGTTATCAAACATTTGTAAGCGTGGCAAACTTAAGCATTTTATTTGCAAATAGTGCGTTAATCGTGAATAGTTTTCTGAATTAGTAAGTCGCAATAAAAATAATAATATGGCTACAATTTACAGTTTTATTTGCAAATAAGCCCTGCGTATAAACGTAGTAATAGTTACCTACTCTGATACTCTACTCTGTCTTTTGATGTTTGATGTCACTAATGCGTTTCAATTCTTTGTAAAAAATAAAATAAAATTTTTGGGAACCTATTTGTTCGGCTTGAGTAAAAAATCAATGTGAAATGCGCTATTTTTTATGTAAGAGATTTTCACGCTCATTTTCAAGAAGAGTCGGCTGTCTGGGTCGGGGAAACAGTGGGTTTTATATACTTATACATCCTTAAGTATATAAGAAAGCCTTTATTATGATTTTTGATCTTCACTGTGTAATTCACTTTATTAATAGTAAATATTTTTTTATACCCTTTACCAACAAAAATGGTAAAAGGGTATATATAGGTTTGTCATTCCGTTTGTAATTTCTATAATATCAATAAGCGATCCATAAAATATATATATTCTGGATCCTTATGCATAGGGAAGACGAATAAGCGATGTCCGTCTGTCCGTCTGTCCGTCTGTCCGTCTGTCCGTCTGTCCGTCTGTCCGTCTGTCCGTCTGTCCGTCTGTCCGTCTGTCCGTCTGTCTGTACGTGAAATCGGTTTTCCGAAGCTCCCAGAAGAGCTAGAGACTTCGTTCTTGGACTGGTGTGTCAGAAATTTTCCAAAATAGATTGGTATTGAAATTCAGCAAAATCGGGCAGACGATTGCAGAGCTGGAAAACTTAAACTTCATTTTGCCATATAAAAGTAACTCCCGAAAACAAATTTTTATTTTTTTTAATAAATGTACATATTTTACACTTCAGTACGACTAAAATTGGGATTGTAAATTAAAAAAATACAAAAAAATTAAAAAGACGTTTCCAGGGTTGGAAAACTTTAACTTTTTGTGTTATGTAAAATTAACTATGTCTAAAACTATATTAGTATTTTCTCGAGAACCGTAAGAGCTACAGACCTGAAATTTGGACACAGTATGTAGACCTTTGGCCGCTACAACAACAAATACATGATAATTGGAAATTAAAGGGTGTTCCAAAACGAGCAACGAAAAATTTTAAAATCCCATGTAGTATATATACAATTGTATGTATATACACTTGAAATTTGTAAGGTTAGTGTATTTTTATACAGACTACAAAAATTAACACAAAAATTTAAAAAAATTTAAATTAAAGGGTGTTCCATCAGTTAATGCAATTTTGACTATGTAATTTTGACAATTTGCTGTATCTTGGAAACCGTAAGAGCAAAACTCTTGAAATTTTCAAAAACGGTAAAATTGAAAAAATAAAAAATTATAAAATCGCCAAACCGAAAAAAATCGCCAAAACAAGAAAAAATCGCCAAAACGAAAGAAAGCACCAAATTAAAAAAAAATTCTAGGACTAAAATAAATCCCAAAAAAAAACGGAAAAATTGCTAAAATGAAAACAAAAATCGCCAAAATGAAAGAAAATCGCCAAAATGAAAATCGCCATAATGAAAAAAATCACCAAAACGAAAAAAAAACCCTAAAAAACAGAAAAAAAAATCGCCAAAATGAAAAAAAATCGCCAAAATGAAAAAAATCACCAAAACGAAAAAAACCCTAAAAAACAGAAAAAAATCGTCAAAATGAAAAAAAATCGCCAAAACGAAAAAACCCCGAAAACACAGAAAAAAATCGCCAAAATGAAAAAATCGTCAAAAAAAGAAAAAACCTAAATAACAGAAAAAAAAAATCGCCAAAAAGAAAAAAGCGCCAAATTAAAAAAAATTTCTAAGACTAAAATAAATCGCAAAAAAACGGAAAAATTGCTAAAATGATAAAAAAATCGCCAAAATTAAAAAAATCACCAAAACGAAAAAAACCCCAAAAAAACAGAAAAAAATCGCCAAAATGAAAAAAATCACTAAATTAAAAGAAAATTTCTAATACTAAAATAAATCGCAAAAAAAAAACGAAAAAAATGCTTAAATGAAAAAAAATCGCCAAAATCAAAAATATCGCTAAAACGAAAAAAAAACCTAAAAACAGAAAAAAATCGCCAAAATGAAAAAAAATCGCCAAAACGAAAAAAAAACTAAACAACAGAAAAAAATCGCCAAAATGAAAAAAAATCGCCAAAATAAAAAAAAATCGCCAAAATTAAAAAAATCACCAAAACGAAAAAACATAAAAAAAAGAAAAAAATTGCCAAAATGAAAAAAAATCGCTAAAATGAAAAAAATCACCAAAACGAAAAAAAAAAACAAAAAAATCGCGAAAAAAAACCCAAAAAAACAGAAAAAATCGTCAAAATGAGAAAAATCTTCAAAATGAAGAAAAGCCCAACAACAGAAAAAAATCGCCAAAATGAAAAAAACCTCCAAAAACAGACAAAATCGCCAAAACGAGAAAAAAGCGACAAAACTGAAAAAATCGTTTTAACTGAAAAAAACTTCAAAAAAGCAAAAAACCTTCCTTTCGTGCGCGATTCAAAGTCGCACTTAACTGATTTTTTTAATATTAAAGGAATTAAATGAAACTAAGTTTTTGCTTATTTCGTTCTTGCTTTTTTCACTTAACATATTTTATGTATTTTTTAAAGAACTAGATTGGTATCAATAATCAGAAAAATCCAAAATTATGACTCCAGGGTTGGAAAACTTACACTTTTTGTGTTATGTAGAATTAAATAGGTCAAAAATTTTTTTCTTTTTCTTTATAAATTGAATATATTTTATGCTTCTGAAAGAAAAGTTTGGTGTATGAAATTTGAAAAATGAAAATTATAGCTCCAAAGATGGAAACTTTAAAAAAATTATAAATTTTTTCACAAAACAAATATGTATGTACGTGTCTGTATACTATATATATGTACGTACGTTGGTAAAGGGTATATAAGATTCGGCACAGCCGAATATAGCACTCTTACTTGTTTTTATTTATTGTTCAAAAAAGAACTAACAATAAGTATTCAAATCTTATGTATAAATATAATTATTAGGCCCGTCCAGTGTCGGACATAAGCTTAGTGCATAATTAATAATACATAAAAGTCGTGCTCAGCTGAAGAGTTGAGTATTAAAGCCCTTCTGTCCCCCTTTTTTAAGCGGATGTGTCCATTAAAATTCAAGATATTACGAACAAGCGGATTAGGTTGTGACTCGAGTTTTGTTAAATAATTGCTTGCGTATTTTGCAGTTTCAGCAGTCATAAGTGGTATATTTAGATCACGATGTAAATTTGAATTTTTGATATACCATGGAGCCGATGTTATTAGACTTAAAATCTTGTTTTGCCTTCATTGGATTCTCTCTACATTAGAAGCTGAAGCAGTGCCCACAGCTGCGACAAAAAAGCGACTTGTGTGTTAAGAGCTTACAATCTAGATTGAGGGTTGAATTTCTACCTATCAGCCAATGTAACTGAGCTAATTTAAGCTTTATTTGAATTAGCTTTGAGTCAGTATGGTGTTTCCATGTTTCCACGTCTATCAAGGTGTATACCAAGGTATTTCACATGTGAATGTTGAGGAAGAACTTGACTGATGATTCGAATGGGGGAACCATTCGTAAGATAAATGTTAGCTAAACACACTTGTGCTCATTTAGTTTAATCTCCTAAGTTCCATACTTCCAGCTGGGTAATATTTTCCTGAAGATATCGGGATTCCTCGTAAGGGTTTTCATGCATTTTAAGGCAGGCCGTATCTTCGGCAAAGGTATATGCTCACAGACATATCACAGGTATAGATCAAATACAAATACACCGGATAAGATAGTTTTGTGCGTACTCATAAAGTATCCTTCCACAAGAGTGAACTTCCGGGCAGGAATTTAACTTATCAAAAGATTTAGAATGTTTATTGGTATGTCTTCAATTTCCAAATTAGCTATGCACCCATTATCAGTTAGTATATGTGTAGCTTTTCTAAGAGCTTTGACATTTTTGACAGTAAACTTATTGGCCTATATAACTTAGCCTTGGTAAGATCTTTGGCCAGCTTTTGACCTTGGCAAGCTTTCAGTCGTAAAATTTCATTAATAATCAAAAACAGAACTCTAATTGCAATACGAGGCAACTTCATCAGCATTTTGGTTACTAATTCCATCAATACCCGGAGCTTTTTTCGGGTTGAGTTCTGCAATTAGTTTTTGTACATCATGCGTCTTAAACCTTATGGGTCAAGAGGGTAGAACAACTAAACTCGGCAAATCAACAACACCATTACATCTGTTTGGGGGTAAATACGCATTTTAAATGCTCAGCAAATATGTATCCTTTTTCAGTATCGCTTCTTGCCCAACCTCTGGTAGATGTGCGAAGAGGATGTTTTAAGCTTTCTAGCAGTGCGCCATAAGGAGTAATTAGATGCTGGTGTGACATCGCGACCTTCCAGATAATTTTTAAGAGATGCAGTTTTTTTCAAATGCAAGTAACTCTTCGAGTCGATTAGTGCACTCTTTAAATCTGATTTTATGTTGGGGTGTTCTGTGATGCTGCCATTCCCATACAACTTTTCTTTTTTCACCTACGAGACGTTTAATATCCGTAGAATAAATTCCATTAAACCCAGCCAGTGAATGGGAGGCAGTGGCATGTTCAGCAGCCTGTTTAATATTTTTGTTAAGATTGGCAATGTTGAATTCAATATCATCGAATGTTCTCAGCTTAATGTTGTCGTACAATGATTTTTATTACTTTTCACATAACAATATCGATCAGCTGTTTCCTACCGTTGCAGTTACATTCCATTACAGTCGGCTAACTTAGCCTTTACAGACACAGTTTAGTAAGAAAAACAGTTGTTTGTTTCAATTTATGTCATTTTTGTTTCATTACACACGTTTCAAACGAACAATTTCTCGAAACGGGAGTTACAGAACATGGGTATGTGGCGTCTTTTTAAAAATATGTGCAACGCCGTTCACTTATATTTTTTGTATGGAAAGCAACGCCACATAACGAACAAGTAAGAGTGCTATATTCGGCTGTGCCGAATCTTATATACCCTTTACCAACGTACGTACATATATATAGTATACAGACACGTACATACATATTTGTTTTGTGAAAAAATTTATAATTTTTTTAAAGTTTCCATCTTTGGAGCTATAATTTTCATTTTTCAAATTTCATACACCAAACTTTTCTTTCAGAAGCATAAAATATATTCAATTTATAAAGAAAAAAATTTTTGACCTATTTAATTCTACATAACACAAAAAGTGTAAGTTTTCCAACCCTGGAGTCATAATTTTGGATTTTTCTGATTATTGATACCAATCTAGTTCTTTAAAAAATACATAAAATATGTTAAGTGAAAAAAGCAAGAACGAAATAAGCAAAAACTTAGTTTCATTTAATTCCTTTAATATTAAAAAAATCAGTTAAGTGCGACTTTGAATCGCGCACGAAAGGAAGGTTTTTTGTTTTTTTGAAGTTTTTTTCAGTTAAAACGATTTTTTCAGTTTTGTCGCTTTTTTCTCGTTTTGGCGATTTTGTCTGTTTTTGGAGGTTTTTTTCATTTTGGCGATTTTTTTCTGTTGTTGGGCTTTTCTTCATTTTGAAGATTTTTCTCATTTTGACGATTTTTTCTGTTTTTTTGGGTTTTTTTTCGCGATTTTTTTGTTTTTTTTTTCGTTTTGGTGATTTTTTTCATTTTAGCGATTTTTTTTCATTTTGGCAATTTTTTTCTTTTTTTTATGTTTTTTTCGTTTTGGTGATTTTTTTAATTTTGGCGATTTTTTTTTTATTTTGGCGATTTTTTTTCATTTTGGCGATTTTTTTCTGTTGTTTAGTTTTTTTTTCGTTTTGGCGATTTTTTTTCATTTTGGCGATTTTTTTCTGTTTTTTAGGTTTTTTTTTCGTTTTAGCGATATTTTTGATTTTGGCGATTTTTTTTTCATTTAAGCATTTTTTTCGTTTTTTTTTTGCGATTTATTTTAGTATTAGAAATTTTCTTTTAATTTAGTGATTTTTTTCATTTTGGCGATTTTTTTCTGTTTTTTTGGGGTTTTTTTCGTTTTGGTGATTTTTTTAATTTTGGCGATTTTTTTATCATTTTAGCAATTTTTCCGTTTTTTTGCGATTTATTTTAGTCTTAGAAATTTTTTTTTAATTTGGCGCTTTTTTCTTTTTGGTGATTTTTTTTTTCTGTTATTTAGGTTTTTTCTTTTTTTGACGATTTTTTCATTTTGGCGATTTTTTTCTGTGTTTTCGGGGTTTTTTCGTTTTGGCGATTTTTTTTCATTTTGACGATTTTTTTCTGTTTTTTAGGGTTTTTTTCGTTTTGGTGATTTTTTTCATTTTGGCGATTTTTTTTCATTTTGGCGATTTTTTTTCTGTTTTTTAGGGTTTTTTTTTCGTTTTGGTGATTTTTTTCATTATGGCGATTTTCATTTTGGCGATTTTCTTTCATTTTGGCGATTTTTGTTTTCATTTTAGCAATTTTTCCGTTTTTTTTTGGGATTTATTTTAGTCCTAGAATTTTTTTTTAATTTGGTGCTTTCTTTCGTTTTGGCGATTTTTTCTTGTTTTGGCGATTTTTTTCGGTTTGGCGATTTTATAATTTTTTATTTTTTCAATTTTACCGTTTTTGAAAATTTCAAGAGTTTTGCTCTTACGGTTTCCAAGATACAGCAAATTGTCAAAATTACATAGTCAAAATTGCATTAACTGATGGAACACCCTTTAATTTAAATTTTTTTAAATTTTGGTGTTAATTTTTGTAGTCTGTATAAAAATACACTAACCTTACAAATTTCAAGTGTATATACATACATACAATTGTATATATACTACATGGGATTTTAAAATTTTTCGTTGCTCGTTTTAGAACACCCTTTAATTTCCAATTATCATGTATTTGTTGTTGTAGCGGCCAAAGGTCTACATACTGTGTCCAAATTTCAGGTCTGTAGCTCTTACGGTTCTCGAGAAAATACTAATATAGTTTTAGACATAGTTAATTTTACATAACACAAAAAGTTAAAGTTTTCCAACCCTGGAAACGTCTTTTTAATTTTTTTGTATTTTTTTAATTTACAATCCCAATTTTAGTCGTACTGAAGTGTAAAATATGTACATTTATTAAAAAAAATAAAAATTTGTTTTCGGGAGTTACTTTTATATGGCAAAATGAAGTTTAAGTTTTCCAGCTCTGCAATCGTCTGCCCGATTTTGCTGAATTTCAATACCAATCTATTTTGGAAAATTTCTGACACACCAGTCCAAGAACGAAGTCTCTAGCTCTTCTGGGAGCTTCGGAAAACCGATTTCACGTACAGACAGACGGACAGACGGACAGACGGACAGACGGACAGACGGACAGACGGACAGACGGACAGACGGACATCGCTTATTCGTCTTCCCTATGCATAAGGATCCAGAATATATATATTTTATGGATCGCTTATTGATATTATAGAAATTACAAACGGAATGACAAACCTATATATACCCTTTTACCATTTTTGTTGGTAAAGGGTATAAAAATATCGAAAATTACAAACGTTGCCACTAGTACACACTATTGCGATGTCACAAAACGCCATAATGCGTTTTCACCATAATAATAATAAATACTCGCGTCCGGGAAAATCGTACTTTTTAAGCACATTTCCCCCCCCCCCCTTAAATTTGCTTGGAAAATGGTATTTATTAAAAACCAAGCAAAAAAGGAAAATAATTGGTGCTGTATATCCAGCTTATCTTATAAATAACATGATGCATTTAAAATATCGATGGAGTTACGCATAAAGGGCAAAAATAATATAGTGCATAGCTTTAAGCGAGAGTTCAAAATATTTATTTCATGAATAAGAATAACCAAACGATGAAAGTTTTTCTTGCATATCGCTGCTGTTGGCTAGAAAGATGCAATATTCTATGTAAAATGGTGTGTAATTGACCATTTTCACGCAAAACCTTCGATATGTATTTAAGATTTTATTGGTAGTAGTATTATTGAAAAAACTCAGTTTCGTTTTATTTTTGAGTCATACTTTTTTAAGCAAATGTTCGGGTTTTTCCCTTTGCTGTCTTCTTTTTATAAATCACGCGATACCAACCCTAGATAAACAGACACTTGTTACGTTTGACTTTTTGAAACCCCGAAAAAATCCTTTAACTTAAAAATAAAACAATCTCTCTCTCTCTCTCTCTCTCTCTCACGTGAGCTGCAAAATTTGTGATATAAAATATATATTAATTTTAATAACTGCACTGCCATCTGTTGTAAAATTCTTAAAGCAAGCCACAGACCTTGCAACTGTTGGTACAACATGAGCAAGTTGTGTATAAGATTGTATAGTGTGTGGGGTCGTCGTATGAAGTTGTGTATCGGTTGTACGAAATATTAAAAAGATTTGATTTTTTGGCAAGTTGTATAGACAGGTTGTAAAATTTAGGAGTGTGTTGTACAACTTCATTTCATTTTGTTCTTATTTTCGTTGTGGTCATATGAAAAACATCGCGCTCGAATTCAAATTTGCGTATAAAATGGAGAATTCAACAGAAATAAGTGATTTTATATAATTGTATGAGTTTGCGCGGAAGAATTGCTTTTGTATATGCATCGGAACTTTTGACAAAAGGTCATTGAATAATTCGTCTGACACCCAGGTGTAATTTTTATAGTCCAGTGGCTCACTTTCTTTTAATATTTCCAAAAGTTTGTTATTAGAATACGTTTTTTTTATATAAATCACTCCTTTAAGCAAATTCTTTTTTTCTGTCCTTTTTTACGTTCTTCTTCTTATTTTGTCACCAAAAAAAAAACATCCATTACAATACGCGACATAACACCCGATGTCATGTTTACTCCAAAAAAAAATTAAGAAATGAAGTTGTACTCTAATGTTGTACACGTTGTTGTAAAGTTTGTGGGCAAAACACACAACTTGTTAATCCAACGTGTTGTACCAACGGTCGCAAGGTGTATGGCTTGCATAAGAATTTCATACAACAAGGGGAAATCTTCAACTCAAAGCATTTTGTATAACAGTTAATACGTTCCACACTGGAATTAATGTGCATTATAACTGTTAAAAAGAGGGGTATGCTTGCAAGCAGTAAAGGACTGCACGAGTCATATTGTTGTGAAGCGTTGCCGAACAGTCTGTTCAATATAACGCACACACTTATAAAGTAACAAACTAAAAAAGTTTGCCTTAATGCCCGTTATTTCTAGCCATAGATATCTTTTAGTGTACCGATATATATCGCCTAAGTTAAATGTTATAAGTCAAATTCGTAGCTAAAAATCTTAGGTAGGTTACATATACATATGTATGTATGTATGTATGTAGGAATTATGAGCACAAGTAGAACAAAAGTAAACAAATAAACAGGCATGTGCATAATAAGTTAAAAACAAACTACAATTGCAAGCAGCGATGCCAATTTAGCGCCTTTCGCGCTAGTTTTAGCGCGTTTTAACTATGCCAAACGCGGTTTTTTTCGTCTTAGCGCGTTTAATAAAAAAAAGCGCTAAATTAGCGCGGTTTGATTCAAGTCAAAAATATCATTTGAGTTCAATATCTTTTTACTTTTTTGTATAAATTTAACAATATTTAACTTTTTGTTTAAATTCGTTAATGATTCAGATGTTGCAAATAAAATTCCCTTGAATGTGGTTAGAATTAAAAACGCATTTTAAAATTGTAAATGGCAAATATTTTGAAATTTCACAGTAAATATATGTACTCGTACTCGTGACCCAAAAAATGTATAAAACTTATTAAGCATCTATTCTTTTTGTATGTACTTCAAAAAGCATTTGAATCACAACACTATTCGACAAACTTGTTACAAAGTTTGACAAATAAAATTAAAATCAAAACTAAGAATTTCGAATATTTGGAAGGCGAGACTGATTATGTATTAAATGATTTTAGTTATTTAGGATATAATTTCGAAGAAGCAGTATTGCATAATCTGAAAAAGAGTTATTAAAAAATTAATTGTACTCGTATTTACTAATACATACATCGACCTTTATTAAAATTTAATTTAGCGCGTAGGAAAATAGCGCGTTTTGACTATAGATTGTTGATAATGCTGTAACTTAGCGCGTTCTAGCGCGTTTTGAGAAGGGGTATAAATAGTTGGCATCGCTGATTGCAAGAGCGTTGTAAATTTAGAGATGGTAAAATTGAGCTTTCATTACGATAAAATGTTTAGCAAATTGTAAGATTATGAATCAAATACCCCTTTTAGACACGGAAGGTTTACTTTGCAAAGTCTTAATTCAACTGGTAGAATGACAAAGAGAGATAGTATTCCTGCCTCTGTCTTTCACACAGCTAAATTAAGACTTTCTAAAGTAAACTTGCCATGCCTAAAAGGGGTAAAAGCAATTCACATATTTCCTCCATTTGCACTGAAAACTGTTTATATATAACTGAAATCTACATCAACTTATACCACACATAGTAGACCAAAGACAAGAACGCTGATGATGAATATGTGGCTGCCTCCGAATATACTATGTTGTTCCGTTCTGCTAGTGTTTTTAAGAATATTTACAATTAACTTTATTGTTGTGCTATTTATTCCTTAAAAACTATTACATACGTGTAATTTGGCTTGCAGAGCGATACGTACTTTAGCGTAATCGAATCATTAATATAGACTCAAATGAGGTTCGAACGCAAAAATCCCTGAAGAAATTGGGATTCTTCAATCAAACGTCTGATGACATTAAAGAATAACTGAAAACTAAAATAGTATTTTATTTGAATTTGAATGACTTTAAAAATCCATTGATAGTTCAAAAAGAACTTCATATGCACACAAAATAATCAGGTATGCGATAAAAAACGATTTAGACACAAAACCAATTTGAAAACGATAAAAAGTGTGATATGTTTCATATAGAAATTTTTTTAAATAATTAAAAAAAGCTATTAAAAACTTGTTTTTAATAGCTTTTTCAGCCATTTTTGATAAATTTATGGTTTATATTTTATCTTCTAGTGAGCTTTTTAGAAGTCACTAGTTTAATATAAGCTCAAAAATGATACTCAAAATCGATCGGATTTCATCACACCTTTACAAAATGATTGTTTTGAAATCGCTTTGAAAGCGATCGTTTTCCATCACATACCTGAATAATTAGTTAAAACTTTTTAAATTTAAAGGAAACGACTAAAAAAATCAAAATTTCTATCGGGGAATATTTTGATCAGAAATTTAATTGAAAAACTTAAATGCATGCGAAAGAACACTATAAACGCCCTTGAGTCGTTGAACCCAAATTGACTTAATATCGAGTGACTGGCCTTGGACCTGTTAGATTTTCGATCGATATGTTTAGCTTATAACCCTTTTAGACACGCAAAGTTTACTTTGCAAAGTCTTAATGCAGCTGTATGAAAGACAGACGGAGTGAATACTATCTCTTTCTGTCTTTCTCCCAGCTGAATTAGGAGTTTGCAAAGTAAACTTTCCGTGTCCAAAAGGGGTATTATTTTTGTTTTAATTTCGTATACCCCTTTTCCACACGCAAAGTTTGAATTCAGCTGTTTGAAAGAGGTAGTAGTACAATCTCTTTCTGTCTTTCTACCAGCTGAATTAAGACTTTCCAAGGTAAACTTTGCGTGTGGAAAAGAGGTACAACAACTCTTGCCAGATTTGAAGATTTTTCTGAATTTTTTTGATTTGTAGCATAAATATTTTGGTGGTTGTCTTTACTCCGCAAAAGAAATAATCATGGTGTTATTGTCAGAAACATACACATAAGAAACGCGATAGTTTATTAAATATTTATTAAAAAAATAATAAGAAAAAACAAATACATTTTTTGTATTCATACTACTCAATGTCTGGATTATTCTTCTTGTACACAAATATTTTTATGGAAGTTATATACTATTTGCTCAGTAATATATGCTTAAAAGAATAAGCTGATCCCTCATTTTTTGGAGCTGAATTTAAATTTTCGCGTCTGTCAAAACTATTCTGAAAGTATTTTTGTTATATTTGTTTAAAACAAAATTAATGCTCGCTAAGCAAGAAATAAAAATCAGTAAATATTTTTTATGAAATAAAACTGATTATAATTATTATTATACCATTGGTCACATTCAAATCAAATTGGGGCGCACTCATTAGTTTATTCCTTTATTTATTTAATTCAATTGTTAAGTTGTTTAATTTCAATCATTAGAGTAACTGATTTTAATTTGAAATTTAATTGCTGGTGGTTCAGCGATGTCTATATGCATTTCATTGTTGCTGTAACAAATCGTCAGTAGACTTCAACCACACATTCTGAACAGTCACAAACCTCTTATCTTATGTACAGGCTTTCAAAAACTATTCGAGAATTCGCAAATAATAATATTTTTGAAAATCACAAAAGAAAAATAAGCATAGTAGGCTTAGAAACTTACACAAAACCCAGCAAATAATTTATATTCGATATGAATCTATTCTATTTTTCAACAACTGATTTTTAATTTGTTTTCAGTTCATTTTTTGGATTCATTAAATTTAAATCCCGAAATTTTTTATAATTAAAAATTACAAATTTCCGCACCTGTCATCATTTTGGTGAATTTTTTTCGTTAATTCAATTAAGTTGATAAAATAATTTTGTTTCTGTTTACAGGTGTATTGGTGGTATATCTTTTTAGACTTCTCAAGCATTTAATGTTCCATACCCACCAACGGTATTGGTACGAGTATAATCTTCTACAAATAAATTTAAAAAATTAAATAATTTTCAAATGCCCTGCGGATTTCTATGTTAATTGAATTAAAATTTTCAAACCTTTACTCTGTTATTTGAAGTACCATTTCGATGGTAACTTTTTTTTAGTTTATCATGCACATTTTATTCAATTTAATTTAATCTAATTTTATTGACTCTTAATTTAAATTTCATTACACAAGAAACAGTAAAAATTTATTTTCCAAAATTTGTATTTATGTACATACATATGTATACTTATATCTATGTAAGTACTCGTATATAAAAGTTAATAAAAACTAGAAAAACATTAGCAAATATCTAAACAAAATAGCAATCCCAAACATGACCAATTTCAAATAACATTTATTTGTAAATCGTGCTTAAAAGTAAAATTCAAACGCATTCAAACCATTTTCTATTCAAATTCTATTGCTGCAGCTTAGTTTAAATATTTTGCTTACAAATGTAAATGAAATGACCATTTTGTTTTTAACAATGATTTCTAATTTGGTGTAAAGATAAAAATAAATAAGAACCTTGTAGTATCGAATATATTTACAAGCAATGCGTTGCAGAAATGACAATTTGGCCTATACCAAATATAACTATACGGAATTCAATCTTCGTTGCAAATTGCTGGTGCAAATGTTGCAGATGTAGCAAGTCAGGGATGTACACAGAAAAAATTATGGCCAAAAAATTTTAAAACAAATGTTTGTTTCAAATAAAATATTACTGTTCCAGTAAATAGTTTGATCCAATTTTATTTGCCGTTTGTCGGATACTTTTCGGCATTTACATGAATACAACACTATCAATAAAAATAAACAACAACAAGAACACGAGTTGTAAAATTTAGTTTTGGTAACATACGATAATTTCGCGCATAGGGTTCAATATATGTATCTCTAGTGTACAATAAACTTATTTTGTTGGTTTGTTTTTATATTATTTATACTAATCTATGATTTCGTAGAGGAACTGTAATTTATTTTATTGAAAATTTTTATTAACACTCTTTTAATATATAAAATATATTTTTATTATATACATACATATATACTATAAACAGCGCGTTATACATCCCAGTTGGCCAAATCGTCGCAGACGACATTGTCTTATATGACACTGTCTGAGCGACAATGTCACACGTTTTGTTTTCAATAAAGCCGTGTTGACGACAATCGGAGCGACAGTGTCATACATTTTGTTTTCAATAAGACTTTGTTGAGGAGAATCTAAGCGACAGTGTCATATAAGTTATGTCTTCAATAAAGCAGTGTTGACGACAATCTGAGTGACGACATTGTCGCCCATCTCGTCTTGTGTGACCTCGGCGCCATTTGTATGAAAATTTCGTCGACGATTTGTATGGAACTGCCTTCAATATGTGTTCTACGACTTACTATTGTCTTGTACCCGTCGTCAAAGATGTCTTAAAGAGGTGGCCAAGTGGGATATCAACAAACAATATAAACTCCAGCACCTTTAAATAACAAATTCTTTCAGCCGGACTCTGTTAAATTTAAATTTTTACAAATTGTGGCGACCCTACAAATAAATTTGTAGATTAATATAAAATATTTACCGGTTCAATGAATTTGGTTACTGAATAAGAAATTTTGTTTTTTTTTCTGTGTACGTATATACTACATTCTTTAATATCACAACTACAAATCATATGCAATTTAAATTTCCTAAATAAATTAATTGTATATATAGGTTGTCCATTTTCCATAAAGAAGGCTATACATTTTTTGGCTTCAAAGGTAAAGTTAAGCAAAACACTTAAAGCTATGGTTTCGATGAAAATTTCATTTGATTATAATGCTTGCCATTATGTGCGAAATACTCGTATAATGCCATTTACATGACTGCAACTATATTATTTGCATCAGCCTATCCTTCAGAGGTAGTTCTGGGCAACTTTTTCGCACATTTCGGACGGTATCTCGGCGATAACTTGACGACTGCTTGTTTTAATATGATTCAAAAAATTTCTTGATATTACTGCTCAATTGATTTTTTTTTAGTATGGACGCTTTATTTAAGTTTTGGCGTATATTTCGTTTTTGGCGATTTTTTTGTGTCTTGGGGATTTTGTCTGTTTTGGCCATTTTTTCCGGGCTTATGGCAATTTTTTTAGTTGTTTTTTTTTTTTTGCTTCCAAACTATTTTGGTATTTTTCCTTTCCTTTTTAGCTATTTATTTAAATTTTTTGGTAATATTTTTCATTTAAGCGCTCTATTCATTTTGGCGATATTTCAGTATTTTTCTACTATTGAAATTTTTTTAATTTTTATTCGTTTTGTCGATTATTTTCGGTTTCTGGCGATTTTTTTCGATTTTTTTATAATTTCAAGTCCGTAGCTCTTACGGAACCATAAAAATTGATAACCCATAATAAAAAATTTTTCATTATTTGCTATTGTTTTATTTAGAAAAAAGGGAGATTTAAAAGTAGGAATTTTGAGCATCCTACTGAACCTAAAAATGTCACTTTTAACGGGTTAATAGCCGCACCTCGTTCTCTGGATGAGTTATCAAAAGACTTTTAAATACCCTCGTATACTTCTAGTTTATTTATCCTAAAATTACATGAGCAAGCATAACATTTGAAATAATTATTTGCAAATGTAATTCCTTAAGCATAAAAATAAAACTCTCAATTATTTCTGGTTCTAATTTAAATCGCTTGGAAAAATATTACTGCTGTCCCTTCATTTAATCTATAAAAGTGTAACTGTTGATGTTGTTGCTGTTGTTGTCTTTTTGGCCCAAGCGTTAGATGAATTGTTGTCGTCCATTTAAATAATAATTTGAAAAACAATTAAAATGAAATGCTTTCAATATTTTGAATCAACATTTAGCCCTTAATGGAACGAAAATCCTCGCAAACAAACAGAAACGCACATGCACACTCGCACTCACTCATTCTCATATAATAGAAGTCTGCAAGGATTCGAAAAACAAGAAACATGTATATGTATGCAATCTAAATTGTAGAATGTATGTAGTTGGCCTGGACTAAACGAGGCACCAGAATTTAGCAAAAACAAACAAACAAACAACAATTAAAAAAGCGGTTGATGCACAAGTTTTTGCCATAATTTTGAGTTGTAAAAGAAATCCTTTAGATTTTTACATTAAACAACATGAAGCCTGCGCTGGTATGAGGAACTGATGCGTATGGCTGTGTGTGTGTGTGAGTGTTTGTTGGCTGTGTAACGCTCATAATTTATATGCAGCAACACGCTTTGCTTGCGTAGTTCCCCACTTGAGAGATTACTGGGGCACTTAAATGACACAAATGTGCTGTTTGCTATTTTTGCGTTTCTGGAATATATTTTTTTTTTATGTATGTTCCATCAGGCTGCTCCTCTTAATTGAAGCGTTGTGTAACGGTTTAGTTGAATAAATATATGTGTGCATATCGAAGGATCATTTAAAAATTCTATTCATCTTCAATAGACCATAGATTTAGGAATTTATATGATAAGCATAAGGTTGGTGATGTTGACTCCTTGTTCCTGTGTTCAGGGATGTAGTTAAATACCAACGGATGTTGTTGACGCACTCAATATTTTATGTGATGCGTTTGTTGCTCACTTTCAAAGCAATTTTTATAAAATTCTTATTTTCAATATTCATAATCAACTCGTTATCCTTATGGTAAATGTGTTGCTTTAATATTCATTACAAACACCAAGAGCTGGCACGCACTTCTTGTACTTAAAATACGACTCCATTTCCGCAACCAAAGTTGTAAGCAACACGTGCTTACTGCGACTTTTATGATTATTGCTACAGAATTTTTCTAGAAAAAAAAAACACTATCTGACAAATAAAATAACCCAGCAGAAACGTCAATAGATAAAGAAATTGCAGTGGCTGTACTCTCTGAAAATTATCTTGATGTCAAAAGGTCTATTGGAAGTTAATGGTTACATGCTATGAAGCACATCATGACTTGGAAACACTGATGAAGGAAGGACCCACTCAAACATTATTTAGTTGGTGGAACTTGCGAAAATTTTCTGGAATAAATAAATAGTTTAAGATCTTCTTGGAAATTTAGTGTGCTTATAATTCTGTAAAAATATGGAATAATTGCTTAAGTCGACTCAAGCAAATTCAGCTTTATTATGCTGTATTACGCTTTAGTTAAAAGTTGCAGTGGTTGCAATTCAGAAAGAATTACATGCAAATGGAATCATGGTAAGAGTCGTGTAATCTTTTAGAGCTAGCATCAAAATTTTCGAAAACCACTTCTTTGCTTAAGTTTTCCATTTTGCCACAGACATACACACGACCTTCAAAATTCTCAGTTATAGATATTTAATATTCTGCCATCTATCAGTCGTTAGTAGTACATGTGGTTTCCTTCAGCTGTCGACTAAAAGCATGACTTCAAAGTGTGAGAATGAGGACATACTTATCATGCTTAAGAGTCTAATATAAAAAATATCCATATTAATTTAGGTTCGAAAACTTAAAATCACCTCATAAATCACTCACATAAAGTTATATTCCCTGGTTCTACATATAAATCATCTAGCTTTTATCCTACTTGTGGCTAAGGTAAAATTTTTTTAAATTAAGTATCTCCGGAAAGTGTACATGTCCTTGCAAACCAGTTTCTCAGTTAGCTTAATTTCATATTTTAAGTATAACTTGTAAATTTTTGCAGTATACCAACTAAAATTATGACTGAAATTTAATTAAGAAAATAAAGGATATATGTGGAGAAGGCATATCCTTGTACCTACTGCTGAGTTATTTGTCAGCTAGCTTAACTATATGATTCTACAAGTTGTTACGAGCTTTCGTTAAGTTTTTATCATAATAGTAAATGTAATTAAATTTTTTAAATTAAGGATACATGGGCTTTTGGTATATGCCTGCAACGATGGCAAAAAACCTTATCAAAAAGCTTATTTGCATGACTTTTGAGAAGGCTCTATACACTTTTGATTCACTATATCTATTGATATAGAAAATATTAAATTTTCAAAATTAAGGATATATGGGAGGAGGAGGAACTTCTCAGCAATTATTGAAAATAAATTTGTTTGAGATATTAACTGTAGAATTGTAGAAATAGTGGAAATTTTGCCTAGCATTTTGTTGATAATTGTACATAAGACAGTATATGTATATAAAATAAAGGACATGTGCGAGGTGAATGTGTCCTTGCACCGACTGCAAAAAGCGCAGCTACATAGTTTTATATATCATTATGGGTGGTAGCTATCGATTACAAACAGAAATTAGATAGCTGAGCATTATAATTCTTGAAATAATTAGAACTTTTCGCTCAATTCTGAACACTAGTGCAGCTGAAAATAAATTTTTCTAAATCAAGGACATAAGGAAGGATATAGATATATTGCCCCTGAAATTACATTTTATGTATGTATGCAATAAACTGCGAGTTCTTAATTTTTGCTGTATTCAGCTGAAACTAAATGTTTTATATAAATGACATGTGGTAGGTAGTCATGTCCTTGCACCTAATGCAACTAAGCTTATCATTAAGCAAATTTTTACAAGTTGAGAAATAAATAGTTACAAGTTTTGTAGAGATGGATGATGTAGTCCGGGTTGGGAGGAACTGAATTCTGTGAATCTATATATAACTACATATATATGTTAGATTGTGATAATAATTGCATTATTTTATATAATAAAATTTTTTTCTAAATTTTCTATAGATTTCAACTGTGTAACTTAACAGCTTAGCTTAATTTTGTAACTTCAGAAGTAGTTGTTGTTGTGCGCCGATTTTTTGACATAAATTAGCTTAAATTTTGTTTATATTTCATGAAGGATATGTGACAGGTAGACTTGTTTATACACCATTTTTAATGAAATTTAGAAGAAAATTTAATTGTAAGATCACAGATTCGGAATTGAACCTATACAGTAACTTACAGTAATTTACTTGTAAATTTGAAACTATTTTTTTTTTATTGAGGATAATGCTTGGAATGCAGTTTATACAAAATTAAGGATATATAGGAGGTACGCATATCCTTGCACTATATTTAAAAAAAAAATATCCAGGAAATGCACCATTCTAGAAGTAATTGGAAACTTTCACAATGTTATGGAGGTATTTGTATGTGAAATTTAAATATTCCAAATAAAGGATATATGGGCGGCAAACATGTCGTTGCGCCAATTCTAATGAAATTCACCAAAGTGCTTGGTTGTATAATTCTATAACTAATAACCAAATTCTGCAACATTCTGACGATAATTTGATGTTTAAATTTAAGAATATATGGAAGAATGGTGTATGCTTGCTTAAATTGTAATAAGACTTGCAAAAGAGCTTGTCTTTGTGGCTTTGTTTATAATTAATAAATATCAATAAATATCAATAAACTGATTTTAACTAGAAGAATATATGAGAATGCCTAGTTCTCTTGATATCCATTTCTTCTTAATCAATATTTTTACTAATCCTGTCATCAAGCATCACCCTACAAAGTTTAATTCTTCTTAACTTATTTGTATTATAATTCTTGTTAGTTATTTAGGAACAAGCATCGTACTTGGTCTAATATAAAAAAATTCCAGGTTGCATTAACCTCTGAAACAAAAACAAATTTCTATTTGCCTTAAGATTTTTAAATCTACGCTTGTCAATAAACTACTTATTTACAAATTGTTTGCTGGGCTAGAAGTATTTACAAAACACTGTTGTTCTATTGCGAACTTGTTGTCAACATTGTTCTTTACAACTTTGTTGTAACTTTTAGCTACCGGGTTTTTTCTTCTTTTTTTTCTGCCAACTCTTGAAAGCTATTGTTCTTTATATTATTAAGAGTTCTTTAATGGGTGTGTTATGCAGCTGCCACTCGTTTTTGCAACTTCATCCACCATAACCAATACATCTCACTATAAACTACCCCGATGCAAGATATTACACATAATTGTATGTACATACATTTGTACCAGTCCACCCAACAAAGGAAACTATTTTGCAGCACGTGCTTTTGAAAGTCACTTTAATTGAGGTTAAGAAAATCCCACATTCATTTATTAATCTTGCCTTCATTATAGATGGGATTATTGGTAATGTGTTTGCTCCTTTGCTCTATTGTCTTAATTGGATTTGAATATGATGTTCAATAATTTATATTTATTTTTGTCAAAAGTTCTGAAATAACTTTTAAAAAACCTTTTGTAAGAATATATTGCCATAGTTTAATATTCAAAAAGGAAGTATTTGAACTTGAAAAGTATGTATTGTAAAAAATTATGTATTTAGGAGAAGCTCAGCAATATGTCTACTTTAGCTAAGAATTTATTTTTAAAAGTCGTTTAGATGTGCTAGATTTTATAGCTGAGGGTTATATGATGACTAGAGTAATAACCAGGGCTAATTTTTCTGGCTTTTTGCCAGAAAAAGCATTTTTTTGCATATTTTAGTTTTTTTTAGAAAAATGCTTATTTTGGATCACCTTGCATAAAAAAGCTTATTTTTCACTTTGGCAACGCGATTAATATATAACGACTTATAAAGCTCAAACTGGTGTAAAAGAAATTCACATAAAATATATTTCTTTCCTCTTCTTGCACATGTATGTCTGCATGTTATTAATTTTTTCCTTTACGTTTCTATAACTTCTACCACAAAGTCGAACTGAAACTATAACCGCCGGAGGCTTATGATTGTTTGCTTGCAGATATTCGATTCAAAAATACCTTTCGTTACCCAACGTCTCCACGAGCTATCAACTTGGACATGACATGAACTTGACGCCAGCAGAGCAACTGTGAAAAATTCATCAACTTCTTTGTTGTGGTGAACACGGGCGATGTCCATGTTCAGGCATATCAAAGTATTTTGCGGTAGCGCAACAGAGATAGAATATTTACCAATTTTGTTCTGTTTTTTTCTTTCTATTGTAAATGGTTGCGGACGGCGAATCTCATGGCGAACATCGTTGCTCAGTCATATGTTGGGGCATCCATGTCAGAGCATGGACGAAACATGGACATGAGCGGTCTCCATTCCCATTTAAATACGCTCCTGTTACATCTACTGATTTTGAACGCATATTTTCCATGTATTCATTTGTTTTATGTGACAATAGAAGATCATTTCTTTTTGAAAATTAAAAAAACACATTATTGTTCATTGTAATAAATATCTCTTTGAATAAAAATACTTTGAAGTAACAAAATTGTTGATTTTATTCTAGCATATTTTGCATATTTGTGCACATAACAGTGCATATTTTGAACTTTTTTCGTGCTATTCCTGGCGCATATTTTTAATTTTTATTTGCATATTTTAATTAGCCCTAGTAATAACCTATAATTGCATAAATATGTAGGATATATGTACATATGTATGTATGTATGTATGCATTAACTTTCTGCTGCAAAGCGTGAGTGTTGTTCTTAAGCGCTTAAAAGTATATAGCTGCATTCGAGAACTTAAAAGTTTAAAAAATTTTTTACAATTATTTTACTGTATTTAAACACATGTAAGACGATTATCTCTAAGCTTAGCTCCAAGTATTTTATCCTTTAAAATCGGATAATATTTAAAAAAGTTACAACCCTCAGAAATATAAATGTATATAATACATCAGATCGAAAGTCAAGTAAAGTGTTTATACCAAAAGAAATTGCATATTGAAATGAAATAAACAAAAAGTAATTTTGCTGCAATTTGCTTAAAGATCGCATAAATAAACTGGTGTAGTTTTTAAAAATAATATATATAATTTTAGCTTAAGCCGATCTTAACATTATTTCCTTTTTGCCAAAGACTTTATGATAACTTTAATTTATAAAAACATTAATAACTTATGTATCAATTGGGTTAGGTAAGGATATCAGTTAGAATTTGGGACTAACCTAGACCCTTCTGGCCCATTGTGATACCACAGGAACTCTGCTTAAGCGGAGTCCAGACTATTGAACCAACCACAGTTTAGTATGAAGCTACTGACACGTTGCAGCTTAACCATGGCAAGAGCGACCATAATGGACATTTTCTTTCTTAATAATACAGGGCATTGAAAAAACCCCAGCAAAAAATTTCAAAAAAGTTAATCGGGTTTGGAATTAAGCATTTTTGGTGGAAGCTGTTCCTTACAGGATTACCAACTTCATGATTTTAACAAGGTGTGAGACTAAAATAATCGATTCTTGAGAAGTACTTACTTTTTTTCTTTAGCAACTTGTTCACGTAATCTATTTAATCTAGAAAAAATATTATCCTCATTTAGCAACTTGTACATAATTTTTTCAGATTTTAGCTAATGTGATTTGTAAGCGAGTAATGAAATTTGGTAATCAGAAAAGTAAGTCATTATATGGCAAGTAGTACTGATGGTAATGTGAAATTTTTTGCTGGGAACAAATGCTCTATATGGTAAAAGCATTGTATTCAAACTTTAAGCTCTGTGTATGCCTGTATGCCCTATGACACAGAGTCCGGGTAATACGAACACTAGACTCGAGATTTGGTTTCTATTTCTTGAAATCAAAGAAACGTTATGTTTTTTATTTAGGTGACTTCATAATTTGCCTAGTGATCATGCAGTAATTTCTTTTGGCCCACCTTCTATTTGTTTCTTCTTCCGTCTTGAGCGTTAGCCTAAGTCTTCGTGAGAGTAGGGGTATATCTACACATTCCATATCCAGTGCAACATTTAAGGTTGTCCCAGTTCTTGCAATCTCATCCGCCCAATAAGTTCCCTGAAAAGCTCTTTGCCTAAGGATCCAGATGATCCTAATGTAAAACTGCTCTACAATTTCGTTAATACATGATTGGCGGTCTGGGACTGTTGTTGTTCTTAGAGTCGGGAACTCTAGGACTGTGATAGTAGCTCGGCTGTCATTGTTACTCTGTCATTCCCGCTCAACAAATGCTCAACTTACTTGATAGCAAATATCTCTCACTAATAGATACTGCAGTGTTCCAAAAGTCGCTTTGCAACATGCATACCCAATGTCCCTGAGTATACTTCGTAACCCATACTTACTTGAGCTTGGGTGCCATCCGTATACAATTCAATACTCCTTATTTTACTTGAAGCACCATTCCTCCATGCTTCTCGGTAAAGCATCCAGGTCCTGTAGGGGAGGCTTTTGCAATCCTTCATTCCTAAGGTTTGGAGTCCTCGACCTAACCCTATTGTTTGACAACTTTGCAGAAGTGTTTGGCGTTGTTCGATGGTAATATGGGCGAAGTTTTGCGCCACAACACATCAGAGACCAAACAGCAGTCAAACCAGTGGATTTTCCTTGGTGACTGTTTGTTAAATGCGCCATAATTCACAATAACTGCCTTCAAAAGGATAAAATAATTAATGGGAAATATTAAAAAAGACCGGAATTTGGCAAAAAAAAACACCAGGACAATGCAAGAGCACACACATATTCCTTTTTCATGGAGAAAATCCATTAAATTTGTTGCCAGGTGCTCTGTCATCTGCCCTATTCTAGTAATATAGTCCCCAATGACTATTTCTTATGCCCCAACCTGAAAAAAATGGCTGAGGTAAATATAATTTACTTCAACAATGACATCATCTCACAAACAAATATTTTATTTTGATGATTCGAGAAATATTACTATTTGTATGGGATAAAAACTGGAGAAACTTTGCACAAATTTAATAAAGCTCAAAGCAGACTATGTTGAAAAATAAAATAATCTTTTTATACAAAAGCCTAGGTTTTGTTCAAAAATTCAAGGACCTATTAACCTAGCCATGTATAATTAAGATTAGGTTTATTTCGTGCTGATATATTCAGTTCTCTGCTATCACTGAAATAAAATTTTATGCATGAAGTCTATAAAATTCGATTGCCAATAAAGAATCTGTTTGTTGTCAGAAATATGTAAGTAATTCTATTCTCCTCTTTAGATGACAATTAAATTTATATCATGAATTTTCATCCTTAAGCTTAAGAAACTCCAAATGAAATATCGTTTGTTCTTAATTATAAACCAGTAACACGAGTAAAATAATCTGATAGAATGATTATACAAATATTTGCATGTGTTCATTTCGTTTATAAAGTTTTCTCTATTTTCGTGTTGCAAAACGATTTCCCAACAACTCGACATTAGTAAATAGCAAGAAACCCACAACAAATAACCAACTAAATGGTTTTTCAAATATGATTAAGTTAAAACCAACAACAGCAATAAACAACAACTGAGCGCAATAGTGAAATTCAACTTGAAACTAAAACTAAAGTTTTAGTTAAGAACTCTATATGTTTAAGTTGCAGAATTTTAGGTGAACAGCAGCACCAGCAACCACCGAACGTTAATTCAACCAACCAACCACTCTGCAACAATCCATACTCCAGCCATTCATATTTCATGGTTGAAAATATTTTATCACACCAGACGACTGCCTGGTACGAGTATAGGAACAACTTTATAGACTGACTGTATTGGTGTGTTGCTGTGTAAATACATTTGTGTGTTTATGTGTGCATGTGGTGTGTTTGACAGTTGTCAAATGGTATTTATTATTATTGTTCTAATAGACAACAGAAAGATAGACGGTTATATGTATCTACGATTATGTTAGCTTGCAGGTATTTAAATACCACTAAGGTATGATAGTATGAGGGGAGATCAACAAGTCCTTAGAAAACAAGTAAGAGTGCTATATTCGGCTGTGCCGAATCTTATATACCCTTTACCAACGTACGTACATATATATAGTATACAGACACGTACATACATATTTGTTTTGTGAAAAAATTTATAATTTTTTTAAAGTTTCCATCTTTGGAGCTATAATTTTCATTTTTCAAATTTCATACACCAAACTTTTCTTTCAGAAGCATAAAATATATTCAATTTATAAAGAAAAAGAAAAAAATTTTTGACCTATTTAATTCTACATAACACAAAAAGTGTAAGTTTTCCAACCCTGGAGTCATAATTTTGGATTTTTCTGATTATTGATACCAATCTAGTTCTTTAAAAAATACATAAAATATGTTAAGTGAAAAAAGCAAGAACGAAATAAGCAAAAACTTAGTTTCATTTAATTCCTTTAATATTAAAAAAATCAGTTAAGTGCGACTTTGAATCGCGCACGAAAGGAAGGTTTTTTGCTTTTTTGAAGTTTTTTTCAGTTAAAACGATTTTTTCAGTTTTGTCGCTTTTTTCTCGTTTTGGCGATTTTGTCTGTTTTTGGAGGTTTTTTTCATTTTGGCGATTTTTTTCTGTTGTTGGGCTTTTCTTCATTTTGAAGATTTTTCTCATTTTGACGATTTTTTCTGTTTTTTTGGGTTTTTTTTCGCGATTTTTTTGTTTTTTTTTTTCGTTTTGGTGATTTTTTTCATTTTAGCGATTTTTTTTCATTTTGGCAATTTTTTTCTTTTTTTTATGTTTTTTTCGTTTTGGTGATTTTTTTAATTTTGGCGATTTTTTTTTTATTTTGGCGATTTTTTTTCATTTTGGCGATTTTTTTCTGTTGTTTAGTTTTTTTTTCGTTTTGGCGATTTTTTTTCATTTTGGCGATTTTTTTCTGTTTTTAGGTTTTTTTTTCGTTTTAGCGATATTTTTGATTTTGGCGATTTTTTTTTTTTTAAGCATTTTTTTCGTTTTTTTTTTGCGATTTATTTTAGTATTAGAAATTTTCTTTTAATTTAGTGATTTTTTTCATTTTGGCGATTTTTTTCTGTTTTTTTGGGGTTTTTTTCGTTTTGGTGATTTTTTTAATTTTGGCGATTTTTTTATCATTTTAGCAATTTTTCCGTTTTTTTGCGATTTATTTTAGTCTTAGAAATTTTTTTTTAATTTGGCGCTTTTTTCTTTTTGGCGATTTTTTTTTTCTGTTATTTAGGTTTTTTCTTTTTTTGACGATTTTTTCATTTTGGCGATTTTTTTCTGTGTTTTCGGGGTTTTTTCGTTTTGGCGATTTTTTTCATTTTGACGATTTTTTTCTGTTTTTTAGGGTTTTTTTCGTTTTGGTGATTTTTTTCATTTTGGCGATTTTTTTTCATTTTGGCGATTTTTTTTCTGTTTTTTAGGGTTTTTTTTCGTTTTGGTGATTTTTTTCATTATGGCGATTTTCTTTCATTTTGGCGATTTTTGTTTTCATTTTAGCAATTTTTCCGTTTTTTTTTTGGGATTTATTTTAGTCCTAGAATTTTTTTTTAATTTGGTGCTTTCTTTCGTTTTGGCGATTTTTTCTTGTTTTGGCGATTTTTTTCGGTTTGGCGATTTTATAATTTTTTATTTTTTCAATTTTACCGTTTTTGAAAATTTCAAGAGTTTTGCTCTTACGGTTTCCAAGATACAGCAAATTGTCAAAATTACATAGTCAAAATTGCATTAACTGATGGAACACCCTTTAATTTAAATTTTTTTAAATTTTGGTGTTAATTTTTGTAGTCTGTATAAAAATACACTAACCTTACAAATTTCAAGTGTATATACATACATACAATTGTATATATACTACATGGGATTTTAAAATTTTTCGTTGCTCGTTTTGGAACACCCTTTAATTTCCAATTATCATGTATTTGTTGTTGTAGCGGCCAAAGGTCTACATACTGTGTCCAAATTTCAGGTCTGTAGCTCTTACGGTTCTCGAGAAAATACTAATATAGTTTTAGACATAGTTAATTTTACATAACACAAAAAGTTAAAGTTTTCCAACCCTGGAAACGTCTTTTTAATTTTTTTGTATTTTTTTAATTTACAATCCCAATTTTAGTCGTACTGAAGTGTAAAATATGTACATTTATTAAAAAAAATAAAAATTTGTTTTCGGGAGTTACTTTTATATGGCAAAATGAAGTTTAAGTTTTCCAGCTCTGCAATCGTCGATTTTGCTGAATTTCAATACCAATCTATTTTGGAAAATTTCTGACACACCAGTCCAAGAACGAAGTCTCTAGCTCTTCTGGGAGCTTCGGAAAACCGATTTCACGTACAGACAGACGGACAGACGGACAGACGGACAGACGGACAGACGGACATCGCTTATTCGTCTTCCCTATGCATAAGGATCCAGAATATATATATATTTTATGGATCGCTTATTGATATTATAGAAATTACAAACGGAATGACAAACCTATATATACCCTTTTACCATTTTTGTTGGTAAAGGGTATAAAAACTATATTTTTTTTGTGTGTCACTAGCATTGATACACTTTTTTTAAATAGAAGCAGCATTAAGAGCACGACTCCTACTCATGGAATGCATTGTGCTAGAACTAGCAAAATAGTTTATAAGGAGAAGGATAGTGAGAGCAGTGTCTGTAAATCTAAAATAAATTTTCTACTAAAATGTTATGTTTATTTACCTAAAAAAAATACAATTTGAAAAATTTTTAAGTAGTTTTGAATAAAACCCCTGCTGATTCGACAATTTTTTTATTTGATAAATTACGAATCATTTTATTCATTATTACCTACGGAATTTTTTTCTGTGTGTGGATATTCGATTTGAACTTTGACACATTGAAAGTGACATTAAAAATCTGTGCTGGTAGTTTATTCCACATACGAGCAGTACGTCTAAAAAACGAATTTTCTATGTAATGCGTAGTCCATTTCACTGAATAATCAACCACAAATATGTTATCTTAATGAAGTATGTATATGATGTGCGTAAAATGCGCGGAATTACGGAACAAGTTCCCTGATTTCATTCGAATAATTTCCATTGTGGTAGCGAAACAACAGCAAGGATATGCACCTTTTATTGCGTGGTTGTACCAATGCATCAATATAGTTGGATAACTTACTGTTATCGATGAGTTTCTTCGTCATCTTCTGTACGCGTTCGAGCAACCTCAAAGTAGTTTTTGAAAACTATTGTATTGTATGTCGGATGGATAAAATTGGTATATATAGTAAGGAGATCAGATGGAGCGAAGCATCTCTTCCACCGTTTCAAAAAAAAAAATAGGCACTTGAATGCTTCTTTTGCTACGATCATCATACTGAATTTTTATATCAAGAACATCATGAATTTTTTGAGGGTGGCGTTGGCTGAAATAGTTAGCACGTTGACTACAAACCCGAAGGTCCTGTGTTCAATCCCTTTATCCAACAATCATTAAATAACAACACCACACATTTTTCTGATATGCATTAGTGTCCCTTTGTATCAGTTGTTGTAGGAAAGTTCAAGTGATAAAGGCATAGTCACTGGTCACTGAACTACACCAACTTCAGCATATACTAATCCTAATGTAACATCAGAGCGCCCTCCTCCTTCGTTGTGTAGCAGAATCATCGGCAAAGTAAAAAAACCAATAAAATGGCTACTAAACACAGGTTCAAAATTTAATACGCCTCATTTGACACCAGATGGCGCTGCAACACTGCATTATAAAAAAAGTGTAAAAAGAGCAGAGTTGTAAAGGAATGAAGCTTTACTCTATATCTTCCTTCACCACCTGTCTTCTCTATTACTATCCCTTTCCTAAAGAAGGTAACACCTAGTAATAGTAGTAGGCTGATTATTACTTCTCTTTAAAAAACAACATTGTTCATATGATTTAATGACTTTTGAGGATTCTCTTGGAATAAATGTTAGTTGTTGATTACAAATAAAATGATAATTTAAAACAATGAAATTCATGTAAAGAAATATACAGCCATCACTTTCGCAAAGTTTTCGGATATGTTTTGGAGTCTAGCTAGTCGCTATTTATAGTACTGAAATAAAATAAATAAATAAGTAAATATGTATATATAAAACAGGATGTGTTTATGTATGTAACGTATGGACTCCAAAACAGCTGGGCGGATTTTGATAAAATTTTCAGGGAATCTTTAGAATATTAAGGCGGGTGACACTGTGAAGTCTGATTTTTGATTATCGGTCTGCGGGCGGAGGGGCGTGGCAAAATCCAAAATTCATATTACATCAGCAATGCCATATACATACATATATATGTATATATTTTTATACCCTTTACCAAAAATGGAAAAGGGTATATATAGGTTTGTCCAGATTTTTGTAATTTCTACAATATTCATTGGCGGCCAAAAAAAGTTAGTTATTATGGATCCTTATGACTAGGAGATAAAAAAAAGACATGTCCGTCTGTCCGTCTGTCTGTACGGATTTTGTATGGGAAGCGTGAAATGCGTTTTTTGAAGCTCCCAAGCAAGTTAGAGAGCTCGGAGTTGGACTAAAACGACCGCGCTTGTCTTTGCACAATTCCTTATATAAATCAGCAAAAATTAATAATCGGTTCTCCCGAAGTTCTATATATATAGTTTTATCATACGTTTTGAAAATTGGATGAAAAAATTACCGTGCATAGAACCAAGAATATCCAATTTTCTAATTAACCCCACTAGCTACTCGGCTACCGAGGCTTGCTTACATTTGTTATTTATTTTCTATAGTTAAACATTTTCTCTAATTTGCTTTATTTCATATTAAAACCCTTTTTGTCACCACTACATAGACATTGTTCTTTTTCATTTTTTTTATTCAATGATAATTTTGCTTAGCACATTCTTATTCCTGGAAATGCAAACGAATGTGTTTGCCAGCGTGACCATATTAGCTTATTTTGAGCTAAATTTAGCTTATTTGTTTCAGATTTAGCCTTAAAATTTTCATTTAGCTCTTAGCTTATTTTTTAGCTTTTTTTAAAAACTCATTTAGCTTTTTTAGCCTTTTTTTAGTCTAAATTGCGTGTTCTCTAAAAATATATTAAAAACATAAACAACTCATAAAAATTATAATTTTTTAGCATTGTAAAATAGTTTACAAAAAATACAAAATGTAAATTATACGACAATTTTATAACAGAAATGGAAAGAAGAAAAATAGTAGATAATGGCAGAATGGTTAGAATTCCAATGGAAAAAGTTAAATTCATATTAGTGGCCAAAACACTTTTTGAGTTTTTTGGGTATAAAATTATTTGACTTGAGTTGAACGTTCATTCAGCGGCATCAATTAACTTAAAACAAAAACCTGAAATAGCCTTAAGCCTGGATAACACTATGTACCGATTTTCGTCGAGCCACCTCAATAAAGTCATAAGTAATAAGCCAAAATGGCATTATTACTCAATTAATTCTGGAATAAGTCTATATGGGCTTATTACTAATGCAGTGTGGCGCAATTGTGTCCTTGTATTTCAAGTAATCGATAAATTAGAGCAAAATCTTTACTTATGACTTTATTTCACTGATCTGACGAAACTCGGTACATTGTGCAGATAGTGTGATCCATGCTTTACCTGCAATAGCATTAATTCACTTAAAAACCTTTCGTATTTTAGTATAAATGTTTTTACATTTTTAAAAACTTTTTAAGATTATTTGGGGGAAGTTTTTGTTTTGTTATTCATTGAATCTAAAATATAATAATTAATAAATAATTTCATTAAGCAAATATTCTATATGTATAATAAAAAAATATGTTTGTGTAATATTTAACGTTAGTTTAGCAATAAGAAACTATTGAAAAGTGATCAAAGAAGTGGAAAAAAGTTTAGCTTTATTTTCTAGCCTAAAATGTAACTTTTTAGCTTATTTTAGCTTTTTTTCAAACGTGATTTAGCTTAATATTATTTTAAAATCTGGTCACACTGGTGTTTGCATAGAATTTGTAGTGTTATGAAAAAAAAACTATAGGTATGCTATAAGCTTTGCTATAAGCATTCGTACATATATACATACATACTTATGCATAAATATACGCTTTCATAAGAGTTTTTGTATTCTGTGTTGAATTGAACAACTACAACAACAACAATATGCTACCAATTGTATTGAAAGAATAATATTTGGGGTATTCAGATGGTACTCATAAATTAACACGTTTTAAAGTAATAACACGAAAAAATATAATGCTGTGAGCAACCCCTCATAATTTACAATTAAAAATATTGTGCGTAGGGGGCAAAGGGCTCCGCATCGTGCTTAAAGTTATGGGTAAAAGAAAAAAATTAATAAAAAAATCATATAACTTTCCCGGTGTCACCGCTACAAGGATCAAATATATGACGAGCACCCATTAATTTTCTCCGCCCAACATTTTTTTAAGCACAGCAGCCGCCTTACTCCTCTCCTTAAGGGAGCTCCCATACAAAGAGACAATTTTTATAAAATTTACTCGCAGGGCTCTAACTGCCCCTACGGCGTACCTATCTAAGTCAAATGTATGACTGACCTCCAATATTTTTTCATTACAAAGATTTTCTCTGAACATACTTATCGTCTATCTTCACCCATTAAGGTGGTCCCCATACAAAAAAATAGTTTTTTGAATAATTTTTTTTACGAAATCCGCTTTTTCCGCTTTTATGTTGCCTCCTAGGGGGGTAAAATGTAAGACCGACCCACAGTAATTTTTTATTTTTAACATTTCCTCCGAACATGCCTATATCCTATCTGGACTCATTAAGGGGGCTACCATACAAAGGCGAAATTTTTACAAAATTTACTCGCAGGGCTCTAACTGCACCTACGGCGTACCTATCGAAGTCAAATGTATGACTGACCTCCAATTTTTTTTCAATACAAAGTTTTCTGTGAAGATACTTATCGTCTATCTTCAACCATTAAGGTCATCCCCATACAAAAAAATAATTTTTTGAATAATTTTTTAAAGAAATCCGCTTTTTCTGCTTTTATGGTGCCTGCTAGGGGGTAAAATGTAAGACCGACTCACAGTAATATTTCATCTTCAACTTTTCCTCCGAACATACCTACATATGTCCTATCTCGCTTAAAAAAATTATTCAAAAAATTATTTTTTTGTATGGGGACAACCTTAATGGTTGAAGATAGACGATAAGTATGTTCAGAAAAAATCTTTGTAATGAAAAAATATTGGAGGTCAATTATACATTTGGTTTCGATAAGTACGACCTAGGGTCAGTTAGAGCCCTGCGAGTAAATTTTATAAAAATTTTCCCTTTGTATGGGAGCCCCCTTAAGAAGAGGAGTTAGGTGGCCGTTGTGTTCAAAAAAGATGTTGGGCGGAGAAAATTAATGGGTGCTCGTCATACATTTGACCCTGGTAGCGGTGACCCCAGGAAAGTTATATGTTTTTTTGTATTTTGTTTTGCTTTTACCCTCAACTTTGAGCACGATGCGGAACTCCTTGCCCCCATCTGACCGCCACCATTTTTTGGCTCGAAAATTTTTTTCCGAACCTCACAAAATGAGGGGTTCTTGGAAGTCGAAATCTCCTTACTAAAAGAATTCCCACATAAACTATGCCATAGCTAATGTGCATATGTATATTGAAATAAATACTAGAGATCGACCGAAGGCGTTTTTTTTGGCCGAAGCCGAAGCCGAAGCCGAACTTCGGCTAAAATCCTAAACTTCGGCCAAAACCGAAGCCGAAGCCGAATGTTTTAAATTTTAAAAATGATACTTGTTTTATATGAATTAAGAAAAAAGTTTGCTTTTTTGAGATAACTGAAATAGCCGTAATATTTATTGGATACATAACAAGAAAAATAAAACTATTTTGCAATTTCTAGATTGCTTTTTCATATAATCACTCACAAGAACGTCCAAGTAAAAGAAAATAGAAAGCAACAGGGTTATATTTCAAAGCAACCCTTTCAAAACGTTAAACACAATAGAAACTGTCGGCGAGCAACGACCAAAAATAATGTTATTTTTCAAGCTTGGAATGAAAAATATTCGGCTTCGGCAAATCGGCCGATTTTTGCCGTAGGCCGAATGTTGGCCGATTACCAATTTTTGGCCGAAGGCCGAAGCCGATTAATCGGTCGAACTCTAATAAATACCCAGCAAAAAGGGGATGGAAAAACGGAATTAAATTATCATCACTTTGCATATTTTCATATAACAAGTTTTATTTATGACACATAACAGGAGTTCAGTAGCACAGTGGTAGAGGCTGTGCTTTGAGATTGAGAACAGCGTGGTTCGTATCCCGCGACAACAAAATTGTTATTTATTTTTATGTTTTGTATTTACGTGAAATATTTTCTTAAAATAAGTTTTATCTCTAATGAAAAACAATAGTACAGTAGCTCAGTGGCAGAGAGTGTGCCTGAGAGTCAGAACAGCACGGTTCGTATCCTGCGACAAAAATTTTTATTTATTTTTTGTTTTGTATTTACTTGTCATGATTGAATAGGGAACTTGAATGGGTTAAATTCATTCATTTGAATGGATATCAAACTATTTAAATTCTCGCTCAAACACATGATCTCTAATGACAAACTAATGCAAAAATCATGCATGGTGCACATAATTCGAACCAATGCGTCATCACTTGAACCCATGCTTCAACACATGATTTATCTTTATTTCCGGGTAGGTAATATATTGAAATAAATATCCAACGAAAAAGGCATGCAAAAAGGAATTAAATTATCATAATGATACATTTTCATAAAACAAATTTTATCTCATATTATTAATAAGAATTAAAACGTCAGTGGTGGAGAGTATGCCTTAACAGTCAGAAAAGCATGGTTCGTATCCTGGCTGCCTTGAATTTTTTTTATTTACGTGAAGAACATCATCGTTTTTTAGGGTTCCGTACACCAAAGGTGAAATGGAACCCTATTGTTTTCGCTACGCTGTCCGTCTGTCCGTCTGTCCGTCCGTCCGTCTGTCCGTCACAGGGTATTTTCTCGAGAACCGTAAGAGCTACGGACCTGAAATTTGGACACAGTGTGTAGACCCTTGGCCGCTATAACAACAAATACATGAGAGTTGGAAATTAAAGGGTGTACCAAAACGAGCAACGAAAAATGTTAAAATCCCATGTAATATACATACAATTATATGTATGTATATTACATGGGACCCTTGACCGCTACAACAACAAATACATGAGAGTTGGAAATTAAAGGGTGTGCCAAAACGAGCAACGAAAAATTTTAAAATCCCATGTAATATACATACAATTGTATGTATGTATATTACATGGGACCCTTGGCCGCTACAACAACAAATACATGAGAGTTGGAAATTAAAGGGTGTGCCAAAACGAGCAACGAAAAATGTTAAAATCCCATGTAATATACATACAATTGTATGTATGTATGTATATTACATGGGACCCTTGGCCGCTACAACAACAAATACATGAGAGTTGGAAATTAAAGGGTGTGCCAAAACGAGCAATGAAAAATTTTAAATTCCCATGTAATATACATACAATTGTATGTATTTATATTACATGGGACCCTTGGCCGCTACAACAACAAATACATGAGAGTTGGAAATTAAAGGGTGTGCCAAAACGAGCAACGAAAAATGTTAAAATCCCATGTAATATACATACAATTGTATGTATGTATGTATATTACATGGGACCCTTGGCCGCTACAACAACAAATACATGAGAGTTGGAAATTAAAGGGTGTGCCAAAACGAGCAATGAAAAATTTTAAAATCCCATGTAATATACATACAATTGTATGTATGTATATTACATGGGACCCTTGGCCGCTACAACAACAAATACATGAGAGTTGGAAATTAAAGGGTGTGCCAAAACGAGCAACGAAAAATTTTAATATCCCATCTAATATACATACAATCGTATGTATATTACATGGGATCCTTGGCCGCTACAACAAAAAATACACGAGAGTTGGAAGTTAAAGGGTGTGCCAAAACGAGCAACGAAAAATTTTAAAATCCCATGTAATATACATACAATTGTATGTATGTATGTATATTACATGGGACCCTTGGCCGCTACAACAACAAATACATGAGAGTTGGAAATTAAAGGGTGTGCCAAAACGAGCAACGAAAAATTTTAAAATCCCATGTAATATACATACAATTGTATGTATGTATATTACATGGGACCCTTGGCCGCTACAACAACAAATACATGAGAGTTGGAAATTAAAGGGTGTGCCATAACGAGCAACGAAAAATGTTAAAATCCCATGTAATATACATACAATTGTATGTATGTATGTATATTACATGGGACCCTTGGCCGCTACAACAACAAATACATGAGAGTTGGAAATTAAAGGGTGTGCCAAAACGAGCAATGAAAAATTTTAAAATCCCATGTAATATACATACATACAATTGTATGTATGTATATTACATGGGACCCTTGGCCGCTACAACAACAAATACATGAGAGTTGGAAATTAAAGGGTGTGCCAAAACGAGCAACGAAAAATTTTAATATCCCATCTAATATACATACAATCGTATGTATATTACATGGGATCCTTGGCCGCTACAACAAAAAATACACGAGAGTTGGAAGTTAAAGGGTGTGCCAAAACGAGCAACGAAAAATTTTAAAATCCCATGTAATATACATACAATTGTATGTATGTATGTATATTACATGGGACCCTTGGCCGCTACAACAACAAATACATGTGAGTTGGAAATTAAAGGGTGTGCCAAAACGAGTAATGAAAAATTTTAAAATCCCATGTAATATACATACAATTGTATGTATGTATATTACATGGGACCCTTGGCCGCTACAACAACAAATACATGAGAGTTGGAAATTAAAGGGTGTGCCAAAACGAGCAACGAAAAATGTTAAAATCCTATGTAATATATATACAATTGTATGTATATGCACTTGAAATTTGTAAAGTTCGTGTATTTTTATACAGACTACAACAACTAACACTAAAATTAAAAAAAATTTAATTAAAGGGTGTACCATCAGTTAATGTAATTTCGACTATGTAATTCTGATAACTTGCTGTATCTTGGAAACCGTAAGAGCAAACTTCTTGAAATTTTCAAAAACGGTAAAACAAAAAAATCTCAAAATTATAAAATCGCCAAACCGAAAAAAAACGCCAAAATCAAAAAAAAAATCGCCAAAACGAAAAAAAGCACCAAATTAAAAAAAATTTCTAAATCGAAAATAAATCGCGAAAAACCGACAAAATCGCCAAAATGAAAAAATCGCCAGAATGAAAAAAATCGCCAAAATGAAAAAAAATCGCCAAAATAAAAAAAATTGCCAAAATTAAAAAAATCGCCAAAATTAAAAAAAAATCGCCAAAATTAAAAAAATTTACAAAACGAGAAAAAAGCGAAAAATAATCAAAAAAAAATTATTTCAGCTGAAAAAACGTAAAAAACACTGTATTAAAAAAATGCTCAAATCCCAACGTACGGAACCCTTCGTGCGCGAGTCAAAGTCGCACATTACTGAATTTATTTAAGTTTCGTAAGAGTTGACATTGCACATACATACATACCCAGCAAAAAATAAATTAACGCGTTCAAAATGAAATACTGTTTCATGCTTTCTTGAGCATTTGTTTCTTCGAATGCATTCTGAATATCACTGCAAATCGTAAATAATGCTATAGTTTTTGAACTCATTAAAAGCGGATACAAAAACGGAATTAAATCATCACATTTTCATATAACAAGTTTTATCTCCAGTAAATGAGAAGAGTACGGTAGCTCAGTGGTAGAGAGTGTGACTTGAAGGTGAGAACAGCGCGGTTGGTATCCTGCGACAAAAGTTTTTATTTATTTTTTTGTTTTGTATTTACGTGACACATGTTTATAAAGAAAGTTTTATCGCCAAGAGTTAAATAGAGTCCAGTGGCTCAGTGGTAGAGAGTGTGCCTTGAGAGTGAAAAGTTCACGGTTCGTATCCTGCGACTGAAGTTTTTATTTTTAATTTTTTTTTATTGACAAGCTAGTGTAAAAATCATGCATGTTTCACCTAAATCGAACCAATGCGTCATCATTAGAACACATGATTTGTCATGTTTTTTTTTGCTGGGTATATACATAAGTACATACCCAGCAAAAAAGACATGCAAAAGAAATAGTTAATGCATGGCTTCTACTGAAAATTCAATTTAGTTCAGAAAGCATTATTTTAACCCCTGTGTTAAAATCATGCTTTCTGACTGTTCAAAATGTGTGGTTGAAGTCTATTGACGATTTGTTACAGCAACAATGAAATGCATATAGACATCGCTGAACCACCAGCAAATAGATTTAAAATTAAAATAAACTTATGACAATATGTCAAATAATAAATTTCTTAAAATTTAGAAAGAAATATATTTGTACTCTTATTAAAACCAGAAAAATTTAAATAATTCCAGGATTGGAAGATGAAAAAAAAAAATTGGCTAAAAAATAACCATAAATATTTATTTTTTCAGTTAAAAATATTTTATATTTTAGGAAGATCCTTACTCAAGCAAATTCTTTAGTCAAAAAAAAAACCGAGAGGTCACTTACTAAAAATTGCATTATAACAAAAAGTTATAAATTTTATCAGAAAACAAATATGTACGTATGTACTTATGTATGTGTGCATCTGTATACTACATATACATACGTTGGTAAAGGGTATATAAGATTCGACACAGCCGAATATAGCACTCTTACTTGTTTAATTTTTTTTTGCGGGGAGGGGAAGGATATCGAAGTACACCGGATTAAGCTAGTAAGTAAATAAATAATGAATACCAAAACAATATGCTTAGTTGTGTGAGTTGTGTTTGTATTGTTGTTATTTTTTTTGATGTTTGTAAACAGACGACAAACTGCTGCTGGCTGGTAGGCAGTGTACTAGTCTTGTAATCGGAGGATCACAGGTTCGAATCCTGGAGACAAGTCAAAGTATTTTGTATTTTTTTAACTAAAACTTTTCAAGTAAATTGTATCTTAAATTATCAACTAAATCATGTTGAATCATGACGGTATATATTTAGTGTGCATCTAAATAATATTTAAAGTTTTTGTGGCTGCAGGGGTAACTGCACGATGAGTCCCGAGTTAAAATCTTGGCCGCAGAAGCCAATTGATATACAAACAAAAATTTTTCTGATGCCTGTGCCAAACACAAAATCAATAATTAATAAAATACAATAACTACATTAAATTAAATTCATGTTGTTCCAACTTGAAATAACTTTGATTCACCATCACTCTTCATTTTGATTTTAGCAGTAGGTTAATGTTAAATGAAAATGAAATAAAGTTATTTCAAAAGGAAAAATTCTTTGAAAATTACTATAAATCATATTAGATTAAATGAATCACATATGAAGCAAAATCATTGCCGAAAAAGATGAAACTAACCTTGCTTACGTAGATTTTAAGCTGAAATTTTTCTGTGTGTACTTAACACGGGATTCACAGCAATGATACATAACAGTGGAATAAATTACTGAAAAAGGATTAAGTTGCTCTGTCACTTCATTACCTGTCCTTCACCGAATTATTTCTATTTCAAAGAAGGTAATATATATAGACAAAGTTTTGTAGCCATACCCAGAGAAAGCAGTGCCTACTAAATAGCTCATAAAATGGTACCATGTGGCTGAGTGGTAGCGATGCTAACCTCTCAGTCCAGAGGCCGTGGGTTCGATTCACACCATAGACCCTGGGTGTTTCCACATACAAGCTAATCGTTTTGCGGGTTGTGTTTGTTATTAAAAAAAAAAATTGCTGCAACGCAAAAAACCGTAATTGCCCATCTTGAAAAAATAGAACAAAATTAATAAGAAATCTCTATGGTTTTTTTTCAATAAGGAAATCTTATTAATTTCATAGAGAAAACCTTTTTAAAAAAATCAAGAAGAAATCTTGTAATTTTTATGAGGTTATCTTATTGAATTTTTCATTAAAAAATAATTGCGTCTTTATTCTCTGTACTTATGTATTTTCATTTAAATTCTATACCATATACATATGTATGTATGTATGTATGTAGTATGTTGTAGATGTTATTTATTTATACATACATACATACATACATGCACATTAGGTTATATTCTTAACTAACTTACTCACTAAGTATTGAACCAGCAAACTTCTACCTGATAGACAAGCACTCTACCCAATATGCTAACAAGCAGCCTGAATAACCTTTGAAATTATTGTGCAAACATTCTTATACAAAAATGAAAAAAATCATGAAAAAAATAGTCTCTATGTCTATTTATAGATATGAAATAACAAGACACCTCATAAAATCAAGATGATTTCCTTATTAAAAAAATCAATAAGATGCTTTACACATACTCATATAGGAACCTACTAAAATCAAGAAGAAAACCTTATTGAAAAAATCAATAAGGCATCTTAATAAAATCAAGAAGAAAACCTTTTAAAAAAAATCAAGAAGGCAACCTAATAAAATCAATAAGAAATCCCTATAGTTTACAATTTATAAGAAAATATAATACAATCAAGAAGTTTTTCTCTATGGATTGTTTTTTGGTGCCAAAAATAACGGAAATTAAGTAAAAAAAGTTGTGAATAATAAGATTTCTTCTTGATTTTATCTGGTTTTCTTCTTGATAAAATTAATAAGATTTACCACATAAAAACAATAAGGAATCTCTATGAAAAAATCTTCGCTTCTTTCTGCTGGGATACCCATTAGCCTAAAAACGTTTCATAGAGAAAATCTTCCTGATTCTGTTAGGTTTTCTTATCAATTTATCGTCGCCTTTTCTGTTAAGCCCTTCCGCTTTTTTTATTTGCCCCACTAGCAAATTAGTGCGGCTCAAGCCAATGTTACAGCATGTGAATTACAGTGAAGAACACGTTATAGCTTACTGAGGTGGCATGCAATCCACATAGAACTTCTTTACATCGTCTTACATTTTTGGGTGGAAGGCTGTAGAGCTTCTGTATAGTCTACTAGAAATTTTAAGACTTAAAGTTTTAAAATCTGCCGCCGCACATTCGTACGAATCTAGCTGGACAAAAACCATAAATGTTAGTGTTAAAAAACAAGAAAAAAACATGTGCACAACTAGAAAAAGAGGAAACAACAATGGCAAGACTATTGTAAATTAGAGATGGTAGAATTGAGCTTTTATTACAAAAAACAGGTTTCAGCAAATTGTAATACGATGAATCAAATCAATTCACATATTCCATTTTCAACAAAGGCTAAGTATATAAAGCAGAAATCTACATAAACTGACACAACACACCGTGGACCAAACAGAAAGAACGCTGATGATGAAGGTGTAGTGGCCTTCGAAAACAGCTAGTTGTTCCGTTCTACTAAGTGTTTGTCAGAATATTTGGAATTAACTTTGGTGTTATTTGTTAATTTTAAATTATCACATGCAATTTGGCTTACAAAGAGGTACGAAGTTTAGCCTAATCAAATCATAAATTTAGAAACAAATGAAGTTCGAACAATAATAATAAAACTAACTAAAGTTTGTTTTCTTGTTTTTTCAATTAAATAATTAAAATTTCTAAGTTTTTCATTAAATGCATGATGTTCTGTGGACCTTGCAATGTATTATGTATGCTCTTTGCGCCTGGTGAATGCTTTTTGTATTGTGTTGTTGTTGGTGGAGCTTTTGTATTTAGACGACAATGAAAATGAAAAATTTAATTGATTACTTATTTATAAGAAAATCCCGTATATAAAGTAAGCAATACCTGACCTTCACTGTTTTTAAATTGTGAAAAATGTTTAGTTAATTTTCGAAATTCTAAAATCACTAAAACATTAAGAGCTAATGCGAATTTGTTAATATTGTTTATGAAAAACTGGTACTGCCGAAGTTGGCAACAGCGAAACTCTGTCGTGTTTTATTAAACAATTTAGCTAGAATTGTTTAACTATTTTCTTTCGGATTAAGTAGATCCAAATCCATATAGACTGACCACCAAATAAATTTGTCCAGCCTTATTTCGGATTCGTACCACTGTGCTCTTACTTCATATTAGCAACAACAGTGAAGATTAAGTAAGAAATTTATACTTATTACGTTCGTTAATTAATTAGTAGAGATCGACCGTAGGCGTTTTTTTTTGGCCGAAGCCGAGGCCGAAGCCGAACTTCGGCTAAAATCCTAAACTTCAGCCAAAACCGAAGCCGAAGCCGAATGTTTTAAATTTTAAAAATTATACTTGTTTTATATGAATTAAGAAAAAACTTTGTTTTTTTGAGATCACTGAAATAGCTGTAGTATCTATTGGATACATAACAAGAAAAATAAAACTATTTTGCAATTTCTAGATTGCTTTTTCATATGATCATTCACAAAAACGTCCAAGTAAAAGAAAATAGAAAGCAACAGGGTTGTATTTCAAAGCAACCCTTTCAAAACGTTAAACACAATAGAAACTGTCGGCGATCAACGACCAAAAATAATGTTATTTTTCAAGCTTGGAATTAAAAATATTCGGCTTCGGCTAATCGGCCGATTTTTGCCATAGGCCGAATGTTGGCCGATTACCAATTTTTGGCCGAAGGCCGAAGCCGAAGCCGATTAATCGGTCGAACTCTATTAATTAGTTACTGGCCGAATTTTGTAAAACACAAACACTAAGCGTTGACAAAGGGTGCGTTCGTAAATGCATCATTGCGCATCAAATGGAAATTTTAATGTTCTAAACTGGTTCACTAAAGTAGGTAACTCACAAATAAATGTCAAATATGGTGTACAAACATGATTACTACTAAAACAGATTATCAGGGAACTTGTATTGCATTTTAAATAAAAGTTTGCACGTATGATGCAGAGCAGTGATGCCCTAAGACAAGACAAGTAACAGCTGTCAAAAAAAAAAATAAAACGCACCAATTAATCTGTATTGCCAACTTAAGGTTCTATACCTAAAAAAAGCCGGCATTATTCTCGAGATGACCATTTTACGAGTATTTTTCGTATTGAAGCAATTATAATCATTCTTGTAAATCAGTTAAAAGTAATACGGGGTTAGTCTGGCTTGGCGCAGATGTGGTCCATGTATATGGAACACCATGGTAGCTTCTATCCTTAGCTATTTTTCAGGGTTTTATTTTCGTCCCACTGTTTGTATTTGTTTGATTATGTTTTTGTTTGTACCCAGTTGGTCACGTCTTTAAGACATCTTTGACGATGCTGAAGACAGTTCCATACAAATCGTCGACGAAATTTTCATACAAATGGCGGCGATGTCACACAAGACGAGATGAGCGACAATGTCGCTCAGATTGTCGTCAACACTGCTTTGTTGAACAAAGTCTTATTGAAGATAAAACTAATGAAGTTTTCGCTCAGATTGGCGTCAACACGGCTTTATTGAAAACAAAACTAGGGACATTGTCGCTCAATTGTGCTCAACAAAGTTTTATTGAAGACAAAACGTGTGACTTTGTCGCTCAGATAGTCATAAACGACGATTTCCTTCAAATTGTCGTACATTAATCGTCGAAGATAATGTCGTCTGCAACGATTTGGCCAACTGGGTATGTACGAATACTTTAGTGCACATGTATGCGTAATGGGTATGGGTGTGTGCATTTGTGTATGTGTGTGTGTGTGTGCCTATGAAGCTTAATAAAAGAAATAAAATAAAATAAAATAAAAGTGAATTATAACTTGACTTGAGTACAAATTAAATTAAATTCCTGATTGTATGACTTTGTCGTGTTGATGTACAAACTAAATAAAAATTGTGGTTGTTGTTGTTGTTGTTGTGATGTTCAACACAATGACACTCACAAATAATTTACTCTATTTCACTAAAAATAAATAAAATTCGTATTTAACATTCCGATGTGTGTCTCCTATTTATTGTAGTAGATGCAAAATAATTTCTACCTTTTTCCAACCCTCTAGTCAGCCTAGAACCATATATCTCTATGTCAACACTCTTTTCTCTAGCGACAATTGCACTAGTTGAAATGTCGACAACTTTCCTTTAATGCGCCGAGTACAGATACGTTAGTTCTAGTGTATTTCTGGTGACATTGTCAATTAACGCGTCAATAATTTGTTTTTCGTTTTTATTATGCTATGCAATAATGTTAAAAACTTACGTACATATGTATGTAAGTGTATATATGTACTTAAGTTTGTTGCCCCAACTCTTACAAAATTGTAGACGAGGGTCACTAAATTGTACTACTGAATCTTTGTTCAAATGTCTCCATATGGTCGTAAAAGAATAGTGCTAAAGTCTACTGCTAGATTTTCAATGACAACCCTATGTTATATGTCAATACGCGATTACATTGGCTGGGGTACACCTAATCAGTAGTACTATTGACAATGTCACTAGTAAATCAATACAATTTTACTATTGACAGCGAGCGAGGAAATACCGACATTGTGCACTAGAGCCCCTAAAATTTACTAGTGAATCTTTGGTGCCAATGTCTCCATGTGATCCCAAAACAACTACTTAGTCAGTAGTGATACAGTCTAGTGGTGGATTTTCAATGACAAGCTAATGTTAAATGTCAATAGATGATTAGATTGGCTGGGGTACACCTGGTCAGTAGTACTACTGACAATGTCACTAGTATACCACTACAATTTCACTATTCGCATTTCCTGTAGGGAATGTTTAACAGTTTGGTTGTGTGCGTTAAGGGAAGTTGTTGTATGCTGCTATTATTGTTGTTTTATTGTTTACACTTGGATAAAACATATTGCACTAGGACGAAAATAAAAACTATGTGCATAGACAAAAACTATGTATGTGCATATGTACTTGTATAGCAAAAATTTACAACGTTTTATGTTAATAATTTTTTTTTCAAGAGATTGTGACATGCACACCAACAGAAACGTTAAACGGCACAGTGCTTGATGATCGAGTGTTAGTTTATTTGTGTTACTACAACAATACAAATAAACCAAACAATGGCGGATTAACAAATAAGTCTTCACTACAACCAGCACTTAGTTATCCGTTCACATACTACAAGCAACATCATTTACCTATTTTATAAATACATAAATGCTGCATACGAGTACTCTCGCCAGCCACCACAACGACTCACATGTCGTATACATAACGGTAGAAGATCACGCACAATGCTTTGTGTTCAGACAAATTCATGCTACTGCTTATATCTGAAAACGGGATATATTTGTGAAAGCTATTTTAAGAAAAATTTCCTTCACAATTGTAAAAAAAAATCTGTGAAATGAAACATAAACATGAAATATACACATATTAAGAGGTTGCCTTTCTAAATATGCCGATTATTTGTTAAAAAAAATGTAAAGATGGAACATAATATATTTGTTTTTCTCACTGATACAAACCACTGTGCAATAACTGTGATTTAACTCAATATAATATGTGCTAAAAATAAAGTTAAGTCATATATCCGGTTGCACTGAATATTTTGTGCCCTTCAATTCAATAAAATAAAATAAATACATACATACATATCGTTACCTTAATATAGAAAGTCCATAATCATTCTTTTTATTTAAATCGACATTTTTTGCATTTTCGATACATTAGATGTTCTTCTATCGAAATATACCAAAAACTTTATTTCAATTAACAATAAGTTAGGGTCTTTCTAGATTAGTTAAAAATTAATTTAAAATTATTTTTAGGAAACGGAGTTCTTAGATAATTGGAGATTTTTGCTGAATTTTTGCTAATTTTGTTTTTGTAAGAGAAGTAACACTCATGCAATGAATCCCTACTACTATTACTAAGTGTTACCTTGTTTGGGAAAGGGATATTGACAGAGAACACAGGTGGTAAAGGCAGGGATAGAGGAAAGCTTAATTTTTTTACAACTCTGCTTTATGCAGGTTTTTATACCCTTTACCAACAAAAATGGTAAAAGGGTATATATAGGTTTGTCATTCCGTTTGTAATTTCTATAATATCAATAAGCGATCCATAAAATATATATATTCTGGATCCTTATGCATAGGGAAGACGAATAAGCGATGTCCGTCTGTCCGTCTGTCCGTCTGTCCGTCTGTCCGTCTGTCCGTCTGTCCGTCTGTCTGTACGTGAAATCGGTTTTCCGAAGCTCCCAGAAGAGCTAGAGACTTCGTTCTTGGACTGGTGTGTCAGAAATTTTCCAAAATAGATTGGTATTGAAATTCAGAAAAATCGGGCAGACGATTGCAGAGCTGGAAAACTTAAACTTCATTTTGCCATATAAAAGTAACTCCCGAAAACAAATTTTTATTTTTTTTAATAAATGTACATATTTTACACTTCAGTACGACTAAAATTGGAATTTTAAATAAAAAAAAATACAAAAAAATTAAAAAGACGTTTCCAGGGTTGGAAAGCTTTAACTTTTTGTATTATGTAAAATTAACTATGTCTAAAACTATATTAGTATTTTCTCGAGAACCGTAAGAGCTAGAGACCTGAAATTTGGACACAGTATGTAGACCTTTGGCCGCTACAACAACAAATACATGATAATTGGAAATTAAAGGGTGTTCCAAAACGAGCAACGAAAAATTTTAAAATCCCATGTAGTATATATACAATTGTACACTTGAAATTTGTAAGGTTAGTGTATTTTTATACAGACTACAAAATTTAAAAAAATTTAAATTAAAGGGTGTTCCATCAGTTAATGCAATTTTGACTATGTAATTTTGACAATTTGCTGTATCTTGGAAACCGTAACAGCAAAACTCTTGAAATTTTCAAAAACGGTAAAACTGAAAAAATAAAAAATTATAAAATCGCCAAACCGAAAAAAATCGCCAAAAACAAGAAAAAATCGCCAAAACGAAAAAAAGCACCAAATTAAAAAAAATTCTAAGACTAAAATAAATCGCAAAAAATAACGGAAAAATTGCTAAAATGAAAACAAAAATCGCCAAAATGAAAGAAAATCGCCAAAATGAAAATCGCCATAATGAAAAAAATCACCAAAACGAAAAAAAACCCTAAAAAGCAGAAAAAAATCGCCAAAATGAAAAAAACCCCAAAAACAGAAAAAAATCGCCAAAATGAAAAAAAAACCAGAAAAAAAAATCGCCAAAACGAAAAAAAGCACCAAATTAAAAAAAAATTCTAAAACTAAAATAAATCGCAAAAAAACGGAAAAATTGCTTAAATGGAAAAAAATCGCCAAAACGAAAAAAAACCTAAAAACAGAAAAAAATCGCCAAAATGAAAAAAAAATCGCCAAAAAAAGAAAAAACCTAAAAAACAGAAAAATATCGCCAAAATGAAAAAAAATCGCCAAAATGAAAAAAATCACCAAAACGAAAAAAACCCTAAAAAACAGAAAAAAATCGCCAAAATGAAAAAAATCGCCAAAAAAAAAGAAAAAACCTAAATAACAGAAAAAAAATCGCCAAAACGAAAAAAAGCACCAAATTAAAAAAAATTTCTAAGAATAAAATAAATCGCAAAAAACGGAAAAATTGCTAAAATGAAAACAGAAATCGCCAAAATGAAAGAAAATCGCCAAAATGAAAAAAAAAATCGCCAAAATGAAAAAAATCACCAAAACGAAAAAAAACCTAAAAACAGAAAAAAATCGCCAAAATGATAAAAAAAATCGCCAAAATGAAAAAAAATCAACAAAACGAAAGAAACCCCAAAAAAACAGAAAAAAATTGCCAAAATGAAAAAAAGCACTAATTTAAAAGAAAATTTCTAAGACTAAAATAAATCGCAAAAAAACAAAAAATTGCTAAAATGAAAAAAACATCGCCAAAATGAAAAATATCGCCAAAACGAAAAAAAACCTAAAAAACAGAAAAAAATCGCCAAAAAAAGAAAAAAAAATCGCCAAAACGAAAAAAAAACTAAAAAACAGAAAAAAATCGCCAAAATAAAAAAAAATCGCCAAAATGAAAAAAATCGCCAAAATGAAAAAAATCACCAAAACGAAAAAAACATAAAAAAAAGAAAAAAATTGCCAAAATGAAAAAAAATCGCCAAAATGAAAAAAATCACCAAAACGAAAAAAAAACAAAAAAATCGCGAAAAAAAACCCAAAAAACAGAAAAAATCGTCAAAATGAGAAAAATCTCCAAAATGAAGAAAAGCCCAACAACAGAAAAAAATCGCCAAAATGAAAAAAACCTCCAAAAACAGACAAAATTGCCAAAACGAGAAAAAAGCGAAAAAACTGAAAAAATCGTTTTAACTGAAAAAAACCAGGGACCGTAACTGTTATAACTTTTATCGTAAAAGTCAGAAAATAAAAGTTATTTTTTGATTTTTATTTTTTCGGGCAGAAATAAAAGTTATTTTTTGACTTTTATTTTTTCGATAAAAAATAAAAGTTATTTTTGACTTTTATTTTTTCAAGCAAAAATAAAAGTTATTTTTTTTACTTTTATTTTTTTGAGCAAAAATTACAGTTATTTTTTACTTTTATTTTTTCGAGCAGAAATAAAAGTTATTTTTTGACTTTTATTTTTTCGAGCAGAAATAAAAGTTATTTTTGACTTTTATTTTTTTCAAGCAAAATTAAAAGTTATTTTTTGACTTTAATTTTTTTGAGCAGAAATAAAAGTTATTTTGTGATAAATTCATTATATTTATTATAAATTTTGGCGCGTTTGCAATAGTGAATCGTTAAATTTACTTATTTAGAAAAGAATATTTGGAATATTAAATAATAATTTCTTTGTCAAAGGGGTTGAAAACACAAAAATAACTTTTATTTCTGCTCAAAAAAATAAAAGTAAAAAAATAACTTTTATTTCTACTCCAAAAAATAAAAGTCAAAAATAACTTTTATTTCTGCTCGAAAAAATAACGGTCAAAAAATAACTTTTATTCATGCTCGAAATAATAAAAGTAAAAAATAACTGTTATTTTTGCTAGAAAAAATAAAAGTTAAAAAATAACTTTTATTTTTGCTCAAAAAAATAAAAGTTAAAAAATAACTGTTATTTTTGCTCAAAAAAATTAAAATAAAAAAATAACTGTTATTTTTGCCTGAAAAAATAAAAATCAGATTTTTAAAAAGCATCGCATTTTCTGACAATTTGGTCCAAGACTTTCAAAATGTTAAACTTGGTTTCATTCTCCGACATTTCCTTGAGGTTGCTTTTTTTAATCAAAAATTCAAAATTAACAGTTATTTCGGTCCCTGAAAAAAACTTCAAAAAGCAAAAAACCTTCCTTTCGTGCGCGATTCAAAGTCGCACTTAACTGATTTTTTTAATATTAAAGGAATTAAATAAAACTAAGGTTTTGCTTATTTCGTTCTTGCTTTTTTCACTTAACATATTTTATGTATTTTTTAAAGAACTAGATTGGTATCAATAATCAGAAAAATCCAAAATTATGACTCCAGGGTTGGAAAACTTACACTTTTTGAGTTATGTAAAATTAAATAGGTCTAAAAATTTTTTTCTTTTTCTTTATAAATTGAATATATTTTATGCTTCTGAAAGAAAAGTTTGATGTATGAAATTTGAAATTCTAGCTCCAAAGATGGAAACTTTAAAAAAATTATAAATTTTTTCACAAAACAAATATGTATGTACGTGTCTGTATACTATATATATGTACGTACGTTGGTAAAGGGTATATAAGATTCGGCATAGCCGAATATAGCACTCTTACTTGTTTTAAATAATGCAGAGTTGCAGCGCCTCTGGTGTCAATGAGGCGTATTAAATTTCCATAGCTGTGTTAAGTAACTATTCTATTGGTTATTTTACTTCTCCGATGATTCTGCTACAAGACGAAGGCGGGCACTTTGATGTTATATGCCTTCATCACTTGAATTTGCCTGCAACAAAGCGACACTAATGGGTGGTGTTATAATTTAATGACTGTTGGAGACCGGCCTCGAACCCAGGACCTTCGGTTTTGTGGTCAACGTGCTAACTAATTTAGCCAACGCCATAAGAACAAGTAAAAATTTATACTAACAAAAATGTCGACTAACAAAATATAATATATATCAATTGGAGATTGCATGCAAGCTTTGAAGATCTAGAATACGCACACGATATCGTTCTACTTACGCACATGCATTTAAAGACTAACCAACTGCAACAAGAATCTTCAGAAGTTGGTATGCAAGACCGAGTCAATTCTTTATTCGACAAACAATTTAAAACGTGTTACATTCGATGTCCAAAATATAAAAGACGTCGAGAGCGTTACTTATCTGGGAATATACTTTCTTCTCATTAGGTAAAAAAAAGCACGCGGTGTATTTGCAAGGCTACGAAATATATGGGGTGCACAGCACTAAAATTAAAATTTCTAACAACGCTCCTTCTAACAATTTACTATTTAGGGCCAATTTAACCAACTCTATTTAAATATCAATTCATGTTTAAATCTCGATTTTCATTAATTTTTGTAAGGAAAAATGACTTTTAAATATGAATTGACATTTAAATAAGTTGGTGAAACTCTTACAAAATTACTTTCAGGTTTTAATTTTGCTTATTGTACTGACTTTCAGCTGTAGAATCCATTTTGTTGCGTTTGATTTGGTTGATTACAAAAACTTTCACACGCGTTTAACGGAAGTGTATATTAAATATTTTTTTCCTACAGTAGTATGCTATTCGTGTGAAAGACTCATTCAAACTGAAGTTATTAAGGGCTTTTGAGGCAAGGGAGCTTACTATGAAAATTTTTCACCTTCTAGGACATTCCTTTAGCCAACCCAATTATAAAAATCCCCAACTAAAAACAGTTTTTTTGAGTTTTGACCCCATAAAGGAGGTTTTGGCCGCACTGTGCGGAAGCTGTTGGTGTTTCTGCAGACAACATAAATTAAATTAAACTTATGTTCTTTAAACTTAAAATAAATTTGATTCAACATGTTTCTTCTGTTTCTTCGTGCAATTTCGGTATGAAAGTCACGTTGTCGTGAAATAACAACAATATGATTCTACATTTTGATTTAATAGTACTGAAATATTAAATCAACATTAAATAAAGTTATTTCTAAAGGAAAAATTTTCTTTGAAGATTACTGTAAAATCATGTTGACTTAACATGAAACATATTAAAGGGAAATCTTTGCCGAAAAATTTTAAATTAACCTTGTTTTTAACCCCCGAACAAAAAGAGGGGTGTTATAAGTTTGTAGTGTGTGTCTGTGTATCTGTGTGTCTGTCCGTGTCCACGTACAGCCAAACGGCTGGACCGATTTTGATTTAGTTTTCCATGTTGGAAAGGTGACTTGATCGATATGGTTCTTAACTATGTTTGAAGAAAATCGGTCCAGCCGTTTAGAAGATGTTACATCTTTTCTATATAATTCGGGGGTTTTTAAAATTTTTAATTTTTGTTATTCTAGAATTTAATATAAAACTATTCTGTGTGTACAGTATGCATTTCGTATGTTTACGCTTTACGACATAGTAATTTAATTGTAAAGAAAGTACAAACGGCACGATAAACTAAGGAAACCTTCAACAAAAGCTACAACAGCAATAGTATTAATAAGAGTGACAGCAAAAACAATTACATTAAAATCAAAATGAATCCTAAGTGTTTTATGATGTTGTAAAAAGTTTTTAGTTTTAATTATCGTCATCCACATAGAAAATAACAAAGAGACAAACAAACACATAACAAATACGCAAGTAAGCGTAAAAAAAGGTGGAAAGAGTGCACACATGCACGCAAAGGAAGAAAATTCAAACACGTTTTATTTGAATAAATTTTAACGACAAGTTTCAATTTAAATGTTAAACTCAATCACAGCACATGCAACTTTAACAATCATTGTCATTACAGAGCAACAGAAGCCACATCATCAGAAGACTCTATTAAAGGGAACGAACGCTTTTGGTCGTTACGACATCAAACGTTTTAAAATTCCTTTACCGTATGAGTTCGTTATTGTTAATTTGGTTGGAGGTAATTTCAAATAGACAATAAGTCTGTCAGGAATTTTATTTTAAGTTTAATTGGTTTTGTGTATATTAGTGGAAAAAGGAAACACTTAAGGTTGGGACAAAATCCTTGGAAGTTGTATAGGAAGTGCAAGATTATATGGGCCGATTAAAAAATATTATTAAAACACAATATGCTGTTGTTTTTGAGATGTACAACTATGAACTAATATAATAAACGGTTATAGTTAGTTTTTCACCTTTTAAGGACATATGTCTATTAAAATTTAATATTGAAATAAAAGTAGTACATCTATCTGCCACTCGTGGAATTTCACAACTAATGTTTGTTTAGTGTTTTATTTTTGGGAATTTCTACAATTTAAGTTTAACGTTTATTAACGCACTAATAATCCCAAATTATTATTTTACTTAATTAGTAAAATAACTTTTTTATTAAAAATACATTTAAATTGATTATTGAGGGGTTTAGCTGGATCCTATGCGCATTTCACTGTTGCTAATGCAGATCATCAGGGAACCTTTACCCAAAAATCTTAGAACAACTAGAGTTATTATGTTATAAACTTTCATTTAAACAAATGAGAAGTTCAACAAATAACAAAGTTGAAACAAGAACTCAATAATCAACATGTTTTTTATTTTCTTACTTTACTACATTGGCTGACTTTTTTTCAGCTCTAGTTGTAGTTGTAAAAAGCATGTAAAGAAAATAAATGTAAATAACAACAACAGCTATATAAGAATAGAGTGTTGCCACACAAGTATTTTTGACCTGGTGCAGTCAAGTTAATAATTAGTGTTTTATTTTTGGGAATTTCTACAATTTAAGTTTAACGTTTATTAACGCACTAATAATCCCAAATTATTATTTTACTTAATTAGTAAAATAACTTTTTTATTAAAAATACATTTAAATTGATTATTGAGGGGTTTAGCTGGATCCTATGCGCATTTCACTGTTGCTAATGCAGATCATCAGGGAACCTTTACCCAAAAATCTTAGAACAACTAGAGTTATTATGTTATAAACTTTCATTTAAACAAATGAGAAGTTCAACAAATAACAAAGTTGAAACAAGAACTCAATAATCAACATGTTTTTTATTTTCTTACTTTACTACATTGGCTGACTTTTTTTCAGCTCTAGTTGTAGTTGTAAAAAGCATGTAAAGAAAATAAATGTAAATAACAACAACAGCTATATAAGAATTATTAACTTGACTGCACCAGGTCAAAAATACTTGTGTGGCAACACTCTATTCTTATATAGCTGTTGTTGTTATTTACATTTATTTTCTTTACATGCTTTTTACAACTACAACTAGAGCTGAAAAAAAGTCAGCCAATGTAGTAAAGTAAGAAAATAAAAAACATGTTGATTATTGAGTTCTTGTTTCAACTTTGTTATTTGTTGAACTTCTCATTTGTTTAAATGAAAGTTTATAACATAATAACTCTAGTTGTTCTAAGATTTTTGGGTAAAGGTTCCCTGATGATCTGCATTAGCAACAGTGAAATGCGCATAGGATCCAGCTAAACCCCTCAATAATCAATTTAAATGTATTTTTAATAAAAAAGTTATTTTACTAATTAAGTAAAATAATAATTTGGGATTATTAGTGCGTTAATAAACGTTAAACTTAAAATGTTTGTTTAGTTTGCAGAGTTTAGCAAAAGTTTAATCAAATTCTTTCTTTGCGAGTCGATATTTTGTGTCTTTAACCACCAAAATTGTTGCCATTTTACCTGCTAGATCTAGCATTTTCATTAGTTAAAAAGCATAAAAGTTTTGATAAATTCCGTTAAATGCTTTTCTGGCAAAAATTTATTTAAAATAAAAAAATTTCAATTTATTAAAATAAATTCTTTCGGTATAAAGAATGATTCTTCCTATGAATGTACTTGTGTTGCAGGGTAAGGGGTCTGTGATGATCTGCATTAACAACAGTGATATGCGCTTGAGATCCAGCTAACCCCTAAATAATTAATTAAAATGTATTTTTGTTAAAAACAATATTTTACTGAATAAGTAAAATTATGATTTGATATTACTAGTGCGTTAACAAATGTTAAACTTAATTGTAATAATTTCCAAAAATGCAACAATTACACATCTTTACAAATTTCGAAAAACTTTTTCGTTCGCTAGAAATTAAGGTTGTTTCTTTAGTTATTTGGAACGCTGAACGCACTCCATTTTTTTTCTATCAGCTCTAGTTTTCGAGATATTGCATTATGTCAAAAATACAGACAATTTCACCACATATAGTAGCATAACTTCAGGAGGGGCTTCGCTATTCAGTAAGAAAAAAAGACGAAATTCTATTAATTGTTTCGTTTTTAAGAATGCATAAGAAATAAAAATACAACAACGGGCTAATATTTGATTTAGTGGCTTGTAGCTGAATGTTATCCAAAGGAATGGCGCCCTTTTTCATTGAAATTGGTATACAGCTTTTGATATTATTTACAATTTAGAAAGAGAACTGAAAAACATCTATTCATAAAAAACAAATTTTGAAGCAACAGATAAATATCTGTAAAACCTTTGAATTTGTATTTGTATGACGAACTCTTGTATAGAAATTCTAATTTCTATCAGAAAAGGACTCAATTCTCTTGGAATACATTTAGCTACATGACACTAAACAAAAAACTGGCGCATTGCTGTATCTTTCTTTTGTTATGAAGTTTTAATAAAATAGAAATGTAAATAAAATTAAAAAAAATTATGTTTTTTGCTCAAAATTTTTCGATATATCCAAAATTGTTGTGCACATTTAAAAATATTTAGGGTATTCAAGTGGTACTCATAAATTAACACAATTTAAAGTAATAACACGAAAAAATATGACTGCTGTAAGCAAACCCTCATAATTTACAATTATAAATATTGTACTTATTTGTATTTGCTTACTCTCTCTCTCTCTCTCTCTCTCTTCTACATGTAGTTATCACAAAACATTAAATATAGCTGAGAAAGTCTTATTACTTTATTACGTTTTTGTTTGAGCCACAACAACAATTTTTTTAAAATATGTTAAAACATTTGGGGTATTCAGATGGTACTCATAAATTATTACGTTTTAAAGTAATAACACGAAAAAATATGACTGCTGTAAGCAAACCCTCATAATTTACAATTATAAATATTGTACTTATTTGTATTTTGGTTTTAGCACCTTTGTACATTGCTTACTCTCTCTCTCAATTCCTTTGGTAAACTCTCACGCATTTCTACAATCAGTTATGACAAACAATAAACATAGCTGAGAAAGTCTTATTACTATATGACCTTTTTGTTTGAGCCACAACAACAATTTTTTTAAACTATGTTAAAATGTTAAGACATTATGACACTTAGGACACTTAAGACACTGGTGTGAATACCCCAATTGTTTAACTATGTTTAACATTGACATGTTCAAACATTATGGCACTTAGGACATTTAAGACACTGGTGTGAATATCCCAAATATTTAAATGGCTTAAAGATAATTTTGTTGTCGAATTTTTAATTTTTACTTGACTGAATAGAGCATAGCTTTCTCAAATTATGATAATACACGTCCTACAAGTGCTTTCATTTTTGACATAACGGTATATCTCGAAAGCTAGAGCTTCCCAAAAAATTGTAATTATATACTTAAAATCTGCATAATATATATAGTTGGTGACGGCTAAACTTTTCATGAAACACGATGTACAGTAAGCATGTGTTCTCAACTATTTTATGTTTAATGTGCTATAAAAGAACTTGCTAAGTACTAATAAGTTTGTATAAGCTTGAAATTCAAAACTATTTCAGTATATGTGACAGCGCATAGACAAAGGGACCTAAGGGTAAAAAAAAAATCAATTTTCATTTTTTCCTTTTTTGATGTGGACAACATCTGAGCAACGAATGAGACCGATCCCATGCCCCAAAAGTGTTCCCTCCCAGAGATATGCACGTTTTATGAAATTGAAGTCGACGATAATAAGGTTATGTGAAAAAAATTTCGTACTAACAGAGTGATATTCACGATTTAAAAGAATTATAAATAAGTATTTATTATAATTCACAATTAATAATTTCAGAATATAAGCCTGGATTCGAAAAAACGAGAGCAAAATTGATATCAAACTCATGGAAACAGCACGCTAGGTAGAAAGCAGTAAAAAACAACTACACAAAACAAGAGGTAGGGACGACCTACGCACGTTTTCAAGGTTGACCAACACGTTTCTGACGTCATGAGATGTGTCGCTTTCAAATGAAACCAATACCAACACGCTCAGTGATGGTACACCTATTTAAATCTTTAAAATGGCTCTCCTGAACAAAACCGGTTTTTACCATTAGATCCCTTTCTATTTTGCGCCACATATATATTTTTTTTAAGTTAAGTCCGGCATTAAACTTTTTTTCTGTAGAACATTTTAGTAGAATTCGTTTACTGATTTAGAATTCTATCATCATTATTTTCTGTCAAAACTGACCACCAACTAAAAAAGAGGGTTTTTATAAGTTTGTGGTGTGTATCCGTGTGTCTGAACTTATGCTCGTTAAGCCAAATTAGACTGGTCCGACTTTGATTGAGATTGTTCGAAGCCTTAGAATCTAAGGCATGAATCAAGAAAACAAGACTGCGAATTGCGCAGGTCCGTTATTTTATTTCCTGCCTGTGACGTACATGTAGAATTTTGTTGTAAACAAAATACATACATTTGTTTGTTGAATTTGCTCTCCCACTCACACACTTTTTACAACAAACACACGTGAGTATTCTATATTGAACTCAAGCCTGATTAAGAAATTATTTCTGATTAAAAATGTTTAATTTCATAAGAACTGAGACACTTTTTTCTTATTTCTTAAATTTGCACAAATGGCAAATCCTTGTTGTTTAACTGTGTTCACGCATGGGAATTAAAATAGTAAAATCGTTGCTTAGCAAATAAACAAAGAAAACTTTTTTTATAACGCTGCAGTCACACGTTCAATAAATCGCTTTCAATTTCATTGCACATAGTGTTTGTCAAAATTCCTTGAAATTGATAGCTGTGACACAAATTGATAGTCAATTTAATTTTCTGAATGCCACCGACGAAGAAACAAACTCAAATTTATAGCCTCGATCAATGTGTGCTGTGACCAGCTGTTAAAATTGAAATTTAAATTTCCATATAAATGGATAGGTGAATTTGAAAGCAATCTAGTTTTCAATTTAAAAAATTTGATTGTGTTATGCCCGTTATTTCTAGCCATAGATATGAACAGATATATATCGTGTAAGTTAAATTTTATAAGGCAAACTCGTAGGTAAAAACCTTAGGTAAACTACCTGTTTGTAGAAATAATGGGCATTAGTAAAAAAAGTGTGAATGAGTTGCAATTTGAATGGAATTGAAAGGCAAAAATTTAACGTGTGACCACCAAAGTAAGGAATTAAAAAAAAATGTATTGAGACAAGTCGAAGCGTTGGTTTCTTTGCCTTGTTTAAGTTGCAAAAATTTTGATTTTAAAAAAATTACTAAAAAGGAGTGCGAAAAATTGTAAAAAGCACTATAAATACCCGCCGTTTCTGAAACGTGTATTTAGTAAAGTTTCGGGTACTTAGAAAGGAAAAAAGCACAAAAAAATACCCGAAAAGCACCAAAATGGCAACGCTGTTTATTTATGTGTGCTCTCAGGCGGGAGCAAACATTTTCTCTTTGTATGATTTAATATTTAAGTGTTGTTAATTAAAAAAATGAAATCATTTAAACGTTATATACATATTTATCAACAAAAATTTGTAAAATTTCCTGATTTCAATTCGATTTGAAAAATTTAAACTTTTGATGGTAAAAAAAATTTACTGAAAAATGAGCGTTGGCACAAGCAAAAATATTTTGAGAGGTTCCCCATACATGATGCCAAGGCGAATTCACCTCAAAATGAAATAAAATGCAACACTGCTACAAAAATTTGTAAAATTTCCTGATTTTCCTTAGCACGACTCTTATGCATTATTAGTTACTATCACTAAGTTTATGTCCGAATTATGACCTAATAATTATATTTAGATTTAAGATTTGAATACGGTTAGTTAATTTTTAACGATACAATAAACAAATATATGCATTAAAAAAATCCAAACGATTTGCTTGATTTGACACTAGAAAAATCAACAGCTGTTTAACATTTCCTGAAGCAATAGTAAAGTAAGAAAATAAAAAAGATGTTGATTATTGAGTTCTTGTTTCAACTTTGATATTGGTTTAACTTCTCATTTGTTTAAATGGAAATTTAACATAATAACTCTAGTTGTTCTAAGGCAATTTTGGGTAAAGCTTCCCTAACCCCTCAATAATCAATTTTAATGTATGTATTTTTAATAAGTATAGAATATATGTATATGTATATAGAATAAGTAAAATAATAATTTGGGATTATTAGTGCTCTAACAAATATTAAACTTAAATTGTAACAATTCCAAAAAAAAAATAAAAAATTCTTTTAGTATTTTTATTCTTCTTTGTGCTTTTTGCTTATTTTGACATTTTGTATGCAGAGATGCCACATGATTTGTAATTAAATGGTGAGTAAAACACAGCTGCACACTATAATAAAAACAAATTACAGAATGCCATTATCGTTACCGCAATCGAATAAATACCTAGTATGTATATCGATAAATGTTAGGATTTTCGGTTCGGTAAAAGTTGTGGATCTATGGAAAAGTGATGCGAATACAATTGATTTATCGATTTGTGTACACAGCCTATACTTTTCAATTGTCAATCTCATCCACTGTCCATAAAGGATTTGGTGTGATCTGTTTTCACTAACGAGGCTTTGGCGACAGATGTTAGGCGGTATAATCTGCAGAACTGCACAGAGGAAATTCTGTCGCAAAGCCTAAGTCCGTAAAGGAGGAGGGATGGAACTCTGAAGGGCCTAAGTGCGTCTCATGAACTACTCCGAAAGAATTTTGCTTCATAAGTCCAATGAAACAATTTCATTAAAATTTTTTCACAAATCTAATGATAATTTCACAAATCCAATGAAAATTTCATGAATATTGTGAAAGAATTTCATTGGAATTGCTTCGTTGGTATTCTGGTTTCGTAAGAATATTTTATTGGATTTATGACAACAATACTTTCTAATTATTAAGAAACCCCTTTATATTTAAGTTATTTCATTCTTTTCATGAAATTATTTTATTGTTTCAATGAAGTTATAGCACTGCATTAATTACACTGTTACATAAATTTGATGAAGTTTTCAATAAAATAATCTTGACGAAACTGGTTTCAATAATTGGTTGAGTTTTAATGAATTTTTCATTAGATTAATGTCGAAATTCATAGAATTTATGCCGAACATTCTTTCAGTGTAGGAGGAATGTGAACACTGAATTCTCTGAAGCTCAGGCCCCAACATTACAGCACTTTTGGCTGCTCAGATAGCAGCCCTATCACCAAACTTGAAGGTTAACAATCTATGTTACCTGAAATAAAATTGCTACCGAATCACTAACAAAAACAATGAGGCTCCCTATGCTCGTGGGAGTTAAAGGATCAAAATATATATAAAAGTTACTGAATCCAGCATATTTCTATAACTATCGTACTTTGCAGGAATTCAAAGCGAAACATGTTGAATAACAAGTATCCTATACTAACTACAGTAAACGCCCTAAATTTTTATAACTCAAACACGTACAAACAAATTTGTTGTTTGTTTGTATAAAAATAAAAACTTTCTACCTGTCAAAAAATAAAAATTTAATTTAATGATAATGATTTAAATTGAAAACAAAAATAAATTTGAGTGCTTTGTTTTTGTTTTCAACAAACCAGGGGGAAAATTACGGCATTAGATACGATTCGAAATTTTAAAATATTTCCATATAAACTCGATTCGATAACGAGTGCCGTAATTTGCCCCCAGAATTGTTGATTGGCTTCGATAAATTACTAGTTAATATTTTTCATTTGCATGACAAATAAAAACGCTTAAACATTAACACTCATAATCAGTGTGACCAGATTTTAAAATAATATTAAGCTAAAGCACGTTTGAAAAAAAAAGCTAAAATAAGCTAAAAAGTTACATTTTAGGCTAGAAAATAAAGCTAAACTTTTTTCCACTTCTTTGATCACTTTTTAGTAGTTTCTTATTGCTAAACTAACGTTAAATATTACACAAACATATTCTTTTATTATACATATAGAATATGTTTAATGAAATTATTTATATTTTAAATTTAATGAAGAACAAAACAAAAACTTCCCCAAAATAATCTTAAAAAGTTTTAAAAAATGTAAAAATATTTATACCAAAATACGAAAGCTTTTTAAGCGAATGCTATTTAAGGTAAAGCATGGATCACACTATCTGCACAATGTACCGAGTTTCGTCAGATCAGTGAAATAAAGTCATAAGTAAAGATTTTGCTCTAATTTATCGACTTATTGAAATACAAGGACATAATTGCGCCACACTGCATTGGTAATAAGCCCATATAGACTTATTCCACAATTAATTAAGTAATAATGCCATTTTGGCTTATTACTTATGACTTTATTGAGGTGGCCCGACGAAAATCGGTACATAGTGTTATACAGGCTCAAGGCTATTTCAGGTTTTTGTTTTAAGTTAATTGATGCCGCTGAATGAACGTTCAACTCAAGTCAAATAATTTTATACCCAAAAAACTCAAAAAGTGTTTTGGCCACTAATATGAATTTAACTTTTTCCATTGGAATTCTAACCATTCTGCCATTATCTACTATTTTTCAACTTTCCATTTCTGTTATAAAATTGTCGTATAATTTACATTTTGCATATTTTGTAAACTATTTTACAATGTTAAAAAATTATAATTTTTATAAGTTGTTTATGTTTTTAATATATTTTTAGAGAACACGCAATTTAGACTAAAAAAAGGCTAAAAAAGCCTTTATATATTTTCTAGCTTAGTAAAAAAATCTTAACAATAATATTTGTTGCAATATCTGCATTGTAATGAACTTTTCTATGCATTTGATTAAACTCTTGAAACGTTCATGCGCTTAAATACGATATTCGAATATTTAAATTAATAGTATAAATAAATGAATACCAAAATAAAATGATAGATATGTCAATTAAAGTTGTATACAAATGTAAATTGTAAATTATCGCATAATAATAAAGGCTGTGAACGAAAGTAATTTTCAACATGTATATTCACAATTTAATTGTTGCATTCTGAACACATGTATCTCTTCATAATATATTTATCGCATCTGCCATATACGAGTAGTGTGTTGGTTTAACAAGAAAAATTTTCCAAGCTTATAGAAATTTAAGAAAATGCGAAAACTGCCAGCCAGAGCTAGACAAAAATTTATTTTTTTAAAGCTACTTTTACTTGAATAAAAATCATGAGTTTTAAAAAATATTAAAACCTTTTAGCATATTTGGTCGTTAACACACTTTGTTTTAGCACTGAATATATCGAATTATTTGTATATCAGTTAAATATTCATTTAAGCACAATTAAAATAAAAATACGATTTTCATTTTCCATTTAATTCGTAATTTCAAGTAAATATTTTTACATTTTTTTCGTTTACAATTCTCATACCCTACTCCACAGGTAATCATAATAAATTATTCATTACGTAAGTCTATTTTGTTTAAATGTCCATTATAGTGTTCCTAAAGGCCGTGATACACTGTCGTACACAGTCGTGTGATTTTTGACAAGACACAACCCTGGTATGATGGAGTTTATGAAAATTTTTAAAAGATAATAAAAATTCATCAGATCAGGGTTGTATTTTTTCGTGGATCGTACGATTGTGTAGGATAGTGAGTCATGGCCTTAAAAGTTGTGTGACAAGTTTCTATACAATTTGGTTATATGTATGTACATGTTTTCGTCAACTTTAGTGCCTTAGATTAAAAGCTATGAACTGCATAACATTCTCGGTGGAATTGGCTGCTAATGGAATGAATATATCTACTGTAGTGCACTAGAGTGTAAACTAAGGTTAGGTTGGTTGGCCTACGTGGCTGCTTATTGGTAAGAAATCAAGCAGGATTGACAAACTCTGTTTTAATGCCAGTGAAGTCATATGTGATTTGAATAGTATAAACTAATACTTTTACGCCAATGTGCCAGGCCGTGAATCCCCAGGAGTAGGTGAGAAACTGTCTCCACATTATAGGGCGGACCTAGACTATTAACATTTCTGCTCATCGTTCAGTGGCCGCTATCAGCGGCGATATGTTCTCTCGTTTTCTATTTATTACTTGTGCTGAGCACCTGTCCTTGAAATAAGGCCATGTTGTCTTTGCGACCTTGCAAGTGTTGACCTTGTTCTATATGTCCTATTTTTGCTGAATTTCTTGCATGAATAGAGTAAATGTAATTCGCTACAGCTGAATGCAGCTGCAAAAGAGCTAAATTTTTATTTAGTTTATCATTTGTAAATTTTAAATGTAGTGTAAATAAATTGCAGCGGCTTTAATTTTATTATCGATACTCTCATTGAAATGTACTTGTAATAAAACAGTGATTGAAGGACATTTTTAATTTAATATTGTCGTAATTTGGCTTAAAGTTAAATTTACGTTTGAACTTGTTTGCCATTGATGATGACGATGACAATTAAAATTCATGATGACGATAATGAAGCGTTGATGTTGACAAAGATGCAGGCCGGCTGGATGAACAAATAGCTGACCATTTATCCGTAGTGGTGAAATAATAAAATCGGTTAAATGCACCGGCTCAAATAATACAATATTATTATGAAAACTAACAAATACTCGGAAACAATAATACAAAATTCCAAACTAAATGAGTACGAAATTAAAGAAATCACCGTGTTTGTTATGTACGTGATTGCATATTTTTGTAGGTGGGCATTAAGGACATTCGATAGACTGCTGTTGATGGCTTTCAGGAAAGTGGCAAAAACAATGGTGACATACCATTATAGTTATCAATGTTAAAATAAATGCATAAATTGTATGCACGCAGGTATTAAGTGTTTATTTTAAAATCGTAATAAAATTTATTGAAAATCGTAAAATCATTATTACAAATGGTTACAGTTGTTTAATGCAACTATTGCGTACACAATTGTGGAAACTGGAAGCATTAAAAGGATTTTTAAAAGCATACATACTTACAATAGATGAAAGAACTTCGAAATAAAAGCTAGCGTTTTTCAGAATGTTCATAACCATGAAAAGCTTCTATACACCCAGAAAAAAGATTGGTTGGAAAATGGTTAGGCCAACAAAATATCATTTGCATAAACTATATTTCAGTTTACATAATCAATTTTCTGTTAATCCAAAAAACAATCCATGTTTATTGCCATAAGGGCATAATTGTAATAAAGATATGATTCTGACAATTCTTAAATTGATTGCATCAACCGAGCGTATGCTTTTGCCATGACTAATTCATTGATTGGTTAACACAACCGAATAAAATATTATGAATTGGATTTTACTACCAAATTTTGGTATTGGCAACTAAAAAATTGTCGTCTATATTAAGGTTAAATTAAACACTTTCTATTAGTTGCTGCAACTAACTATAGGTTGAGCTTACTATCATAGTTTATATTCGTTGCAGCAAATTAAAAGTTAACTTTTGTGACTTTCAAAGATATTATGATTTATGAATTCTCAAATGGTTTTTGAAAGTCTGTGCATAAGATAACAGGTTTGTGGCTGTTCAAAATGTGTGGTTGAAATAAATAAATTTCAATTAAAAATAACTTATGACAATATGTTAAATAATAAATTTCTTAAATTGTATATTTTTATTGCTTATTTTACTTCAGCAAGGAAGGCCAATTTTTCTTTCACAGGTACCAATTATGATATTTTTCAGTTATACTAACCACATTTTCGGTAGCAAGAATAACTTTTTTCAAATTCCATACTGTTAACCAATTTTTTCTGTTGCTGCAACTATTTGTTTAAGGGTTATAATTAAAATTAAGTGGTACTAAAAGAAAATTGCAGTCGTTATACCAGAAATCTATATAGTTGGTGCAACCACCAAAATTCGATTGGCAACAAATTCGGTTGTCTCAACGAATCTGTTTTCTCTGTGTACATATGCTGTTTGTTGCCAAAATAAAATTTTACATACAGAGAGTATTATACTTAATAAATTGCGTTGTTCACAACAACGCATTTGCATAGGAACTCGAGGGATTTTAATCGTTAAACCTCGTTCTATGACAGTAATCCCTAACAAGTCCTTGCAGAACTATTAACACTACAGATATTTTGCCCTTAAATTAATTATGTACTAGTTCTTACAGCATTCGAATCACAAATAAGGCAAAAAACTTATTTTAAAAATAAAGGATATATGGAAGGCAGAGTAGTCCTTGCTCCCACATAAATGAACTTTGGCACAGTGTTCAAGAGAATAATTTTACAAATAGTAGCATAATTTTTTTCGTCTTTCTAATAAAAATGCTTCGTAAAATTTATTTTTAAGAATAAAGGATATTTGAATGATGGACTTGTTCTTGCACAGATACAAGTTTTATTTTTCCAATAAATATTACTGTATTTCCTAAAATAGTTACCAATTCGTGTTAGATTGATATGTTTTTGCACCGATTGATGTAAAATTTTGCACAGAGTTTACTAGCACGACTCTATAAGTAGTTGTAATTATCTTTAGTATTTTAATATGATACATTGTAGCTGAAATTTAAAAGAAAGCATATATATTAGTAACTTACTTTAAGGTATTGTTTTTTTTAACCATTGGCATATCTAAAAACAAACATTTAAATATAAAGGACGTATGTATGGAGGGCATACACGTCCCCGTAGCAATTCAAATGATATTTAGTTTATAACTTTAAAAGATATTTCTAGAAGTCACTCCGATGAAAATTGTTATTAAAATTTTATATGAAATAAAAGTTAAACGGAATATAGTCCTTGTAGGGTTTTATATAAAATTCGCAGCATAAACTAATGATACGCCTTTCAAATAAGCTATACGTAAATTTTCGCTACATTCTGTAGACAAAGATTTTTTTTAATAAAGAATATATGTAGGGCAAAGATATTCTTGCACCGATTTGGATTATGGAAAGCAAAAAATTGTGTCATGAGATTTTTCAAGAATTTTCTAATTTTCGCTGCATTCTGATCTTAATTCCCAAAATTAAATAAATTTTAATAAAGTCTAGTTTAATTTTTCTTCTCTTCTTTAGAAACTCACATTAATTAATTGAAATATTTCATTCGGTAAGAACTGATATTACTGAACTTAAGCCTGACTAAGAAATTATTTCTGATTAAAATTCACTACAGTTCAATTAAATCTAGAAAAATGTCTCACAAATTTTTTTTTTATTTAATTTTTCAAATAAAGGAAGTTTGGAAGGCAGGCATCTTATCGTACTGATTGAAATGAAATTTAACTCATTGGTTAAGGACATGATTCTAGAAGGTGTTATAAGGTTTCGTTGTAGTTCGATGATAACTACATATAAAATGAAATTGTTTTTAATAAGAGATACTCACAGAATTTTACACAAGTCGACATAGATTTGCTGAAACAACTGGATATAGAAATTAAGAATTTAATTTTTAATTAATTTTCTTAGCTTTTTCAGTATAATTGTAATCAAAATTTTATCTTTTAAATAAAGGATATATGGAGGATGATCATATCCTTGCGCCGATGGAAATGACATTCAGTACAGAATTTCATGACATGATTGTAGAAGTAGTTATGCGGAAGAGAGTACAGACTTGTCTTGCCCGGCTTAAAATGAATTAAGTGACATAATGTAATGCTGTTATTCCAGAATAAGCTATAAATTTTTTATGCTTTCTGCTGAAAATGTTATTAAAATTTTTAGTTTTAAAGCTAAAGCGTTGGAGCATAATTTGAAAGTTTAAAAGTTTTTACTTGCATTATGATTGGGGAAGAGAAGAAAGTCCTTGCTTGGCTTAAAAAAATTATTTACGTAATGTAACGTAGTTTTTCAAGAAAAAGTTATACACTTTTCATTAAAAAAACAAGTAAGAGTGCTATATTCGGCTATGCCGAATCTTATATACCCTTTACCAACGTACGTACATATATATAGTATACAGACACGTACATACATATTTGTTTTGTGAAAAAATTTATCATTTTTTTAAAGTTTCCATCTTTGGAGCTATAATTTCAAATTTCATACATCAAACTTTTCTTTCAGAAGCATAAAATATATTCAATTTATAAAGAAAAAGAAAAAAATTTTTAGACCTATTTAATTTTACATAACACAAAAAGTGTAAGTTTTCCAACCCTGGAGTCATAATTTTGGATTTTTCTGATTATTGATACCAATCTAGTTCTTTAAAAAATACATAAAATATGTTAAGTGAAAAAAGCAAGAACGAAATAAGCAAAACCTTAGTTTCATTTAATTCCTTTAATATTAAAAAAATCAGTTAAGTGGGACTTTGAATCACGCACGAAAGGAAGGTTTTTTGCTTTTTTGAAGTTTTTTTCAGTTAAAACGATTTTTTCAGTTTTTTCGGTTTTTTCTCGTTTTGGCGATTTTGTCTGTTTTTGGAGGTTTTTTTCATTTTGGCGATTTTTTTCTGTTGTTGGGCTTTTCTTCATTTTGGAGATTTTTCTCATTTTGACGATTTTTTCTGTTTTTTGGGTTTTTTTCGCGATTTTTTTGTTTTTTTTCGTTTTGGTGATTTTTTTCATTTTTGGCGATTTTTTTTCATTTTGGCAATTTTTTTCTTTTTTTTATGTTTTTTTTCGTTTTGGTGATTTTTTTCATTTTGGCGATTTTTTTTTCATTTTGGCGATTTTTTTTTATTTTGGCGATTTTTTTCTGTTTTTTAGTTTTTTTTTTCGTTTTGGCGATTTTTTTTCTTTTTTGGCGATTTTTTTCTGTTTTTTAGGTTTTTTTTCGTTTTGGCGATATTTTTCATTTTGGCGATGTTTTTTTCATTTTAGCAATTTTTTGTTTTTTTGCGATTTATTTTAGTCTTAGAAATTTTCTTTTAAATTAGTGCTTTTTTTCATTTTGGCAATTTTTTTCTGTTTTTTTGGGGTTTCTTTCGTTTTGTTGATTTTTTTTCATTTTGGCGATTTTTTTTTTATCATTTTGGCGATTTTTTTCTGTTTTTAGGTTTTTTTTCGTTTTGGTGATTTTTTTCATTTTGGCGATTTTTTTTTTCATTTTGGCGATTTTCTTTCATTTTGGCGATTTCTGTTTTCATTTTAGCAATTTTTCCGTTTTTTGCGATTTATTTTAGTCTTAGAAATTTTTTTTAATTTGGTACTTTTTTTCGTTTTGGCGATTTTTTTTTCTGTTATTTAGGTTTTTTCTTTTTTTTTTGGCGATTTTTTTAATTTTGGCGATTTTTTTAATTTTGGCGATTTTTTTCTGTTTTTTAGGGTTTTTTTCGTTTTGGTGATTTTTTTCATTTTGGCGATTTTTTTTCATTTTGGCGATATTTTTCTGTTTTTTAGGTTTTTTCTTTTTTTGGCGATTTTTTTTTCATTTTGGCGATTTTTTTCTGTTTTTTAGGTTTTTTTTCGTTTTGGCGATTTTTTTTCATTTAAGCAATTTTTCCGTTTTTTTGCGATTTATTTTAGTTTTAGAATTTTTTTTTTAATTTGGTGCTTTTTTTCGTTTTGGCGATTTTTTTTTCTGGTTTTTTTCATTTTGGCGATTTTTTTCTGTTTTTGGGGTTTTTTTCATTTTGGCGATTTTTTTCTGCTTTTTAGGGTTTTTTTTCGTTTTGGTGATTTTTTTCATTATGGCGATTTTCATTTTGGCGATTTTCTTTCATTTTGGCGATTTTTGTTTTCATTTTAGCAATTTTTCCGTTATTTTTCGCGATTTATTTTAGTCTTAGAATTTTTTTTAATTTGGTGCTTTTTTTCGTTTTGGCGATTTTTTCTTGTTTTTGGCGATTTTTTTCGGTTTGGCGATTTTATAATTTTTTATTTTTTCAGTTTTACCGTTTTTGAAAATTTCAAGAGTTTTGCTGTTACGGTTTCCAAGACACAGCAAATTGTCAAAATTACATAGTCAAAATTGCATTAACTGATGGAACACCCTTTAATTTAAATTTTTTTAAATTTTGTAGTCTGTATAAAAATACACTAACCTTACAAATTTCAAGTGTACAATTGTATATATACTACATGGGATTTTAAAATGTTTCGTTGCTCGTTTTGGAACACCCTTTAATTTCCAATTATCATGTATTTGTTGTTGTAGCGGCCAAAGGTCTACATACTGTGTCCAAATTTCAGGTCTCTAGCTCTTACGGTTCTCGAGAAAATACTAATATAGTTTTAGACATAGTTAATTTTACATAATACAAAAAGTTAAAGTTTTCCAACCCTGGAAACGTCTTTTTAATTTTTTTGTATTTTTTTTTATTTAAAATTCCAATTTTAGTCGTACTGAAGTGTAAAATATGTACATTTATTAAAAAAAATAAAAATTTGTTTTCGGAAGTTACTTTTATATGGCAAAATGAAGTTTAAGTTTTCCAGCTCTGCAATCGTCTGCCCGATTTTGCTGAATTTCAATACCAATCTATTTTGGAAAATTTCTGACACACCAGTCCAAGAACGAAGTCTCTAGCTCTTCTGGGAGCTTCGGAAAACCGATTTCACGTACAGACAGACGGACAGACGGACAGACGGACAGACGGACAGACGGACAGACGGACAGACGGACAGACGGACAGACGGACAGACGGACAGACGGACAGACGGACAGACGGACATCGCTTATTCGTCTTCCCTATGCATAAGGATCCAGAATATATATATTTTATGGATCGCTTATTGATATTATAGAAATTACAAACGGAATGACAAACCTATATATACCCTTTTACCATTTTTGTTGGTAAAGGGTATAATAAAGGATACATGGGGAGCAGTCATGTTTCAGGACAGATTAGAATGAAATTTGGCATATAAGCTAATGATATAGTTCTTTAAGCAGTTGCTAATTTAAGCTGTATTTTGATGGTAAATTCAGTTGAAATTTAACTCTTCTATGTAACCGATATGAACGGGTTTCCTTGCCAGTCGAGTTTGAGATCTCTATAAGGCTCGTTAATATAATTAATGTCCTAATTAAAAGCTTTCTCTGAGTTTTCATTGTGATTGTAAATAAATCTCAACTTTTCAGAAAAAGGATATATGGAGGGCAAGCACATTCTTGCATTGATTTTAATGAAATTTGTGGCAAAGCTTTGGAGCGAAATTTCACAAGTCGTTAGATATTTTTTTCTACATTCTCATCATAATTGCAACAAAATTTTTTTGAAATCAGAGTAAATATTATGAGTTGATATATGCTTGATTGCATTTTCGCCAAACATCAAGACTCTTAGACTCTTAGATTTCATATCAAAATCTAGGCTACTATAACTTTTCAACTTTATATAATATTTTATATAAGGTCAAAGCTCTCTTAACTACACCAATGTGAATGTGATGAAAATGTATGATATCTGAAGTTAAATATCTTGTGAATAAAATGCATTTTTTGCGATAAAATCTAGTATCCATAAATATCTGTTCGAACGTGGTAAGCGGGGAATTCGTGGAAACTTGAATCAAAAGCTCTTCAATAGATACTCACATGGTCCTATTTGGTTAAGTAAGAAATATTCATATTGTGCACAAACAGAATTTTATTTTATTGCCTCTTTTAAGAATTTATTATATTGCCATGGCCTTAAATAATTAAAAGCTTTTAATATATTTTCCAAAATGCCATAAATTTCTCTTTTTATATACATACATATATTCATGAGTTCATACACACTCTTGTCAGTGTAAAGTTTTATCTGAATTTTATAGTAAATTAGTACGCAGTAGTTGAAACTTTTACAGTAAATTTGCAACAATTCGTTTATAAAATGCAATATTTATACTGTATTTATAGTACGAGCATTTAACAACAAAAACAATATTATGCATTGATTCAAACAGCCACAACGACACAAAATATACAAACAGGAAACAGTTAAACCAATATGTCTACTCGTAAAACTATTTTACAAAATGAATTCATTTTATACGAATAGTTTTCATTTAATTTATTTATTTTAAAACTGCATTGATCCTTTAAATATAGAAATGTGGCAAATGAATAAAAATAAAGATTTAAGACAAAAATAAAAAAGAAGAGAAAATAAATGAATTTTAAAAAACGAACACAGCAAATGTTGACAGCATGGCCATAAAGTTAAACCCAAAAACATTAACTCAATATGAAACTGTAATATATTTTCACATTCATTCACTTGCATCCCAACAGTTGTGATGGTGGTAAGCAAACTATTTCTGTTTAATCGGTAACACCTCACATTTATGTGCGAAGTGCAGCCAACTTCGGGCATATCGCAAGAGTTCATACTATGGACTTTGCAGTGCGAACTTTCCTACTTGTATTAAATTCTTCAGTCATTAATGTATACTTACACGGAGTTTATTCCCAGCGTTTTAACGTGAGCTCAAATCGCAAGTGTTTGTTCCATTGTGTCCATATGCTACTAATCATTACCTATTTTCTGAGCTGAGATCCATCTCATTGATCTTCATGTTCTCTCTAATAATTTTTCGTAATTTTTTTATACTTTGCAGAGTTTACCATTTGCTGGTAAAATTTGGACTTACCTATGAAACTTTTTTTATAAATCAGCCAAGCCCAGGTTGAAAAGGAGATTTTTATGTGGTTAATATTTTTTTTTGAGTTCTTCTTTTCAATCAAAGAATTTTTTTTTTAATATATAGTATTTGGAGAAAAATAATGCAGTTGTAACCATTAATAAACAATGCTCTATGTAAGTATTCATAGGAATAGAAAAACTTTTAGGATTATGTTTGATAAATTCTTCTAAGAGTTGTCTCTTAAAGTTAATTTAAAACTAAAAAAAGATCATTGCAAAGTGAGCCTGATCGTCATTGTTGATTTCAATCATAAGTCAATAATGTGTGAACCTGTCGGTGGCGTTTGCTGAAGTAGTTAGCACGTTGACTACAAAAAACCTGCAGCCTGGGTTCCAGCCCGGTATCCGACAGTCATTAAAAATAACAACACCGCGCATTTTTCTGATTTGCATTAGTGTCCTTTGTATCAGTTGTTGTGGGAAAACTTCTAGTGATGCAGGCATAAGGCACTGGTCACTAAAAACTATACCGACTTCATCAGATAATAATCCTAATGTACATCAGAGCGTCCTCTTTCGTTGAGTAGCAGAATAATTGGCGAAGTAAAATAATCAATAAAATGGCTACTAAACACAGCTTCAAAATTTAATACGCCTCATTTGACACCAGATGGCGCTGCAACACTGCATTATTAAAAATGTGCAAAGAGCAGAGTTGTAAAATAATGAAGCCTTCCTCTATCTCTTCCTTCACTACCTGTCTTCTCTATCACTATCATTTCCCTATCACCCTTTCTCACTATCTTCTCTTCAAGTAACAGGTAACACAAAGGGATTATTGTATTGGACCCAAGTGAGCTGGACTCTAAAATTTCACACTTCCTTACCTAACCTAACCAACCTGTGAAACGCACCTCATATTACGCTTACTCACAGGATGGATCAGTTATATTGAAAACAACCGGTATCAATTCGATCGATCACTTATATTGAACACAAAAACAAATTTTCTTATTTTATTATTGCTTTCAATACAAGATGGTTGAGGTCAGTTACCATATGAGGTCACCTATATCAACCTGTGATACTTGATAAAAAAAAAGTTTTTTTATTGTTCTCACATAGCAGATGGAAAACTGACGTATCTTCATCCGTACTCTGGTAAGTATGTATATACAAAACTATTACGGGATATGAATAGGAAGGAGCTGGAAGATTTTTTTTTGTTCACTGCCACTCCAGATTTATGTCGTATGTGTTAGGACGAAAAGGAACAAGAAACCATTCAGGATATTTTCTGTCACTGCGCGAGGATGCAACGCCACAGACTTACGTGACTGAGCCAGCGTTTTCATGAGAGCATTAGTAATATCCTAAGGTGAAAACGGGAAGCCCCTGATCATCAAGAGAATAGAGTACTTTAATAGAAGGTGTTGGGGTTTTTCTTGCTCTAACGGGGTTAATTTTAGGCATCATAATGGATGCAATTGGGTCTCCGAGTGGATGTATATTACAACACTGCCCTTCCTAACATTATATAACCTAAGACTTGCCCATTCGGGGTATAGAAATCGAACGCTAACTACCGAGTCAATAGAAACCTTAAATGTTCAGCATTTGCACAAAAGTCGAGGAAATAGCATTCTAATTTTCGCTTTTAATGAATGACAAAAAAAAATTTTCTTTTTCCTGAGGTGAGGTTAAAACTTTAATATCAGGGCGCTATTCATATAGAAGTTAGCACTAAGGTTTAAAATACGGAGCTTCAAACGAAACTTTCTTTAATAGTCCGCTATTTTAATAGTCATCCCTCAATCTGTAACAACGTGACAGATGAAAAGTAAAAACTATATCGTGTTGACAAAATTTTCGTGTGCGTGTTTCGTACGTGTTGAGCGTTTTGGTATTCGTGTTTGTGTCGTGTCGTGCTGGAAAAATTCAACACGCGCCCATCTCTAGGCTGTATGTATGTTTATCTTCTTAAGAAACAGAAGTTCGAATATTTTTGCGCAACTATATTTATGTAAATAATTTTACAAGAGTATCTTAACCCAGGAATAAAAACTAGCCATATGGCGAAGAGATAAAGTGTAACGGCCCTATGTATAAGCAAAAATAGGCATGAAGTTAGCATAAGTGACGAAATTGAATTAGGCGTTAATGAGTTCCTCCATACAATTTGATATTAAGAATACTAAGTCCTAGCGTTATTTTTAATGTTCAAGTTTAATGGCAAGATCATGTTCAATTTTGGCACTTATGCTAACATCATGCCAATTTTTGCTTATACATAGTCCCACAAATGTTTCACATATGTGTTCCTCATAATATTTTACATGAAAACACTGAACAGTTCAAAAATCTAAAATGCAAGAATTACTCTTGAAATTCGGCATAAAACTGCTGAGCACATCTTAAAGCATATCTGAAATACAGATGCGAGCAGATACAGAAATTAACCCTTGAGTCCATTTTAGACTTTTTTATTTTACGATATTTTTGAGGTTAAGTTTTTGTTACCTTTTCAGAGAGGGATAAAAAAGACACTTGCGGTGAAGAGTTAAAAGGATAAAATGTTCCACAAAAATCTTTCTTGTAAGATTTTAGATTAACGCGTTGAACACATGAAAGACCTAAAATGTAAGATTTCACGATTTGTTACGCTTTTTCATCATAGAAATTTGCTAAGGAGAAGGTAAGGACCACCTAACCTCCTCTTAGCAAAAAAAAAAAAAAACGGAACTTTAAAAACGCCCATACTTCATAAGTCTTTGGTGTCTGCTGCTAAAGTGTTTCGTTAAATTTTTAAACAGTTTGTTCTTTTTTTTTATAGTGTAATCAAGTTTGTGTGACGAGATTCTGAGAATTTTCTTGAAATTTTTTTTTATATCTCATCTTGCTACTTTTTTGTTTGTTTACTTCGAATTTTGCTAAGTTTTTGCTACATTTTGTATTTTTTTTATGACATCATATGAAACTCAAAACCAAAATGTGTAAAAGGCAAAATATTTGCCAAGTGAACAGCAGGAAAGTATACTTTTACTGGAACAAATGCAATTGCAGGCACAAACTTGTCCCATTGCCATCACACAAAATTCCAAATATTTCCGTGCTAGAATTGATGGCCCAAAGAGCACAAAAAGTACACAAAATATTAAAAAAAAAATAAACCAAACCCTAAAGCCAACCAATAAACAAACTGATTCGTAGGAAAGGAATGGTAAAGAGAACGAAATGATACAAAAAAGGACTATTGCGCTGATATCAGTACACTCAACAAATAGAGTTTGATGGGATTTCGGTTGTTTTGTCTTGCTTCCAAAAAAATAATATATATCACTTTTTTTGTGAAAACGCACATATTTAGAGATTTAATTCCCATTTTTATGTGCAAAATTTTTTCTGCACGAATTTAAGGATTCAACTTTTTACAGATGAGCAAAGGAGTTTAAAGATGTTGATGATACATTTGTGAAACTCTCAAATAAAATAAAATATATATTTATTTATTTTTAATTATTAATAGTAAATAAATTTACAAATTAATATTCGATTATAGGAACTAGCTGCAGTGGCCTTCTTCCTTTCTAAGTCATAATTATAGACTAAAATAAATTAAAATAAATATACACAAAAAAATTAATCACCAATTAATATTTTTATGAGTTCTTACGCAGCTCTGGGCTGAAGAACAGCTCTCGCGTCATCATAATTATTTCTTAAGTGCGGTCAGGCTTGTGTGTGTTGTTTGGCCTTCGAGAGGTTTTCGTCTCGCTCGCACTGGTTGACTGATCTGCCACGGACAACCGTATAATCATGCGGTTGTTTGTGGAATTTCGTTGCTATGTTGTGTAGCCACGTTGCTACTTCCTATGTATGTGAAATCATAGGTCGTGTATGTTCAGCCTGAAAAACTTTTCTAAAATTCTGTTAAAAACATAATTTACAAATTTGTTTTGTAAAGTATTTATGAAATAAGTAAGTCATAACATTTTTAATTATTTCAATTAAATTTTTAATTAAGAATTTAATTGATTCAATTAAATTTTTAAATGCTTAAATTAATGCGAGTGTAGAAACCTAATTGATATTATCAAATCGTTTACAGGTGAAAATTAAATAAATTTTTTAATTAATATTACAAAATTTTAATCGGTATTACATAATTTTTTCGGTGTACTTAAAGAGAAATAATATAATTTTCCAATCACAAGCTTTAACTTAAAACAAACAAAAATTAATTAAAAATTTAATTAATTTAAGCTGTCAATTAAATTTTTAAACAAAACTTTAGTTGAGTCAGTTAAATTTTTAAACACAAGTTTTATTGACTCAACTAAAAGTTTAAGTGATTATTTGTATTTGATTTTCAATTAAGCACTTCAATTAGCACTGAAGGATAAGTTTTTCTGTGCATCAATAAATTATCAATAAAATTTTAAGATTCTTAATACTTAAAAGCCGTTAAAGAACTCATTATAGGAAGCTTCTGCTTAACTGCATGAAGCACTTTTGTAACAGCAATGTGGTAATAGTCTGCCGAAATGTGAAACAGTTTGGGGAAAAAATTAGCTAAAAATATGGACTACTTCCGAGCAACAGCTTGTACGAAACTGTTTTTTTATATATACATATCTACATATATACATATAAATAGAGATGGTTGGCTGGCTGGCTTTACAGGATTTACGGCTATTGCACTTACGAAACATAAATATTGTGACAAATATGCACAATAACACTAAAAGCGGATTGATAAACACATGAACTAAATAAAATAAAATTTACTATATTTATTAAAATTCAAGCTATGCTATAGAAAAATGGAATTGTGCAACATATGAGTGCACTGTGGTACGATTCTTTTTTAATGTGAAAAAAAAAATTAAAAACAGCTAAAAACTCAAGTTTTATTTTTCTTCTCATTTTTAGAAAATTATATTAATTAATAAAAATATTTCATTCACTAAGAATTGAAAGTACTAAACTTCAGCCTGATTAAGAAATTATTCCTGGTCAAAATTCGTTCTAGTTTAATTAAATTTTATATGCATCAAAACTTAAAAACTTTTCAGCATCTCAAAAAACTTAAAAAATATGGAAATCGATTGACCTTGTTGCGGGTCTTCCCTGAAACTTACCGTTAGTTTATAAGTCCAAAAAAAATAATAAATGTGTATTGAAAATCAACTTGACAAGAAATTACGGAGTAATAAAATAAAATTTTTTTTGGAATTTTAGACAATGATATATGTGGAACTATTTTAGAAATTTTGGTAAAATTTGCAGCATTCGATACAAAAACATAAGGCCGTATATTTTTTACATTTTATACATTTGAATAATTAACTGTGCAATCGTAAAAAATTAACGTTGCTTTTATATTTTTATTTTCAGAAATGCAGAATATAAAATTTGGTAAATTTTTTTAAGTTTTAATATTTTTATCTTTTTCCCAAAATTAATATTTAACTTGTTCAGTAAAATATTAATTGTTTCTTAAAAATTCATTAAAATTGATTATGGCGAGCTTGGCTAGATCCATGAGCATTTCACTGTTGCTAATGCAGATCATGAGAGAACTTGTGCCCAAAAATGTCCCAGAACGACGTTTAGTTTAGTTAAACATTAACATGGCATTTATTATTATAAAGCCGGTTTATCCAGTTAGTGGTTCCAAAAGCACCAGTCTGACAAGGCTGTGAGCTGTTAAACATCTGTCATCTGCCATTTATTTAGGAAAAAGTTTGCCATATACGAATATGGATCATTTAATAACGGAAGAACGCGCAAGAATTGGTGGAAGTTACTGCAAAAGTGGTGGTTCAAAAGAAAAGAAAAGCAGTTTTGAAGAGAGTGGAAGCATTTCAGTTGTAGTCAGGGCTGTACATCATCGCGATGTGCGCACTGCCGCATTTATTACTTGTGTTAGTGAAAGTCTAGCGGATGATCCGAATTTGTCCATTACACGGAGTTCTCAGCAATTGGGCCTGTCTTACGGCTTATTATGGCATATTTTGCGTTTGAATTCCTATTTCCATACATACATACATACGTGTTACAATTCACCTTCAAGCCGCATATATGGTGATTGGGTGTTAAATCAACATGCCTTCAATGATGAATTTTCGAACAACATTTTCTTCAGCGATGGAACTCATTTCACATTTATCGCGAATGCGCCTCGGAGAACCTAAAAGTGATTGTGGAAAGGTCATTGCATCTCGAAAAATTTACTGTTTGTTGTGGAGGTGTCATTGGGCCGAACGAAACCATTACCGTCAATTCAAAGCGCTTTGCAAGTATGGTAAATGAGTGTTTCGCTGTCACAAGCCACACAAGACGACCCGTTTTGGGTTTATTACGTGGGAAGTTTCCAGAACGTGTTATTTAAGGTTTGGTGACGACAACTGGCCACCAGACACCTAATGTTGGAGCAATTGAAAGCCAACATGCAAACGGATTGGGCACAGCAAACAATTTAGAGACAATTTATGTACTTCGTACATATTGGCAATGTTCAAGAATTATAATTAAATAAAAGTTTCACCGAAAGCATAGCTTTATTAATTTGAGTTTTGAATGTTCGATTCTTATAAAGTTTGACAAATTTCTAGTTGTCCTACTACATTGTTTTTATTAACCGTTTTTTTATAAGTTTTGTTCTTTAGACTATATCAAAACTTCCATTTCGTGCCACCGTGTACTTTAACGGAAATAAGTTTATTTTAGTTTATAAACAAAACTAGAGCTGGAGTTAAGACTCAGTCATTCACGAGCATATTGCTCGAGAACTGTGCAACTTTGTGCTGTTTATGGAATTTATTATAAAAATTTACCATTTTATGACCGTTCTTTTTTTTATTCTGTTCATTCATTCAAGTAATAAATTGTTATTCAATGTAAATTTTTAAAGATTCCCTGTAGGAAATGTCACTATGTACTGAAACAGTACTGATTCACTATTGACTTTGTCGCCAGTACTACTGACGTATTATACCCCAGACAATGTTTTTTGCTACAGACATTTAACATGTACGTGCCATTGAAAAGCAACTGGTGACTGGTGGTACTGCTGAGTAGCTAGTTCTTTAAGAACCCTAAATATAAAACAGATAGTACATTTCAGTAACTCTAATCTACACTTTTGATAATGAAATTGCATACATATTTTGTTCACATTTGGTGTTTTATTAAGAAAATATATAAAAAAAGGAAACTAATGCATAAAAAACATATGCGAGTAATAAGAGGCACTAATGTATTCAGGATTATCAGCAAGTTGGGATTTTGTTTGCCAGTTCTATTAAATATACATAGGCTGAGCTTACATCTGGCATTTCATGTGTGCCATCTGCCCAAAAAAGCGTAACCACTAATTACTAATGAAAAACTGTTTGATTCAGACACGTATTTATTAAATTAAACTGAACTGACAGAAGATGTTTCTGAAAAAGATTTGTTTAAGAACTTAACATAGTATGGTTTTAGATAACATTATATTGTTATTTACATCATATTATTTTTACACAATAATACAAATTGTATTGTAGTCATACATTTTTAACAAAACTATATTGTTAAACTCTAACCATATCACACTTTCTATGAATATAATAATTTAATTATTAAATTCAAACATTACTGTGTTTATCGTAAAGAAATTAATGTTTAAAATAACAATAACTAGTTTTCAACGACCACACATTTGTTTCAGAGAACATAATAGTGTTTTCTCAACCATTTTACAACCATATCTTTTCTTTGCGTGTGCGAAACCTCGCAAACACCTTTGGCTCTTGTAATTGTATCATTTAAGAGTTAAAAAAACGGGCGGAGCTACGCTTATTAAAATGTATTCTAATATTTCACGAAACTTACCAAACAACTTGAGCTCAAAAATAGACACAATCTTCCATATGAAAAAATGGGCGAAGTCACGCCCATTAAAATTTAATATTTTATTTCAAGTGGCTCTACTGTACCAATTTTTACAAAACTTAACACACAGCCTAAGCTCTGAAAAATACAAAATCTTGCATTTAAAAAAAGGGCGGAGGTACGCCCATTAAAATTTAATTTTATATCCCGTAAATTTGTTTGGAAAGTGTTCTATCAGATCTTTGCATTGAAGTTTTTTTTTTTGCCAGAAATATATACAATATGGATTGTTTTTTAAGTCTATTTAAATTTTTTTTTTGCAATTTCTTTTTATTGAATTTTTTTTTTAATTATTGTTTGATACAAATTTTTATGAAAACCCAACTTTTGCTTGACGCCACTTTTATTTTCAACAAACCAATAAAACATTAAGAAGAAACATACAAAGTTTGTTATGTATGTATGTATGTGTATCTGACAAAATGTTTTCTGCTCATCAAAAAAAATAAAATAAAATGTACACGCTCCGTTGACAATTTCGCCAAAGAGTGACGACATGGAGATACTTAACCCCACGCTTCCTCCAGGGTTTATTTATTGACACAAATAGAAATATACGCAAAAAGTCACTGGCTGAATAAAATACTTTGTATGTACGTATGTACACACATATTTTTTATACAATTTGTTATATGAATACATAAATATTAAAAACCATTTGTAAAATAGAAAAATATTTGTTGTTTCAATTTTTTTTTTAAATTTATGTTCATACACTTTTCACATAAATTTTATTATTTAGTTGCAAAATTAATTAAGAACTTGCAAAGAAGAAAACTTTTATGTAAAAGGATTTGAATTAAATTTTTTATCAACAGATACTTAGAAAAAATTTAATTTCATTGTGATGAATAATGTGCGTGAAGATAAATTTAAATTTAAGTGACAGAGATACAAGAACCAAAAATTTCAGCAAAGTCAATTTGTCAATTAACAGCGCTCTGCTAACCATCATTTAATAGTCCTAGTAATATTAATGAACATTATTTCGGAATGGGGACTAGAACTATACGACCCACTAATGGAAAGTATAGTACGAGATATGATAAATGAAATTATAGCACTTGGGTATACTAAAGATATATGTATGTATAAATAATACAGAACCTTAATTTTAAAAACTGTACTCTTTTGGAAGTAAAAGTGTTTATTTTAAACAATAGAATTCTCCAGAAATTTTGCTTACAATATGAGTTTTCAAATTAATTTTTCGAAAATTTCAAAATTATATCAGTAATATGTATCAATAAATCTTATTTTCATAGAGCCATCAGTACAGTGTTACCAAAATGTTGTAGCCATTTCCCGCCAGATAGTCTCTGAAAACCAGATCAAAACCGCTACCTGAATATAAATAAAATCTAATAAAAACATCTAAATTTTTCATAAGCAATTTATTACTTTTTTAAAAAAAAGTTCTCCCTACACCACCGAATATAAAGTGTGATATATCGCTGTTTTTTGTCTCGAGGAGACCAATGTTTTGCTTCAATAGTCATTGACCTCAAATATCCCGTTCTAGTATTTACCCGCCAGATCTCAGTTCCTACAACCCTAATCTACCACCATAATTTCAGAAACTTAAAGGTCGCAAAAAATCATTAAACGTTTGCTAAGAAGGTATTTGGATAATTCCAGCAGAACTATTTTAAAATTTTGTTTAATTAAATCTGTCCAGGAAGTATCGGAGAGGGCATTCATAATTGCATACATTATTCTGTAAGTTTATTATATTAAAAGTTTTTAACTGGACTTGATTGTGTACCGCATACTATACGTCAATGTAGTTGTAAGCAGTTAATTGATAATGCGTATGTTTCATTGCTTATTCCGTTTGTCCAGGACACTAACAATTTCGAAATTTAAGAAATGTTAGCGAGCATAGAAGGCTGGAATGTTCGAGGAGATCAGTTTTATTTGTATCGTATGGTTCGAGCTGTTAGCTGGTGGTGCTAACTATTAGCACAGTACGCTGGTTAACAAAAGCCTCTCGAGTCCTCCGCTTGTATGTGATGTGCATGGTCTGAGCTCGTTGTGAAAGCTCATGCGGCATTCTGGTTTCTTTTGAAAAACCAATCCTGGTAATTCAGGAAACTCGCCACGTTTTCCAGTATATATCTTGGATTCGTCAGTTGCCCTTCGTCCGTTCATAAAAAATAATGCGTACTTTTTCCACCCCGAGAATTTTCTGTTATCGATGACAAGAGACCAAGATCCGCTAGTATATTCAGATGGGCTACACTAAGTAGAAACTAATGTCTACATGAGCAAATTTAGAATTACAAGATAGTTCTTCTCCTTTAATAGAACAATTAATTTTTTTTCATGATCATGCACTTTTAATTTTAGTTATAATTACTATTTTAGTAGGATACTTAATAATTATATTATTTTTTAATAAAAAAAAATGAAGCAACAGGATGCATTCGTCAAATGTTCGGTCCACAAGTTCATAATTTCAAAAACTTCGAGAGTGGCTCATACTTTGACATGATCATCAGAACCAAATTTTAATTGACTGAGTGAGCTGCCATACTTGCAGTTCTATATGCAAGACCAGCTCGAAGTATTACAATTTTCAAAAGAAATAATCGATTTACCAGGTTAGCACAAGGGAAATAACTTCCTTTGATAGTTTTCTTTGCTAAACTTAATTATTTTCAAAGCGCTTATGCATGACATTCTGAAAACATCGAACATTTTGTACTTATAGTACATGAATCTACCATGGCTGTCACCATGAGCAACATAAGTACAGCCAACTTGCATCATGTCAAAGTATGATTAATTAATATTCCATTATCTGATTTTACATTAATTTTTTTATTCTTGTTGTACTCGTATAAGTTGAGATCTGGTGGGTAAATACTAGAACCGGATATTTGGGGTCAATGACTATTGAAGCAAAATATTGGTCTCCTCGAGACAAAAACATCAATATATCACACTTTAAGATCCGACTGTATTTTGGCGACAACTACGTTCGGCAAAAAACACAGAAATTTTTTTTCGAAACTGCTTTGCAACAATTCTTTATATTCATTTATATACATAAAGAATAATTTTGTTTATAGAAATCATTTTTCATAAAGTAAACCATTTAAAATTACTTTTATTAATACAGTCGTCAATCTTCATCTACCCATCCATCTATGTCGGTATCATTTCTGGTATATGAATAAATATCAGATGTTCCGATCAAACGTAAAAGTTCCGTCAGAATATAGTCGAAAAAAACACTTTCTATAAAAAGTTTAACTTATTTTACTGTTGAAATAGCATTAAGCATTACATATTAAATATATTATTTTCTGCCGAGTTCTCATACTCTAAAGCTGCGAACCAGAAAAAAGTAAATTTTGAGATATTAATATTTTTTAACTGGTTCAGTATCGTTTTAGTACTTCCTAGGATAGATTCTAATTGTTTGCAAGATGATATAATTAATATCTTGTTGTTTTGCTATTTTAATTAAAATATCATGATTTTCTGGCAATCTAAAACTAAAATAATAATTCTGCCAAAAAAACTGACTTCAATGCAAATATTTTATACAACAGTATCAAAAAAAGTTATGATACCAAACTGGAAGTAAACTCTTTCAAAAAAAAAAATAAAAAATCTAAATCTGTTGGTTAAATAAGGTACGTGAAATATTCAATTAAATTTGAATGGGCTTGCCTTTGCCCATTTTTAAATGCAAGATTGTGTGTTTATCAGAGCTCAGGGTGCGTGTTAAGTTTTTTAAAAATCGATAAAGTGGAATCACTGAAAATAAAATATTACATTTTAATGGGCATAACTCCGCCCATTTTTTAAATGGAAGATTGTATCTATTTTAGAGTTCAAGGTGTGTGGTAAGTTTCGTAGAACCACGTGAAATATAAAAATAAATTTTAATAGGCCTCACCCATTTTTTCGTGTTTATAACTTTTAATTACGAGAACCGAAAGTGTTTGCTAGGTTTCGCATCAACGAAATGAGTGGAATATATCATAAAATCAAATAAAAAAGTTGCAGGCAATGGGTCCAATTGGAAGCTATACCATCTTAGAAAAAAAAACAATTTTTACAATCAGCCTAAATTTTCCCAATTTTTAAAGTAACAATGTCAAAAAAATATATACATATATATAGACGAATTGATAAAATAATTAAAACTCTTTTGGTTAATTCACTTTTGCCGGAAGCTGTATTCAAAAGAAAATTTCAAACAAAATGTATCTCGTCAGAAACAAATGATTGATAAAATCCCAACTAAACAAGTAAGAGTGCTATATTCGGCTGTTCCGAATCTTATATACCCTTTACCAACGTACGTACATATATATAGTATACAGACACGTACATACATACATATTTGTTTTGTGAAAAAATTTATAATTTTTTTAAAGTTTCCATCTTTGGAGCTATAATTTTCATTTTTCAAATTTCATACACCAAACTTTTTCAGAAGCATAAAATATATTCAATTTATAAAGAAAAAGAAAAAAATTTTTAGACCTATTTAATTTTACATAACACAAAAAGTGTAAGTTTTCCAACCCTGGAGTCATAATTTTGGATTTTTCTGATTATTGATTCCAATCTAGTTCTTTAAAAAATACATAAAATATGTTAAGTAAAAAAAGCAAGCTTTTTTGAAGTTTTTTTTCAGTTAAAACGATTTTTTCAGTTTTGTCGCTTTTTTCTCGTTTTGGCGATTTTGTCTGTTTTTGGAGGTTTTTTTCATTTTGGCGATTTTTTTCTGTTGTTGGGCTTTTCTTCATTTTGGAGATTTTTCTCATTTTGACGATTTTTTCTGTTTTTTGGGTTTTTTTCGCGATTTTTTTGGCGATTTTTTTGTTTTTTTTTTCGTTTTGGTGATTTTTTTCATTTTGGCGATTTTTTTTCATTTTGGCAATTTTTTTCTTTTTTTTATTTTTTTTTTCGTTTTGGTGATTTTTTTCATTTTGGCGATTTTTTTTTCATTTTGGCGATTTTTTTTTTCATTTTGGCGATTTTTTTCTGTTTTTTAGTTTTTTTTTCGTTTTGGCGATTTTTTTCTTTTTTTGGCGATTTTTTTCCATTTTGGCGATTTTTTTTCTGTTTTTTTCGTTTTAGCGATATTTTTCATTTTGGCGATTTTTTTTTCATTTTAGCAATTTTTTAGTTTTTTTGCGATTTATTTTAGTCTTAGAAATTTTCTTTTAATATAGTGCTTTTTTCATTTTGGCGATTTTTTTCTGTTTTTTGGGATTTTTTTCGTTATGGTGATTTTTTTCATTTGGCGATTTTTTTCTGTTTTTAGGTTTTTTTTTCGGTTTGGTGATTTTTTTCATTTTGGCGATTTTTGTTTTCATTTTAGCATTTTTTCCGTTTTTTTGCGATTTATTTTAGTCGTAGAAATTTTTTTTAATTTGGTGCTTTTTTTCGTTTTGGCGATTTTTTTTCTGTTATTTAGGTTTTTTCTTTTTTTGGCGATTTTTTTCATTTTGGCGATTTTTTCTGTTTTTTAGGGTTTTTTCGTTTTGGCGATTTTTTTTCATTTTGACGATTTTTTTGTTTTTTAGGGTTTTTTTCGTTTTGGTGATTTTTTTCATTTTGGCGATTTTTTTTCATTTTGGCGATTTTTTTCTGTTTTTTAGGTTTTTTCTTGTTTTGGCGATTTTTTTTCATTTTGGCGATTTTTTTCTGTTTTTTAGGTTTTTTTTCGTTTTGGCGATTTTTTTTTTCATTTTAGCAAATTTTTCCGATTTTTTGCGATTTATTTTAGTTTTATAAATTTTTTTTAATTTGGTGCTTTTTTTCGTTTTGGCGATTTTTTTCTGTTTTTGGCTTTTTTTCATTTTGGCGATTTTTTTCTGTTTTTTGGGGTTTTTTTCGTTTTGGCGATTTTTTCATTTTGGCGATTTTTTTTCATTTTGGCGATTTTTTTCTGTTTTTGGTGTTTTTTTTTCATTTTGGATTTTTTTCTGTTTTTGTGGGGTTTTTTTCTTTTTGGCGATTTTTTTTCTGTTATTTAGGTTTTTTCTTTTTTTGGCGATTTTTTTCATTTTTGCGATTTTTTTTTCATTTTGGCGATTTTTTTTTCATTTTGGCGATTTTCTTTCATTTTGGCGATTTTTGTTTTCATTTTAGCAATTTTTCCGTTTTTTTGCGATTTATTTTAGTCTTAGAAATTTTTTTTAATTTGGTGCTTTTTTTCGTTTTGGCGATTTTTTTCTGTTATTTAGGTTTTTTCTTTTTTTTGCGATTTTTTTCATTTTGGCGATTTTTTTCTGTTTTTTAGGGTTTTTTTTCGTTTTGGCGATTTTTTTTTCATTTTGACGATTTTTTTCTGTTTTTTAGGGTTTTTTTCGTTTTGGTGATTTTTTTCATTTTGGCGATTTTTTTTCATTTTGGCGATTTTTTTCTGTTTTTTAGGTTTTTTCTTGTTTTGGCTATTTTTTTTCATTTTGGCGATTTTTTTCTGTTTTTTAGGTTTTTTTTCGTTTTGGCGATTTTTTTTTCATTTTAGCAATTTTTCCGATTTTTTGCGATTTATTTTAGTTTTATAAATTTTTTTTTAATTTGGTGCTTTTTTTCGTTTTGGCGATTTTTTTTCTGTTTTTGGCTTTTTTTCATTTTGGCGATTTTTTTCTGTTTTTTGGGGTTTTTTCGTTTTGGCGATTTTTTTCATTTTGGCGATTTTTTTTTTCATTTTGGCGATTTTTTTCTGTTTTTTAGAGTTTTTTTCGTTTTGGTGATTTTTTTCGTTTTGGCGATTTTTGCTTGTTTTTGGCGATTTTTTTCGGTTTGGCGATTTTATATTTTTTTTTTTTTCATTTTTACCGTTTTTGAAAATTTCAAGAGTTTTGCTCTTACGGTTTCCAAGATACAGCAAATTGTGAAATTACATAGTCAAAATTGCATTAACTGATGGAACACCCTTTAATTAAAATTTTTTTAAATTTTTGTGTTAATTTTTGTAGTCTGTATAAAAATACACTAACCTTACAAATTTCAAGTGTATATACATACAATTGTATATATACTACATGGGATTTTAAAATTTTTCGTTGCTCGTTTTGGAACACCCTTTAATTTCCAATTATCATGTATTTGTTGTTGTAGCGGCCAAAGGTCTACATACTGTGTCCAAATTTCAGGTCTGTAGCTCTTACGGTTCTCGAGAAAATACTAATATAGTTTTAGACATAGTTAATTTTACATAACACAAAAGGTTAAAGTTTTCCAACCCTGGAAACGTCGTTTTAATTTTTTTGTATTTTTTTAATTTAAAATTCCAATTTTAGTCGTACTGAAGTGTAAAATATGTACATTTATTAAAAAAAAAATAAAAATTTGTTTTCGGGAGTTACTTTTATATGGCAAAATGAAGTTTAAGTTTTCCAGCTCTGCAATCGTCTGCCCGATTTTGCTGAATTTCAATACCAATCTATTTTGGAAAATTTCTGACACACCAGTCCAAGAACGAAGTCTCTAGCTCTTCTGGGAGCTTCGGAAAACCGATTTCACGTACAGACAGACGGACAGACGGACAGACGGACATCGCTTATTCGTCTTCCCTATGCATAAGGATCCAGAATATATATATTATATGGATCGCTTATTGATATTATAGAAATTACAAACGGAATGACAAACCTATATATACCCTTTTACCATTTTTGTTGGTAAAGGGTATAAAAATAGGCATTAATTACATAAAATGTATTATATTCCAAAGCAAGACAATGCATTCCCTTACTAACGAGAGGCTAATTTTATCAAACACAATAATTACACATTGATTACCACGTTCATTACAACATCTGCAGAAAAAGAATGTATAGTTTTTGCTTGTAACGAGTGTTATGAATTGAAGCGTAGCCGCGAATAACGTTGTAAAAGATAATTTTTACAAAACCAGTTTTTTCACAGATTACAAATTATGCATCTTATCGCCTACAAAATACAATTACAAACAGTCATTCAGTGGAAGAACATTGTAAATAACTAACAAAATCATGCAAACGAAATTGTTGAAAATAATTGATAAATGTAATAGAGATACAAAAGAAACGTTAATGCTAATTATCATTATTTTCGATAAGCTTAAAAAAAATTAAACGAAACAAAAAAACAATCTTGCTTTAAAATACGTGTTTTTGCTCTCCTGAAGAATTATTATTTTGTCACTTACAACGTTATTCGCGGCTAACCTTCAATTATAGAATTCGTTCCTTGGACGTATTAAAATAATTCCTTACTTTCCTAGGACATGTGCTGTGTTAAGAGTAATGAATTCTAGAATGAAAAATTATACATGCTGTGCATTACCTTCTTCTTACTATTCATTACCTTTTCCCACTGGGATGTTTTTGTTTTGAGAGATTTTGTTTGAAATTATCTTTTCGTCACTTTAAATGATCCAATCATCCAGTTTTCGATTTGTTTTCCACTTGTCTAAACATTTGTTTGCTTATTTTTTTTAAATACGTAAAGAAATATTAAATTGGTTCGTAATACAATTTTAATCTTGAATTAAATTTTATTCACTAAAAATTTATAATTTTTTAGTTAATTTAATTATTATTGTTCGAACTGCACTTGTTTATATATTTTTATGAAACAGGCTAATGTTCGTATCGCCTTGTGAGCCAAATTACATGTGATAATTATTAATTAACAAATAACATCAAAGTTAGTTGTAAATATTCTGACAACAACACATGGTTGAACGAAACAGCCAGCCGTTTTCGAAGGCCACTAAAACTTCATCATCAGCGTTCTTCTGTGTTTTGTCCACTGTGTGTGGTGTCAGTTGATGTAGATTTCTGCTTTATATACGAAACTTTTTCGCAAATGGAATATGTGAATTGTTTTGATTCATCGTATTTCAATTTGCTGAAAATATACGAATAAAAAAATGTATTAATTCAGTCAAAATAACAATCCCATGTAAACTGATAAATCGATTAAAAAAATTTAAATAAATTTAACCTTGGGACAAGGCAAATGTATTTTTTTCAGTTTTGCATTTAAATATACGATTATATTAGAACTACCTGAGCGCGACAAAAGTCTTACGCACCACTTGAATGCATAACTACACAAAAGTTCATTTAATTCGATCCAGCCGTTTAGTTGCAGTATAGATAAATAACCTAGATACTGACTGCAGCGCAATCTGCCGGGCTGATTAGTGAATCTAAACCATCCAGGGCGCCAACCAAACGCATACAAAAAAAATATATTCATATCGGTCCAGCCGCTTAGGAGGAGTTTAGTGACATACGCAAAAGTATGTGTCGCATATTCAGACTTATCACTTTTTACAAACATTGACAAAAGGGAATAAATTAAAATTTATTCCAAAAATTTTAAAATTCCTTAAAAATTATTAAATTTGAAGAGAAATTTCTGTTTATATGAAGTCTTTTGAATTGCAAATATCTCAAACTCAATACCTTTTTCATTAAAAAAAAATATTAAATAATTAAAACATCTGCTTTAAAAAGGTTGTTCATGCAAACAATTTACAACCGAACATCACTTTGGTTTGAAACAAATGAAAAATCAAATAATAATCATTTGCGAAGACTTTAAATCAGCTTCATCATAATTTATTGGAAAATACACAAAACAGCTAAAATCACAATAGACTCTTGTATTCTTGCGTACGTACCACTCAACATTTAACATACAGACGGACAGACAGACCTATAGACAAGAGTAGCAGGACTCTTAAGGACTATATGGACAATGATGAAAACTATGTAGTAGAACTCGTACATGTAACTGACATGACCATTATACGACTAACATCAACGTCATTGTTGTCATTATGACTACAACTCAACACAACACAACACAGACACATACACAAACACAGCGGACACCAGACAGTTAATTGCACACAAACAGGACAACGCAGGATGCTAACAATAAAAGAGTAGATAGCAATACAAGCATATAAACTTTGTCTGACATTTGATAGAGTTTTTTTTTTTTTTTTGGTCTGCGTCAGTGAAGACGATATGACTGACGATGATGTGTGAAGGGCTGGCTGTTTATTTGAATGTGTGATCGTTTGTCTGGCAAAACAAATAAAACACCTTTTCCATTTATAGTTATTTGTGTGTGTACGTGTGTTTGTTTGTTAAAGAGAATCCTTTGTAACTGTTTCGTTTTTTTTTCATTTTTAGGGTTACAGGTTACAATTTGTTGGTACATACATAGATCTCTGACTACTTTTTGTTTTTGGTTAAATAATGTTGCCATATGCAACATCAATATGGGTTCCCATTCTTCAGTTCCTTTGTGGGAAGCTGTTGACAATGTTTGTTGCGTTGATGCCTTAAATTTTTGCTATTGAGTTGGAGCATTTTGCCGACTTCAACAGTTTTGAAAACGTTGTTCCACGTACATGTTGGTTTTTTGGTTAATTTACAGTTTACATTTTTGCATTATTTGTGATTGCTTTTTTATTCAGTCTTGCATTTCTTTATAATCTAACAAACCAATTGTCTCCTACCAAATCATTTCTTATCGCTATTGTCCAAAGACCAGCAACCATTAGTACTTATAAATGTCATACCAATAGCAATTACCCATAGATGTTTATTTTTTACACACTCGAAAAATGTATTCTATTATTTTCCACCACCCAAGTCAGTTGGATTTTTTTAAACCTTTAAGCCCTGCGGCCTAATCATCGCTTTCGATAACGAGCTGATTTCATCACGTTTTTTCAGTTTGAGATTATGGTATTCGATATCGAACAATATTATTACATTGTTCGATGCTCAAACTGAAGAAACGTATTCGAATAGCTCGTTATCGAAAGCGACGATTAGACCCTGAATTTTTGGTAACATTCGCACATTGCGCACTGTAAAAAATCGTCTGATCACGGCCTAGACCCACACACCCATCTCGACAGATACAGGCTGGATGTCATTTATCAAAAACTCCTTTGTGAGTATTTCCAAAAATAAATGTCAAAGAAATACTGAAGAACAATAAGATGATAATAGTGTGACATCAATCGGGATTGAATTGGATGTCTCATTATGTTTAGTTGAAAAAGATCATGGCAAATATTAGAAGAATAAGAAAAGTGTACTTAAGATTTTAAGTGATTTTTTATATTCTAGATATTTTATTTTCTGTTTTGCCTCGAGTGTATAATATTAAAACGCAGCAGGACAACAACGAAAACGAGAACGACAATAACAACGACATTGACACATGGCATGCGGAAGTACTAAATTGAACCGTTTAATGGCGTTAGCACAATGGTGGCATGACAGAGCAGAGTTGGCTGGCTGGAAAGTAATGGCGGCGGCTTGAGCATCAACATGTTATTCTACTGCTCCTCCTGCTGCTGCTGTTCGCTCTGGCGGTGATGTCTTGCAAACAAACTCTTATTAGCAAATTTGCAAAAGCTTTAATGTTGCTGAAAAAGCATTTGTAGTTGTGGGTAAATGCGTGCATACATACTTACATATGTATTCTTGTACTTAAGCAAACAAACTACATAACATACATACATACATACATGTAAACATACAAACTTTTAGTCATTAATCATTGACAATAATGAACTTCCTGTTTGTGTTTTTCACCAATTTCAAATTACTGCTGCTGCTTCTTGAATTTTTTTTTCTTGTTGGACGTTGATGCTGCTGCTGTTGCCAAAAAAAATCTACTACATTTTATTTTATGAGAGCCGACTGTTTAAATTGTTTGAGTATGATGTTGGAAATAAAAATCGTTTATTACAGAGCAATTTTGCCCAGAACCATCCAACTAGGAGTAAATATGTACATACATATGTATGTATACCCAGCGGGAAATTAAGCGAAGTACTGCGATAATAATCACTGACGTCAGTATGACATCGTAAGCGAGCAATCTAAGTACTTGAATTGTAATGTACGTGTAATCTGATGTATCATGTGCTACTAATAACTTCGATTACAATGTAAACAGGTATTCAGTTATTGTTTAAAACAAATAGTTTGTTCGAAAACAAAATTAAAATACTGGCCTACTTTTAGGGTAAATTTATTATCATGCCCCAGTGTTGTCAGATTTATTTTCAGCCTACTCGCCAAATGACTTGTCGAATATCGCCAAATATCGTCAATATAATAAAACATTAATTTTTAGGTACAAAAATATTTTTATTATGTAATTGCATTGCAAATATCGTTAAATTTTAAATTCAGTAGGTACCATCTATCGTAAAACAAAAAAAAATATGTTGTTTAAAGCGGCGCACCCACTTGCAATATATGTATGTATCTGTGGCAAAAAGGAAAAAGTGCTTGATTCGAGATAAGCAAATTTTGAGTTAATGGTACGTCCGTAATCTGCATATTTGAAAGTATCACTGGTCAAAATCTCAATTTATTAGTGTAATTTTTCATGAAGTTCTAATCTCATTTGGAATAATAGCTTAATTAAGGTTATAATATGGTATATTTCATCTCAAATGTCTTACTTAGAGAGTGTAAAACGATGATTGGTTAAAAAAATTAAGGTTAACAGAAAATTTCCTAATTTATCTGTAAAAGAAATAATTTTCTGAAAATCGACTTGAAACCTTAAAAGTGCTCTTTTGTAAAACAGTAAAATATGACTTAAGCACTTTTCCCTTATTGCCACAGATATGTAATTGTGCAATTTTTCGAATTGTACAATAATATCGTCAATGTGTATGTCATATTCGAAGGTAACACAATATACATATTGGCAAATATCAAAACACTTCTGATTTTTATTGTACAATCAAGAGAATTGTGTTATGTGGTGGCAACATTGTTCAATGTTGTTTACTTTTTCAAGTAAGGAATATTGGGCAATATTTTTTTTGCAATAATATTGCAAAGTATTTAAATTAACATATAAAAAGTAATGGCGTATAAAAGACTTAAAAATAACTTATTGCAAAAATCAATCTTAATAGGATAAATTGAGCTTGAACACCAAGATCAAAATTATTATTTAAGTCTTGTGATAAAACGGAATTAACGTTCACTTAAATGTGTGTTAAAATACACATATCATATCCTTGAAGTAGTAAGTGCCAGCAGCATCGTAGTAATCATACAATTTAGACGAGAACTCTTTCAGACTTTTCCTGCTTCATTATCAAAATGTTGGTTCCAATTTATAAAAGGAAGTTTTCCCAACTGTGTTGTATAAACATCAAATGAGATTTTTTGGTCCATAATTTTTTTTTACTTGAGTTTCAGAAAATTTTGTTTGAGATAAAGAGTCACAACGTATATATATGTTGGAGAAAAAAATGCTCTATATAAGCATATTTTTTAATATTATTCTATTTCATTGAAATCGTAAATATATAGCCAAAAATATCGCCAAGGAGTTCAAATATCGCCAAGTAAATCGCCAATCGCCATTTCAAAATTTTCATCGCCAAAACCGAAATTTTGTCGCCACGTTTGGCGAGATATCGCCATATCTGACAACACTGTCACGCCCTCTTACAACTCCGCTGTCGATGTAAGCGCAATGCTAACGGTACGTGCAAGGCACATTCACAAGGTAGTAGCGGAAATGCAGCTGAGCTATTTTTTTTCAAATTAAAGTTCATCTGAAACTTCAAAAATTTTTTACGAAAGAGAAATTAAAAGAAAATGTAAAAAAATTTCAATATGAAAAATATTTTATTAAAAAAATCTGTGAAAACAAATCTTAAAATATGAAAAAACTATTAAAAAAATTGTGAAAAGTGCTAAACGTTGCAAATTTTGTTAGTGGTAGCTGCCGTGGAGAAATATTTTCAAATTTATGTGAATAATTTTTATTATTATTATGTTAAACAAATTATATTTTTGAAGTTTTGGATGAACTACAACCCATGTTGTTTTTTTTCATTGTTGTATTTTTTCATTGTTTCTGTAATCCTGATATTACCTGGAAATGAATCTGCCTTGGGTAGGTGCTGACATCGTATCTTACTTACCACTTACGCATCCTAGAACACTTTTATGTTAAATCTAAATAGCAAAATAGGGGAACGAATCACCACTGACTGCTACTAAAGGCCGTTTCACACTATAATGTATTAATACTTTTGACGAAAATGCATCCCTAATCTAATTTCTGTTTCAAAATTTTCAAAAGACAATAACAACTCAGAGTTGCATTTTCCACAAAAGTATTAATACTTGTATTATAGTGTGAAATGGCCTTAAGTATGCATGCAATGCATATTTTTACCACTGGGTATTCTTATGTACGAACTAGTGATGTAACGAATGTCAATTTTTGATATTCGCGAATACGAATATAATATATGAAATTTATAGACATTAAATTGGGGTTATATATATGTCTGCAATATGAAATATTAAAAAATTGTTATGAAAACGGACTTCATACTCCAATTAGTTAATAAAAGCTACCAATAATTTTAATGATCGTTATTAAATAGTATATGAAAATGATACAAAGCACAAATATTTTTAGCCATTTATTTAAATTTCGATTAGGATTTATGCATTTATTTATTTAATTTGTTTGGAAAAATATTCGTATTCGTATTCGCCTGAATTTGGATAAGGATACGAATATCTAAAAATGGCCGAATATTCGACAATTCGAATACGAATACGAATATTCGTGCATCACTAGTACGAACTTAGTAAAAATTTTCGAACTGGCTTTTTGACAATCACATACACACACATACGCACAACTAACAAACATTCCATGCAAGTCTATAACACTTAATATCTATCTACACTTATATGAGTTTGTATCTAGCAAATGCGCGCATATACTCGTACTTAATGATGGTGGCAGTTTTGCTGTCATTAGTGTGGCATGTTACAAAAATTATCGAAATACTAAACGAGACATATAAAGTGTCTTAAGATAAAATACTACACATACAAAAAAAAACTCAAACTATAAATAGTCATTTATATTTGACATTATCATGATTTTATATGCATTTTATGAACATTTTATTCCACTTATTTTGCTTTTACATTGCCCTTGTAAATAATCATTAAAGAAATTTCAGTCTTTAGAAACTAATATGAATGTCTATGTATAAGAGGCATTCAATAGATATTTATGCCAATGATTATTGTACATTTGCTAAGACGCATAAAGTTTAATGAACCACAATAATAAATAAGAAAAATTTATCTCGGGTAATTCACTGTTCAATCTTATTGCAATAAGATTAACGTCGATTGGTTATTGAGCATATTTAAATTTTGGCAGTAAACTAAGCAAATAAATTTGGATTTGTTAACTTGATTTAAGATTATCCGACTGTCTGGCTAGCCAACTGATTCCGTTTTGTTTTCTTTTCCAACTGTGTTATTCGCAGTCTGTCCAGGCTTATCAAAAGTCTGCTTCATTTGAAACGTTGTCCACTACTCTGCAATCTTGTCTACAAGCTTAGTTCCGTATAACTTCAAGTCAGGCACTCTCATAACCTACGAAGATAATCCTTCTCTCCTTGGCCAGTTGGTCATACGATAATAAATGTATATCTTAATATATATATAAAAATCAAAAACACGTTTATTTGTTAGGAGTGAACTCTTCAATGCCCCAACAGATTTTCGCCATCCACCCCACAAAATATTTGTAAAAGACCGGCGCGTTTTTTTATATATATTCTACCGCGGTAAATGCTACGCCCCTATCAGAAATAGTGATTTTCGACCAAGCTTTATATACATTCTCTATGGAACGTGAGGAGCGTTTCTGTGTAGTTTGAAGTTCGTCCGGCAGATGGCGCAATATTTAGTTTATTCGTGGGCAAAATCCAATTTTCATATTGTATCACCAATGCCATATACAACACTAATGTTTGCTTAGGGCCAGCAACGCTTACCGGGGTCAGCTAGTATGTATGTACATATATATTAAATCCTTTTGTTCCTATAAGGCAGGTACGTCCAACCCATATGCACAATGTGCAAACTTTTATAAAGAGCTTTTTGTGCTTTCACACCGACGAGAGTACAACATCCACAACAACAACACAGCAGACAGCAATGCTTGCTCTTACTTTGCAAAGAAATAAAAACAAATTTAAGAGCTTTCAAAGCTGTTTACCTCAAATGAAAACATCAGTGTATGTGTATTTGCACGTAGCTGCTACCCTGCAAATAATATTGGACTACGTGGTCGAATATACATGAAAGAGACTAGTTACAACATGGTCCCATGTAATGCAGCCAAGGACCATGTCGTTAACGCACAAGCATTTAATGCTGTACGATATGTGTTCGTGTTTAAACGATTATGATCGTTCTTCTTAGGCACTTACAAATTGTATGCTAGTAGTCTATAACTATTCCATATGGGGTAGTTTTGGGCTAGTCCGATGTAGTGCAAATTTGGACCATGTGGTCCATCCCTAGGACATCTCAATGTTAAATCGACCATATTTTATCCATACATTTGGAGTAGTTTTGTAATAGTTGTGGTCTTTTATGGAGTAGTCCTTACATGCATGTATGGACTAGTCGCGTTATTTGCAGGGTATAAGGAGTACAGGATCTCAATGAGTGACTTCCATTGTCATTTATTTGCTGCTGCAAACTTCAGGTAATTTCTTCGGCTACTTTGGGGATTCCAAGGTATGGAAAATGTCAGTTGTTAAAGTTATATGGTCCATTTGACAATTCCAATTTTTAAGTGCTTTTTCCAATAAATCAATGGTGGCCTAAATATTGGTTTCCAATGCCTCAAGAGTTGCTGACTTAAATCACACTAACGAGGAAGCTAATTAACAGGATCACTTATGGAAATAAAATTGCCACCGAACTTTTTTCGCAATAAATCGATTGTAAAGCCAGTTGCGACGATTTGTTGGAAGCAAATTTCATTCATATTTTGCTGATTAATTTTTAGAAACATGTCCTAATAGCGCCCGCCATTTACCGTAACGGGAGCTCCCGTCTCATTGAGCTACATAATCAATGTTCTATTCTCTGTTTTGTCCGTAAAATGGACGAGGTACTCTATGAACTTCGGGATCAGATTTATTTCTATTTTTTTCAAATTAAATTTCCATAATTTGGAAGCATTGTCTTGGCATTAAAGGATTAACGATGACTTGCCAAATCTTGCACATTGATAAAATGTGACATTTTCAGCTGCCAAACCATAGTGAATGACATCAATAGTTCTCATGCAGCTAAAAAAATAACACCCTATAAATACTTCGGATATTTCTCAGAAATGTCTACTATATTTCTATAAAATTTATATTATGATTATATATTTCAGAATTAAGCACGACTTCGTATATAGCTCTCATTATATTTCCTGTTACCGTAATACTTGTATCTTTTTCCCTTTAAAACCAATCTTTCTCCTTCTCTCACCTTAATTTTTTTAAGAGAAGTAACACTCAGGCCATGAATGTCTACTACTATTACTAGGTGTTACCTTCTTTACGAAAGCGATAGTTAAAGAGGAGACAGTTGGTGAAGGAAGAGATAGAGGTTAATTTTTTTTACAACTCTGCTGTTTGAACGTTTTTTTTAATAATCCAGTGTTGCAACGCCTCTGGTCTCAATGAGGTGTATTACATTAGGGTTAGTATCCCCTGAAGCAGGAGTAGTTCAGTGACCAGCAACAACTAATACAAAGGGACACTAATGCACGTCAGAAAAATGCATAATTATGATATTTTTTTAATGAATATCGGAAACCAGGCTCGAAACCAGGATCTTCGGTATTTTAGTCTGGGTGCTAACTACGTCAGCCAACGCTCACCTTCATTTGATCTAGCTTCGCTATTTCTCATAACCCATAACGCTTTTTCCTCTGTTCTGTTTTCTCAGCATGTCAATCTCATCTGACCTTCCCAGATAAGAAAATTTAAATTTTTATGTCTATATTGCGTTGTGAAAATAAATACACTTAAACGAACTTTTTATAGACACGCATTTCTTAGATTTCTGTCTTTTTTTTCTAAATTAGATGATGAGCATACGGTCGTCAGAAAATTTTCATTATTGTTCAAGATATACCATGCAGATCTTGAATAATTCTTTTATTACATATACCGCTTCTTGGCTGTAGTATTGATTTGATATTATCCTGCAGGAAATGGAACTGATACAGGACTAGTCACGTGACCAGTCCCCAAGTGATAGGGACCAGTCCGAGTTCTAACACTTCCTATGAAGCGGACCAGTCACTTTTACATGGGGATGGCCTAGGATGGGGTTAATTGATACTTTGTATGCACCTTGTGACTTGTCACTGAACTAATCCATAGGGACCTATTCGATATATAATAATATAAATTATTTATGAACAAAATTTCGACATTTAACTTTAACAATTAACGCTTATAAAGTTTTTTATTGTTACAAATGCAATGACATTTAATTTATAATCTAAGAATTTTTTGAGATTCGAACCGACAACCTCGTGCATGATAGGCTTGCACACTACCCACTCGACCACAGGGCCACTCACATTTCAAAAGTATAAATACCATTTAAGCTTAGGTTAATATTTAAGTATAGTTACGGGACTGGTTCCAGAGTCACATTGAAGGGAGCAATTAATATTACATTTACACTACTTGATAGGTCCTGTATTCGACCACATCGAACATGTTCACTGCCGTTTACTACAATACTAGACCTAGTCCGAATTAAATTGGCTCAAGATCAAGACCATTTAAACGATATTTTTTTTTACCATACACTACTCCGTACTTTTTATGACACCCACATTCTCTCCAGCTATAGGACATTTTCTCCAGTTTGGATCAATTGTCACCAAATTTTCTGCAGGGTATTTTAAGATTTAAGATTATTTCATTCACTTCCACTGGAATTGTTTGACTTCATATATCATAAATAAATATTGCATTGAAAATGGAGACTTAATCTTATAGCTGTGCAGTTCTGGCTCATTTATGCAACGTGACTAGGTAAGTTATCAATGAAAGAACTTCCATATGTCAAGAATGCTACGGAACTCATTTACTATATATACGCAAAATTTGGTGAAATTTGAGTCAAACGTACTCCTTCTTGAGAAAATGGAAGTGTTACCAAAGGTAGTAGGGTGAAAAAATGATAAATTCTGTAATTGGTTCGATGCATCGTCTTTAATTGGGACTCGGTACAGTATTGCAGTAAAGGGCCCAGAACAAGTAAGATCTGATTGGAGCCAGTATAGTATAGCCAAATAGTATAAATATAATTAATATAAATAAAATTAATAAATACAAATTAATTGTTCTCTCCCAAAAACATATCTGCTTAAAAATCAAATATAACTGCACTTTTGCTCAAAACAATAAAAAGATTTATAAGTTTTCATTGTTACAGTTAAACGTCCGATTGACATTTATATAAAATTTATATTATTCTTTTCCAAATAGGTCCCCATAAGATAGTTCATTGATGTACAAAGTACCAATTAACCCTATCCTAGGCCAACCCAAGTAAAAGTGTCTGGTCCGCTTCATAAGAAGTGCAAGAACTCGGACTGCAGGGTATTTCTTTCATTCTTAATATTATATTATACATATATGTGATGTTGGAAGTTTAATTGAAATATAGGATTATATGTAAACATAAAATGTGTTTTAGATTAAATTTGAACCTAATGCAGAAAAACTCTTAAAAGAAATGAAGGCATATATGTATATCAAAAAGGTATTTCAATAAGAAAATAAAATACCTCCGCGAATTTTTTAATGTTCCGCCTCTTAACTGAAATCGTAACACTGCTCCTGTCAACAAACTGTTCCTGTCAACAAAGAGCTGTCAGTTGGCTCCTATCAAAATTTTAACATGCTGCGTCCAAGGCGAATATAACCAGGTGGCAGCTCTACTTCAGCTGATCATTTTTTGCTCTATGTGCTTTGTTTCCGAAGAATGTCAAAAACTTCTTTTTGTAGTGGTGCAACTACATAGCTATGGTTGACGTATTTTTGTATAATAAATCTGTATGCAGCCACCTGGTATAATTGCACCATGGGTGCGTCATTTAATTTGTGTTTGATAGCCATTGATAGCAAGGTACCGTATGATTTGAAAAGAAAATGGAACAAAAATTTGTGTGATCATTTAGCATTAATTTTAATGCAATTAAGTCAGCTTGATAAATACCTTGGACTTTTAAATTCCAGTGGTAAAAAAGTGATTTACGATATGCTGCTGGCCGATCAGAAATTGAAAGTGAAAGAGAGGCTGACTAGCAAAACGATAGTTGCCTTCTCTTTGAAAAAAGCGTAATGTTTCAAAAAGCCCCAGTACAAAAAATTGACAATAGACATCCTGATAAAACGTTGTTGAAAAGTGTTAAATACGTCGCAAAGAAGCAACCAGCTCATCGGTTTCAAACTTCATGCTCATGGTTACAATGTTTCACAATTGTATTGTATCTGTGCGCGATATATGTAAATAGCGAATACGAAAAGTAAACAACCAGACTGAGACAGATTGTGAAAGTCAAAGCCAAAGGCATCTCATATCAGTAGTTTCAATTTTGAATGATCACTTGGGTAGGTGAAAGCTTTTTGCAAGATGGATACCGTCTTTGCTCACAAGCGAGCACAAATGCAATCGTGTGTCAATCTCGCCGGAGTGTTTAGCATTGTTCAACCGCAATACGGATAAGTTTTTGTGCCATTTCGCAACTTTGGAGGAAACGTGGATCGATAACAATTTACCAGAGACCAAACAGCAGTCAATCGGTGCCAAGGAATACCAAGGGTTTGTCAGCGCGGTAAAGTCCTGGGTACCGAATCCACATTTAGTACCTTCAAAATGGGAAAAACAATCAATGTTAAATATTATGCCAACCTATTGGTTCGATGAAATGAGGATTACAAAAAGGACGGAATTTGGCCAAGAAAAATTTATTTACTAGCAGGACAATGCAAGTGTGCAGGCATGTGTAGTTTCTATTGCAAAACTGCATGGTTTGGGCTGATACTTGCTCCCTCATACATCATTTTCTCTCGATTTACCCCTGAGTGACTGTTTCTTATTCACTAACCTATAGAAAATCATCTCACCTGCCCTCGTAATGATCTCTGGCAGGGAAGGAAAATGACTTCTTGGATTTTGTACCAACTGTGAAAGCAAAATGTACTTTTTGGACCATGACGGTACTATATTTTTTAGTATTTATTAATAAGAACGGAAACGTAAAATTATTTGTAAAAATTCAGAAGTAAACAATAAAAAACAGAAACTTAACAAAAATGTGTATAAAAATTCAGTATAAAAAATAACATAAAAATATTAAATATTACATTCATAAGGGTACATTAGTAGATTAGACTTGTTAGAGATCGTTTATTTTACAAAGTTTGCTTATTAACAGGCCTGTTATCTAAATCTAAACTGTGCGCATAAAAAATGCGCGATAAACCCTAAAAAACACTTGAAGCTAAGGAGCGATGTCAAGTTAACAGGTATAGTTAAAGTACTAGACAGATGTTTTTGTTGCAGACTTGACACCACCTGGTACATGAATTTGCCTTGACAACTGCATTGCAACAAAAACAGAGATGCTGGACGTCTAAAATACAACACACAAAAAAATTTTAAGACAACATAGGCAAAATTAATGTTATCATATATTGAAACATTGGCATTTTTAAATTGTACCAAGTAACTCGCGGTAGTACCACGGTACCAACGAGGTCAAAAATGTACCATACAATTGCACCATGATTTCCATCCGTGATCTCTGGTCTGTGATTTTTACAGATTTCTTTTATTAAAAGCATCTAGCATTTCCTTTCCTACATACCAATTAAAGGAATATTAAAAAATATATTGGGACTACTTTTAGCAAAAAACCCAAGGAATCCAAACATAGTTTTTTAACTTTCAAATCCTTCACAAACTTGAGCAATTTTCTTGGCTCATGACATTTTAATTGAAATTGAAGGCAGCTTGAAAAAACATTAACCGCAAAAATGATTAAAAGTTTTTTATTTTTGTTGCTCATCAATTCTGTGACAGAAAAACAGCAAACCTAAATAACTTACGAGTACGTACCAAGTACATACAAACATATTTGAAAGTTAATTTTTTTTAAAGGTTAAATGACCTCTTCCTAAAAATTTAACATATTCTTTAATGAAACCAAATAAGTAGGGAGGGTGTCTTTCAAACAACTTTCAAGCAACCAGGGGTTGTTATTTATGATGCGGTGATAAAAATTAAAAAAGCAAAACATAAACATGGTTTAATTAAGATGTGCTGTTAAGTTTTTATACCCTTTACCAACAAAAATGGTAAAAGGGTATATATAGGTTTGTCATTCCGTTTGTAATTTCTATAATATCAATAAGCGACCCATAAAATATATATATTCTGGATCCTTATGCATAGGGAAGACGAATAAGCGATGTCCGTCTGTCCGTCTGTCCGTCTGTCCGTCTGTCCGTCTGTCCGTCTGTCCGTCTGTCCGTCTGTCCGTCTGTCCGTCTGTCCGTCTGTCCGTCTGTCCGTCTGTCCGTCTGTCTGTACGTGAAATCGGTTTTCCGAAGCTCCCAGAAGAGCTAGAGACTTCGTTCTTGGACTGGTGTGTCAGAAATTTTCCAAAATAGATTGGTATTGAAATTCAGCAAAATCGGGCAGACGATTGCAGAGCTGGAAAACTTAAACTTCATTTTGCCATATAAAAGTAACTTCCGAAAACAAATTTTTATTTTTTTTAATAAATGTACATATTTTACACTTCAGTACGACTAAAATTGGAATTTTAAATAAAAAAAAATACAAAAAAATTAAAAAGACGTTTCCAGGGTTGGAAAACTTTAACTTTTTGTATTATGTAAAATTAACTATGTCTAAAACTATATTAGTATTTTCTCGAGAACCGTAAGAGCTAGAGACCTGAAATTTGGACACAGTATGTAGACCTTTGGCCGCTACAACAACAAATACATGATAATTGGAAATTAAAGGGTGTTCCAAAACGAGCAACGAAAAACTTTAAAATCCCATGTAGTATATATACAATTGTACACTTGAAATTTGTAAGGTTAGTGTATTTTTATACAGACTACAAAATTTAAAAAAATTTAAATTAAAGGGTGTTCCATCAGTTAATGCAATTTTGACTATGTAATTTTGACAATTTGCTGTGTCTTGGAAACCGTAACAGCAAAACTCTTGAAATTTTCAAAAACGGTAAAACTGAAAAAATAAAAAATTATAAAATCGCCAAACCGAAAAAAATCGCCAAAAACAAGAAAAAATCGCCAAAACGAAAAAAAGCACCAAATTAAAAAAAATTCTAAGACTAAAATAAATCGCGAAAAATAACGGAAAAATTGCTAAAATGAAAACAAAAATCGCCAAAATGAAAGAAAATCGCCAAAATGAAAATCGCCATAATGAAAAAAATCACCAAAACGAAAAAAAACCCTAAAAAGCAGAAAAAAATCGCCAAAATGAAAAAAACCCCAAAAACAGAAAAAAATCGCCAAAATGAAAAAAACCAGAAAAAAAAATCGCCAAAACGAAAAAAAGCACCAAATTAAAAAAAAAATTCTAAAACTAAAATAAATCGCAAAAAAACGGAAAAATTGCTTAAATGAAAAAAAATCGCCAAAACGAAAAAAAACCTAAAAAACAGAAAAAAATCGCCAAAATGAAAAAAAAATCGCCAAAAAAAGAAAAAACCTAAAAAACAGAAAAATATCGCCAAAATGAAAAAAAATCGCCAAAATGAAAAAAATCACCAAAACGAAAAAAACCCTAAAAAACAGAAAAAAATCGCCAAAATTAAAAAAATCGCCAAAATTAAAAAAATCGCCAAAAAAAAAAGAAAAAACCTAAATAACAGAAAAAAAATCGCCAAAACGAAAAAAAGTACCAAATTAAAAAAAATTTCTAAGACTAAAATAAATCGCAAAAAACGGAAAAATTGCTAAAATGAAAACAGAAATCGCCAAAATGAAAGAAAATCGCCAAAATGAAAAAAAAAATCGCCAAAATGAAAAAAATCACCAAAACGAAACAAAAACCTAAAAACAGAAAAAAATCGCCAAAATGATAAAAAAAAATCGCCAAAATGAAAAAAAATCAACAAAACGAAAGAAACCCCAAAAAAACAGAAAAAAATTGCCAAAATGAAAAAAAGCACTAATTTAAAAGAAAATTTCTAAGACTAAAATAAATCGCAAAAAAACAAAAAATTGCTAAAATGAAAAAAACATCGCCAAAATGAAAAATATCGCCAAAACGAAAAAAAACCTAAAAAACAGAAAAAAATCGCCAAAAAAGAAAAAAAATCGCCAAAACGAAAAAAAAAACTAAAAAACAGAAAAAAATCGCCAAAATAAAAAAAAATCGCCAAAATGAAAAAAAAATCGCCAAAATGAAAAAAATCACCAAAACGAAAAAAAACATAAAAAAAAGAAAAAAATTGCCAAAATGAAAAAAAATCGCCAAAAATGAAAAAAATCACCAAAACGAAAAAAAACAAAAAAATCGCGAAAAAAACCCAAAAAACAGAAAAAATCGTCAAAATGAGAAAAATCTCCAAAATGAAGAAAAGCCCAACAACAGAAAAAAATCGCCAAAATGAAAAAAACCTCCAAAAACAGACAAAATCGCCAAAACGAGAAAAAACCGAAAAAACTGAAAAAATCGTTTTAACTGAAAAAAACTTCAAAAAAGCAAAAAACCTTCCTTTCGTGCGTGATTCAAAGTCCCACTTAACTGATTTTTTTAATATTAAAGGAATTAAATGAAACTAAGGTTTTGCTTATTTCGTTCTTGCTTTTTTCACTTAACATATTTTATGTATTTTTTAAAGAACTAGATTGGTATCAATAATCAGAAAAATCCAAAATTATGCCTCCAGGGTTGGAAAACTTACACTTTTTGTGTTATGTAAAATTAAATAGGTCTAAAAATTTTTTTCTTTTTCTTTATAAATTGAATATATTTTATGCTTCTGAAGGAAAAGTTTGGTGTATAAAATTTGAAAAATGAAAATTATAGCTCCAAAGATGGAAACTTTAAAAAAATGATAAATTTTTTCACAAAACAAATATGTATGTACGTGTCTGTATACTATATATATGTACGTACGTTGGTAAAGGGTATATAAGATTCGGCATAGCCGAATATAGCACTCTTACTTGTTTTTAAATAAAAATGATTTTATCTTGAAAGCCTTTCAAAATAAAATTTAACTGTTCAGAACAAAGCGATCAATGTGGTTGCAACCTGCTGAGCACTTTTATTGCTCTGCCTTGTTGCAAGTATCACTTTTAGATACGGGTGCTTGGTGTTGAATTAGAACATTCATGGTTCATTTATTTCGGTCTCATTTTCAAGAGCAGCCACAATACAGCGCAAAATGCTTGACCGTTGCTCATTTTAGGGTGGTTTAAGATATCCTGAATTTCTATGCTTCATTTCTAAACTTGTGGATTTTAATTTAGTTTCACTTATAAACTTGTACATTCTTGTTATAATTTCACATTTTCATGGCAAATTGTAATATTTTGTTTTGCTAAAAAGTAAAAAAAACCTGACACGCTTAAGGTACCATCACAAAGGGCGCAGGATGAAAGCAAACGGCAGCCGGGGTAGTAGAGTTATGAATGAAACAAGTTTGAATAGCAAAGAGCAACCTCCCTGGGGTACAACTCGCTCTGCATGTTGCCATCCATAATGAAGAGCCTCACTGTAGATAAAAAAGTAAAAGCGTTGAAGTTTTTTTTTATTGTTAAACAGACCCAGGACTCAATGCGACTACAATTGAGTTCCTGTTTTTTTTGCGCAGTATTTTTATTTACTCTTTCTAAATTTTGTTATTATTGAAATTTAATATTTCCAAAAAACATTTTGACAGTTTTTATTTAATAAATTTTGGAATTATGTATCTTTGTATGTATTTGCTTTTTATGACTTTATTCTTTTTGATTTTATTTTATTTTATTATTTTGGTGTGTTAATTTCAAACGGAAATTTTTTTGCATTCAATAAGGGGTTGTTGGTTGCTTGTTGTGAAGCGAAACTCAGCAGGAGCTTAAAGTTTGATTTATGACTCGAAATTGTTTTACTTTAATTGAAATGATAAGAGGCTTTAAAAAAAGAGGGGAGGTAATATATTATTAAATAAAATTTTTTAATACTTTCCTAATGATTAAATTACTACATAACGTAGTCAGGATTGCAGCGTATTTAAAAATAATAATATAAAAACCTACATTTAGTCTTTCAATTTTATAGAGCATCGATGTCAGGCAGAGAAACTTTTAACTGACTTTAATAAAAAGACAAGGTTCCCTCCTTTAAGTTAAATTTGCTTCCGTACCTTATATTTATTATTACATAAGAGCTCCTAAGTATTTTTTTTTTTTTTGATAACTTTTATGAAGCAACTATGGGCCGGTTCCAAGCTTTCTTCGTTCTAATCGGCAGGTACAGCCAAAGCTGTTCTAGAAGGGAATTTCAAAATCACTGAGATAGCAAATCTTACCGCTGTGAAAAGGAATGTACACCAACTAAACTTTCGTTAGCTGTGAAAAAATAAATTATTATAAAATTAATAATAAAGTTAAATTTAAAAAAAAATGCAACCAAAATGCAAAAAAGTGGTTTTTAAAAAATGGGGTAGTTGTTATTGCATTTGCATGTACAGTGAATTTAAAAAAGACAAATGAAGACTTGATCTTCACTTAGTTACATACAGGGCTAATTTAAACCGATCAACAATTAACGGAGTGAGATTATAGGATATATACAAATGTAACAAACGTCGATAACAGGAACCTGGATTCCATGTCACAAAGGCCACAAATATCAGTGAAATTAACAGAAATTTAAATACAGGAAACGGATATTTTACTCTTCACCAAACCTATTTCACTTACAAGACTAAGAGGAGAAGACTTAAGCTATTCTACAATGTTCTATAAAATATTTGGCTACCTTTTTATCTGAATAATCAGCATTGTTGCATAATCAGAGCTTGAATGATGCGCAAAAAAGTTAGGGAAAAAAGACATTTTATAATAACTAGGCAGCATAATAGAATAACTTTAAACCTCCTCAATTTTAGTTGTTCAACGCAAGTAAGCGCTATCCAGACTGCCACTACTCTCATCTAGCTTCCTATACATAGTTCTGTCAGTGGGCAACAACACACTGTCAATAATGTGGTAGATACCAGGGATAGAAAAATTGGTACAATTGTACTTTTTTTGGTACTAGTCAAACTCGAAAAGTACGATAATACACCAATGGTTAATTTAGTACATTTAAGTAATCTCCCCAGTTTTGCTCCGCATTTATTTTCCTTGTTCCAAAGTGAAAATTGTGTTTATATATGATGCCCATATTCTTCTTACTTGAAAACAGTGTTGTAAAAGTAAAATGCAAAGAGAAAATCAAAATAAAATGTGACCTCGTCCCTTTCCAAATTATTTTTCTCGGAATTCGAATGCTAGAGCACATGCTATTAATTTGTATATTCTAAATTTCACCTTAAGCATTTGTATCATATGCTCTCACTTCCGAACTCACAAGCAAATGTGCAAAAGCGATTGGGTTGCCTTTTTTATGGCTACCGATGATTATTTTGCTAAAAATAAATGAAAATAATTCCCATATTTATGATTTGATTAGGCTAAAGTAAAGACAACGGAACAATTAGCTGTTTTCGCAATTGGAACAATAATAATGAAAATAATTTCAACTCAAAAATATTTTAGTAATTAAGGTCAAAATAGTACGATTTTTTAAAGTTGTTGGTACAATTTAAAAATTCCCAATCCCATCCCTGATAGATACTATCCCAATAAAAAAATCTCATCAGCAATTGACAGTTTCTCACCGTTTAAATCGCCATACATAGCGTAAATAGCACAATCATTTTATAAACTCGTGTCTCTCAGCTACGTTTCGACCGGCTGTTGTTTGTTGTTGGTCATGAAAACACAAAGGAAAGACTCAGAGATAATCGCCTCGGCTGATAGGATCGTCAAGACTCTCAAATAGCTAGCATTCCTACACTGAGAGACACTCAACGTAAATAGCACTACATGTAGTTGTACGGTTCATAGAGAGATCTCTTGAGCACAAACAATACACTAGAGCTGCCTTCCGAGACATAGAAGGCATCTTCAGTAATCGGTGCCAGCGATCCAGGATGCTTATGTTTAGGAATACATCAACAACTGGGTAATAACCATGTAAGGGGCAAGAAGAGTTACGGTGAAATTAGGCAAGAACAGAGGAATGCAGTGGAACACTGCAGGGTTGTGTGAGCTAACCTTTCCTCTGGCTTCTTGTGCTTAACACAATGCTTTTCAGACTAAATGATGTGGGAGTCAAAGCTATATCGTATGCAAATAATGTGGTAATAATAGTCTTAGGGATGTTTTTGGATGTGATAAGCTATATTATGTCCAACCTTTTAGCCATAATTAGCATGTGGGCTACAGACTGTGATCTAGAAGCAAACTCAATCAAAATAGAAATGTTAATTTTTAGCACAAGGACCAAGGTACAGAATTTTAGACTTCCTCGGTTAAAAAATCACGAACTATCCCTTTCGCACGGGGCAAAATATCCATGAGTTATACAAGACCAAAAACTATCATGAAAACTAAATATTGAACACAGAATTAAACAGGCAACTGTTGCCTTCTATTCATGTCGTAGAATGTTTTGATCTAAATAGGACCTGAGACCTAAAATGTTTAAATTAATATATACAGCAATTGTCCCTCCAATACTCAATTACCGCGCTGTAGTATGGTGCTCTGCTACAAGTAAGAAATACGTGGCAGATCAATTTAACAGAACAGAGAGATCCGCTTACATCGGGATTATATGATGCTTACGTACTAGCAGATGCACTAAATGTAGCATGTAGGTAGTGGAGACCAAAGTCAATTAGTTCTTATACTAATTACATTTTGCCTCACCTGGACTTTGATAAAATATTTAAATTCGTAATTCGATTCAGGCGGGAATGGAAGAGGGGCAAAAAAGTAAAATAATACAACGTCAGAGTATACACTGTTGGATAAAAAATGGTCTCCTCCAGTATCGGCTTTGTAGTCTTATCAGGCAATCTTGGGATTGAATAATCCTCCCGTCTTCCCAACAAAACCAGCATAGGAAGGTGCAGGGTAAAGTCGGTATCTTCATTATATTTCTTTTTAACAAACGCAACCCCGCAAAGCCATAAGCTTGTATGCAAAAAACACCCTTGGTTTTTGGCGGGAATAGCCCCACTACCTTTGGAGTCACAGAGGCACCCCTAAATGCCTGCGTGGAGATGGAAGCTACGTAAACCAACCAACTAACCAACCAACCAACTTCATCGACAATGAGTAGGCGTGTGAACTATCCAGTGATGAATCTGCTCTGGATGCCTCTAATACGGTGTCGGTTACACTGCCATTTGGTATCATTAAAAATCTGGTCGTGCTTCCATGACAAGTGCAAACAGCAAACAAAAATTGGAAAGAACATCTCGCTATTGGTCATGGTATTGACGGGCTACTGGACGATTGGCAGATACATATGCTAGTAGGCTAAGTTTTCCCTATAATTGTTTTCTGATACAGTTGTAAAGATTATTCGAATGATAAGAAAAGAGACAGTTTGTACTCGAACTTGCGAGTGTCCCACTTTGAACACCATGCGATACAAATTTCTAACTAATACATACTAACTAGACGACCTAGCGGAGGTATCACAGATTAGTAAAGTGTACTTAATGTAGTACCTCAAAGCAACATTTGGATCTAGTATGACTACTAACTGGATCTAGCATTAAATCCAGACCTAAAGCATGGGTTAGGATTTGGAACAGGAGAGTGGTGTGTCTCACAATGGAATCTCATGATCCTGCTTGTTTGCTTGTAGGTAACAAGCAGTCACTTAAAAAAATCAAACAATCTTACATGGAATATGGTGTTTAATTTTAGAGTGCTTTGACTCATTACAAAAGCTATCCATACGAAACAAGGTTTTCATTTATTGGATACCTGGCCACAGCGGTCATCCAGGGAATGAGGAAGCGGATGAACTGGCCAAGAGGTCCTCTTCTGCTACTTTTATGTGATCAAAGAAGATGTCACTTCAACCGCTAAGGAGATCTGGCTGTCTTCTTCTGGTTTAAGACAGATCAAAGCTTTGATGCAGCCATTTTCATATAAGGGCATCCTGAACTTCAACAGGAATAATTTACGGCTTGTTACTGGTTTTCGGTCTGGTCACTTTGGACTGAACTATCCTCTATGGAAAAGTAACCAAGTTCGTTCACCTTTGTGTCGCTTGTGCTTGGAAGATGACGAGATGACGACACACATTCTTTGTGAGTGCATCATATTGTGTGACAGTTGAAGGCATGTTTTTCATTCTGAGTTTCTGTGTTCAGATGATATTAAGCGTGCTTCTCCAATATCTGTACTGACTTTCATAAGGAGTATCATACAGAGATTGAATTAATATAATTCATAGATATGTGCTACAAAAGATCCATCAGGTGTCGCAGTGCAGGTCTTTGGACTAGATCTTCCCCCTTTTCTAATCTACATAGCATATGTGTATTCAAACTAAGGCCCAATAAAGCCTCTTTTGTTTCATATTCTTGGGAAGAATCTATAAGATATCCTTGGGGAATGGACTTTAGGTACCCCAAAAGATTCGTCAACATTGTGACCAAGCCTATAGTGACGTATGGTGCGTTCGTCTGGTGGCTTATACTACAGAAAGCTATATACTGTGTAATCCTACACATATATTTGCGTTACCATTAGAATAAGACATCTATAATTAGAGCGGTCTTAATACATATAATAAGGTTGTAACCTGCACACTTTTTCCTGTTTCCTCCTTTCCTCAAAAAATGCGTATTTTAATTAAATTTGTTACTTTAAAATAATTTTATTGTATGAGTTTTGTAATCTTATGGATTTAATTTAAGAAAGAAAAATTCACCACTAAAGCAATTTTATTCCCAGATGTACAATTTAGTTTTCGCTTTTTTTTTCGCAAAGTCAATGTCAAGGGTCGTGCACTTTCTACATAAAAATGGGGAAAAAACAGATATAAAAGTAAATATTATAGCATTACACAAGGATGTTTGCAGCCATGTAGTTTAACATTAAAGGATTTGTAGTGGTTGGTTGCTTCATACTTACAAACAATTATTTATATTTTGTTCAACAATGTGCAAATAAAAGTTATTGTGTCTATTGTCTTATAACAGTGATGGAAAGTAGTGAAGTCTGCAAAATAATAATTATCGGTTGTTCTAATCAATAGCGGAAAAAAGAATTTTTTAATTATGTAACGCTCTCAGAAATAGAACAACCAGAGCGAAGTGCCTTGGTGTTTGTACTTTAAGTAAAGAGTGTTCAAATAAGAAGTGTAATTTTAGTATGTAAAAACAGTTTTTTAAGCGAAACAATCGAATATATATTTAATTGTAAAGAGGATGGTATGCCATTAATAATAACATTAACATCAGTCAAATAGGCACGCTTGGAAGACCATAGGAGTTTCACGAAATTGTCCATCACGAATTCTCATATTTAGGGCTTTATGCTCTCTATATGTTAACTAATTCTCTCTTTGGAGTCCTGAATTGATTGTGATCCATTGACATAGTCCTTTTCTTTTACGCAGCTCCAAAGGTGTTATATCACAGATCTGAAGTGGCCAATTATGATCGACTCTTCGATAAATCACACGGTCAGGAAAACTTTCACGTAAAAGAGCGCTGTTGTCGTTACTTGTCTGGCATGTAACCACCCTCTGTTTAAAAATAAATGTAACCCACATCAAGATCTATGAATTTCGGCCACATGAAAATACTGTTCATCGTTCAATACCGCAATCCATACATCGTACCAGTTGCTCCAGCCTCATTTTTAAAAAGTAATATTTCATGACCCCTCCTAATCTGAAAAGACTCTTTAACAATAATTTCTGGGCATTCCAAGTCCCAAATGGCAAAATTCTGCTTGTTAACATAGCCTTCCTGAAGAAGGAAAATATTTTTCTGAAGAAACCACACAAAGGAGTAGTGAAATATCGTAATATGTAGGTTAGGTTAGCAGGCTGCTGGTAAGGAAGGGTGAAATTTAGAGTCCAGCTCACTTGGGTCCAATAAAATAATCGCTTTGTGCTACATGTTAGTTGAAGAGAAAGTATTGAGAGAAGATGATAGGGAAGGGATAGTGATAGAGAAGACAGGTGGTGAAGAAAGAGATAAAGCTTCATTATTTTACAACTCTGCTTTTTTGCACCCTTTTTGATAATGCAGTGTTACAGCGCCTTCTGTTGTCAAATGAGGCATACATAGTTTTGAAGATGTGTTTAGCAGCCATTTTTATACCCTTTACCAACAAAAATGGTAAAAGGGTATATATAGGTTTGTCATTCCGTTTGTAATTTCTATAATATCAATAAGCGATCCATAAAATATATATATTCTGGATCCTTATGCATAGGGAAGACGAATAAGCGATGTCCGTCTGTCCGTCTGTCCGTCTGTCCGTCTGTCCGTCTGTCCGTCTGTCCGTCTGTCCGTCTGTCCGTCTGTCTGTACGTGAAATCGGTTTTCCGAAGCTCCCAGAAGAGCTAGAGACTTCGTTCTTGGACTGGTGTGTCAGAAATTTTCCAAAATAGATTGGTATTGAAATTCAGCAAAATCGGGCAGACGATTGCAGAGCTGGAAAACTTAAACTTCATTTTGCCATATAAAAGTAACTTCCGAAAACAAATTTTTATTTTTTTTAATAAATGTACATATTTTACACTTCAGTACGACTAAAATTGGAATTTTAAATAAAAAAAAATACAAAAAAATTAAAAAGACGTTTCCAGGGTTGGAAAACTTTAACTTTTTGTATTATGTAAAATTAACTATGTCTAAAACTATATTAGTATTTTCTCGAGAACCGTAAGAGCTAGAGACCTGAAATTTGGACACAGTATGTAGACCTTTGGCCGCTACAACAACAAATACATGATAATTGGAAATTAAAGGGTGTTCCAAAACGAGCAACGAAAAATTTTAAAATCCCATGTAGTATATATACAATTGTACACTTGAAATTTGTAAGGTTAGTGTATTTTTATACAGACTACAAAATTTAAAAAAATTTAAATTAAAGGGTGTTCCATCAGTTAATGCAATTTTGACTATGTAATTTTGACAATTTGCTGTGTCTTGGAAACCGTAACAGCAAAACTCTTGAAATTTTCAAAAACGGTAAAACTGAAAAAATAAAAAATTATAAAATCGCCAAACCGAAAAAAATCGCCAAAAACAAGAAAAAATCGCCAAAACGAAAAAAAGCACCAAATTAAAAAAAATTCTAAGACTAAAATAAATCGCGAAAAATAACGGAAAAATTGCTAAAATGAAAACAAAAATCGCCAAAATGAAAGAAAATCGCCAAAATGAAAATCGCCATAATGAAAAAAATCACCAAAACGAAAAAAAACCCTAAAAAGCAGAAAAAAATCGCCAAAATGAAAAAAACCCCAAAAACAGAAAAAAATCGCCAAAATGAAAAAAACCAGAAAAAAAAATCGCCAAAACGAAAAAAAGCACCAAATTAAAAAAAAAATTCTAAAACTAAAATAAATCGCAAAAAAACGGAAAAATTGCTTAAATGAAAAAAAATCGCCAAAACGAAAAAAAACCTAAAAAACAGAAAAAAATCGCCAAAATGAAAAAAAAATCGCCAAAAAAAGAAAAAACCTAAAAAACAGAAAAATATCGCCAAAATGAAAAAAAATCGCCAAAATGAAAAAAATCACCAAAACGAAAAAAACCCTAAAAAACAGAAAAAAATCGCCAAAATTAAAAAAATCGCCAAAATTAAAAAAATCGCCAAAAAAAAAAGAAAAAACCTAAATAACAGAAAAAAAATCGCCAAAACGAAAAAAAGTACCAAATTAAAAAAAATTTCTAAGACTAAAATAAATCGCAAAAAACGGAAAAATTGCTAAAATGAAAACAGAAATCGCCAAAATGAAAGAAAATCGCCAAAATGAAAAAAAAAATCGCCAAAATGAAAAAAATCACCAAAACGAAACAAAAACCTAAAAACAGAAAAAAATCGCCAAAATGATAAAAAAAAATCGCCAAAATGAAAAAAAATCAACAAAACGAAAGAAACCCCAAAAAAACAGAAAAAAATTGCCAAAATGAAAAAAAGCACTAATTTAAAAGAAAATTTCTAAGACTAAAATAAATCGCAAAAAAACAAAAAATTGCTAAAATGAAAAAAACATCGCCAAAATGAAAAATATCGCCAAAACGAAAAAAAACCTAAAAAACAGAAAAAAATCGCCAAAAAAGAAAAAAAATCGCCAAAACGAAAAAAAAACTAAAAAACAGAAAAAAATCGCCAAAATAAAAAAAAATCGCCAAAATGAAAAAAAAATCGCCAAAATGAAAAAAATCACCAAAACGAAAAAAACATAAAAAAAAGAAAAAAATTGCCAAAATGAAAAAAAATCGCCAAAAATGAAAAAAATCACCAAAACGAAAAAAAACAAAAAAATCGCGAAAAAAACCCAAAAAACAGAAAAAATCGTCAAAATGAGAAAAATCTCCAAAATGAAGAAAAGCCCAACAACAGAAAAAAATCGCCAAAATGAAAAAAACCTCCAAAAACAGACAAAATCGCCAAAACGAGAAAAAACCGAAAAAACTGAAAAAATCGTTTTAACTGAAAAAAACTTCAAAAAAGCAAAAAACCTTCCTTTCGTGCGCGATTCAAAGTCCCACTTAACTGATTTTTTTAATATTAAAGGAATTAAATGAAACTAAGGTTTTGCTTATTTCGTTCTTGCTTTTTTCACTTAACATATTTTATGTATTTTTTAAAGAACTAGATTGGTATCAATAATCAGAAAAATCCAAAATTATGACTCCAGGGTTGGAAAACTTACACTTTTTGTGTTATGTAAAATTAAATAGGTCTAAAAATTTTTTTCTTTTTCTTTATAAATTGAATATATTTTATGCTTCTGAAAGAAAAGTTTGATGTATGAAATTTGAAATTATAGCTCCAAAGATGGAAACTTTAAAAAAATGATAAATTTTTTCACAAAACAAATATGTATGTACGTGTCTGTATACTATATATATGTACGTACGTTGGTAAAGGGTATATAAGATTCGGCATAGCCGAATATAGCACTCTTACTTGTTTATTGATTAGTTTACTTTGCCGATGATGCTGCTACACAACGAAGGAGGGCGCTCTGATGTTACATTAGGATTAGTATCGGTATAGTTTAGTGACCAGTGTCTTATGCCAGCATCAGTAGAATTTTTCCGACAACAACTGATACAAAGGACACTAATGCACATCAGAAAATTGTGTAGTGTTAATATTTTTTTAATGACAGTCGGAGACCGGGCTCGAACTCAGGACCTGCGGTTTTGTAGTCAACGTGCCACCTTCATCGAAATATGTAAAAAATAAAAAATTGTTTTTATATAAAATCAAGAGACTTTATGATTATTACAATTTAAAAGAGATCAAAGAATAGAAGAATTATTGGAAAGTAGTTCTTTTAGCACTTTCGACTTAATATAAACTTAGGCATGCATGAGCAGAGTTTCAGAATAGCAGTGGGCTGAAAGCTTTAAATAATTCCAAGGAAATTCTTAGTCAAGTTAGACTAAGAAGTTTTAGTAAATTTTCATAAAGAACTCAGTCCTTAGCAGTTCTGTTTTAGTTCTTCTGCTTTTTTTTAATAAACTTGTAAGTTCTTGCAAGTATTGCGCATTTTACCTTATTTGCCCTTAACGACTGATTATTTTAGCTGTTGTCCACATAACCTCTTCTAAATATTCCATTGGCATATACTACATATGTATATCCCTTACTTTCTAACTTTCGCTTTCATCCGAAGTAATTTTTGATGCTTAACGTACATACATTAGGCATAAGTATAAACGCAAGCTGGCTGAACGGTTCTTATTAAATTGCGCCCCCGGGCTTACGTGTCATTTACTGCAATAGAGCCCTTTTTTAATGCAGCACTCCACAGCATGTTAAACATCAATTTGAAATGCTTCAATTCGCATAATGACAGTGATGGTGATGATAACAATGATGTGTTTGATGGAGACCAATACATTTAGGAGTATGACTTGAACGTTCGTACAGTCTTAGATAAATGTTAGCGACATTTGCAATATGTGAAAAACACAAATTAGAAGTTTTTGTAAATACTTTTTTAAATATCTAAATGTTTTAAAATTATCCTTATTTTATATTACAAACTAAGTTGCCCACAACGTTTTCAGTGTAGAGGTATGAACACCAAATATCATCAAAGACCAACAGCAGGTCTAAAATCATGGAAAATTCAATTACTTTTGGGTTAAGTGCAAGTTACAATTCAAATTAATAATATTTTAGTTGTAATGAGAATATTAACTCATAATTCCTTGAGAGCCAAGGGAGGATTTAGAGGAAACGATGATTATTGTTATGCAAGAGACGCAACAGTCTTTTGGAGTATGAAAAGAGTATATATTCATATTAAATAATAAAGGATATGCATATAAAAGTTTGTTACTAAATCTAATATCTGTGGTTGTTTAATCGAAGAACTAATATTCTTACTTTGAATAAAATGTTCTAATTCGGACAGTAATGAATCTAGAAGAACTTTGAAAATATGGTACGATACTGAATTGAATCAATTAAAAAAAACTTAAGTAGCTGATGTGAAATTACATAACAGGGTCGCCTGCTTTTTCAAAGATTTGGCATACAGACTTAGAACCAAATCAATCATTCCCATTCCAGTTGTCGAGATTGACGTCACTTTAACACAGTACCGAAAGATTGGTGCTTATTTATTCGCTCTCGAGATAAATTTTGTGCCCCAAAGGTCTAGAAAATAGCATTAACCTGCCTACAGAAATCAGTTGTTTTCGATAACGGGTACACAAGCCCCAATTTTTTGGTATTGTGTGAACGTGACGTCCATATCGACAACTGAATAATATTGAATATAAATTCCATTGAAATAAATATGTAGCCACTGCCATCAGTAGGATACAAACACTCTTTCTTGGATTGGTTGCTTGTGAGGATTCTTCGGGATCGGATATTGGGTACGTTTTTAGCTAAATTCATGGAAGGAGGTACCTTAGCATTTTGTTTAAAGGTATGGTGCATGTGTCAGTGATTAGTACCAGCCACACTTTGTGACTACATTTTCGAAAATTTGTGAATTTCTTCCAGCTATTACATATTGAATGTAAATCAGATTAAGAGGTGACTTGGAAGCTAGTTTTCTTACTGATTGCCCACATACTTGGAGCAACTTTTAACTTAAATGAGAAATCCCATAAAATACCAAGTAAACTCCGAATATATTATACTTAACTGGTTATTGGTCTGATTTTTTTTCTAAATTAATCTCGACAGTACAATATCTTTGACTGCAAGAGTCGTATAATGAGAAACAATCAATAGGCAGTAATTTGCAAGTACTTTTTCCTGAACTGGCTAATAGTGAAGCTATTTCCTAGATTGCAAAGCATTTTCGGAATACCATTTTAGATCCAAAGATCTTTTTATATCGCTTAAAAGCATAATCCATTTTTTATTGGCCATTATCCTACATCCAGATACTTTTAGGTTTTCTCACCATCGAACCACAGCGACCAAACGGGTTCTCCCTCTGCTATATATTATATGTATTCATAAAAAATAATTGCCACCTATACTTCAAATTGAAATAGAAAGTTGATGCTTATATATCTCTCGATATATAACAAGCTTTTTTAGGGATGCTACTATAAGAGTTGTAATAGATGGGATATACTCAAATGAGTTCAAGGTTAATTCAGAAAACCGCAAGGCTCCTACATTATTTCTTATTTTCCTAGATAACTTTCTATATCAAAGTTGCAATCCTATCTACTTTGTCGCGGATTACAACAGCAATTTCCATTCGTTTTCATCATGCACTGGTCCAAACATATTGTCGTTTGAGTCTAAAGCATGGATCACTTATCACTTTACTGCAGTGAGCCGACGAAAATCGTTACATTGTGCGTATAGTGTGATCCAAGTTTGGGAAGCAGAATGTGAAAAGTTACTCAATGATGATATAGCGTTAAGCTATGTGTCCGTACGAATAAAGTAAGTTTCAATGCTCGTAACATCCTAAGTTTAAAACTTAAACCTAGGCGTTTGGTCGGTAATGATGGTTCATCCGTAAATGTGGGTAAATGCAGGAGCTCTTTATGATGTTGGCATGAAAAATCTGAAAATATTTCTACAGTCTGTAACAAAACATTCAAGTGCCTCGGTGTTTTGAAATTGTGTAAGAGATAATTCACTCCATCTGCCTTGCTTACTATTTATATTGGCTTAATACGACCTTAAATGGAATGAACTAGAACTCTCACGTATGGCCCGGCACTGCAAGGTCTATTTTAGGGTGGTACGATCGTCTACAGAAGTGGGTGTCCTACTCTATTGATTTATTTGGGGCACTGACAGTAAGGAGTGAGTATCGCCAATTTGCTTCCACTACACTGGAGTATGTTCTCAAATACGCAATATGTTTACTCACAAGATGTTTTTGATCTAGATCATATCAATTTGTAGTCAATCAAATAGTGGATAGCACATAGCAATACAGATATACCTCTTTTTTTTAGGTGGATGGATTGTTATGGATTAAGTTTGTCTGCAGAGACCTTTTCTGGGACATTTAATGTCGGAAGACACAAATGAAATATTCAAAAATACTAGTTCCTCTTAAAAACCTTTTTTTTCCAGATCTAGGACAACACATTGCATTGTATTGGCATCGCTTTGATAGCTTAGGATTGCAGAATAAGAAAAATCGGATCTTCACTAAGAGACTGATTTTCCATTTCCAGCATTTTTTAATAATTTTGAATGTCACCTACATATATATATTTACATTTTAGCGGTATTCTAAAAATTCATTGGAAACTCTTTTTAATCTATTTTGAAATGCAAATAAATTTATATGCGAAAATCTTGCATGATGCGGAACTTCTAAAAGTTTTCGTAAAACTTTTATTTAGATGTAAAACTTTAATATATCCATCACATACATCTGCTTGGCTTTATTCTTATAGTCAGCTAAAAAATATATAATCATTAGTTTGGGCAATAATAAGACAAATTGCGAGAAACAAGACCATAAGTTCCTAAAAAAAAATTTAGCTCTAGAGTAAATACCTGTAATTTGTAGCAGCCTGCACTATATGGCTTGTTTAGATGCTTTCTGGGTTTCAATAAATATTTATGTACAGCGTGGTGCAAAATTAATCATCCAATTTTATTTTTGAATAACTATTTTACTAATTTTTTACTATATTCGTCTGTGCCGAATCTTATATACCCTTTACCAACGTACGTACATACATATATATAGTATACAGACACATACATAAATATTTGTTTTGTGAAAAAATTTATCACTTTTTTAAAGTTTCCATCTTTGGAGCTGTAATTTTCATTTTTCAAATTTCATACGCCAAACTTTTCTTTCAGAAGCATAAAATATATTCAATTTATAAAGAAGAAGAAAAAAAATTTTAGACCTATTTAATTTTACATAACACAAAAGTGTGAGTTTTCCAACCCTGGAAATACATAAAATATGTTAAGTGAACAAAGCAAAAACGAAATAAGGAAAAACTTAGTTTCATATAATTCCTTTAATATTAAAAAATTCAGTTAAGTGCGACTTTGAATCGCGCACGAAAGGAAGGTTTTGTGCTTTTTTGAAGTTTTTTCAGTTAAAATGATTTTTTCAGTTTTGTCGCTTTTTTCTCGTTTTGGCGTTTTTTTCTGTTTTTCTGCATTTTGGCGATTTTTCTCATTTTGACGATTTTTTTTCATTTTGGCGATTTTTTTCTGTTTTTGGGTTTTTTTATTTAGGCGATTTTTTTCTTTTTTTTTTGGTTTTTTTCCATTTTGGCAATTTTTTCTGTTTTTTTGGGGTTTTTTCCGTTTTGGCGATTTTTTTCATTTTGGCGATTTTTTTTCATTTTGGTGATTTTTTTCTGTTATTTAGGTTTTTTTTCGTTTTGGCGATTTCTTTCATTTTGGCGATTTTTTTTCATTTTGGCGATTTTCTTTCATTTTGGAGATTTTTTTTCATTTTAGCAATTTTTCCGTTTTATGCGATTTATTTTAGTCCTAGAATTTTTTTTTTTAATTTGGTGCTTTTTTTCGTTTTGGCGATTTTTTTTTTGTTTTTGGCGATTTTTTTCGGTTTGGCGATTTTATAATTATACCCTTTACCAACAAAAATGGTAAAAGGGTATATATAGGTTTGTCATTCCGTTTGTAATTTCTATAATATCAATAAGCGATCCATAAAATATATATATTCTGGATCCTTATGCATAGGGAAGACGAATAAGCGATGTCCGTCTGTCCGTCTGTCCGTCTGTCCGTCTGTCCGTCTGTCTGTACGTGAAATCGGTTTTCCGAAGCTCCCAGAAGAGCTAGAGACTTCGTTCTTGGACTGGTGTGTCAGAAATTTTCCAAAATAGATTGGTATTGAAATTCAGCAAAATCGGGCAGACGATTGCAGAGCTGGAAAACTTAAACTTCATTTTGCCATATTAAAGTAACTCCCGAAAACAAATTTTTATTTTTTTTAATAAATGTATGTACATATTTTACACTTCAGTACGACTAAAATTGGAATTTTAAATAAAAAAAAATACAAAAAAATTAAAAAGACGTTTCCAGGGTTGGAAAACTTTAACTTTTTGTATTATGTAAAATTAACTATGTCTAAAACTATATTAGTATTTTCTCGAGAACCGTAAGAGCTAGAGACCTGAAATTTGGACACAGTATGTAGACCTTTGGCCGCTACAACAACAAATACATGATAATTGGAAATTAAAGGGTGTTCCAAAACGAGCAACGAAAAATTTTAAAATCCCATGTAGTATATATACAATTGTACACTTGAAATTTGTAAGGTTAGTGTATTTTTATACAGACTACAAAATTTAAAAAAATTTAAATTAAAGGGTGTTCCATCAGTTAATGCAATTTTGACTATGCAATTTTGACAATTTGCTGTATCTTGGAAACCGTAACAGCAAAACTCTTGAAATTTTCAAAAACGGTAAAACTGAAAAAATAAAAAATTATAAAATCGCCAAACCGAAAAAAATCGCCAAAAACAAAAAAAAAATCGCCAAAACGAAAAAAAGCACCAAATTAAAAAAAAAATTCTAGGACTAAAATAAATCGCATAAAACGGAAAAATTGCTAAAATGAAAAAAAATCTCCAAAATGAAAGAAAATCGCCAAAATGAAAAAAAATCGCCAAAATGAAAGAAATCGCCAAAACGAAAAAAAACCTAAATAACAGAAAAAAATCACCAAAATGAAAAAAAATCGCCAAAATGAAAAAAATCACCAAAACGGAAAAAACCCCAAAAAAACAGAAAAAATTGCCAAAATGGAAAAAAACCAAAAAAAAAGAAAAAAATCGCCTAAATAAAAAAACCCAAAAACAGAAAAAAATCGCCAAAATGAAAAAAAATCGTCAAAATGAGAAAAATCGCCAAAATGCAGAAAAACAGAAAAAAACGCCAAAACGAGAAAAAAGCGACAAAACTGAAAAAATCATTTTAACTGAAAAAACTTCAAAAAAGCACAAAACCTTCCTTTCGTGCGCGATTTAAAGTCGCACTTAACTGATTTTTTTAATATTAAAGGAATTAAATGAAACTAAGTTTTTGCTTATTTCGTTCTTGCTTTTTTCACTTAACATATTTTATGTATTTTTTAAAGAACTAGATTGGTATCAATAATCAGAAAAATCCAAAATTATGACTTGCACTTTTTGTGTTATGTAAAATTAAATAGGTCTAAAAATTTTTTTCTTTTTCTTTATAAATGCTCTTACTTACTTACTCTTACTTGTTTTTTGATTTTTTAGTTTTACCGGTTTTGAAAATTTCACGAGTTTTGCTCTTACGGTTTCCAAGATACAGCAAGTTGTCAAAATTGCATAGTCAAAATTGCATTAACTGATGGAACACCCTTTAATTAAAATTTTTTTGAAATTTTAGTGTTTATTTTTGTAGTCTGTATAAAAATACACTAACCTTACAAATTTCAAGTGTATATACATACATACATACATACATAAAATTGTATGTATATTACATGGGATTTTACCATTTTTCGTTGCTCGTTTTGGAACACCCTTTAATTTCCAATTATCATGTATTTGTTGTTGTAGCGGCTAAAGGTCTACCTACACACTGTGTCCAAATTTCAGGTCTGTAGCTCTTACGGTTCTCGAGAAAGTACTAATATAGTTTTTAATTTTTTTATATTTTTTTAATTTAAAATACCAATTTTAGTCGTACTGAAGTGTAAAATATGTTTATTTATTAAAAAAAATAAAAATTTGTTTTCGGTAGTTGCTTTTATATGGCAAAATAAAGTTTAAGTTTTCCAGCTCTGCAATCGTCTGCTCGATATTGCTGAATTTCAATACCAATCTATTTTGGAAAATTTCTGACACACCAGTCCAAGAACGAAGTCTCTAGCTTTTCTGGGAGCTTCGGAAAACCGATTTCACGTACAGACAGACGGACAGACGGACATCGCTTATTCGTCTTCCTTATGCATAAGGATCCAGAATATATATATTTTATGGGTCGCTTATTGATATTATAGAAATTACAAACGGAATGACAAACCTATATATACCCTTTTACCATTTTTGTTGGTAAAGGGTATAAAAAAGGATTTTAAGTTATGGAAACCTATACTTGTACCCTTACAGTTTTCCTCTTAAGTGAAAAAAATGGTATCCGCCAATTGGCTGCCGCTAGTCTTATGCCTTTTTTATCGTATTTTCCATGACTTCTTGCAAGATTTTCGGTTATATCAATTGGCATTCTTGTTCAAAATTCTCGTTAAAGACGACCATTTCTGGGGCCTTTTTGGCATAAGCACGCTATTTCAAGTACCTCAAAAGAAAGAATTCTTTAACGGGTAAATCAGGAAACGCCTTCTTCACAATACCCATCTACTATGTCTGCTGTTGCACTGTCATGTTGGAACTACATATTCACCAAGCGCCGCTTATTCAGTTACGGCAGATGTGTTTCAGATTAAGGTGAGTCATAAGGCCTAATCTCACGGTGAAAACATCGCGTAAAGTTGAGCGTAAAGTAGATATCCCTGAATATGAACATTTACCTTGCTTAGATACCTGATCTGTATAAACTCTTGCTGCTAATGCCGTATTCAAAGCAGCTTCTGTTTTATGGCAACAACATTATTTTGCTGACTTAACACTGGAGAACCCAGATTATTATCCTAGTGATTTTAGTAGCGATTACAGCCATTACGTAAGGTTCTCAGCATGTTTTTAAGGAAAAATCTTCAGCAATTACCTGCATAGCATCACTACTCATTACGGAATTGTATCAATGCCTACCCCAAACCCCATACACTATCTACTTGCTGTAATGAGTATCATCTATTGAATTCCATTTGTTTGTTCACGTTACCTCTTAAATGAAAATGCGCTCATGATGTCCATCGAATTAAAATCATCGTCATCGTTCCATAAAATGGAGGATTGCTCTACAGTAATTCACGTGCGACTAATAGGTTAGGTTAGGTTAGCAGGCTGTTGGTAAGGAAGTGTGAAATTTAGAGTCCAGCTCACTTGGGTCCAATACAATGATTCCTTTGTGATACCTGCGAGTTGAAGAGAAAATAGTTAGAGAGGGTGATAGGGAAGAGATAGTGATAGAAAAGACACGTGCTGAAGGGAGAGATAGAGAAGGCTTCATTCTTCTACAACTCTGCTTTTATGCACGTTTTTTTAATAATGCAATGTTGCAGCTCCTCTGGTGTTAAATGATGCGCATTAAATTTAGAAGCTGTGTTTAGTAGTCATTTTATTGGTAATTTCACTTCCCCGATCATTCTGCTAAACAATATCGCCGAAAGAGGGCGCCCTGATGTTATAATAGCATTAGTATTCGCTGAAGCCAGTGCAGGTTTAGTGACCAGTGCCTTATGCCTGCATCACTAGAACCTTTCCCACAATAACTGATGCAGAGGACACTTATGAGCATCAGAAAAACGTATGGTTTTGTTATTTTAATGAGTGTTGGCGACCGAGCTCGAACCCAGTACCTTTGGTCTTGTAGTCAACGTGTTAACTACTTCAGCCGATGCCACCTTCACGTGTGACTAATGGTCAGCAGACATTAGCTGATGCACTGATCCCACTTGGTTCGGGAACATATCTAAGATTTTTACTAAACTTCGCTGTAGGGTGTGGTAATGTCCAATTGCGTGGCACATGGTCTGGTTGATGTTTCTTTGTTCTCAGCCAGAGTGGCAAGCACAGCCTCGATATTATTGACAGAACGACCAGTCTGGTGGTGGCCATGACTTGCAAGGTCTTTTGTGTTTCTAGTCTGTTCAAGTAGAACAGGTAAGTGGCAGAATGTTTGTCCAGTTGTTGCGACAGGATTGGGAAATCGACACCGTCATCCGCACACCGTCAACCTGTTATTGGTAAAAAAAAAATCAACACAATTATTCCACGATCTCGCGAAGTTTAGCGCTCTGATGCTCATCTATTTGTACATTGCAGCTGTCTTGTTCACAAATGTCAAATATGATTGACGTACGACGCCATTTGCAAAAATTATAAAATCTTCCGATAGGGTGATTAATTTTTCGCCGTCCTTTATATGGAACGTGTTTAATCCTTAATTTAATTTTAACACTAAAATAAATAAAGCATATTTATAATATGGACTTAAACACGGATTACGTGCGGCTTTGAAACCTTCCTGTGATGTCTGGTACTTCACTTACGAATTGGTTTATGTGACCTTATTCCCACTAATGTGTCATTTCTTTCATGGTCTTTTGTAGCAATTAGTACTTTGTTAACGCGTACACATCTATTGAATTGCAACATTTATGTTTTTCAAGATTTGCGATTCTTAGCCCTCTCTCTCTGCCTTGCTCGCTACTATTCAGTTTTGTTACATTCAAACTGAATCCCTATTTCATTTCAAACTGCAACAATCAATTGTTTCTGTGTAATATAAATGTGGATAAAAATCATTCACACACAATATAATAGAATAATTCTTTTTCTTTTCTGCTATTCATTCAAATTCATGCATACAACATTTTAAAAATGCGACTGTCTGTCTCTCTGTTTGTCCGTCTCACCATTTGGCAAATCTACCCTGCAAATATTCGCATCACGTACAAGCGATTTTCGTTAAAAATTATCAACAAATTGCAGTCATTGAAATCCAATTATAAGTCATGGTTAGAAATTTTGCTACTGATTGTAAAACGTCATTTAGTGTGTGTGTGTGTTGGTGTGCTTGTGTACGTGAGCTTGTATTGTATGTGTAGGACAGCCAGCGAGTGAATAGCTTTAATCCAGCTTCAAAAAAAAGGAATAAATGAATGGAATGCAAGGAAGAATAAAGTGCAGCAAATCTATACAGGATGCACAAATCCATGCTGGCAGCAAACATTCAAAGGAAAAAATTTGTAATGACATGTGTGCTCGGAACGGTGCGTGCGCTTACATCAAACGGGTCGTATTGCAATTTTATGAAAAAAAATAAGCAACCAAAATTATATAGATTTTACCAAAATTCACATATGGCTTTTCCTTTGCCTTTTTTTTTTTTTTTTAAATGTATTCATTAATCGAAACTGTAATCGGATTACTGAAGCAGCAAAACCAACCAACGACTTAACAAAATTAAATCCAAATCAAATGTTTTAGCCACAGGCAGGACAAAGGAAAAATAAATATGTGGAATCTAGTGTCACCAGGAATATACGTATAAATATTCGACTAAATTGTAGACTCATTAAATTCATTATTTATTTGGAAATATTTTTCTCGTTTTTAAATTTACTAAACATTAGCAAGTCTTATTTTCAAAAGTGCCCTTACGTTTACATAGTTGCAAAGATGCTATTTGAAGTTAGATGGTGGCAAATATTAAAATCACGAGGGTGTATGCCACCTCTCTACAATAATAATGTCAACATTTAACATACACAAATGCAAACTGACACTTAACAACAAATTCAAACCGCACCAGCAATAAATAACAGCCCAACCCAACATCTTTGGCCATCATTAACAATTTAACTACACTCGTCCTTTTAAATTGTCTCTTTTTGTTATTTTTTTTTTTCATGAAATATTGAAAGCGAAAACCAATCATCATCATCAAACTGATCAAATTTCCAATTGAATTTATAAGTGTTGAATGATTGCTAAATTTTGCTGAGACATTTTCTATAAAAAATTTTCCATTTCAACACCCTCTTTTAGTTCCGCAATTTTGCCAATTTCATTAATATAAAAAAATTTTGATTTTGTTTTTTTTTTTTTTTTGTTTGAGCAGACTTTAAGCAGATGTCTGAATGAATGCACCACCAATTTTTAATATTGAATGAAGAACAATCAAACCACAATACAAACTCTTCTCAGCTGAAAACACTAAACCAAACACAAACACGTATGAAGGAAATGATTTAAGGTTTAGGCTGACCAAATTTTTTTTATATGAGTTGTTAAGTTGACTCCTTCATTGAGATTAGAAGTCGCAGCTAAATAGTGATTTAAAAAGATAACATTGACACTTCCGCAATTTGTAGATTTGAATTCAGTAAAAAAATTAGAAAGCTCGAAAAGTAGAGCTGTTGCGGTTTTGTTCTGGATCTCCATATTTATATTTCTTTGTACCTAAAAGAAACGAAGATTTCTTTTTTAAAGTCTGTTAAATTTTTTATTTAACACTCAATTTATTTTACCTCAATTTCTAAGGCTGAAAGTCTATACCAAGCGTTCTGTGCTATTTCATAACCCATCCATAAGCCGAAGAAGTAAATTAGTAAGTCCTAATTTACACTAACCAAGTTTTATTGCTAAGCTGCTTAGTTTTTAGGAGAGAAGGACGAGCGGAAAAGAAAGGTGTTCCCTCGTCTCTCTCTCTCTCCCACAAACTAATCAGCTTAGCAATAAGACTTACATAGTATAAATTGGGACTAAGTAAGTGTATTTGTATGCTACAAGTCATAGTGCACAAATAGTAGGTCTCTTTTTGTAAACGTCTTAATTTAAGTACGAACAAATCAGCTGTTTTTGATACCCAGTGAAGCCAAGTTGTGTATTATTTTTAATGCTATTGATGGTGCGTTGTAGGCATTACATGTACCTGAAGCCTTTGAGGCCCAAGCCCCCGAATCCATTGAAATATTTGTAGTTTTTGTATAAAATTTAAATATTAGGGTTTTCTAAACATAAGTGCGAAGTTTAAAATTTATACTTGATAGGAATGGGTTCTGGTACTTTTAAGTACCAAGAAAGATTTATTATATTTTATTGAAAGCATGTATGCATGGTACTGTAAAATGATTAATAATTGATCCACTAATTTAAACTAATGTTTAAAATAGTCTGTTTATTATTGCAGCTCAAGTAAACTCCACAATGACGGCATTTGAAATATGGTTTTGATTGTACCTTATTTATTATACAGTGTGACAAAAAAAATACCTGCGAAGTGTTACTATTTTTCTGGTAGGTATTGTCGAGTATAACAACAATCTGTACTTAGAAATTTCCGAACAGCCCCAAAATCTTGAGTTACGGGTAAAAAACCGGTTTTTCGTACCCGTAGGCACTTATCAACCTCTAGCTAAGTTAGATATCAACAGATTGTAAATTTATAAACGGATTTAGAAAGAAGAGACTAAGACCTTTCGAACCATATATATTTTGTATCAGTGAATTTCAGATATTTGTGCATATTTTTTCACCAAATATAATTTTTTCGATTTTTTTCTACACTTATGTGAAAAATGTGGCTCTGAGGGAAAAAAGTTTGGCGACCACTGTTGTACCAATTTTGTCCCTGTGTTGACATACGTCTATTAAATTGTACTTTCATCATCCTAGAAACTTAAAAACACAGAAAGTGTATAAATAGAGCGCGAAATGCATCATACAGGTAATAATTTTAACAAAAAGTCTTCTAATAAAATGTTTAATAAATTTCTAGTAAACTTTTTAAAATAAATATGGGAATTCCTCTTATTTAATTACGTTTTATAAATAAAGTCATAAACAGTATGGTTCCAGTACAAAAATACTGCCTAAGAACGAGTCCAAAGTAGAAAAGTGTCGAAAAAAACCGAAAAAATTATATTTCGTGAAAAATTACACAAATATATTTTAAATTTACTTAAACAAAATATATATGGTTCAAAAGGTCTTAAATTCTTCTTTTTAAATCCGTTTATAAGTTTAAAATCGGTTGACATTTAACTTAGTTAGAGGTTGATTAGTACCTACGGGTACGAAAACCCGGTTTTTTACCCGTAACTCAACGTTTAGGAGGTGTTTGGAAAATTTCAAATACAGATTATGGTTATGCTTGACAATACCTACCAGAAAAATAGTAGCACGTCCCAGGTATTTCGATTTCATTAAAATTTGTCACATAATATTATACAATACAAACATCTCCCTCGAGTATCGACAAAAAATGGCGAAAGTACTTTGAAATTTCTCTTTGCTTACGGCCCTATTTTACGTCGGCGTTTCATACGGACTAGAAAAGATAGATTAAAGACTTTTTTGATTTATCATTTAGCCTTTTTGGGACATCAATAACATTACCACACAATGTCTATATTGCAGACCGAACGCACTTGACCAATCTGTCAATATATAGTATTTTACAGTTGTTGGACATTTAATATCGTTTTCATTACAATCTCTCCCTCGTAACGGTTATAGTTTTACGTCCAGCCCCCGTACTCCGTAACTCCCCTGCAGGAAATGGAACTGACACAAGACTAGTCACGTGACCGGTCCCCAAGTGATAGGGACCAGTCCGAGTTCTAACACTTCCTATGAAGCGTACCAGTCACTTTTACATGGGGATGGCCTAGGATGGGGTTAATTGATACTTTGTATGCACCTTGTGACTTGTCACTGAACTATCCCAGAGGGACCTATTCGATGTATAATAATATAAATTATTTATACATAAAATTTCGACATTTAACTGTAACAATTAACGCTTATATATTTTTTTATTGTTACAAATGCAATGACATTTTTTTTAATTTTATTTTTAATCTGAAAATTTTTTGAGCTTCGAACCGACAACCTCATGCATGTCAGGCTGGCACACTACCCACTCGACCACAGGACCACTCATATTTTAAAAGTATAAATACCATTTAAGCTTAGGTTAATATCTAAGTATAGTTACGGGACTGATCCCAGAGTTACATTGAAGGGAGCAATTAATATTATATTTACACTATTTGATAGGTCCTGTGTTCGACCACATCGAACATGTTCAGTGCCATTTACTACAATACTAGACCTAGCCTGAATTAAATTGGCTCAAGATCAAGACGATACATCACGAAAATGGTCACTATGTCACCATTTAAACGATATGTCTTTTTTCACCATACACTATTCCGTACTTCTGATAACACCCACATTTTCTTCAGCTATAGGACGAGTACTTTTGGATCAATTGTCACCAAATTTTCTGCAGGGTCACTACAGCTAAACCTAAATTCGATCGCTAAAATGCTGAGCAAATAGAAAATTATTAAAATTTCGGTGAATTGCATTTTAAGCCGTTGCCTGATTTAGAAATACACGTTTGAAAATTTCATTCCTATCCGAAAATCGATAAATCGAGTTTATGTATTTTTAGCGATGGAGATTTAGCTTTAGCTAGTTACAGAGTATGAAGGCTGCTCAGTATCTCATCGAATCTAAACAAAATTCATTACACATGCTCCAATCATATTTCCAACTTGGAGGTTTAAGGTATCTCGTTAAAAAGTTTAATGAGTACAACTCATTTTCTTTAAGCTTTCAACTTTTGTTTCACTCAGTAGCGTATAGCCATGACTGATAAATAATATTTTCTGTTATTTCGTTACGTAGCACACCCTCTGGCAAAAATAATTTTGGAATATTGGTTCCATGGTCTCTTAACTTGCCAAGGAGGTTAGGTTATTCTTTAATACTATGACAGCTGTAGCTGTAATATTTTATATATGTATTTCTTCCCTGCCGGCTTCACACAGACTTTCGCTTGGCCTAATAATTCCGGCAAATATTCGTTTGTTATGTCATCATGATGTTGATCAGTGTTCTGGCAATTATCATCAGGTATTGATTCCAATATTTCCAATATGTTATCGGTATTAAGACGCTTACTACAGATTTCTGCCCTTGTCTTTTGAATTACAAACAATGAAAAAATAAATAATATTGCATAAAAACTAACACTGATAACCCAAGGGTAGTTACAAAGAGGACTTTCGTGTGGGTTGGGAAAAAAAGAGATTTTGGGGAAAATATAGCATATATCAGATACAACACCTAGGAATTGAAAACAACATCAAGAACAAAATTGAAGTTGTGTCGGCACAATTAACAACTGTGAAGCGTGTCAGAATATTTTTTATAATTTTAGAATCATAATTGAAGCATGCATCATTCTAGGGAGTGACCGTCCCAAGTTTTTTTTTTTTTTGTATTGCAGTCGACCCTGTCTAGTGCACATATGTATGTAAACATATTCGTGGGTAAACTACCTAGTCAAGAAATCGAAATTTCTACCTTGAGTAAAAGCTTTTTTAGAAGTATTTTAAGTAATATTTATGGATCTCCAAAGATTAAGTCATCTCGAAAAATGCTTTCCCAATGTTGAGTCAGATGCATTTTTTTATTAAAAAATTATATATATTTTATTAAAAAAACAATTAGAAAATCGGTTAAAAGTATCAATTAGAAGATTGAGTTCCTAAATAAGAAGTATTGAGCATTATGGAAAGTAATATAAGTTTCCAGCATTATTAGGCCAAAAATAACCAAAACAACTTTAAGATGTTACTATACTCGTATTTTGAAAAGGTACATACATTTAAAAAATAATGTTTTCTTTAACAAGCTGCATGGGTTAAGATGCAAATGAAAAAGAAACAATTTCTTGAGCATTATTTTTGTGGAATAAAACCATCACTTAAGGTAATGCCAGCCATGCTCTACACAATTTCAGTGCTCAAATCTGGCACTGCGTAAACTAAGCAAGTAAACTGTGCAGTTTTTATTTTAAAGCTATAATTAAAGAAGACAACATGTGCAAATACTGCTCTATTTTATTAATTGTTGTGGCAATAAAAAAAAAAAACCAAAACAAAGAAAAATAGGCGCGTGTTGTGTAAAAATTGGTACAGGAATCGTGAAAAATTGAGAAAGTGATCTTTTGTAACATACACTACACAGGTTCACTGTACAGTTTTCAAACTTGAGCAAATATCAAAATCGTTTTGATATTTACTCAATTCACTGCGTAAATAGCACAACCACTCCCATACACTACACAAACGCTCTGTACAGCGCCAGACTTGTGCAGTGAACAGGTGTAGTGTATGGCTGGCATAAAGCTTAGTTTTATATATATCGTTAATTTCAATTTTGGAAGGCGCCGAATGTTTTTAACGCCCTTTCCGAAAGATGGGTGCCTCGTTTTCTCACAATGGATCACAAACATAATCCTTTGACTGCTTCGCAGGAGTAGTCGGCGTTGTTTAACTATAATATGGACGAGCGTTGGTGCCGTTTCATAACTGTGGATGAAATTTGGGTTCACCACAACACACCAGAGGCAAAACAGCAGTCAAAACACCATCTTGATTGCCTCGACAAATCTTATATTTTTGAAAGGATAAAAAAATTGGAGTCACTTTGGACAAAGTGCATGGAGCTCAAAGGAGACAACGTTAAAAAATAATGTGATATGTTAGGAAAGAGCATGAAGGTGCGCTTTAATGGAAATTAACTTCTACGCAAGCACAAAGCACTTGGATCCTTGCACTTGCACTACGATTTCATTATATTTCAATTCTCTTATTATAATTATGAAATATCAAAAGATAAATTTTTTAGATTGTGAAGCTTGAACGTTCCTTGCTTCACATTAATTTAATGAGTCTTCTACTTAATTAACAGCATATTAACTTTTCGGTCCAACATAGCTGGTCACCCTCAAATAAAACACGGCATACAAATATTTAAAATTCCAACAATAAAAATCTACAAAGTTGTTCAAAATTTACAAAGCAACTACAATGTTAAGAGCGATAAAGATATATTGAATACAACCAAATTGTGAAGTGTGAATAGTCAATGAGGGAACAATAAGGAAATATAAGCAATCAGCACCTTCCCCCATGAAAGCGCGTTAAACAACAATAAGGAATCAAAAACAGCAGCAGCCACATCCTTATATGAGAGTGTTTAGCTCCCAGGGTAAATTCAAATACAATTTAGTTCTCTTGTTTCGATTCGTTTGTAACATTCTATCACAATTTTATTTACGGCCAACACACAAGTTCGGATGCACATTTAAAATACGAACATAATGATTTTATTCACCCTCAGTTGTTTCAAATAAAAAAACATCTTAATATTACAAACGTTTTACAAAAACACTAACAATAAGGACAATAACTTAACTCAATAATAATAATAATAATAATAATAATAATAATTTTACAAGCAATCGACAGGATAAGGATTCTGAGGCATTTCTTCTCTGTGTTCAATTACAAAGGAATTATTTTATTCAAAATGTCCTGTGTGACAGAGAATGCAGTAGTGATGCAGTCAACCCTCCTCCATTTGGCAGCAGAGATCGCAATCAAATTGTAGACGAAGGAAGACAGAGGAATAAAATTCATCTCCAACCATTTTATTGTACAAGTCTTTCACTAGTAAATGACAATAATCCATTGGGAATTGATAAAGTGTAGATGTTTTTTATGTTTAAGATTGTTATTGTTTCTGGGAAGCTGCTTTTTGGTTTCTTCTGCATAATTTTTTTGTTTGATTCTATGGAAACCTTGAATACTCATTGGGGAGTGAAGTAGACTTTTTTACGACTTAATGCAATGAGCTCAAGTTCCAGAAAGAAGTAAAAAACACATGGCAAAAAAATAAAGAAAAAGAGCAGAATAAATGTGTGTGTCAAAGGTGTTGATAAGGAGAATTGCATAAATTGAAATATTTCATTCGTGTGTTCATGGAATTTAAAAAAAAAAAATATCTATTTGCATAATCAAAAGTGTCATTACCGCTGATATGAATTATATTTGGCCACGATTACCATGTCTAGCTCTAATTATAAAAAAGAACTTATTATATAAAAAAATATTTCAACTGATAAATATTTTGTTATTACAAGTTACAGGTGAGCGATTGCTTCAAAATTTATATAAAGGGTCTTTCAATATGAGGTTTAATTTTGATATTAAGAAAAATTGATGTTTTAAACAAAATCATCGCATGCTTGCAATAGCATATTCTTTTCATAAAATTTTCCTTCACCTCAATTAATTCATGAATTATATCTTTGAGGTTTTGAATCGATTGTGAGCTATTGTCGTAGACCTTATCTTCCACATAGCCCTAAGAAAGAAGTTTAAAGGTACCAAAATAAAAGATCTCGGTGGGCAATGGTGATCTTGTCTTTGAGAAAGTCATGGTGTGGAAACTTTTCACTTTTAAGAGAGCAATATTGGTGGTCTGTAGTTGAGGACTTGTTGTTAATGAACTACAAAGGCCTTAAGATTTGCACCTGGACTCTGTAACTTTTTTACAGCCGAAAATTACATTTCATTAATCGATGTATTTGTTTGTTTGCAATAACGATAATGTTATTCTATATGAAATTGTAGAGCTGAGTTTTACTCACCATTTAATTTTATATAATGTGTCATCTCCTCATAAAATATGTCAAAATAAACGAGAAGCACAAAGAAAAATTAAAAAAAAACTTAAATAAATTTGAGCTTGAGATATAAGGTTAGGTTAGATTAAGAAGGGCCGTGCTATAACGCACTTCTACCAGGAGACCCAGTTGGGTCAGTTGTGAATCCCAAAAGTACCCCTATTGTCTGTCACTAAGCCGCAGAAATCCCATGCTCTAGGTTCTGATATCCACCCAGTTTACACTTACCGATATCACTAATGCTATCATGGAAACGTCTGCTGAGACATATAAGCCTATGACGTTGCAGCTTCGGGCAATGACAGATAATATATTCAATGGTTTCTGGTTCCTCTTCATCCCCACCCATCTTACAGAAATCTGGAGTACCCGTTTCCCGAATGCTGGTTCTTGCTCCGACCCAGTCAATGTGCCTATAACTACTCGCATCGCCTTTCTATTCATATCGAGTAACAGTTTGGAGTCCAGTTTTGGCCACATAACTCTCGAGACTCTACAATTCTACCTACTTCACCATGAAGGGTCGGTCATTCTCTCCAACCAATTATTGAGTTCCTTGCAGTAACGACCTATCAGTAATTTCAGCAATCTTCCCACATTACTCATCTGTCGCCGAACTTATTCTTGCCAGGTCATCGACAATTTCATTTCCCTCAACACTAAGGGGCCAAGAACCCAACATATTCTGATATTGTATTTGTTCAGAAGAAAGTTAAGGGTTTACCTACAGTTACTTAAAAGTTTGGATTTGACATTGAGTTCCTTCAAAGCTTTTAGCGCTGCCTGGCTATCGACAAAGAAGGTGAGAATTCATCTACATTCTTGGCCACCAGCTATGTGGCCTTGGAAAATGCTCTATTCACTCGGCAGTCTAAAAGAACTACAAATGTTCTTTCCCAAAATATAGACACCAGCCCCTGTACTTTCCTTTATTTCTGACCAGTCTGTAAAGAACGCATTGCCCTCACATATCTTATCCAATTTGACCCAATAGTCCCCATCTGGAATTACCAATGAGGGTGTTCTACTAAACTCAATTTCAACGACATTATAGTCTGTGAACCCAGGGATTACGGATCCCTGATCAATAACACTGATCTAATTTAAAATTGATGTATCACCTGTTATTCCTGTCCTCACCAAACCTCCTTCAACGGGACTAAGGAGACTTCCAGTCACCGTTCTCACCACAAAATCCTCTGTAGGAAGTAGGTGAATAATTACGTCCAAGCAGCCTGAAGTGTGCTCATTGGATTACCTGTGATGTCAAGCTAGGTACAATTCGGAACGTTAGCCAGTAATCTTCTGTGCTTTCCCTTCATCAATGCTTCCCATCATACCACACAACCATAGGAAATAACTGATCTAAATCCAGTTTGGTATCTTCAGTTTTAGACCCCAGTTCCTTCCTAGGCATTAATCCCTTTCTCTAGCCTTTCCAGCGGGTTTCTTTTCGAGGAAAGCTTGCTATCTAAAAAAAACACTCAAGTATTTCGCTCCCTCTGCCAGTCTCAGATCTACCTCTCCCATCCTAGGCAGTACAAAGCTATCTATTTTGCATTATCTGGTATAGGGGCCTAGCTCAGTTTTGTCTGGGTTGACTCCCAGTCCTTTGTTGCTGGCCCAGGAGGATATATCACTTAACGCCAACTGCATGACTTCACTGCTAGTGGGAATGAGCTTTCCCGTTGCCAGCTTAACCACGTCATCCGCATAAGGAACTATCTTCAGGCCACTTATTTCAAATTGCCTAAGAATTGTGTTCATTGGCAACAACTACAATAGAGGTGATAAAACTCCTCCCTGTGGTGTACTCCTTGTCAATAATCTCATCAGTTTTCCCCTTCTCATACTTGAGTTGATGATTCTGCTGCTAAGCATAATAACTATCCACTCCACCAGAAAGTTGTGAATCCTGAGTGTCTCCAGCGACTCCCTAGTAGAATCTATGCTAATGTTGTAAAGGCTCCCTCAATGTCTGAGTATGCATCCAGTATGTAATCATTGTGCTACAATCCTCTCTCTATACACAAACTACGTCATGAATCGCACTCTCAACAGACCTGCCTTTTTGATTGGTATCGATTGTGTTTCTTAGAGGCAGATCAATCAGTTGTTCTAAATGATATATTACTTTTTACTTCAATCGACAGCTAATATCCAAAACACAATAAGGTGTGGATTATGGTGTCTTTTTAGGGGCGTTAGGTCTTCGTATTGCAAAGAGATTTTCGGATCACTGCAGTATCTTCTAGGCAGAGATCCTTGCTATAAAAGTGAATGTAGCTTCAACGACTTTGATTAACATATGTGACGCGCAAAATAGAAAGGGACCTAAGTGTACAAATGCAGGTGCTGAGTTGTTGTACAAATATGGTGTATTCCATAAAAGTAAAATGACCATGCTGGGGGTGCATTGCCTTTCAAGAATTGTGTTTCCTCCCTAGAATTATTAAAAATTTCATGTAATTATTTATTTTAAGATCGGCGTCGAATGGACAAGCCTGGGATATTCTCAACATTATGGGACACAAGAGCAATATTCTCAGTTGTTCCTGATCGACGTGCACAACTTTGATTTTTCACACACATCACTAAATTGTTCCAACAGCTAAAATTTTCTCTCCAGTTTTACAATTGCTGGTCGAAAGGGTGCCGTTGGGTGAAGTAGTTAGGACGTTTAATACGACATGGGAGATCCTGGCTTTGAGCACGTTCGTCGACATAGTCATTCAATAAGAATATCATTTTTCTGATGTGCACTAGCGCCGTCCCTTTGTATTTGTTGTTCTAGGATAGTTCAAGTGAAGAAGGCATAGTCGCAAAGCTAAATATATATCAATTTCCTTTTTAGGTAATTCAATGAAAGTAAGTTGACTGTAGGCTTTTGTAAAGAAAGTTTAAAAAGAAGTTAGCTCAAACTAATACCTGCTTTACTGCATATTTCGTAATTTGTCGTTTACTGCTTTAAACTGCTAAAAGTAAGTGTGACATACAATCCCAGTACTCTAGAAACTTAAACGCAATTTGTATCTTTTATTTATGCATTCATATTAATTTCACTATTCCTCTAGGAAACTGCTTTTCACTGGTTAATAAATGACATTAGTGAGCAGTTGCTCACCTCAAACTCATTTTTTCACAACTTGATACAGACGAAGAAAGTTGATCAAACGAAAAAAATGTGTCAAAATAATTAAACCTGAAGCATTTTTTAAGTTAAAGAGAAAAAAATTCACGCAACCAAGCACACTACCGTATGTGGTTCAGCCGGAAAAGGGTAGTGATTGCTAATGGTTAGTTTTCGGCAACAAAATATAACAACCCACTGCACACCTCCAATGAAAAAGAAGCCACATTACAAATGATAGTTAGTGACTGATTGTGTGTATCGGATTTGAGCATCGCAAAGTTTATCACATCATGTCATTTTTCAACGTCAACAGGAATAAAAAGCGACAGACGGACAGACAGAGAGACACACTCATTGTTGTCATCGCCAGCATTGCCATTGTCATCATTACAACATTCGTATTGTCATTGTCAAAGTTTATTTAAACGGCTACTGATGGCCTTCAATGGTGATTTTCTTAACGAAAATGCAATAATTCAACTGGCACGACAATTTTCATTGACTTTGTACATTCTGATTCCTCTACTCCAGCCGTAATCCTGCCAAACTACAAATACATGCATACGTGGAAGGTAAGACGGAAGTGTTTGCTCTTCATTGTTGCAGTAGTTGTACATATATTATAAGTTAATGTTCATTATGTCCGTTGTTTATCTGGAATTTTGAACATGCTACAAAGTGTCTTAAATCGATAGAGGACATGACATTCCATCTGTTTAATGTGAGTTACATTGCCCTAATTATAGTTATAGTTGCTGAAATAAGTTTAACTATTTTGCCAGTATATGAAAGCAAGGGAAACAAACATAAAGCATGAAATTGTTGCCAGTAATTTCAAGGAATGTGTTTATCAATATTAAATCCGTGTATTAATATCAAAGACGAAGGTTAATTTAGGTAAATTGCCTTCATTTTTTATATTTTATCTTTCATATTAACAATCAGAGAATCGGAAGACTACCAACTCTTCTTCATCTGGAACATAAGCACTAGAGAATCATCAGTCATCCTTAGGAGGAAACATTTAGTTGTATTTACCAAAAAAAATACTAATTAGCAAATTTCACGCTCGCCAGATTTAAAAAAACCAGTATTCTTAAACATTTTTTGCAAGGTTATGCAGAGGAAAGACGAAGGAAAGGACTATAAGGACTGGATAGTACTGAAACGGAGACCTCAATTCTAAATGGATGCAATATCCATAGATGTCAGATATTAAGCATATAATTATGGACTAAACCTAAATGTGAAAATGTAATCAGATTCATTCATCTATGTCTGATCTGTGACTTGAGGTTGATGAAACAACTGCGCATATTCTATGCGAATATATTGTTTTAAGTAATAGGAGTAAAAATCATAACTTTCATAAAGAACTTCAGACGTAGTCATTTTCATTTAGAAGATCTTACAAAGTTTTGAGTAATTGAAACTGACATGCTAAGAACCTACATACTTGCAGGCAGCTCAGTTTTGAAAGCATTTGGCAGACGTTAACATTCCGTAAAAACTTTAACATTTCCTGGAAATTGTAACAAAAAATTTAAGACATATATTCTTTGGTAGATGGACATCAAATTCCATTCTTTTTTAATTAAGCTGATGGCTATTGAGATCATTGAAATCTTGAAGAAGACAAACTCAGGATCGAGTATCCTCTCAGTGACCTTAAATCAGCGCTCTTGACTGTTTAGACTCTCTTGCTGAATGGGGTGCTAAATCATGAAAAGAGTGGAATGTTGGATCGTAGATGTTTACAAAATCTGTATCAGCACCTGTCAAAACTGACTTCTATTAAGTCTTCATAGTAGAAGAACTACACTGATACTTATGCCTGCTTAATCTAGTTCTGCATTGCAAGGTACCTCTATAGGGTAGAATAAATCTGTTGGTAGCTCCAAAATCGTTATGATGCTCGGGTATGCTTTTAAGAAAAAAATTTGGATCACTGTTGCATCGATGTGGGGTTATACTTAAATCCTTTACGAAATAAGCGAAACTGTGTCACCGATAGTGAAGTCACACGTCATAGCCTAGAGATTATCTTAATATGAAATGGTTCTCCTTTTAGCCATGAACACAAAACTCTACCAACATATCCTTAACACGGAATGCAATAAAATCAAGGGCCTGAGAACCACAGAAATATTGTACTTCTCCCGGAGACTTATTTCATCATTATGTAAAGAGATGTTAGGTTAGGTTGAAATGTGGGCAATCAATATTAACGTAATCCGTCTCTTGTTATGAAGAGCTATTAGGAAAGGTACCCAATTAAGAACCTAAAAAACCTATCAAACTTAGGTTAGGAACCTAGCTTCCTTAATATATTTTCTTACATATAGCCCAGAAAAAAAATTTGGTTTCTGGAAGCATTTTTGTAAGGGAGACAACGCAACGGAATCAATTGCAATTGCGCTTTTATAATGCATGATTTTGGTGCACGATGAGCCACTTAGAACCAAAAGCACTAAATCACCCACTAAACGTGTATGTGTACTATGTACCTTAGACCATCCAATGTGCCGAAAGTTGTTATTTTATTCGCTCCACCGGCAGTTTCTGGTAGATTGCCCATAAAATAATACATGTGTGTAAAAATTGCACTGATAACGTACAGCCGGCCATGCGCATTGCACTTTTCACCCAAAAAAAACTATAAACACTTTTGGCCCCATAACTTTAAAATGTGGCGTTTTCCGGAAAAATTTTATAAAACCATTTTTGTGCAGAATAAATATCACAGCATTTTTTTTTTACATAATTTTGGCCTAACTATGGGCTATCATGGTCCTTTAATGAGATGAAACTAAGTTTCTTGGGAAGACGTTTTTTCAAGACCTCTCGCGAAAAATTGGATAGCGATAATTATAATCCGTTTGCATTATTTTATAAAGTAAGATATGTAAATTATACAGCCTTATTACATTTGGTCCAAATATATAACATTTAATAATATAAGGATCAAAACATCAGATACAAGTCTATTATAAGCTTTATTATGTATTTAAATTAGCCCACAGCTCGTGATCCATTGAATATATCCAAACAAAACTACACACAAATATACACTATAGTGGAAAGTATATTTTTCTTTAAAAAAATCGGCGTACATGCTTTCATATATTATTTAAGTTCATGAACAAATCATCTTTTAGTGCTTTTCTTGCTGGGAATATATTCCATATTTGGTATATTTTCCAGGTGGAAGATTTGTCTTCTAACTTGACGAAATGCTAGACAGTGGCATAAGTAGTGCTCGAGAGTTTTATTATATTTCTGACGAGCTCTACATGTTGTATCAACCAGTCTGTATGTCCTATTAGTTTGCTAACCAGATTCCGAAGTGTTGGCCTTTTTTGTGTAAGCTTGCCTAAAAACCTTTGAAGTCGATTTACCGATTTTTGGCAAATTTCGCTTGATTTTGTATTCTCTATACCACATTTTCGATCGATAGTTAACACAGTCACTGAAGTAAAACCATTCCAAATTGCATGACACCGTTTATTGACGCTCCCAACGATACAGACGATAACGTCAATAAGAATTTTCGTAGGCTAAGGTACGAATTAGCCAGAACAGTTCTCTCCAAAAATATCAATTCACCACGTTTATGAATAGCTGTACTCTCTGCTTGCATAAGATTACAACATGAAGGAAGGTTTGCTGTATTCACAGACTAACAATAAAATATTATAACATCGTTTGAGAGTATTTATTTGACCTCTTTTGGCGAAAAAGACAAAACAGACGCATGTAAATATTTGTTAGATAGTTAAAATATTCCACAAAAACGTTCCTGATAGGGTTTTAGGTAAACTTGCGAAGCACATACACATAAATCCAAATTGAAAGTCTAAAATTGTCCCCTAAACGTATTCCAAGTTTTGAATAATATTTGATAACTTAGTTAAATATCGAAGTTTTTTGTGTTCAACAAAAGTGTTAGAAAATCATTATATTTTCGTACAAATTGTAGAAAAATCAAAACGGAACCTCCTGATAATATTACATACATATATATTTTACAAGCTTTTATTTAGTTTCACCTGTCCCTTCGTCTGTCTGTAATCAAATCTTGCAAATCAAATTTGATCCACTTCCCAGTTTCCGGTTGAGCTGAAATTTTGCATGCATTTATAAAACGGATGACAATGCAATATATTTATGACATAGAGCTGATCTGATGATGGCGAATAATTTTTTTTGGAATATTTAACTTTTTAGTTCATTTTATTAACAAATAATAACAGCTTTTTTTCAGAAAAGGGTGTTTTTTCTTTGTAGTCTTGTTTACTATAACCTTACCCTTGCAATTGTAAAATAAGCTTATTTATTTCAATATTTTTTTGGACTTTTGAGAAATAAAAATTCTAATTATTTACTTCAATTTTATTCGATTTTTTTTTTTTATAATAATTCATGTTTTTCATGTTATAATTGTCTTGAATTTTTTTTCCCAGTTTGATGCTATTAATACACAAAATTGCACGCTAACTCAGTTTTGAAATTCAAAACCAATTGCACACGCAAAATACTTAGTAAATTTTCTAAGTCTTTCTCAATCGTCATAGTGATTGTCCTCTTCAATATATGTATGACGTTTACCTTAGAAAAAGTTGTTTATAATAACAATTTCTCAAGCATTGTTAAAAATGGTTTGTTAATTCACATTTTATAAACATTATTATAAATGAAATTAGGAAAAGCTTAAAATTCAATATTTTTATATCAAATTGTATTGAAGTTTTTTTATTTTGTGGTATACTGGAATATTTATGATTAATTTTATTTATTCTGCTCCATTCTATTTTATTGGAAGAATAATTTTCCTCATTCACAATTTTTCCTTCAGTATATTAAATTCTTTTTTTTATTAGAAAGGAGGTTACGAGTATACATATACTATATTTGCCTTATTTCGAAAATTACCATTAAGACCTACATAGTATATAGAGTACCAACATTTTATTTTTAAGACTTCACACAAAATTGCATAACACATCCTTTACTTCTAAAATATAACGATTTCATGTATGAGAATATGAGTAGAATGACTTTTTGTAACATATTCCACTGGAACTTATCAAAATTAAACCTCATCATTAAGTATTGTTTGAATGTCATAATAAATTTTTTTATTGCACTAAAAAATATTAAAACTACTGCATCTCTACTCTTATTAGTGCAGTTATGTCATGAAATACATATTCCTATTTCGAGATCATATGTACATATACAATATATACCGTTTATACGTACTTCATACTTGTAAATACAAGTGGAATTATATTCAAATAGTTTTATTTGCAAATAAGATGTACGTGTAAACTAAGTGGGACACATGCACATACAAACCCAAACTTACTCTTAATGCCTAAAAATATGCATTAAATATTTGGAAACAACAGTATGCGCAGAGCACTGTATGCAGCGTTGCCAGAATTAATAGTTTACTGTATATTTAATGATTTTTCAGTGTCAATATGATTTGATGATTTTATTTTTCTTGTTAACGATATTTTATATCAACTTCGACACTTTTGTTTTAAATTGAATATATGTATATAAAATAAAAACCACACTCATACGCAAACATACTGATCAAGTCCAAACTGAATGAACAACCAAAGACGATGTTTGCTGCACAAACGACTATAAGTAAAATTTATGTATTGTGATTATAAAAACATGCACTCAGAGTATTTATAAGGGACCGTATGATGAATAAATACATAAGGTTTGTTTCTTTACTTTTTGGGTAAAGTTCGGTAAAATGAGAGGAAACTATAATTTCGCTCAATAATACACAAAAATGCACAAAAGTACGGGAACGCGAAAAACCAACATTTTAACACGAAAATAAACGTCAATGCATGTATGCATATTAGAGTTTTTCTTTTCCCGGACTTTTTCATTTCCCGGGAAAGCGGGAAAGAATTTTCGGTTTCCCGGGAAATCCCGGGAATTCCCGCCCAGTACAAAACAATACAAAATATTTTTAAATTTAATATATTTCAACAAAAACAAATTATAATTCATGAGATCGATTAACTAATAACGTTTTATACACACATTGGTCAAAAAATAATACCGTTTCCGTTCTTTATATAATAGTAATACATAGATACCAATATTATAAAAAATAAATTATACCAGTATTATTAAAAAAATATTACAAAATATCCCCTTATGAAAAAATCATTGTTAAATTTAAATTTGGTTTAACAAACGAATTTTGTATGGCAAAACCAGTTTTAACGCATGCTTTAACTTTAACAATCGTTTTTGCAAAAGGGCATATTTCTTTGGAAATAGAACTTTAGTACAGAATAAGCTGTTAATGCTATTAACCATACTATTTACCAAAGAGAATCTGTAATTATTTGTAATTTTTTTTTATTTCCTTGCTCATTTCTGTTTTTTACTTTTATGAATTGTTGTAGAAATAAAATTTGAACGTCGCGTTCTTATTTTTCCAAATAAAGGCATCTAAGTCTCAGAACGCAATCGTTGTTGTAAAGCTTTATTTATTGTGATATTGCCATCACCTTATTATTGCACCATCGCATTCATAAAGTGAATAACGACACTCATCAAGGAATGTGTAAATACAAATTAAGTTGCCATAACAAAATCAAAAAATCCCGGGAATTCCCGCACAAATTTCCCGGGATTTCTTTCCCGGAAAATGTGCGGGATCCCGGGAAATTTTTCCCGGGAAATCCCGTATGAAAAACACTAATGCATATACATACGTATGCACATAACTAAGTACATACACACGCACGTATTTACTTACAAGATTCAGCATACTTACATAGGTTTTTCATCTTAATTTCATATAAAAACTTATAAAACATTGTTCACCACTAGTTTCTAAACATTTTTTCATACATTTGTTCATTTGTTTAGTTTTTAGGTAAATGTAATTTTTCTTTGAAATTGTTTATTTTTCAAACAGCTGATTGATTTTGTGTTTGCCCAAACTAGCACGAAGAAAAAGTACGGGCTGTTTCGTGCAAGAAGAAGAAGAACATTACTCTCACAAAACTCTCTCATTTACCCAATTTTCGAGTACGGGAACGCTTTTCGTGCAAATTGGGATCCCGCGGGATCCCAATGTAGAGTAAATAAACACACCTATAGTCGTAGTTGGCAGGGTTGTCAGATTTATTTTGACTCATTTCACTCAATTAAATATCAAAAATCGCCTAAATCGCCTAAGCATATGTATGTATATATTAATAGTTTTTGTTTTAAATTTACTTTAAACAAACTGTTTATTTAATTTTTTGCAATAATTTTTTGTGTTTATACATATTTAATTAATTTTTCCATTTTCCTTTTTCTTTAAATCGTTTCGGGTGTAGTATTTATCATTGGCAATAGAAGGCATTCGCAAACAATTATGCATAAACTTTGCACATCCGACAATTTTATTATTGTCTGCAAAATATCGGACAATAATTTGACAATAACAAGAACATGTGTTCACACGATTATCAAATGTCTGACTAATTGACGTCCAAGCCATATTCACAAAGTGCAAATTTTTATGAACGAGCTTTTGTGCTTTCACACCGACGACAGTACAATATATACAACAACAACACAACAGACAGCAATGCTTGCTCTTACTCTGCAAATAAACATGAAAAAATTTAAGAGCTTTCAAAGCTTTTTACCTCAAATGCAAATATCAGTGTATGTGTGTTTTTGACGTAGCTTATTTAAATAAACAAGTTGTTTAAAACTCTGTACTAAACGGGGCACAAAAATGCCAAGTACAAGGTACACCAAGGTGGCACACAATTGTCTTAACCCCAATATGTAACATTACATACGCACATTTCAAAGCCATTATTCTATGCCAAAAGTAGGATTAGTATTGTCTTACACCCACTCACATTGTACACATAAAGGATATCTTAGCACACAGCGTTGGATACATAGTTCCTTACAAAAAGGGGGACTGCAACAACAATGATGTCTTGAGCGGCAACAATATATTGTTATAACAAGTAAGAGGCAAACAATAGCAAATGTATTGCAATAGGCAAGAACTAGCCAACCATTTACAAACATCTCATGAGTCATTTCGTTAAGGGCAGAATTATTGTAAATGATTTTGTGATTTTGCTCTCATCTCAAAGTCATCAAACTTAAGATTAAACTGCATTTTCCTTAAAGGCTACAGAGCGAAGCATTCCCACAACAATAACAATCAACAACAAGGACATTGAACTATGTACATATAAACAAACTTGAGTTGTTGTTACACAAATCGCTGGTGGTTACGAGTGAGTATCCCTCATGTCTAACAACTTTTGCACTTTAATGCAATTCTTTTCTTGTAGACATTTTCTTAACTCACAGATTACACCCACCCCTTGGACAATTTTTCATTTTTTGTCTCTTCTAATAATGCGGCTTAAAATAAGAATTTTATTTTAAGCACAACCCACAAACAGCAGTAGGAAAATAACAGGCAAAATCTAATGAGATTTATGAGTCAACATTAATTCAATTCTAATCCTAAACTCTATTTCATATTATTTAATATAATTTTGCCTTCGAATGCCTGCTTAATTATACTCCCACTTTTTCGTATTACAGCCTCCCCTTTTATACTCCAGTCAGTTTGTGAGTTCCTCAGTATATTTATACTTCAGCCCAAGTGCAATCGTTAATTAATTGCGCAAAAAGCACTTTATGTCTTCACATTTTGCAAAATTTATTACTTTCAACAAATTCTGTTATTAAAAAGAAATATGAAAGCAACAGAATATGCCACCACAGAACGTCTTCCGCGCGCCGCGGCGCTTCCTTTAATGAACATACTTTGCCTTAAGTGCTTTAGCTGGCTTGCCGGACTTATTTGTTGTAATGCTGAAATATATTGTTGGTTTAGTTGAAAATATTAACTAGGCTTAAATGTATTTAAAATAGTGTTCTAATTACGAGAGCAAATGCACAAAATAACATTAATAGATTAAATGAAAATGCAGGCATATACAAGCCGTAATTAAAGTTAGATTAATAAACATAAACATTTGGCAATTGCATTCAGGATTTCTTGGCAGAATATAGTCTATACACTCAAAAAAGCGGGACCTAAAAAAATTGAATAACAAAATCATAAGAAATTGTTTAATTGCCTTAAGCATTAAATTATCATTTTATTCTATAAAAGTTTGATAAAACAAATTTTATATGGAAACCTGTTTTATAAAACTGTTACAATTAAAAAATATTTTTTATGAATAAGGCCTCTAATAGACAAAAAACTAAAATCTATTAATAAAGGATTATTGATTTTTCGGCTTCAAAAGTAAGGTTTAATTAAACACACATAAAGCTATACTTTCCATGTAACTTTTGTTTCATTATAATGCCTGAACCTTGCCATTAGCTACGAAATACAATTTCATTTAAATTACCGCCTCTAGATTGGTTGCAACAGCAGATCCCTTTGAGTTAGTTCTCGACCACTTTTTCTTACATTTTCAGATATCGAAGATAAATTGACGAATGTTAGTTTTAAATGCTCCAATGTTAGAGGATTTTACGTGTAAGCACGATCTTTGGCGTAGCTCTACGAAAAAATCTAACGGCGTCAAATCCCATGATCTTGGTGGCCAATTATCGTTGCCAAAATGTGAATTACGTATTCTGGAAATTTCCCTTGCAATACAGCCAAATTTGGTCATATTTTGTGGCTCGTGTAACCGTCTAGTGGAAATCACATATCGTTCAGTTAATAATATTTAATTGTGGGCCAAGAAAAGGCGGTTATCATACGACCATAGCGCTCTCAAGCAAGTGAGGGTAACGGTTCTTACAGCGTTATTTTCGAAAAAAAAAAATACGGCACATTGACACATCCAGACCTTAATGCGCCACAAACAGTCACTTTCTCCGGATGTAATGGCTTTTTAACAATCACTTTTGGCTTCATCGGGCTGCATATGCGACAACTTTGCATGTTGAAAGTATGTGACTCTAGGACCCAATCATCATATCTACAGAATTATGAATGGTCAGCAGACGTTAGGGGTGAAACGATACGATAAATACAAGTAAATACTCGATACCTTTTCTTAGAATCCAAGTAGTTTTGGTATCGATGCTTTACTACCGAGTACCGAGTAGGTATCGGTAAAAAGTACTCGTATCGGTCAAAAATACAAATTTTTTATTGGCCGCAACAATGTTGAAAATGACGCCAGTCTAACAAAATTTTATTTGTTCGTATTAAATGTAAATTTATATTTAGAATATATACTAAAGCAAGTTCGGAAAATCAGGCCTTTTGAAAGGCCTGCTTAGAATATTTTTAGTCAATTACTATTATTATCTAACTGCTAAAGAATGTCTCGACTCTTTCGTATAAAAGATATCAGATACAGTCCACATTCCTTTCTATGAGAAGGGAAAAGAAAAATAGTAGCACGTGTTTTCCATAAATTTCAAGGACTTTCAGAACCTCTGGCAAAAGAAGTGAGAGTGAAAGGTCTATCCCGCAATAAAAATGCGTTTAAAAAAGATATGAGCATGGAATGGAGTGAGCAGGTCTTAGAAGTAAAAAAAAAGGACTACAAAGGCTTTTAGAGGGCATCCTTACTCCTTCTTTTTCACGCTGGGTACTGCTGACGAAAATACATACATATGTGTGTGTGTGTGTTGTTTGTATTAGAGATCGACCGAAGCGTTTTTTTTGGCCGAAGCCGAAGCCGAACTTCGGCTAAAATCCTAAACTTCGGCCAAAACCGAAGCCGAAGCCGAATGTTTTAAATTTTAAAAATGATACTTGTTTTATATGAATTAAGAAAAAAGTTTCCTTTTTTGAGATCACTGAAATAGCTGTAATATCTATTGGATACATAACAAGAAAAATAAAACTATTTTGCAATTTCTAGATTGCTTTTTCATATGATCACTCACAAGAACGTCCAAGTAAAAGAAAATAGAAAGCAACTGGGTTGTATTTCAAAGCAACCCTTTCAAAACGTTAAACACAATAGAAACTGTCGGCGAGCAACGACCAAACATAATGTTATTTTTCGGCTTCGGCTAATCGGCCGATTTTTGTCGTAGGCCGAATGTTGGCCGATTACCAATTTTTGGCCGAAGACCGAAGCCGAAGCCGATTAATCGGTCGAACTCTAGTTTGTATTTACTTTTCTTTTCACTATTTGAAATCCTATGAAGAACTTGTCGATGCTTTTTATTCGATACTGAGTAGGTATTGATTCTTTTCGACCGATGCCGTATCAAGTAGGGTGATAGACTCGGTTTTCAACCGATTTTAAAACCCGGTTTTTTCAAAATCTTGATTTTTCGAATGTCGAATAGTCCGGCTTTTTTACAATTTAAAAACCGGCTGAGTCGAATACTTTTCGATTTGTTTATTTTGCAATAAAATTAGTTTATACTATATTAAAACTTAGACCAACGTGCTCTGTTAATTTTCCTTAGTATTTATTTTTTCATTGTAAAAGTTGTAGGCGTTTTGGGAATGGCATCACTGTACGGAAGCATGAAATTAAAGCGAAATAATTTTGTGAGGTGGTAGCAGAGGCGAATTAAATTGGCCTCATGGTGTGCAATGCATGTCAAAATCCATTTGAAAAAAGTGTTTTTTAGTTTTGTTGACATTTTGCTTCATATTTTATATAGAGGTAGATATCCGGGAAATCGGGTTTGTTTTTTAAATTTCCCGGGATCCCAGGAATTCCCGCTTGAAACAAATAATTAGAATTAGTTTTTGAATTTGAAACATAAATATTATTTGAAACTCACTTTAACGAGATTGAACTTACAAAACTAAAAATTAACAAATTATTAACAAAACCGATTAAAGTACCTTTTCACAATGTATGGTTAAAAGATAACATAGACTTTAACTGCAAGTTTTGTATGAAGAACTGCCAGTTAAAGTTCACGTTAACTCTTAACCATACATTGTGAAAAGGGACGTAAAAAGTAAATAAAATATAAAAAGCTACATTAATTTACGTACTATTGCAAAACGAAAAAATTAGGAGATTTAATTTATAATTTATTATTTGACAGTGTTATTATATTGGTTTTTAAAAGTGACAGTGGATTAATCATCAGTCATCAGTCGACTTTTCCATGCATACAAATGCATAAGTATCTTCTATTTTTTATACTAGTTCATTTATCAATTTTTTAACTGGATTTCGATATTTTGTTTGATTTCATTTTTGACATTATAAAAGTTTTCTAAAATAAGTTTTTGCACATAGCGCTCAGGTTTTGGTAGATGAAAATCTTTGAGTAAAATAAATTCTATTATAAATAAACTTTTTGTTATATATCTGATGGAAAAGCCATCAACAGTTGCTAGTTTAGAAACAACTCATCTCATTTATATCTTCTTTTTTGAGAGCATTGTAAAATTGTTTAAGCTTTCCGTACATTTTCGAGAGGTTTTTCATTGGGTTCAACACCTTCTAATTGCTTATTATTTAAATGTGGATTTAGACCGCTTGTGAAGGAGCACAAGTAATTGTTTTGGAGCACAACGAGCAAACTGCAGGATCTGGGGGTCTACTCTGAGTAACAAGTCAAAAGATACAGATACACAGGCCATCCTCATGTAAAAGTGACAGTTCGACTCACAGGAAGTGTTAGAACTTGAAGTGGTCCCTGTCACTTGGTAGCTGGTCACATGACTTGTGTTGTGTTAATTGCATTTTATTGCATACAAATCAGTGATCGGCAATGAAATGACTCATGAACTTTTAAATATAACTGAATAGACAGACATCATTTAAACTCAACTACTCTGATTTACGCATACTCACGATGATACGTCGACATCATAGTCATACCACACTCACACTCACACTCATAAATCACCTATGATAGATATCTAATTTCAGGAAAATACTTATACTAAAAGTTTAGTCATTAAACAGTTTGCAAGTAGTATACAATAGTAGTAAAAAACTTTATTTTTCAATTCGTGCAAAAAAAAACAAAAAAGCTACAAAGAAACACTTTACCTCATAATGAGAACTTTAATGTTCGTATGCATAGTTCGCGTTGTGAATCATACTTATTTTGCATCGTCCATAGGCATTGAGTTAAGGAGAGTCAAAATCAACAACGTCATAAATGTTGCTAAGTATGAGTTCGATGCGCACTTCAAAACTTTCGAGTGAATATGATTCATAGACAGCATTGCAATAAGTATGATTGCGTATAAGTGCAAGAAATTATAAGTCATGACTAAACTCTACTCACTTTTTCTCTACTCATTGCTGTTCTCTGATACAAATTATAATTACAAAAATTATTTTAATATATTTGTGATATCTCGCTATTATTCTAACATTTCACACAAACTTTATGGAAGGTTTCCATATTTTCGCTTCCATTCTGAAAATCTTCTAGAAATTTTCCTCTTAGACTTTGTTAAACGATTGTTTTAAGTCCTGAATAATAGATAATAGATAATAAAGTATTACATATATACAAAAGTTGCTGCTATAATATGAGTATGTATGTATCGATATAGAAAATATACATATACATTAATATGTATATATATGTATGTATGTATTTTTTGTTAGTGTATATTTTTTTTGTAATGTAATATTTGTGCAATTAACTGATCAGATCGCTGACAAGAAACGTTGAAAATTCAATTTTTTTTTTTAAATTATTAAAGTATCGAAGAACAATAGTGACACACAACAAACAACATCAGTAATTTATGATGGGAGAATTAAGGCAAATTTCCAATGATTATAAAAATGTTTCATGTAAAGATAAAAATAACAAACAGCAAACATTAAATGAACTTAAATAAAATTGATACTCATTGCTGTTTTTGCTTTTGCTTGAATATTTAAAACTGAACAAAAACGAAGTTTTAATTCGCTACCAATAGAAACTTAAAAATTATTTGGCTACAAATTCACACATTTTGTCTTTTATAGAGAGTTATAATACATTATGTACATATGGGTAATTCCAGAAAAAGGTCAACCAAAAAAATTTTTTTTCTCAAAAATTTTTGGTTTTGTTTTAAATAATAAAGCACAAAGGGACATAGTTTACAAATGTAGAAGCATTTTTAATTTTTGAGATTTTTTTACCGAAATATGAGACTTTTAAAAGAAATATTTTCTTTGCTGAGCCTTTTTTTTTGCGATTATTTAAAGTAATTTGTATTATTTTTCTTTTTTTGTAATATGAAAATTTTCTACTAACAACAACCTACGCATTAGCAGAAAAGAAGGAGAATGGAGTTCTAATAAGGGAAGTTGTTTGAGTTTGCATCCACTCATACTTTAATGTCTCATACGTCGCATAAAATCAATATTTATTAATTTTTTTCAGCATGAAATAAGTACTTGTTATTGTTTAATTACTTTTCAATTAAAGTTCAATCAATATTAGCAAAGTTACTGCGTTTAGTTCTCTTGGGGAAAAAATGTCGCGTCCGCCTTGTCGCGTCCGTATTTTTACTTTAACCATTTAAAAATAAAACTTTTTAAAAAAAAATTAAACCGACTTCAAAAATAAGCACTAAAAAGCAACAAAAAATATAGATCTAGTTAAATAAAAGATTTTTATATATGTTACCTACAGTGCCGTTTGAAGTTGGTGCCAGCAACATTGGTAACTAAGCAGATACATATGTACATAAAAATTACTTGCAGTTTTTTTACCGGGCATGTTCCTATGTGCTTAGTACCAGTATTACTGGCACCAACTTCAAACGGCACTGTAGGTAACATATATAAAAATCTTTTATTTAACTAGATCTATATTATTTGTTGCTTTTTAGTGCTTATTTTTGAAGTCGGTTTAATTTTTTTTTAAAAAGTTTTATTTTTACGTTTTTAGTGAATACTTTTAAACTCTGGTCAATTCAAAAAAAATTTATTTGTAAGTATCTTTCTTTATTTGGAAATATGGTCCAGTTTCGTAAAAATCGATGAAGTAAAAGCACGTGAAATTAAGTGTTAAATTTTATGGGGCGTGGCTACGCCTCTTTTTTTAAAACAAGATTGTGTATTTTTAATAGTTCAAGGTGTGTGCTAAGTTTCGTAAAAATCGGTTAAGTAGAACCACGTGTAATGTTATAATACATTTTAATGGGCGTAGCCCCACCCATTTTTTCAACTTAAAAATTTTTTAATTACAAAAACCAAAGATGTTTGCTAGGTTTCCCAGCAATCAAATGAGTAGAAGATTACAAAATCAAATTAAAAAAATTGTAGGCGTGACCCCGCCCACTTTTTTTAACGCAATTTTTTGGCTTTATTAAAGCTTAGGGTATGCCAAGTTTCGTCAATATTGGTTAAATACAAGCACATGAAATATTATACTAAAGTTTAATAGGCGTGCCCCGCCCACTTTTTTAACACAATTTTGTGCCTTGATTAAAGTTTAGGGTGTGTGCCAAGTTTCGTAAAAATCGGTGAAATAGAAGCCTGTGAAATATAATATAAAATTTTAATGGGCGTAATCCCGCCCATTTTTTTAAAAGAAAATTTGTCTATTTTAGAGTTCAAGGTGTGTGCTAAGTTTTGTAAAAATCGGTTAAGTAGAACCACGTGTAATGTTATAATACATTTGAATGGGCGTAGCCCCGCCCATTTTTTCAACTCAAGAATTTTCTAATTACAAGAACCAAAGATGTTTGCTAGGTTTCGCAGCAATCAAATAAGTAGAAGATCAATAAATTAAATTTAAAAAATTGTGGGCGTGACCCCGCCCACTTTTTTCAAATGGGACCAATGGGAAGCTATACCCTCTCAGACAACAAAAAAATTTTTACAATCGGTCTAAAATGCACCGAGTTATGGACCTACACACCTAAAAAAAAAAAAAAAAAAATAGTGACGAATTGTTAACCTCCTTCTTTTTTTGAAGTCGGTTAAAAATTAAAATAAAATTTTCATATTTCATAAATGTACACATAAGCGATCGTCTTTCGCCTTCATTTCCACATTTACAAAAAAAATTCTTCATAAAATTTCGCTGAATTATGTATATATCTATAAGTGCACAAAAATAACTTCTATTTTTGTCGCGTCCGTTTCTCGCTGATATTTGCTTATATCTTTTTAATATATTATTGATATCGGCAAAAAATGTTTCTTAAATATACTACTCCTTCATTGCTTTAAAACACTTAAGATATATATTGGGTTTTTCCATTCCTTTCTTGTTTTTTGCTCAAATAAGAGTGTACGAATGTCGCGTCCGTCGTCTGGGAATTGCCCATATATATTTACATATATAAATATGTACCTTAAAATTTAAGGCTTAAATACTGCAACACTTTTCCAACAAAAGTTAAAAATCAATCAACAATAAATAATAAATAGTTAAAAAAGCTTTTTAAAACTGACCTTAAAAATAACCCCAAAAAGTTACATATAATCTAAATTCAGTTAAATATTCAATTAACTTAATCTAAATTATTTTTAACATTTTAGTGTTTATATTTGAAGTCGGTTAAATTATTTTAAAAAGTTTTTTTTTAGTTTTTGGTGTCAGTTTAAAATTTTCTGGAGCGTTGTCACGCCCACTTTTGTAAACATTGTTGTTCCCTTCGAAATTTCTTAACGCCATATAACTCAACTTTTAGAGCTCAAGGTGTATGTCAAGTTTGGTAAGCAGTAGGAACACGTGGACTATAATATTGAGATTTATTGGGCATAGCTCCGTCTATTTTTTTTTAGCGCTACCTATGTCATTCCAAGATTCCAACTCCTTGCAAAATCTTGTGGTGATCGGATAAAAAGAAATACTTATAATATAATGCTTAACTATAATGGGCGTAGCCTCGCCCATTATTCTAATGCAATTTTGTGTGATTCCAACAGCCCAAACTTTTTACTAGGTTTCGTGGCGATCGGATAAGCATAAGTACATATAATTTAGTACTAAATTTCGATGGGCAAGGCACCGCCTACTCTTTTAAATGCAAAAACGTGTAATTTTTAAAGATTTTGTAAGACTCAATTAAGTAAAAATATATTAATAAATTTTAAGGGGGTGGAGCTCCGCCCATTTTTAATTTCAGAACAGTGTAATTACGAAATACCGAGGCGGAATTATGAAGTAAAACCCATAAAAAATACAGATAAATTTGCAACTCCTCCTTATTTCATTCGTTTAAAGAAATATCCCCAATATATTGCTTCTCAATCATGTATACAACGTCTTGAACTTCGTTGTATTTATTTGCAAATGGTAGAGTGCAAAAGTTTAAGGCTTTTATATGATGAGGAAAAAAACTGTAATCGAAAATTTAAAAAAAAAATTAAATAAAATAGAATCAACGTGGGTAACAATATCTGATTAAAAGACAATTACTTTGTCCGGCTACAAAAACAATAATAACAACAACAATGCTAGTTCTATTATAACAGGTACATATACATAAGTTCGGTATCGAGGAAGGTGATCAAACCAACCAAACATAAAAAAACATTTCCCCCAGCAAACTTCATCTTAAAACTTACTTGCAAGCATTTGAACAGATAAACTTTTATATACATGTTTTTTAGACATACTTAAATATTTAGTATTTCTTTAATAAAATAAACAATTAACAATTAAAGTGGGGCTTTAAGTATTGTTAAATTAAGAAAATCAAGAGTTCGCAACACCATTAAAAAGTGCCAACAAAGGGAAACTGTTAAAAGTTTTCATTTATAGGTATATATTTACAGTGAAGCCTATCATAATCGGACGCTCACTGTCGCGGTATTTTTGTCCGGCTATTGGAGGTGTCCGCTTATGAGAGAGTTTAATGTAGTTGAAAAATTATATTAAGAATATACTAGAACGCTTCAACTTAGATTGTTATAATTTCAGCTGTTGGATGACTTTGAATGCTTTTATTTGTTGGAATGAAACAAAGTCGTCTCTAGAAAAATGCTTCAAACGGGCAATTTCTATAAGAAATGTAGCAATATGAATTGTTAAAATACGCAAGAAACTTTTCAACTTCGCAATTTCACGCATCGAATATTTTTCTTTTTCAAACTCGTTTAAAGTTTCCATATTTTTCCTTAATTGATAAAAAATTTTCCTGTGTAATTTTGGGACACGAGCCCAATTGGCGAATCACCAATATCATTGACAGTAATACAAATATGAATCGGAGTTGAAAAAATACCTCTAAGCGAAAAGATGCTACTGTTGTTGGCGTGTCTCACTTCTTCTGTCCGCTTATTGGAGGTATTTCGAACAATATTTAAAAAAAATTTAGTGTTCGCGTCCGGTTATTAGGGTGACCGGTTTTGGGAATGCATTTTATATTGAAAAAACTAATGAACGTGTCGTATCTACAAAACTTGTCCGGTTATGAGAGGTTTCACTGTATATGTGTATTTATTTTTTTCGCACAAAAATCTTGAGATTTTATAAATTTATAAAAAAATAATTGTATATGGCTGCTCCCCAATAGATTTCCTCTTATAGCTTTTATATTACTGATCAATGTCAGTGTCAGTTTTCGAATGAAAAGACATATTGGTGCAGACATATTTAGTAGCAAATTGACATCCGAATATACAGGGGTGTTCTATAAATCGCGCGTTGTGAAGTCGCCTAATTTCCTAATTTCAATTAAAAAGCTGACTTATTGCAACTTTTTAATTGGTTTTAATGTTTAAGATATTTTATATGAACTTAACTCTGAATGCACTTAATCATCCGATCAGCAAAACACTGTTTTCGGTTTTGAAAATCGCACGATTTCAAAACGCGCGAACCCCTGATAGAGAAACTTTAATTAAATTTCGGCGAAGTAGAATAACTAATAAAATGGCTACATAGTAGAGATCGACCGAAGGCGTTTTTTTTTGGCTGAAGCCGAAGCCGAACTTCGGCTAAAATCCTAAACTTCGGCCAAAACCGAAGCCGAAGCCGAATGTTTTAAATTTTAAAAATGATACTTGTTTTATATGAATTAAGAAAAAAGTTTGCTTTTTTGAGATCACTGAAATAGCTGTAATATCTATTGGATACATAACAAGAAAAATAAAACTATTTTGCAATTTCTAGATTGCTTTTTCATATGATCACTCGCAAGAACGTCCAAGTAAAAGAAAATAGAAAGCAACAGGGTTGTATTTCAAAGCAACCCTTTCAAAACGTTAAACACAATAGAAACTGTCGGCGAGCAACGACCAAAAATAATGTTATTTTTCAAGCTTGGAATGAAAAATATTCGGCTTCGGCTAATCGGCCGATTTTTGCCATAGGCCGAATGTTGGCCGATTACCAATTTTCGGCCGAAGGACGAAGCCGAAGCCGATTAATCGGTCGAACTCTACTATATAGCGACTAAAAAATTGTCCTTTTTGGGCCACTGATTCTCAAGGAATCAAGTTAAATTGTTCGCCTAAAAGGCTGCAATAATTTTTGTCGCTAAGCATACAGTGCTGCCAAATTTATTGTTTTTCAAAATGAAATTTACGGCCTGGCCCACGATGTCACGAGAAATCGTTCGATCGACAACTTGTATTGCAAACAAAAACAAATTTTCTAAAGTTATTGTTGTTTGCAATACAAGTTGTCGATCGAACGATATCTGGTGACATCGTGGGCCAGGCCGTTACTTTCCAGCAGTGAGTGCACTGTAGGCAATTTGTTCCGTTTTCTAGGCAAATAATAATTGTGTTCGCGTACGCAAAAAGTTTTACAAATTTTTACTAAACTTTACGGCATTTTACTAAATTGCTTTCGTTTACCCAAAATACAGTAAATGACTTCACAAATTTAGAGAGTAAAGTGACACTTCTGGACTGAGTGTTTTGCAATTTTTTACTGCAAAAATTTTTCATAGTAAAGCTTAGTAAGATAAAAACATATGATTCAAAAAGTAAACAAACAAAAGTAAGCAAACGAAAAGTCTAAAAATTGTACAAAAGATTTAACCTTTTATTGCATATCATTGTTTTCAGAATTAAATTTTAAAGGGTATTATTCAATTATTATCCAATCCAAACATTTATCAGTTCATTATATTTCAAACGGAGTTTGGCTACAAAAACACGCACAAAACCGCAGTATGTAAATTATGATATAAACCCAAAATGTTTATAACAATTTCAATGCGGCCAAAATTTTTTAAGCTTTTTTAAAATTAGAATATGTACACTCTTGAACAACGTTTGATAAAAAATTCAACAACTTCCATTTTCGTCCTTTTGCTTTATATAAAAATAAATGAAAAATTATAAAGAATAAAAATTTAAAAGCCAAAATATTCTTTAAATTTGGGATTTGAACCAATACTCTTCCAATTTGTAAACTTGGAGTGCAAACTCAACGCCAAAGTGGTGCATCATCCATACACAGTAGAAAGCAATATACTCGTAATAAAATCAATACATTTTTCTTTCATTGCAAAATTTTTTTAACAAATAGTAGGCCCATATGGGGTCATTTATAATAAAATTAAATTATATTTTCTAAATTATACTACAGTCACCAACTACTTTAGGGATTTTTTTAATTTAATTAGACTTAAGTTCCTATATAGAGAACGTTAAGTTAAAGTTGATAATCTTTAAAGAGCAAATTGCACCATACACTGAAAGAATTTTCGGCCTAAATTCTATGAATTTCGACATTAATTTAATGAAAAATTCATTAAAATTCAACCAACGTCACGCTTCGTCTGATTAATGGAACCAGTTGCGTCAAAATTATTTTATTGAAAACTTCAACAAATTGATTTAACAGTGTAATTAATGCAGTGCTATAACTTCATCGAAACAATAAAATAATTTCATGAAAGAATGAAATAGCTTAAATATAAAGGGTTTTCTTAATAATTAGAAAATATTGTTGTCATAAATCCAATAAAATATTCTTACGAAACCAGAATACCAACGAAGCAATTCCAATGAAATTCTTTCACAATATTCATGAAATTTTCATTGGATTTGTGAAATTATCATTGGATTTTTGAAAAATTTTAATGAAATTGATTCATTGGACCTATGAAGCAAAATTCTTTCGGTGTAGACAATTGTAATCATTTTGTCAAATGCTAGTAGAACGGAACAACTTGCTGTTTGCGAATACTGCTACACCTTCACGTGTTTGGTCCACCGGGTGTGGTGTCAGGTACCTGCAAGAACTTTCTTAAATCCCATCTTAATTACATACAGATAAACCATGGACATATTGTACTCGTAGCAGGCCGAAGAAACAGCTTCTTAGTAATAAAATTTCAAAATTTTAAAAATTTATAGCAAAAACGTTGTTTTGTACATAACGATACAAATTAATTTAATAATTAATACCAAATCGTAATGTAAAGTTTGTTGTCCAACATGGTTCTATGGTGTAATGGTTAGCACTCTCGGTAGAACCTTACGAGGCTTGCATTTTCTGAGCTTTTTGAATTTTATTTCAATCACAAGAAGACGTGATGAAGTAAACGTAATAAATAGTATACATATGTACTTTACTACCATTGTTGCCATTTCAGCATTTTCACTTCACATATTCTTTCGTCAAAAAGCATTCATGATCTCCCAAAAACTGCTAAAGAACCTTGTATGTAAATTTAAAATCTAGCATTTTAGTGTTTTTTTTTCGTAGAACATTTAGCAGAAATTTTGAACTGAATAAACATTCTCCATCACCATTTTCTGGCAACACTGTTTACTACTACCTTACACTGTACTGCAAAATAATTAAACAAAAACATGTGGATTTACTTTTACTTTATAAATACAAGAACATGTTAGAATAAACTATTGAGTTCAGTAACATATGATTGCTTGGCAAATAAAAGTTCTGATACAAACAACTTATGGTTACAAAAAAATTAAATATGGAAAATAATGTCGAGTGTGTGGTATAATAACAATTATCTCGTGAGAGTGCGTGAGCACGCGTGACCAACTTGTTTAACCGTAATAGAACTTTACAAATTATTATGCCACCCACATATTATTTTCCATTTTCATTTAAAACTTGACCTTCTTTTCGCCACACAAAACGACGACAGTCAGTGACAGTGTACACTCAAAATTATGAAAATTTAATTTAGAGGTTATTATGGGTAAAAAAAAACAATGAAAACAATTAATTTCAACTGGGATTTGAACCCACATTCCTCAGGCCTTATGAAAACTCTCTGGGTAATATGGCGCATATCAGGGACGGCATTGAGAATTTTAAAATTGTGCCAACAACTTTCAAAAATTGTACTTATTTTTAGCTTAATTGTACTAAAAGATTTTTTAGCTCAAATTACATACATACTATTTTTAACCCCCGACCAAAAAAGGGTTTTTATAAGTTCGTAGTGTGTGTCTGTGTTTCTGTACATCTGTGTGTCTGTCCGTGTCCAAGTACAGCCCAAACGGCTGGACCGATTTTGATTTAGTTTGTTTTTGTTTGAAAGGTGAGTTGATCGAGAAGGTTCTTAAATATGTTTAAAGAAAATCGGTCCAGCCGTTTATAAGATATCACATCTTTTCTAGATATATCGGGGATTTTAAAAATTTTTAATTTTTGTTATTATTTGTTTTTTATTAAAATAATCGACTTTGTTCTGTCTACCGTATCGTTTTCAGAAATTTGCTTGTAAGTTGGGATTTTAAAGCATATCGTTCGTTTAAATTGAAATTTAAATTATACAAGTTAATAGCATGTGCTCTAGCATCCGAATTTATAAGAAATATTATATGGAAAAGGACGAGTTCACATTTTTTGACTTTCTCGCTGCGTTTTGCTTTCACAAGACTTTTCAAAACTGAAATTGGTTAGAAATGCGGAGTGAAATTGAGGAGATTCCATAGCTGTACTAAATTATTCATAGGTGCACTATTGTACTTTCGGAGTTTGAATAGTACCAAAAAAGGTACAATTGTACTAACTTTGCCATCCTTGGCATATAATAATTTTTTTTTATTCGTAAGAGCTAAAATCTGTTATACTCTTAGACGAAGAAGGGCCATCCTAGGGAGTATTTCTCCCTACCTGACAACAATTGTTGCCCCCCTCCCCACCCCCTATTTACTTTATTTATTTCAATATTACCATGAAAATCGCCAGCCATAATGCCCCGCTGAGAAAAAAGTTATAGCTGCACCAATGGTTACACTGTACTAATATAAACAAGTAAGAGTGCTATATTCGGCTGTGCCGAATCTTATATACCCTTTACCAACGTACGTACATATATATAGTATACAGACACGTACATACATATTTGTTTTGTGAAAAAATTTATAATTTGTTTAAAGTTTCCATCTTTGGAGCTATAATTTTCATTTTTCAAATTTCATACACCAAACTTTTCTTTCAGAAGCATAAAATATATTCAATTTATAAAGAAAAAGAAAAAAATTTTTAGACCTATTTAATTTTACATAACACAAAAAGTGTAAGTTTTCCAACCCTGGAGTCATAATTTTGGATTTTTCTGATTATTGATACCAATCAAGTTCTTTAAAAAATACATAAAATATGTTAAGTGAAAAAAGCAAGAACGAAATAAGCAAAAACTTAGTTTCATTTAATTCCTTTAATATTAAAAAAATCAGTTAAGTGCGACTTTGAATCGCGCACGAAAGGAAGGTTTTTTGCTTTTTTGAAGTTTTTTTCAGTTAACACGATTTTTTCAGTTTTGTCGCTTTTTTCTCGTTTTGGCGATTTTGTCTGTTTTTGGAGGTTTTTTTCATTTTGGCGATTTTTTTCTGTTGTTGGGCTTTTCTTCATTTTGGAGATTTTTCTCATTTTGACGATTTTTTCTGTTTTTTGGGTTTTTTCGCGATTTTTTTTGGCGATGTTTTTTTTGTTTTTTTTCGTTTTGGTGATTTTTTTCATTTTGGCGATTTGTTTTCATTTTGGCAATTTTTTTCTTTTTTTTATGTTTTTTTTTTCGTTTTGGTGATTTTTTTCATTTTGGCGATTTTTTTTTCATTTTGGCGATTTTTTTTCATTTTGGCGATTTTTTTCTGTTTTTAATTTTTTTTTCGTTTTGGCGATTTTTTTTCTTTTTTTGGCGATTTTTTTTCATTTTGGCGATTTTTTTCTGTTTTTTAGGTTTTTTTTTCGTTTTAGCGATATTTTTTTGTTTTTTTGCGATTTATTTTAGTCTTAGAAATTTTCTTTTAATATAGTGCTTATTTTCATTTTGGCGATTTTTTTCTGTTTTTAGTTTTTTTTTCGTTTTGGTGATTTTTTTCATTTTGGCGATTTTTTTTCATTTTGGCGATTTTCTTTCATTTTGGCGATTTTTGTTTTCATTTTAGCAATTTTTCCGTTTTTTTGCGATTTATTTTAGTCTTAGAAATTTTTTTTTAATTTGGTGCTTTTTTTCGTTTTGGCGATTTTTTTTCTGTTATTTAGGTTTTTTCTTTTTTTGGCGATTTTTTCATTTTGGCGATTTTTTTCTGTTTTTTAGGGGTTTTTTCGTTTTGGCGATTTTTTTCATTTTGACGATTTTTTCTGTTTTTTAGGGTTTTTTTTCGTTTTTGTGATTTTTTCATTTTGGCGATTTTTTTTCATTTTGGCGATTATTTTCTGTTTTTTAGGTTTTTTTTCGTTTTGGCGATTTTTTTTTCATTTTAGCAATTTTTCCGTTTTTTTGCGATTTATTTTAGTTTTAAATTTTTTTTTTAATTTGGTGCTTTTTTTCGTTTTGGCGATTTTTTTTCTGTTTTTGGCTTTTTTTCATTTTAACGATTTTTGTGTTTTTTGGGGTTTTTTCGTTTTGGCGATTTTTTTTCATTTTGGCGATTTTTTTTTTCATTTTGGCGATTTTTTCTGTTTTTTAGGGTTTTTTTCGTTTTGGTGATTTTTTTCATTATGGCGATTTTCATTTTGGCGATTTTCTTTCATTTTGGCGATTTTGGTTTTCATTTCAGCAATTTTTCCGTTTGTTTTTGCGATTTATTTTAGTCTTAGAATTTTTTTTTAATTTGGTGCTTTTTTTCGTTTTGGCGATTTTTTCTTGTTTTTGGCGATTTTTGCGGTTTGGCGATTTTTGCGGTTTGGCTATTTTATAATTTTTTATTTTTTCAGTTTTACCGTTTTTGAAAATTTCAAGAGTTTTGCTCTTACGGTTTCCAAGATACAGCAAATAGTCAAAATTACATAGTCAAAATTGCATTAACTGATGGAACACCCTTTAATTTAAATTTTTTTAAATTTTTGTGTTAATTTTTGTAGTCTGTATAAAAATACACTAACCTTACAAATTTCAAGTGTATATACATACATATGTACATACAATTGTATGTATATTACATGAGATTTTAACATTTTTCGTTGCTCGTTTTGGAACACCCTTTAATTTCCAATTATCATGTATTTGTTGTTGTAGCGGCCAAAGGTCTACATACTGTGTCCAAATTTCAGGTCTGTAGCTCTTACGGTTCTCGAGAAAATACTAATATAGTTTTAAACATAGTTAATTTTACATAACAAAAAAAGTTAAAGTTTTCCAACCCTGGAAACGTCTTTTTAATTTTTTTGTATTTTTTTAATTTAAAATTCCAATTTTAGTCGTACCACTTCAGTACATTTATTAAAAAAAAATAAAAATTTGTTTTCGGGAGTTACTTTTATATGGCAAAATGAAGTTTAAGTTTTCCAGCTCTGCAATCGTCTGCCCGATTTTGCTTAATTTCAATACCAATCTATTTTGGAAAATTTCTGACACACCAGTCCAAGAACGAAGTCTCTAGCTCTTCTGGGAGCTTCGGAAAACCGATTTCACGTACAGACAGACAGACAGACGGACAGACGGACAGACGGACAGACGGACATCGCTTATTCGTCTTCCCTATGCATAAGGATCCAGAATATATATATTTTATGGATCGCTTATTGATATTATAGAAATTACAAACGGAATGACAAACCTATGTATACCCTTTTACCATTTTTTTGGTAAAGGGTATAAAAATATGGAAATTTCTTGTATGTCAGTAGAACCTACGCTTTAAATCCTTTGCACGAAGTTTTGACTGGGTACTAAGTCCAATATTTTTAACATGCTTAAAAATCAAAGTTTAAAGTGTTTTTTGCAAGTTGAACAAGTTATAAATTTCTAAAAACTCTAGTTGATTTAAAGAAAGCGTTCACTATTTTATTTTTAGCTTCTTAACTTTTTTTTTCTGCCGAGAAATATTAAAATAGTTAAGTAATAAAAGAGCTGATTATGGAATTCTGTCAAAAGAAATTAAGAATAAATATTTGTTTTGTTTTGTATTTATAAATAAAATATAAAAATATAAAATGAAACTTACATACATACGCTAAACTGTCACATAAAATAAAATGTAAAATAGTCACTCGCCCAACGTGGGGCTCGAACCCACGACCCTGAGATTAAGAGTCTCATGCTCTACCGACTGAGCTAGCCGGGCATACTTGCGTTTAATGCACAAAGCTACTCATATCACAAAAATTTTTGAATTTCTTTTATTTCTAAAAATAAATATGTGTACATTTTCTAATTTTCTTATAATAATAGATTTTCTGCCACAAGCTGCCACCTTTCGTCGGGTGGTTACTGGTTTGCCGCAAAGTATATTAAAAATACATTATGACTACGGCAAACCAATAACCACCAGAAGATTTGGCGGATGCTTACACAAACAACAACATTGGGAACCCTACAAAGAATTAAAAAGAAAAACACAAATAGAATATAATAAAAATAAAAAGTCTAAGCAATAACTAGAGGCATGAAGATGTTATCGACAACAACACTAAAACGACAATCAAACGTTAGGAGACAGACGTTAACAAATTAATTTGAAATTAACTGCAGGTAATTCAACAACAAACAATAACAATAAAAAACGCGTAAATCAAAAAAATTTTTTTTTTGGAATTTTTTATTTGTTTTTGCTGTGGTTTAGTTTTTTTTTTGCGAATCCATCACTTCCAAGATGAAATGTTCTTTAGAACTTGTGTTTTAGTTGTTTTTAAGCTTTTGAAGTGTTAAGAATTTAATTAAAAGTAAAATAAAATATATGTACATATATTGGATATTACATAAAAAAAAGATACACAAATTTATTTTAAGTGCTTTATCGTGATCTGTCTATTCTAAGCACGCCATTATTTTCTTAATTAAAACGTATTTTGGTATAAACAGCAATGGAAATAAAATATATAATTTATTATTTATTACGACTGATTATTGTGGTGTTGATGCTGTGCCATTACAGCCAAGGTTTGTTGAGGTTTCCAGAAAAAATATGATTAATAGTACGAATTACTTGTTTGAAAATAACTGTGTATGTACATACTTAAATCAAAAGAGTATTTTGAACAAATTCTTTGTGAAAAGAATATTGTAACAGTCAGTCCAGAATAAAGGTAGAATTAGTAAAATCGTATCTTTCTACTTTACAGCAGACCATTGCAGAGCTGGAAAACTTAAACTTTATTTTGTCATATAAAAGTAACTACCGAAAACAAATTTTTATTTTTTTTAATAAATAAACTTATTTTACACTTCAGTACGACTAAAATTGGAATTTTAAATTAAAAAAATTTAAAAAATTTAAAAAGACGTTTCCAGGGTTGGAAAACTTTAACTTTTTGTGTTATGTAAAATTAGCTATGTCTAAAACTATATTGGTATTTTCTCGAGAACCGTAAGAGCTACAGACCTGAAATTTGGACACTGAAATTTGGACACATAGACCTTTGGCCGCTACAACAACAAATACATGAGAATTATAAAATTAAAGGGTGTTCCAAAACGAGCAACGAACAAGTAAGAGTGCTATATTCGGCTGTGCCGAATCTTATATACCCTTTACCAACGTACGTACAAATATAGTATACAGACACATACATACATATTTGTTTTGTGAAAAAATTTATCATTTTTTTAAAGTTTTCATCTTTGGAGCTGTAATTTTCTTTCAGAAGCATAAAATATATTCAATTTATAAAGAAAAAGAAAAAAATTGTTAGACCTATTTAATTTTGCATAACACAAAAAGTGTGAGTTTTCCAACCCTGGAGTCATAATTTTGGATTTTTTTGATTATTGATACCAATCTAGTTCTTTAAAAAATACATAAAATATGTTAAGTGAAAAAAGCAAAAACGAAATAAGGAAAAACTTAAGGTCAGATTTTGTAAATTCAAACGATTTTTTCGTTTTGAAATTTGTATGGAAAAAATATTTTTTGAAAAGAATTTTCGTTATTTTTCATACAAATTTGAAACGTTTAGAAACAAATTTTTTTACAAAATCTGCTTATTAGTTTCATTTAATTCCTTTAATATTAAAAACTTCAGTTAAGTGCGACTTTGAATCGCGCACGAAAGGTAGGCTTTTTTGAAGTTTTTTTTTCAGTTTAAACGATTTTTTCAGTTTTGTCGCTTTTTTCTCGTTTTGGCGACTTTTTTCTGTTTTTGGAGGTTTTTTTATTTTGGTGATTTTTTCTGTTATTGGGATTTTCTTCATTTTGTAGATTTTTCTCATTTTGACGATTTTTTTTTCATTTTTGCGATTTTTTTCTGTTTTTGGTTTTTTTTTATTTAGGAGTTTTTTTTTTCATTTTGGCGACTTTTTTCATTTTGGCAATTTTCTTTCATTTTGGCGATTTTTTTTTATTTAAGCAATTTTTCAGGTTTTTCGCGATTTATTTTAGTCCTAGAAATTTTTTTTAATATGGCGATTTTTTTCTGTTTTTGGGTTTTTTTTTCATTATGGCGTTTTTTTCTGCTTTGGGGTTTTTTTATTTAGGCGATTTTTTTCTCTTTTTTGGGGTTTTTTCATTTTGGCGATTTTTTTTCATTTTGTCGTTTTTTTCCTGTTTTGGGAGTTTTTTTTCATTTTGGCGATTTTTTCAGGTTTTTTTGGGGTATTTTTCGTTTTGGCGATTTTTTTTTTTTGTTTTTCGCGATTTTTTTTCGGTTTGGCGATTTTATATATAATTCCTTGATTTTTTAGTTTTACCGTTTTTGAAAATTTCAAGAGTTTTGCTTTTACGGTTTCCAAGATACAGCAAGTTGTCAAAATTGCATAGTCAAAATTGCATTAACTGATGGAACACCCTTTAATTTAAATTTGTTGAAATTTTAGTGTTAATTTTTGTAGTCTGTATAAAAATACACTAACCTTACAAATTTCAAGTGTATATACATATAATTGTATGTATATTACATGGGATTTTAGATTTTTTCATTGCTCGTTTTGGAACACCCTTTAATTTCCAATTCTCATGTATTTGTTGTTGTAGCGGCCAAAAGTCTACACACTGTGTCCAAATTTCAGGACTGTAGCTCTTACGGTTCTCGAGAAAATACTAATATAGTTTTAGACATAGTTAATTTTACATAACACAAAAAGTTAAAGTTTTCCAACCCTGGAAACGTCTTTTTAATTTCTTTTATATTTTTTTTAATTTAAAATACCAATTTTAGTCGTACTGAAGTGTAAAATAAATTTATTTATTAAAAAAAATAAAAATTTGTTTTCGGTAGTTACTTTTATATGGCAAAATATAGTTTACGTTTTCCAGCTCTGCAATCGTCTGCCCGATTTTGCTGAATTTCAATACCAATCTAAGTTGGACCATCTCTGATACATCAGTCCAAGAACGAAGTCTCTAGCTTTTCTGGGAGCTTCGGAAAACCGATTTCACGTACACCGGACGGACGGACGGACGGACGGACGGACGGACAGACGGACATCGCTTATTCGTCATCGCTATTCATAAGGACCCAGAATATATATATTTTTTTGGTCGCAGATTAATATTATGGAAATTACACACCGAATGACAAACCTATATATACCCTTTTCCATTTTTGGTAAAGGGTATAAAAATGGTAAAATCCCATGTAATATACATACAATTGTATGTATGTATGTATGTATGTATGTATATACACTTGAAATTTGTAAGGTTAGTGTATTTTTATACAGACTACAAAAATTAACACTAAAATTTCAAAAAATTTAAATTAAAGGGTGTTCCATCAGTTAATGCAATTTTGACTATGCAATTTTGACAACTTGCTGTATCTTGGAAACCGCAAGAGCAAAACTCTTGAAATTTTCAAAAACGGTAAAACTAAAAAAACAAAAAAATTTTGAAATCGCCAAACCGAAAAAAATCGCCAAAAACAAAAAAAAAAATCGCCAAAACGAAAAAAACACCAAATCACAAAAAAAATTTCTAAGACTAAAATAAATCGCGAATAACCGGAAAAATTGCTGAAAAGAAAAAAAATCGCCAAAATGAAAGAAAATCACCGAAAACAGGAAAAAATCGCCAAAATGAAACCAAAATCGCCAAAATGAAAAAACCCCCAAAATAGGAAAAAATCGAAGAAATGAAAAAAAATCGCCAAAATTAAAAACCCTCAAAAAAAGAAAAAAATCGCCAAAATGAAAAAAACCCCAAAACAGGAAAAAATCGCCAAAATGAAACCAAAATCGCCAAAATGAAGAAACCCCCAAAATAGGAAAAAATCGAAGAAATGAAAAAAAATCGCCAAAATGAAAAACCCTCAAAAACAGAAAAAAATCGCCAAAATGAAAAAAAAACACAAAACAGAAGAAAATTGCCAAAATGAAAACTAAAAAAATTTAAATTTTGTAAGATTGGTGTATTTTTATACAGACTACAGAACTTTACACTAAAATTTAAAAAAAATTAAATTAAAGGGTGTTCCATCAGTTAATGCAATTTTGTCTAACAATTTTGACAACTTGCTGTATCTTGCAAACCGTAAGAGCAAAACTCTTGAAATTTACAAAAACGGTAAAACTAAAAAATCAAAGAATTATAAAATCGCCAAACCGACAAAAATTGCCAAAAACAAAAAATATCGCCAAAAAGAAAAAAAAGCACCAAATTAAAAAAATTATAAAATTAATCGGGAAAAACCGAAACAATTTCTAAAATGAAAAAAAAAATCGCCAAAATGAAAGAAAATCGCCATAATAAAAAAAATCGCCAAAACGAAAAAAAACCCCCAAAAAAACATTAAAAAATCGCCAAAATGAAAAAACCCCCAAAACAGGAAAAAAACGACAAGATGAAAAAAAAACGCCAAATGAAAAACCCCAAAAAACAGAAAAAAAATTGCCAAAATAAAAAACCGCAAAGCAGGAAAAAACGCTATAATGAAAAAATAAACCCAAAAAACAGAAAAAAATCGTCAAAATAAAAAAAACCGCCAAAATGAAAAAAACCTCCAAATTAAAAAAATTTCTAGGACTAAAATAAATCGCGAAAAACCGGAAAAATTGCTTAAAAAAATCGCCAAAATGAAAAAAATCCCCAAAATGAAAAAAGCCCCAAAAACAGAAAAAAAATCTACAAAATAAAAAAAAACTCTAAAAACAGAAAAAAATTGTCAAAACGAGAAAAAAGCGCTAAACTGAAAAAATCGTTTAAACTGAAAAAAACTTCAAAAAAAAAATTCTCAAAACCGAATGTACGGAACCCTTCGTGCGCGAGTCAAAGTCGCACTTTACTGAATTTTTTAATATTAAAGGAATTAAATGAAACTAAGTTTTTTCTTTGTTCACTTAACATATTTTATGTATTTTTTAAAGAACTAGATTGGTATAAGGAATTAGAAAAATCCTAAATTATGTTTCCAGGGTTGGAAAACTTACACTTTTTGTATTATGTAAAATTAAATAGGTCTAAAATTTTTTTCTTTTCCTTTATAAATGTAATATATTTTATGCTTCTGAAAGAAAAGTTTGGCGTATAAAATTTGAAAAATGAAAATTACAGCTCCAAGGATGGAAACTTTGAATTTTTTTTGATATTAAAGTATAAAATTAATTTTTTTTATTTCTTTGTTCACTTAACACACTTTATTCATTTTTTAAATCAGAAAAATCAACTATTGCTAATATCGAAAATAGAATAATTGAATCAAATTCTTTAATTGAAAAATACTGAAAGGTCACCTACTATTAATTCCTTTAGAAAAAAAAATTATAAATTTTTTACAAAACAAATATGTATGTATGTGTCTACTACTACTACTGTGTATACTATATACATATGTATGTATATGTACGTACGTTGGTAAAGGGTATATAAGATTCTGCACAGCAGAATATAGCACTCTTACTTGTTTTTGACTAGCTTTGAATGCAGCTTTTTGACATTCGCTACAGAAAAATCTTTTTTCTGTAGATTTCTACGTCAGCAGTGCTACCACCACATATTTTATAACTAGTAACATGCATTGCATATGGTACGGCTTTTGTCAGCTGACACAACTTCACGATACGATTTTACTAATTCTACCTTAAGTACCGGCAAGAGAATCGGAGTAATATAAACAGTACAGCAACTCATTGAGTTTGATCCACATTTTTCACTATCTCATGGAACCACCCATATTACTAAGATAATGTGGCAATTTGGTTTACTATATAACTGCCGGACACAGGAGATGAACCATAGTTTGCCTTTCCTATTGAACGGTACAACCTCTACCAGGGAAGGAAAATGACTTCTTGGACTTTGTACCAACTGTGAAAACAAAATGTACTTTTTGGACCATGACGGTACCATTTTTTTTTTTAATATTTATTAATAAGAACGGAAACGTAAAAAAAATTTTAAAAATTCAGAAGTAAACAATAAAAAACAGAAACTGAACAAAATGTGTATAAAAGTTAAGTATAAAAACTAGCATTAAAAAATATTAAATATTACATTCATAAGGGTACATTCGTAGATTAGACTTGTTAGAGGTGGTTTATTTTACAAATTTTGCTTATTAACAGGCCTGTTATTTTTATGCACTATAAAATCTAAGTTATGGGCATAAGAAATGCGCGATAAAACCTAAAACACACCATTGAAGTAAAGGAGCGATATGTAGTTAACAAAAATAAATATAACCACAGCCAAGGCGAGTCCATGTACTGTCAAGTTCAGGTGCTGTCAAGTTAACAGGTACAGTTAAGGACTAGACAGAAATTTTTTGCAGATTTGACACTACTTGGTACATGAATTTGCCTTGTCAACGGCATTGCAACAAAATCAGAGAAGCTGACAGTCTAAAATAAAACACACACAAAACAAGTAAGAGTGCTATATTCGGCTGTGCCGAATCTTATATACCCTTTACCAACGTACGTACATATATATAGTATACAGACACGTACATACATATTTGTTTTGTGAAAAAATTTTTAATTTTTTTAAAGTTTCCTATAATTTTCATTTTTCAAATTTCATACACCAAACTTTTCTTTCAGAAGCATAAAATATATTCAATTTATAAAGAAAAAGAAAAAAATTTTTAGACCTATTTAATTTTACATAACACAAAAAGTGTAAGTTTTCCAACCCTGGAGTCATAATTTTGGATTTTTCTGATTATTGATTCCAATCTAGTTCTTTAAAAAATACATAAAATATGTTAAGTAAAAAAAGCAAGCTTTTTTGAAGTTTTTTTCAGTTAAAACGATTTTTTCAGTTTTGTCGCTTTTTTCTCGTTTTGGCGATTTTGTCTGTTTTTGGAGGTTTTTTTCATTTTGGCGATTTTTTTCTGTTGTTGGGCTTTTCTTCATTTTGGAGATTTTTCTCATTTTGACGATTTTTTCTGTTTTTTGGGTTTTTTTTCGCGATTTTTTGGCGATTTTTTTGTTTTTTTTCGTTTTGGTGATTTTTTTCATTTTGGCGATTTTTTTTTTCATTTTGGCAATTTTTTTCTTTTTTTATGTTTTTTTTCGTTTTGGTGATTTTTTTCATTTTGGCGATTTTTTTTTTCATTTTGGCGATTTTTTTCTGTTTTTTAGTTTTTTTTCGTTTGGCGATTTTTTTTCATTTGGCGATTTTTTTCTGTTTTTAGGTTTTTTTTCGTTTTGGTGATTTTTTTCATTTTGGCGATTTTTTTCTTCATTTTGGCGATTTTTGTTTTCATTTTAGCAATTTTTCCGTTTTTTTGCGATTTATTTTAGTCTTAGAAATTTTTTTTTAATTTGGTGCTTTTTTTCGTTTTGGGGATTTTTTTTTCTGTTATTTAGGGTTTTTCTTTTTTTGACGATTTTTTCATTTTGGCGATTTTTTTCTGTGTTTTCGGGGTTTTTTCGTTTTGGCGATTTTTTTTCATTTTGACGATTTTTTTCTGTTTTTTAGGGTTTTTTTCGTTTTGGTGATTTTTTTCATTTTGGCGATTTTTTTTTCATTTTGGCGATTTTTTTTCTGTTTTTAGGTTTTTTCTTGTTTTGGCGATTTTTTATCATTTTGACGATTTTTTTCTGTTTTTTAGGTTTTTTTTTTCGTTTTGGCGATTTTTTTTTCATTTTAGCAATTTTTCCGATTTTTTGCGATTTATTTTAGTTTTATAAATTTTTTTTTTAATTTGGTGCTTTTTTTCGTTTTGGCGATTTTTTTCTGTTTTTGGCTTTTTTCATTTTGGCGATTTTTTTCTGTTTTTTGGGGTTTTTTCGTTTTGGCGATTTTTTTCATTTTGGCGATTTTTTTTTCATTTTGGCGATTTTTTTTCTGTTTTTTAGAGTTTTTTTCGTTTTGGTGATTTTTTTCGTTTTGGCGATTTTTGCTTGTTTTTGGCGATTTTTTTCGGTTTGGCGATCTTATATTTTTTTATTTTTTCATTTTTACCGTTTTTGAAAATTTCAAGAGTTTTGCTCTTACGGTTTCCAAGATACAGCAAATTGTGAAATTACATAGTCAAAATTGCATTAACTGATGGAACACCCTTTAATTAAAATTTTTTTAAATTTTTGTGTTAATTTTTGTAGTTTGTATAAAAATACACTAACCTTACAAATTTCAAGTGTATATACATACAATTGTATATATACTACATGGGATTTTAAAATTTTTCGTTGCTCGTTTTGGAACACCCTTTAATTTCCAATTATCATGTATTTGTTGTTGTAGCGGCTAAAGGTCTACATACTGTGTCCAAATTTCAGGTCTGTAGCTCTTACGGTTCTCGAGAAAATACTAATATAGTTTTAGACATAGTTAATTTTACATAACACAAAAAGTTAAAGTTTTCCAACCCTGGAAACGTCGTTTTAATTTTTTTGTATTTTTTTAATTTAAAATTCCAATTTTAGTCGTACTGAAGTGTAAAATATGTACATTTATTAAAAAAAAATATAAATTTGTTTTCGGGAGTTACTTTTATATGGCAAAATGAAGTTTAAGTTTTCCAGCTCTGCAATCGTCTGCCCGATTTTGCTGAATTTCAATACCAATCTATTTTGGAAATTTTCTGACACACCAGTCCAAGAACGAAGTCTCTAGCTCTTCTGGGAGCTTCGGAAAACCGATTTCACGTACAGACAGACGGACAGACAGACAGACGGACAGACGGACAGACCGACAGACGGACAGACGGACATCGCTTATTCGTCTTCCCTATGCATAAGGATCCAGAATATATATATTATATGGGTCGCTTATTGATATTATAGAAATTACAAACGGAATGACAAACCTATATATACCCTTTTACCATTTTTGTTGGTAAAGGGTATAAAAATTTAAGACAACATAGGCAAAATTAATGTTACCATATAGTGAAACATTTACATTTTTAAATTGTACCAAGTAACTCGCGGTAGTACAACGGTACCAACGGTGTGTGTGTTCAGACTATCGATCATGTTCGACACTCAAACCTTCATTCAAGAAAAAAATTAGACACATAAACACAGAAAAAACTCAAATTCGAAGCGCATTATTGCTAACAACATTTTTTTTTAATAAATAATTTTAATGTTTTCTTATCTTTAACAACTCCTCGTACGATGTAGTCTTAATACTTTGTCTTTAATATCACGCACAGCCTTGCATTTAATAAAAATATGTAAATTCCTTAAAAAAAATAATTTTCCACGTCCATCTTGTGTTTTTTATACTACAAAAATATCTCTTGACTGACGTTTTTTGGTACACACTATCAGTCAAATATAAATATAGCCGCTGACGTTCACTCAACCAAAAAAAAATCTGTGGTTGACTGTTGACTGACGAAATTCGTATTCGCACTATCGATCAATGTAAAATTTGAACAGAACTGTCACTCATGTTCGATAATGTGTACCCCACTTTAGATCCGTGACTAAGGCCCAATAATTGACTTCTTTATCTTTATATGGGCATTTCTCCGAGAAATTCCACTCTTTGTCGCGTGCGACAGCAAGCAATTAACCTTGCATTTCTGAACAACGTGACTCGAGTTTTCTCAAAATTTTACCTAACGTAGAGTTGCTGACAGCCTACACAAATATATAAAGAAATAGAAAAAAATTCGTTTTCTTAAAAAAACAAGTAAGAGTGCTATATTCGGCTGTGCCGAATCTTATATACCCTTTACCAACGTACGTACATATATATAGTATACAGACACGTACATACATATTTGTTTTGTGAAAAAATTTTTAATTTTTTTAAAGTTTCCATCTTTGGAGCTATAATTTTCATTTTTCAAATTTCATACACCAAACTTTTCTTTCAGAAGCATAAAATATATTCAATTTATAAAGAAAAAGAAAAAAATTTTTAGACCTATTTAATTTTACATAACACAAAAAGTGTAAGTTTTCCAACCCTGGAGTCATAATTTTGGATTTTTCTGATTATTGATACCAATCTAGTTCTTTAAAAAATACATAAAATATGTTAAGTGAAAAAAGCACGAAATAAGCAAAAACTTAGTTTCATTTAATTCCTTTAATATTAAACAAGTAAGAGTGCTATATTCGGCTATGCCGAATCTTATATACCCTTTACCAACGTACGTACATATATATAGTATACAGACACGTACATACATATTTGTTTTGTGAAAAAATTTATCATTTTTTTAAAGTTTCCATCTTTGGAGCTATAATTTTCATTTTTCAAATTTCATACACCAAAATTTTCTTTCAGAAGCATAAAATATATTCAATTTATAAAAAAAAGAAAAAAATTTTTAGACCTATTTAATTTTACATAACACAAAAAGTGTAAGTTTTCCAACCCTGGAGTCATAATTTTGGATTTTTCTGATTATTGATACCAATCTAGTTCTTTAAAAAATACATAAAATATGTTAAGTGAAAAAAGCAAGAACGAAATAAGCAAAACCTTAGTTTCATTTAATTCCTTTAATATTAAAAAAATCAGTTAAGTGCGACTTTGAATCGCGCACGAAAGGAAGGTTTTTTGCTTTTTTGAAGTTTTTTTCAGTTAAAACGATTTTTTCAGTTTTTTCGCTTTTTTCTCGTTTTGGCGATTTTGTCTGTTTTTGGAGGTTTTTTTCATTTGGCGATTTTTTTCTGTTGTTGGGCTTTTCTTCATTTTGGAGATTTTTCTCATTTTGACGATTTTTTCTGTTTTTTGGGTTTTTTTTCGCGATTTTTTTGTTTTTTTTTTCGTTTTGGTGATTTTTTTCATTTTGGCGATTATTTTTCATTTTGGCAATTTTTTTCTTTTTTTTATGTTTTTTTCGTTTTGGTGATTTTTTTCATTTTGGCGATTTTTTTTTCATTTTGGCGATTTTTTTTTATTTTGGCGATTTTTTTCTGTTTTTTAGTTTTTTTTTCGTTTTGGCGATTTTTTTTCTTTTTTTTGGCGATTTTTTTCTGTTTTTTAGGTTTTTTTTCGTTTTGGCGATATTTTTCATTTTGGCGATGTTTTTTTCATTTTAGCAATTTTTTGTTTTTTTGCGATTTATTTTAGTCTTAGAAATTTTCTTTTAAATTAGTGCTTTTTTTCATTTTGGCAATTTTTTTCTGTTTTTTTGGGGTTTCTTTCGTTTTGTTGATTTTTTTTCATTTTGGCGATTTTTTTATCATTTTGGCGATTTTTTTCTGTTTTTAGGTTTTTTTTTCGTTTTAGTGATTTTTTTCATTTTGGCGATTTTTTTTTTCATTTTGGCGATTTTCTTTCATTTTGGCGATTTCTGTTTTCATTTTAGCAATTTTTCCGTTTTTTGCGATTTATTTTAGTCTTAGAAATTTTTTTTAATTTGGTGCTTTTTTTCGTTTTGGCGATTTTTTTTTTCTGTTATTTAGGTTTTTTCTTTTTTTTTTTGCGATTTTTTTCATTTTGGCGATTTTTTTCTGTTTTTTAGGGTTTTTTTCGTTTTGGTGATTTTTTTCATTTTGGCGATTTTTTTTCATTTTGGCGATTTTTTTCTGTTTTTATACCCTTTACCAACAAAAATGGTAAAAGGGTATATATAGGTTTGTCATTCCGTTTGTAATTTCTATAATATCAATAAGCGATCCATAAAATATATATATTCTGGATCCTTATGCATAGGGAAGACGAATAAGCGATGTCCGTCTGTCCGTCTGTCCGTCTGTCCGTCTGTCCGTCTGTCCGTCTGTCCGTCTGTCCGTCTGTCCGTCTGTCCGTCTGTCCGTCTGTCCGTCTGTCTGTACGTGAAATCGGTTTTCCGAAGCTCCCAGAAAAGCTAGAGACTTCGTTCTTGGACTGGTGTGTCAGAAATTTTCCAAAATAGATTGGTATTGAAATTCAGCAAAATCGGGCAGACGATTGCAGAGCTGGACAACTTAAACTTCATTTTGCCATATAAAAGTAACTCCCGAAAACAAATTTTTATTTTTTTTAATAAATGTACATATTTTACACTTCAGTACGACTAAAATTGGAATTTTAAATAAAAAAAATACAAAAAAATTAAAAAGACGTTTCCAGGGTTGGAAAACTTTAACTTTTTGTGTTATGTAAAATTAACTATGTCTAAAACTATATTAGTATTTTCTCGAGAACCGTAAGAGCTAGAGACCTGAAATTTGGACACATTATGTAGACCTTTGGCCGCTATAACAACAAATACATGATAATTGGAAATTAAAGGGTGTTCCAAGACGAACAACGAAAAATTTTAAAATCCCATGTAGTATATATACAATTGTACACTTGAAATTTGTAAGGTTAGTGTATTTTTATACAGACTACAAAAATTAACACAAAAATTTTAAAAAATTTAAATTAAAGGGTGTTCCATCAGTTAATGCAGTTTTGGCTATGTAATTTTGACAATTTGCTGTATCTTGGAAACCGTAAGAGCAAAACTCTTGAAATTTTCAAAAACGGTAAACCTGAAAAAATAAAAAATTATAAAATCGCCAAACCGAAAAAAATCGCCAAAAACAAGAAAAAATCGCCAAAACGAAAAAAAGCACCAAATTAAAAAAAAATTCTAAGACTAAAATAAATCGCAAAAAAAAAACTGAAAAATTGCTAAAATGAAAACAAAAATCGCCAAAATGAAAGAAAATCGCCAAAATGAAAGAAAATCGCCAAAATGAAAATCGCCATAATGAAAAAAATCACCAAAACAAAAAAAAACCCTAAAAAACAGAAAAAAATCGCTAAAATGAAAAAAAAATCGCCAAAATGAAAAAAACCCCAAAAAAACAGAAAAAAATCGCCAAAATGAAAAAAGACAAAAACAGAAAAAAAAATCGCCAAAACGAAAAAAAGCACCAAATTAAAAAAAAGTTTCTAAAACTAAAATAAATCGCAAAAAAACGGAAAAATTGCTAATATGAAAAAAAATCGCCAAAACGAAAAAAAAACCTAAAAAACAGAAAAAAATCGCCAAAATGAAAAAAAATCGCCAAAAAAAAAAAAAACCTAAAAAACTGAAAAAAATCGCCAAAATGAAAAAAAAAATCGCCAAAATGAAAAAAAAATCACAAAAACGAAAAAAACCCTAAAAAACAGAAACAATCGCCAAAATGAAAAAAATCGCCAAAAAAAAGAAAAAACCTAAATAACAGAAAAAAAATCGCCAAAACGAAAAAAAGCACCAAATTAAAAAAAAATTTCTAAGACTAAAATAAATCGCAAAAAAACGGAAAATTTGCTAAAATGAAAACAAAAATCGCCAAAATGAAAGAAAATCGCCAAAATGAATTAAAAATCGCCAAAATGAAAAAAATCACCAAAACGAAAAAAAAACCTAAAAACAGAAAAAAATCGCCAAAATGATAAAAAAATCGCCAAAATGAAAAAAAATCACCAAAACGAAAAAACCCCAAAAAACAGAAAAAAATCGCCAAAATGAAAAAAAGCACTAAATTAAAAGAAAATTTCTAAGACTAAAATAAATCGCAAAAAAACGAAAAAATTGCTAAAATGAAAAAAAAATCGCCAAAATGAAAAATATCGCTAAAACGAAAAAAAACCTAAAAAACAGAAAAAAATCGCCAAAATTAAAAAAAATCGCCAAAACGAAAAAAAACTAAAAAACAGAAAAAAATCGCCAAAATGAAAAAAAATCGCCAAAATGAAAAAAAAATCGCCAAAATGAAAAAAATTACCAAAACGAAAAAAACATAAAAAAAGAAAAAAATTGCCAAAATGAAAAAAAATCGCCAAAATGAAAAAAATCACCAAAACGAAAAAAAAACAAAAAAATCGCGAAAAAACCCAAAAAACAGAAAAAATCGTCAAAATGAGAAAAATCTCCAAAATGAAGAAAAGCCCAACAACAGAAAAAAATCGCCAAAATGAAAAAAACCTCCAAAAACAGACAAAATCGCCAAAACGAGAAAAAAGCGACAAAACTGAAAAAATCGTTTTAACTGAAAAAAACTTCAAAAAAGCAAAAAACCTTCCTTTCGTGCGCGATTCAAAGTCGCACTTAACTGATTTTTTTAATATTAAAGGAATTAAATGAAACTAAGTTTTTGCTTATTTCGTTCTTGCTTTTTTCACTTAACATATTTTATGTATTTTTTAAAGAACTAGATTGGTATCAATAATCAGAAAAATCCAAAATTATGACTCCAGGGTTGGAAAACTTACACTTTTTGTGTTATGTAAAATTAAATAGGTCTAAAAATTTTTTTCTTTTTCTTTATAAATTGAATATATTTTATGCTTCTGAAAGAAAAGTTTGGTGTATGAAACTTGAAAAATGAAAATTATAGCTCCAAAGATGGAAACTTTAAAAAAATTATAAATTTTTTCACAAAACAAATATGTATGTACGTGTCTGTATACTATATATATATGTACGTACGTTGGTAAAGGGTATATAAGATTCGGCACAGACGAATATAGCACTCTTACTTGTTTAGGTTTTTTTTCGTTTTGGCGATTTTTTTCATTTAAGCAATTTTTCCGTTTTTTTGCGATTTATTTTAGTTTTAGAATTTTTTTTTTAATTTGGTGCTTTTTTCGTTTTGGCGATTTTTTTTTCTGGTTTTTTTCATTTTGGCGATTTTTTTCTGCTTTTTAGGGTTTTTTTTCGTTTTGGTGATTTTTTTCATTATGGCGATTTTCATTTTGGCGATTTTCTTTCATTTTGGCGATTTTTGTTTTCATTTTAGCAATTTTTCCGTTATTTTTTGCGATTTATTTTAGTCTTAGAATTTTTTTTAATTTGGTGCTTTTTTTCGTTTTGGCGATTTTTTCTTGTTTTTGGCGATTTTTTTCGGTTTGGCGATTTTATAATTTTTTATTTTTTCAGTTTTACTGTTTTTGAAAATTTCAAGAGTTTTGCTGTTACGGTTTCCAAGACACAGCAAATTGTCAAAATTACATAGTCAAAATTGCATTAACTGATGGAACACCCTTTAATTTAAATTTTTTTAAATTTTGTAGTCTGTATAAAAATACACTAACCTTACAAATTTCAAGTGTACAATTGTATATATACTACATGGGATTTTAAAATTTTTCGTTGCTCGTTTTGGAACACCCTTTAATTTCCAATTATCATGTATTTGTTGTTGTAGCGGCCAAAGGTCTACATACTGTGTCCAAATTTCAGGTCTCTAGCTCTTACGGTTCTCGAGAAAATACTAATATAGTTTTAGACATAGTTAATTTTACATAATACAAAAAGTTAAAGTTTTCCAACCCTGGAAACGTCTTTTTAATTTTTTTGTATTTTTTTTTATTTAAAATTCCAATTTTAGTCGTACTGAAGTGTAAAATATGTACATTTATTAAAAAAAATAAAAATTTGTTTCGGGAGTTACTTTTATATGGCAAAATGAAGTTTAAGTTTTCCAGCTCTGCAATCGTCTGCCCGATTTTGCTGAATTTCAATACCAATCTATTTTGGAAAATTTCTGACACACCAGTCCAAGAACGAAGTCTCTAGCTCTTCTGGGAGCTTCGGAAAACCGATTTCACGTACAGACAGACGGACAGACGGACAGACGGACATCGCTTATTCGTCTTCCCTATGCATAAGGATCCAGAATATATATATTTTATGGATCGCTTATTGATATTATAGAAATTACAAACGGAATGACAAACCTATATATACCCTTTTACCATTTTTGTTGGTAAAGGGTATAAAAAATTCAGTAAAGTGCGACTTTGACTCGCGCAGTTTTTTTCAGTTTAAACGATTTTTTCAGTTTTGTCGCTTTTTTCTCATTTTGGCCATTTTTTTCTGTTTTTTTTTTCATTTTGGCGATTTTTTTTTCTGTTTTTTGGGGGTTTATTTTAATTTTGCCGACTTTTTTTTCATTTTGGTGATTTTTTTGGCAATTCTTTTTCCATTTTGGCGATTTTTTCCTATTTTGGGATTTTTTTTCATTTTAGCGATTTTTTTTCATTTTGGCGATTTTTTTCCGTTATTTGGGGTTTTTTTTGTTTTGGCGATTTTTTTTTTTCATTTTGGCAATTTTTTTTATTTTGGCGATTTTTTTCTCTTTTTGGGGGTTTATTTTCATTTTGGAGATTTTTTTCCTTTTGGCGATTTTTTTAATATTTAGATTTTTTTTATTTTGGCGTTTTTTTCATTTTGGCGATTTTTTTTCATTTTGGCGTTTTTTTTTTCATTTTGGCGATTTTTTTTCTGTTTTTTGGGTTTTTTTTCATTTTGGAGATTTTTTTCATTTTGGCGATTTTTTCCTTTTTGGCGATTTTTTTACTGTTTTGGGGTTTTTTTTAATTTTGGCGATTTTTTTTCTGTTTTTGGGGCTTTTTTCATTTTGGAGATTTTTTTAATTTTGGTGAATTTTTTTTTTTATTTTGGCGATTTTTTCCTGTTTTTGGGTTTTTTTTCATTTTGGCGATTTTTTTCATCTTGGCGACTTTTTCATTTTAACGATTTTTTCCTATTTTTTGGGGTTTTTTTTCGTTTTGGCCATATTTTTCGTTTTGGCGATTTTTTTTTCATTTTGGTGTTTTTTTCATTTTGGCGATTTTCTTTCATTTTAGCGATTTTTTTTACTGTTTTGGGGTTTTTTTTAATTTTGGCGATTTTTTTCTGTTTTTTGGGCTTTTTTCATTTTGGAGATTTTTTTAATTTTGGCGATTTTTTTTTATTTTGGCGATTTTTTCCTGTTTTTGGGTTTTTTTCATTTTGGCGATTTTTTTCATCTTGGCGACTTTTTTTAATTTTAAATTTTTTTCTTTTTTTGGGGTTTTTTTTTCGTTTTGGCCATTTTTTTCGTTTTGGCGATTTTTTTTCATTTTGGGGTCTTTTTCATTTTGGCGATTTTCTTTCATTTTAGCGATTTGTTTTACTGTTTTGGGGTTTTTTTTAATTTTGGCGATTTTTTTCTGTTTTTGGGGCTTTTTTTCATTTTGGAGATTTTTTTAATTTTGGCGATTTTTTTTTATTTTGACGATTTTTTCCTGTTTTTGGGTTTTTTTCATTTTGGCGATTTTTTTCATCTTGGCGACTTTTTTTAATTTAAAATTTTTTTTTCTTTTTTTGGGGTTTTTTTCGTTTTGGCCATTTTTTTCGTTTTGGCGATTTTTTTTTCATTTTGGGGTTTTTTTTCATTTTGGCGATTTTCTTTCATTTTAGCGATTTTTTTTTATTTTAGCAATTTTTCCGGTTATTCGCGATTTATTTTAGTCTTAGAAATTTTTTTTGTAATTTGGTGCTTTTTTTCGTTTTAGCGATTTTTTTTTTGTTTTTTGCGATTTTTTTCGGTTTGGCGATTTTATAATTTTTTGTTTTTTTAGTTTTACCGTTTTTGAAAATTTCAAGAGTTTTGCTCTTACGGTTTCCAAGATACAGCAAGTTGTCAAAATTGCATATCAAAAGTGCATTAACTGACGGAACACCCTTTAATTTAAATTTTTGGAAATTTTAGTGTTAATTTTTGAAGTCTGTATAAAAATACACTAACCTTACAAATTTCAAGTGTATATACATACATACATACAATTGTATGTATATTACATGGGATTTTAACATTTTTCGTTGCTCGTTTTGCAACACCCTTTAATTTCCAGCTCTCACGCATTTGTTGTTGTAGCGGCCAAAGGGTTACACACTGTGTCCAAATTTCAGGTCTCTAGCTCTTACGGTTCTCGAGAAAATACTAATATAGTTTTAGACATAGTTAATTTTACATGACACAAAAAGTTAAAGTTTTCCAACCCTGGAAACGTCTTTTTAAATTTTTTATATTTTTTCAATTTAAAATTCTAATTTTAGTCGTACTGAAGTGTAAAATAAGTTTTTTTATTAAAATAAAAATAAAAATTTGTTTTCGGTAGTTACTTTTATATGGCAAAATAAAGTTTAAGTTTTCCAGCTCTGCAATGGTCTGCTCGATTATGCTGAATTTCAATACCAATCTATTTTGGAAAATTTCTGACACACCAGTCCAAGAACGAAGTCTCTAGCTCTTCTGGAAAACCGATTTCACGTACAGACAGACGGACAGACGGACAGACGGACAGACGGACAGACGGACAGACGGACAGACGAACAGACGGACAGACGGACAGACGGACATCGCTTATTCGTCTTCCCTATGCATAAGGATCCAGAATATATATATTTTATGTGTCGCTTATTGATATTATAGAAATTACAAACGGAATGACAAACCTATATATACCCTTTTACCATTTTTGTTGGTAAAGGGTATAAAAACAAGCATATTTGCTTGGTGTTGCACGCTACAAAAAGTTGACATTCCTGTGGAAATGCCCATGTGCCACAAAGTTGAGAGACATTTAAATGAAACTTAAATGCCCAACCTTGCGTATTTAAATTCTATTTAAGTTTTGCAAGCATATTATATGTTTTGTACTGATGTGGTTTATTGAAAACATGTATATGAACATCATGTGATCGTATTAAAAAGAATTTCATTAAATTTTCATAAGTATATAATATATACAATACATAGTTTCATATCATGGAATAAATACATAAATTGAAAAAAGCATTCACGCGACTTTCATTTCTAGCTTTATCAGAATGTTTACGCTTCCCTTTAATTTTTGATGCCAGAAGTTATCTCAACCTTTTCTGATTGTCTGTCGCTGAAAGATCGTAGATCTGTACATCTGGGCAATCGATTATTTCTGAAAATGGGGTAAAATTACAGCTACCTGGATCTTCTCAGAGAAGTACGTGTTAAGTTTTGTGAAAGCTATGTATGACTACTATTTGCCGTTAAAGTCAAATCTGTGGGGTATTTTTAGTTCGCTGAGGGAAACGATTCTCGATCCCAACATTTTATTTTATTTTTTAACTCAACCCAGGGCGTATGACGACTGTCCGTTTGTGGGCATATTATCTCCGAAGCTGTGGCTACTTTTGTGCATTCATCTTCAATTCCCTCTCTCTGGTTGCCGTTATACCCTAGAAGGCAGACTATTTTGGAAACTAGGATTCCTGAAAAAATTGCTTCTATTGTCTTGTAGCTAGTAGGCGTTAGGCTACTTTAAAAGCTCCAAGTTGCAATATAAGCTCAAAGTTTGGTATTGGAAGAAGCGCTACTCAGATAGCCCACAGTTACCTAGGGCAGACTATCCAATGATCTTTGGAAAGAACCCACGTGCACTTCTGTTTTAAATCATAGGTGAATATTGTCAGTATATCTAGGCTTTTCTTAGAAAAAGTGTAGCTCCAACATCTGCTCTGTGACTATGAGGCCTTCATTCTTTCTAAAGAAACGATTCTTTCTTAACCTTGATTGTCTAAGACAAGCACCTGTTGAATTTTGTAAAAAATTTCGAGCGGTCCTTAGTAGCATAATCGCCAAGACTCACTAGCCTTTCAATATAAATTACTTGGTTTTTGGTGAAAAAGATGAACTGCAAGTCATTTTAAGGAAAAAGTAGTCTCATTCTGAAAGTTTCATATTATGCGAACTCGGATTACTGTCTTACCAAACGATTTTTTATTAACTCCGTGGAAATCCTTTTATTTTAATTTTTTATTTTTTGCTATTTAACTTATCGCCCTGTGAAACAAGATACGATGCAGTCACTTGGTTGGTTGATTCTTTTCATTGAGTTACATTAGCCTACGGAGTTGGTGGTGGATTAATTATTTAAGATAGATGTTTACGTGACCTTGCATGCGTTCTATTCACTTTTTAGTTGTTTAAAGATTAATGCAATTAGATTGTCTTGAAAGCTAGATAACAGTATTATCACTGATTTTTCCATTAAGCCAAAACCGACAGCTCTACTATCTTGATTTTGTAATTCGTGAAGATGTGGAGAACTATAAAAATATTCCTATTTTACTTTTATTTTCTCATGAAATTATGTTTTCACTTATTATTTACTCAAGGTCAGCAAAACGAAGTTTCACCTAAATTGGATTTCGATGAAGCCGAAGACAAATATAACAGCACTGTGCCCATTGTAACCAGTAACAAGCAGGGAAAAAGTGATGAAAGAGAAAATGAAAGTGATGGAGAGAAAAAGGGCAAATCTGGACCCAAAATACATGGCGTTCGAGTAACAGTGGACACAGGAGATACACACAAATCTAAAGGTAATTTGCTGGAAACGAAAACCTGACAATATGACTAGACTTGCACATTGCAAAAAATTATTTCCAGAATCCAAAGAAAGTGTGGAAATAACAGATTTGGGCAAGAACAAAAAGAAAGTTGGTATACACACGGATATAACATTCGAAATTACAGCAGATGCAGATGAGCACATTAACAAAACAAGTCGTGAGCAAGACGTTGATAAAGGTACGTACATATGCATGTACATATGTTGAATTTGTAAAGAAACTTCTTACACTGTCACCATTTTTGTTTAAAGAAGATGCCAGTGTTCCCATTTACAAGGGCCGCGGGGGTTCTAATCATAAAAATCGTAAGCCCTACGATCCCAAAACTCATTGGAATCCCAACTACTCGAGCGAAAGAAGGAATTATCCTTCCGGTCCAGGATCTTATCCCAACTACTATCCCGAATATTATCCCCGTAATGTGCCTGTTTACATTAGTTCGGCGGATGCCCGAGGAGCTGGAAGTCCTATTTATCGGGAATCGGATGGCTGGAATAGTTATATACCACGCTGGACTACTGAACGTTCGATGTATGTGGATGCCTACAATAAGCCCACCGATGTAACGGCATATAGAAACAATGCTTGGAAGCCCTGTTATTGCATGATAAATGGCAACGATTATAGAAAACGTCGCGATAATACACCCCACTATCATTATCAGCCCCAGGATATTGCAAGTGTGTTCAAAGCCACCAGTTCGGTGATAGAAATTTTAGATGGCAAATTGGAGAGACCGTTTTCGCGAAAGTAAAGCCTTTATAGTGTTAAATAATTTGCTTAGTTTGAATATCAAGCGGTGTGCGAACCAAAGCACTACATCAATAGTTTTCCAAAGAATTGCCTCAGTCTAGCAGTATTAAATAATTATTTCATTTAATTTACGTATTGGAATTGTAATTTCCTAGAATTCTTCTTATCAGCTTACAAGTTTTATTTGAGCGATTACAAAATTGTTTTGCTTTGAATATATAAAATTAATAAAAATTAGTTAAAAGACGTTTATTTTTGTAATATTTCGTAATTTATTTTATTATTAAATTAATAAGTATTAATCTTAAACGTCAAGAAAAACTGACATAAAGTCTTTCAACTGTGTCTATACTTATGTGTGGAGACTGTAGCTGCTTAATTTGCCGTTGTCATCGAGAGTAGAGGTGGCGGCTTTGTAACCGGAACGGTGACCATTAATGTCGTAATTTTCACTTTCACCAGTGGACAATTCCTTGAAGTTGTTCACTTGACCTTCAGGACCAAACTGTAAGTAGAAAGTTGATTATTTAATAAGGAAATGCAAAGTAGTTTTTCGCAAAGCTTACAAAAATTTATTTTTTTAAATTATTATAAAGTTTGACTTGTTTTTCTGTTATTTTTTTTGACTCGTATTAACTCATACAAAGTGTTATTTAAGTTGTCTTTATATATTTCGTTTATGCTCAAGAAACTCTTAAGATTCTAATATTTTGGAAATAAGTTGGAAGTCTACTGAAGAGTTTACATTGGGGCAACTAATATTTAAAAAGCATTAAAACTTGCAAGGAATTTTTCTTTGGATTCATTAATTAATAAAAAGTGATATTTAAGTTGTCGATGTGTGTTGAAGGGTAGGGCATGAGTCACGGAGAATGTGGCTGAAAACGAGGAGGTTGTGGTATATGTTGACAGTCAGTCAAAAGTTTTAAGGGACATATTATCAGATCGAAACTATCTAGCGAATGCCTAAAGAATATGTATTACTTAAAGTTATACTAAGTTCCAGGATATTTCAATGCTGAAGGGAACAAGACTACCGACCATATAAGGGATCAATATCAAATGAAGCATTAATTTAGGGATAATCGAATTTTTTTTCCTATCAATAGTGTTCCCGCAAGACTATCTCTTTGGCTATTTACCCATAAAATGTGAAATGGCAGAGTAACGGATGTGCTTGCTGCGCTGCCTGCCATGTGCAGCATCACCTAGACTTTCTGTGAATTCAAAAGAAGATAGAAGTGAAGCCTTTCGCAGTGGATCTTCCAGGTCGTACCAGTGACTTAATACCGCGGGCAGAGGCAATGGTTGCCTGACGTGGTGATGCGTCCGCATCATCCATTGCAGAAAGCTAATTGTGGACTTCATCTAACCCCAAGTGGTTAAATAGATAATTCTCAACATTGCAAGTATTTGAGTAGTGACATTATGCCGGTAATTGGTGACTTATTTTCTTGTAGAACCCTTGGTGGGTGTGAACAACCATGTTTGTTGACTATCAAAATTTATCAGATAATAGTTTTTGGTCTCCAGTGCTAACTCAATTAGTGATTGATGTATTGCGGTTAACCAGACACTATTCTAGATGCTGTTGTCATACAACAGACATTGCTCTGACTACGGTAATAGCAGCAAGAGCTTCCAAATCTCTAGTACCTCAGTAAGGTACATCTTCATAGACAGGGATATGTATGTTCGTACATTGAAACCTATGTGTTCCTTTTAAGTCAATAGTGCTTTTGAATTGTGCATCGGGTCGCTGGTAGATGCTCAAATTTACCAGATGTTAAGACCACCGTGAGCTAGGCTGTAATGGCAGGTGAGCACGTAAATCGGTAATACACAATTTCATAATACTGAGTACTGCCTTATACCTTACTTGGTGAGATCTCAACTACTCTTGGGCATGAACAGAAGCTTTATAAATGTTTTCATGAAAATGCTGGCTAGTCCATGTTCTGTCAGGGTAACGACTAGCAGATATAAGTCTGGATAAGATCCCAAATGATATTAGGCATTATCCTTTCAGGTTAAGCCCAACTAAATTTTCAAGATGTTGAAAAAATTCAATTGATCAAATAAAATAATCACTCCAATGTCTTATTTCAAATTTTTTAAATAACTCAACAGGCGGTAAGAAAAGTCTAATCGGCAATTTCCTTTATTGTCTGTCTTTGGTGGTTTCTGGCACAGAGTGGAATGTACCATTAATTTTCTGTGTTAGTAGTCATATCAGTAGCACACCTCCTCTTTTTCCTGAATTCATAGAATTCAAAACAAATTCAGATGTTTTGAACAAATTCTGTAAATCAGTTAAAATGCCTCTTGGTTAATTTTAGCGGAATAAAAATAGCCTAAAATCATTTAAGTGGACTTAGAGGTAAAGCAATATAACTAAATTTTTTCTTAACTCACAATGACTTATAGAAATACCTTAATTACTCTCGTGCAAAAACTGCAAAATAAATATTTAAACTTACCTCAGATTGACTGGACCATTTGGAGGCCTTTTCCCATGATTTGGTCTTGTAACCAGCATTGCCGGTGCCGGTAGCAGCAAGATTGCCGAAACCACCAAATCCAGCAGTATTACCACTTTCAAAATTAGCAAGGTGATTGCTGTTGCCAGACGACACAGCTAAACGATTAGCTCCTGCATTAGCATTGTATTGAGTGCCACCAGTACGAGCGCCACCAACTGACATACCTCGGGCTTGTATCTCAGCTAAACGTCTGGCCTCTGACATGTAGTTGCTCAGGCCAGAGGCAGAACTAGAAGCACCAAAAGAAGATTCAGCTCCAAATTGAGAACCGAATTTGGATTCGCTACCGAAAGAGGAACCGAATTTGGATTGACTAGCCAAGTCAGAGCCAAATGATGAGGTGTCGGTGTAGGCACCACTGCTACCAAGTATACTGTGATGGCCGGCTCCGAAGCCAGAACTACCACCAAAGTTGGAGGCTGCCTGGTGTGAAGTACCGAAACCAGTCTTGAACAAGGAGTTGGAGTTGGAGTTGACCGATGTCACGGCATCAGAGCCTAATAATTAATAATAATACATTAACATTTAAAAATTTTCAGCTATATTTGCAAATTAAAAGTCACCAAAAGTGCTGGAAGGTGCAGTGTAGGCAGAACTACCGAAGTAACCATTCTTGATACCAGTATGACCACCAGTAACCAAATGGCCCAATTGAGAACCAGCAGTAGAATCAACTGAACTTTGATGAACAAAAGAAGAGCTGACAGAAGGAATAGTGTGTACAAATACTTGAGGTTGACTTGCAGTGGTTGTAACTTTACGGATCTTCAAATAGGATTCTTCACCACCAGCTGGAGAGTTGACAACTAGTTGAACGGGTGCCTGTTGGACATGTTGTGATTTAACGTGAACATACTTTTCAGAGCTACCTGCAGGGGCCCCATAATGGACAATGGGAACAGCTTGGTTTCGCACACGATGTTCTTCATGGCGAACATAGTTTTCAGAACCTTCCGAGTTAGGAGCGAACTGAATGACGGGAACTGAGGCTTGACTTTGAGTGCGACGTTCTTCATGATGCACATAGTTTTCAGCACCACTGGTAGATGGCACATTGTATACAACTGGGGTAGCAGCATTAGATAAACGACGTTCTTCATGACGGTAGTACTTTTCCGAACCACCTGAGGGAGAGGTGTAAATGAGAGGAGTGGCAACTTGATTATCGCTACGAAGTTCTTCATGGCGTAAATAGTTTTCATGACCACTAGCACCACCGCTCACATAAATTTCGGGTACAACTTGCTGCACATTCTCGGCAGCAGAGCTTTCCAAAAAAGAGGATGAACCACTACCACCTGCAACGGGAATAACCACTGAAGAACCGCCATGAGAGCCAGTGGAGCCATATGATCCGCTGGCAAAGTTGGCGTTGCTGCCAAAAGATGAGGATGCAGCGAAATTGGCACCATGACTAGCACCAAAATTAGAAGAAGCTGAAGAACTATATTCAGCATTACCGCCCGAGCTTGATCCATATTCGCTAGCAGACAAACCAGACGACGACAAGCCAACGGTGCCAACTCCTGCACCACCTAGGCCACCATAAGTTCCAACTTCTTCAAAGTCAGCATGTTGACCATCGTAAACATCGCCAATTTTTCTCTTTGCCTCTTCCACAGTTTGATGATGTTGGCTGTAATGCCTGAAATTTAGTAGGAAATAGTTCACGAACACTGTTTAGGGTTTAGTAAACATTTTTACTTGCTTGTAACAGTTTTACTCACAAGCAATTAAAAATGCTTTTCAGCTATTGTTAGTCTTTGATGATTTTGAAAAATGTTAAGTGATTTTTTTTTTTTTTTTTGTACCAAACCAATTAGGGAATAATTAAATTAAATTTTACTACAAACTCCTTTGTCATTCCTTTAATTGTTCAGGTACTTACAACGTATGAAAATCAACTCCACTAGAAAATTGCAAAATAATATAAAAAAAATATAAAAATAAATTGAATAAATAATGGTTGCCTTAAGAAATGATGTTTTCTTAAATAATAATAATTAAAATATCGATAACAATATTTACCGCTCATGCAATTCTTCTGCAAAAAGAAAGAAAAAAAATTCATTAATATATTAGGAAACCGGATGTTCTATGATAATAAAATGTATCATCTAAAACGTGTTTATAGTTAAATTAAAACAAAGACTTATCATAAATTTTTCAAGAAATACACGTACTTAGAATAATTTTGTTGTTGCACAGACTAAAGGTTATCAAAAAGTGTTTGAAACAAATTTGTCTTCCAAATATAGTTGATGGCAATAGAATATTGAAATTAAAGCAAGCTTATGATCTTAAAAGAACCAAGGCTTTTCTATGCGTTTGCGTATTTTAAAAATTTATCCCGGAGTTGACAATTTACAAAGAAACTAGACTGGTATACGAACATTGTCATGTTTCATAGGCTATGGTGTCCAATACGGTGGGTCGAAAAAATTTTTGCCTGTCACCCATTAGAACGAATTAAATGGCAATGATGTTTCTTAAGCAGGTACAAAAATGTTTTGCCACGCCCCAAAATACGAGTACGTGTAGCGCTTTTTCTTTTTTATATATAGCGCCCCCATTTAACGCCCGATCTCAACATGTTGCATATCGTTGTTCATGGCTTGACTATGACTTCATTTCGGCTTTCATGGTTTTTCAATCTAAGGTAAAACTAAATGCCGATCAGGTTAATTATGAACAGCAACGTGCGGTGGATAAAGGAAATTAAAAAAAAAATTGATAAATCAATTTAATATAAATGCCAGCTAGCAACACTAACTTTTTAACAAGCAACTATATAACCACTATTGTGAACAGCTATTAACGGAAATCTAATTCTCTTTGTAACCGCCTTCAGGAGCTTATCAACTCGTCTGTAGTTTTTTTTTTGCCATTGTTACTTCATTACAGGGTACGTTTTAGAGGGATTGTAAAAACTATTTTTTAGTCTGAGTATAGGTTTCAATTAGTCTCATTGTAAAAAGTGGACAGGGACACACACACAAATTTTTAAATTTGATTTTATGATATTCTACTTATTCGATTGCTGCGAAACCTAGCAAGCACATTGGCTTCTTGTAATTACACAATTTTCAAGCAGAAAAATGGGCGGGGCTATGCTCATTAAAGTTTATTATTATATTTCAGGTGGTTCTACTTAACCGATTTTTACGAGAGTTAGGCTAGTTTAGGCTGAAAAGAGGAGCCATTGCGCTCATGTCCGGGTACATACACATAAGCCAGCACAGACCTGTTGCGTCTTACATCTTGAGCTCGAAAATAGACACAATCTTCCGTTTAAGAAAATGGGCGAAGTAACGCCCATTAAAATGTAATATATATTTTTCTAATATAATAATATATATTATTTTTTTACCGACTTTTACAAAACTTAACACACAACCTGATTTCTGTAAAACACACAATTTAGCATTATAAAAAATAGGCGGAGTAACGCCCATTAACATTTAATTTTATATTTCACGGACTTCCTCTTAACCAGATCTTTGCATTGAGTCGGTTTTTTTGGCTGAATTATTTGAAACTACAAAATAGTAGGAGAAATATATTCTGTCGAAATATAAGTAGTAAATAAATAGAAATATAAAAATAAATATCGTTAAAAATAAACAAAATAATTGATTTTGTCAGCAAAAAAAAAGCAAAGGCTTGTTAGCTTGTTGGAAGTTAACCCGGATGTTGCAAAGGGACTCTGCTCAAAAGAGGCTGGCGAAAAAAAATGGGAGGAATATACGACAGAGATAAATAGTTTAGGTCCAAATTAAATGTTCTACTAATTTTTTTAACGATTTCCGCACTTTCACTACATCTCATTTTTGTCATTTGTCAGCTGTTATTTTATTTCCTTCAAATATATATTCACAATTTCGAATACCTACTTACTCATTCACAAATTTATCAACTGGTTTTCGTAAGAACTATTTCAACTTTAATTGAAAAATTTTTGCACGTTGCAACCAGTTGATGGTTGCTGTTCGTAATAAATCTGGATACCTTGAACAGTTTCCTTGTATTGCTCAATTTTTCATAAATGGCAAATATGACCTTTTACAAGTCACATTACATACGAGGACGGATCAATAAATGATCATGATCATGAAATGCAACACTGTTCCCATCAAGTACCATCTGTTAATAGACTATTGTCCAATTTTGAGCAAGTGTCGGCATTTACAGCTGTTCAAAACATACAACCTCGTGTATTTTTCTAAAAATTAAAAAAAAGTGAGTTTCGAGTGCTCATTAAACATTATATTTTGCGAAAAAAAAACGTCAATCAAACCAAGAAAAAGCTCAATAAATACTAGGGACTCTGCACCATCGATTTCAATGGTAAAAAAGTGCTTTACTGACTTTCGTTGTGGTCGCACAAGAACAATGACGCTGAACGTTCTGGACGGCCAATTAAAGTCAGTACACCCGAAAATGTCGAAAAAATCCACGATATGGTGTTGGCCGATCTAAGAGTAAAAGTGCGTGAGATTTTTGATGCCATAGGCTTTTCAAATGGCAGTGGTTTCAATTTTAAATGATCAGCTGGGTTTAAGGAAGTTGTCTGCAAGATGGGTGCCGCGTTTGCTCTCAATTGACCAAATTGTCAAACGTAAACGTGTGACAACTTCAAAGGGTTGTTTGGAGTTGTTTAACCGCAATCCGAATGAGTTTGTAACTGTGGATGAAACATGGATCCATTACTGTACTCCGGAGATCAAGCAGCAGTCTAAACCTGCTCCGAAGAAGGCCAAGTTGAGTTTGTCGGCCAATAAGGTGATGGCAACAGTTTTTTGGGATGCCCGAGGGATAATCCAAAGCGATTACCTTCAAAAGTGAAAAACATTAAACGGCAAATATGATGCCAACTTATTAGACCGATTTAATGAGGATTTAAAAAGAAAACGAGAAAAAGTTCTTTTTCATCAAGATAATGCACGGGTGCACACGTGTGCATTCTCAATGGCAAAACTCTATGAATTGGGCTACGAATTGGTACCCCATCCGGCATATTCTCCGGATTTAGCTCCTAGTGACTATCTCCTATTTCCAAAGAGAGATAAACGAGATTAAGCTCCAACGACCAAACAAATGCCTATTTTAAGGACCTCGAAAAACCCTATTTTTTGGAAGGTATACAAAAACTGGAGAAACATTGGACTAAGTGTATTGAGTTAAAAGGAGATTAGTTGGTTTTTGTGCAGACTGTTTTTTTAGGTTTAACATATTACGTGAAAGTACTACCAAATATTTCAAAGATCTAATATCCAAGATCTGACTATTTTAGTCTCACACTTTTTTAAATCATTAAGTTGGCAATACAATAGGGAACAAGCTTCCTTCAAAAATGCCTAATTCCAAACACGATTATCTTTTTTGAAATTTTTTTCTGGAAATTATTTAATTTTATATATTGTTTAAAGAAGTATATGCAAGAAACTTAGATTTCCTCCCAGTCCTCTAAGGCGTCTCACTACAAGACTCAAACATGATCCTACTATATGATTTTAGAAGTTGTCATAATACCTAAGTGAGGAAAAGATTGCGTAAAGTAAAATCAATAAATTATTGATGTGAAAATTTATGTCGATAGTAAATGAGAATAGATGCTTTTGTTCCCGGAAGGTAAACTGCCCATCGTCGAATATACAGGTAATAGAATAGCAAAAAAAGTTCCTTATGCATTGGTCACTAAAAACTATACCGACTTCATCAGATACTAATCCTTATGTAACACCAGAGTGCCCTGCTTCGTTGTGTAGCAGAATCATCGGCAAACTAAAATAACTAATAAAATGGCTACTAAGCACAGATTAAAAAATTAATATCACCCTATCTTACCGTCTGCTCTTCAACTAACAGGTAACACAAAGGGATCATTATGTTGAACCCAAGTGAGCTGGATTCTAAATTTCACTCTTCCCTACCAGTAGCCTGCTAACCTAACCTAACTTAAGTTTGATGATACGCCTCGAGTTCATTTGTAGACGGAGGGTTACCTGCCGGAAAGCTTTCGTGGAAAAGAAATAAATATATATTTCCAACAATAATTCTGTGGCAATTCCACACGTTTTAATTTCACTTGGAATACAGAACATATCCCCGATATTTTTATTCCATGCTTCTGAGAGTTAATGAGAGTCGTATTTGCAAAGTGATTAAAGATAGAACAATGACAATCAATTGTTAAACTATTCGCCTTTTTTTGATACTCATAAAGGGTATTTACATCCCAGTACAAATTGTGCTAGTCCAATAGTCGCAGGATTCCGTGTGCGATTACTGCCGAAGACTATGGGTGCTTTTTTTACAGACAAGTTAAAAATGGCTTCGTAGCCTAGGTATATTACCAAAAAAATAATAATATTAATAACAATTATTACTAATACATTCCTACTTGACCCTTAATGATGCCTTAACACTATTGAAGCCTTATAGATCCATTAGTTGCATTAGTGTCATCTAAATTTATGCAAACACTTGAAAACTTTTTTTTTAAATAATTGAACGTTTAAAAAATTAAACGATTTTGAGAAGAAAAACCATTTGTCTCACTATGATTCCCAGAGAATTATATTAATTCGAGAAAGTTCTCGAAATGAAACCTCCTCAGTAAACAGTTCGGCCAGCTGTCTAACTATGCGCCTCTTCAGTCCTGATGCTATTTAAATTAGAAATAGATTTTATTTATGTCCAAAAGCCTCCATCGTAAAGAAAAATATTAACATTATTTATCTATTCAGTTTGTAGTTTTAGTTTTTTACAAAACCACCTTCATTCCTCTTAATGATGCCAAACTAGCCCCTTTCAAAGTTATATCATCATGCAAGCCGTGCATGAATTAATGAATTCGAGAGGTCGTGGGAAATTCGCCAGTGGCTGGAGTGTCTCATCTAGACTTGATCGCCTAAGGAATCAGAAGATTGTGACCCGGTCTATGAAAAGGTGGCTTATGACTCAAAATTCATTTCGTTAGTTTCTCGATAGTTGTTGTTTTTTGAGTCATAAGCCACCTTTTCATAGACCGGGTCACATATAGTCAGTTGCTAAATTTAAGATCACTTTGTGCCTATTTTACTAATATGACAAAAAAACCCGTGCGTAACTCTTCGTCTCTCACAGCACACAATCACAATGAGGACAAAATAATTTATGGGTTTCTAGTAATCGACTTATAGAAGAAGTTTGTCAGGTATGGTTACTAATTTACAATTATTCAACTTGTTTTCAAAATTTATATGAAAATCACTTGAATTTTTTAATGATTTCCATACAAATTTTCTACAAAACTCGACTGTCAGGTTGGGTTTAATTTGTTTTTTTTTAATTTATGGCATATCCGAAAATTTTTTAGCATTACTGTAGATCATTTTAGTGATCTTTAGAACATCACGCTGAGATCTGCAAAAATTATCGAAGTTAGATTTCTGCAAAAAGTGTCTACTTTAAAGTTTAAACGGACAATGTTTCAAACTTTCTATTACAGTAATTTGAAAGGTTCGGCTCAGTAAAATGTCACAGATTCAGATGTAATACAACAAATACTCAAGTGCATTTCCTCGTGACGTTTCTTCAGAATCAAATAATAAGATAATCTATACAGATTAATTGAACTGAAATTCATCTGATAAACTAAAAATATTAGTGATTGAGATATTCATATAAGTACACAAATTAGAAAAATATGTTGTAAATGAGGAAATATTACTCATGCTTGACTATCAATTTGGCAGTGTATGGTTTATTCTGTGGCAATAAGCAAAAAGTGCTTAAGTCATATTTAACGCTTTTGTAGGATTTAACTCGATTTTTAGAAATTTGTTTCCTTTACAGCTAAATTAGGAAATTCTGTGTTCACTACACACTACTCGTATAAGTAAAACATTCAATTTGTAAAATACCAAAGTACATATCGCTCATTTACTTCAATAGTGTCATAACTCAAAAATGCGTTTTTTGAAGTAATGATGCAAAATAATTCGGCATTTCGTATTTTATCTTGTGTAAAAATTTCATATAAATAGCTTGTAGTGCCACCTCGTGGGAGAAAAATATATTTTTTCATGCCTTCATTGCGTTGTATGTAAATTGAAAACTTTAAACGCGTTTCCTGCAAAACTAGTTATTTTTTTAGTTCAGAGACTATTGAGGTAAATGGGCGATATAAGCTAAATAAAGCAATTACATATTCCATATGCGATTATAATTCGGAAAAAATATAATAAGTCGTTGCGCTATTACTTGCTGAAAAATCGCATAAAAAAATTCAGATTTTGCCTAAAACTACTTTTCTATTTCAAGCTTATAAAGGTGGCATCAACTCAAAATTAGCTTATCTCGACTTAAGCACTTATTTAATTTTTGCCACAGAATTGATAGGCACAGTCGAAAGCATATTAATACAAAATTGTTTAGCAATTTTTATTGATTTACAAGACATATTTGCAATCATTGATTTAAACTGTTTACCAAGTCGTTATTCAAATATTGAAATATTTAGTTTTCAGTTTTAATAAAATTTTCACTTTCACAAAATCCACAAATTTTTACAAAATATTAGACATTACCTGCCACAACTACAGCACTCAAGCACAAGGCCAATACTATAAAGTATTTCATTTTAACTTATTTATAATTTAAAAATAAAATATATGTAATATTTATAATTTTAAATTAAATCACTTTTGAATTGATTTTATTTTTTTTTTACTTTCGCTGGTGTTGCTTCCACCACCAACTCTTCGTTAATGAATTCCGTTTTGAATTCAAACACTTATTTGAAGACTGTGTCTACATGTTAAATTCATGAAACACACGAGAAACTTTCAACGATAAGATTTCGAAATTCTTGAACCCACTGACCTAGAGAATTTATTTTTAATAATTTTTTCTTTGTATTGATAATCTAAAAGTTTATAGGGAAAAAAATTTATAAAACCGAAGAAAAAACATAATATATAAAGTGCAAGGAAATAATGTTTTACTGAGAATTCAAAAAATAAAATAAAATTTTTAAGCCGCCATTAATTTTATTCTTTTAATGGTCTACTTAAAAAAGAGAAGATCTTTGACCATTAAAGAAAAAAGTGCTGCAAAATACAAGGCTACTAATGGAAAAATTAATGATATCATTATAAAAACAAAAAGATTTTAATTAATATAATCATGTACATACGTGAGACTTGAAACATATTCGCGGAAGATAAAAATATCACTAGTATAATTTTTTATTTCCATCTAAACTATTATACCTTTCACCCCAGGCTGAAAGGATGTGCATATTATGTATTTATTATACAATATGTTTGTATTTTTACGTCATTCCACTTATTCATTTACAATCATGTGGTTTCACACAATTAATTTGTTGAAAGAAATATTTGGCGAACAATTGATTTCACATATGATTTGAAAGACTATGTTAACAAAATTTAAAATTAAATGAAACATTACACGGTACAACAAAGCAAAGTTTTTTTTAACAACAAGGTTCTAACGACTGATAGTGGCAGACGAGAGCAAATTAATAAAATATACATACATATCATTGGTGTCATGTAGAAAGGCCCTAAATCACATAATTGTAACTTTACACATACATTAATGTAAAAAATAATAGAGACTGTAATTATCAAAATCTAAATTTTTTTTAATGCAGACTTTAATTAAAATTCAACACAAATTTTGCGTTCAGATTATTTTATTAACCCCCGCCAAAAAAAAGGGGGTGTTATAAGTTTGTAGTGAGTGTCTGTAGATCTGTGTGTCTATGCGTGGACACGGACCGATTTTAATTTAGTTTTTTCTCTTTGAAAGGTGACTTGATCGAGAAGGTTCTTAACTATGCTTGAAGAAAATCGTCCAGCCGCTTAGATGCTATCAGATATTTTCTAGATATATCGGGGTTTTTAAAATTTTTAATTTTTGTTATTATATCAAGTATATAAAAATCTCGATCAAGTCACATTTCAAACAGAGAAAACTAAATTAAAATCGGTCCAGCCGTTTGGGCTGTACGTGGACACGGACAGACACACAGATACACAGACACACACTACAAACTTATAACACCACTTTTTTGGTCGGGGGTTAAAAAAGGGAGATAAGGGTTTATGTAGTCGATTCTCTGAGTATAATTGGACGTTAGTGCTTTTTATTAAGCATACAAAACAAATTATATTAACAAGAAATTTTTCATTTAAATAAGCTGAGAAGAAATAACAAAAAATTAAAAATTTTAAATACATCCGAACTATCTAGAAAATATGTGACATCTTCTTAACGGCTGGGCCGATTTTCTTCAAACATGGTTAAGAACCATCTCGCTCAAGTCGCCTTTCAAACCGAGAAAACTAAATCAAAATCCGTCCAGCCGTTTGGGCTGTACGTGGACACGGACAAACACACAGATACACAGATACACAGATACACAGACACACACTGCAAACTTATAACACCCCTTTTTTTGGTCGGGGGTTAAAAATAGAATTTTAAAAACTCCCGAAGTACAAACCAAACGGCTGGACCGATTTTCTTCAAGCATAAGCTAGGAAATAATTAAACTCAACTCTCAAATGAAAGCAACCAAATTAAAATCGTTCTAACCGTTTGGGGCACACATATTCAACAGTATACACCTAGAAAAGATGTAATATCTTCTAAGCGGCTAGACCGATTTTCCTCAAATAAAAACACTATCGATCAAGTCATGTTTCAAGCAGGGAAAACTAAATCAAAATCGATCCAGCCGTTTGGTCTGTAGGTGGACTTGTATAGACACAGATTATGCACATATGACAACTTAAGCAATTATATAAAAATGGTAAACATTTTAAGGTCACAGTTTGCAATTGTGAAACTGCTGGAACTCGAGCACATCGCTCAAGAGTATATGAGAATATTGCTGCTCTAGCACATGGTGTTGAGCAAAACTCAAGTCAGTCCATTTCTCAAATGATTTTTTAGAGCAGGAATTAGCAGATATTTATGAAAACGTCCTCTACTTTCAATAAGAGGGTGCTACTTGCATCGAGAGAAAATTTTCTTGCCCTTATGATTTACCGAAGATGTGTTCACAATTGGCCATTGAAATCTTGTGACTTAATACATTTACACTTTTTTTATCTTCTTTGGGGCTATGTGAATGATAAGATCGATATCAATGGCCTACAATCGATTCGATTGTGTATTTATTATTAATGGCATATCGTCCTCTTTAAGGGTAAATAACCAATCCATGATTTCGCTTAAAACACTAGTTTTTTTACATACGAGTACCAAAATAAAACCTCTTGTTGGAAGAACCTTTATCATGAAAATAATGGAAATATATGGGAAGCAACTTCTTCAAATCTTGCAAATGCAGAAATTTAACTAAAAAGTAGACCCATGTAGCAATGGTAAAGTAAAAAACATGTTGATTATTGAGTTCTGGTTTCAACTTTGGTATTAACTAGTTGAACTTCTCATTTGTTTAAATGGAAGTTTAACTTATATTTTTAAGCTTCCTTCGATACGTAAGTAATTTTGAAGGTAATAACTTTGATACGAGTAGCTTATTTAAAGGCGACATTTTCATATTTCATTTATTTGGTGACTTAGATCTTTTTGCAAGAAGAAACTTTTGAAATGAGTTAGGGTCTTTTGTACAATTGCTTCCAAAGCCAAGATATTTTAAACTATTGCATTAAATTTTTGTGAGGAGTTGTATTTGGGTCAAATGTATTGGAATCACTAAAACACTTAATTTCGAAGAAAAAATTGATGATACCAACTATATGTACTTACGTTTACAGTGTTTTAAAAGCTTAAGTCTGCCTCTTTTTCAAAGTAGGGTTAAATTTCACCCTCTTTTGCTTTATATATATTTTAAGTGCTATTAAATTACTAATTTTTATGAAATATTTCCATAAAAACTCTACTTTGGACACTTTTTGCCCCTTTCAATGGCTCTATTCTAGGTTAGGTTAAGTTAGAATGAAGAGAGCAGCCATTACGCTTACCTCTAAAATCTGGATGCAGAGGATAAAATGTTTTAAAAAAATGTTGGCCATAAAATTATACCACCTGTTTTGAAGCACACCAAAGCCCAAAACTAAATGTAAACAGCAAAAATCAGCCAGTTTTTGTTTATTTTTTATACCCTTTACCAAAAAATGGAAAAGGGTATATATAGGTTTGTCATTCCGTGTGTAATTTCCATAATATTAATATGCGACACATAAAAAATATAAATTCTGAATCCTTATGAATAGGGAAGACGAATAAGCGATGTCCGTCCGTCCGTCTGGTGTACGTGAAATCGGTTTTCCGAAGCTCCCAGAAGAGCTAGAGACTTCGTTCATGGTGTGTCAAAAATAGTCCAAAATAGATTGGTATTGAAAATCAGCAAAATCGAGCAGACGGTTTCAGAACTGGAAAACTTAAACTTACATTTTATATTTCAGTACAAAAAAAATTGGTATTAAAAATTTAAAAATTAACTTAAAAAATCAAAAAGATGTTTCCAGGGTTGGAAAACTTAAACTTTTTTAAACTTTTTGTAACAGGGGCAGTGTGACCAGATTTTAAAATAACATTAAGCTAAATCACGTTTGGAAAAAAGCTAAAATAAGCTAAAAAGTTAAATTTTAGGCCAGAAAATAAAGCTAAACTTTTTTCTACTTCTTTGATCACTTTTCAATAGTTTCTAATTGCTAAACTAACATTAAATATTACACAAACATATTTTTTTATTATACACATTGAATATTTGTTTAATGAAATTATTTATTAATTATTATATTTTAGATTTAATGAAGAACAAAACAAAAACTTCTCCAAAATAATCTTAAAAACTTTTAAAAAATGTAAAAACATTTAGACTAAAATACGAAAGTTTTTTTAAGTGCATTAATGCTATTTAAGTTAAAGCATGGATCACACTATCGGCACAATGTACCGAGTTTCGTCAGATAATTGAAATAAAGTCATAAGTAAAAAGCTAAATTTGCTCTAATTTATCGACTAATTGAAAGACAAGGACATAATTGCGCCACACTGCAGTGGTAATAAGCCCATATGGACTTATTCCAGAATTAATTGAGTAATAATGCCATTTTGGCTTATTACTTATGACCAGGGAAACCAGAAATATGCTCCAAAAAAAGTGTTTTATGCGCATTCAATATGCACTAAAATCTTGAAAATATGTACTAAAAACTAAAAAAATGCTCTTAAAAATAACAAAAATGGTTTATTTGTAAGTGAAAATATATTTTTAATTGGAAAATTCCACATTTGCATATAAAATAAGAAAAAAAAATAAACAAAAAAAAAATGGAAAAAAAATGTACAAAGAATAAAGGCCGGGGCACAATGAATCCGTCATACGTTAAACTTCTCCTTTTTGAACTGACATTAACGCAACGACGGAGAAGGTTGGCACAATGAGTACTTTATTAACGGAAGCATTTGAACAGCTTCTATAGTCGATTCTCCAGTTTATTTACTAAATTCAAGTTTTTGTATTTATTTCGTTTATTTCTTTTGATTAATTTAATTTTTGCTGCCACAAAACACAAAAATCTAAATCAGAAAATACCAAAAAACCTCGGCCTTAACTGTGTTTGAAATGCAGGTTAAAAAAAATTACCATACAAATTTTGACTAAAACAAATAATAAAAATTAATTTTCATTGGAAGCTCTCATAAAAATTAAAATTCTATTTCAAAAGATCACGATATCAGAATTCAAACTTTGGAACTGTATTTTGGATAAATAAGACAAGATTTTTATTTATAATTTTTATTGCAACAAATAACAAATTGACCTAGAATTTCAAATAAAAATCGTTTCTGTCTGATCGAAATGAACTTTTATACATTGACAATATTTCTTCAACGTCTACTCGGTTCAGAGTCTGTCACAAATAGAAAAACTGAATTTGTGTTGAAACTAACGTCCGTAAAACTCAGTAATATATAAAAAAAATTTATACACTACATGGAACATTAGTATTGAGATTTAAATGGCGAAAAATAACAATAAAATTTTTGACCAAGGCCTTAACTTGTAGGCATATTAATCCAGATAGCGCCGGAAAATTTTTTTTTAAAGCTTAAATTTTTATTTCGAAAATGAAATTTTAATAAGCTTCTAGAAAAAATGTTTTTATATTTTTTTCGGAATGGGGTGTTCTATAAAGTATCAAATGTAAATTATGCTCTTAAACTTCTAAAAAAAATGCTAAAAATATGCGTGTAAGACTGATATATGCAAAAACATGCTTTAAAGGGTAAAATATACAAAAATATGCACTAACAAATCGATGCCACAATTCATAAAAAGTTCTGAAATGCATCAACTCAAGTCAAATAATTTTATACCCAAAAAACTCAAAAAGAGTTTTGACCACTAATATGAATTTAACTTTTTCCATTATAATTCTAACCATTCTGCCATTATCTACTACTTTTCAACTTTCCATTTCTGTTATAAAATTGTTGTACAATTTACATTTTGTATTTTTTGTAAACTATTTTACAATGTTAAAAGACTATAATTTTTATAAGGTGGTTATGTCTTTAATATATTTTTAGAGAACACGCAATTTAGACTAAAAAAAGGCTAAAAAAGCTAAATGAGTTTTTTAAAAAAGCTAAAAAATAAGCTAAGAGCTAAATGAAAATTTTAAAGCTAAATCTGAAATAAATAAGCTAAATTTAGCTCAAAATAAGCTAATATGGTCACGCTGAACAGGGGTTACCTTCGGGCTAGTAATGGTCAATTCCAATTGTAAATAAAACAAATATATTTTATTTTATTTTTATTCTGTGATATTAGCGTTAAGATTGACGAATAAATTTGTGTTGTATTGTGTTTACTTATTTATTTATTTTTTATTTATACAAATTCTGTGTCGTGAAGTCCAGTTTTCTATTTTTAATTAATAAGTTGATAGTGACAATATGTAAAACAAATATTTGTAAGTCAAAAATTAATTGCTATTTAATTGTAGAATTCAAAATCTGATTGAACTATTTTTTTGCTAGATCTTATGAATAAAAACTACCCCTGAAGAAGTTTGAAAAAAACAAAACGAAACGTTGGGTACTTAAAAATAAAATAAAATATATTTGTTTTATTTACAATTGGAATTGACCATTACTAGCCCGAAGGTAACCCCTGTTACAAAAAGTTTAATAACATATAATTGGTCATAAAACAACTTAAATTAAACTTTTTTTAAGTTTAACGTTTATTAACGTACTAATAATCCCAAATTATTATTTTACTTAATTAGTAAAATAACTTTTTTATTAAAAATACATTTAAATTGATTATTGAGGGGTTTAGCCGGATCCTATGCGCATTTCACTGTTGCTAATGCAGATCATCAGGGAACCTTTACCCAAAAATCTTAGAACAACTAGAGTTATTATGTTATAATCTTTCATTTAAATAAATGAGAAGTACAACAAATAACAAAGTTGAAACAAGAACTCAATAATCAACATGTTTTTTATTTTCTTACTTTACTACGTTGGCTGACTTTTTTTCAGCTCTAGTTGTAGTTGTAAAAAGTATGTAAAGAAAATAAATGTAAATAACAACAACAGCTATATAAGAATAGAGTGTTGCCACACAAGTATTTTTGACCTGGTGCAGTCAAGTTAATAATTAGTGTTTTATTTTTGGGAATTGCTACAATTTAAGTTTAACGTTTATTAACGCACTAATAATCCCAAATTATTATTTTACTTAATTAGTAAAATAACTTTTTTATTAAAAATACATTTAAATTGATTATTGAGATCCGGCTAAACCCCTCAATAATCAATTTAAATGTATTTTTAATAAAAAAGTTATTTTACTAATTAAGTAAAATAATAATTTGGGATTATTAGTGCGTTAATAAACGTTAAACTTAAATTGTAGCAATTCCCAAAAATTAAACACTAATTAAACTTTTTTTGTTATATAAAAACAACTTACTAAAACTAATTATACCGTTTTCTCTATAAATTAAACATATCTTACAGTCTTAAAATAAAAATATTGGTGTAAGAAATCAGAAAAATCTAAAAGGATGCCTCCAGGGTTGGGAAACTAACACTTTTTGTGATATATAGAATTAACTAGGTCTAATTAATTTTGTTCTTCTTCTTTATAAATTAAATATAGTTATTTTATATTTTGAAAAGAAAGGTATGGTATAGACAATTCGAAATATATAAACCCCAGAGCTGGAAAATTTGATTTTTTGGAATATTGAAGTAACTAAATAAAACTAATTTTTTTTCTTTATTCCTTATTTTCTTTGTTCGCTTAATATATTTTATATATTTTTTAAAGAACAAGATTGGTATAAGGAACCAGAAACCAGGGTTGGGAAACGTACACTTTTTATGATATATAAAACCAATTAAATAAATATTATTAAATATATTCTATATTTTAGAAAGAAATAAATTAGTATTAAAACCAGAAAACCGAAAATTATAGTTCTAGGGTTGGAAATAGAAAAAAATATTGGGTAAAAAATAACCAGAAATAATATTTTTTTTCAGTTAAACATATTTCATGTTTCAAGAAGATCTTTGCTCAAGGTTTATTTATTTATTTTATTTATATACTTAATTTTTATATGGATATGCCATTTAAGTATAAACGGAGGTTTTTGCCGTGTTTTTTCTTATGCTCTCAGAACAGTTATGTTTCAAATCGAGGGTCTTTAGTTGATTCCTTGTAACGACTTCTTATTAATGTTTGATAAATGGAAATCTAAATCAAATTAATCGCTAAAGAACAGTCATAGATATAAAATAAATTAAGGGCATGTTCCATTTCATTTCCCAGAAGCCATTCCTTTCTGCTGAACAAAATCGTTGGTGAAGGGTATATAAGGTTCGGCACAGCCCAATATAGCACTCTTACTTGTTATTACTGGTTTCATTCGGGTATGTTTTCTTTTCCACGTAAAATTAAAACGTTGGGAATTGGCATTTCACGTGGAATACAGAGCATATGTACCTGATTATTTTTTAAACTAAACAAATTAACGAAAAAATTATCTTTCTTTAAAAATAATCTGCGTGTTTTTGTTTTGTTCTCCTGAAAAATTATTATTCTGTCCATACACGTCTGAATCAAACAGTTTTTCATTATTAATTAGTGGTTATGCTTTTTTGGGCACATGGCAAACAGATGTAAAACCGGCCTAAGTAAATAAGTATGCATATAAAGGTTTTTTTTAACGGGAAATTATTGATTTCACACCAATTTTCGAAAATCGAGTTTTCATAATTTTTCGACATTTTGAGGTCATGGAAGTCGATCCTGAGTACTTTCGCCATGATCTTCATATGACAGTGCTGGTTACCGAGAGAAATGTATTCGTGTATGTGTATTCATTTGCATAAGAAGCCAATTGAAGTTCGGCACTCTGATGCCACTTTGGCCTCCTATGCCATAGGGATGTACACATGTATGTACTTACGTATTTTTGTGTATATAAACATCTCACAGTTTAAGGGTGATGCATTAAACACATTCACCACAGCAAGCTACCGACTACTAAATGTCAAGGATAGAATACACATGTTTATATGAGAATGATTATTTTGAAGACAGCAAGGCAACACGGCGACAGGTTGTTGTCTATGCTGATTTTGTCGTTTAAACTAATTTCTATTTCTTTGGCTACAATGAGCAAATGCAGTGTTACCAGTGTAATAAAAAGTTTTGAATGAATGATATTCACCCTTATTCCATTTGTCGACATCGACGTCACTTTAACACAATACCAAAAAACTGGGGCTTGTTTACTCGCTCTCGAGAACAATTTTGTGCTAATGATAATATATTTCCGTTCCCTTAATTCTAGAAAATGGTATAAGCCTGCCAACAAGAGTCAATTGTTTTCGAGAACGGGTATATAAGCCCCAATTTTTTAGTGTTGTGTTAAAGTGACGTCGATGTCGACAAATGGAATAAGGGTGATTGTACAATTATTTCATATTATTTAGCAGAAATAATATCCAGAAATTGATGTAAAGAATAAATTGATTCATTTTTTTACTTGTACGTGAAATAAGTACATTTTAAAAGAAACATTAATTTTTATAAATGCAAAATATATGAAAGTGGCAATACTGAACTATGTATTTTTACTTGAATATCAGCTGTAGATGGTGCTGCTGTCGTCTCCAAAATAATTAAGTAGCTGGCTATGAGGCGACAAATGCTGCTAGCGGCATTTGAAGTCGCGTGTTCGTGTAGCCTGCTGTGGTGAATGTGTTTAATGCATGAGTCAACGGATCGAAAACAAGTTTGCGGCATTCCAAAGATGTTGATATCGTAAGGTAGTAAATCGGTTCGGTACAGCAGATATTAAACATTTTCGAAAACAAAATTTGCACAAAATTTATTTTTGTGAAAAGATTTTAAACCACTTAGCCGATCAATTTTAAAATGTAACCAGGATTTAGGTGATTCGTTGAGAGATAATCCCTCTTATCGAAAAGGCGAAAAGTTTGTTCACGTGAAATTTTCCTTGGTACTTACAAATGTGTTTACCAAATGTATATCTATAATTGTATACACAATAATCATTTCATTAACACTTCACGTTAAATATCTGGTGTTAATAACAATCTCTGCCCAAGTAGATAGACAGACAGAAAAATGCGCATTTCCCCCAGCTAAAAAGTCTAGTTAAAATTGTTCTTATCTTCTTAATTAATTAAATATTTCATTCAACAGGAATTGAAAATACTGATCTTAAGCCTGAGTAACTCCAAAAGTCTTCACCAAATCGATTTTAGATATTCCCTGATTTTATAGACCTAAAAAATTGTATCGTATCCTAGCGGGGGCAGTTTCAGGAATGGCCTGCAAGGTTAACCGATTTCTATATTTTTTTTGTGAGTGCATCTGTCACATCATACAATGTCATATCATATGAGCAGGTAACCCCAGCTTATCACACTATACAAAATATCTTAATTTTAATTTAATGAGTATTAAATAATTTAAATTTTATTATCTTTTATTTTGCATTTTTAAGTGTGTTTTGATTTTGTCATAATAATATTAGATAATAATAATATGTAAATTTTAAAATACAATTAAAAAAATTTTATCAAATAAATAAAATGGTATGTAAAAGTGTAAGTTAAAAAAAATTAAAACTTATAAAATGTTGTTTGTTCATTGCAATAAACATTTTACGAGTTGACCTTGTAAGTCGTTATGCGGCCATTGTCATTGATGGTGGTTTCAGCTCCTCGATGACTGGTCTTTTTGCCATTAATGTCTGAGCTGGAGCTGTAAGAGCTAACTGCCACACCTTTAAAGCCACCGGGGCTACTGGAAGAGAAACGATTGCTAATGTTGGGTACTTCCTGCAAACAAAATAAATTCAAATAAAAGTAAGTTATATCAAAGAATTTAAATAAAATATAAACTCACAGGATTTTCAGGACTTATGAAAGCCGTTTGATAACCTCCCTCAGGACCAACTGCTGCAGATGCAGCCGAATAGTTGGGACCATAATGGCCATTGTGGTCCTTATAATTGATCTCATTTTGACGTCTGACATTTTCGAAGAATGCAGCTTGTTGGCGATTAATATAGCTAATTAAATCATAAGAAATACAAAAAAAAGTTTAGTAGTATGAATATGAAAATACCATAAGTCCAAAGTTAAAATTTAATATAAAAATATTTTTTTTAGTCAATTATTAAATGTTTAATGTTCAGGGAAAAAGGAATATTTATTTACTCATCATAATCATACATCCCATTAGGCAAATTAGAAGCACCAGCTGTCACCGTAGCATCGCCCATAGCAATTGTCGAGGCAATAGCACTGAGGAAAGATTTAGTTATTTAAGTTTTAGAGTAAAGCTACTAGGAATTTGGGATTAGCTAGCTACAAGCATTAAAGTTTACATTAAAAATCTTTAAGCCAATTACATATGAACATAAGCAATCAATGCAGATTTAAAAATCCAATACATAAAATTTAAGTAAAGCTAAGTCTCACTTTTGCTGAGCTGCATTTTGGGCCAAGATTTGGGCAGTTAATTGTTGATGAAAAATGTAGGGATCGATGAAACCGTAACCAAATCCAAAACCGGGAGCATAACCATTATCATCGTAGTCATTGTAATTGCCTGTGTAGCCGCCAGTTCCGCCACTTGCGCCACTTGCATAACTGCCGGAATATGAACCTGCTCCACGCTTCTTCATGTCGCTAGCAGCTGAAAGGAATAATATGTAATTACTTTCTTTGTTCGGTTTTGATTAGGCTAAAGTTCGTATTCTTAGAAAGATAAATTACATGTGATAATTATTAAGAAACAAATAACAAATAAATAATTGTAAGTATTTTAACAAACACTAGCAGAACGGAACAACATGATCCGAAGTTCGCCACTGCTGCATCATCAGCGTTATAGTGTTTGTTCCACTGTGTATGGTGTCAGTTGATGCAATTTTAGATTTAGATTTAGTTCATAAACGACATTCAACTTGAGCCACCTTTTTGTATCTTTAAAAAAGTTAATTTTTTCAGAAACTCCATTTTTGGAAAAGTAAATTTTCTGTCAGGTACATATTTTGAAAAGGTACTCTTTTTAAATAGTTTTTCTTTAATTTATTGCGTCTTATAAAAACTATGGCTTTTTAAAATGTCCTTACAAAGGTGCTTTCTTCTACCCCTATTTTTATTAAAAATGTAATTTATTCAAAACGTACTTTCTTAAAGATGCTCTTTTTAAATACTTGTTTAAAAAGTACTTTTTAAAAAGGTACATTTTCAAAACTATATTTTTTAATTGCTACCTTTTCAAAAGAGCACTTTTTTCGTATAGGTACTTCTTCAATAGGGTACTTTCCTTAAAGATACTTTTTTTAAAAACTTACTTTCTTACAATTACTGAATAAATGCTATGAAAAAATTATCTTTGAAATATTTCAAAAAGGTGCGGGGCGTAAGCCAGCGAATCTTTGAAAAATAAACCTTTTTTAGTAAAAATAACTTTTGAAGAAATCAACTTTTTAAGGACATTTCACAAAAGCAGATTTTTTTTTAAGAAACTTTCTTAAGAAGTTACTTTAAAATAAAATACTTTTAAAAAAAAATTAACGTTACAACATGGTACATTAAAAATGTAAGTTATCAAAATGCTAGTTTTTCCAATTAGTGCGTTTTCAAAATAGAACTATTACATTTCTCCGAGAAATTCAACTTTTTTGTCGCGTGCGACAGCAAGCAATTAACGTTGTATTTCTGAACAACGTGACTCAAGTTTTCTTAAAGTTTTACCTAACGTAGAGCTGCTGACGGCCTACACAAATATTTAAAGAAGTAAAAAAAGTTTCGTTTTCTTTGAAAAAAAAAAACATATTTGTTTGGTGTCGTACGCTACAAAAAGTTGACATTCCTGTGGAAATAACCTTAATACTTATTTGAAAAATGTACTTTTTCAAAAGGTACCTTCAATGCACATTTTCAATATATATATTACTTATTTGAAGAGGCAAATTGTCAAAATGGTACTTCTTCCTATTGGTACCTTTTTAAAATAGAACTTTTTTGCATGTGGGCTTTTTTGATATACATAGTACTTTTATAAAAAGTTAGTTTTTTCAAAAAGATAATTAAAATTTTTTTATTAGGGCACTTTTTAAAACTAAACTTTTTTTAAATATGAATATGCTTTTTTGAAAAGATAGCTTGTTAAAAAAGTACTTTTTTAAAATTGGTACTTTTTGGAATTGGTAGTTATTCAAAACTTTACTTATCTGAATGTCGCTGCTTGGAACATTTTGGACCGTGCTTTTTTTAATCAATTCTATTTTTAAAAGGTTTTTTTAAGATATTTTATTGCGGAAGTATTTTTCGAAAAAGTGCATTAGTCGAAAGGTACTTTTTAGAAAGTATTTTTCTTGAAGACTTTTTTATATATATATTTTTTTTTGTAAGCGTACTTTGAAAGTAATATTTATAAAAGGTAGTTTTTGAAAATATACTTTATTGCGAAGGTACTTTCTTGGAAAGAATTTTTTTTTTCGAAAAAATCTCTTCTAAAAAATACTTTTGGAAGAGCTGCTGTAAAATTGGGTGTTTTGCCGGTTTGTCTTATTTATACTTTTTTTAAAAAGTACCATTCTAGATATTTAAGTGTACTTGTTTAAAAAAATTTTTGCAATTAGAAATTTGATTTTCTATTAAACATGGGATAGATATTAATAAATAACTTATTTACAAGTATATATCGTGATGAAAAAACACCTTGGAGTCATTTCCTCTTATTCTCAGACTATTTGTTGACGTGGCGTCAATAAAATAATAAAAATTGATGCTTCTCTACTCGCTGTCGAAAGAAGCTGACAACTATTGACAAGCTGTTACTGTTTTAGGCCTTGGAGAATAAGAATAGACGGTCAATAGCATAAACTTACATATACAATTGTTCTCGAGAGTGGGTGGAGAAGCACCAACTTTTTAATGTTGTTTTGACATTAGGACGACAGATAGTTATAAAATAAGAGGTATTATTTTTAATATAGATATCTATCGATTGAAAAAATATCTGTTAACATATTTTCGTTGTATATTTAAATTTTGATATGAAATACTTACAATCTTCTGCATGAACTCCCCACAAAACACAAGTCGCTATTAAAATAACTCTCCACATATTGAATTGACTGCAAAGTAAATGGATAAACAACAAAATCATTAACATTTAAATTGAGTTGAAGTTAATGAATATTAAGGAAAATTTAAATAATTATTTTGAACACGAAAATTATCGCGTTTTACTGGTTTAACATACACACACATACATACATACGTATAATATATTTAAATTCGTTATTATACCCTTTACCAACAAAAATGGTAAAAGGGTATATATAGGTTTGTCATTCCGTTTGTAATTTCTATAATATCAATAAGCGATCCATATAATATATATATTCTGGATCCTTATGCATAGGGAAGACGAATAAGCGATGTCCGTCTGTCCGTCTGTCCGTCTGTCCGTCTGTCCGTCTGTCCGTCTGTCCGTCTGTCCGTCTGTCCGTCTGTCCGTCTGTCCGTCTGTCCGTCTGTCCGTCTGTCCGTCTGTCTGTACGTGAAATCGGTTTTCCGAAGCTCCCAGAAGAGCTAGAGACTTCGTTCTTGGACTGGTGTGTCAGAAATTTTCCAAAATAGATTGGTATTGAAATTCAGCAAAATCGGGCAGACGATTGCAGAGCTGGAAAACTTAAACTTCATTTTGCCATATAAAAGTAACTCCCGAAAACAAATTTATATTTTTTTTTAATAAATGTACATATTTTACACTTCAGTACGACTAAAATTGGTATTGTAAATTAAAAAAATACAAAAAAATTAAAAAGACGTTTCCAGGGTTGGAAAACTTTAACTTTTTGTGTTATGTAAAATTAACTATGTCTAAAACTATATTAGTATTTTCTCGAGAACCGTAAGAGCTAGAGACCTGAAATTTGGACACAGTATGTAGACCTTTGGCCGCTACAACAACAAATACATGATAATTGGAAATTAAAGGGTGTTCCAAAACGAGCAACGAAAAATTTTAAAATCCCATGTAGTATATATACAATTGTATGTATATACACTTGAAATTTGTAAGGTTAGTGTATTTTTATACAGACTACAAAAATTAACACAAAAATTTCAAAAAAATTTAAATTAAAGGGTGTTCCATCAGTTAATGCAATTTTGACTATGTAATTTTGACAATTTGCTGTATCTTGGAAACCGTAAGAGCAAAACTCTTGAAATTTTCAAAAACGGTAAAATTGAAAAAATAAAAAATTATAAAATCGCCAAACCGAAAAAAATCGCCAAAAACAAGAAAAAAATCGCCAAAACGAAAAAAAGCACCAAATTAAAAAAAATTCTAGGACTAAAATAAATCCCAAAAAAAAGGGAAAAAATGCTAAAATGAAAACAAAAATCGCCAAAATGAAAGAAAATCGCCAAAATGAAAATCGCCATAATGAAAAAAATCACCAAAACGAAAAAAAAACCATAAAAAACAGAAAAAAATCGCCATAATGAAAAAAATCACCAAAACGAAAAATACCCTAAAAAACAGAAAAAAATCGTCAAAATGAAAAAAAAATCGCCAAAACGAAAAAACCCCGAAAACACAGAAAAAAATCGCCAAAATGAAAAAATCGTCAAAAAAGAAAAAACCTAAATAACAGAAAAAAAATCGCCAAAAAGAAAAAAGCACCAAATTAAAAAAAAATTTCTAAGACTAAAATAAATCGCAAAAAAACGGAAAAATTGCTAAAATGATAAAAAAAATCGCCAAAATTAAAAAAATCACCAAAACGAAAAAAACCCCAAAAAACAGAAAAAAATCGCCAAAATGAAAAAAAGCACTAAATTAAAAGAAAATTTCTAAGACTAAAATAAATCGCAAAAAAAACGAAAAAAATGCTAAAATGAAAAAAAATCGCCAAAATCAAAAATATCGCTAAAACGAAAAAAAAACCTAAAAAACAGAAAAAAATCGCCAAAATGAAAAAAAATCGCCAAAATAAGAAAAAAAATCGCCAAAACGAAAAAAAAACTAAACAACATAAAAAAATCGCCAAAATGAAAAAAAATCGCCAAAATAAAAAAAAAAATCGCCAAAATGAAAAAAATCACCAAAACGAAGAAAAACATAAAAAAAAGAAAAAAATTGCCAAAATGAAAAAAAATCGCCAAAAATGAAAAAAATCACCAGAACGAAAATAAACAAAAAAATCGTGAAAAAAACCCAAAAAAACAGAAAAAAATCGTCAAAATGAGAAAAATCTCCAAAATGAAGAAAAGCCCAACAACAGAAAAAAATCGCCAAAATGAAAAAAACCTCCAAAAACAGACAAAATCGCCAAAACGAGAAAAAAGCGACAAAACTGAAAAAATCGTTTTAACTGAAAAAAACTTCAAAAAAACAAAAAACCTTCCTTTCGTGCGTGATTCATAGTCGCACTTAACTGATTTTTTTAATATTAAAGGAATTAAATGAAACTAAGTTTTTGCTTATTTCGTTCTTTTTTCACTTAACATATTTTATGTATTTTTTAAAGAACTAGATTGGTATCAATAATCAGAAAAATCCAAAATTATGACTCCAGGGTTGGAAAACTTACACTTTTTGTGTTATGTAAAATTAAATAGGTCTAAAAATTTTTTTCTTTTTTTCTTTTTCTTTATAAATTGAATATATTTTATGCTTCTGAAAGAAAAGTTTGGTGTATGAAATTTGAAAAATGAAAATTATAGCTCCAAAGATGGAAACTTTAAACAAATTAAAAATTTTTTCACAAAACAAATATGTATGTACGTGTCTGTATACTATATATATGTACGTACGTTGGTAAAGGGTATATAAGATTCGGCACAGCCGAATATAGCACTCTTACTTGTTTTGAATATTTCGTTGTTCATATTATATTTATATAAGTATGTATATTAGTTATTTTGAAAATAACAAACACTTTGTTGAGGAATTGTCTAATATCGAGATATTTTTTTATTTAATGATTTGTAGCGAAATATGCAATTTTAAGAAATTGTCAGTGCAATATGCATACATACTCTTATATAAATACATACATATACATTTACACAATTATAAAGATGCTGGGGAAATATGTATACCTTTAAGGCCCAAATTCACAGTCATTAATTAACTAATAGCATATGTTGCCAACACGGTTGCCAGAAATGCAGATTTATCTGGATTTTGCAGATTTTTACCCTCAAAAAAGACCAAATGCAGGTTTGAAGATTTTTGGCCTATAAACGAAGATTTTCAACTCCAATTATAGTGAATTTTTTTAATTTTTTCCTAATACTGCTACTAATTCCTGTTTATTTTGTGTGTGTGAATGACTCATAGTTTAGAGATTTACAATTTTTGAATTTGGAAGACATGATTAAAGAAAAAGATGAAGTAACTCTGGCAAGCTTCTGGAAACGAATATCTGTTATAAAGCGAGCTTATTCTGATAACGATTTTGTAGCCCTAAATTTATTCAAAATGTAATGTCTTTACCTTATTTATTTGCAAATGTCGAAAGAATTTTCAGTGAACTGAACTTGAATAAAACAAAACTTTGGATATTTATGCAACAAATTAAATAACTTTTTGTGTAATTTTTTATATACCCGATTTCTTTTCTCATTCATTTTATATTATTTGCACATAGCTATGAAGCATTCTTACTTGTTTGTTGGTTATATGTATTGCGTTTTTCACACGCAAAGTTTACTTTGCAAAGTCTTGAGTTTGTAGGAGAGAACAAATAAACTTAAAGGCTCAGTTACCCGACGGTAATGTAATGTAAAAGTAACGTAGGAAATAGCTGATCGATATTTTTATATGAGAAGTAGGTTACGTTACATTACATCTCTATAACCGTTTACATTACTTTTCACATAACAATGTCGATCAGCTGTTTCCTACTGTTGCTGTTACTTTACATTACAGTCGAGTAACTGAGCCTTAAGACTTTGGAAAGTAAGCTTTGCGTCTGGAAAAACCGCCAAACTCATCAGTAGACTTCAATCAATGTGGCAGCTAATTATAAAAAGGGAATGAGAAAATACTAGTGGATTCAAAATCGAGGATATTGGCTTGTAAAGATTTTGACTTGAAGCTTTTAAGCTTATCCTGCCGTATTCTTAAAAATAGTTGTGTTTTACAAAAGATTTACAATACAAACTTTGTATGGCAATTTGTTTATTAAACGTTTTGTAACCCAAAATAATTTTTATTAATATAACCAATTATGTTTGTGTACGTAATTGTTTATAACATATTGATAGTCGTCCTATAAACATGTGAAGTTTTTTACCTTATTTCAAAAATTTTTTGGTTGAAGTCTGCAGAAACGAAATGCACATTCTTCATACATTAAAGGCTTATATTCATAAAGAAATAAAATGTGCTTGAAAGTTATTTTAAGAAAAAGTTTTCTAAAAAATTTAAATAAAATACATTTTAAGCCGAGCTTAAATTTGATGAATATGGGTTAATGAAAAAAATATTTATATTACACATGTACATCCATATTTATGTAAATTTTTTCTTTTAAAAATTCCTTTGAAGTTTTTTGAAGATTTTAAAAATAGAATGCAGATTTTGAAGATTTTTTCGTGAAGAATTGTTGAATTTTAAAGATTTCATCCTTAGAAATTCTGGCAGCACTGGTTGCCCAGCATATTTCTTGTATTTTCCTGTAAAACTATCCTTTTTTTATTTTCTATTATATTTTGGGTTTTCCGAACCAATTTCAGTACGATAAAGTTAGGTAGTTTTATCCATTTTTAAGAAATAGTATAACAAATGTGTGTAAGCAAAAATCATATGATATAGCAGAGCTGCCAATACTGAAACTTAATAATTGATATTGATCCCATTCTTTGCTCATATTAAGAACTTTAGTTAAACAATAGCTATCATCTTAGTTTAGTAATAATTAACTAATGACTGTAAATTTGGACATTAAAGCTTTTTTAAGATAGTAAAGTGGCATTTACAACATAGTCAAAAAAAATAAATGATATAAAAAAATACTGTGTTAGATTTTAGTCCAAAAAATAAATTATATAAAAAATACTGTATAAAATTTTAGTGAAAAATAATATATTGGAATTTTTGAGCTTTTTAAACAAATTTATGTTATTTTTTACGTTTTAGAGAAATGAAAAACTTATTATACGTCCTCTAAAATCCTGCTTTCAACTAAATTGTAAGAGACTTAAACGAACATTTTATTGTCAATTTTTATTAATTTAATTTAATTTATTGTTTTTTCAATTCGTTATTAATTAAAGAAACAATTTTAATTTTTTTTATACCCTTTACCAACAAAAATGGTAAAAGGGTATATATAGGTTTGTCATTCCGTTTGTAATTTCTATAATATCAATAAGCGATCCATATAATATATATATTCTGGATCCTTATGCATAGGGAAGACGAATAAGCGATGTCCGTCTGTCCGTCTGTCCGTCTGTCCGTCTGTCCGTCTGTCCGTCTGTCCGTCTGTCCGTCTGTCCGTCTGTCCGTCTGTCCGTCTGTCCGTCTGTCCGTCTGTCCGTCTGTCTGTACGTGAAATCGGTTTTCCGAAGCTCCCAGAAGAGCTAGAGACTTCGTTCTTGGACTGGTGTGTCAGAAATTTTCCAAAATAGATTGGTATTGAAATTCAGCAAAATCGGGCAGACGATTGCAGAGCTGGAAAACTTAAACTTCATTTTGCCATATAAAAGTAACTCCCGAAAACAAATTTTTATTTTTTTTAATAAATGTACATATTTTACACTTCAGTACGACTAAAATTGGAATTTTAAATTAAAAAAATACAAAAAAATTAAAACGACGTTTCCAGGGTTGGAAAACTTTAACTTTTTGTGTTATGTAAAATTAACTATGTCTAAAACTATATTAGTATTTTCTCGAGAACCGTAAGAGCTAGAGACCTGAAATTTGGACACAGTATGTAGACCTTTGGCCGCTACAACAACAAATACATGATAATTGGAAATTAAAGGGTGTTCCAAAACGAGCAACGAAAAATTTTAAAATCCCATGTAGTATATATACAATTGTATATACACTTGAAATTTGTAAGGTTAGTGTATTTTTATACAGACTACAAAAATTAACACAAAAATTTAAAAAAATTTTAATTAAAGGGTGTTCCATCAGTTAATGCAATTTTGACTATGTAATTTCACAATTTGCTGTATCTTGGAAACCGTAAGAGCAAAACTCTTGAAATTTTCAAAAACGGTAAAAATGAAAAAATTAAAAAATATAAAATCGCCAAACCGAAAAAAATCGCCAAAAACAAGCAAAAATCGCCAAAACGAAAAAAATCACCAAAACGAAAATAACTCTAAAAAACAGAAAAAAATCGCCAAAATGAAAAAAAAATCGCCAAAATGAAAAAAATCGCCAAAACGAAAAAACCCCAAAAAACAGAAAAAAATCGCCAAAATGAAAAAAAGCCAAAAACAGAAAAAAAATCGCCAAAACGAAAAAAAGCACCAAATTAAAAAAAATTTATAAAACTAAAATAAATCGCAAAAAATCGGAAAAATTGCTAAAATGAAAAAAAAAATCGCCAAAACGAAAAAAAAACCTAAAAAACAGAAAAAAATCTTCATTTTGGCGATTTTAAAACTAAAATAAATCGCAAAAAATCGGAAAAATTGCTAAAATGAAAAAAAAATCGCCAAAACAAGAAAAAACCTAAAAAACAGAAAAAAATCGCCAAAATGAAAAAAATCACCAAAACGAAAAAAACCCTAAAAAACAGAAAAAAATCGTCAAAATGAAAAAAAATCGCCAAAACGAAAAAAAACCCTAAAAAACAGAAAAAAATCGCCAAAATGAAAAAAATCGCAAAAAAAAGAAAAAACCTAAATAACAGAAAAAAATCGCCAAAACGAAAAAAAGCACCAAATTAAAAAAAATTTCTAAGACTAAAATAAATCGCAAAAAAACGGAAAAATTGCTAAAATGAAAACAAAAATCGCCAAAATTAAAGAAAATCGCCAAAATGAAAAAAAAATCGCCAAAATGAAAAAAATCGCCAAAAAAAGAAAAAACCTAAATAACAGAAAAAAAATCGCCAAAACGAAAAAAAAATCGCCAAAATGAAAAAAATCACCAAAACGAAAAAAAAACCTAAAAACAGAAAAAAATCGCCAAATGAAAAAAGCACCAAAACGAAAAAAACCCCAAAAAACAGAAAAAAAATCGCCAAAATGAAAAAAGCACTAAATTAAAAGAAAATTTCTAAGACTAAAATAAATCGCAAAAAAACTAAAAAATTGCTAAAATGAAAAAAAAATTGCCAAAATGAAAAATATCGCTAAAACGAAAAAAAAAACTAAAAAACAGAAAAAAAATCGCAAAAATGAAAAAAAAACGCCAAAAAAAGAAAAAAATCGCCAAAACGAAAAAAAAACTAAAAAACAGAAAAAAATCGCCAAAATGAAAAAAAATCGACAAAATGAAAAAAAAAAAATCGCTAAAATGAAAAAAATCACCAAAACGAAAAATAACATAAAAAAAAGAAAAAAATTGCCAAAATGAAAAAAAATCGCCAAAATGAAAAAAATCACCAAAACGAAAAAAAAAACAAAAAAATCGCGAAAAAAACCCAAAAAACAGAAAAAAATCGTCAAAATGAGAAAAATCTCCAAAATGAAGAAAAGCCCAACAACAGAAAAAAATCGCCAAAATGAAAAAAACCTCCAAAAACAGACAAAATCGCCAAAACGAGAAAAAAGCGACAAAACTGAAAAAATCGTTTCAACTGAAAAAAACTTCAAAAAAGCTTGCTTTTTTTACTTAACATATTTTATGTATTTTTTAAAGAACTAGATTGGAATCAATAATCAGAAAAATCCAAAATTATGACTCCAGGGTTGGAAAACTTACACTTTTTGTGTTATGTAAAATTAAATAGGTCTAAAATTTTTTTTCTTTTTCTTTATAAATTGAATATATTTTATGCTTCTGAAAAAGTTTGGTGTATGAAATTTGAAAAATGAAAATTATAGCTCCAAAGATGGAAACTTTAAAAAATTATAAATTTTTTCACAAAACAAATATGTATGTACGTGTCTGTATACTATATATATGTACGTACGTTGGTAAAGGGTATATAAGATTCGGCACAGCCGAATATAGCACTCTTACTTGTTTATTAATTTGCACTAACTATTGATTGATTTAATCTTTCAACACGTGTCAAAGTAAATTAAATAGAAATATATTTATGATTTGATGAAGCTAATTAGATGTGATAGTTTTGAAGGAACAAATAACACCAAAGTTAATTGTAAATATTCTGACAGACAATAGCAGAAATATGTTTTTATTTTTGTTTAAGCTTTTAAGTTTGCTATGTTTATATATGTAGTAACTCTCAACTATTTTGTGGGAGTCTTCTATACAAGGTAAGCTTTTTGAAGAGTACATACTAGAGTTCGACCGATTAATCGGTTTCGGCTTCGGCCTTCGGCCAAAAATTGGTAATCGGCCAACATTCGGCCTACGGCAAAAATCGGCCGATTAGCCGAAGCCGAATATTTTTCATTCCAAGCTTGAAAAATAACATTATGTTTGGTCGTTGCTCGCCGACAGTTTCTATTGTGTTTAACGTTTTGAAAGGGTTGCTTCCAAATACAACCCTGTTGCTTTCTATTTTCTTTTACTTGGACGTTCTTGTGAGTGATCATATGAAAAATCAATCTAGAAATTGCAAAATAGTTTTATTTTTCTTGTTATGTAGCCAATAGATATTACAGCTATTTCAGTGATCTCAAAAAAGCCAACTTTTTTCTTAACCCAATACCCTCCATTGTCCCATTTTTAGGACGTCTTTTAAAAAGTGTTTATTTTAATAACCGCATCGTATATTTTTAAAACTTTTCTTAAAATAAGAAGAAAATATGTCTTCCTCTTTGGTATTGTTTAAAGTTTTAACCAATTAGTTGTAAATGGTTGTCAAATTCAAGTCGAAGCTGACCATTTCAACCGTTTACTAGTTTTAGCACATGTGTATGAATTACGGCGGGTAATGGGTTAATTCATATAAAACGTAAGTATCATTTCTAAAATTTAAAACATTCGGCTTCAGATTCGGTTTTGGCCGAAGTTTAGGATTTTAGCCGAAGTTCGGCTTCGGTTTCGAAAAAAAACGCCTTCGGTCGATCTCTAGTACATACATAGATTAACTTAACTCATAATAAACATTAACCACTCTGCTTGATTAAATAAACAATAAGTTTAAATTAAACTGCAATTACATTCTGATTAGTATTTTGTTTCAATTTACTAATTGATCAACTAATTTTTAGTATTAGTTTCAAATAATCCGTACAAAACTTGCTTTATATAATATTTTTCTTCTTAACTCTGGTCAATACGAGTATTCCTATTGCTGAGTTGTTTAATTCAATCTTTGGATTATATAATTTTGGTTTTATTTCAAATAATTTTTAATATATATAAATATAATATTACATTCAAGCATTTTGGTGGTGTTCAGTTCAATTTTAATTATTTTATTATTTATTTATAATAAAACTTTTGCTAATGTTTCTTTAACAGTTTTATTTGCCAAGTTACTCGGACGACATGTTTTATATCACTAAGAAATGAAAACACGTTGTGAAAATGTGTGCTGCCATTTCGCATAATTTTACTTACAAATTAAATGACAAAGGTGTAGTTTTAAGTATTTTTTGAGTATTGGATATCAAACAACTACAAACGGTTACAGTTAAAAATATATATGTATATATGAAAATACTCATCACTTGAATACGTATAACTATAATCAACCAACCATTATGTTCATACACATTCCTTAAACTACGCAACACCATCGATCGTAAGCTAAATTTATACACGGCATCAGCTACAATCATATACATAACTATAAATATGCTCTGAGTATTTACTCAGCCACATATGAGTATTTACAGCATTGATCACCAAAAGGCCGCCCGTGGGCACTTTCCCTGCAGAAAATGTGAATAGTGAAATTGTAGTGATTTACTAGTGACATTGTCAGTAGTACTACTGACCAGGTGTACCCCAGCCAATGTAATTATCTATTGACATTTAACATTAGCTTGTCATTGAAAATCCACCACTAGACTGTAGCAATACTGACTAAGTAGTTCTTTTGGGACCACATGGAGCCATTGGCACCAAAGATTCACTAGTAAATTTTAGGGTATCTAGTCTACAATATCGATATTTCCTCGCTCGATGTCAATAGTAAAATTGTAGTGATTTACTAGTGACATTGTCAATAGTATAAGTGAATAGATGTACCGCAGCCGATGTAATTGCCTATTGACATATACATAACATAGGGTTGTCATTGAAAATCTACCAGTAGACTTTAGCACTATTCTTTTACGACCATATGGAGATATTTGAACTAAAGAATCACTAGTACATTTTAGAGACCCTCGTCTATATATATATATATATATAATTGTATAAGGGTTGGGGCAACAAACTTAAATACATACATACATACATATGTACGTAAATTTTTAACATTATTGCATAGCATAATAAAAAAGAAAAACAAACTATTGACGCGTTCATTGACAATGTCACCAGAAATACACTAGAAGTGTTGTCTCTAACGTATCTATACTCACGCATAAAAGGAAAGTTGTCGACATTTCAACTAGTGCAATTGTCGCTATGGAAGAGAGTGTTGACATAGCGACATATACCACTAGGCTGACTAGAGGGTTGTTATGCTCTTTTTTACACGTATATTCGTACAAGGCTGCAATTTGCATTCTTTTACATTACATATGTATGTGTTTGCTTATCATTGATTTACAGGACCATTTTATTTGATGACACTGCAAGCATCCGTGTTGCCAGCAAAATGAATCCAGAAAACGCTAAATTACAACTGATTGCATGAAAGGGATACAAAATATTCCGCGCTAAATATATACTAGAAACACATCTATCACTTTACAAACTACAAAATATAATTTCATTAACGATTTTCGTTTTCAAATTTTACAATAAAAGTTTTAGGAATAATAGCCATTATTTCATGGTAATATTTATTCCAAGATTTACCTCCTAATTATCTGCTTAATGCTTCCAAGAAACCAAAGCACATTTTACATTCCATTTCATACACACAATCACACAATGGCATATGATGGATAAATACTCCGAGTATCATGCGCATATTTATTTTGTCCGAATAAATATTCAGACTATGAATATAAAGCAAATACATGACCTGCATTGTAACAATATTAGTGAAACTTTGTCTATATGCGTCACAGGCGACAATGCTTCAAGCAAAATCCAATTTTTTTTTATTTTTCGCACATACATGTCTGCAACACAAAAATATAAAGATAGAGTACTCAAAGGTGATGGTTATAATTGTAAAACCTAGTAACTTAAATTTTTTTATAATATGTAGTTTACACTTATGTTATATATATACGACGATATTAATTTATCGCGCAATGCATGCACATGTATGTGAAACTTTAATGCACACGTACGCGATGTTTGACAAGTATAATATGACAGACACTCTTTAGAGCAATATTTTACAATATCAGCAATACCTTCTACCATATTAATAAACTATTTGGTTCAATTATTATTTAGTATTAAGAATATGGACATTCAACAAAAAATATTGTCAATTTCCAGTCATCATGTGGAAGATTGTTTCACCAAACTAACTGAGTCTTTTTCAACTACCTTAGATGAATCATTGTTTCGTAAATGAGTCGAAATTGAACAGAAACGCTAGTCATAAAAGATTCTTTTAGAAGGGTTGCGGCTTGGGTACCATTTTCTCCCGAATGAATAGTCATTTTCGAAACGAAAATGAGCACATAAATGATTATTTTAATCCCGCGAAGGAGTCGAAAAAGACTCGAATATGATTATTAATTTTATAAAATGCTGACTGGGTTAATTTCTTTGAATAATTAATTTTGTAATTGTTATATTTTTTTTTAACTTGTAATGAAGTTTAAAATTTTGTTTTGTTACCTCCAATTCAGTAAAAAGTTTTTTCAGTGTAGTCAGCGCACGATAGGCCAGATGTTGAATGAAGTTGTAACTGGTCACTCCGCCAACATATGTATAAGCAGAAAAGTTAAATTTTTGAAATCATTATTATTCAATATGACAAAACTTGTTTTTCTTAAAAGTAACAAAATTGAAAGATAAATCTTTTGAAATTAAATATCGTGCCCACAACCCAACCAACTTCCATCAATCAACAATTTCTATGGAAAAAATCATGACTGTCGTTATATTATCGTGAGAAACCAACTAATTGAGAAGGGAAATTTTGAAATTTGAATATTGTAAATGCATTAACAACAAATTGTTAGCAACTATTAATTAAAAATTTATGAATATATTAAGAAAACACTCAAACGATAGAATCAAATAAGTAATTAGTAATAAATAAGCATATTACAACTTCTAACAACTCCAAAAGATTAGCATGTAAAGAGGCATGAAAAGGCAGGAAAACCAACCTTGGAGATTGAAGGCAACATTTAATTAACAGTAAACACTCGATACTGTCGATTGTGCGTTTAAATAGATGTGTTTTGCAATAAAACTCTGGAGGTGATATCTATTTACCTGAAGTCTTTAAAAATAATACAAAACGAGCAATATTTTTCGTTGCTCGTTTTGGAACACCCTTTAAATTTTAACTCTCATGTATTTGTTGTTGTAGCGGTCAAAGCGGTCTTACGGTTCTCGAGAAAATACCCTGTGATAGACAGACGGACAGCGTAGCGAAAATAATAGGGTTCCTTTTCACCTTTGGTGTACAGAACCCTAAAAATGTTAAATTTTCCACCTGTGGAGCTGTGGTTTTTATTTTTCAAATCTTCTATGCCCAACTTTTCCTTCCAAAACATTAAATATATTTATAAATAAAAATATAAAAAAAATTATTAGACCTAAATAATTTTATATATCACAAAAACTGTACGTTTCCCAACCCTGGAGTCATAATTTAAAATTTTTTTAATTTCTTACGTCAATCTTTTTCTTTTAAGAAATTCAAATATTTTAAATTTATAGATAAAAAAGAAAAATTAGTTTTAGTAGGTTATTTTTATGTTACAAAAAAGTTAATGTTCCCAACCCTGAAAACGCCTTTTTGATTTTTTTAATTTTTCTTTATATTTTTAATACAAATTTTATTCGTACTGAAATATAAAATAAGTTTATTTAACAAAAAAATTAAAAAAATTGTGTTATCTAGTTACTTTTATATGGCAAAATCAAGTTTCAGTTTTCCAGCTCTGAAACCATCTGCTCGATTTTGCTGATTTTCAATACCAATCTAAGTTGGACCATTTCTGACACACCAGTCCAAGAACGAAGTCTCTAGCTTTTTTGGGAGCTTCGGAAAACCGATTTCACGTACACCAGCCGGACGGACGGACGGGCAGACATCGCTTATTCGTCTTCCCTATTCATAAGGACCCAGAATATATACATTTTATGGGTCGCATATGAATATTATGGAATTTACACACGGAATGACAAACCTATGTATATATACCCTTTTTCATTTTTGGTAAAGGGTTTAATTAAACATATACATATCGTCGTCCGGGGGTTTAAGTGCTCTACATATATGGCAAAAATGCAATTTGAGTAAATCGGTGTTCAAGTTTAACATAATTTTCTGAAAAACTACTCGATAGGATTTTGTGATTTTTATACCATATATTTATTTTAAAAATATGATTCTAACTGCAAAAACGAAGCATGTTTTTAGGAACCCTATTGTTTTCGCTACGATTTCCGTCACAGGCTATTTTCTCGAGAACCTTAGCCACTATTTACAACAAATAAATGAGAGTTAAAAATTAAAAGGTGTTCCAAAACAAGCAACGAAAAGTTTAAAAATCCCATGTAATATACATAGAATTGTATTTATTGTAAAGTTAGTAGTGTATTTTTATACATGCACAGAGAAAAAACTGCCTCATAGAATCAAGAAGATTTTCTCTATGAACCGTTTTTAGGATAAAGGGTATCCCAGCAGAAAGAAGCGAAGATTTTTTCATAGAGATTCCTTATTGTTTTTATGTGGTAAATCTTATTAATTTTATCAAGAAGAAATCTTATTATTCACAACTTTTTTTACTCAATTTCCGTTATTTTTGGCGCCAAAAAAAAACAATCCATAGAGAAAAACTTCTTGATTCTATTAGGTTTTCTTATAAATTGTAAACTATAGGGATTTCTTATTGATTTTATTAGGTGCCTTATTGATTTTTTTTAAAAGGTTTTCTTCTTGATTTTACTAGGCTATATTATTGATTTTTTCAATAAGGGTTTCTTCTTGATTTTATGAGGTTCCTATATGATTATGTGTAAAGCATCTTATTGATTTTTTAATAAGGAAATCTTTTTGATTTTATGAGGTGTCTTGTTATTTCATATCTATAAATAGACATACAGACAATTTTTTTCATGATCTTTTTCATTATACCCTTTACCAACAAAAATGGTAAAAGGGTATATATAGGTTTGTCATTCCGTTTGTAATTTCTATAATATCAATAAGCGACACATAAAATATATATATTCTGGATCCTCATGCATAGGGAAGACGAATAAGCGATGTCCGTCTGTCCGTCTGTCCGTCTGTCCGTCTGTCCGTCTGTCCGTCTGTCCGTCTGTCCGTCTGTCCGTCTGTCTGTACGTGAAATCGGTTTTCCGAAGCTCCCAGAAGAGCTAGAGACTTCGTTCTTCGACTGGTGTGTCAGAAATTTTCCAAAATAGATTGGTATTGAAATTCAGCAAAATCGGGCAGACGATTGCAGAGCTGGAAAACTTAAACTTCATTTTGCCATATAAAAGTAACTCCCGAAAACAAATTTTTATTTTTTTTTAATAAATGTACATATTTTACACTTCAGTACGACTAAAATTGGAATTTTAAATTAAAAAAATACAAAAAAATTAAAAATACGTTTCCAGGGTTGGAAACTTTAACTTTTTGTGTTATGTAAAATTAACTATGTCTAAAACTATATTAGTATTTTCTCGAGAACCGTAAGAGCTACAGACCTGAAATTTGGACATAGTATGTAGACCTTTGGCCGCTACAACAACAAATACATGATAATTGGAAATTAAAGGGTGTTCCAAAACGAGCAACGAAAAATTTTAAAATCCCATGTAGTATATATACAATTGTATGTATATACACTTGAAATTTGTAAGGTTAGTGGATTTTTATACAGACTACAAAAATTAACACAAAAATTTAAAAAAATTTAAATTAAAGGGTGTTCCATCAGTTAATGCAATTTTGACTATGTAATTTTGACAATTTGCTGTATCTTGGAAACCGTAAGAGCAAAACTCTTGAAATTTTCAAAAATGGTAAAACTGAAAAAATAAAAAATTATAAAATCGCCAAACCGAAAAAATCGCCAAAAACAAGAAAAAATCGCCAAAACGAAAAAAAGCACCAAATTAAAAAAAATTCTAAGACTAAAATAAATCGCAAAAAAAACGGAAAAATTGCTAAAATGAAAACAAAAATCGCCATAATGAAAAAAATCACCAAAACGAAAAAAACCCTAAAAAACAGAAAAAATCGCCAAAATGAAAAAAAAATCGCCAAAATGAAAAAAAAATCGCCAAAATGAAAAAAATCGCCAAAACGAAAAAAACCCCAAAAAACAAAAAAATCGCCAAAATGAAAAAAAAATCGCCAAAATGAAAAAAATCGCCAAAACGAAGAAAAGCACCAAATTAAAAATAAATTATAAAACTAAAATAAATCGCAAAAAACGGAAAAATTGCTAAAATGAAAAAAAAATCGCCAAAACGAAAAAAAACCTAAAAAACAGAAAAAAATCGTTAAAATGAAAAAAATCACCAAAACGAAAAAAACCCTAAAAAACAGAAAAAAATCGTCAAAATGAAAAAAAAATCGCCAAAACGAAAATACCCCTAAAAAACAGAAAAAAATCGCCAAAATGAAAAAAATCGCCAAAAAAAAGAAAAAACCTAAATAACAGAAAAAAAATCGCCAAAACGAAAAAAAGCACCAAATTAAAAAAAAAATTTCTAAGACTAAAATAAATCGCAAGAAAACGGAAAAATTGCTAAAATGAAAACAAAAATCGCCAAAATGAAAGAAAATCGCCAAAATGAAAAAAAAATCGCCAAAATGAAAAAAATCACCAAAACGAAAAAAAAACCTAAAAACATAAAAAAACCGCCAAAATGATAAAAAGCACTAAATTACAAGAAAATTTCTAAGATTAAAATAAATCGAAAAAAAAGAAAAATTGCTAAAATGAAAATAAAAATCGCCAAAATGAAAAATATCGCTAAAACGAAAAAAAAACCTAAAAAACAGAAAAAAATCGCCATAATGGAAAAAAATCGCCAAAAAAAGAAAAAAATCGCCAAAATTAAAAAAATCACCAAAACGAAAAAAAACATAAAAAAAGAAAAAAGTTGCCAAAACGAAAAAAAAATCGCCAAAATGAAAAAAAAACACCAAACCGAAAAAAAAACAAAAAAATCGCCAAAAAAATCGCGAAAAAAACCCAAAAAAACAGAAAAAATCGTTAAAATGAGAAAAATCTCCAAAATGAAGAAAAGCCCAACAACAGAAAAAAATCGCCAAGATGGAAAAAACCTCCAAAAACAGACAAAATCGCCAAAACGAGAAAAAAGCGACAAAACTGAAAAAATCGTTTTAACTGAAAAAAACTTCAAAAAAGCAAAAAACCTTCCTTTCGTGTGCGATTCAAAGTCGCACTTAACTGATTTTTTTAATATTAAAGGAATTAAATGAAACTAAGGTTTTGCTTATTTCGTTCTTGCTTTTTTCACTTAACATATTTTATGTATTTTTTAAAGAACTAGATTGGTATCAATAATCAGAAAAATCCAAAATTATGACTCCAGGGTTGGAAAACTTACACTTTTTGTGTTATGTAAAATTAAATAGGTCTAAAAATTTTTTTCTTTTTCTTTATAAATTGAATATATTTTATGCTTCTGAAAGAAAAGTTTGGTGTATGAAATTTGAAAAATGAAAATTATAGCTCCAAAGATGGAAACTTTAAAAAAATGATACATTTTTTCACAAAACAAATATGTATGTACGTGTCTGTATACTATATATATGTACGTACGTTAGTAAAGGGTATATAAGATTCGGCACAGCCGAATATAGCACTCTTACTTGTTTTTGTATAAGAATGTTTGCACAATAATTTCAATGATTATTCAGGCTGCTTGTTAGCATATACTTCATACATACATACATACATACATATGTATATGGTAGAGATTCTATATTATAGAATTTAATTAATTTATAGATTCTATATTATAGAATTTAAATGAACATACATAAAATAAAGACGCAATTAATTTTTTATTTTTTATGAGGACGCCTAATAAAAGCAAGAAGAAACCCTTATTGAAAAAATCAATAAGATAACCTAATAAAAACTAGAAGATTTCTTCTTGATTTTTTCAAAAAGGTTTTCCCTATGAAATTAATAAGATTTCCTTATTGAAAAAAAACCATAGAGATTTCTTATTAATTTTGTTCTATTTTATGAGGGATTTAGTAGGCACTATTTTCTGTGTGTGAGAATACTGTGTAATCGACCAATTTCAGTAATAGAAGCGATAGTTTCGACAGTGCACACATAGCGATGATGCACAACCCTGACGCTGTAATGCTTCTAGTCTCTTAAAATTTCTTTATAATCTTGCCAATTCCTTTCACAGTAGGTCATTTAATACTCGAAAAGTGACCACGTTTGAACCACCACCTTTATAATCAGTTTTAAAAATTTTAACGCGTTCTGATTTGTTATGCTAGGAACACAACTGGAACCAAATAGTATTTTCTCTGTATACTACAACAATTAACACTAAAATTAAAAAAAACAAATAAGAGTGCTATATTCGGCTGTGCCGAATCTTATATACCCTTTACCAACGTACGTACATATATATAGTATACAGACACGTACATACATATTTGTTTTGTGAAAAAATTTTTAATTTGTTTAAAGTTTCCATCTTTGGAGCTATAATTTTCATTTTTCAAATTTCATACACCAAACTTTTCTTTCAGAAGCATAAAATATATTCAATTTATAAAGAAAAAGAAAAAAAGAAAAAAATTTTTAGACCTATTTAATTTTACATAACACAAAAAGTGTAAGTTTTCCAACCCTGGAGTCATAATTTTGGATTTTTCTGATTATTGATACCAATCTAGTTCTTTAAAAAATACATAAAATATGTTAAGTGAAAAAAGAACGAAATAAGCAAAAACTTAGTTTCATTTAATTCCTTTAATATTAAAAAAATCAGTTAAGTGCGACTATGAATCACGCACGAAAGGAAGGTTTTTTGTTTTTTTGAAGTTTTTTTCAGTTAAAACGATTTTTTCAGTTTTGTCGCTTTTTTCTCGTTTTGGCGATTTTGTCTGTTTTTGGAGGTTTTTTTCATTTTGGCGATTTTTTTCTGTTGTTGGGCTTTTCTTCATTTTGGAGATTTTTCTCATTTTGACGATTTTTTTCTGTTTTTTTGGGTTTTTTTCACGATTTTTTTGTTTATTTTCGTTCTGGTGATTTTTTTCATTTTTGGCGATTTTTTTTCATTTTGGCAATTTTTTTCTTTTTTTTATGTTTTTCTTCGTTTTGGTGATTTTTTTCATTTTGGCGATTTTTTTTTTATTTTGGCGATTTTTTTTCATTTTGGCGATTTTTTATGTTGTTTAGTTTTTTTTTCGTTTTGGCGATTTTTTTTCTTATTTTGGCGATTTTTTTTCATTTTGGCGATTTTTTTCTGTTTTTTAGGTTTTTTTTTCGTTTTAGCGATATTTTTGATTTTGGCGATTTTTTTTCATTTTAGCATTTTTTTCGTTTTTTTTGCGATTTATTTTAGTCTTAGAAATTTTCTTTTAATTTAGTGCTTTTTTTCATTTTGGCGATTTTTTTCTGTTTTTTGGGGTTTTTTTCGTTTTGGTGATTTTTTTAATTTTGGCGATTTTTTTTATCATTTTAGCAATTTTTCCGTTTTTTTGCGATTTATTTTAGTCTTAGAAATTTTTTTTTAATTTGGTGCTTTTTTTCGTTTTGGCGATTTTTTTTCTGTTATTTAGGTTTTTTCTTTTTTGACGATTTTTTCATTTTGGCGATTTTTTTCTGTGTTTTCGGGGTTTTTTCGTTTTGGCGATTTTTTTTTCATTTTGACGATTTTTTTCTGTTTTTTAGGGTATTTTTCGTTTTGGTGATTTTTTTCATTATGGCGATTTTTTTCTGTTTTTTATGGTTTTTTTTTCGTTTTGGTGATTTTTTTCATTATGGCGATTTTCATTTTGGCGATTTTCTTTCATTTTGGCGATTTTTGTTTTCATTTTAGCATTTTTTCCCTTTTTTTTGGGATTTATTTTAGTCCTAGAATTTTTTTTAATTTGGTGCTTTTTTTCGTTTTGGCGATTTTTTTCTTGTTTTTGGCGATTTTTTTCGGTTTGGCGATTTTATAATTTTTTATTTTTTCAATTTTACCGTTTTTGAAAATTTCAAGAGTTTTGCTCTTACGGTTTCCAAGATACAGCAAATTGTCAAAATTACATAGTCAAAATTGCATTAACTGATGGAACACCCTTTAATTTAAATTTTTTTGAAATTTTTGTGTTAATTTTTGTAGTCTGTATAAAAATACACTAACCTTACAAATTTCAAGTGTATATACATACAATTGTATATATACTACATGGGATTTTAAAATTTTTCGTTGCTCGTTTTGGAACACCCTTTAATTTCCAATTATCATGTATTTGTTGTTGTAGCGGCCAAAGGTCTACATACTGTGTCCAAATTTCAGGTCTCTAGCTCTTACGGTTCTCGAGAAAATACTAATATAGTTTTAGACATAGTTAATTTTACATAACACAAAAAGTTAAAGTTTTCCAACCCTGGAAACGTATTTTTAATTTTTTTGTATTTTTTTAATTTACAATACCAATTTTAGTCGTACTGAAGTGTAAAATATGTACATTTATTAAAAAAAAATATAAATTTGTTTTCGGGAGTTACTTTTATATGGCAAAATGAAGTTTAAGTTTTCCAGCTCTGCAATCGTCTGCCCGATTTTGCTGAATTTCAATACCAATCTATTTTGGAAAATTTCTGACACACCAGTCCAAGAACGAAGTCTCTAGCTCTTCTGGGAGCTTCGGAAAACCGATTTCACGTACAGACAGACGGACAGACGGACAGACGGACAGACGGACAGACGGACAGACGGACAGACGGACAGACGGACAGACGGACAGACGGACAGACGGACAGACGGACAGACGGACAGACGGACATCGCTTATTCGTCTTCCCTATGCATAAGGATCCAGAATATATATATTTTATGGATCGCTTATTGATATTATAGAAATTACAAACGGAATGACAAACCTATATATACCCTTTTACCATTTTTGTTGGTAAAGGGTATAAAAATCTAAGTTAAATGCTGATCTATTAGCTTATGTAATTTTGACAACTTGCTGTATCTTGGAAACCGTATGAGGCAAACTCTTGAAATTTGCAAAAACAGTAAAAAAAAATCGCCGAAGCCGAACAAAATATTTCCAAAACGAAAAAAAGCGAATTACAAAAAAATCTAAAACTTAAATAAATAACCAAAATCCGAAAAAGTTAGCTTAATGAAAAACATCGCCAAAACTAAAAAAAAACACAAAAATTAAAAACGCCGAAAACCGAAAAAAAATTTTATACTAAAAAAAACCAAAACCGAAAAAACTTCAAAACAGCCAAAACTAAAAAAACGCCAAATTAAAAAAAAACAGCATAAAACCGAAAAAATCCCAAAACGAAAACAACGCCAAAACTATAGGGTAAAGTTCGTATAGCATTACATATCTTGTGTCCGTACGTAGCCCTTCGTGCGCAACTCAAAGTCGCATTTTACTGAATTTGTTTATCTAACGAATCATAAAATTGGCTCGTGTTAATTTTTTATCGCATGCTGGCAATACTGTAAAACAGTCAATACTGACACTCCAATTTCACAATTTTTAATTCTAAATGTTCTTAATAGTAGCATTTCAGCATGTCAGGGTGATCGTGTGTTACGGATTCAAACTATTTTTGCTTTTTGTGTGGGAATTGCAATATCAGAATAATTAAAATATGCATATTTACATTATTTTGGTTTTGCTGTCAGAATCTTGAACAAACCGTGGACAATGCAATAGTTACAGAACAACTGGTCAAATGGCAAGAAGATCTATTTCGAATTTTCAATTTCAGTACTTTGGAGAGAGACAAGTAACCATCAAACCGATTGTTATTTCTGTTTAACAAAAATTTCCGGGTTCAATATAAGAAATCGAAAAAATATTACCTACGCGAGTGTCCCATCGATTTCCAAACCAGTTCAAATGATCCATTACCAGTCATTTCCAGAGCGACGAACAAAGGGAGCGTGCTCACCAAGATTTAATCAAGATGTCAAGAAATTATGAAGGATATTGGTACAAAAGCATGGACTCTAATACGTGAAGCCGAACCAACAAAAAACACACACCGCGTCTAAATAATGCCATTCACTTTTGAAAATTCTTTTAAATAAAATAATGATCTTTTATGTAAAAAACGAATAGAAACATTTTTTTGTATCTCGAAAACCTGACGAGACAGAGAAAACCCAATTACCGATTCGAATTCAGCCCAACAAATTACTCTACGAAAGATATTTGCTTGCTCCAGTCCAAAATCTTGCTGGCTAGTGTAATTTGACAACATAAACTAGAAATGAGAAAAATTTAATATACATACAAACATACATAATGAAAAAGACAGAAAATAAATTACTCTTTATAATGATTATTGTAATGAAAGGAGCAGTGCCCATCTCCAAATTTGATTGACGTGTTAAGGTATTTGGAAATTCCATAGATTCATTATGAATTGACAGTACAAATTAGGAAAAATAACTGGTTGATTTATACAAATTGCAAAATACTCGTATTAAGATAAATTCATTTATTTGTTTACAGTATATTATAATTTATATTTTTTCCATCATATTCATTAACTTGTTTACGACTTAAGAAATGGACGAAATTGTATAAAAACTAATAATTGACAAACGAGGCAATTTTTAGTCGTTGCACATAGAAATCTCTCTGCCAAGTGAAAGTCTTGAATTTTTTTCTATCAATTTAACAACTAGTGATAAACGCAGTAAAGTTTTATTGAAATTATCAATCATGGTACGAGTACTTAAAAAATCTGCAAATGACCACTAATAAATAAGATAATAATAAAATAAAACTATGCAGATCGCGTCTGTCTTCTATTTTTTAAACCCACTCACAGAGGAACATAAATGACTAAAATTTAAATAACTCGGCATTTTCTAAACGATCAGTTTTATGTTTACTTTTTCCTCTATTTACCATACGAAAGATTCTAAGGGCAATTAACTAGTTTAAGGTAGTGCGAAACTATATTCGATCCCAGTTTTTTCAGTATATGAAAATGGTTAACATCTTCCGGAGAACGTCATTCAAAATGTACACCTACGGATCTAAATTAATTAACAATATTTAATGCAATCTGTAGCCAGATAGATTGAAATTAAGACTTTCCCACAAAATACTAAATTGATGTAGTACTACCCAAGGCTACAAGGTTATCCACGCAGCAAATTCAGTATCGCGCGATATCCGATAGAGATATACTTGCAAAATGTGTAGATCACATCAAAAACTGTCCGAGAATACCGGTTGTATCTAGGAGAAAAAGCGTGATATTTGTTGGCCAAGGGATATAAGAGATAAGAGGAACATTGAGTGTGATAAATGGTTGAATTCCCTTACCAAATCAACTAACACTAAAGAAATAAAGAAGATGGTGCGGGAAAAAACTTCAAAAAATTGCGAATAGGCAATCGGAGAAACATCCGACTTGTGGGTGGCCCTTAAAGAACCCAATAGAACGCCATTTGCCATAAGCCTTCCCAAATTATATCTAAGAAATCTTATAACGGTAAATACTGGTCACATGCCATTCGGAATCATGCCCAAAGTGTTAGACCGACTGTTGCAGAAGTTCTCAAGATGAGGAAGATCAGAACACAACCGAATATATCCTCTGTCACCATCAAAGATTCGAAAAGTTATGTCGCAAAATGTTTGTTAGAAAAAATAATCGCGGACAATTCATGGTTGGGTGGAGCATAAAGACAGTCCAGTTAGTTAGAATAAATTGGTAATTAAACTAGGATTATCCATTAAGTGGTTTCAAAACCACCGATCTGGCAATGCTGTCAGCTGTTAAGTATGCATTTGTCATTTGAAGTGTCATACATTTAGTTAAAAGTTTGCCATTTACCAATATTGATCGTTTAATGCTGGGAACACAACTGGGCAGAACGACGAATTTTTCGTTGCGAACTTCCATCATAAAAAAACACATTTGTTCATATCAAAATGAACACAAAACCCTAGTCGAACGATATTTGTCGTGCGTGAGGAACTCATGATTGATTTATTTCTATTTTTACGCTAACGAACGACGAAAAAACACTTTTTTCTCTCTCTCTCACACACAAACAATAAAACCCCTTTTACACACGGAAAGTATACTTTGCAAAGTCTTAATTCAGCTTGGAGAAAGGCAGAGAGAGATAGTATTCTTCCCTCTCTCATTCACACAGCTGAATTAAGACTTTGCAAAGTAAACTTTCCGTGTATAAGAGCGGTATAACCAACTTTATCAATTGTGAGAGCTGTTATTTATTCGTCGTTATTGTGATTCAAACGACAAACTTATAGACAAATTCGTCGACGTGGACAAAATTCGGCATTGGTTCCAGTTGTGTTCCTAGCATAACAAATCAGAACGCGTTAAAATTTTTAAAACTGATTATAAAAGTGGTGGTTCAAACGTGGTCACTTTTCGAGTATTAAATGACCTACTGTAAAAGGAATTGGCAAGATTATAAAGAAATTTTAAGAGACTAGAAGCATTACAGCGTCAGGGTTGTGCATCATCGCTATGTGTGCACTGTCGAAACTATCGCTTCTATTACTGAAATTGGTCGATTAATAAGAAATCTCTATGGTTTTTTTTCAATAAGGAAATCTTATTAATTTCATAGGGAAAACCTTTTTGAAAAAATCAAGAAGAGATCATCTAGTTTTTATTAGGTTATCTTATTGACTTTTTCAATAAAAAATAAAAAAAAATTGCGTCTTTATTCTCTTTACTTATGTATTTTCATTTAAATTCTATACCATATACATATGTATGTATGTATGTATGTATGCAGTATGTTGTAGATGTTATTTATTTATACATACATACATACATACATGCACATTAGGTTATATTCTTAACTAACTTACTCACCAAGTATTGAACCAGCAAACGTCTACCTGATAGACAAGCACTCTACCCAATATGCTAACAAGCAGCCTGAATAACGATTAAAATTATTGTGCAAACATTCTTATACAAAAATGAAAAGGATCATGAAAAAATTGTCTCTATGTCTATTTATAGATATGAAATAACAAGACACTTCATAAAATCAAGAAGATTTCCTTATTAAAGAAATCAATAAGATGCTTTACACATAATCATATAGAAACCTACTAAAATCAAGAAGAAAACTTTATTGAAAAATCAATAAGGCAACCTAATAAAATCAAGTAGAAAACCTTTTTTTAAAAAATCAAGAAGGCAATCTAATAAAATCAATAAGAAATCCCTATAGTTTACAATTTATAAGAAAACCTAATAGAATCAAAAAGTTTTTCTCTATGGATTGTGTTTTTGGTGCCGAAAATAACGGAAATTGAGTAAAAAAAGTTGTGAATAATAAGATTTCTTCTTGTTTTTATGTGGTTTTCTACTTGATAAAATTAATAAGACTAACCACATGAAAACAATAAGGAATCTCTATGGAAAAAAATATTTGCTTCTTTCTGCTGGGATACCCTTTAGCCTAAAAACGGTTCATAGAGAAAATCTTCTTGATTCTATGAGGCAGTTTTTTCTCTGTGCAGCAATTCGGCCTATCTTACGAGTTATTATGGAGTATTTTGCAATTGAATTTGCAACTCGATACATATAAATTTCAACTCATGCAACAATTAAAGCAATGAGCAATGCAGATCGCTTTGGCCCATAAGCCAATATTATTACAGGACGATATGTTTTTTCACTAGCCACACAATAGCGGTCCCATTGATCCTATTTATCTGTCATCTCAATACCTTTCATTTGAATATCAAGAACGACCCAATCGGACAATTCTAGCTCGAGATATGATGGGTCAAGTGAAAAAAGGTCGAAAAACTGAAAAATCACAATATCTCAAAAATTGTTCCATAAAAAAAATGTATGATTGATTTTCGAATTCAGTGAAAAAATACATAAGGAAATCTATATCTCATCAAATGTACACGAAAAAAAATTTAATTTTGTAGACTAGTGTAATCAGGTATATCATGGAAAAGGATCGTTTTTAAAACGATTGCTTTAAAATCGTTTTGAAAAGGTGTGAAGAATTCCGATAGATTTTGAGTATCATTTGTGAGCCAATCTCAAACTATTTACTTCTAAAAAGCTAATTAGAAGATAAAATATAAGTCATATAATAGAGCCGTGAAAAAAATTTATAGAATTTTGGAAAACCAATTAAAAACATATTTTAAAATTATTGACAAAACAACTATAGAAAACACAGCACACCTTTTATCGTTTTCAAATTGGTTTTGTGCCTAAATCGTTTTCATCACATACCTGAATATGTTTATTTAAAATAAAAAATAAATAAAAAACACCGTATAAAATTATGAATATTCAATATTGCATTAAGAAGGCCTCAAAATAATTTTAGATTATGTAAAATAATATTTTTGTTAGTTCAAGTCCGTGCTATAAGTGTTCCAAATTTTGTATACGCCTGTTTAGAAAAACCAATTGGTGCGTGAACTTTTTTGAGAAAAGTTACAAAAGATTATGATTTTCGTGGTTTGGCATAGGACATGGTTGACCTCATGGTGCTTTGCCAAAAAATTGGTTGTACCCCTAATGTACATAGTATATATTTTCTTTTAATTTTACAGGAGAAAGAAAAAAATTTATCAATTAGTTCAAGTGTTAGTAGTTAGGTGTTTTGAATTTTGCCCATAGTGCTGAAGTGTTTTTAAAATGAAGTTTGAAACTGGGAGCTACAATGTGTTTTAATATAATACACAATAACAAAAAAAAAATTCGAGTTGGAGTTTTTGGTTTACCACAGGGGATTTCATTTAAGCTAACGATATGTAATTATTTTAAAGTATATTAAAAATAAGTGTATTCACAATTTGTTGTATGAGCTAAGTTGAGAAAAAAATGTTCAGTTATTTTGCAAAAAAATTTTTTTACTAGTATTAATGATACAAAAATTATTTTAAGGCTTTTGTAACACTTTATCATATATACAACCAATACAAACTTGTGAATAGCTTTACTATATTATTTTTTGGCTTTAAAAATTTTTGATAAGTTTTTTTTACTATTTTTGAGCGTCATTAATTTGTTTTTCTAATTTATAGCGCTCATCAGTGATTTGTTTTGTTTTCTTCTTTATCAATTATTTTGAAAGTAATTACTATTTTTTGTTTGTTTTATAGCTCGCAGATATTTTGCACAAAATTCTGGGTAAAAATTTTTGTTTTTGGTTTTTGTATTTGAAAAAAACAGACAAATATCATTAAAGCACTTCAGGCCGGAAGCAATTAAAGAATTGCTAGTTTTTTAATTGATAATTTCTATGAAACTTAAATTAAAATTGACGATAAAATAACAAAAAATTTTTGCAAAAATATAACTCACAACCTCAGCGATATGGCAAATTTTAATGTAGAAAACACTTTGCTCGTACTTGCAAAACTAAACAAATATTGAACTTTTTATTCCTGTTATAAAATGTTCAATAATATTTTCAATTATTCAATGTTTTTTTCTTTCTTCAAAGTCTCTGATCGCGATAAGATTCAAGATCATTGAAACAAAGCGATTTTTCTTGTTTGTTTTTCTAATTTTACAAATCATTAAGGAAAAATTAATGTTAAAAATTAAAAACATCTCATTATCAAAATTATCAAATAATGAACTTCATTATGATCTTCACTGCGGTTACACTCTAATTATTGGAATACGTAAATTCATGGAGCACACAAACAAATTTGAAGGAAAATTAATTAATAAAATTACGTCTCTGTTAAATAATACAATAATTTTAATATTTCGTTAAGATCACCATAAACTAGTTTGTTTTTAAATACAGTTTATTCGTTTGGTAATTTCAAACGCAAAAAAAGTCCAGTTTGGCTTTTTTTATAAACAACATCATAACAATTGGCTTTAAATGATTTACCGGTATATAAAAAAAAAAGTTTATTTGATATTTTTTATTGTTGCTTTAAAGACGTCTTCACTGTTTGCCATCAAATGAACGTTTAAATGAAACAGGTAATAGAACGTCTTATTTTAAGTATGAGCAACAAAAATTATATGTGGCTTATTAACTCACCTGTAAATTAACAGAAGGCAAACAGATGTTTTTAATTCATTACTTCTCTATTCCTTACGCTCAAAGTGTTTGGTCATCGCTAACATTACTGTTATGTGTTGTCGAAAGAAAACGTTACACACACCTCCGCCAACACTCTCAAGTTAAATTGTCCTCATTTATATCATGAAATTTTCCTTGCACAAAGTCTTACTTTGTTGGGGAGAGAGTTGAAAGAGGAATAGAATGAGCTAAACACATTATGTTACTTACGCATAAACGCACTTACATAAAAATCTATACATAGTGGCGGTATTCGGTGTTTGATGCAAACTATCTTGCAAAATATCGTAGCTTTTCTTTAAAATCCAACAACAAACTACATACACAATCGAAGGAAAAGCTACGACATTTTGCATTTACACTTACGCAAGAGTATTTGCATCAAACATCGAATAACGCCAGTGTAAAAAAAATTCAGCATGAATAATTTACTAGTGTGAATGAAAATAGTAGTTTAAGGAATAAAGGATACATTTGTACAAGAAAAAAGTCTTCATGTAAATATAAATGCAAGTTTAAAGAGTTCTAAGTTAAGTTAAGTGTTCTACTAGAACACTTTCATCGTCTAAACTGGGATTTATATATATATATATATATATATATATATATATGTGAAGAAACATCCAAATTGCACAACCTACTTATTAACTTTACGTATTTTTATAACTACTATTCACCTGAGAATATCAGTTGGCTTACTTAGAACATGGCCAACCAGTTTCCACTTACTTTGAATAGGTTTTGCATCATTTATTCTTTGAGGTAAATAAATAAATTCGTGCACCCAGGCGCCCGTTTCTCAAAACTACAAGTTACAAATCTACAAAAAAAAATACACACAAAACAACAATAAAATTTGTAAAAGTGTTGTTGTTTTGTGTGTATTTTACTTGTAGATTTGTAATTTGTATTTTTGAGAAACGGGCCCCAGATAGCAAATTATTTAATTAAAACCAAAAGATGGGGACAGAGAACATATAGTCCCTGTCTGGACTTGCAAATTTTTTGAAATTTAATTTAATTAAAGTAAAATACTAAAATAAAATCAAATAAAATAAAATAAATTAAATGATATAAAATAAAATAAAATAAAATAAAATAAAATAAACTTAATTAAAAAAAATAGTATAAAAAAATTAAATAAAATAGTCTAAAATAAAATAATATTAAATAAAATATAATAAAATAAAGTAAATTATAATAAAATTAAATAAAATAAAAGAAAATAAAAAAATAAATAAAAATAATATTAAATAAAATTAAAGAAAATAAAATAAAATAATAAAAAATAAAATAAAATAAAATAAAATATAATAAAATAAAATAAAACAAAATAAAATAAAATAAAATAAAATAATATAAAAAAATAACATAAAATAAAATAAAATACAATAAAATAACATAAAATAGAATAAAATAATATATAATAAAGTAAAACAAAAACAAATTAAATAAAAATAAAATAAAATAAAATAAACTAAAATAAAATAAAACAAAATAAAATAATATAAAATAAATTATAATATTATAATATAAAATAAAACATAATAAAAGAATACAAAATAATACAACAAAATAAAATAAAAAAATTAAATAAAATAATAATTAATTAAGTTAAATAAACTAATATTAAATTAAACCAAATTAAATTAAATTAAATTAAATTAAATTAAATTAAATTAAATTAAATTAAATTAAATTAAATTAAATTAAATTAAATTAAATTAAATTAAATTAACTTAAATTAAATTAAATTAAATTAAATTATATTAAATTAAATTAAATTAAATTAAATTAAATTAAATTAAATTAAATTAAATTAAATTAAATTAAATTAAATTAAATTAAATTAAATTAAATTAAATTAAATTAAATTAAATTAAATTAAATTAACTTAAATTAAATTAAATTATATTAAATTAAATTAAATTAAATTAAATTAAATTAAATTAAATTAAATTAAATTAAATTAAATTAAATTAAATTAAATTAAATTAAATTAAATTAAATTAAATTAAATTAAATTAACATAAATTAAATTAAATTAAATTAAATTAAATTAAATTAAATTAAATTAAATTAAATTAAATTAAATCAAATTAATATAAAATACTATAAAATAACATATTACATTATTAAATCGCGTAACTTCTCGAGAAGACCTTTTCCACTCAGCGCATCCCATTTTTTTTTTTGCTGTTTTATTTGTTCGAAAGCTTTTCCGAAGTCACTAACGAAAATGTGGAGAGATTTTTTTTTTCATCAATCTTTCGCTCTCTTTGTTCAGAATAATTTTGCAGACGATTTTAAGCGAGCGGCCGAGAATCATATTATCTTTCCAGTTATTTACAGTTGCTGAGAGTGACCCGTTTTATTTATTTTGACTACAAAACCTTAAGCCAATCTGAAGCGAAAATTTCAGTGCAGGAGATATTGCGAAACAAGTCAAATGCAAATACCCGAATTAGTTCATTGAAACTTAGCCAACAATAGATTTTTATTACGATAAAATAGCGGAGAAATATTGAGTACAAAAAAATCAAGGCAAATTAGCGCAAAAGGTAACTAGGCGTGATGTAACTAAACTCATACTCGTATATTGTACCACCTACATAAGTAGAGCACCTTTTATGTCGGCTAATACCTTGCAATAGCTAAAACCCTGTTCTGTTATGAATTTTTAATTTAAACAAAATTAGTTTCGAGAGTCAAAAAAGTAATAATAATAATATAAAGATGTAGTAAAAAAATAATCATTTTAATAATTTAGGTGCAGCTCTCCAGCATTTTTAAGGTGAAAAAAATTACAAAAATGTGTTAATAATACGAAGTATGTTCAAAAAGCAAATGTGATGCGGTAATTTGGGTGCAAGTCACCAAAATTTTGAAGATAAAAAGCAAAAATATATGTTTACCTATGCGAAGAGTATTTTAAATGTTGTATTTATGTATATTTTACTTTTTTTAACCGACTTCAAAAATTCTCTTTTCGTTTGAAAGGATATAGCTTCCGTTTGGTTCTATTGCCATGGCGGAGACACCCTCATTAATTTTTTTTTTCTTAAATTTTAGGTACTTTTATTCAGCAGATTTCCACGAAACCTGCTACACAACTTGAGATCTCGTAAATGACACAATCTTAAAATTAAAAAAATGGGCGGAGTCATTAATATTATATTTCACGTGCTTTTATTTAAGCAATTCTTCCGAAACTTAGCGCACATCCTGAACTCTAGAAGTGAAAAAATTGTTAATACAAAAAGTTGACGGGCACACGCCCTTTAAGGTTCAGAATCAAATTATATATACTTCTACTTATCCGATCTTCATGACTCTGTTCAAACAGTTTGGGCGCTTCGAATGGCATAATCGTATGCTTAATAAGCCCACTTTACTAAAACTGAATATTATATTCCACGTGCTTCTACTTGACCTGTTCTTACGAAACTTGACACACACCTTGAGCTCTGAAAGTGGGGATATCTTGCACTTAGAAAAGTGAGCTGGAGGACATATTTGAGAAATTGAGCGTAACCACACCCCTTAAAATGGGCACTAAGAAATTATAAAAAATATTTTTTTCAATTTACTGAATCGACTTCAAAAATAAACACTAAAATTGCCAAATAATTAATATTTAGATTCAGTTAAATAAAACATTTTTATATGAGTTGCCTATAGTGCTATTCGAAGTATTCGAAAAACATTCATATATGCTCTGAGAATCTGTAAGATTGGGCTTATGAGTTTTGACAGTTGATAGCGCCCATACTGTTGAGGCTACATTATTTGGCTGTGATTTATTCAGTCTGTTTTGCCAAATCATCATGGACGGGTATAAAGCTCAACAACAGTAGCAACGTTCCACTGGGGACTATTCGTAGTTTGGTAGACAAATTTGAGTCCACTGGTTCAATCAAGCAACAACACTCGTACGAAAAAAAAACACAAAATCTACCGCAAAAAAAACACAAAATCTACCGTTGCTCATAAGAGCTTTTCCCTTAGCAGAAAACACCTTGGCAAATCATGAGTAGTGACTTAAGCCTGCGCTCTTACAAGATTCATCAGAGCCAGGAGCGATGAATGAAACTGAGCCTAATTTTCATCGAAAAATAATATTCAGCGCTAAGGCCGTTTTCTGGATGCATGGATACCTCAAATAACAAAATTGTCGAAAATTTGTAGGGCACCAATCCACATGAGATCTAAGAGAGTCCAAGGGCGGTGCTACGTGCCATATTGTTCCTACTGCTCTAGACATTCTGCACGAGCACGGTCGAATCACGTTAAATTCATGGTTTCATTCATGGAAAATTTTAAATTTTGGCTCGATCGATAGGCCTTTCGAAGTAACTGTGTAGCTTCTGAAGCAAAAAGGTCGTTAAATTACCTCCTATTTTCGCAAGCCAGGCAGTCGACACCTTTAGAAATTTTCATAAAAAGTTTCTAGACCAAAAAAAAACAATTAAAAATATTAGAGATTTTTATGTAAATTGCAGGTGCTTAAAATTTAATGAAAATATGCCTTAAAGCTAAAAAAAATTTTAAAAATTATTTAAGGCAGTAATATTTAATCTTAGTAAAGGCGGTAATTGTGAAGGATTTGAGTTTTACCCTTAAGTATCATTTAACAGATGCCACATTTTGTACTTCCTTCTATAGAAACCTATTTCTACTGAACAAATCATTTTTATTATAATTAATTTTTTTACGCATTTTTACTTAACAGTTTTTTAACCATGTAAATATATTTCTTATATTTCGAGGATTTGTTGCCAATCTATCATAATCATATTTTTAGATAACTTTTTGGCAACTGGAGAAAGTTGTCATACATAATTGAATTATGTAAGTGTTTCTTTTTGAAGGTAACAAGATATAAAAATCAAAATAAGAACACAGAATGAAAGATATTATTTATAGAATGCAATTTGTCATTGTATTGATGAAAAGCTTCATTGTGTGAATGAAAAGCTTTTGATGCAGAAGCTTAATAGTCTAAAAATAAAACATGTTCTAAACGTGTATACTTCTCGAACGCACTTCGTCAAATAGTCTGTTCCAAAACAACATCAATTCAATGACTTGATAAAAAAAAGAGAAATCTTTTTAAAAACAATATGCAAATAATTTTGCGAGTTTGGAGCCTAAAAAAAAGCTATAAAACGAGTAGAGGTCTGAAGCTCTCTTCCACTAAACAAGTTTCTTTGATTTACCACTGGGAATCACCCACAATTAAGAAGTGTTGCCATTTCTTTTTGTTCGTTTGTTTATTTACCTCATCCTCCAATTATTAACTGTTTATTCTTGGTAATTATTTAATTATATTGCTTTACAGCTGTAACCATGCTAGACCTCTTTCTTTTTTTATTTTATAAATTAATGACTAACACCATCCCATTTAAATAAATTAATGACTTCGAATTGAAAACAAAATATGTAAATACACATGTTATTGTTGTTGTTACATTTGACCATTTGATATTGTTAATATATTTTTTAGGGTAAGTAAATATTTAACACTTAATAAATTTAAGTTGATCTTAAGATGATTTTAGGTTCACAGCAAAACTAAACTGAGAATTATATATACAGTGGACAAAAAAACTATTCAACATAAAGTAAAATTTTTTTTGTTTTTATCAATAAAATCAATTTACTGTCAATGTTTTCGTTTTTCATAATTCATTTAATTAATTAATTTAAACATTTTATTAAAAAAAAGTTATTTAAGAAATTTAAAAAAAAGTATTCGACATTGCTACTATTCCTACTCGTATATCATGAAATACGTAAGGTTGTATTTGTTCCTTGGTGACGTCTGACTTCTTTTAAACGATCTGATATAGATTTGTCTAAGATTTTGGTACATTCCGGATCGATTTATCGTCAATTGTCTAAGAGGATTTTTTAATTTTATTTTTGTTTGCAACGTCAAATTTTCTCCCAAAGGTGTTCAATTTGTTTAATATGTCGACACTGTGCCGGCGTATTTCGTATTTTTGGGCAGTTATATCGAGCCTTATTTTCGATATAATCGTAAGCGACAAAAATTAAATTTTTCATGAGGTTTTTTTTTAATATTCAAATATGTTTTTTTACGTAAATTGTCGCTTACGATAAAATTTCACAGCCCGTTTCTTAAAAGTTATCAACAATTTTGGCATCTGGTAATTCTATATTTGGTATTTCAATAAAAAATTATATTTTCGATAACATGTCGCTTACGATAAAATCAAAAAAAGGCTCGATATCTATGTATATAAGCCAAAGATTTGTATTGACAGTGCAATGCCTAGGATAATTGTTTTTATAAAATTGAAATCTATCCTGTGATCATTCATTGCATTCGATATATGTTGATTACTTTTATTTTTTTTTTTGCATAAAACATTCTGATAGAAAAATTTGTATTATGGAAATCCTAATTAATATTTTCTTAGATATTATTGTATGAAAGCCGTCACAAACTTATTATGAAGTATTTTTGCATATAACCTTTCCACCTGTAGTCAAGGTCATAAACGATGCATTATTTTAGTTGTTAATTATGCAATAAGTATTTATTTGGCAGTTTAAAACGGGTTTAAATCGCATTAAGCATTTAAGACATATTCTAATTATATTTACTATTTCTTTAATAATGAAATTAACATATATAATTTGATAAACATTATTCCCGTTTTTGAAGGCGTTATATACTTTTTTGTTACTTTCACTGGTATAAAAGACGAGCACGTTCAGTATTAAAAACCAGTGTACTAAATTGTATTAAAGTTAACTTAACCATGAAATTCTTTGCTCTGTTCTGCGTTCTCTTGCTGGCTATTGCTTCCGTAAGTGGTGGACACCATGGACACCATTTGGGAAGACTCGGTCATGGCGGTGGAGCAACTGCTACAGCCAACGCAGCTGCTACTTCTAATGGATTTGGACCAGCCAGTGCTAATGCCAATGCTGTTGCGAATTCTGATGCCGGCGTACATCATTAAATAATATTTTGATAATGATTATATGTTTATATCATTTAAAGCAACCCAGCAAAAAATGAAACTACAAATCATTTCTGGTGAAACATCAATGAATTTAACATATGATTGTCATAGGATGGAATTGATCCAAATAACTTTTAAGTGCAGTTTGTCTAGAACAATTTTTGATATACTCGTAAACAACTGCCTAAGAATATTAAATTCAGTACCTGTAGTGATTGTTGCAATGAAAGTGGTAAATCGGTGGAACTAGTTCAGATTTTTTTTTTTGCTGGGAAGAGTTGATAAACAAATAAATAAATATTAATTTAAATGAGAATAAATTACTTTCATAATCCCTTTACGACTTCCACTTTTCTATATATTCTTTATATTATATATTATAAAACATTTTTTGAAAATTTTGGCTTTTCTACTACCGGAGACATTTACGAAACCAGGAACCAAGTCGAGGCCAAACGAAAATTTTAAAATTCAAAGCCAAGCCAAGCTTTGAAACTATTAAAGACATTTTATTTGCCTATTGAAAAACTTAGCAACAAATTTAAAGCCATTAAAATCAGATGATATTTAAAAAAGTTATGAGGCCAACAAGGTTTCTCGTGCCCAAGGTAGTTGGCACCCTGTAGATCACCGAGTGTTTCAACAGGGTAGTCCAAATTTCAATACTCTTAAAAGCCTAGGGCTTCCTCTATAATTCCTACCTACAATATTTTGTTATCGGATTGCAAATTTCACAGATACAGATTTATTACACTTTTTTTCTATTTGGAACCACTCTGCGTCATCGATGTGACATATGCAGCAAAGATTGGCAATGAATCATGCTTTCGCTATTCATACTGACTCATAAAATTTTATATATAAGTGTAGACTTGGGGTCGAACTCGTTCACTAGTTCACTTTTGACACAAACCAATGATCAAACCCATGTAATTTAAATGGGTGTGATCATTGGTTTGTGGCATTAATTAATTAACTAGTGAACGAGTTCGACCCAAGTCTATATAAGTGAGCAGGCATCATTTAAAATCAACTACTCTGATTTACGCATACTCTCCATGACATTTATTTATAAGTATAGGTTGAAATAAATATGAATGCGACGTCAAGATCACAGTCATACCACACTCACACTCATAAATCCCCTCAGTTTGATTTATAATTTCAGGAAAATACTTACACTACTCATTTTGATTCAGCTTGAGTGAGCTCATGCATGTATGTATGTTTATTTCCAGTTTTAATCTTAAAGAGTTTGCAAGAAATATACAATAGTAGTAGGCTGTTTTTCAATTCCTGCAAAAAAACAAAGCTACAGAGAAACACTTTACCTCATAATGAGAACTTTAATGTTCTCATGCGAAGTTCGCATTGTGAATCATACTTATTTTGCATCGTCCATAGGAATTGAGTAGACTTGTGTCCAACAGTTCTTTTTGAACTAGTTCGTTCAGTTGGACACAAGTTCGGCCAAAAACATCAATGTAAATTAAATGGGTTTGATACAACTTTTGATTCAAACGCTCTCAAACTAGTTCAAAAAGAACTGTTGGACACAAGTCTAGAATTGAGTTAAGGAGAGTCGAAATCAATAACGTCATAAATATTTCCACAAAAGTATTAATACTTGTATTATAATGTGAAACGGCCTTAAGTATGAGTTCGATGAGCACTTGAAACTTTCGACTGAATATGATTCATAGACAACATTGCAATAAGTATGAGTGCGCATAACAACAAGAAATTATACATTATGATTCAACTCTACTCACTTTTCACTACTCATTGCGCTTTTCTGATAAGCAGACAAAATTTCACTAATATTACACAGTGTGACAAAAAAAATACCTGCGAAGTGTTACTATTTTTCTGGTAGGTATTGTCGACTATAACAACAATCTGTATTTGAAATTTTCCAAACACTTCCAAAATCTTAAGATACGAGTAAAAATCCGGTTTTTCGTACCCGTTGGCACTTATGAACCTCTAACTCAGTTAAATACCAACCGATATTAAATTAATCGGCCATGTAACAGAGTTCAATTCCGCTCGGAAACGGAATGCAATCCACCCCATTTTTGTAGGATATGGTGTCTAAAAAAGAAAACTAAAATATGGATATTTGTCAGGTGTGACTGTTGGATGCGTTGGTATTGTAGGGTATGCTCCGGCTAGGAGTCAAGATATTGAGGTGGATTCAATTCCGTTTCCGAACGGAATTGAACTCTGTGATATGACCGTATAAATGGATATAGAAAGAAGACACTAAAATCTTTTGAACACTTCACAGATATTTCGATTTCATCAAAATTTGTCACAGTGTTATTATTGTTTCGGCGTATATCCGATGGGGTTTAAGTATCCAAGTAAAACAAATTACGAGGGCGGTTCGGAAACTTCTTAGCCTATCAATGAAAGAGAATAGTTAGTTTTTCAAAAATATTTTTATATTTCAATATAATCTCCTGAAACTTCAATACACTTAGTCCAACGCTTTTCTAGCAATTCTATCCCTTGATTAAAATAATTTTCCTCAAGGTCTTCAAAATAGTCATTTACAACTGTAATTGCATCTTCATTTGAGGTAAAACGCTTGCAAGCAAGGAATTATTTTAGATTTGGGAACAGGTAAAAGTCACTGGGAGCCAAATCAGGAGAATAAGGTGGGTGGTCAAGCAACTCGTACTTTAATTCGTAGATTTTAGCCATTGTTAAAACACTTTTGTGCGCTGGTGCGTTGTCTTGATGAAAAATTATTTTTTTGAGTTGTAAGCCAGGACGTTTTTCTCGAATTTGTACATTTAATTGATCCAAAAGGTTGCAATAGTACTCTGAATTTATTGTTTTACCCTTTTGCAGATAGTCAATCAATAAAATACCTTTGAAGTCCCAAAAAACCGTTGCCATAACCTTACCAGCCGATTGAATTGTTTTTGCCTTCTTTGGGGCACTTCCTCCAGCTTCAGTCCATTGTTTGGATTGTTCTTTTGTCTCTGGAGTATAGTGGTGGATCCATGTCTCATAAACAGTTATGAAACGACGCTTAAAATCCATTTTATTTCGCTTAAAACGATCCAAACAAGCTTGAGAAATGTTCATTCTTATGCGTTTTTGGTCGACTGTTAACAAATGCGGCACCCATCTTGCAGAAAGCTTTTTCATCTGTAGTTCTTCATGCAAAATTAAATGGACTCGAGCATTTGAGATGCACATGATATTAGCTATTTCACGCACTTTTATTCGGCGATCATTTAATACCATATCATGCACTTTGGCTACAATTTCTGCTGTTGTTGCTGTTTTTGGACGTCCACTACGTGGTTCATCTTCAATGCTTGTACGACCACGTTTAAATTCAGCAACCCAATTTTTTACTGTTGCATATGAAGGAGCACTTTCACCTAACACATTCACCATATCATTATGAATTTCATGTCCCGATAAACCTTTTTTATGTAAATATTTAATGACACCACGCATTTCTAATTTTTCCATTGTTAAAAAATCGCGGATGCGTCTTTTGTGAACACCTGTTTCTATATGAAGGAGTTGCCAGATCGAAACAAAATTTAACACGTGTTCATAGCAGAGATGGAAGTTTCCAAAACACTTCACTTTTTTCTGTTCATACCGCGCTTTTTGTGCTAGGCTAAGAAGTTTCCGAACCGCCCTCGTAGAATTAATATTTTTCAGGAGAGCACTTTTAAGAGTTCAAGTCGATTTTCAGATATTTATTTCTTTTACAGTTAAATTTGGAAATTCTCTGTTAACCTTTACTTTTTTTAAGCAAACATCGTTCTACACACTGTAAATAATACATTTAAGTTGAAATATACCAAAGTATAATCTTAATTAAGCTATTATTCCAAATGAGATTAGAAGTCTAAAAAAGATAAGTCGGAAGTAATTTTGCTATAACTTCCTGAAAAATCAGACAAATTAGTTAAGATTTTGACCAGGTATACTTTCAAATATGCAGATTACAGAGGTACCATTAACTCAAAATCAGCTTATCTCGACTTAAGCACTTTTTCCTTTTTGCCACAGAAATATTGAGACGAAATCTCACTTTATTTACCTTGTAAAAGGATTTGTAATTGCACGTAGTGCTTCGTTGACTTCTAAATGACGAGCAGTAATTTATAGATAAACATTAGTATAACTAGTGAACATTGGCAAAACAATGTTTAATACGCTTAGCGTTTTACTCGTTGAAATGCTTATAAAAGGTTTCAAACAAGGTTGAAAGAAAAGTACTTTAACGGCCTGACCCACGATATCGACAACGTTCGACTTTTCACACACTTTGTCGACATCGTGGGTTTGACCCTAAATTTGCATTAAGCACTGAGAGAAAAGTATTATTAATCAAAGAAGTTGTACTTAAACAATTATAGTTGATTGTGAATAGTAGGCTTTATTGATTCTTTCTTTAGACGGAGAAGTAACAGTTAGGCAATTAACATACCAATCAGCATACATGCGAGGGGTGTCCCAAGATTGGTCGATCTAACAGCACAACAAATTAGGGACATTCAATAGCTTATATACCGTTTTTATACACCGAAAGAATTTTTCTTCATAAGTCCAATGAAACAATTTCATTAAAATTTTTTCATAAATCTAATGATAATTTCACAAACCCAATGAAAATTTCATGAATATTGTGAAACAATTTCATTAGAATTGCTTCGTTGGTATTCTGGTTTCGTAAGAATATTTTATTGGATTTATGACAACAATATTTGAGAAATCCCTTTATATTTAAGTTATTTCATTCTTTTCATTAAATTATTTTATTGTTTCGATGAAGTTATAGCACTGCATTAATTACACTGTTAAATAAATTTGATGAAGTTTTCAATAAAATAATTTTGACGAAATTGGTTTCATTAATCCAACGAAGCGTGACGTTGGTTGAATTTTAATGAATTTTTCGTAAGATTAATATCGAAATTCATAAAATTAAGGCCGAAAATTCTTTCAGTGTAGTAAGAACAGTCTAGCCAGTCAGTATATGTAGCCATTAGAACAGTAAACGTAATAAACTTGCGAGTTTTCGAAGAGATGGTTGTTAAGAAAAAGTGTATGCCAGATTTAAAAAGATGTGCTTATGGGACGAGCTCCAGATTACAACTATAATTTTAAGAGCTCATACCGAAAGTTGTTCGAGGATGGCGAAAAATTCAAAACAAAATAAATATTTATTAAAAAATAAAGATGTATGCCCTAATTCAGAAAGGTTTAGGGCGTTATTGTTTGAAAATATTTTTTAGTGTTTGGTTTTGAATTCCCTAGTAATTTTCTTGGAAAAAGCAACATTATCAATATTATTTGAAAAATTATGTGTTTGATATAATGGTTTTGCACAACAGCGTAAAGCATATACACAAACCTTCTAACACAAACAATAAGTGAGAATTGTTTTAAGGAATCAAAACTGTGACTTTTTTCCGCCCATAGACAAGACGACACAATCGTCGAACAGAAATAGGGCATTACTTCAACACATAGGCTATCGGACCAGCACGCAGCATTTTGGGAAACTTTTTTTAACACATACATATGTACGAAAATTTTTTGAGAAGTTGCTTGTTCAGTAGTTTATACTGATTTTCAGATTATCATACAATAGAATAGCTTAATTAAACAAAAGACTATACAGATTTTTTTTATTAAATTCATTAAATGCACAAAAGTAACAATTTCTTTAACAAATACTATCAATTCTGGTCTCTGTAGATGCATTATTTTAAAAATACACATTTAAATACATAATCGTAGTAATACAATGAATTATATTCTTTTTAATCATAATAGTTAAGAATACTTAAAGTTGTGTATAATAAATGATTACATACATACATACATACATATACATATGTATTTGATCAATTAAATAAATTCCACACATAAAATACTCATATATGTATAAACAAATAAAAAAAATACTTTAAATAAAACATAACTAGCTAGAAAATTACAAAAGATAAATAAATAAATCTTTACAAGGGAAGTAAATTTTATAGTTCACTTTTCTCTAGTAAAATGGAAAATTATAAACTATTAATGACAACAAATCCATAATTTATGCAAAACTTTTTTATAGTTTAGATTTTGGTTGCGGTATGATTATATCACGCCACCACGGTGGTCTTTCGAACGCTCCAATATTTGTCATAAATTCACTTTGCAAATTGTCATACAACAACCCATCGGACTTGGCGATGACGGAGTTTAGGGCGAAATCTGGTGGAGCCAAAGCATCTGCAACAGACACCGCAGAATCTTTTAATTCTCCGCATTTGCGCAACAGCCGATTTCTGATCAAATCAGCAAATCTAAAACCCTGAGCAAAACCACCCACATAAAAAGTTGTCATGTGTCGGTCCAAACACCACATGGCGTAGATATCGAAAACCAATTTCAATATGTTTGCATATTCGCCAGTAACGTCGGGTCGTCGAAAACGCTCAACGAATCGGTTCAGACAGTAATACTCAGCGTAAGTCATGGACATTTCACGCGCACCATACACTTGCGAATTGTTGCGGGCCTCAAAACGATGACGACCCTGGGCAATGTCTGTGGAAATTCTCATTGAAGTTGTCTGCAGCAAATGGCACAGCATCCATTCGTAGCTGCTCAAAACAACTACAACAAAAGAAAAAACCGATAATTTAAATAAAAAAAATTTGGCTTCAGCATAACTTACACTCCATGGACTCAATATCATGGACTTTCAGTACTTCTTCAAAATCTTGTTTCAGTATAGTTTCTCTGTTGTTTAAAAAGTTGGCTGTACCCACTGGACTCTCGATTGTGCCATTCCATTGACGCAGTAACCAGTTGGAGGCTTGCTGACCTAAAACATTATTGTCTCCTTCGTATGTACAACTGGGATCGTGATCATTGCGAAGGTCTCCCAATTTGGATGCCTTGAGATAACCGTGGCCTCCACACGCTTCTCTAGCCTCTTGTATGGCATCTCGCGCCGTCCACGTAATCATGGGTTTTGACGAGGAAATAATCGCATGAATTTCGGATACGATTTGCGTCTGGAAAAAGATTAAAAACCGTATTTTTATTAATATTTAACATTTAGAATGTGCATGGCTAGTAAAGTAAAAAATAGGGATATAAATTTCAGCTTTCATTACATAAAAAGCTTTCAACAAATTGCAGTACGCTGAATCAAAATAATTCATGTATTCCATTTCTATTGAAAAATATGTATACAGCTCTGAAGTGAACCAATTGACACCACACACAGTGGACCAACATAAGAGCGCTCATGATGAAAGTGTAGCGATCTTCAAAAACAGCATGTTGTTCCATTCTGCTAGTGTTTGTCATATTAATTTACAATTTATCTTAATTGCAGTTTGTTCTTTAAAATTTATCACATGTGATTTGGCTTACAGGCCGGTATGAACTTTAGCCTAGGCGAATCATAAACATAGAAACAAATAAGTTCGAACAAAATACCGTAAAACTAACTTTGAAATTTGGATTTTTGCACATGACTTTTTTATACCTTTTACCAAAAATGGAAAAGGGTATTTATAGGTTTGTGTATGAATATGAATATAATATATATATTCTGGATCCTTATGAATAGGGAAGACGAATAAGCGATGTCCGTCCGTCCCTCCATCAGTCCGTCCGTCTGGTGTACGTGACGAAGCTACCAGAAATGCTAGAGACTTCGGTCTTGAACTGGTGTATCACAAATGGTCCAAAATAGATTGCTATTGAAAATCAGCGAAATCGAGCAGACGGTTTCAGAGCTGGAAAACTTAAACTTGATTTTGCCATATAAAAGTAAGTAGATAACACAATTTTTTTAGGGCCTGTTCCTCTTAATGCGAACGTTGGATTCGATCGAACATTTATATTAAAAACAAAAAACTGAAATTTGTTTTTGTTTCTAATGTTAATATTCGATCGAATCTATCGTTCGCATTTAGAGAAACAGGGGGTTAATTTTTTTGTTAACCCTACGTCTACACCTGATATATTTTTATCATGACAAATGTCAAATTCCATATGGGAAAAAGAGCTAACATAAGAAAAATTATTTTTCAATATAAAGTTTGACTTTTGCTATGATAAAATTATATCAGGTGTAGACGTAGGGTAAATAAACTTATTTGATATTTCAGTACGAATAAAATTTGTATTAAAAATATGAAAGCAAATTAAAAAAAAAATCAAAAAGACGTTTCCAGTGTTGGAAAACTTTAACTTTTTTTATATAAAAGTAATTTACGAAAACTAATGTTTCCATTTTTTTCTATATATTAAACATATATTATATTGTTAAAAGACAGAGATTGGTGTAGATCAGAAATATAAAAAAAATATGATTCCAGGGTTGGGAAACTTACACTTTTTGTGATATATAAAAGCAATTAGGTCTAATTAATTTTTATCTTTTTCTTTATAAATTATATATATTTTACGTTTTGGAAAGAAAAATTTGGTGTGGAAAATTATAAAAAACTACAGCTCCAGAGCTGGAAACTTTGACTTTTTTCTGGATAATAATGTAACTAAACAAAACAATTTTTTTTATTTCCTTTTTTCTTTGTTTACTTAACATGCCTTATACATTTTTTTAAGAACTGCTAGATTGGTACCAGGAATTAAAAATTCTAAAATTATGATTCCAGTGTTGGAAAATTAATTTTTTTTTGGATATAAAAGTAACTAGGTTAAATTATTTTTTTCTTTTAGTTAAACCGTTAGAGCTACGGACCTAAAATTTGGACACAGTGTGTAGAAATTTGGCCGCTACAACAACAAATCCATGAGAGTTAAAAATTAAAGGTTGTTCCAAAACGAGCAACGAAAAATGTTGAAATCCCATGTAATAAACATACAATTGCATGTATGTATATGCACTTGAAATTTGTAAAGTTGGTGTATTTTTATACAGACTACAACAATTAACACTACCATTTAAAAAAAAACTAAATTAAAGGGTGTTCTATCAGTTAATGTAATTTTGACTATGTAATTTTGACAACTTGCTGTATCTTGGATACCGTAAGAGCCAAACTCTTGAAATTTTCAAAAACGGTAGAATTAAAAAATCCCAAAACTAAAAAATCGCCAAACCGAAAAAATTCGCCAAAAACAAAAAAAAAATCGCCAAAAAGAAAAAAAGCGCCAAATTAAAAAAAATCTAAAACTAAAATAAATCGCGTAAAACCGAAAAATTCACCTGAATGAAAAAATCGGCAAATTGAAAAAAAAAATCGCCAAAATGAAAACAAACGCCAAAAACAGAAAAATCGCTACAACGAGAAAAAAGCGACAAAACTAAATAAAATCCTTTAAACTGAAAAAGCGCCACATTAAAAAATGCGCAAAACCGAACGTACGGAACCCTTCGTGCGCGAGTCAAAGTCGCACATTATTGAATTTTTTTATACATGTTAAATTTTTATTTAAGTATAAATGAAGTTTTGTGCCATGTTGCTTGTTATGCTCTCAATACAGTTGTGTTTTAAATTGATGGTCTTTCGTTGACAGCTTATAAGGAGTTCTTTTTAATTTTTAGTAAATAGAGATACAAATAAAATTTATCGGTAAAGAACAGTCCTAACTATAAAATTAATTAAAGGACATGATCCTTTGTGCTGAGCAAATTTGAAAAAATCTTTAAGGAATAATTCTTATTAATATTGTATGACTTCACGTCGTTTTTGACAACTGGAATAAGGGTGAATGTAAAATATTTCTTAACTACAGAGCGTAGAATAAAATATTCAACTGATTGGTAATACCGAAAAAAAAATTTAATCGGAAAATACCGAGAGGTCACTTATTAAAAATTGCACTAGAGCAAAAAATTATAAATTTTTTCACAAAACAAATATGTTTGTATGTGCTTATGTATGTATCTCTATACTATATATACGCACTTTGGTGAAGGGTATATAAGATTCGACACAGCTGAATATATGTAGCACTCTTACTGGTTTTGTATAGATTTCTTTCCAAGCGTGTCATCACCTCCACCAGCTTTTAAATTTGCTTTTTATTTTGCTAAGAATTATTTTAAATTGCAGTTATAAACGCAATGCAAAAACGTTTGCATATGTACATAGTATGTGTACTTGCAAACTTTTCTCCAACGACAATAAGACAACAGCTAATGGGCATTTGTAAGTTTTTCAAAGTTTTAAGAACACATGCTGTAAACCATAATCGCAAGAAGTTCAACATAGACAACTAAAATTACAGCACTCGAATAAGTGTTGTAAGCCGTAATAGCAATTTGAAATTTACAACATTAAACTAACAACCCAGCAAAAAATTTTCTTTTAATGGCTTACAAAGTAACGAGTGGTACTTATTTATCTAATTATTTTATTTGCATAATAATGACTGTCATGTAATGAATAAAATAAGAACTTATGTATATCACTAAGTGAAAGTACTTATTGTAGTACTTTCCAGTTAATAAGGAAATATGTATATCTAGAGAAATTTGTTACAAAATTTTATTCATTTAAAATAAAAAAATTAGAAAATATAGCAAATTAATTTTGAATAAGTTTAAGCAAAAATTAATCTATATTATTTTGCATATTTGTACGCAAAAAATAACCCATTAAATTTTGAGTACTTTTAGGCAATCTGTAATCTATTAACTTTTGTATGTTTGTAGGCAAAAAGTATAGGGTACCGCATACTTTTTGAACTTCTCAAACAAAAATAATGGGTTATTTAGTCAAATTGTAAGTACTTACGACTGAGGAGTACATACACTTTTTTGCATTCTAGTAGGCAAAGTTTTTTGCTGGGAACTGTTGTAATTTTCGAATTTTAAAATTTTATAGGAGAAGCAAAAAACTGAAGAAAAACCAAAGCATTTACATGCAGAAATAACTTTTTAAGTTGCCGTAAGTCATCAAGGACTTACGGCAACTTAACTGTAACGTGCTAAGATCTTCAAGGAGGATGCAATTAAACGTTGTCTCCCAGAAAACGTTCAAAACGCGATTTTGAAAAAAAAAATCGAGATACGCCCTTTTTATATTAAGCACCCATATTCATAAAATTTAAAATGAATTTGAAATGAAATGAATATAAAATTTTCCTAAAATGGATTTCAAATTCATTTTATTTTTTTATGAATATGGGGGCTTATATTTTTCTCTGCAATAAAAAAAAACTAAATACATTAAACTTGCTTAATGCTGGGATTCACTATCATACACAATGGTATGACTTTCGAGAAAATACAACCCCGGTATGATGGACAACAAAAACTTATACTTTTGTAAACTTTTAATATAAAGTAACTTATCGTCTTCAAAAAGAAGGGTGATATCGATTCGGTAATATTTTTTATACATACTTGTGTTATTTTGTAATTCCATCATTTACTATTACGGCCCTATGTATAAGAAAAAATTGGCATGAAGTTAGCATAAGTGACGAAATTGAATTAGGTGTTAACAAGTTCCTTCCTACAATTTGACATTAGAAATGGTCGCATTATCTAATTTGAACCCACCTCTAATCCCTAGCATGATTTTTAATGTGAACTTTCATGGCAAAACTCCTTAAGATCATGTTAAATTTTGCCACTTATGCTAACTTCATGCCAATTTTTGCTTATACATAGGGCCGTTAGATTTTAAAAGTGTTGGTCCTATGCTACAAAAATTGCCGGAACCACGCTAACTCATATTTTCATTGATTTTATGTACTCGTATTTACATATACATATCGCACCTTATCAACAAGAGGGTATTAACTCAAAATTTTTGAAATTTCACTTTTTGCAAGAAATCAACTAACAACATCAATATCTATCTACTGTAAAAATTTCAACGTGTTCCGATTACTCTTTTACCTCGAAAACCACATTTGAGATCATTTTTGTGATAGTGTAGTGACTACCTTTATATAATCAAAAAGGTATTATTTTGAGTTAGTACAAAGTATCTTATATTTTCATAAAAAAGGTATTATTTTGATTTGAGCCTTTATTCAAGTTAAAAATAATCCAATTGTCTTATTTAAATTTTATTGTATTTTGAGATGATACTGTTTTGTTGAAAAATATATTTTGAAACTTTATTTAAATTTCAACTAAAGCGTCATAACTCAAAATAATACAAAAAAAAAATATATCGAGAAATTTCAGAAAAATGGTATTAACTCAAAACATAGATTTTTTTTTCCCAAGAATTCCAACATTTTGAAATAAAAACAATGCAAATATATTTTCAAATGGAATTTAATTACTACTATGGATTCGGATTTTCAAATTCTCTTCTAATCTAATCACAAACAGGTATTCGTCTCTACTGAACATTTTAAAATTTTGAGTTAATACCCTCTTGTTGATAAGGTGCGATATGTAGTCTACTCATCCGACTCCGGCGAAACTTTTTTGAAATGACGTAAATACAAGATAAATTTAGAAAAGTGCGCAGAGCTACGCCTATTAAAATTTGGCATAATGTTGTCAATCTCGTGGTAGTACGATATTTCATGTGCATATACATACTTAAACGACTCCTACAAAAATTGGAAGACATCCAGAGCTCTGAAAGTGACAGGAAACAGGAAAGTGGACGCGATTACGCTTAATAAAATATAGTATAATATTTTATGTACTTTTACTCAACCAATGCTGACGATCTTGTCACTTATAATGAAAGCAATTTAATGTTTGCAAAAGTGGGAGAGATCTGCTCCTTTAAGCTTAATTTTTGGCGGAACTTAAATTTAAAATAAAACTTAAAGTTAAGCTTAAATTAGACGTGATATAGACATAACCAAACCAAAATTCAATTGGTTTCTGTGCTGAGAGTTATGGCGAGTATCTCTCACTCTCACCATAGAAACCAATTGAATTTTGGTTCGGTTATGGCTATGACATTATGGCTATGTCACGTCTAATTTAAGCTTTAATTCGATTTCAAAAATTTTATATATATAACAAAAAAATTTTATAAGTCATTGCATCATACATAGCCATATCGGAAAAAATGGATTTTTGGAGTTACTAATGTAGAAAAGTTGGTTTTATCATACATATATACATATATTTTATCATATATACATATATAGAAGTTTCATACAAAAGTCTTATACACTCATGTGTTGAGAAAAGAAAATATTTTTACATCTTCCTTGAGTGGTATGTAAATCGAAAACTTTAAACTTAATATCTTCAAACAACGCTATAGGTAACACATATCAAAATGTTTTATATATTGTAATCTAAATTATTTTGGTTGGTTCAACATATTTTTAACCCCCGACCAAAAAAAAGGGTTGTTATAAGTTTGTAGTGTGTGTCTGTGTATCTGTGTGTCTGTCCGTGTCTACGTACAGCCCAAACGGCTGGGCCGATTTTGATTTAGTTTTATCTGTTTGAAACTGACATGATCGAGAAGGTTATCAACTATGTTTGAAGAAAATCGGTCCCGCCGTTTAGAAGATATCACATCTTTTCTAGATATATCGGGAGTTTTAAAAATTTTTAATTTTTGTTATTTATAGTTCCATTTTAAAGTAGTTTATGTGCAAACAATTTTATTTCACTATAGAATCAACAAGATCCATGCTTACTTACCAGTAATTCGAAACCATTGGAATCAGCCTGAGATTTTTCTATAATTTTTAAATATTGTTCGGTCAATTCAACTACGGAAATTTTCAAAACACACGCGGCAGCCAAATAAGGAAATATACGCCATTGCTAAAAAAAGAAACATTATTTGAAAATATTTTCAATAAAATTTTTTAACAAGTTCATAGCTACATGTAATTGATACTCGATTATAGCCACTTCAGGACCAGTCTTTTCCGGGCCAAACTGTTTTCGTAAGGCGGCATAACGCACCGCTATAACAGCAGCATTTGACAAAGTATTCACCGATTCTTGCATAATACCAATGCGACCGGCAGAAAACGATTCCAAAGCAGCGCCCAAAACTTTACCTGGTTCAGTGAAAACACTCTCGTACATACCATCAGGCGTTATATCGCCCGTGCGATTGAGTAAATTTTCACGAGGTACACGATAGTTGGTAAATATAACGAAACCATTGTCAATGCCATTCAGGCCGATCTTCTCACCAATATCACCCACTAAAACACCCGGATAGGGCTGCAACGTTTTTGGATCTCTTATCGGTATAAGGAAGCCATGCAGACCCTGATTTACACCATCAGGTGTATATAAGTTAGCAAAAGTCATTGCCACTGTGGCACTTTTACCCAAGTTGCCAACCCAACATTTGGCAGCCTCAAAGTCTGGTGTATTTATAACAAACTCCTGGGTCCCGGGATCATAAGTGGCGGTGGTGCGAACACTCTTGGTATTGCTGCCATGTGAAACCTCCGTTATGGCCAGACAGGTAACTATTTCACGATTCCAAGCAGCCTCATAATACTTCTTATGTCTATCGGTGCCCATGGCTCTTATGGCATTATTAAATAGGCCCACGCCCAAGGCAATCTTCACCGACAAACTGGGACAGTAGGTGTGCAAAGCCTCATTTATGCTCATCAAATATTTTGTTTTCTCGCTGAACGAACATTGTTCAATTTCTTTAGGAACTAAATCTAAATGGGCCATGCGATTCATTTGCATGGCACAAATACGTTTCTGCTCATCGGTGGGTAGGAGTGCAATGGGCTGGGAGAAGAGCGGATCATTTTCTAAAATCTTCCATACTTTATACTAAAAGAGAGAGAAAGAAAAAAATTTACTAGTACAACAAGCAAAATAGAAAAAAAAACTTACTTTAATGCGTAAACCCTGTTCCTTTTCAAATAGCAGCCTTAAACGTTTCCAATCGAAATTCACTCTTTTGCGATAAGTGCACAGTGGTCCTTTGGGCAGGTCTGGTATAAATGATGTATCTGCACTTTGTGCCATTTCCTTGTTTAACGCAAACTAAAATCTAAAAAGAAATAAACTATTATTATTGATTGTCACATTTACGGCTACCGGTTAATGATTTCAGCTATTGATGAAGCATGTGTTAATGAAAATATTTCCACTGGGAGAGTATATGAAACCTTACAACAACTACACAACTTCTCATTGATTATTTGTACGCATCATACCCAGCCAACATATTGGATCGAACGAAAATTTACAAATGTTTGCAATTTAGTTTTTCGCAATAACTCTTCGAAGGCAGTTTGTATAATTATAGCAATTTCTTGGTTTAATAATTATTTGAGAAATTTAATAAAATCTAAGAATTAGTCTGAACTTATTGGACTATTTTAATTTTTGGAACGCAAGTTCTTCATGGCGCGCCATGCATGTAAAAATTTTTTTTAATTAAAAAACACTGGCGAATACTGGTAACAACTACATAGCATGTAGTGATGTCATGAGACACCGTGTAGGAACGTAGTTCCTTACGTTTTGTTTACCTTAGAAACTGCCCCTTACCCCTTAGTGGGCTAATTTTTGATAAAACTTATAGCGTTTGTGTTCTTTCAGAATCAGATCTATATATGTTTAGAATCATAAAAATCGCATAGATAGTTTCAAAGAGGAAGACATTTCCTCACCTCGTGATCTTGTATTTTATAAAAATCTAAAGCCTATATTATCTTTTGGACTCAGATCTATCTATATTTTGAATTTAATCAAAATCGGATAGACAGTTTCAGAGAATCGGATGGGTAGTTTCAAGGACGTAGAAATTCTTCCCTACCTCCCCTCATGGTCCTACTTGTGAAAAATTGTTTAGCCTGTGTCTTCTTTTTGGACTCAGATCTATGTATATTTTGAATTTCATTAAAATCGGTTAGACAAGTTCTGAGAGGCAAGAATTTATGTTTTACATGCATGGCGCGCCATAAGGAACTTGCGTTCCAAAAACTAAAATAGTCCAATTTAATTTAATTTTTTACTTAAATAAAGGCTCTAAATAATAATTAAAGTTTTTTTGAAAAATTCTTACTAATATTGTAAATGTGAAAGTGAGTTTGTTTGTTTTTCTTCCACGCCTAAACCGCTAAAACGATTTTGAAAATTCTTTCAAACATGGAAAGCTACGGTTTTTTTATATATATAGTACGGACTTTCTCAGAAAAACACATTTTTGGGGTGGTTAGAGTAATATTCATTTCGGAATGAACATGAATATGAATGTTAAACCAGTTTTAAATCGGTTTTTATTATTTCTTAAGTAGATGAACGCGAGTGGAACCGCGAGTAAAAGCTAATATAATATATTTATTTTTTTAACTTTTGTATTAACTCAAAATAATTTTTTTTATATAAAGCTAGTCACTAAAATATCGCGAAAATGGTTGCAAAGTGATTTTTAAGATGAACAAGTAAGAGTGCTATATTCGGCTGTGCCGAATCTTATATACCCTTTACCAACGTACGTACATATGTATATATAGTATACAGACACATACATACATATTTGTTTTGTAAAAAATTTATAAGTTTTTTAAAGTTTCCATCTTTGGAGCTATAATTTTCATTTTTCAAATTTCATACGCCAAACTTTTCTTTCAGAAGCATAAAATATATTCATCTTATAAAGAAAAAGAAAAAAATTTTAGACCTATTTAATATTACATTACACAAAAAGTGTGAGTTTTCCAACCCTGGAGTCATAATTTTGGATTTTTCTGATTATTGATACCAATCTAGTTCTTTAAAAAATACATAAAATATGTTAAGTGAACGAAGCAAAAACGAAATAAGAAAGAACCTAGTTTCATTTAATTCCTTTAATATTAAAAAATTCAGTAAAGTGCGACTTTGAATCGCGCACGAAAGGTAGGCTTTTTTGTTTTTTTGAAGTTTTTTTCAGCTTAAACGATTTTTTCAGTTTCGTCGCTTTTTTCTCGTTTTGGCGATTTTTTTTCTGTTTTTGGAGGTTTTTTTCATTTTGGCGATATTTTTCTGTTTTTGGGCTTTTCTTCATTTTGGAGATTTTTCCCATTTTGACGATTTTTTTTTAATTTTTTTTTGTTTTTGGGTTTATCGCCCAAATAGGCGATTTTTTTTATTTATTTTTGTTTTTTTTTATTTTGGCGATTTTTTTGGGGGTTTTTTTCGTTTTGGCGATTTTTTTCATTTTGGCGATTTTTTTTCCTTTTGGTGATTTTTGTCTGTTTTTAGTTTTTTTTCGTTTTGGCGATTTTTTTCATTTTGGCGATTTTCTTTCATTTTGGCGATTATTTTTTTGTTTTTATTTTGATTTAGGCGATTTTTTTCTTTTTTTTTTTGTTTATTTTTATTTTGGCGATTTTTTTTCATTTTAACGATTTTTGTCTGTTTTTTAGGTTTTTTTTTCGATTTGGCGATTTTTTTCATTTTGGCGATTTTTTTTTCGTTTTGGCAATTTTTTTTTGTTTTTGGCGATTTTTTCCTGTTTTGGGTTTTTTTCATTTTGGCGATATTTTCTGTTTTAAGGTTTTTTTTCGTTTTGGCGATTTTTTTCATTATGGCGATTTTTTTTCATTTTGGCGATTTTCTTTCATTTTGGCGATTTTTTTTTCATTTTAGCAATTTTTCCGTTTTATGCGATTTATTTTAGTCTTAGAAATTTTTTTTGTAATTTGGTGCTTTTTTTCGTTTTAGCGATTTTTTTTTTGTTTTTGGCTATTTTTTGCGGTTTTTCAATTTTATAATTTTTTTATTTTTTAGTTCTACCGTTTTTGAAAATTTCAAGAGTTTTGCTCTTACGGTTTTCAAGATACAGCAAGTTGTCAAAATTGCGTAGTCAAAATTGCATTAACTGATGGAACACCCTTTAATTTAAATTTTTGGAAATTTTATTGTTAATTTTTGTAGTCTGTATAAAAATTCACTAAACTTACAAATTACAATTGTATGTATATTACATGGGATTTTAACATTTTTCGTTGCTCGTTTTGGAACACCCTTTAATTTCCAATTATCATGTATTTGCTGTTGTAGCGGCCAAAGGTCTACACACTGTGTCCAAATTTCAGGTCTGTAGCTCTTACGGTTCTCGAGAAAATACTAATATAGTTTTAGACATAGTTAATCTTACATAACACAAAAAGTTAAAGTTTTCCAACCCTGGAAACGTCTCTTTAATTTTTTTCATATTTTTTTAATTTAAAATACCAATTTTAGTCGTACTGAAGTGTAAAATAAATTTATTTATTAAAAAAAATAAAAATTTGTTTTCGTTAGTTACTTTTATATGGCAAAATAAAGTTTAGGTTTTCCAGCTCTGCAATCGTCTGCTCGATTTTGCTGAATTTCAATACCAATCTATTTTGGAAAATTTCTGACACACCAGTCCAAGAACGAAGTCTCTAGCTTTTCTGGGAGCTTCGGAAAACCGATTTCACGTACATACAGACGGACAGACGGACAGACGGACATCGCTTATTCGTCTTCCCTATGCATAAGGATCCAGAATATATATATTTTATGTGTCGCTTATTGATATTATAGAAATTACAAACGGAATGACAAACCTATATATACCCTTTTACCATTTTTGTTGGTAAAGGGTATAAAAAGTTGACGAAAAATAAGGCAACATTTTACAGTGGATAGATATATGTAAATCTTGTTAGTTGATTTTTTCAAAAAGTGAAAATTTTTAAATTTCGAGTAAATACATTCTTGTTGAGCAAGTGCGATTTATCAATGTTCCACAATTATTTACAATTTATAATCAATATTTGGCATAAGGTTTAAAGATAAATTGCTTATAAAGTATTGAAAAAATGTATGCCTTCATCATTTAATTTAAACTAAAATCCATGTGTTTGCTGGGTTTTGAATTTCAGTGATATAATAAATAACATATCGCTCATTTACTTGAATAGTGTCATAATACTAAAAATGCGTTTTTTGAACTAATGATGCAAAATAATTCGGCATTTCGTATTTTATCTTCAGTAAATATTTCATATAAATAGATTTTACTACCACCTCGTGAGAGCAGAATATTGTTTCATGTCTTCCATTGCGTAATATGTAAATTGAAAACTTTAAACGCGTTTTCTGCAAAACTAATTTTTTGAGTTGTGACACAATTGAAGTAAATGTGCGATATGTATAATTATAAGTCTGTGCGAAGTAATGCACATTAAATTAGGGGTTTAGCGGTGCTTACTTTCCCATGTTACAAACTTTTAGTTGTCATGTCAATTTTTGTGTAGATTTATTACGATAAATACTAATTAAAAAATTGAAATTTATATTAAATATTTTTTTCCTTTTTAAGTGATACATAACATACTTTGTACGTTAATAAATGTTTGTCAACAATGTACAATGGGGCGCAAAAGAGAAAATTTGTTGTATTTTTTTATTAAGTTAATTAATTGTGTGAATTGGCAATGGCGATTAAAAATAAAAGTTGCTTCTCTTTTGAATATTGTTGAAAAATAAAATATTCACTCTTATTCTGTGTTTCGTTTACGTTTCCGCATTCCGTTACGCATAGATCGAAAAATGGTGTTCTGCAAAAAACAACAGAATCGAAAGAAAAGGAGAAGAGAAGAGTATGTTTAAACCAGCTGCTTTGCTATGAAACGTGTGAAAAAGGAACAGAAAATATAAGCAATTTTGCAAAAATTTTATCAAAAAGTTAAATTTAGTGCAAAAAACATGGCTTCAAGAATTAAAAAGTAAAAGTTTTTATTAAATTAATTACAAGTTAAGTACTGAAAGGCCAGAAAAAGCAAGGAGATAAGAAGGAAGTATTTGTGACCAAAATATTCCACTGTGAAGAATCCTGTATTTTGTATATATAATTGTAACACAAAAACAAGTAAGAGTGCTATATTCGGCTGTGCCGAATCTTATATACCCTTTACCAACGTACGTACATATATATAGTATACAGACACGTACATACATATTTGTTTTGTGAAAAAATTTATAATTTGTTTAAAGTTTCCATCTTTGGAGCTATAATTTTCATTTTTCAAATTTCATACACCAAACTTTTCTTTCAGAAGCATAAAATATATTCAATTTATAAAGAAAAAGAAAAAAATTTTTAGACCTATTTAATTTTACATAACACAAAAAGTGTAAGTTTTCCAACCCTGGAGTCATAATTTTGGATTTTTCTGATTATTGATTCCAATCTAGTTCTTTAAAAAATACATAAAATATGTTAAGTAAAAAAAGCAAGCTTTTTTGAAGTTTTTTTCAGTTAAAACGATTTTTTCAGTTTTGTCGCTTTTTTCTCGTTTTGGCGATTTTGTCTGTTTTTGGAGGTTTTTTTCATTTTGGCGATTTTTTTCTGTTGTTGGGCTTTTCTTCATTTTGGAGATTTTTCTCATTTTGACGATTTTTTTCTGTTTTTTGGGTTTTTTTCGCGATTTTTTTGGCGATTTTTTTGTTTTTTTTTTCGTTTTGGTGATTTTTTTCATTTTGGCGATTTTTTTTCATTTTGGCAATTTTTTTCTTTTTTTATGTTATTTTTCGTTTTGGTGATTTTTTTCATTTTAGCGATTTTTTTTTCATTTTGGCGATTTTTTTTCATTTTGGCGATTTTTTTCTGTTTTTTAGTTTTTTTTTCGTTTTGGCGATTTTTTTCTTTTTTTGGCGATTTTTTTTTCATTTTGGCGTTTGTTTTTCTGTTTTTTAGGTTTTTTTTTTCGTTTTAGCGATATTTTTCATTTTGGCGATTTTTTTTTCATTTTAGCAATTTTTTAGTTTTTTTGCGATTTATTTTAGTCTTAGAAATTTTCTTTTAATTTAGTGCTTTTTTCATTTTGGCGATTTTTTTTCTGTTTTTTGGGGTTTTTTTCGTTTTGGTGCTTTTTTCATTTGGCGATTTTTTTCTGTTTTTAGGTTTTTTTTTCGTTTTGGTGATTTTTTTCATTTTGGCGATTTTTTTTCATTTTGGCGATTTTTGTTTTCATTTTAGCAATTTTTCCGTTTTTTTGCGATTTATTTTAGTCTTAGAAATTTTTTTTTAATTTGGTGCTTTTTTTCGTTTTGGCGATTTTTTTTCTGTTATTTAGGTTTTTCCTTTTTTGGCGATTTTTTTCATTTTGGCAATTTTTTTTTTCATTTTGCGATTTTCTTTCATTTTGGCGATTTTTGTTTTCATTTTAGCAATTTTTCCGTTTTTTTGCGATTTATTTTAGTCTTAGAAATTTTTTTTTAATTTGGTGTTTTTTTTCGTTTTGGCGATTTTTTTCTGTTATTTAGGTTTTTTCTTTTTTTTGCGATTTTTTTCATTTTGGCGATTTTTTTCTGTTTTTTAGGGTTTTTTTTCGTTTTGGCGATTTTTTTTTCATTTTGACGATTTTTTTCTGTTTTTTAGGGTTTTTTTCGTTTTGGTGATTTTTTTCATTTTGGCGATTTTTTTTCATTTTGGCGATTTTTTTCTGTTTTTTAGGTTTTTTCTTGTTTTGGCGATTTTTTTTCATTTAGGCGATTTTTTTCTGTTTTTTAGGTTTTTTTCGTTTTGGCGATTTTTTTTTCATTTTAGCAATTTTTCCGATTTTTTGCGATTTATTTTAGTTTTATAAATTTTTTTTTAATTTGGTGCTTTTTTTCGTTTTGGCGATTTTTTTCTGTTTTTGGCTTTTTTTCATTTTGGCGATTTTTTTCTGTTTTTTGGGGTTTTTTCGTTTTGGCGATTTTTTTCATTTTGGCGATTTTTTTTTCATTTTGGCGATTTTTTTCTGTTTTTTAGAGTTTTTTTCGTTTTGGTGATTTTTTTCGTTTTGGCGATTTTTTCTTGTTTTTGGCGATTTTTTTCGGTTTGGCGATTTTATATTTTTTTATTTTTTCATTTTTACCGTTTTTGAAAATTTCAAGAGTTTTGCTCTTACGGTTTCCAAGATACAGCAAATTGTGAAATTACATAGTCAAAATTGCATTAACTGATGGAACACCCTTTAATTAAAATTTTTTTAAATTTTTGTGTTAATTTTTGTAGTCTGTATAAAAATACACTAACCTTACAAATTTCAAGTGTATATACAATTGTATATATACTACAAGGGATTTTAAAATTTTTCGTTGCTCGTTTTGGAACACCCTTTAATTTCCAATTATCATGTATTTGCTGTTGTAGCGGCCAAAGGTCTACATACTGTGTCCAAATTTCAGGTCTGTAGCTCTTACGGTTCTCGAGAAAATACTAATATAGTTTTAGACATAGTTAATTTTACATAATACAAAAAGTTAAAGTTTTCCAACCCTGGAAACGTCTTTTTAATTTTTTTGTATTTTTTTTTATTTAAAATTCCAATTTTAGTCGTACTGAAGTGTAAAATATGTACATTTATTAAAAAAAATAAAAATTTGTTTTCGGGAGTTACTTTTATATGGCAAAATGAAGTTTAAGTTTTCCAGCTCTGCAATCGTCTGCCCGATTTTGCTGAATTTCAATACCAATCTATTTTGGAAAATTTCTGACACACCAGTCCAAAAACGAAGTCTCTAGCTCTTCTGGGAGCTTCGGAAAACCGATTTCACGTACAGACAGACGGACAGACGGACAGACGGACAGACGGACAGACGGACAGACGGACATCGCTTATTCGTCTTCCCTATGCATAAGGATCCAGAATATATATATTATATGGATCGCTTATTGATATTATAGAAATTACAAACGGAATGACAAACCTATATATACCCTTTTACCATTTTTGTTGGTAAAGGGTATAATAAAGTTTATTTGTTTTAATTTAAATTTACCAACTTTTTTAACTTTCGGGTGTTGTTCCTTTCTACGTATAATAAATTAAATAAAAATCACTTTACACTACAAAAAAAAACAAAATAAATTCTGCAGATCATACTTAAACCATCTATTGAATTTAATTAATTAATTCAATTAATACTTAAAAGACGCTCCGTCACTAAAATAACAACTTAACAAAACAGGATACATACAATCGAAAGAGAAATCGAAAAACGGAACGCAGAATACCAAAGTTGCCAAACGGAGAAAATTTCGATTCCAATCGAAACGCAGAATAAAAGTGATTTTCAACACTGAAAACGTATTCTTAAATAAAGCGGTTTGCATGATCGATATTTAATGAAATGAATCGTTGGCAGAGTAAAATACCTAATATATTGGCTATATTAATTGCTTAAAGTAATGCGCCTAGTTGACACCAGAGGCGCTCCATTAATAATAGCAGAGTTGTAAAAATAATTTAAGCTTGATATATAATACATATATCCATAAAGCGTGTTTTTTTAAGAGTGTCACAACTTTGAGTTGCCATCACTGCTTTATTTGAGCACCCATTTACTAACCCCCAGGACTAGTGAAATTTTACTCAGATCAGAAGTGTTAAAAATTGACATACAATAAGTACTTTGCTACCGTTTGCCACAGAACCTAATTTCATAAAATTTTCTTTCCAATAAAGCCCGTTTCATTGATATTAAAAATATATTTCCTTGTTTTATTATGATTTAAACTTGTGTCACTCTATAAAAAAAATACCCTTTACATACATATGTTGGTAGGTATTTCAATTGACGAAGTGTTACTTCTCTTAAAAAAAATCATAATTCATAATGTTTTTATTAAATTTTATACAAACTTTAAATTAATGAATTGATTCCTTTAAACATATGTAACTTCGTGCACAAAAACAAAATTGCTGAGTAGCTAATAATAAATTAATATTCACATATTTTTTTTAAATAATTAAAAATATGAGATGCCTTGTAGGTTTATTCGATTACTTGAATTCATTTTTATACCCTTTACCAAAAATGGAAAAGGGTATATATGGTTTGTCATTCCGTGTGTAATTTCCATAATATTCACATGCGACTCATAAAATGTATATATTCTGGGTCCTTATGAATAGGGAAGACGAATAAGTGATGTCCGTCTGTCCGTCCGTCCGTCCGTCTGGTGTACGTGAAATCGGTTTTCCGAAGCTCCCAGAAAAGCTAGAGACTTCGTTCTCAGACTGGTGTATCAGAAATGGTCCAACTTAGATTGGTATTGAAAATCAGCAAAATCGAGCAGATGGTTTCAGAGCTGGAAAACTGAAACTTGATTTTGCCATATAAAAGTAACTACCCAGTAAAAAAAGACACTCCAAAAAAGTCATGAAAATGTAGAGTTTGCGATCTGGAAGTAGTGCAAATTTCGATCCGATGTAATGATTTTTACATAGGGTTGTCATTGCAAGAAGTTCTCTTTTTCGCTGCCTGGTCACCGAATTGGAAGCGATTTTAAGAAAAATGTCCTTTTTTGTGTTCTATGATAATATTTTCATCTAGGAAAAATTGCTAATAGTTACCTATTTTAACAATTAGTTTCTTTTTATAGGAATTTAAACGCGAAACAGTAATTTAATGTAAATTTAAGCAAATAACTTTAAAATTTTAGACCAAAAATAGTTCATAAGTTTCTTAAAAAAAAACGATTTTTTTAAAAATTCTGGTGAGTAATTTCTAAAACTATAAAGGAATTACAAGGTTTTGTATAACTAAAATAAACTTCTACTTGGTTTTCTGCTAACTATCGGCAAATTAAAAATATCGATTTTTTGGAAGCAATGAAAATGTACTTCCTTTAGAATGACTTCCAATTTTTTTAACTGGGTAGATAACACAATTTTTTTAATTTTTTTGTTAAATAAACTTATTTTATATTTCAGTACGAATAAAATTTGTATTAAAAATATAAAAAAAAAATAAAAAAATCAAAAAGAGGTTTCCAGGGTTGGGAACTTTAACTTTTTTGTTATATAAAAATAACCTACTAAAACTAATTTTTCCTTTTTATATATAAATTTAAAATATCTTAAATTCTTAAAAGAAAAAAATTGGTGTAAGAAATCAGAAAAATTTTAAATTATGATTCCAGGGTTGGAATCATAATTTAATTTGTGATATACAAAATTAACTAGGTGTAATAATTTTTTTTATATTTTTATTTATATATATATAATTTATGTTTTGGAAAGAAAAGTTGGGTATAGAAAATTTGAAAAAATAAAAACCACAGCTCCACAGGTGAAAAATTTAACCTTTTTAGGATTCTGTACACCAAAGGTGAAAAGGAACCTTATTATTTTCGCTACGATGTCCGTCTGTCTATCACAGGGTATTTTCTTGAGAACCGTAAGAGCTACGGACCTGAAATTTGGACACAGTATGTAGACCTTTCCCCGCTACAGAAACAAATACATGAGAGTTAAAAATTAAAGGGTGTTCCAAAATAAGCAACGAAAAATGTTAAAATCCCATTTAATATACATACAATTGTATGTATATACACTTGAAATTTATAAGGTTAGTATATTTTTATACAGACTACAACAATTAACACTAAAAATTAAACAAATTTAAATTAAAGGGTGTTCCATCAGTTAATGCAATTTTGACTAAGCAATTTTGACCACTTGCTGTATCTTGGACACCGTAAGAGCAAAACTCTTGAAATTTTCAAAAACGGTAAAACTAAAAAATCAAAAGTTATAAAATTGCCAAACCGAAAAAAATCGCTAAAAACAAAAAAAAATCGCCAAAACAAAAAAAGCACCAATTTAAAAAAATTTCTAAGACTAAAATAAATCGGAAAAAAACCGAAAAAATCGCCAAAATGAAAAAAATCGCCAAAAGGAAAAAAATCGCCAAAATAAAAGAAAACCCCAAAAAAAAAAAAAGAAATAAATTGCCAAAACGATAAAAAATCGACAAAACTGAAAAAAATCGTTTTAACTGAAAAAAAACTTCAAAAAAGTCACATTAAAAAAGTCGAACTTTAGGCCGGGTTTACATCGGTATGCCAAATGCCACACAAGCGTAAAAAAAGCGGAACCAACTAATTACTAATAAAAAAACTGCTTGATTCAGACATGTAATTATTAAGTTAAATAGTTCCATATATAACTAATAGACAATTTTATAGAATCCAACATGATTGGAAACTGTTTAAATCAATAAATACATGTCTGAATCAAACAGTTTTTCATTAGTAATTAGTTGGTTACGCTTTTTTGGGCAAATGACACACAAGAAATGCCAGATGTAAACTCAGCCTTACTGAATTTATTTTGATATTAAAGTTACTAAATAAAACTAGTATTTTCTTTATTTCTTTTTTTCTTTGTTCATATAAAATATTTTATATATTTTTTAAAGAACAATATTGATATAAGGAACCAAAAAAATGTAAAATGATGATTCCAGGGTTGGGAAAAGTATACTTTTTTATATGTATATAAAACTAATTAAATAAAGCTAGTTATTTATTTGATAATTAAATATATTCTATATTTTAGAAAGAAATAAATTAGTACTCGTATTAAAACCAGAAAAATTTAAATTATGGCTCCAGGGTTGGAAATTGAAAAAAAATTTAGTAAAAAAATAACCAAAAATAATTATTTTTTCAGTTAAACATATTTCATATATTAGGAAGATGTTTACTTAAGCAAATTCTTTAGTCGAAAAAAAAACCATGAGGTCACTTACTAAAAATTGCACTATAACAAAAATGTATAAATTTTATCACAAAACAAATATGTATGTATGTACTTATCTATACTACACATACATACGTTGGTAAAGGGTATATAAGATTCGGCACAGCAGAATATAGCACTCTTACTTGTTTTAAATAAAAATAATTATTCTTTTCACAATTTTAAACCGAAAAATTTTGTTCGAATAAAAAATATTCGAATAATTTGATTGGAATAATTGTATAATTTTTTTTTCTTTTACCTAATAATAAGTAAGAACTATTTATTTTATAAATAAATTATTATTAAGCAGGTTTATTTAAAGAGAAGTTAGACTTAAAAATTTATAAATGCAAAAATTCGGTATAAAAATTAATCAAATTATATTTTCAAAAATTTTTTTCAATACAAATCAATTTAATGGCATTTAATAAAAAATATTCTAAGTATGATTTTAAAATAATTTTCAATTAAACTATGTATTTTATTCGAATAAAGGTTATTTGAAAAATTTTAGATAAATTGTTATTCTTGTTATTTATTCGAATACAAATTATTTGAATATTTTAAAGTTTTTATTTTCTCAAACTAATTTTTAGTCGAGTGACTTTACTAGAACAAAAACTGTACCGATAATATGAGCATTAAAATTGTTCATAAAAACTGTTAAATTTATTTTTTTGAAATTATTTTATTCGTTTTTTTTATGAGTTTAGGTTTGACTGAAAGGAATGGTTATGCCAGCAACTTTAGTCGTCTAAAAACTATTCGCATAATATTATCCCAATGTGCAGCATATTTTTTTTTACAATAATACACTGCTATTAAAACAGTAAATAATAAACACATTCGAGAACATATCACAAAAATATTTAATAATATATGCAATCGACACGTGAATAATAAAAGATTAGTGTCTTGAATGACATTTTATCATTTGCAGTCATTAACTGTCATTATAAATAAGCTTAAAGAATGTTTATTTGAAATTCAAAGAATTAATTATATTTGTTGGTACGTACATACCCAGTTGGCATTGTCTTAAAGACATCTTCGCCGATGGGTACAAGACAATAGAAAATCATGGAAGACATATTGACAACAAATCAAATAAATCGTTTACGAAATTTTCGAACAAATAGCCACGAAAAATCGTGCACGATCACACAAGCTACAGTGTCCACCACCATATCGTGCTCGTTCACAAAATGATAGTGTGAGTTCTTGAGCGACAATGTCACTTAAGCCCCGTTCAGACTATTATATACCCCTTTTAGACACGGAAAGTATACTTTGCAAAGTCATAATTCAGCTGTGTGAAAGACAAAGGGAGAAATATAATCTCTTTCTGTCTTTCTCCCAGCTGAATTAAGACTTTGCAAAGTAAACCTTCCGTGTCTAAAGGGGGTAATACATTGCATTTACCCTTTTTAGACACGCGAAGTTTATTTCGCAAAGTTTTAATTCAGCTGTGTGAAAGACAGAGAGAAATACTATCTCTTTCTGTCTTTCTCCCAGCTGTATTAAGACTTTGCAAAGTAAACTTTCCCCGTCTAAAAGGGGTAATTAATACATGTCAAAAATTCAAATAATACGTGCAAGTGCGATATTGTGAATGCAAAATGTCATGACGAATGGTAAATAATGCGATAAAAATGTTACATCCCATAAGACTTTATCATTTTTTGAAATTTTTCTAAACGATAAGACTTTTCATCTGATCAGAGTTGCATTATAACCCGTTTAGACACGGAAATATTAATTTGCATAGTCTTAATTCAGCTGGGAGAAAGACAGTAATCCTCCCTTTGTCTTTCACACGGCTGAATTAAAACTTTGCAAAGTAAACTTTCCGTGTCTAAAAAGGGTATTATTACAAAATCAAGTAATAAGCAAACTGACAAGTAACATGCCGTCGTTTATACTATATTTCTTCGTCTTAAACCGGCTCCAAATATTTAAAATGTTTATCTTATTGAAATATATTTTGTGTAAGCCATGTCTGAAAGTTGACGAAACTATCGTATTTTTCTTTTCTTTATCTTATTTAAATCAACTGCTTTAACCGTCGTCTATTTTCAAAGGCCGGCACGACCACTGCTTGCATGAAACTGCTCTGCCGCCGGAAGTCAACGATTAATGTTGGCATATTAATCCTCAACAGCTGTTTGCTTTGTACTTGTGTCTTTAATGTAATTCAGGATGTGATGGTGTGAACACAAAATATCACTTTACGTTAGATTTTTTAACTTTCGAAACAAATGTCTTTACATTTCTTTCTCGTAAAATGTGATGAAAGTCTTTATACATACATGTATTATAGTCTGAGTGGCTCTTTAACAGTACAGACTTTAATTAATATTTTTAACATATAAATTTAAATTTTTTGCTTACTTGTTTTTTCCGTTTTATTTAAATTATTGACTGAATTAGCTAGGATTCGAGCTGAGGTTGCATGTTTAAAAGTATTCGTGGGCCAACATATTCATGTGTTTGAGTGAAGACAAAACAAACAACTTGTAGCTCAGATTGTCATTAGCAAAGTCAAAAGTGTTTAATTAAGGATAATATGCAAGACATTGGCCCTTATTGTGAATGGCGTCGTCGACGTCACATCAAGACAACAGTAAATATTGTCACTTGTCTCTTCTTTATCGGGAACATTTGGCTCTTATTGACAATCTCTAATCTCTAAGGCAGAGAAACAAGCCGATCGGCTCACAGCCGGCTCAAGAGCCGCCACCAACTTTCAACGTAACTTCAAGCCGCCGCTGATGCTTGCGGCTAGCCTCGGCTCAATATTGCAGTCGGCTAATTGTTTTTGTAGTGGCAAATTTTTCCAAATCTTACAAATTATGAATTTTTTTTTATAAAAATATGTTTAAAAATCTTATCAATATCAAAACTAGCGGCTGTCAATGTCAGCCGGCGCAAGCCGACTATTTTTTACTAAGCCGCCGCCGCCGACTTTTTAAAGCGGCTTGTTTCTCTGCTCTAAGGCCTTGTAAATTAATGTAGCATGTTAATAGTAGTCAATTCTTGTCGACAAAGAGTAGACAAGTGACAATTTTTACTGTCGTATCGATGTGACGTCGACTACGATTGTCGTGAACGACGATATTCCTTAAATTGTCGACTAGAAAACTTAATAACAGAGGACAAGTCGTACAAGAATCGAGGATGACAATGTCGTGCAAGATAATCTGGCCAACTGGGTAATAAAAATTCTCTAAGAAAACATTATTTATTAGTTTTACCGGTAACCGGAGATCATATTGTATGGGATCCTATAAATATGAAAGCTTGGACGTAACTTACGTATATACATATGTACACACATACTTATACATGTGTGTATGTATGTATACCGACCCTGATAAATCTTCATTCATAATGGACGATAAAGCAAAAACTAAACAAATAATTCTTTCATTTTTATTTCGTGTGCAAAATTTTTCATTAAATATACAATTATCTGATAAATATGTAATATAAAGTCATTGACGATTTAGTAAAACCAAATCAGAGATAAACTGTTTATTTTTCTATAAAAAATTATAAGTGGGTTTCATAAATTTTATTAATAAATTTTTTGAATGGGGGGAAAATTTCAAGGAAGTATAAAACGATTAAGGTGAGCTATTATTTCTCTCCCTCTGCTGTGATTTTGTTTTTATATGATTTGAGGGACTAACAGTGCTGCCAAGACGTTATTCTTTTTTTTTTTATCCAAAGCATTATAGTGTTTTCACACTGCAAGTTAAGACCTGGTTTTAACGATAAAACCATAAACAGCTGATTTTGCATTCACACTGCAAGTTTGTTAAATTCAGGTTTTCACTCACAGACTGTCTAATAACTTTGCTCAAAATAAAAAAAATTTCCTGCAGAAATGCTTGTGTTTGTTGCTGTATTTTTTTCTGCTTTTTATAAAACTTATTTGACAAACTGTACAACAACTGTTTTTGTTTGTATGAAAAACTAAGAAACTTTACAATGCGCTCTAAAATGGAAATTATTTTATATTTTGTAAATAAATATTTTAAAATTATGGAACTAATAATACGAAGTGAAGAAGTGCTTGGAAATCAAGTTATTGTATATAAAAAAATCCCAAATAAATCACAAAATACCACCTGTTTATCGGTGGATCGATATGTCATATCGTTTATTTTCACTTTCCAGAAGTCAATGAAAATATTTTTGTTGTTTTTCTTCAAAAAAAACTCTTTTTTTTCATAATTTTTTAATTATTGTTGCTGCTGCATTAATTTTTAAGTTGAAAATCTTTCAAGCGACATCTATTGTTATTCACTGGGATAAACATTAACAGCTGCTGCCGGTAATTTTAACTTGGCAGCACTGAATTTACCACAGCGAAAATAGGGTTGCATTTCATAAAACCAATTTAAAACCAAATCAGAAATGGTTTTAAGTTGGATTTAACAAAAACAATTTATATGGCAAAACCAGGTTTTAACAGTTGGTTTTAGCATTAAAACCAACTTTTATTAAAACCAAGTCAGTGTGAAAACACTATTAGTTTTTCTTTAAAATTCATTTTAGATTTTGTTTTTTAATAAGAAATTTTACTGATTTATTAATTTTAATTCATAGTGGGATTACATTATACAATTCTCAAGTCGGTTTAATTTTTTTACTTTTATTTCGTTAATTTTTAAAATATATTATTGCAACATTGAAAACTTAGCGTACGTAAATTGCTTCCACTAAATATAACAATAGCTTCATTTAAACAGCATTAGTACGTGACTTTTTTTATCTTATCAGATCAATTTATTTACACTCTGTGATATAATTATAAGTTTAGCATTTAATAATAGATTTTAATAATAGTGTTTAACAGTGTTATAAGCAGAGAAACCAGAAATATGCTCTAAAAAAAGTGTTTTATGCGCATTCAATATGCACTCAAAACTTGAAAATATGCACTAAAAACTTAAAAATATGCATTTAAAAATTAAATTAATTGGTTTATTTATAAATGAAAATTTTTAATTCAAGAACATTTCCATATAAATAAGACAAAAATAAACGAAACAAAAAAAGGAAACAATATAAATATTATCAAGGAATAACGGCCGTATTATAAAAAAAATAATTTGGATTTGAAGTGCACGTACAATTGCCATACACATTTTTACTAAAGCATACAATAAAAATTAATTCTTTTTTGATACTCTCGTAAAAATTTCACTTCAATTTCAAAAGACATCACGGTATCAGAATTAAAACTTTGGAACTGTATTTTGAATAAATAAGACAAGATTTATTTTTATGATTTTTATTGCAATAAAATACAAAATATTAACGAAGATTTCCAAATAAAAATCGTTGCTGTCACATCTAAATTAACTTTTATACATTGATAATGTTACTGCAACGTCATCTCTGGGCAGAGTCCGTTACAAATAGAAAAACCGAATCTGGATTGAAACTTAAGTCTGTAATAACTGCGAAATATATAAAAAAAATTACAAACAACATGGAAAATTGCAAATGAGATTTAGATAGCGAAAAATATAAATACAAATTTTGATTGAATGTAATGGTAGAATTAGTCGATTCGTATCGTGTTACTTTTGAAGTGGTAGTATCGTTTAATTCTGGATGTTAGTTAGTAAAAACGTGAGAGTTCCACGAAACGTTTCAGCTGTTGTTGTATTTCTCTTTGCTTTATACATGTGTGTGCATGTATGTAAGAGAGAAGTTGACGTAGAAATCTATTTTCTGTAGATTTCTACCTCACATACACTTACGATACATATTAAATAAACAGCAACATGTTATATTTATGCTACAGATTTTCTCAGCTGCTCCGTCAACTCACGATACGAATCTACTAATTCTACCATAAGCATATTAAAATGCAAAAAAATTCTATACAGTATCAAAATATGCCCTAAAAAGTCAAAAATGCTCTGAAAACTCGAAAAAATGATAACGATATGCGTGTAAGACTGATATATGCAAAAACATCCTTTAAAGGGTAAAATATGCAAAAATATGCACTAACAAATCGATGCCAAAATTCATAAAAAGGTCTGAAACGGATAAATATTTTGTCACCGCATCAATACGTCACACAAGAAAAAACATGCAATTGCATATTTGCGGTTTCCCTGGTTATAAGTAATGGAATATTTTTTCTAATGTGTAACTGTTTGATTGTTTGGCAAAATTACTAAGAGAGAAAAAACCGATCACGCTATATTCATCATTTAGAAGTATGTATATAATATAATAATATAATTCGGAATGCAAATAAAACATACTTGTAGGCAACAATAGTTCGCAAAAAAATAAAGCAGGTTGATCTAACCAATTTCAACTGTCACATTTATTTATTTAATTGTTTCTTACAATGGGCAAGAAATGCTTACAGTATGATAACAAACATAACTCACAAATTACAATAGTGTAGCAATAAGGAAAAAGTGCTTGAGTCATATTTAACTGTTTTGTATGTGCTGAGCATTTTTGAAATTTCAAGTCGATTTTCAGAGAATCATTTCTTTTGGAAATTCGATGTTCACATTTATTTGATTTAGCAAAACATCGTTCTACACACTGTAACTAATACATACATTAAATTCGAAATATATGCAGTCATAAGCTAAATTAAGCCATTCTTAGATATGAGGTTATATATCGGAAAAGATAAGCACCAAGTCATTTCGCTTTAACTTTCTGAAAAATGCCACAAGCTAACAACTCAGTTACCCGACTGTAATGTTAAGTAACTGCAACGTAGGAAACAGCTGATCGATATTTTTATATTAAAAGTAGGTTACGTTACATTATAACTCTATAATCATTTTCATTACTTTTCACATAACAATATCGATCAGCTGTTTCCTTTAGCTTTTATGTGCTTTTTCAAAAATCTATAGCCCAATTCACAATCTTGTGCAAATGGTCTTGCATCGTTGCATGTGCAAAATGGTATAGTATATTGATACTTGCCACTAAGAATTGTTAAGTGGTGAGTATCAATATACTCTACCATTTTGCACATGCTACGATGCAAGACAATTTGCAAAAAATTGTGAATTGGGCTTATGTTTTTTTCTCTTTTATATTCCTTCAATAAAGAATTGAAATCTAATGCAGTACACAAAAAACTATAGATAAATTGTGGATTTTGTTCTATATCAAAGGTTAACTTACACTTAAGACATACATAGATAACGTGACCATTTTTTTGTAACTCAAAGCGGGACACCGACCGGGACACCGCAAAATAATAACGTACGGAACAAAAATGTTTAGCTTTTTTACATTTCAAACATGTTTATTATGCTACAGGAAATTACCCATTTCCCATTTTCTTCCGGGACACCGGGACGGTGAACCGGAAATTGGGACGCATGGTCACATTGTACATACATAAGTACGTATTGCTAATTTATGTTTACTTGGTTAAGATGTAATATCTACAGATACATCCTTGATTACATTCTTTTAAATGCAGACATTAAGTGTTAAACTTAAAGAAACATATATATATATATATAGCAGTTTTTAACCAGGTCTGGGCTAAAGAATGCCTCTAGCGTCATCGTAATTATTTCGGAAAGGTTAAATTAATCGTGCCGCCATAACCATAACCATACAAAACAGATGTTCGAACTAAAGTTATAGGCAACACTGTTTTTGATTATAGCTTAAATTAGACGTGACGTAGCCGTAATGACATAGCCATAACCAAAACAAAATTCAATTGCTTTCTATGGTAATAGCTATGATGTTATGGTGAGTCACCTATATTTAAATACAGTGTTGCCCCTGAAGTTTGTTTCGAACAGCTGTTTTCTATGGTCATGGTTATGGCACGTCTGATTGAACTTTATAGGTGACTCGCCATTAAAAAAAACAAGAAGATGGGCTCACAGCCGGCTCAAGAGCCGCCGCGGCGCGCCGCCGACTTTCAACGTAACTTCAATGTCAGCCGGCTTATGGGGCCGCCGCCGACTTTTTAAGGTGGCTTGTTTCTCTGCTAGCCATAACGCCATAGCCATAACTATAGAAACCAATTAACCATAAACAGCTGTTTAGTGGTTATACATTTGGTAAAAGGTTCTAACGAGATATTGCGTACATGGAAAAGAGATATGCCGGCAAGTGGTATCCAGAAATATTGATTGATTTCTGCTGGGAAACCAATCATGAAACAGCAGATAAAATTTATAAGAGAAAGCGATCTACTAATTAGTAGTATATTTTTTATGTTATAATATGTAGTGTTTAATTTCATTTCAAGATATTAATTTATATCATAGAAGCCATTTATGTGTTAGATTTTTTACTTTTATCATAATAAATATGTACGTATTTTATATAACAATATCACATTTTATTGAAATGAAATAATCTCAAAAACTTGGATTGAGCACACATTTTTGTTATTTTTGCTGAACAGTGCTATTATATAATAATCAAGAAAGTCATTAACGATTTAATGCTATCAAATCAAAGTTAGTTAAATTGTTTGATTTACACTATAATGATAAGTGGTATTCATAAAAATTTCAGTTATAACTTACTCTTCTCTAAATTTTTTCAAAGTTTATTTGCACTATAAAAATACTCTATTATATAAAATTATATGGTATTCAATAAATCATATTGAGAGGGAACCTTACTATTGTTCTGTTGTTTATTTGTTTGATTTGGTTCAACCGTTGCCAGCTCTCGAAAGAAGGTTAGTATTCTTCTAGTATTGCTAGTATTGTTCCACTCATAGCGCGTTCTCAAGAAACTGTTCCTATATGCCGTTTATTTTCGAAGAGAGACAAGTCAATTCTTCCAAATAGGAAATCATAACAAGTCTAATCTATAAGTACATATATTATCTCACCTTAAAAACGAAGGGCTCATATGTATATAAACTTTCTTATAAACAACATGAGCACGAGGGCAAGATAGTTTATCTTATCACAAAAATTTACACCCTGGTACTTTTAGGTCTATTATATGGAAGCGATTTTTTCAATAACTGTTAAATGTAGTGTACTTGTTTCAAAAAAAGTCAAGGCAAGAACTTAAACATTTTTGAAGTGAAACATCTCTTAAGCTATAATATATACATACATAAATTATTATTGCCTTGTATAGAAAAATTTAAAAGTAAGTAATAATCCGGCAAAGTTTTCCACACCCAATGTAGCTAAAATTTCCTCCCGTAACATCGTTTCTAATTCAGCTACAGACTTCACAAGACATGGTGCGGAAAACTTGACTCTTCTGTATAATCACTTAAACTTTCAGCCAAATCTATTTAGGGCCTTAGAAGTTACATACTTATTATCACTTTTTTGTTATTTTACACCACTTTACGTTGACCATAAGGAACTAAGGGCTAATAAATCAGTTCAAGTTAATCTCTATTTTTGGTTTAAAATGTGTTTAAACTAGCAAATCTATAAATCAATACAATATTTAAACCATCTGTAAACGCATAAAATTGGGCGTTTAAACTACCAATACAGGCCATATGGTTTTTTTTGCTTACAGACTATATGTGTTGCATTAAAGGAGCTCTCAAATTATTTCCCAGCCTCTACTTTTTCTTCAGATTATTTTCGACTTGTTTTCTTACACTCTATTATTGTTTTATACTATTCCACTTCGCCAGGCATAAATATAATTCCTTTCTCATTAATTAAAATTTCTTAACTTTTTTGCTCTTTTGATTGTACAAAGAATTGATAGCCTGCTTCAGAACAGCTGTCTTTTGACATTGTGTTGCCACAATATTATTTTTTAGACTACACATAAGGTATGGTTCACTGATTTACTCCTGTTGAGTTTAAACTACATATAAATTTGAGTTTAGTTTAACTAAGCCAGCGTTTAAGCTTTGACTGATTTATTAGGCCTAAGAGTGCAATAAGTTGTTTTGAATTCTTCTCATCTAACTCGCTGTTTGTGTAAGACGTTTGAGTTAGAAATCTTGGCGTTTTTGTAATAGATTAAAGGAAACTTGTACAACTTTTCTTTAATCTATTACAGAAACGCCAAGATTTTTAACTCAAACGTCTTACAGAAACAGGGGGTAAGCCTTTCATTTGACACCCGCATTAAGAGGTTGGGGCCTCCATCATGTAAGATTTGGAATGAAATTAGTTAATTTTAAAATTTGTCGTCGCATGCCATATCATGCATTTGTATTAAAAACGAATTGGTCTGCCTGCTGGAACCAGCTTTACTAGAAATCTTATATTTAATACTCACAAAATTCCATTAAAATCGGACCAGCCGTTTGGGAGGAGATACATTTCATATATCTTTCATATTTCTTTATAAAACGTTTCATACACAAATAAGTAAAACACTATTCCGCCCACATTCTTTCCTTATGAAAAAACGCCTTTCAATGAAACATTTATGTATGTCAAACACGTTTGAGATGAAATATGCATCATATTTTAAAATGAATACGACGCGCCTCCCCATAAATGAATGTATGACAGATTGTCGCAATATGGAGACAGTTTACTAAAGAAGCCATATAATAAAAATGAAGTATTAAGCTGGATTCACCCATTGTTTCGGAACAAAATTTTTGTCCGGACAAAATTTTTTTTATATGTAGTTTGACGTTTCTCTTTTCGAGAGAGAGAGAAGAAGAGAACAAATTTTGTTCGGAACATTTTCTACTTGAATTGGTTTAATTTTAATTTTTGTCCGGACAAAATCGAACTGAGCTGCCAACTTTTTTAATTTTTCAGCCAAAGTTGAACTGAGCTGCCACATCATGTTATATGAATAATAAAAGCACAGAGTGTACTTGTATTTATTACAATAGAAGTAAAGCAAAATTAAGAAAAACATATCCAAATGTATGGAGTTGAACGAAACCATTGCAGTAAACAATTAAAAAGATGTGTATGACACAGCAAATTGTAATCATTTGCCGCTGTGCTGCCACTTGCAAAATTAATACGCATCGTTTACACACGTATTTCATATGGTAGCTTTGATTTTCCAGACAAAATGTTCGAAATGGATGAATCGTCTTGCAAAAAACTCTCAGTAAATAAAATCTTCTCCAAACAAAACTTTTGTTCCGAAACAATGGGTGAATTCACCTTTATTGTAGTTTTTACTTTATTACAGTAGTTTCCGCTTAATTGATATCCGGTTAATTTATGCATGCAATAAAAATGTTCAATACAACATGTATTATATTATATAAAAAATTTATAATTTTTAAATTGTTTATCTAATTTTTCGACCTTTTATATATGTTCAATAAAACTATTTCTTTAAGCTTTAGGTCAGTAAATTTTATATATTTGTAGTTTTGATCAATATTTCGTTAACCTTTGGTTAACTTCTTCAGGATTATTCTTATTTTATTAAATATTAAACAATAAAATTAATTTTTTTTATTTATTTGTTCACTTAGCACACTTTATTAATTTTTTAAATCAGAAAAATCTAATAGGTTGATTCCATGGTTGGAAAATTTATTATTTTTTTACAAGAGTAACTATGTGAAGTTAGTTTTTACTTTTTATACCCTTTACCAAAAATGGAAAAGGGTATATATAGGTTTGTCATTCCGTGTGTAATTTCCATAATTTTAATTTGCGACCAAAAAAATATATATATATTCTGGGTCCTTATGAATAGCGATGACGAATAAGCGATGTCCGTCTGTCCGTCCGTCCGTCCGTCCGTCCGTCCGGTGTACGTGAAATCGGTTTTCCGAAGCTCCCAGAAAAGCTAGAGACTTCGTTCTTGGACTGATGTATCAGAAATGGTCCAACTTAGATTGCTATTGAAATTCAGCAAAATCGGGCAGACGATTGCAGAGCTGGAAAACGTAAACTATATTTTGCCATATAAAAGTAACTACCGAAAACAAATTTTTATTTTTTTTTAATAAATAAATTTATTTTACACTTCAGTACGACTAAAATTGGTATTTTAAATAAAAAAAAATATAAAAAAAATTAAAAAGACGTTTCCAGGGTTGGAAAACTTTAACTTTTTGTGTTATGTAAAATTAACTATGTCTAAAACTATATTAGTATTTTCTCGAGAACCGTAAGAGCTACAGACCTGAAATTCGGACACAGTGTGTAGACCTTTGGCCGCTACAACAACAAATACATGAGAATTGGAAATTAAAGGGTGTTCCAAAACGAGCAACGAAAAATTCTAAAATCCCATGTAATATACATACAATTATATGTATATACACTTGAAATTTGTAAGGTTAGTGTATTTTTATACAGACTACAAAAATTAACACTAAAATTTCAAAAAATTTAAATTAAAGGGTGTTCCATCAGTTAATGCAATTTTGACTATGCAATTTTGACAACTTGCTGTATCTTGGAAACCGTAAAAGCAAAACTCTTGAAATTTTCAAAAACGGTAAAACTAAAAAATCAAGGAATTATAAAATCACCAAACGGAAAAAAATCGCGAAAAACAAAAAAATCGCCAAAACGAAAAATACCCCAAAAAAACATGAAAAAATCGCCAAAATGAAAAAAACCCCAAAACAGGAAAAAAAACGACAAAATGAAACAAGTAAGAGTGCTATATGCGGCTGTGCCGAATCTTATATACCCTTTACCAACGTACGTACATATATATAGTATACAGACACATACATACATATTTGTTTTGTGAAAAAATTTATCATTTTTTTAGAGTTTCCATCTTTGGAGCTGTAATTTTCATTTTTCAAATTTTATACGCCAAACTTTTCTTTCAGAAGCATAAATATATTCAATTTATAAAGAAAAAGAAAAAAATTTTTAGACCTATTTAATTTTACATAACACAAAAAGTGTAAGTTTTCCAACCCTGGAATCATAATTTAGGATTTTTCTAATTCCTTGTACCAATCTAGTTCTTTAAAAAATACATAAAATATGTTAAGTGAACGAAGCAAAAACGAAATAAGAAAAAACTTAGTTTCATTTAATTCCTTTAATATTAAAAAATTCAGTAAAGTGCGACTTTGACTCGCGCACGAAGGGTTCCGTACATTCGGTTCTGAGCACTTTTTAATGTGGCTTTTTTGCTTTTTTGAAGTTTTTTTCAGTTTAAACGATTTTTTCAGTTTTGTCGCTTTTTTCTCATTTTACCGATTTTTTCTGTTTTTCTCGGTTTTTTCATTATGGCGATTTTTTCTGTTTTTGGGGCTTATTTTCATTTTGAAGATTTTTTTCATTTTGGCGATTCTTTTTCCATTTTGGCGATTTTTTCCTATTTTGGGGTTTTTTTCATTTTGGCGATTTTTTTTTTCATTTTGGCGATTTTTTTCCTGATTTTGGGCTTTTTTTCATTTTGGCGATTTTTTTCTGTTTTTTGGGGTTTTTTTTGTTTTGGCGATTTTTTTTACCATTCTGGCGATTTTTTTTTCATCTTGGCGATTTTTTTCTGTTTTGGGGTTTTTTTTTAGTTTGGAGATTTTTTTTCTGTTTTTAAGGTTTTTTTCGTTTTGGCGATTTTTTTCCATTTTGGCGATTTTTTCCTGTTTTGGGCTTTTTTTTCATTTTGGCGATTTTTTTCTGTTTTTCTCGGTTTTTTTCATTTTGGCGATTTTTTTATTTTGGCGATTTTTTCTGTTTTTGGGGCTTTTTTTCATTTTGGAGATTTTTTTCATTTTGGCGATTTTTTTCATTTTGGCGATTTTTGCCTGTTTTGGGGTTTTTTTCATTTTGGCTCTTTTTTCTGTTTTTGGGGCTTTTTTCATTTTGGATTTTTTCTGTTTTTGTGGGGTTTTTTTCGTTTTGGCGATTTTTTTTAAGTTTGGCGATTTTTTTCTGTTTTTGGGGGTTTATTTTAATTTTGGAGTTTTTTTTCAATTTGGCGACTTTTTTTTCATTTTGGCGTTTTTTTTTCATTTTGGCGATTTTTTTCTGTTTTTGGCGCTTTTTTTCATTTTGGAGATTTTTTTTCATTTTGGCGATTTTTTTTCATTTTGGCAATTTTTTCCTGTTTTGGGGTTTTTTTTCATTTTGGCGATTTTTTTCTGTTTTTGGTGCTTTTTTTTCATTTTGGATTTTTTTCTGTTTTTGTGGGGTTTTTTTCGTTTTGGCGATTTTTTTTCATTTTGGCGATTTTTTTCATTTTAGCAATTTTTCCGGTTATTCGCCATTTATTTTAGTCTCAGACATTTTTTTTGTAATTTGGTGCTTTTTTTCGCTTTGGCGATTTTTTTTGTTTTTGGCGACTTTTTTCGGTTTGGCGATTTTATAATTTTTTGATTTTTTAGTTTTACCGTTTTTGAAAATTTCAAGAGTTTTGCTCTTACGGTTTCCAAGATACAGCAAGTTGTCAAAATTGCATAGTCAAAATTGCATTAACTGATGGAACACCCTTTAATTTAAATTTTTTGAAATTTTAGTGTTAATTTTTGTAGTCTGTATAAAAATACACTAACCTTACAAATTTCAAGTGTATATACATACATACATACAATTGTATGTATATTACATGGGATTTTAAAATTTTTCGTTGCTCGTTTTGGAACACCCTTTAATTTCCAATTCTCATATATTTGTTGTTGTAGCGGCCAAAGGTCTACACACTGTGTCCAAATTTCAGGTCTGTAGCTCTTACGGTTCTCGAGAAAATACTAATATAGTTTTAGACATAGTTAATTTTACATAACACAAAAAGTTAAAGTTTTCCAACCCTGGAAACGACTTTTTAATTTTTTTATATATTTTTAATTTAAAATTCCAATTTTAGTCGTACTGAAGTGTAAAATATGTTCATTTATTAAAAAAAAATAAAAATTTGTTTTTGGTAGTTACTTTTATATGGCAAAATGAAGTTTAAGTTTTCCAGCTCTGCAATCGTCTGCCCGATTTTGCTGAATTTCAATACCAATCTATTTTGGAAAATTTCTGACACACCAGTCCAAGAACGAAGTCTCTAGCTCTTCTGGGAGCTTCGGAAAACCGATTTCACGTACAGACAGACGGACAGACGGACAGACGGACAGACGGACAGACGGACAGACGGACAGACGGACAGACGGACAGACGGACAGACGGACATCGCTTATTCGTCTTCCCTATGCATAAGGATCCAGAATATATATATTTTATGGGTCGCTTATTGATATTATAGAAATTACAAACGGAATGACAAACCTATATATACCCTTTTACCATTTTTATACCCTTTACCAACAAAAATGGTAAAAGGGTATATATAGGTTTGTCATTCCGTTTGTAATTTCTATAATATCAATAAGCGATCCATAAAATATATATATTCTGGATCCTTATGCATAGGGAAGACGAATAAGCGATGTCCGTCTGTCCGTCTGTCCGTCTGTCCGTCTGTCCGTCTGTCCGTCTGTCCGTCTGTCCGTCTGTCCGTCTGTCCGTCTGTCCGTCTGTCTGTACGTGAAATCGGTTTTCCGAAGCTCCCAGAAGAGCTAGAGACTTCGTTCTTGGACTGGTGTGTCAGAAATTTTCCAAAATAGATTGGTATTGAAATTCAGCAAAATCGGGCAGACGATTGCAGAGCTGGAAAACTTAAACTTCATTTTGCCATATAAAAGTAACTTCCGAAAACAAATTTTTATTTTTTTTAATAAATGTACATATTTTACACTTCAGTACGACTAAAATTGGAATTTTAAATAAAAAAAAATACAAAAAAATTAAAAAGACGTTTCCAGGGTTGGAAAACTTTAACTTTTTGTATTATGTAAAATTAACTATGTCTAAAACTATATTAGTATTTTCTCGAGAACCGTAAGAGCTAGAGACCTGAAATTTGGACACAGTATGTAGACCTTTGGCCGCTACAACAACAAATACATGATAATTGGAAATTAAAGGGTGTTCCAAAACGAGCAACGAAAAACTTTAAAATCCCATGTAGTATATATACAATTGTACACTTGAAATTTGTAAGGTTAGTGTATTTTTATACAGACTACAAAATTTAAAAAAATTTAAATTAAAGGGTGTTCCATCAGTTAATGCAATTTTGACTATGTAATTTTGACAATTTGCTGTGTCTTGGAAACCGTAACAGCAAAACTCTTGAAATTTTCAAAAACGGTAAAACTGAAAAAATAAAAAATTATAAAATCGCCAAACCGAAAAAAATCGCCAAAAACAAGAAAAAATCGCCAAAACGAAAAAAAGCACCAAATTAAAAAAAATTCTAAGACTAAAATAAATCGCGAAAAATAACGGAAAAATTGCTAAAATGAAAACAAAAATCGCCAAAATGAAAGAAAATCGCCAAAATGAAAATCGCCATAATGAAAAAAATCACCAAAACGAAAAAAAACCCTAAAAAGCAGAAAAAAATCGCCAAAATGAAAAAAACCCCAAAAACAGAAAAAAATCGCCAAAATGAAAAAAACCAGAAAAAAAAATCGCCAAAACGAAAAAAAGCACCAAATTAAAAAAAAATTCTAAAACTAAAATAAATCGCAAAAAAACGGAAAAATTGCTTAAATGAAAAAAAATCGCCAAAACGAAAAAAAACCTAAAAAACAGAAAAAAATCGCCAAAATGAAAAAAAAATCGCCAAAAAAAGAAAAAACCTAAAAAACAGAAAAATATCGCCAAAATGAAAAAAAATCGCCAAAATGAAAAAAATCACCAAAACGAAAAAAACCCTAAAAAACAGAAAAAAATCGCCAAAATTAAAAAAATCGCCAAAATTAAAAAAATCGCCAAAAAAAAAGAAAAAACCTAAATAACAGAAAAAAAAATCGCCAAAACGAAAAAAAGTACCAAATTAAAAAAAATTTCTAAGACTAAAATAAATCGCAAAAAACGGAAAAATTGCTAAAATGAAAACAGAAATCGCCAAAATGAAAGAAAATCGCCAAAATGAAAAAAAAAATCGCCAAAATGAAAAAAATCACCAAAACGAAAAAAAACCTAAAAACAGAAAAAAATCGCCAAAATGATAAAAAAAAATCGCCAAAATGAAAAAAAATCAACAAAACGAAAGAAACCCCAAAAAAACAGAAAAAAATTGCCAAAATGAAAAAAAGCACTAATTTAAAAGAAAATTTCTAAGACTAAAATAAATCGCAAAAAAACAAAAAATTGCTAAAATGAAAAAAACATCGCCAAAATGAAAAATATCGCCAAAACGAAAAAAAACCTAAAAAACAGAAAAAAATCGCCAAAAAAGAAAAAAAATCGCCAAAACGAAAAAAAAAACTAAAAAACAGAAAAAAATCGCCAAAATAAAAAAAAATCGCCAAAATGAAAAAAAAATCGCCGAAATGAAAAAAATCACCAAAACGAAAAAAAACATAAAAAAAAGAAAAAAATTGCCAAAATGAAAAAAAATCGCCAAAAATGAAAAAAATCACCAAAACGAAAAAAAACAAAAAAATCGCGAAAAAAACCCAAAAAACAGAAAAAATCGTCAAAATGAGAAAAATCTCCAAAATGAAGAAAAGCCCAACAACAGAAAAAAATCGCCAAAATGAAAAAAACCTCCAAAAACAGACAAAATCGCCAAAACGAGAAAAAACCGAAAAAACTGAAAAAATCGTTTTAACTGAAAAAAACTTCAAAAAAGCAAAAAACCTTCCTTTCGTGCGTGATTCAAAGTCCCACTTAACTGATTTTTTTAATATTAAAGGAATTAAATGAAACTAAGGTTTTGCTTATTTCGTTCTTGCTTTTTTCACTTAACATATTTTATGTATTTTTTAAAGAACTAGATTGGTATCAATAATCAGAAAAATCCAAAATTATGACTCCAGGGTTGGAAAACTTACACTTTTTGTGTTATGTAAAATTAAATAGGTCTAAAAATTTTTTTCTTTTTCTTTATAAATTGAATATATTTTATGCTTCTGAAAGAAAAGTTTGATGTATGAAATTTGAAATTATAGCTCCAAAGATGGAAACTTTAAAAAAATGATAAATTTTTTCACAAAACAAATATGTATGTACGTGTCTGTATACTATATATATGTACGTACGTTGGTAAAGGGTATATAAGATTCGGCATAGCCGAATATAGCACTCTTACTTGTTGTTGGTAAAGGGTATAAAAAAAATCGCCAAGATGAAAAAATCCCAAAAAAGAGAAAAAAATCGCTTAAATAAAAAAACCCCAAAGCAGGAAAAAACGCCATAATGAAAAAAAACCCAAAAACAGAAAAAAATCGCCATATTAAAAAAAATTTCTAGGACTAAAATAAATCGCGAAAAACCGGAAAAATTGCTTAAATAAAAATAAATCGCCAAAATGAAAGAAAATCGCCAAAATGAAAAAAAATTGCCAAAATGAAAAAAATCGCCAAAACGAAAAAAAACCCAAAAAAACAGAAAAAAGTCGCCAAAATGAAAAAAAAGAAAAAAAACTCCTAAATAGAAAAAACCCAAAAACAGAAAAAAATAGCAAAAATGAAAATAAAATCGTCAAAATGAGAAAAATATACAAAATGAAGAAAATCCCAATAACAGAAAAAAATCACCAAAATAAAAAAACCTCCAAAAACAGAAAAAAATCGCCAAAACGAGAAAAAAGCGACAAAACTGAAAAAATCGTTTAAACTGAAGAAAAAACTTCAAAAAAGCCGTGCGCGATTCAAAGTCGCACTTTACTGAAGTTTTTAATATTAAAGGAATTAATAAGCAGATTTTGTAAAAAAATTTGTTTCTAAACGTTTCAAATTTGTATGAAAAATAACGAAAATTCTTTTCAAAAAATATTTTTTCCATACACATTTCAAAACGAAAAAATCGTTTGAATTTACAAAATCTGACCTTAAGTTTTTCCTTATTTCGTTTTTGCTTTTTTCACTTAACATATTTTATGTATTTTTTAAAGAACTAGATTGGTATCAATAATCAAAAAAATCCAAAATTATGACTCCAGGGTTGGAAAACTCACACTTTTTGTGTTATGTAAAATTAAATAGGTCTAACAATTTTTTTCTTTTTCTTTATAAATTGAATATATTTTATGCTTCTGAAAGAAAATTACAGCTCCAAAGATGGAAACTTTAAAAAAATTATAAATTTTTTCACAAAACAAATATGTATGTATGTGTCTGTATACTATATATATGTACATACGTTGGTAAAGGGTATATAAGATTCGGCACAGCCGAATATAGCACTCTTACTTGTTTTTTACAAGTTTTATATACTTTATGACTTAGAATGAAATAGTTTGGCATAGAAATTAGAAAAATAAAATACATAGCTCCAGAGCTGGAAAACTTAAATTTTTTCTGGTACATAAAACTAATTATTTCTTTGGTAATTCTATATTTTATAAAGAAATAAATTAGTATTAAGAAACTCAGAAATATGTTTACAGGGTTGAAGCTTAAAAAAAAGTTTCGGTAAGAAAAATAACCAAAAATATTTTTTTTTCAGTTAAACAGATTTCATGTTTTAGGAAAATCATTACTCAAGATTTTTTATACATGGTTAATTTTTTTATGGATATCTAAACTAATTGAAGTATAAACAAAGGTTTGTGCTTATTGTGCTATTAATTTTTAGTAAATGGAGATAAAACTAAGACTTATCGCTAAAGATAAATTAAAGGACATGTTCCGTTTAATTTTCCTGATACATTTCCTTTCTGCTCAACAAATTTAAAAAAAATCCTGTAGGAATTAAACGTTTACACAACACCGCGATGTATACCATTTGCAATGGGAACTTTAAATCAAGACACTAAGCAGTTTTGCAACATCAATGATTATTAAATGCGGGAAAATATAAAACAAGTTAGTTTACTTGGTATGGAGGTGCAATACTAGGAATATTTTAGAGTTATTAAATAGCAGCACGGTTTTTGAACATCTCGATAGCGAGTAAATAAGCTCCATTCTTTTGGTATTGTATTGACGTGACGTCGATGTTGACTGAAATAAGAATGAATGTAAAATATATCTTAACCACAGAGTGTAGAGTAAAATATTTAACTATTGCTAATATCGAAAATAAAATAATTTAATCAAATTTTTTAATCGAAAAATACTGAAAGGTCACTTGCTATTAATTGCTTTAGAGAAAAAAATGATAAATTTTATCACAAAACAAATATGTATGTATGTGTCTGTATACGATATACATATATGTACGTAAGTTGGTAAAGGGTATATAAGATTCGGCACAGCGGAATATAGCGTTCTTACTTGTTTTTAACTGTCATATATTTGTTGTAGCGGCCAAAGTTTGACATACATATGTATTCTGTTAAAAAAGCTCTTCTCGAGAAAACAGTCTGTGACAGACAGAGACATCGTAGGGTTCCTTTTCACCTTTGGTGTTGCAAACAAAAAGCAACACCAAATAATCTGCAAATAATTGCAGAGTTTCATAATCACGATTACGATTAAAACATATGCGATTAATCGCGATTATCGGTTAGTAGCGATTAATCAAGAAAATATACTATTATAATTTTTGCTAAAACCAAAATAAATTGCGTCATGAGCTTTAAGGCTCAGTTACTCGACGGTAATGTAATGTAACTGCAACGTAGGAAACAGCTGATCGATATTTTTATATGAAAAGTAGGTTAGGTTACATTACATCTCTATAACCATTTTCATTATTTTTCACATAACAATATCGATCAGCTGTTTCCTACTCTTGCAGTTATATTACATTACAGTCGGATAACTGAGCCTTTAGTCAGACTGTATTGGTTTAACCAAACAAATTTATTTATTAATTTTATCTTGAGTTCGCGTTTTCATTTAATTTTTCAATTATATTTTGTGAAAATTTTAAAGCATGTAAAATGAAGTTCGTAAATCAGAACTTATGAGTATCAAAAACAATACGAATTGTGGGAAATCAATCTTTTGATAGAAAACTTTTTCTGGCACGAATAGGGTTTGGGAAACGGGAATTCCAGGGCGGGAAATCCCGGGAAATGTCTGTCTAATATTCCCGGGAAATTTTTGAAATTTTCCCGGGAAAACGGGAAATTAAAGGTACATGTTATTTCATAAATATATAGAATTTATAATCCAATTTTACTTTAATATAAAAACTTATTATTTTTTTATATATTACAAAAGTTCGTTTGAATGATTGTATGAGTAAGTTTACACGAACGTTGACACGTTTTTCATCGTCTATTTAAACACTTACATATACCTTGTTCGAAGAAAATTTTTTAATCTTAAAATTTAAATTGAGTTTTTGTTTTAAATGTAATTGTAAGAAAGAAAGAATGATTTCGACTCCGATAAACAAGAAGTAAAATGTCCATGTTTTTTTAATATTAAATAAAAATGTGAGCTATTCAAATCTAGTCTGATATTTCATAAAAATTCCATTAAATTGAGGTCACACCATATCTGCTAAAAAAAAGTGGAATAAATTGTATAAGTATCAATGATTGCAATGATATAATCGTTTCCTAAAGTAAATAATTCGATGCTAAGCGAACTTGAAGTGATTTTTCGCCGAATTAGTGAACAAATTTTGAAAAGTGTAGTGAAAACTTTAAGCTGTAAGAACTCTGAATTGACGAAACTTAAATTGATTACAAGTAGACGCTATTATGGAAACCCTGTAGAAAATATTTTAGGAGAAATGAAATGAAAGACACTTAGACATACTGTGACTCAGGGTATTCAAAATTCGGCGCAGCGCAGTATGGTACTGTAACCTGCTTGTACTTAACGTTAAGAAACCGCCCGGAACTTTTTCAAAAAGAATGAGAAACAAGCAAGGCAAATTCTTATTAAAATGAAGGTAGGTCTTATTAGAAAATTGTCTACTAATTGTGGTAACAGTCGTCAATTGGTTTTTATATGATCTTTTGCTGTGTAATAACTTTATTCCATTTGGTTAAATTCAATTAAAAATTCTTAAAAATTTGTCTTAGAACTGATTTTTTAATACATTAATAAAACAATCGAAATTTCACCAACTTTCATTTAATAAATGTATTTAATTTAGAAAATTAGCGTTTCCCGGGAATCCCGGGAATTCCCGGGAACTTGATTTTTTAATTCCCGTTTCCCGGGAAGTTCAAAGGTCCGGGAAATCCAAAACCCTAGGCACGAAGTATATTTCTACTTTCTTAATATGTTTATTATACCCTTTACCAACAAAAATGGTAAAAGGGTATATATAGGTTTGTCATTCCGTTTGTAATTTCTATAATATCGATGTTGACAAGAGTGAATGTAAAATATATCTTAACCACAGAGTGTAGAGTAAAATATTCAACTATTGCTAATATCGAAAATAAAATAATTGAATCAAATTCTTTAATCGAAAAATACTGAAAGTTCACTTACTATTAATTGCTTTAGAGAAAAAACAAGTAAGAGTGCTATATTCGGCTGTGCCGAATCTTATATACCCTTTACCAACGTACGTACATATATATAGTATACAGACACGTACATACATATTTGTTTTGTGAAAAAATTTATCATTTTTTTAAAGTTTCCATCTTTGGAGCTATAATTTTAATTTTTCAAATTTCATACACCAAACTTTTCTTTCAGAAGCATAAAATATATTCAATTTATAAAGAAAAAGAAAAAAAACAAAAAGTGTAAGTTTTCCAACCCTGGAGTCATAATTTTGGATTTTTCTGATTATTGTTACCAATCTAGTTCTTTAAAAAATACATAAAATATGTTAAGTGAAAAAAGCAATGACGAAATAAGCAAAAACTTAGTTTTATTTAATTCCTTTAATACTAAAAAAAAAATCAGTTAAGTGCGACTTTGAATCGCGCACGAAAGGAAGGTTTTTTGCTTTTTTTGAAGTTTTTTTCAGTTAAAACGATTTTTCAGTTTTGTCGCTTTTTTCTCGTTTTGGCGATTTTGTCTGTTTTTGGAGGTTTTTTTCATTTTGGCGATTTTTTTCTGTTGTTGGGCTTTTCTTCATTTTGGAGATTTTTCTCATTTTGACGATTTTTTCTGTTTTTTTTTTGGGTTTTTTTCGCGATTTTTTTTGGCGATTTTTTTTGTTTTTTTTTTTCGTTTTGGTGATTTTTTTCATTTTGGCGATTTTTTTTCATTTGGCAATTTCTGTTTTTTTTCGTTTTGGTGATTTTTTTAATTTTGGCGATTTTTTTTTCATTTTGGCGATTTTTTTTCATTTTGGCGATTTTTTTCTGTTTTTTAGTTTTTTTTTTTCGTTTTGGCGATTTTTTTTCTTTTTTTGGCGATTTTTTTCATTTTGGCGATTTTTTTCTGTTTTTTAAGGTTTTTTTTCGTTTTAGCGATATTTTTCATTTTGGCGATTTTTTTTTCATTTTAGCAATTTTTTCGTTTTTTTGCGATTTATTTTAGTCTTAGAAATTTTCTTTTAATTTAGTGCTTTTTTCATTTTGGCGATTTTTTCTGTTTTTTTGGGTTTTTTTCGTTTTGGTGATTTTTTTCATTTTGGCGATTTTTTTTATCATTTTGGCGATATTTTTCTGTTTTTAGGTTTTTTTTTCGTTTTGGTGATTTTTTTCATTTTGGCGATTTTTTTTTCATTTTGGCGATTTTCTTTCATTTTGGCGATTTTTGATTTCATTTTAGCAATTTTTAAATTTTTTTGCGATTTATTTTGGTCTTAGAAATTTTTTTTAATTTGGTGCTTTTTTTCGTTTTGGCGATTTTTTTCTGTTATTTAGGTTTTTTTCTTTTTTTGGCGATTTTTTTCATTTTGGCGATCTTTTTCTGTTTTTTAGGGTTTTTTTCGTTTTGGCGATTTTTTTTCATTTTGACGATTTTTTTCTGTTTTTTAGGATTTTTTTTCGTTTTGGTGATTTTTTTCATTTTGGCGATTTTTTTATCATTTTGGCGATTTTTTTCTGTTTTTTTTCGTTTTGGCGATTTTTTTATACCCTTTACCAACAAAAATGGTAAAAGGGTATATATAGGTTTGTCATTCCGTTTGTAATTTCTATAATATCAATAAGCGACCCATATAATATATATATTCTGGATCCTTATGCATAGGGAAGATGAATAAGCGATGTCCGTCTGTCCGTCTGTCCGTCTGTCCGTCTGTCCGTCTGTCCGTCTGTCCGTCTGTCCGTCTGTCCGTCTGTCCGTCTGTCCGTCTGTCTGTACGTGAAATCGGTTTTCCGAAGCTCCCAGAAGAGCTAGAGACTTCGTTCTTGGACTGGTGTGTCAGAAATTTTCCAAAATAGATTGGTATTGAAATTCAGCAAAATCGGGCAGACGATTGCAGAGCTGGAAAACTTAAACTTCATTTTGCCATATAAAAGTAACTCCCGAAAACAAATTTTTATTTTTTTTTAATAAATGTACATATTTTACACTTCAGTACGACTAAAATTGGAATTTTAAAATAAAGAAATACAAAAAAATTAAAAAGACGTTTCCAGGGTTGGAAAACTTTAACTTTTTGTGTTATGTAAAATTAACTATGTCTAAAACTATATTAGTATTTTCTCGAGAACCGTAAGAGCTACAGACCTGAAATTTGGACACAGTATGTAGACCTTTGGCCGCTACAACAACAAATACATGAGAATTGGAAATTAAAGGGTGTTCCAAAACGAGCAACGAAAAATTTTAAAATCCCATGTAGTATATATACAATTGTATGTATATACACTTGATATTTGTAAGGTTAGTGTATTTTTATACAGACTACAAAAATTAACACAAAAATTTAAAAAAATTTAAATTAAAGGGTGTTCCATCAGTTAATGCAATTTTGACTATGTAATTTTGACAATTTGCTGTATCTTGGAAACCGTAAGAGCAAAACTCTTGAAATTTTCAAAAACGGTAAAACTGAAAAAATAAAAAATTATAAAATCGCCAAACCGAAAAAAATCGCCAAAAACAAGAAAAAATCGCCAAAACGAAAAAAAGCACCAAATTAAAAAAAAATTCTAGGACTAAAATAAATCCCAAAAAAAAACGGAAAAATTGCTAAAATGAAAACAAAAATCGCCAAAACGAAAAAAAACAGAAAAAAATCGCCAAAATGAAAAAAAAATCGCCAAAATGAAAAAAAATCACCAAAACGAAAAAAAATCCTAAAAAACAGAAAAAAATCGTCAAAATGAAAAAAAATCGCCAAAACGAAAAAAACCCTAAAAAACAGAAAAAGATCGCCAAAATGAAAAAAATCGCCAAAAAAAGAAAAAAACCTAAATAACAGAAAAAAATCGCCAAAACGAAAAAAAGCACCAAATTAAAAAAAATTTCTAAGACCAAAATAAATCGCAAAAAAATTTAAAAATTGCTAAAATGAAATCAAAAATCGCCAAAATGAAAGAAAATCGCCAAAATGAAAAAAAAATCGCCAAAATGAAAAAAATCACCAAAACGAAAAAAAAACCTAAAAACAGAAAAATATCGCCAAAATGATAAAAAAAATCGCCAAAATTAAAAAAATCACCAAAACGAAAAAAACCCAAAAAAACAGAAAAAATCGCCAAAATGAAAAAAGCACTAAATTAAAAGAAAATTTCTAAGACTAAAATAAATCGCAAAAAAACGAAAAAATTGCTAAAATGAAAAAAAAATCGCCAAAATGAAAAATATCGCTAAAACGAAAAAAAACCTTAAAAAACAGAAAAAAATCGCCAAAATGAAAAAAATCGCCAAAAAAAGAAAAAAAATCGCCAAAACGAAAAAAAAAACTAAAAAACAGAAAAAAATCGCCAAAATGAAAAAAAATCGCCAAAATGAAAAAAAAATCGCCAAAATTAAAAAAATCACCAAAACGAAAAAAAACAGAAATTGCCAAATGAAAAAAAATCGCCAAAATGAAAAAAATCACCAAAACGAAAAAAAAAACAAAAAAAATCGCCAAAAAAAATCGCGAAAAAAACCCAAAAAAAAAACAGAAAAAATCGTCAAAATGAGAAAAATCTCCAAAATGAAGAAAAGCCCAACAACAGAAAAAAATCGCCAAAATGAAAAAAACCTCCAAAAACAGACAAAATCGCCAAAACGAGAAAAAAGCGACAAAACTGAAAAATCGTTTTAACTGAAAAAAACTTCAAAAAAAGCAAAAAACCTTCCTTTCGTGCGCGATTCAAAGTCGCACTTAACTGATTTTTTTTTTAGTATTAAAGGAATTAAATAAAACTAAGTTTTTGCTTATTTCGTCATTGCTTTTTTCACTTAACATATTTTATGTATTTTTTAAAGAACTAGATTGGTAACAATAATCAGAAAAATCCAAAATTATGACTCCAGGGTTGGAAAACTTACACTTTTTGTTTTTTTTCTTTTTCTTTATAAATTGAATATATTTTATGCTTCTGAAAGAAAAGTTTGGTGTATGAAATTTGAAAAATTAAAATTATAGATCCAAAGATGGAAACTTTAAAAAAATGATAAATTTTTTCACAAAACAAATATGTATGTACGTGTCTGTATACTATATATATGTACGTACGTTGGTAAAGGGTATATAAGATTCGGCACAGCCGAATATAGCACTCTTACTTGTTTTTCATTTTAGCATTTTTCCGTTTTTTTGCGATTTATTTTAGTTTTATAATTTTTTTTTAATTTGGTGCTTTTTTTCGTTTTGGCGATTTTTTCTTGTTTTTGGCGATTTTTTTCGGTTTGGCGATTTTATAATTTTTTATTTTTTCAGTTTTACCGTTTTTGAAAATTTCAAGAGTTTTGCTCTTACGGTTTCCAAGATACAGCAAATTGTCAAAATTACATAGTCAAAATTGCATTAACTGATGGAACACCCTTTAATTTAAATTTTTTTAAATTTTTGTGTTAATTTTTGTAGTCTGTATAAAAATACACTAACCTTACAAATATCAAGTGTATATACATACAATTGTATATATACTACATGGGATTTTAAAATTTTTCGTTGCTCGTTTTGGAACACCCTTTAATTTCCAATTCTCATGTATTTGTTGTTGTAGCGGCCAAAGGTCTACATACTGTGTCCAAATTTCAGGTCTGTAGCTCTTACGGTTCTCGAGAAAATACTAATATAGTTTTAGACATAGTTAATTTTACATAACACAAAAAGTTAAAGTTTTCCAACCCTGGAAACGTCTTTTTAATTTTTTTGTATTTCTTTATTTTAAAATTCCAATTTTAGTCGTACTGAAGTGTAAAATATGTACATTTATTAAAAAAAAATAAAAATTTGTTTTCGGGAGTTACTTTTATATGGCAAAATGAAGTTTAAGTTTTCCAGCTCTGCAATCGTCTGCCCGATTTTGCTGAATTTCAATACCAATCTATTTTGGAAAATTTCTGACACACCAGTCCAAGAACGAAGTCTCTAGCTCTTCTGGGAGCTTCGGAAAACCGATTTCACGTACAGACAGACGGACAGACGGACAGACGGACAGACGGACAGACGGACAGACGGACAGACGGACAGACGGACAGACGGACAGACGGACAGACGGACAGACGGACAGACGGACAGACGGACATCGCTTATTCATCTTCCCTATGCATAAGGATCCAGAATATATATATTATATGGGTCGCTTATTGATATTATAGAAATTACAAACGGAATGACAAACCTATATATACCCTTTTACCATTTTTGTTGGTAAAGGGTATAAAAATATCAGAAAACAAATATGTATATATGTATCTGTATACTGTATATATATATATGTACGTACGTTGGTAAAGGGTATATAAGATTCGGCACAGCCGAATATAGCACTCTTACTTGTTTTTTATTTAATTTTGTACCCACACCGGGGGTCTAATCGTCGCTTCCGATAACGAACTGATTCGATCAAGTTTTTATAGTTTGAGATTATGGCATTCGCTATCGAATAATGTAACAATATAGTTCGATACCGAATGCCATAATTTCAACTTGAAATACGTGATCGAATCAGCTCGTTATTTGATGAATTTATATCGTAATGAATGAACAAGTTCATATAAAAACAGTATTTTTTATAAAGTTTTTTTATACGAAGTTGTTCATTCATCATGACAATTTCATTTAAATGTTTTATGAGTTGAGTTTGCCCTGTACGCAAATTTGGCATAAATTCTTTGCTTCAAAAGAGAAAAATCTTTAATCGATTAATGGGTTCGATCGATTAATGGGTTCGATTGCGATTAAGATTAAAAGGTGCTATTAATCGCGATTTCAATTACGATTATAATCGCGGTGCAAACCCTAGTCTGTGGCATGTTTAATATTATTACTCGTATTATTATTTTTTTAATATTATTTCTATTAATATTCGTCACCCATACTTTTTTTAACAACGGATGAAGTCATTTAAAAAAAATATTAAAAAATTAAGAAAACCTAGCATTGAATTTATTTTTTACTTGTAGAAAAATCTTTTAGTTACTCGCATTTTAAGTAAAAAAAAAAACACGTTCTTACTTTTTAATTTTTCTTATCGCATGTTGAATTTACATTACCCCATTTTCAGACAGACACACAACACAGCCACTTACAACTACATTCACTCTTACACACTTTATTAAAAATGTTCTTTATTTTCAAGTGCTTCATTCAGAATTTTATTTTTATTTTTTGTAGCTTTAATACAATTTTGTAAGCTGAAAATGCTTGTGCAGTTAATGTTTGCGTTTTGTCTGCCACATGAACAAAAACTGCAATAAGCAGGTTTTATTGTTCAACTAATCAACCTTGACCGCCATCTGGTGGCATATTCTGTTGGAATTGTTTGTAACAGATTTTTTGTCTATGAATTATTATTATTGCATTATGGTGTTTTGTGGTACGGCACCACCACACAATGCAAACTGTGACGTTGTTAATAGTTTATATACATTCCCAGAAATATCGAATTGTAACATAAAAATTAATTACTGTGTGGGTAGAATGGGTTCACAAGCAGCAATATTTATTGAAAAAGTTTTGAATTTATGGCGAGAGAGTAGATTACGAAACCGGATACCGCAATATTTTCCCATATCGCCCTTAAGCTAAGACAAGTAAGAGTCCTACATTCGGTTGTGCCGAATCTTATATACCCTTTACTAACGTATGTATATGTAGTATACAGATACATACATAATTACATACAGACATATTTGTTTTGTGATAAAATTTATAAATTTTTGTTATAGTGCAATTTTTAGAGGTCACCTCTTGGTTTTTTTTCGACTAAAGAATTTGCTTAAGTAAACATCTTCCTAAAATATGAAATATGTTTAATTGAAAAAATAATTATTTTTGGTTATTTTTTTACCCAATTTTTTTTCAATTTCCAACCCTGGAACCATAATTTGAATTTTTCTGGTTTTAATACGAGTACTTATTTATTTCTTTCTAAAATATAGAATATATTTGATTATCAAAGAAATAACTAGCTTTATTTAATTAGTTTTATATATAAAAAAAAGTATACTTTTCCCAACCCTGGAATCATCATTTTAGATTTTTTGGTTCCTTATATCAATCTTGTTCTTTAAAAAATATATAAAATATGTTAAATGAACAAAGAAAAAAAAGAAATAAGGAAAATACTAGTTTTATTTAGTAACTTTAATATCAAAATATATTCAGTAAGGCTGAGTTTACATCTGGCATTTCTTGTGTGTCATTTGCCCGAAAAAGCGTAACCAACTAATTACTAATGAAAAACTGTTTGATTCAGACATGTATTTATTGATTTAAACAGTTTCCAATCATGTTGGATTCTATAAAATTGTCTATTAGTTATATATGGAACTATTTAACTTAATAAATACATGTCTGAATCAAGCAGTTTTTTATTAGTAATTAGTTGGTTCCGCTTTTTTGACGCTTGTGTGGTATTTGGCACACCGATGTAAACCCGGCCTAAAGTTCAACTTTTTGAAGTTATTTTTCAGTTAAAACCATTTTTTTTAGTTTTGTCGCTTTTTTTCGTTTTGACAATTTTTTTCTCTTTTTGGGGATTTTTTTCATTTTGGCGATTTTTTTTCCATTTTGACGATTTTTTTTTTCTATTTTTGGGTTTTTCTTTTATTTTGGCGATTTATTTCATTTTGGCGATTTTTTCTGTTTTTGGGGGTTTTTTTTTGTGATTTTTTCAATTTGGCGATTTTTTTTTCATTTGGCAATTTTTTTTCTGTTTTTGGGGTTTTTTCATTTTGGCGATTTTTATCATTTTGGCGATTTTTCCGGGTTTTCGTGATTTATTTTAGTCTTAGAAATTTTTTTAATTTGGTGCTTTTTTTGGCGATTTTTTTTTTGTTTTTGGCGATTTTTTTTTTTGGTTAGGCGATTTTATAATTTTTGATTTTTTAGTTTTACCGTTTTTGAAAATTTCAAGAGTTTTGCTTTTACGGTTTCCAAGATACAGCAAGTTGTCAGCATTACATAGTCAAAATTACATTAACTAATAAAACACCCTTTAATTTAAATTTGTCTAAATTTTAGTGTTAATTGTTTTTTTATAAAAATACACTAACCATACAAATTTCAATTGTATATACATACAATTATTGTTGTAGCGGCTAAAGGTCTACACACAGTATCCAAATTTCAGGTCCGTAGCTCTTATGGTTCTCGAGAAAATACCCTGTGATAGAGATACGGACAGCGTAGCGAAAATAATAGGGTTCCTTTTCACCTTTTGTTTACGGATACCTAAAAATGTTAAATTTTCCAGCAGTGGAGCTCCGGTTTTTATTTTTCAAATTTTCTATATCCAACTTTTCTTTCCAAAACACAAAATATATTTATAAATAAAAAATTATTAGACCTAGTTAATTTTGTATATCACAAAAAGTGTACGGTTCCCAACCCTGGAATCATAATTTAAAAGTTTTTGATTTCTTACACCAATCTTTTTCTTTTAAGAATTTAAGATATTTTAAATTTATAGATAAAAAAGAAAAATTAGTTTTAGTAGGCTATTTTTATATAAAAAAAAAGTTAAGGTTCCCAACCCTGTAAACGCCTTTTTGATTTTTTTATTTTGATTTTTCATATTTTTAATACAAATTTTGTTCGTACTGAAATATAAAATAAGTTTATTTAACAAAAAAATTAAAAAAATTGTGTTACTAGTTACTTTTATATGGCAAAATCAAGTTTTAGTTTTCCAGCTCTGAAACCATCTGCTCGATTTTGCTGATTTTCAATACCAATCTATTTTGGACCATTTGTTATACATCAGTCTAAGAACGAAGTCTCTAGCTTTTCTGGAAGCTTCGAAAAACCGATTTTACGTACACCAGACGGACGGATAGACGGACATCGCTTATTCGTCTTCCCTATTCATAAGGTTCCAGAATATATACATTTTATGGGTCGCATATGAATATTATGGAAATTACACACAAAATGACAAACCTATATATACCCTTTTCCATTTTTTGTAAAGGGTATAAAAAACAAAAATTGTTGCGTGTGAACTAGCAATTAATTTTGCTAGTCTATCAGTGTAAAGGTACGGCCATACTTGCTAAGCATGCCCACAAATAAGCGGAGCCACTAAATTGAAAGTACCCATAGGAGATTTTGCAAGATTTTTTAAGAAGTTATAGCACAATGGCTTGCGACTTAGCTTTTTTAGTAGACTTGGGTCGAACTCGTTCACTAGTTCATTTTTGCCACAAACCAATGATCAAACCCATTTAAATTACATGGGTTTGATGACTGGTTTGTGGCAAAAATGAACTAGTGAACGAGTTCGACCCAAGTCTATATTTTAGACTGCTAATCTCATTTGGAATGCTAGCTTAATTTAGGTTATACTTTGGTATATTTCAACTTAAATGTATTATTTATAGTGTGTAGAATGATGTTTGCTTAAAAAAATTAAGTTTAACAGATAATTTCCCAATTTATCTGTAAAAGACATAAATTTCTGAAAATCGACTTGAGCGCTTAAAAGAGCTCTTCTGCAAAAAAGTCAAATATGACTTAAGCCCTTTTTCCTTATTGCCACAGAAATATTTATCAAAAATCTTTTGATTCAGACAGGTGCGTTTATTAAGTCAAACAGTAAGAAATCATATCTGCTCTCAAGGCCAACATAACTCCGCCTGCACTACACATTTTCAATGGGTCGCATTGAAAATGTGTGGCGTGGTGGCCGTGGCGGACATTTGAACAATGTTATATTCCAATTTTAGTCGATAAAAAAAATTATACATATTTAAATTTAATTGAACTAGAAAGAAATTTAATCAGGAATAATTTCTTAATCGGGCTTAAGTTCAGTATTTTCCATTCTTGTGGATTGAAATATTTTTATTAGTTGATGTGATTTTCTCGTTTATTTTTTAAGATAATCAACTTAAGCCCGATTAAGAAATTATACCTATTTTATAAAAAAAATCTCAATAATAGGAAGGAAGCATTAAGTAATCAATTCATTTACTTCAAAATTATACCCATTTTTTGAGAATATCAGAAAAAGTTTTTGGAGAATATAATAAATAACATTGACTGAATTAAACTTTTAGATAGGCACTAAAAAAAGGAATAGCATCAAAATATGTATTTGCGAAATAATTTTTCTAGTCCAATTTATATTTTGAACGATTACAAGGCTAATTCAGATACAATGCGAGGCTCCGTTATTTCTGCTGGTCTATTTCGTATACATACATAACCGAAGCTGGATCAATAAGTCCGTGACCTTTTGAATGAAACTCAGTTTTTTTTTTTTTTTTGCAAAACAAAAATTAATTTTTCAACATAATCTCCTTTTAACTCAATACACTTAGTCCAACGTTTCTCCAGTTTTTGTATCCCTTACGAAAAATAGGATTTTACAAGGTCCTTAAAATAGGCCTTTGTTTGTGGAATGATTAGTTGTTGGAGTAAAATCTCTTTCCGACGAGATATTTCTTCAACTTTAGGAATAAGAAGTAGTAACTCGGGGCTAAATCAGAAGAATAGAGCGGACGAGGATGCAATTCGTAGCCCAATTCATGGATTTTTCCCATGGAAACTGCAAATGCGTTTGTGGTCGATTATGAGCAGACAACTTTCTTTCTTCATTTAAAAACGAAACCAACCACACTGCCATATGAAATGCCTGTGGCATCAACAATCTCACGCACTTTTACTCTTCGATCGGCCATATCGTAATTTTTTTCGACATTTTCGGGTGTACTGACCTCAATTGGCCGTCCAGAACGTTCAGCGTCATTTGCACTTGTGCCACCACAACGAAAGTCAGTAAACCACTTTTTGCCATTGAAATCGATGGTGCAGAATCCCATAATATTTATCGAGCTTTTCCTTGGTTTGATTGACGGTTCTTTTCGCAAAAAAAATTAATGTTTAATGACCACTCGAAATTCACTTTTTTCCATTTTTAGAAAAATACACGAGGTTTTATGTTTCAAACAGCTATTAAACGTAAAAGTAAATGACGACACTGCTCAAAATTTGACAGTAATCTACTAACATGTGGTACTTCTGCAAAAGTGTTAACACCTTCAATAGATACAATTAGTGCTGCCAATGTTTACTTTGAAATACACCTCTGGTGTGATGAGAATACTTAAGTTTTTAAAATGGTTTAGAAAACAAAACATTTACCGACCGCTTGTCAAATTTTCTATCCGTATTCTCTCCTACTCGATACATTTTGCGTTTAAATAGTAAGATTTTGTACATTCTACATTCTATTACCATATAAATACAGCTTAAGTATCCTACGTTCTTTAAGTTCTAATCCTTTTTTTTAAGGAATAATTTATATTTAAAGCTTATGACCTACATTTCGATAGATTTATCCTAAAAAATAACAATAAATCCCACTGGCTCCTCTAAAGAGCGTACTCAGAATTTAAAAATTTTCAGTAGAGGCATATTATTGTTTTTACAAATAATACCTCGATTTACATCGCGATTAGTTCCGGAAAATGATAACGTAAATCGAATTTAAAATTATGTTATTATGTTTATTAATAAAATCGAGTAGTTCGGTGTGCATTAATTATTGATTGCCATTGTAGTGGCAATAATAAATGTGTTTCCCCCATTATCATCATGGCGAACAATTTTTTTTTTATAATTTTTAAAGATGTGATATCAATCAAAGTTGAAAATATGAGAACGCAAAACGAAATGACGTAAATCGAGGTATTACTGTACTCCTATACTAAAAAGACGTATAAAAGTGTATTTTTTTGGCGAATGCGTAGAGAAAATGATGTAAGACTTTTACGGAGGGTAGATATGACCACTGTACATCGATTTCTTGCAAAAAGTGAAAATTTAAACATTTTCGAGTTGACTCTTTTTAGATGGAGCAGTGCGATAATATTTTGAATTAATAATCAATCGACTTATTTTATTTATTTAATTTTGGTAATGTTTTCCCCTCATACGACGCCCCTAATTTATTTAATTTATATCAGTACTAGCTGACCCCGGTCCGCGTTGCTGGCCCTAAGCAAACATTAGTGTTGTATATGGCATTGGTGGTACAATATGAAAATTGGATTTTGCCCACGAATAAACTAAATATTGCGCCATCTGCCAGACGAACTTCAAACTACACAGAAACGCTCCTCACGCGGTGCAAAAACAAAAAAAAAACTAAATTTTGGGCCATCTGTCGGACGAACTTCAAACTACACAGAACCACTTCTCACGCCCCATAGAGCATGTATATAAAGTTTGGTCTAAATCGGTGCAGTAGTTCTTGAGTTAGGGTGCAAAATCACAAAAAAAAATAAATATGGCGCCATCTGTCGGACGAATCACTATTTCTGAAAGGGGCGTAGCATTTACCGCGGTAGAATATATATAAAAACACGCGCCGGTCTTTTACAAATATTTTGTGGGGTGGAAGGCGAAAATCTGTTGGGGCATTGAAGAGTTCACCCCTAACAAATAAACGTGTTTTTGATTTTTATATATATTAAGATAAGATTAATGTGTTTGTGCGTATGTCCATAACGTTGTAATTTCTATAAAATAGATAAGAATAGTTTAAAAGCCACTTTATCGTTTATTTTTTTTTTTTTTCAAGTGGTCTATTGATCTGTTCCATGTAGGGTTTGGGATTTCCCGGACTTTTGCACTTCCCGGGAAACGGGAATAAAAAAATCAAGTTCCCGGGATTCCCGGGAAAAGCTAATTTTCTAAATTAAATACATTTATTAAATGAAAGTTGGTGAAATTTCGATTGTTTTATTAATGTAAGCATTCTTTTGAAATAAAAGTTAATAAAAAAAGCAGTTCTAAGACAAATTTTTAAGAATTTTTAATTGAATTTAAGCAAATGGAATCAAGTTATTACACAGCAAAAGATCATATAAAAACCAATTGACGACTGTTACCACAATTAGTAGACAATTTTCTAATAAGACCTACCTTCATTTTAATAAGAATTTGCCTTGCTTGTTTCTCATTCTTTTTGAAAAAGTTCCAAGCGGTTTCTTATCGTTAAGTACAAGAGTAGTAGGGAACTCCCACTCCGGCCCCAATTAAACTTTTGAAATTTTAAAATTTTAATTACCCAAATTTTAAAATTCTTGGAAATTTGTGAAATTTGATACCCTACGAGGGTGGATCAAGAAGTTCGTCCAACTTTTTGTTTACATAAGGAATTTTTTGTTTACATAAGGGGTTTTGTTTGTTTAATATATACGAGGGTGGTTTAATAAGTCCAGTTTTTATGACCGTGGGAATTTGTATGTGTGTATATTTGTGGGGTGGATTAAGGGGTTTCATAAGATTAGTATTTCATAAGTATATATGCCGACGGGAAAATCATGAATATGATTTTTCCTAGTACCAACGGGAAAATCATGCAATGATTTTTCCTAATACTAATGGGTGTGAAATAGTGAAAATTAATTTTTCCTAATGCCTACGGCAATATATGAATATTTTTCCTAATGCCTACGGCAATATATGAATATTTTTCCTAATGCCTACGGCAATATATGAATATTTTTCCTAATGCCGACGGCAAAACATGATTATTATTTTTTTCAAATGCCGACGGCAATTCATGATTATTAATTTTTTCAAATGCCGACGGCAATTCATGATTATTATTTTTCCTAAGGCCGACGGCAAAACATGATTATTATTTTCTAATACCAAAGGGAAAATTGCCAGTGTTGCCAGACTGTAGAAATTTGTTATCGTAATACTATATCAGTAATATCAGAGAAAATATTTATTTATGTGTTCACATGTATGTGAACACCCATACTTGTGTTCACATGTATGTGAACACCCATACTTGTGTTCACATGTATGTGAACACCCATACTTGTGTGTGGGGGGGTCCAGCTTTTTTGTCGTTGGTAATTTAATATTTTGTGTATTTGTTTAAGAGATATGTATGTATGTATGTATGTGTATGTATGTATGTATGTATGTATGTGTGTATATGTATGTGTGCATGTATGAATGTGTGATCGTGGGTATTTGTGCGTGGAATATTTTGTAGAATACATATATATTTTGCAAGGTAATCATTTTCTTTGTCTACGATTATTTTAAAGCAGCAAACTAAGTACAGTCAGCAGCAGAGAAACAAAAAGTAAAATTTATGAATGCTGCAAGGATACTGCTTCTAATTTTAGTATAAATACGCCAACATTTCTAACCAACACATCAGTACGTTATTGTATTTACAAGAAGTGTCATCAGCAATTGTGTTAAAGTGAAATAATAATAAAATAATTAAAAATGAGTTCATCAGGTTATCAGTGTAATACATGCAATAAGGTATACAAATACCAAAAGTCCTTTTTGGAGCATGTTAAAAACCATAGTGTACAGAATCAAGTGGTCGTAAGCCGGGGCATAAATCCAGAGCTACCGCAGACATCTCTTCAAAATCACCAAAATCCATCATCATCATTTATTCATCAACAATATCCTTCTCTTCAGTATCCTCAATATCAGTTACCATTAAATTTTCAACAATACGGTATGCCATGGAATAATCAGTTTTTGGGATACAATTATAATCCCAATGTGATGCAATGGCAGCCTCTTAATTATCACCAACAAGAGTACCAGCATCAACAACAAGATCATCAAAATCAAGCTCAACAACAACAACAACAAGCTCAACAACAGGGTGTGGGTATCCTTGGAGGTAATTTATTCGACGATGCTATGGACATAAGCTTACCGGAAAGTGATGGAGAAGTAGAAGAAAGAAGAGAAAAAACTCTGCCAACTCCAAGGAATACTTCGCATGCTAGAACAGATGAAGTAGAAGAATTGGGATATTATAAAATATCTAAAGCATTCAAAAACCATATTGCCACTTATGCAATTTTAAACAAAAAGGACCAACTTCTGTTGGAAGAATTCGTTGAAGAAAATAAAAATGTTTTTATGGAGAGACTTCAAGGGAATTTAAGTAAGCATGCAATAATTAAATTTCATGTAAGTATTGTGGCAGAATATATAAAAATTGTTGGAGAAGAATTGGAGTTGTGCATAATATCACATGTAGCCAAAATGAGTCTGCTGACGAAGGCAGATAGCATTGAAGAATTATTCCGGAAACAGGTTGCGGAGATTTCAACCAAAATGTCCGAATTTGAAGAGCGAGATTCTGGTTGGACTTTGTCACGCATAGTCCGAGCAGAAATTAACATCAACAAATCTTCGCTCGTCAAAGGATCGAACTGGATATCCACACCTGGAAAATTAGCAAGAAAATTTGCTTGCATCAACATTGAAAATAATGATGACTACTGTTTCAAGTGGTGTCTAATCGCTGCCATGGATACCACCAAATACAAACATATAGAACGTTGCAGTTCTTATAATATTCAAAACATTGCTGCAGAGACGATTGTTACGCGAAATGGTGTAGCGTTAAATTTCAAAAATTTACGCTTCCCATTAGGATTAAACAAAATAAAAGAGTTTGAGGTGAACAATCCAGCAATAAGTATTAACGTATTCGGCTATGATGAGGGGACCAATCAGATTATTGGTCCTTATTATGTCACCAAGGACGAAAAAAATAGCCATGTAAACTTGTTGCTTTTGGAAAATGGTGAAGTTCATCACTACATTTTGATAAAGGACATATCAAAGTAAGTTTAAAAAATTATAGTACACTTTAATTTAATAATACATATACTTGTTTTATATATTTTATAATAGATACATTTTACTTATAAACTTTTATTTTACTTTTTATTATTCACAGACTTTTACGGAATCAGCTAACACAGAATGGACACAAACTACACTTCTGCAATAGCTGTCTCCAATATACTCATACGGACACCATCATGAGTACACATAAAGAGGAATGTGGAAAGATCGTCACAACTATGCCATCAGGTGAGGATGCTATCCTTAGCTTTAAGGGACATCAACGAAAAATGGATGTCCCGTTTGTTGTTTACGCGGACTTCGAATGCGTATTAGAGGATATAAGTAATAGTGTAAGTAGTAAAACAAATTTAATAAAAAAGCACACACCTTGTGCCTTTAGTTATTTTATTAAGTGTCTCCATAGTAATAATTTAGATAAGCTTAGAATATATACGGGGGAAGATGCCTCCAAAAAATTTGTAGAATATTTAATTAAGGATTGTGAAGATATATATAATAACTATTTAGTTAACAATAGACAAATGGATACTTTATCCCCTTCGGATACTTATAATTTTTATAGTGCGGTGAATTGCCATATTTGCCAAAAATTTCTAGGCAAAGATCGTGTTAGAGATCACTGCCACATTAGTGGCAAATTTAGAGGCGCAGCCCACAATAAATGTAATTTAAATTACCAAATTCCCAAATTTATACCAGTTTACTTCCACAATTATTCAAATTATGACTCACATCTTTTCATTAAAGAATTAGGTGAAATTTCATTGCAACTGAAAGTACTCCCTCTCAATAAGGAACTTTATATATCCCTCTCCCAATTCACAGAAATGAGTGATGGCCATAAGCTTGAAATAAGATTTCTTGATACTATACGCTTTATGGCTGAGAGTTTGGAATCATTAGCCTGCAATTTGTCGGATAATGATTTCAGCACTATAAGGTCCTTATTTCAATCAGAAAAAGAATTTCAGCTTATTAAGAAAAAAGGTATTTTCCCATATGAGTACCTAAATTCATTCGAAAAATTAGATGAATGCCAGCTGCCTTCACGCAGTGATTTTTTTAATAAGTTGAATAATAAAGAGTGTTCTTTAGAGGAATACTCACATGCTGTAGAGGTATGGAATACTTTTGGTTGTGAAACAATGAAAGATTACATGGAACTTTACTTAAAAACAGACGTCCTCTTACTGACAGATATTTTCGAGAACTTTAGAAAAGTTTGTAAGGGTATTTATGAGCTCGATCCTTGCCAGTATTATACAGCACCTGGCCTTTCCTGGGATGCAATGCTCAAATATACAAAAATTGAATTAGAATTATTGACAGACATAGACATGTACAATTTTATGAAAAAAGGTATACGTGGGGGGATAGTACAGTGTAGTCAAAGATATTCGAAAGCAAATAATAAATATTTGCAAGATTTCGACAAAGAAAAGCCCTCAGAATTTCTCGTCTATTTAGACGCTAACAATTTGTATGGATGGGCGATGTCGGAATATCTTCCTCATGGTGGGTTCAGATGGTTATCACAAGACGAGTTGAATCTGGATCCAAACAGCATAGCTGATAATGGAACAGAAGGTTATATATATGAGGTTACGTTGGATTATCCCTCTCATTTACACGACTTGCATAATGATCTTCCTTTTTGCGCTGAAAATAAGAAACCTATGCAAGCGAAGTATAGCAAGTTGATAACCGATTTCTCTACAAAGCAATCATATGTGATACACTTTAGAGTTCTCAAACAGTGCTTAGAATATGGCTTAGTTTTAAAGAAAACTCATCGTATTCTAGCATTTAAACAATCTCCATCTGGTTTTCAGATCAGCTTTTCAGGACCTGGTCTGGTTTTCAGATCAGGTTATCAGGTATCAAATCAGGTTATTAGGTAGCTGGTCTGGTTTTCAGATCAGCTTATCAGGTATCAGATGAGGTTATAGCAAATAGATGTATCAAGCTTAAAGTTAGATTAATAACTAAAGTAAATGTTTATGAAGAGTAGTTTATATAGTTATGAAATAGTCAAATTGCTTTCTGTAGCGTCCATCATTTAATTCATTATCTTTGCTAATCACCAAAAATCCATATTTATCCTTCCAACACTCTCGACAAATCTCATGAAACTTTTCATAACTCATATCGCCACCAACATGATCTCTATAAACATGCTTCATATTTGTCTCATCTTGTTTAAACATTATAATAACATTGGCATTGTCTCTTATTAAATGCTTGGGAATTCTAGTATAAGTTTGACACAAGTAGAATGAATCGACATCCCTATGTCGCCCCATACAAAAATATGTACGTATATTATTCTGCTTTTCACATGCAACATCATCAAATATCATAATTGAATTAGTTTTAGCTTCGTCAGGTGGAATAACTGATTCATTATCTGTAAATGTATAATATCCCATTCCTTTAATTGGTGAAATTAGTTTCTTCAGGTATTCATATTTGGGTTGATATAGAGATTTTGAGTATAAATAGATGTTTTCAAACTTGAGTCCATTAGGACTTTCTAGTAAGCCAATCATAACATTAGTCTTTCCACAATTGGATGGTCCAACTATTAGAGCACGAATAGAATTTGGTAAGAGGGGGCTATGCTTTATTTTTGAAGTGATGTTGACTGAATCGTCAATATTACGAACTAAAATATTTTTATGTTGTTTCACTAACTGCATTTTTGTAACTAAATACATTTTATAAATGTTACCTCTTATTATAGAAAAAATTAGATAATATGGTTATACGATATCAGAAAACGTTTAGTCATAAAAACACCTTCGTTGGAGGAGGTATAGTAGATAAAATAATAAACTCTCTACCTGTTGAGCTTCATCTTCCGGGGTATCAGTACTGTGGACCTGGAACAAAACTACAAAAACGTTTAAATCGAGGTGACAAAGGTATTAATTTATTGGACTCTGCTTGTAAAAATCACGATATTGCGTATTCAAAAAATAAGGATTTAAGTACTAGACATAAAGCTGATAAAATACTTGAAAATTCAGCTTGGAATCGAGTTTTAGCAAAAGACAGTAGTCTTGCAGAAAAATCATTTGCATATATGGTTACTAACGCAATGAAAACCAAAACTAAATTTGGTATGGGTGTGGAGAAAAAGAAAAATGTTAAAAAGAACAAGCCAAATGATAAAAAACTGTTTAGAACATCAATTATAGCTGCAACAAAAATACTAAAGAAGGAAAAACCATTAGATATTAACTCAGCTATTAAAATTGCTCGAAAAACTATTAACAAATCATTAAAAGGAAGAAAGTCTCAAATTGTAGTTCCACGTGTAATACGTGTTCCAAAAATCGGTGGTTTTTTACCTCTAATACCGATTTTAACTGCTCTGGGTGCAATTGGTAGTCTAACAACTGGGGGTGCTGCCATAGCTAAAGCTGTAAATGCAACAAAGAATGCAAAAAATCAACTTGATGAAGCAACTAGACATAATAAAGCGATGGAATCTATAGCAGTGGGAAAAGGACTTTACTTAAAACCATATAAAAAAGGTTATGGTTTAGTTCACAAAGAGGAATCAAAAAACTCTTAAAGATGCTGCCCAACAGACCACTATCTGATGTGGACCTAAACCGTTTCTCTATAAAAATTCCATATTTTAGAGGAGTTTTCATGTTGAATACTCTACCAAAACGAACAAAGAAAATTGAATGTGGAATAATCAACTTAGATGTATCAACAGGACCTGGTACACATTGGGTAGCATACTATAAAAACAACAATGAAAAAGAATATTTCGACAGCTTTGGAAACTTACAACCTCCTTGGGAAGTAGTCAAATATCTTGGTGCAAATATAAAATACAACTATAATCAGCATCAGAATTTCAATACATTTACCTGTGGACATTTATGTCTTAAATTTCTTTATGAAATAACTGAAAATATTAAATAAAACACAAAAATTTATATTTTACAAAACTCTTTAATGTCTTTTTATTCATAATTTAAAATACATAATTAATATATTATTGCCAAACAGGAAATTGGGAATTTTGAATTAGAAATTCACTCAGCTCACTCTCGACAATTAGGTTTTCTTCACCTTCTCTACTTAGGCAATATGATCCGCTTGAGAGATCTTTGATATCGTCATCAGTTAAAATATTATATCGTTTGGGCAGGAACATTATGTGTTTATTCATTTCAACTTTTAGGGTTGGTCCATATTTAGTTGTTACACGTACCACATTTCTAATAGTATATTTCGTTGAAGAATCAAGCTCCTTTACGTGTATTAAAGTTTTGTTATTTAGAGCATTAAATTTTGCAATTAGATTTGTTGTGGAGTCCATTTTTTTATTTTTTATATTTTATTTAGATACTTCTTGTCACTCTGAATGTTTAACTGGAAATAATCTTAAAAGTAGTGATGATGACTTCAAAAAGGCTAATCGAAAATAATTGTGGTGAAATAGTAAATAAGTGGGGGATAGTGATAGACAGAAAGAGATAGTTATAGAGAGAAAACGGTTAGAGAGAGATAGAGTAGTAAAAAAGAAATATGGAATAGAGAGAAAAGGGTTAGAGAGAGATAGTCTGCTAAAAAGAAATATGACATAGAGATGATAGTATAGATATTTTAAAGAACATATAGATATTTTAAAATTTACAGAACAAATTAGTCTTAAAGGAACCTTCCAACATTCATCATCATTCATTCATCAGCAAATAAAATGAGCCAAATTAGACGTACTCTTAATCAATTTATAAGAGATTTTGAAAGCTTCAGGCTTTTTGATCATTGGGAGATGATAAAATGTTTCCAAAATATGCTGGATGAGAACGAAGAATATGGTGTCATGGAAGATGAAGACAACACTGAAGGACACTTCCCCAGCTGTCCTTGGTATCATCCTGAGTGTGAGGAGGGACCTGATACTTGCAGATGTACCATATATTTTTTAAGAAAAAATATACTAGAACATCTAATAATTGGCTATTACGAAATGTTTCCATCATTATAAATAAATTAAATAAAAATGAAATAAAATTGTATAAATAATAAAATAAAATTAAATTGAATTATAAAAATATTCCTTGATTTGTATTATTTTTTTCTAAAGGAAAACTAGGAATCATCTGTTCGAATATAAAATAACAGAAACTTGTATGTAGTGAAAAAATATGAGGATTTTATCCGATTATCTAAATTATTTCTCTTTATGAAAATATCTAATTGAATTTCATAATATTGTGAAATTCAATTTCTCTTGTGCAGAACCTCTCAAAGAAAACAAGACTGTGCATGTTTAAGTAACCTGAAAACAAGACTGTGCATGTTTAAGCGACATGAAAACAAGAATTTGCAAATAAGCAAAAAACAGAAATTTTTGATCCAACGAAGTAAAGTCAATAAAGAAATAAAAAAAAAACCACTCACATTTTCCATTCTTTTTTCAATAGTTTATTTACAATAACTTTTCTTAATAAATAGGATTTAAATACAATAATATTTCTTAGGCTTTTTTTACATTCATTTTAACAACAATACAATAATTTTTCTTAATAAATAAGATTTTATATACATCAATTTTTCTGATTAAATAGGATATAAATACAATATTTTTTCTTATTAACTAAGATATTATATACAACAATTTTTCTTAATAAATAGGATTTTATATACAATATTTTTTCTTAACTAATTAACTAAGATTTTCTTGCATTTTAGCAATCTCATCTAGCAACATGTCAAGTTCGTATTCAGGGTTAGTTTCCTTAATACGAAAATGATACCATGCATAAGTGTTTATATTATTTGATCTAATTTTTCTCTTATCATCTCCATAGCTTAATACTACCTTATTTAATTCGCTAGTATATAATTGATGTAGCTTAGATTTAAATGTTAACATACTATCATATACATTAATCTTATTAAATAGGCAATTCTTATATGTAGCTAAACTATATTTATCTAATATGGCTCTCTTTACCCCCTTCGATTTTTTAATATCATCTTGGTTTTCTACGCTAAATGAATACATTTTTGAGCGCAGCCCAACAAACTCTGTCATTATCTTACCGCAATTTTCATCCTTCATCATACCAATTACTTTTTTATTTACTATGGGGAAATTATAAATATTGTCTGTAGGATAGTCCGATGTGTCAAATTGTTCATGTATGTCATTTTTTATGTCAGCGTAAAAGTCGTCAGTCTTTATTGAATATATAAAAGAGTCAGTATCCATATAGTTTAATGAGAGGTTTGTCTTAAACTTAGGTTGCATGTACCCGTAATGGAAATTATACATTTTCCATTTGGACAGCTCGAGTACACAAAATCCTAAGTAAATTGGTTTATTGTAGCAGGTTTTGACTCTAGTCATTTCGATTGCTACAAGATCTTCAGAAAATATAGATAAACTATGAAAATTTGGTTTTGATATCCAATCTTGGGCACCTAAATGATTGCAATTCGTCCTCTCCCAATTATTAACAATTTTAACATCTCTCCTCTTGTCCACATTTTCCATGGTTTTACCATACACTGCATTATTAAGTAGTTTGAAAAAATTTTTTTCAAAAGCATTTTTAGCAGTGGCTCTATGTCTGGTATTTAGGTCAATATAGCCTTTTAACCATGGAGATTGTTTAAATGCTAGAATACGATGAGTTTTCTTTAAAACTAAGCCATATTCTAAGCACTGTTTGAGAACTCTAAAGTGTATCACATATGATTGCTTTGTAGAGAAATCGGTTATCAACTTGCTATACTTCGCTTGCATAGGTTTCTTATTTTCAGCGCAAAAAGGAAGATCATTATGCAAGTCGTGTAAATGAGAGGGATAATCCAACGTAACCTCATATATATAACCTTCTGTTCCATTATCAGCTATGCTGTTTGGATCCAGATTCAACTCGTCTTGTGATAACCATCTGAACCCACCATGAGGAAGATATTCCGACATCGCCCATCCATACAAATTGTTAGCGTCTAAATAGACGAGAAATTCTGAGGGCTTTTCTTTGTCGAAATCTTGCAAATATTTATTATTTGCTTTCGAATATCTTTGACTACACTGTACTATCCCCCCACGTATACCTTTTTTCATAAAATTGTACATGTCTATGTCTGTCAATAATTCTAATTCAATTTTTGTATATTTGAGCATTGCATCCCAGGAAAGGCCAGGTGCTGTATAATACTGGCAAGGATCGAGCTCATAAATACCCTTACAAACTTTTCTAAAGTTCTCGAAAATATCTGTCAGTAAGAGGACGTCTGTTTTTAAGTAAAGTTCCATGTAATCTTTCATTGTTTCACAACCAAAAGTATTCCATACCTCTACAGCATGTGAGTATTCCTCTAAAGAACACTCTTTATTATTCAACTTATTAAAAAAATCACTGCGTGAAGGCAGCTGGCATTCATCTAATTTTTCGAATGAATTTAGGTACTCATATGGGAAAATACCTTTTTTCTTAATAAGCTGAAATTCTTTTTCTGATTGAAATAAGGACCTTATAGTGCTGAAATCATTATCCGACAAATTGCAGGCTAATGATTCCAAACTCTCAGCCATAAAGCGTATAGTATCAAGAAATCTTATTTCAAGCTTATGGCCATCACTCATTTCTGTGAATTGGGAGAGGGATATATAAAGTTCCTTATTGAGAGGGAGTACTTTCAGTTGCAATGAAATTTCACCTAATTCTTTAATGAAAAGATGTGAGTCATAATTTGAATAATTGTGGAAGTAAACTGGTATAAATTTGGGAATTTGGTAATTTAAATTACATTTATTGTGGGCTGCGCCTCTAAATTTGCCACTAATGTGGCAGTGATCTCTAACACGATCTTTGCCTAGAAATTTTTGGCAAATATGGCAATTCACCGCACTATAAAAATTATAAGTATCCGAAGGGGATAAAGTATCCATTTGTCTATTGTTAACTAAATAGTTATTATATATATCTTCACAATCCTTAATTAAATATTCTACAAATTTTTTGGAGGCATCTTCCCCCGTATATATTCTAAGCTTATCTAAATTATTACTATGGAGACACTTAATAAAATAACTAAAGGCACAAGGTGTGTGCTTTTTTATTAAATTTGTTTTACTACTTACACTATTACTTATATCCTCTAATACGCATTCGAAGTCCGCGTAAACAACAAACGGGACATCCATTTTTCGTTGATGTCCCTTAAAGCTAAGGATAGCATCCTCACCTGATGGCATAGTTGTGACGATCTTTCCACATTCCTCTTTATGTGTACTCATGATGGTGTCCGTATGAGTATATTGGAGACAGCTATTGCAGAAGTGTAGTTTGTGTCCATTCTGTGTTAGCTGATTCCGTAAAAGTCTGTGAATAATAAAAAGTAAAATAAAAGTTTATAAGTAAAATGTATCTATTATAAAATATATAAAACAAGTATATGTATTATTAAATTAAAGTGTACTATAATTTTTTAAACTTACTTTGATATGTCCTTTATCAAAATGTAGTGATGAACTTCACCATTTTCCAAAAGCAACAAGTTTACATGGCTATTTTTTTCGTCCTTGGTGACATAATAAGGACCAATAATCTGATTGGTCCCCTCATCATAGCCGAATACGTTAATACTTATTGCTGGATTGTTCACCTCAAACTCTTTTATTTTGTTTAATCCTAATGGGAAGCGTAAATTTTTGAAATTTAACGCTACACCATTTCGCGTAACAATCGTCTCTGCAGCAATGTTTTGAATATTATAAGAACTGCAACGTTCTATATGTTTGTATTTGGTGGTATCCATGGCAGCGATTAGACACCACTTGAAACAGTAGTCATCATTATTTTCAATGTTGATGCAAGCAAATTTTCTTGCTAATTTTCCAGGTGTGGATATCCAGTTCGATCCTTTGACGAGCGAAGATTTGTTGATGTTAATTTCTGCTCGGACTATGCGTGACAAAGTCCAACCAGAATCTCGCTCTTCAAATTCGGACATTTTGGTTGAAATCTCCGCAACCTGTTTCCGGAATAATTCTTCAATGCTATCTGCCTTCGTCAGCAGACTCATTTTGGCTACATGTGATATTATGCACAACTCCAATTCTTCTCCAACAATTTTTATATATTCTGCCACAATACTTACATGAAATTTAATTATTGCATGCTTACTTAAATTCCCTTGAAGTCTCTCCATAAAAACATTTTTATTTTCTTCAACGAATTCTTCCAACAGAAGTTGGTCCTTTTTGTTTAAAATTGCATAAGTGGCAATATGGTTTTTGAATGCTTTAGATATTTTATAATATCCCAATTCTTCTACTTCATCTGTTCTAGCATGCGAAGTATTCCTTGGAGTTGGCAGAGTTTTTTCTCTTCTTTCTTCTACTTCTCCATCACTTTCCGGTAAGCTTATGTCCATAGCATCGTCGAATAAATTACCTCCAAGGATACCCACACCCTGTTGTTGAGCTTGTTGTTGTTGTTGTTGAGCTTGATTTTGATGATCTTGTTGTTGATGCTGGTACTCTTGTTGGTGATAATTAAGAGGCTGCCATTGCATCACATTGGGATTATAATTGTATCCCAAAAACTGATTATTCCATGGCATACCGTATTGTTGAAAATTTAATGGTAACTGATATTGAGGATACTGAAGAGAAGGATATTGTTGATGAATGAATGATGATGATGAATTTTGATGATTTTGAAAAGATGTCTGCGGTAGCTCTTGATTTATGCCCCGGCTTACGACCACTTGATTCTGTACACTATGGTTTTTAACATGCTCCAAAAAGGACTTTTGGTATTTGTATACCTTATTACATGTATTACACTGATAACCTGATGAACTCATTTTTAATTATTTTATTATTATTTCACTTTAACACAATTGCTGATGATACTTCTGGTAAATACAATAACGTACTGATGTGTTGGTTAGAAATGTTGGCGTATTTATACTAAAATTAGAAGCAGTATCCTTGCAGCATTCAAAAATTTTACTTTTTGTTTCTCTGCTGCTGACTGTACTTAGTTTGCTGCTTTAAAATAATCGTAGACAAAGAAAATGACTACCTTGCAAAATATATATGTATTCTACAAAATATTCCACGCACAAATACCCACGATCACACATTCATACATGCACACATACATGCACACATACATACATACACATACATACATACATATACACATACATACATACATACATATTTCTTAAACAAATACACAAAATATTAAATTACCCGCGACTATCAAGCTGGACCCCCCACACACAAGTATGGGTGTTCACATACATGTGAACACAAGTATGGGTGTTCACATACATGTGAACACATAAATAAATATTTTCTCTGATATTACTGATATAGTATTACGATAACAAATTTATACAGTCTGGCAACACTGGCAATTTTCCCTTTGGTATTAGAAAATAATAATCATGTTTTGCCGTCGGCATTAGGAAAAATATTCATATATTGCCGTAGGCATTAGGAAAAATAACAATCATGTTTTGCCGTAGGCATTTGAAAAAAAAATTCATATATTGCCGTAGGCATTAGGAAAAATATTCATATATTGCCGTAGGCATTAGGAAAAATATTCATATATTGCCGTAGGCATTAGGAAAAATATTCATATATTGCCGTAGGCATTAGGAAAAATATTCATATATTGCCGTAGGCATTAGGAAAAATTAATTTTCACAATTTCACACCCATTAGTATTAGGAAAAATCATTGCATGATTTTCCCGTCGGCATATATACTTATGAAATACTAATCTTATGAAACCCCTTAATCCACCCCCCCAAAAATCACCTATTCACATAATTAATGCCACCTCAAAAAAAAATCACCCGTTCACACAAAGTTAATGTAAACAAAAAAACTCCTTATGTAAACAAAAAATTCCTTATGTAAACAAAAAGTTGGACGGACTTATTGACCCACCCTCGTAGGGTATCAAATTTCACAAATTTCCAAGAATTTTAAAATTTGGGTAATTAAAATTTTAAAATTTCAAAAGTTTAATTGGGGCCGGATTGGCAGTTCCCTACTACTTACAAGCAGGTTACAGTACCATACTGCGCTGCGCCGAATTTTGAATACCTTGAGCCACAGTATGTCTAAGTGTCTTTTATTTTATTTCTCCTAAAATATTTTCAGCAGGGTTTCCATAATAGCGTCTACTTGTAATCAATTTAAGTTTCGTCAACTCAGAGTTCTTACAGCTTAAAATTTTCACTACACTTTTCAAAATTTGTTCACTAATTCGGCGAAAAATCACTTCAAGTTCGCTAAGCATCGAATTATTTAGTTTAGGAAACGATTATATCATTGCAATCATTGATACTTATACAATTTATTCCACTTTTTTTAGGAGATATGGTATGACCTCAATTTGATGGAATTTTTATGAAATTTCAGAATAGATTTGAATAGCTCACATTTTTATTTTATATTAAGAAAACATGGATATTTTACTGCTTGTTTATCGGAGTCGAAAGAATTCTTTCTTTCTTACAGTTACATTTAAAACAAAAACTCAATTTAAATTTTAAGATTAAAAAATTTCCTTCGAACAAGGTATGTAAGTGTTTAAACAGACGATGAAAAACGTGTCAACGTTCGTGTAAATTTAGTCGTACAATCATTCAAACGAACTTTTGTAATATATAAAAAAATAATAAGTTTTTATATTAAAGTAAAATTGGATTATAAAGTCTATATATTTATAAAATAACATGCACTTTAAATTTCCCGTTTCCCGGGAAAATCTCAAAAATTTCCCGGGAATATTAGACAGACATTTCCCGGGATTTCCCGCCCGGGAATTCCCGTTTCCCAAACCCTAGTTCCATGTTATTGATATCGTCAGCGTTTCTTTATGGCCATGTACTTTTGTAAATCACCCAATGGAAAAGTTAACTTAAATTTTTTTGAAAGATTATGTACAATTAATTGATTGAAAATAAGAAGTGAGCCTTAAATTCTTACAGGAGCTACCGAGGCGGTTCCAAAACTAACCGTCCTGACGTATGCATGGCGAGCAGTGGTTTGAAAATAACTACTTTGTTGAAAGTGGCAATCTTATAAAATATGTGTTTTAAGTTTCAAAGCGCCACGTTGTCTATTTTTTAGGCGTCAAAAATAACCGATCTCATTAAAATGGTAAACATGGAATAAATTTTATTACCGCTGTGTAAATTTTAAAGACGATCTAGATTCTAGTTTGAGGAAGTGTACACCTTCGTTTACGACTGTGAAGTATTGGTTGCAGCGATGCCAACTTAGCTATTTTGGAGCTAGATTTAGCTCTTTTTGATTGCTTCTAACTCGAAATTTTTCGTTTTAGCTCTTTTTTTTTTAAAGAGCTAACACAACTCTTTTCAATTGTAAAAACGGCACGTTTAGCACTTTTCGCATCTTATAGTAAATTTTCTCGTTTTTACTCTATTGTTTCGTCTTTGAGGCATTTACATTTTTGGTAAATATGTTTTTTGCAAATGCAGATACTTTTTTGCAACTATGTAAGATATATTTATGTATTTAGTGTGTTTGTTTCTGAACAATTGGAAAATTTTTGACAAATTATTGAAATGGATTCTTACTGCCAAAAATATAGGAAAGCTTAGAAATCAAATTCCTCGTTTAAAAAATGGATTAAACCAACAAAAGATCCATCTAAAGCTTTGTGCAAATGTTGTAGTTCAACTATAACATCGAAATATTTTGATTTAGTACGCCGTTCGAAAGCATAAAAAATGTATGGCTCCATTTAACGATATTGTGCTATACTAGCCATATAAGTATATCATTTTCACCAAAAGTTCCAACACAAACGCAAATTGCGCAAGCGAATCTTGTATTATATGCTGCAGTACATACACCGTTTGAGCAATGGATCTTTTATTTTCCTTACTATTATTTTTATTAATGTTAAAAAATCTTGTAGTAGTACATAACATAACAAGATAAGCTACTCAAGGCTGTAGGTTATACATCGACCTGTCAAATTCTAAACGTAAAAAGTTTTTGTATGTAGTTTGACAATTGTGTTGCACTTAGCTTATGTACGTGTATGCCGATACCTTCATGCACACGTACACGATGCTTGTGTCATGCATTTTGACCGTGACTAGTGCTTTAAGTGAATAAAGAAAGCTGTGATGCAATTTGCAAAATATCTTAATCTGAAATGTTGGTTGATATTTGCTATTAGTTGGAATTTTTCCCTGAATATAACAAAAACAGCACCGTGACGATTTTTCAATAAAGTGTTTGGCAATAATTTACTACAATAAAGCCGAGTTTTTGTGTCGCTTCTTAGGCCGAGTTTACATCTGGAGGCCTACTCCGTAATTCGATTCGAAAGAAAGTGCTTTTGAATTCACATGTTATAAATATACAAATTCGAAAGCTTTTTCTTTTGTTTCGAATTACACAGTAGACCCCCTGTGCGCCATGTACCCAAAAAAGCGTAACCACTAATAGTAATATGGTATGACATTGGTAAAATTTTGGAACTAGTTCCGATTTTTTTGCTGGGTTTTTAATGCTTATTTTTTAACCGGTTAAATTTTTTTTGACAGCTTAATAGCACCACGAATTGTCAATAACTTGCAACCACCTACATATTCGTTATCATTAAAGTTTAATTAAAATTTATTTTGAGTATTTTGTAAACCCACCTCAATTTAAACAACAATTATTACATATGAGTACATTATTTATTGATAATACTTGCATGATTTATTAAATCACGAAAAGTGAATTATTGCGATAACGGAAGCAGTACAAAATTAATTACATTTTTCCCAGCTGCACTTTATGGGCGTTTATTTGTCTATAATTAATTTATTAATACTTAATTCAAGAGTTAATAATAAAACTCGATTTTGTGTTAACAAAGATAGCAATGTTGCATTGCTCCGATTCTGCGCACAGTGTGCACATTTGCACGAAGCCATTCGTCCTGCTTTTACTACTCCCATAGAGATAACACATTTTAACAGTTATCGATATTTCGCTGCAACTTTGTGTAGCTTCTTCAGGAAATAATAAAATCATTTAAATTTAAATAATAGTGTCGGGGTATATTTCACTGCAACACAGAAAGTATTATTTAAATTTAAATAATTTTACTATTTCCTTAAGAGCTAACTAAACAACAGAGTGTTGCAGTGAAATATCGATAACTAATAAAATTTATTATCTTTGTTTTTAAAGACTAGAATTAAATTTATATATAATAAATAAAAAGTTCGAATAAATTATATAATATTCACACTTATTCTAGTTTTAGTTCCAATACAATATCAAAAAATTGGTGCCTGTCTGGAATAGTATATTAAATAAAAGCTTTACATTAAAGTCATTGTGACACGTACTAAAATTAAAAAAAAAATATTAGATGATTATTAAAGATTAAAATTTCTTCCAGCGTTCTCAGTTTTTTTCTAGATTGTGGGAAAAATTTAGGGTGAAGGGAATAGCACGTGCATGAATTAGGTCCCTCTACCCCGACTCTGCTGTATGTAAGAAAATCTTTAGTTTGTAAAGTGAATAGCACCAATGAAAATGAAACTATTTTTTTATTAATTAATTTCGATCGTGACGAAAAATACTTTATTAATGAATAAATAGTGACAAAATCTAAACAAAAAGCAACTATCAGCTGTTAACTAGGTGCTCAAATAAAGCAGTGATGCCAACTCAAATTTGTGACACTCTAAAAAAACACTCTTTTCATTGATCTGAATCAAGAGCTTAATTGCTTGTTCATCGTTGGTGACAGAAAGCTTACATTTCTGTGGAATTGCCAATATGTACGTACATAAGTAAAATAATCATATTCTTTGTAGGGAAATTCATAGCTAAAATTGGGATCAAAATTTTTTTCGAAGAATTCTCATTTATTTACTCTCCTAAGGGTTTTGTAACCATAAAAATAAAAGCTCTTTTTGACCACCTTGTCGTATAGTGTGCCACAGTGCACCGTTTGTCAGCAACTGCTAAACTATAACTTTAAAGTACGGTGAAACCTCTCATAACCGGACACTCACGGTCGTGGTATTTTTGTCCGGTTATTATTAAAGGTGTCCGCTTATGAGAAAGGTGCATATATGTATGTACTTTTATTTTAATTTTGGATCTAAAAAATTTATCCGGTTATTGGAGGGATCCGGTTATGCGAGGTGTAAGTAATGAGAGGTTTCACTGTAGTTACTTTATTTTTCATTTCGTGTCTTACTGTGCCAGTAGATTGCTGAGTAATTTTCCTTTTACTAAATACATTACTACGGTTATTTTTAGTGCTTCAATTACATCATCGTCAGCGCTACCACGATTAATATGCTGTTGAAATACTTTTGTTTCTAAGATTTTCACTAAAATACAACATACAAGAATATAAATAATTACGTTCTTTTTTTTCAAAGTTATATTGGTCTAAGTAAACATGTACATATGTACATACTTATGCCACAAAACCTTTTGTGGCAAGTAGCCTCCCAAGCACGCATACCACCCAGCCAACAAACAACCATTTTAATCAACGACACACATTTAAGTCGAGGCTAATAGAATTGCAACAAGTTTGTTGTCGGTATTTTTTCCCCATCATCAAGAACATAAAGAAATCTTGTTTGTATTCATATTTTGTTTTTCCAGAAGAATTTTTTAACACATGATTCTTATTTAAACATCAGAGGTGACAAGAAATGAAATCATCAATATTCTTATTTTTGGGAAACAAGAACGCTAGAATTTATACAAAACTACAAACAATTTGTATATTTATGATTTGAACAGGCTAAAGTTCGTATCGCTTTGTAAGCCAAATTACATGTGATAATTACCAAAGAAATAACTACATTTATTCAATTAGATTTATATAACAAAAAAGTGTACTTCTCCCTACCTTGGAATCATCCTTTTACATTTTTTTGGGTCCTTATACCAATCTTGTTCTTTAAAAAATATATAAAATATGTTAAGTGAACAAAGAAACAAATAAATAAGGAAAATACTAGTTTTATTTAGTAACTTTAATATCAAAATAAATTCAGCAAAGTGTGACTTTGACTCGCGCACGGGTTCCGTACGTTCAGTTTTCAGCAATTTTTTAATATGGCGTTTTTTGCTTTTTTCAGTTGAAACGATTTTTTTATATTTGTCGCTTTTTTCTCGTTTCGGTTTCTGGCGTTTTTTTTTTAATTTGGCGATTTTGTTTCATTTTGGCGATTTTTCCGGTTTTTCCCGATTTATTTTAGTTTTAGAATTTTTTTTTTAATTTGACGTTTTTATCGACTTGGCGATTTTATAATGTTGGAATTTTTTTTAGTTTTTTTAGTTTTTATTTCAAGAGTTTGGCTCTTACGGTTTCCAAGATACAGCAAGTTGCCCAAATTACATAGTCAGAATTGCATTAACTGCTAGAACACCCTTTAATTTCGATTTTTTAAATTTTAGTGTTAATTGTTGTAGTCTGTATAAAAATACACTAACTTTACAAATTTCAAGTGTATATACAAACATACAATTGTATGTATATTACATGGGATTTTAATAGTTTTCGTTGCTCATTTTGGAACACCCTTTAATTTATAAATCTCGTGTATTTGTTGTTGTTGCGACCAAAGGTCAGCACACCCTGTCTAAATTTCATGTACGTAGCTCTAACGGTTCTCGAGAAAATAGCCTGTGACAGACGTACTCAGAGCGTAGCGAAAACAATAGGGTTCCTTTCCACCTTTGGTGTACGGAACCCTAAAACGTATAAATTTTCTAGCTGTGGAGCTGTGGGTTTTATTTTTCTAATTTTCTATACCCATCTTTTCTTTTTAAAACATAAAAAATATATATATATGTATATATATAAATTAATATATAAAAAAAAATATTAGACTTAGTTTATTTTATATATCACAAAACGTCTACGTTTCCCAGCCCTGGAAACATAATGTTAGATTTTTCTGTTGAATTTATAGACAAAAAGGAAAAATTAGTTTTAGCATGTTATTTTTATATAAAAAAATTAAAGTTCCCAACCCTGGAAACGTCTTTTCTTATTTTTTTTATATTTTTAATACAAATTTTATTCGAACCGATTTATAAAATAATTTTATTTAACAAAAAATAAATAAAAAATTTGTATTATTTAGTTACTTTTATATGGCAAAATTAAGTTTAAGATCTCCAGCTCTGAAACCGTCTGCTCGATTTCGCTGATTTTCAATACCAATTTATTTTAGACCATTTCTAATATACAAGTACAAGACCGAAGTCTCTAGCTTTTCTGGGAGCTTCGGAAAACCGATTTCACGTACACCAGACGGACGGACAGACGGACATCGCTTATTCGTCTTCCCTATTCATAAGGATCCAGAATATATTTATTTTATGGGTCGCATATGAATATTATGGAAGTTACACACGGAATGACAAACCTATATATACCCTTTCGCCTTTTTCGGTAAAGGGTAATACTAAGAGTTAAAAATTAAAGAGCGTTCCAAAACGAGCAACGAAATATTTTAAAATCCCATGTAATATACAAACAATTGTCTGTATTTACACTTTAAATTTGTAAAGTTAGTGCATTTTTATACAGACTACAACAATTAACACTAAAATTTAAAAAAATTTAATTAAAGGGTGTTCTATAAGTTAATGTAATTTTGACAAGTTGCTGTATCTTGGAAACCGTAAGAGCCAAACTCTCGAAATTTTCTAAAACGGTAAAACTAAAAAATCCTAAAATTATAAAATCGCCAAGCCGAAAAAAAATCGTAAAACTAAATAAATCGCGAAAAACCGAAAAAATTTAAAACAAACCCTAAAAGCCGAAAATATAGCAGAAACGAGAAACGAGCGACAAAACTAAAAAAATCGTTTAAACAGAAAAAACGCCAAAAGTAAAAATAAAATGTATCGCTAAAGAACAGTCTATATATAAAATTAATAAAAGGACATATTCCGTTTCATTTCGCTGAAACCCTTCCTTTGTGCTAAGCAAATTTGAAAAAACTCCTTGGGAATAATTCTTTTTAATATTGTATGACGTGACGTCGTTTTTGACAACTGGAATAAGGGTGAATGTAAAATATTTCTTAAGTACAGAGCGTATAATAAAATATTCAACTGATTGGTAATACCGAAAAAAAAATTTAATCGGAAAATACCGAGAGGTCACTTATTAAAAATTGCACTAGAGCAAAAAGTTATAAATTCTTTCACAAAACAAATATGTATGTATGCATAGCTGTTAAGTAATGATTATTAATCGTAATGATTACTAATTTGATTATTTTTCTTTTAAAGGTGAAGTAATGATTAAATACCGATTATATTCAGTTTCGCACGATTAATAATTGATTACGATTACTAATAATGGAAAAGTGATATGAATTACTAAAAATAATCAAAAAGAATCAAAAGTAATCAAAAACTAATCCGATTACTTCTAAGGATTATTTTTGATTATTTATTAAAAATCAAAAGTAATCTTTGAAAGTAGTCCGATTACTTTTTGATTGCTTTTGATTATTTTTAGTAATTTTAAGTAATTCAGATTAATTTTCGATTATTAGTAATCGTAATCAATTATTTATCAGGAATTCTTTTGAAGGCAATTATATAATCATCCAATTCTTTTTAAAATGTAATCCAATTAATTACTAATCGAAATCGAAATTTAACAGCTTTGTATGTATGTATGTATGTATGTATGTGCTTATGTATGTATCTCTATACTACATATACGCACTTTGGTGAAGGGTATATAAGATTCGGCACACCTGAATATAGAACTCTTACTTGTTATGTCTCTATAACATTCATGCATGTGGAAAATATTTAAAAATTTTGGTTTTGCTTTAAGCACAGTCGGCGTGACACATACAGATAGTATTTCACTGATACTATTATAATGGAAGTCATGTAATCAGATATGTATATTTGTATGGAAAAGATGTTCCCTAAATATAGGGCATATAACATATATTAAGTACTAAAAATAAGCTAAATTGATATCTTTTTATACAAAATGCATTCAATATTGTCCAAAATGTAACATTTCCTAGATATAACTTATTGGATTATTCAAATTAAAGAATGGATACCTGGTGAGCTCTGAACTTGTTTACTTTCGCTTATAAGCACACAGTCACATGTATATAAACATATACATATATTTGAAAGTCTGTAGTAGAGATCGACCGAAGGCGTTTTTTTTTGGCCGAAGTCGAAGCCAAAGCCGAACTTCGGCTAAAATCCTAAACTTCGGCCAAAACCGAAGCCGAAGCCGAATGTTTTAAATTTTAAAAATGATACTTGTTTTATATGAATTAAGAAAAAGTTTGGTTTTTTGAGATCACTGAAATAGCTGTAATATCTATTGGATACATAACAAGAGAAATAAAACTATTTTGCAATTTCTAGATTGCTTTTTCATATGATCACTCACAAGAACGTCCAAGTAAAAGAAAATAGAAAGCAACAGGGTTGTATTTCAAAGCAACCCTTTCAAAACGTTAAACACAATAGAAACTGTCGGCGAGCAACGACCAAACATAATTTTATTTTTCAAGCTTGGAATGAAAAATATTCGGCTTCGGCTAATCGGCCGATTTTTGCCATAGGCCGAATGTTGGCCGATTACCAATTTTTGGCCGAAGGCCGAAGCCGATTAATCGGTCGAACTCTAGTCTGTACATAAGATAAGAGGCTTGTGACTGTTCAAAATGTGTGGTTGAAGTCTACTGACGATTTGTTACAGCAACAATGAAATGCATATAGACATCGCTGAACCACCAGCAAATAAATTACAAATTAAAATAAACTTGTGACAATATGTCGAATAATAAATTTCTTAAATTTTAGTAAATAGAGATAAAAATAAAACTTATTAAAATTTAAACTATTTCTTAAATACAGAGCGTAGAATAAATATAATATTCAACTCATTGCTAATATCGAAAAAAAATATTTAATCGAAAAATACCGAGAGGTCACTTACTAAAAATTGCACTAGAGCAAAAAATTATAAATTTTATTTATATTATGCCCCTATTACATTCATGCATGTGGAAAAAATTTAAACATTTTGGTTTTGCTTTAAGCACCGTCGGCGTGACTAGAGATGCTAATCGGGACAGGTTTTTTTAAATCCCGGGCTTCGGGACTTAGTGATGGAGTCTCGAAATCCCAAACCGGGATCCCGGGATTTTCGGAACTTACAAAATCCCGAAAAAATTGTGCACAAATGTGCGTCTATATATTAAAAATAATATTTTAATTTTACAAAATATTTTTTTTTGCATATTTAAAGGGTACTTATGCAACTCAGACATTTAATTGCAAATTTTCATTGAAAAGTGCAATGTATGTAACATTTTGCCTAGAAAAGAAAAAGCCATAAGATATATTATGTATATACCATATAATATTATTCAAAGCAAATTTTTTATAACAGGGAGTTTCTAATAATTTTTGATGTAGAAGATGACAGTCCAAAACAGTATTTATGCAAAAAAAAAAAGGGATTCAGATAATCCTGAAAATCCCGGGCCTTAAAATTAAAAAATCACGGGCTCCGGGATTTGAATAGTCCCGAAAAGCCCGGGATTTCCCGTTTAGCATCTCTAGGCGTGACACATACAGATAGAATTTCACTGATACTATTATAATGGAGGTCATGTAATCAGACATATATATTTGTATGCAAAAGATGTAAGTACTAAAAATAAGCTAAATTGATATCTTTTTATACAAAATGCATTCAATATTGTCCAAAATGTAACATTTCCTAGATATAACTTATTGGATTATTCAAATTAAGGAATGGATTCTTTGTGAGCTCTGAACTTGTTAACTTTCGCTTATAAACACACAGTCACATGTATATAAACATGTATATAAACATTAGAAAATAATTTTGTATAGATAGGTTATTATTCAAAATACATATTCATAATTTTCTCTCTGGATACCAAGCAGATTGTTTAATACCATGTAATGTTGTTTTTGTAATTATTATGTTGTTTTTGTTGCCATTGTAAAAAATTCTTCAAAATGTACGTACATATGTTTGTGCATATAAGTATGTATGTATATTCCTTTTTATTATTACTTCGTACACGTATTTAAAAAAAAAATATTACAAACTTAAAAATATCTAATTTATATCTACAATGAGAATTAATGCCGCAAAAATTAAGTTCATTATGATAAAGTGGGCAGCTAGAACATTTCTCTTTACTCACATTAATTTTCCCTGGCTAAATTGAAGACACCGAATAACATACATCTATATATCATGTGTGCACTAGTACATCATATACATACATACATACGTACATAGATACATATATACAGTATGTCAAGAAAATGTTTTGACATAGTTAAAATCGTCATAAATTTTGATTTTTATCATAAATATTTTTATTTTTCTTTGCATTATGAAATTTTTGGTTATGGATTTCATTTTATTTACATTTAAGTGAACAAATAGTAGTAAGTTATACGCAAAATTAAAAAGTGAGAGCATAAAAATTACATGAAAGCTAAAAAAAACTAAAAAATTTCTCTGTCAAGAAAATGTTTTTACATCCTTGTATTATATAGTAAGAAAATAGGACAGATTTTAAGGTGTACAAAAACAATTTTTTTTTTTGGCTCCATTGGTATTAAATCGGCTTGTAAGACGACTTCTCATGGAAAAAAAATTTCTTTTCCAAATATTCCGCCGAAATTTCTCATATTCCCCTCGTATTACTGTTTTAAACTCCATTTACTTCTTGAAATACCCTTTGGAAATACTATTTTTCAAATAAACCCATACATTTTGAATAGGGCATAGATCTGGACCTTGAGATGGAGTATCCACAACCTTACCGCAATTGAAAGGCCACCATGTTCTTACCGAAAGTGCCTTGTGTTTGGTGTCATTAGATTGATAACAATTGGAAACTTGCATGTTTTCCAGCAATAAACCCAAATTTACTCGAGCTTTCATCCAAAAAATGCTTCAATATATTAAGGCACTGCCCCGCATTCATGGTGTTCTCAATAAAGCAAATTTATCCCACGTTTTACACCATATATATATACATATGTACATATGTATGTATATATACCTCCAATCCATCAACCAACCTTTTTTAAGTTTTACAGATGGGTTTACGGTTTCACTTTCCAATATTTTTAAAGATTTTTTTTCCTCCATACTTTGTTAGATCCATCATTCTAATAAAGCAGAAGTTTGGTTTCGTCGCCGAAAATCACATTATCGTAGAAGCCATCAAGCTTGCAAGTATGCGTTATCACAAAAGACAATTGTTGCTGTTTTGGCTACACTCTAGAAAGCGGGGATTTCCGACCATTTATTGAAGTACAGTCGATTCTTTTGAGCAATTGCCTTTGTCTCATGGGAAACTGTGTGAGTGGTACATCAATACGTTGAAATGGTTTTTCGTTGACAGCGCGAGTAAGGTTGCCTTTATAGCTGGTAAATATGGAAGTTTTAAATTTTTATTAATGTATTGACCTCAAACATGAGGCACTTTGGGTAAGTACATGGTGTCCTTTCAATTGCGGTAAGGTTGTGGATAGTCCATCTCAAGGTCCAGATCTATGCCCTATTCAAAATTTATGGGTTTATTTGAAAAATAGTATTTCCAAAGGGTATTTCAAGAAGTAAATGGAGTTTAAAACAGTAATACGAGGGGCATATGAGAAATTTCGGCGGAATATTTGGAAAAGAAAATTTTTTTCCATGAGAAGTCGTCTTACAAGCCGATTTAATACCAATGGAGCCAAAAAAAAAATTATTTTTGTACACCTTAAAATCTTTCCTATTTTCTTACTATATAATACAAGGATGTAAAAACATTTTCTTGACAGAGAAATTTTTTAGTTTTTTTAGCTTTCATGTAATTTTTATGCTCTCACTTTTTAATTTTGCGTATAACTTACTACTATTTGTTCACTTAAATGTAAATAAAATGAAATCCATAACAAAAAATTTCATAATGCAAAGAAAAATAAAAATATTTATGATAAAAATCAAAATTTATAACGATTTTAACTATGTCAAAACATTTTCTTGACATACTGTATTTATATAGGTACACATGTAGGTACATAACTATGTACGCCCGTATCTCATGGATTAAATGGTGAAAGAATCTTCAAGAATTTGTTATAAATATGTATGATGCATCTACATAAGCACACTTAATAAATTTGTATACTTGTGTATGAATTAATTTGTTATCTTCATTAATTAAATAACTTTTTTAAACACCTTATTTTTGCACAGTAGAGCAGCACAGTACTGGGCGTTTTTTCTCCTTCTTTTAACTATAGAGAACGGAAATTATTAATTTCAACACGCGCGCATAAACAATTGATTTATTATTTGAAGTCGAATTTCAATTAACCAAAACAATACACTTAATTAAATCAACAATAACTTGAGTACTTCTTTTTTTACTTTTAATTTTCTGTACTTGGGTTCTTTTTACCGTCGCAAACAAAAGTACTTCCAACGCCTACAATGTATCTGTTACTACTGAAACTATTTTAGTTTGGAACAAGCAACCAGCAACAGTGATGCAAAATGTGGCACAATTGGGCCATTTGTGTCAGTGATACTCTCTAAGCTATTTTTGCCCTTTCTGCTCGAAATTCAACTACTTAGCAAAAATTTTCAAAAAAAAAAGGTAACCAAGTTTGGAATTAAGCATTAAGTTAATGATTTTAACAAATCAATTCTTGAGAAATACACACTTTGTTTATTTGGCAACCTGTTCACGCAATTTAAAACTAAAATTCGTCGTTTTTTTATATGATATGTAATGTGATTTGTAAGCGAGTAATGAAATTTGGCAATCAGAAAAGTAAGTCATTATATGGTGATTAATTTTGATAGTAACGTATAATTTTTTTGCTGCGTGAATTGATTTAATTAATAAATAAATAAATTAGTTAATAGTCAAACATGGTGGTAGCAGTGTTATAGTATGTTTCCACCGGCATGATTTATACAAATCATGATGATTTGTACATATCGTGTTAATTTATACATGAGTTACAATACATTTTCCATATGGATAAATCACCTCAAAGTAGTTGATTTATTTCAAATAATGTGGAAAATACTATTTTTCGATTTGTGTATGCAACCCTACGTTGCATTTAAAACTACAAACTCCATCCCTGGGTCATCCATCAATAGTGATTGACAATTTCGAAAAAATTACATTAAGATATATTTAATAAATTTTAAATGTCAACCACATGTAAATAAAATTCACATTACAGCCCACCGTATAACGTACGTGCATACATTGAATACGAAAATTCGAATAACAAATCACTCACAAGCTCGGTGGAAACACTTTGAAGTGATTTACTTAAACGTACTTGATTTAAAGTCAGTGGAAACATACTATTAAGGTTTAAGGGTGAGTGGCGTCATTTGTTGTGTATTTTCCAGATTTGTTCGGAGTTAATGTCATGACGCATGAGCTACTGTGTCATCTTTAATACAATCGAAAGATTTAATGCAATATAATTATTGCGCTTAATACGAAATTTATGTATTATTAATTACTATCACTAAGTTTATGTCCGATACTGGTCGGGCCTAATAATTATAGATAGATTTAAGATTTGAATACTTATTGTTAGTTCATATTTTGAAGATACAATAAATAAATATATGTGTGTAAAAAAAAATATATATATATAATTCTAATAATTGTTATGATAAAGATATTTTAAAAACTTTTTACAAAGAGTAACATCACAATTGAGGAACTATTGGAATCAGAACTTAGGGATTATATAAAATAAAATTATAGTTCCATATAAAAAATGATTTTTTAACTAAAATTTCGTTGTTTTAAGCAAAAACAAAATTGTACTTACTTTACTTTAACAAAAATTTAAAATTTTGTGGCTAATTTTTGTTTGTGTTCAAAATAAAATAAAACAGATTTATTCTATTACTACCACATACTATTGTTTTTAAATAAAAATATTGTAATCAAATATATTAAAAATTTTTGTTGGCTCTATTAAAGGCAATTTGGCCCTTTTAAATCGTTAATTTGGTCCTAAACCAAAAAAACTCAAAATGCATCACTGACCAGCAATCTAGATACAAAACACCAACAAGAACATGAACAGTTAAACATAGGAACGGCATATTTAGCAGAACACCATGATTAAGAAGCAGGGGAATGTAGCCAGTGTTGCCGGAATCCAAATTAAATTTTACAAAGAAAAAAATTCTAAATTACCCTAAAATGTTACACATACATACATATACATACATATGTACATTTATAAACACGAAAGTAAATCGAACTAATTCTATGAGATGGTGTTGTGATCAGAGAACAGAATTGAGTCATGAAAAAGTAAGTAGAGTTGAATCATGATTATAATTTCATGTACTTATGCGCACTCATACTTATTGCAATGTTGTCTATGAATCATACTCACTCGAAAGTTCGAAGTGCTCATCGAACTTATACCCTCATACCTAAATAAGAGCAGCAGGGTACGCATTTTCAGTACATTTAAATGTGAAAATATTACTTGATTGTACTGAAAATACGTACCCTGCTGCTAACGCGACGCTTGCCGCTCTTATTTAGGTATGAGGGATACTTAGCAATATTTATGACGTTGTTGATTTGGACTCTCCTTAACTCAATGATTATGGACGAAGCAAAATAAGTATGATTCACAATGCTAACTTCGCATACTAACATTAAAGTTCTCATTATTAGTATGTGTTTCTCTCTTGCTTTTTTTGTTTTTTTTTTGCATGAATTGAAAAACAACCCTATTTACTACTATTGTATACTACTTGCAAACTCTTTAATGACTAAAACTTTAAATAAACATGCATGCATGAGTTGAGTGAGCTGAATCAACATGAGTAGTATAAGTATTTTCCTGAAATTATAAATCAAACTGAGGTGATTTATGAGTATTAGTGTGGATGTCTTTGATGTTGATGTCGCATTCAAATTTATTTCAACCTATACTTATAAATCAATGTCATGGTGAGTATGAGTAAATCAGAGTAGTTGATTTTAAATGATGTCTACTCACTTACATTTAAAATTTTATGAGTCAGTATGAATAGCGAACACGTGATTCATTGCGCTTCACTGGTTGTGATGTACAATGGATGTCAAACTCTATATGTAAAAAGTGTTTTTTCTTTAGTTTTGTTGACATTTTTCTTTATATTTTATATACAGCTAGACATCCGTCGCAAACTTAAATTGTTTGTTTGCATTACTGTATTTGTATATGTATGTTAGTTCTGTAAATGTCAAGAAATAAACAAGAAGGAAAAACAAATTTAATCAGTGTTGAACGCACTTCGGAAACGATATGTCGCCTAAAAATATCTTGCGGTAAATTTTAATTATGGCTCCAGGGTTGGAAATTGGAAAAAAAATTTGATTAAATAATAACCAGAAATTATATTATTATATTTTTTAGTTAAACATACGAGTATTTTATGTTTTAAGAAGATCTTTACTCCAGATTTATTTTATATATACTTAATTTGTATATGGATATCTAATTTAAGTATAAACGAAGGTTTTTGGAATTTTGTTTATTATGCTCTCAGCACAGTTACATATGATTTAAAACGATGGTCTTTAGTTGACACCTTGTAACGAGTTCTCATTAATGTAAATGGAGATAAAAATTAAATTAATCGCTAAAGAAAACACATAGCTATAAAATAAATTAAGGGCATGTTCCATTTCATTTCATTGAAGCCCTTCCTTTCTGCTGAACAAAATCGAAAAAATTCTTTAGGAATAAATCATTTACATAATACCGCGATATATCATTTGCAATGGGGAATGTTTAAATTGAGATACGAAAGAGTATTGGTATGGAGGTACAATGCTAAGACTAGTTTAGGGTTATTAAATAGTAGCACGGTTCTTGAATATCTTGAGAGTAAGCAAACAAGTCTCAATTTTTTGGTATTGTATTGACGTGACGTCAATGTTGACAACTGGTATAAGGGTAAATGCAAAATAGTTCTTAAATATAGAGTGTAGAATAAAATATTTAATTATATCGAAAATAAAATAATTGAATCAAATTATTTAGTCGAAAAAAACCGAAACGACACATTATACATTTAATCACAAATCAAATATGTATGAATGTGTCTGTATACTTCATATACATGCGTTGGTGAAGGGTATATAAGATTCGGCTCAGCCGAATATAGCACTTTAATAAATTTAATTGTATAATTAAGATTCAATTTCCTATCTTTCACATTCTTTAACAATGTGAGAAAACTCTTTTAGAATATAGTAGAAAGAACTTTTGTTTTCTATAATATTGTAGGTATCAATTAGGATTAATTTATCTTCGAACTCAAATGTTATTAAAATTGTATCACACATGCAACATATAAAAATTTTAATGATTTCACATTTATCAACTTAATTAACTTTAGAATCAATGTCTAAATAATTATTTGCATCTTTATAATCCCCTAAATAAAAATTCACACTCAAGCAAATCTGTTCTTAAGAAATTACTCATAACTTTTTTAAATAGTTTTTGCATTTGACCGTGTAAATTTTTTATTTCTGTTGTTTTAGTTGATAAATTCTGTGGAATAACAGGGCTTAGAAAACATTTAATTCCAAAATTATTAATCCAAAAATTAAAATTTATTGCCTTTAACTCTTTTTGTTTTATTGCATATTCTTTTAAAAGCTGCCAAGTTCTTGGTCAAGCTCAAAATTGTTTTAAGGTTGTAATAAATCATGTAAATTTGTAATTATTTTAAAATCGTCAAATTGAAGGCGAAAATAGTCCAGTCGTCAAAATGCTACTTTTGCAACCCAAAATCGTCAAAATGACGATAAATCGTCAAATCTGGCAACCGTGTATGAGGGTAAGGTCATTCATTTGGTAGTGAAACATTCGGTAGCGCTTGAATACAAACTAACGAAACAGAATCACAAATAGAACAGCTAAGAGAATGCTTAGGTTTGAATTGAAACACATTAAAAGTAACCGAAATCAGCGTTACCGTTGTGCGACTAAAGTCGCATTTTGCCCCTTTTTCGAATGCCTTGCCACTTTTTATGCCCCTTAGTTTTAAATCCCCTTTTAGTATCATTTTCATTATTTTGTGCCCCTTTTTGCCTCTTTTTGTTCAAAGTCAACTTTAATTTTTATTTTTACAATAAATGTACGCAAATTTGTACAGATTCTACCACATTCGACAACAAGATTGTATTTTCTATGTGTATATATAAAAAATACAATTTTTTTTGGGAAATTGACAGTATAGCGCAATATTATTTTCTTTGGTATGAATCATTTCATTTGTTTAAGATTTTCATATATGAAATTACATACAGTCATTCATAGATAATTCTAACTGTATTTTCCGCAGGCAAATTTGATTTGAAAGCCAAATTTGTACAATTTTCCCTTTATGCTAAGGGAAATAATATTGTATGAAAATACTACACTGAATTGCTATCATCAAGTAATGCTTTTGATTTAAGTTCCCATGAAATTAGTTCATCATATGAGCCTATTATCTTGGAAAAACCAGTAAAACAGAAAAAAAAACAACACAATTCCAATGATTAGGAGAGACGGCATAAGTTCAGATGGATGCAGATGCCAAAAAACCCATTTGTGTTTTCTGCAATCAGTTTCTCATCTGCCGAATGAATCATTGAATATCATGTGAAAACAGCCACACAAGTGGCCAATTCCAAAAAATAAATGATGTAAAAATATTCGAGCTTTTACCACAAAAAATACCGATTTTCGGAGGAAAGTTGATATTGCTGAAATGAAGCTTGTTTTAAGGATGATAAGATGAACCCGTTCAAGCAAATGGACAAATTGGCCAAATTAAATGCAAAATTATATCCAGATTTACCAGTTGCAAAGTCTGCGAGTTACAACTTATTTCTTTATCTATATAAAGTAAAATTAAAAAAAAACACATAAAGCATAAACATAAATTAGTATTAATCACGAAAAAACTATCAAATAGACTAACGGCCTGCCCCACGATGTCACCAGAAATCGTTTGGTCGAATACTTATATTGAAAACAATAACAAATTTTCTAATGTTATTGATGTTTGCAATACAAGTTGTCGATCGAACGATTTCTGGTGACATCGTGGGGCAGGCCGTAAAAGTAGAAACTTGTCAGTCCATGCTGTCTGCTTTAAATTTATTTCAAAACGATTTGGAAGAATGGATTCCAAGTAAAAAGCTTATTAATAAATACAAATGTACAATTTCAAAAGAAAGGGAATTTAATAACTACGCATAATGCCTAAAAAGAATAATATTATCCTCTTCAGAATCGAATTTTAAAAATTTTATCAAAACTTTATATGGTTAAATAAATTTTTTGAATTAGGCTGGTTTTTAAGTAAATAAGTAATATGAACCATGTACCAAAAATAATAAATAATGTATTTATGTATTCTTTAATTTTTTGTATATCTGAAGAACTGGGGCCAATTACTGCATTCGATATCAAACGAAGTTTCCATTTATTTTCTATTGGAATTTCGATTGATATTAAATGCAGCAATTTGACTACTGTTTTATTATTAACATAGATTTTTTTTTTATATAATAGCTATCTATACCGTGAATTAGTAAGTTACAATTTTTAATTGCAAATAACACGTGCGTATAAACGTAGTATATGAGTTCTCATAAAATTTATGTTTTTGTACTTCTTATACATGAGAAATTCTTGTTGTTTGTTTTAAATAAAAAGAAATTAATAAATATGATTGTTTCCAAGCAAATTCATTTCCAGGTAATATCAGGATTACAAAAACAATGAAAAAATACAACAAAGAAAAAAACAACATGGGTTTTAGTTCATCCAAAACTTCAAAAATAGAATTTGTTTAACATAATAATAATAAAAATTATTCACATAAATTTGAAAATATTTCTCCACGGCAGCCACCACTAACAAAATTTGCAACGTTTAGCACTTCTCACAATTTTTTAATAGTTTTTTCATATTTTTAAATTTGTTTTCACAGAATTATTTTAATAAAATATTTTTCGTATTGAAATTTTTTAACATTTTCTTTTAATTTCTCTTTCGTAAAAAAGTTTTGAAGTTTCGGATGAACTATAATTTGAAAAAAAAATAGCTCAGCTGCATTTCCGCTACTACCTTGTGAATGTGCCTTGATTGTTTCCTTAATTTTTCTTGATTTTGAAGTTGCCTCTTTTTTTCTTTGAAATCCCCTTTTTGTGCCACCTTTTTTTTGAAAATCCCCTTTTTGTGCCCCTTTTTGAAATTTTTCAACGGTAACGCTAAAGTAAAAAAGCCGGTAATTTACTTTTCATTACATAAGCAATGTCGCGGGAACAAAATGAGAAGGGGAAATGAAACCAAACCGGCAGCTTTATTATCATATACAGGGTGTTCCATAATGCAATTTTAATATGATAGTGTGTGTAATGCCGAGTACACATCTGGCACACATGTGCCCAAAATAGCGTAACCACTAATTACTAATGAAAAACTGTTTGATTCAGACATGTAACAGATTTTAAATAAATATCTTTAATTAAATTATAGTTTGTTTGTAAAACATATTTGGTCCTAAAAATTTAAATTTTTTTTAGATAAACCTTGTACTATTTCAGTTATTTTTGTGTATTGAAAAAATATGTTTTTAAAACGTAGAATTTAGATTTGTGGTGCTATTGTCTAAATTAATTTTCGATTTGTAATTCAGAAAGCTACAATTGTAAGTAAAGTTAGTCAGTTGTAATTCATCGTTCATCTTTCGAAAGCAAGATTTATAAAATTATTTTTCGTTTTCCTATTTAATTTTCGGGGCTTTCAAGGCCATTAGTATCTTCTTCCATGTACATAAAAGATTATTGATTAATTTTTTAAAATTTTAATTTTTTTTGCTTACAAATTATATATACTTTATACCTTAGAAAGAAGTAGTTTGGCATACAAATTAGAAAAATAATAGACATAGCTCCAGCCCTGGAAAACTTAAACTTTTTCTGGTATATAAAACTAATTTATTTGCTGGTGGTTAAGCATTGTATATATGTATATTTCATTAGTGTTTTGTCAACCACATATTTTGTTACAAAGCTCTTATCTTATGCACAAACTTTCAAAAACTATTTGAGAATTCACAAATAATAATAATATTTTTGAAAATCACAAAAGAAAAATAAGCGCAGTAGGCTTAGAAACTGTAACAAAACTAAGCAAATAATTTATATTCGCTATGAATCTATTTTATTTTTCTACACCTTTATACCTACAATTAGAAATCCATTGGATAACAATAAAAGTATTTATAAGGCAAAATGAAAAATAAAATCTAAATTTAACAATTAGAAAATTTATTATTCGACATATTGTATATACGGTTAAGGCTTGCTTGAATGCAATGTGTTTGAATCAAATACATACTTTTGTTGAGTTGATTTTCCATATTCAATAATACAGCTTTTTGAAAATATTTTTGGAATTTTTTTTTCCACTTCCAACGGTACAAATAAATAAACTTTACCATTAGTATCATCACCAATGAGTTATTCCATAAAAACTACGATTTTTTAAGCATTTTCATGCCAAGTGCTACTTATGTTAAAATAATTTCTATTATTTTAATATGATAACTCATTAAGAAGACTGATCTTTGACTTGAGAGAGGGGTAACAAAAACTATTTTGTCAGTGAGTCGCTCTAATTTATAAATATGTTATGAAGTAGAACTTAGACTACACAAACCGCTTAATATATTTCAATAGAGTAACTCAAAGCATTTTCAAAATAGTCAGTTTGTATGTACATATCGAGCCCCTATTTTCGATTTAATCGTAAGCGACAAAAATTAAAGTTCTCAGTAGCTGTTGTTTTTAATATTTATATATATTTTACCATAGCTGTTAAGTAATGATTAGTAATCGTAATGATTACTAATTTGATTACTTTTTTTTAAAGGTGAACTAATGATTAAATTAGTAATCGTAATCAATTATTTATCAGCAATTATTTTGAAGGCAATTATATAATCATTACAATTCTTTTTAAAATATAATCTAATTAATTACTAATCGTAATCGAAATTTAACAGCTCTGTATTTTACATACGTAAAAATTTTAAAAGTTATCAACAATTTTGGCATTTGAGAATTCTAAACCATGTGTAGGCCCATAAATTTTTAATTTCAATAAAAGAGTTTATTTGTTAGTACATGTCGGTTACGACGAAATCGAAAATAGTGCTCGATACATGGTATAAGAATAGGGGGAACTTTCTATTGTCTCTTTGTTTGAAAAATAAGGATTTTTGAAATCTTTACTTTGAGATAAATAAAAAAAAACGTGCCCGCATATTGAAAAATTTAAATTTGTTCTTCGAAATTTTGTACCAAAATGTGTAGTTATTTTAACAAGACAAAAAATGCCACATACTATATATCGTCAGCTAATATGGAAAATAATGTATCATCAAAAAATTCAAAATTGATTTTTTTATTTATTATTTTACCGGAAACTTCATAATCTTTATACTTGTCAGATGGTGGATGTCAAGAAGAAATGAGAGAATGGAAGTGCCTTCTATATACATACATACATCGTGTCCAAAAATACAAAAGCTCCATAAATTTATTGAAAATAAAATATTCAATTGATTTTAAGACTGTATTTCAATGTAAATCTGCAATTCGCGGTGTAAGTGGCTTAATGTGCGAAGGTGTTTGCAAAAAAGTATATCATTACGCAAAGAAGTGCTCTGGCATAGACCAATACTCGCGGGGAATACTTGAGTCTGGTGGTTTCATACGCTTTATTTGTGACGACTGCCTCCAATACATTCATAATGTTGATTTGGTTATTGGAGAAGTGCAACAAAGTGTTAACAAAAATAAAGAATTGATTTTCGCCGAATACAAAGGCGAATTTAAAGCTGCTCTTAAACACAATCAAATTGAAATTAAAAAACTTCTTGAAGCCATTGAAACAAGATATTATGAAAGATTAAAAAAATTAGATGCAGCTCTAAAATCCTGTGATACTAATGTTAAAGAAATAAAAAATCTATATGGCGCCATAAATGAACATCAAGCCAAAAACAAGGAAATGTATAATGCAATTGAAGAAAACAACAAAACAATATTCAAAGTTATAAAGAAAACAATTGAAGAATCAACTATCAAATCTACCAAATTATCATATGCAGGTGCAGTAATGACCTGCACAAGACCATTTATAAGACCTTTCAAGACATGCGACATTTTTTCAAACGCTTTACTACAGCGAAATATTCCAAAACAAACGCTAATCAACACTGTTCGCAAGATTTTTTTTCAGTTGTTTGTCTTGCCAACAGTGTTGTTTAGCGTTTGTCTTATAATATTTCGCTGTAGTAAAGCGTTTGAAAAATGTCGCATGTCTTGAAAGGTCTTATAAATAGTCTTGTGCAGGACTTTAAGGTGCAGTAACGAAGAATTTAGCGTTGCCGGACTCAAACGATATTGTCATTCAGCAGGATGAAGTTGCAGGTGCAGTAAATAATAATTCAGTGTTACCAGTCTTAAACGATGTTGCCGTGGTTAATGTTCAGCATGATGATAATGTACCAACTACTAGTAAACAACAACAGTCTTTTACACCAACTTCACACCCTGATATCGCTGATGTTAATCCGCTTGCAGATTTAGTTGTTTTGCCATGTAGAAATAAACTTGCTTTTAATAATAGAGGTGAACTGAGATGTAGTATTAAGAAAGGCCCAGTTATATATGGTGCTAATACATCATGTGATTTAGATGTTATTTCCCAGAAGAAATGGATTCATATCTCGTCATTTAAGCCTACTGTTACTGAAGATCAAGTACTTTCCTATGTTGAAAACGTTGGGAATATAAATAAATGTCATATGGCCTGGTGGAAGTCTGCCATAGTCACTCCAGTTTTCAAAGATGACATCAGAAATGATGCAAAATGTTACAGGCCTATCTCTAAGCTTTCTTGCGTTTATAAAATTTTTGAACATATTGTGCATAAAAAGTTATTTTTCCAAATTAAACCTTGAATTTCTCCGTATCAGCACGGTTTTTATTCTGGCCGATCAACGGTTACTAAACTGACCCTTTTCAGTGAATATTGTCTATATGCTCTTGAGCATTGTAGCCAGGTAGAAGTCATTTACACAGACTTTTCTCAAGCGTTTGAAAAAATATCTCACTCAATTCTGTTGTCAAAATTGAGTTTAATGGGATTCCATTCAAATTTTTTGTTATGACTTATCTAATAGAGTTTACTCAGTGTTTATTGAAGGTCTTCAATCCTCGCCCTATTGTCAAACGTCTGGAGTGCCCTAGGGGAGCATCCTTGGCCCGTTATTATTTAATTTATATATTAATGCTATTGGTGGCTGCTTTATTAAGTCAAAATATCTGTTATATATAAATTTTTCATGAATGTGATTCACTGAGTGATATTTGCACTATGCAAAATGAGCTTAACAATTTAAGCAATTGTTGCCAACTTAACTACTTGCATTTAAATATAAATAAATGTTTACATGAATCCTATTGTAGTGATATTTAATATTAATGGCATTAATTTGAACACTTCGAATACTAAAATTGATTTAGGTGTTGTTTTTGACAGTTCTATGTCATGTTGAGTATATGTATACTCCCTAAAGCATATAAAATTCTTGGTTTTCTGAAGAGAAACTGCTCTGAGTTTGTTAATCCGTACACGCATAAATACATTTATACGTATTTAGTTAGATCTAAGTTGGAATATGCTGCCGTTATATGGAGTCCTCATGTCTCAAATCTTATCTCTCGTATCGAGAGACTTCAACGCATCTTTCTTAAATTTGTTACACGCTCACTATCATATTTAATATCTGTTCCTTATTAATCTAAGTGCCTTTTTATTGGCCTACGTACTTTAGAAGGACGTAGAAAACTCCAATCCGCCCTTCTGGTGTACGATATTATTAACGGATACATTGACTGTCCGGATTTGCTTCATGCTGTACCATTTTTTATACCTCCTAGAAATTTCAGGTTAACTAAGCACACTCACCCGTGCTTTCGTGAAAAGTTTTCGAACTAACCCAAGAAAATTTCCTTTTTGAAATTATCAAGCGTATACATAATTTTTGAATTTCTAAAACTATTCTTCTTAGAAAACAAAACTACTTTTAAGTGTTTGAATTTGTTAGTTTATTAACTATTTTATAAATAATTAGACGATGCATTAAATTTGAAAATTTCCAAAGCATTTGGTTTGCTCCTGAAAAAAAAATTCTGCCTGAGTATGTTTCAGTGAGATACTTTTTTTCTAGTTAGTTTTAATTATTATTCGAACTTCATTTGTTTCTATATTTAAGATTTGAACAGACTAAAATTGTTTTCTAATTGAAATAATAAAATAATTAAATCTCGTTAAAGCAAGCTCCTAACTACTTACTAATTACTTTATAATGCGCAGGTAATTTGAGTGAACTCCGCGATCAGCCTAAACTTTCTCATTTTAGGACGGTAATAAAACAAAAATTTAACTACAATAGGTGTGTGTGTGTGTGTATGTGCCTGTCATAGCGCTAATTGAGACACATACATATCCACATAAATAAGCCTGGAAAGCAACCTTTGCCAATGTATAAAAGGATCAAACAAATTTTGAAGCCGTTATTATTTGTGTTTTGGTGTTCGTTGGGAGAATAAAGAAAGTGTTCAATATAATTTAAAAAAAATGGAAAAAGTGAATAGTTTAATAAAAAATAGTGATCCTCACGTTACTCTGGGTGTTATTGGACGAAGAGAACCCGATTACGAAAACATCGCCAAGAGGTTATTTCTAAACAAGTGCTTAGTTAAACTGCACGATAAGAATGGCAATACCAAACACTTGATATCTATGCCCACTGAATATCATAAAAGCGTCATCTGGATGAAGATAAATATGTTGATGAGGCCGCGTGAAATTCCTCAACAACAGATTTCAATACACAAAGCTAAGCGACGTTTATTTCTGGAGCCGGAAAGAAAACTTCGAAAATGTCAGAAGCCCCAACGAAATGAGTCCAACTTATCAGAAGCTATTTATTTTAAAAGATATCGTAATATTTTGGGCATAAAAGAAATCCCACGCAAATATTTGGAGGTGTTAAGACAGAATGTTCATGTCCAGTTACATCGAAGTCTGAAGCGCAAGCTGAATTATCAAGAAGAGTATTATAAATAATTTGGTAGATGAAACAATTTACTGCAGCCTTAAGATTTATTATTATTATTATTATGTTTTTTTATAAAATATATATCAGATAAGTGATCTGTTAAATGTATGTATATATGAATATATAATTGACTAAAAAATATCTAATACTTAGCTTCTTAAACCTAACATAATTTGTATCAATAAAAAGTCTTAATGAAAAATTTACCCAACTTTTCTTTTCTCTGGCAAATATATCAGATTCGGCTAAATGTGTTATATGTTACGAACTTTAGCCTATTCAATTCATAAGAATATAGAAACAAATACAGTTCGAAAAATAATAATTAAATTAACTAATTAATAGTCATTGGCTTGTGGCAAAAATTAAAAATAAAAATATACTTAATGGTAACAAACCAAAAAAGTTTGTCTTAAGTAGAACAAAAATAAGCAAATTAACAAACATGTGTATAGTTAGTAAGGAACAAAACGACAATGGTAAGACTGTTGTAATATATATAGAAGATGGTAATATATATAACAGATGGTATATATTCATAGATGGTAACTTGCGTATACATTACGAAACACATTAGCAAATTGAAATGAAATGAATCAAACCAATTCACATATTCCATTTGCAATAAAGTTACGTATATAAGGCAGACATCTACATCAACTGACATCACACACAGTGGACCAAAACACAGAAGAACGCTGATGAGGAAGGTTTAGTGGCCTTCGAAAACGGCTGGCTGTTCCGTTCAACTATGTGTTGTTGTCAAAATATTTACAACTAACTTTGATGTTATTTGTTCATTAATAATTATCACATGTAATTTGGCTTAAAAAGCGTTACGAACTTTAGCCTATTCAATTCATAAGAATATAGAAACAAATACAGTTCGAAAAATAATAATTAAATTAACTAAATGTGTTATATTTATTTGGATTGTGGGAAAAAATATACACTATGAAAATTTGACGGCATGTAGTGGATACTCGTACTAATTTCAAAAAATTTAGCCAACATACTGAAGCAACCCGCGTAGATTCCAGGGGTTTGCCATTATGGCCAGTGTGCACACTTAATTTTTTTTTAATTCGGTAGAATCGACAAAAAAAAATCTGTAGATTTGATTGAAATTCGGTAGAAAATATTTTTTATTCAAAGAAACATAAAAAATAACAATTCAAAGAGAGATAAAAAATAACAAAATATATGTACTTATATATAAACAGTAAGTGCAAGGAGTATCAAACTAAACAGGTTCCAAAAGCGCATTTAAAACTTCACATGTGATTGGAAATTAAACTGCCATAAACAATGAAGCATTTCCAATAAAAAAGTGTCATGCCCAGTTATTTGCCCTTACCCTTTATATAGATTGCTATGCATTAGGGAAGCCAAACGGGAAATCCCGATCCCGGAAATCCCGGGAATTTCGGGATTTGGCAAATCCCGAATCCCGGGATTTGTAAGATTCAATCCCGGGATTTCTTTTTCGGGATTTCTTAGGAATTTTTATATAAAAAACTTAATAGATTAAAATTTTCGTTGATTTTATGGTATTTTTTTATAATATTTAAAAGTCCCATAAAATTTTATACGTGCAGTTTTAACAATTTAATGACTATTCGTGGCATATTTCTTATAAATTAACAACAAGTGCAAAATAAATTAACTACTTTCTCACGGCTATTTTCATCAAAGGTGATACAATATACAACTAAGAATTATTTTGAAAACGAAGAGAAGCATATGAGCTTTGGAAGGAAAATAACATTTGGAAAATTCAATAAGTTTGACAAAATTTATTTCGTCTTATTCTATATTATAAGGCCAATTATGAATAACATTCCATGAGAAATTTTGCCCGGGGAATAATTTCAAACAGTAGCAAATAATAGGGAAAACAAAAAAAATTATGGAAAAGGGAGACATTTCTTGCGGAAATTTATTCATAATTGCAGTGTATAACTCTGTATATCGACTCCTCAACCCTTATCCACTTTTCGGTAACAATTGAGTACTATTGACAGCTCCTTACAATTGAAGTAGCAAATAAAAAGTAGGTTTGACGTAAAAGCGAGAAATATTTACAGAATAATGCGTACTATTATGTCTAAAAAATTGTGAATAGTGTGAATGTATGTTTTTTAAATTGCAGTTCAAAATTATTTTCGTTAGACCGTTTAGGTCGTTTTTGACACAAACCTATGACCTATTTAAATTACATGGGTATATGTATCTGTTGAACTTGCAGAAAACAACTTATGCATGAATTTAAAATTTTTCAGTAGAAGAAAAATACTGTTCAAGTGCTCAGGCAAACTTTTAGTGGCATATTCATAAAAAATATTTTAGGCTTATTAAGCGCTTATTTGACGTATTTCTTTAGGAAATTTGTCAAATAAACCTGTAATAAACCTAAATTTTTTTATGAACGGCGGTTAATGTATGTGCCTACAAAAATGTGATCATTAGACGTAATTTATAGAATTTGATTAGAATTGTGTATACATTTCTTTTAATTTTTCGACATGTTCAGCCTTATTATCGTTGTCATAGTAGTGACGAAATCAGTAGTATGTTTACGTTCCCTCTGGACCACTTTTTCCATACAAAATGTTGGCTCATGCCGACCAGTGTTACCACCCATGAAATTTAGTGGATGTGGGTCGGGTGTTGGTCAGTGTTACCACCGTGCAAAGGAAAAAAAAAAATGTGCATACCTTAACCCTTTAACGGTCGTTGGGGTTAAATTCGACTCTATGATATTTTGTGTTATGAGGCGGCAGCGTGTTCGGTTTTGCTTAAAGTGAAGTCGTGGTGGATGTTATTTTTGTTGAAGTTAGAGGGTTAATACAATATGAATTAAACTACATTAGGGCGGTTTACGAAAGTCTGTGATTTTTTTGCTAGTATTTAATAAATAAAATTCATTTACTGCGGTATATATTAATATCCCTAATACTACTCGTATTTGTTATCAGTATAAAATGTTAACCACATTATTTAAAAAACAAAACACTAGTATTTAATAAATATAAATAAATATAAATAAATTTTGTTATTTGATAGTCTTTGGGTAGCTGTTTTGAGTTATCGTTGGTATGCTTATGTAGGGTTACTGTATTGCATTTATGTTTGCGATCTCTGGGGAAATAATCTAATACCTACAGAGAGTGGCAACCATGTTGTGAATGGAAGTGGGTAGGGAATGTATTTGATAATGTATGTTGTATTAATGTATGTGATTGTATCTTTTTTTACTTTGAAGAATATCATTGCTTATGTGTATTGTTTGGCCTGCGAGAGTTTTTCATACATACCCTGCAGTCAGACTGGGGCCAAATGTCTCTATGTCAACACTAAAACTCTAGTAGTAGGTACATTGTCTACAATTTCTTTTCTATTCGTCAGTATAAAAGAAAGAGAGAAACAAATGTGGTGTATTTCTGGTGGCTTTTCAACAACTTGTCAATATTCATATAATTGTATGTACGTAAGGTATGGAAATGTACCACTAAATGTCTGGTTAGTATGTCTCCATGTTCCCATAAAAACTATGTAGTCACTATTTAGTCAATTGTTTTAGTGTTACTAGTAGATTTTCCATGACAAGCACATGCTAAATGTCTATAGCACAAAGTATTGTATGGGGATTAATTAGAGAGTAGTACTGGTGACAAAGTCAAAAGCGACTCAGTACATTTTCACCATCGACATTTCCTTCAGGGTATTTACAAATGAATGTGTATATGTTTTCTAGGCTATTGACGTTGCTATTCTTATGCAGATAGAAAATATTGTGTTGGCATAGGTTTTATATGTACAAGTGAATTTCAGATGTTAAATGTTTTGAATCAAATCAGGTTGATAAGCAGATTTTTTGAATAGGGGTAATGATATTTTTATTTCAGTATATTTTAATTTAATGTAACAATTATAGGAAATATTTTTTGGAGACATACACCAAAACTTATAGAAGCATCTACTTTTACGTGTCCCGATTTTTCTCGTACCTTTGTATTACAAACTGATGCTAGAGATTTTGTTCTGGGTGTTGCTGTGTATATGAATTTCACCATATATCGTAATACCAACAGAGAATTGTGGAAATGTGTATGTGTGTGTATGTGAGTATGTATGTATGTGTGTGCGTATGTGTGTATGTGTATATGTGTGTGTGTGTGTGTATGAATTGCATAATATTATAAAATTTCATTATGTATGTTTGTGTTTGTGTATTACGTCATCACCTCTTTGTGTGTCATGCCAGACATTTGGACATCTGATATATTAGCATATATCAGAACTTTTTTTTTAATCCTAGTATGTTTTTATATTTAAGACTGCATTATATTTTCTCATTCTTAAAATTGTCCAGCTTTAAAGTCTGCCTGTGAAAAATTTGTTTATATTACAGATTTTGTTTATTTAACTACGTCCGGCTTCTTTGGCTGAACTTCTTTTCATACGATCATGGGAATTTATAGTTTCTCTGTCCATAATAAGGTCGTTTAGCTTGGGCATGTGCTCTGACTTAATGGTTTGCGTTGTTCATATATTTTTATGATGTAGATATGTAAGTGTGATTGTCAAGATCTAATAAATACTTGAGTATTGATAAGGAATTTGATATTATGTGTACATACATATCTACAAATTGATTTTAAGTATGTATGTACATATGTGCATACAAATATGTGTTTGACTCCATGCTTGAATACATTTTTTTTTTGTTTTTGTTGTTGTTTGTTTTTTATGTATAGATGTGAAATATCTTCATAGTTTTTTTTATTTGAAATTAAAAAACGTTTTAATTTTTATCTGTATTTAGTTAATGAGGATTTTCTGTTTTAAGTAAAACTGAATTCCTTAAGATACATACTTTAGAGTAATAGTAACTATAATAGAAATATTTCCTTTATTTAATTTACATTTGCTTAAAGTTGATGCAGCCTAATAGTCATTCTTAGAAATATTTTGATATTAAATTTGTTCCAGCCGTAGGCTTTTTTCACCACCTTTTACATTTATTTTAGAACATCTTGCATTGCCTTTTATACATTTATAAACATTTTTAAATGAAACTGATCCAGCACTCTAGCTTATGTAACGATAGTTTTTTGTTAGCCAGCTTGCTTCTTTTTTTATTTTTTTATTGATTATTGAGTTTTATAATGAAATAAATTATTCGTAATTGTTGAAAACAATCGCTACTTCTTTTGCGATGAAATCATTTGAATTACTTTTGAAACCTTGTACATCTATAAAAATTATGTTGTTTTCCATATTACTCAATTTATAAGACTTTTCGAACTTGTCCTTTGATGGGTATATATTCTATTATACGATCATGAATAAGAATACACTAAGCTGATTTCTTTGCTTACTATTTCAAATTAAAATTTTATTCAATTGCCCCCACTATTGAATAAAAGGAGCTTTTATCTTAAACTCTGGTACAGGTAGAAACGCATGAGATTCTTTCATATACTACCTTTGCTGGGATCTTAGATACATATAATAACTATATAGAATTGCATTACGTTTATTTTTAAATTTTATGTTAGGATTATCATCATATGGATATGAGACTGAACTTAAATGTACTTTTAAATTAGTTAATTCATAATGAACAATCTTATTTTCTTCTTGAATAGCGAACAACAGAAAACGAAGTCGTTTTCTTACAATTTCGGTCTAACCTCTCAACTGGTCCTCTAGTATACAATATGACTTTGTATGACAGCATTTCTGTCTCCTCTTTGTCAGCGTTAGGGATAATTAAATTTTAAACTTTTTATTCTTCAAATTGTGTTACTTCATACTGATAATATGTTTAAGTACATTAATAATGTACGAGTATATTTTTATTTTATGACGGGTGAGCGCCTATGGCTTTTATTTGATGTTCTGGATGAAGTGATTTTTTTTTCTCATTTTATTAAAGTTTAGCGTATGCGTATATATTTCTAATATATTTAAGTGAGCTTTTTGTATCTGTCAGACAGAGTGAACGTATCAGTTGGTCAGTCAGTCTTTCTTTTAATTTTATTAATTTTTTCTTCTAATGTGTCACTACTATTTTTTCAGATTTTACTACTTGAAATAGAACATATTTATATAATTTTAAAAGTATTAATACATACATACATATAGGTAAATATATGTATGTACGTAGAAATTAGTTCATATGCAAAGAAATACATCTTTAATAATCAACTATTCTAGAAAATCGATCTAAAATAACACATTTACCTCCATCATTAATTCACCATCAGTGTTTTCATAAAGTGTTAGAAACATTGGAATATCTATGTTTGCGAAAATTTTTACTTCAAGTGTTTCTATATAAGATTTGGTGTTTGACCCCTTGACGTTATTGGGGTTAACGTAGACTGCGTTGTATCGCATTCAGATGTAATCATTTCTCACTTTGAAAAGGTCCTCATCACCATCAATCATACCTGTATACAATTCATTCATGAGTGGAGTTGATCCAGATACAATTGCTGTCTACAAATTAATGATTAGAAAATAGCTTTCTCATCACCTTCTAACAAGTTTAATATTTTGCTAGCATGCATGCTTTAGCATGCTTCTATCGATAGTGACGCGAGAGTCCTTGCTGTTTTAATTAACAATCTATAATATTAGAGTTACGAATTCACTCTTTTGAATTTTTAACAAAGTAGATACATATCTATTTCATTTGCCACAAAGTCTTAAAATTTCTTTCCTTAGAAAAGTATGACGGAAGAATTTTTTAAATCCTACATGCTTCGGCATGCTTCCAATATTTTTTCAGTAAATTTATTTCATACTCATACAGATACAGATATAAAGTAAGATCTGTTTACATTACATTTTTCAATTTATGCATGCTTCAGCATGATTCTAGTTGAAGTCTGTATTTATTTAGTAAGTTTGTTTGATACCCATTCATACACATGTACATTCTTAAAGATTGGATATCAAAGTCCAATTCCCTTAGTTTATCTAGAAATGAACAGAGTAAATATCTATTATAATAACCATATTCACATTTTAAAATTTTTTGTGCTAGAGCTTTCGAAATGGAAAATGTACACCTTTTACTACAAAAAGTGATAATATGATGTGTTTCTGAATATTTTGAACTCTTAAGTTTTCACAATATTTCATACAGACCATCAAGTTTAAAGAATTCCAGTACATTAAGCTAATAACCTTCCCTGAGACCTAACATTTCTAATCAATCCTTCAAAAAAAAAAAAAAAAACCAATACAAACTAGATTTTTCCTTTGTAATTTTATTTATATTTTCATTGAATTTTAACATTTTGTTTCCTCTTCAAATTACTGTATACTGTATTTTGCAACTTTTTCTTATTCGTTGAGTTAACTTTAATCGCAAATATTTTAATTTTCCGGTTAAATGAACTTTTCTATTTCATGCACTAAATAAATCCTTATATACATATCTATATCAATCCACTTATATGAACCATTAATTCTAAATTCTTATCACATAATTCCTCTTAATGATCTATTAAATCATTCTACTATTGATGCTTTCATATTAAGTAATTTTTAATCCTCTGTTTATGCATGAATTTTGCAGTGTTTATTAAAAATTCTTTACCAACATCTATTTGTATTTTTTGTTTTGATACTCATATCATTTCAAAAATATTTTCCATTGACTTGGTTTTTTTCGAGTGTAGCTTTTATTTTCAACGATACTCACCATATAAATTTTGAGAATGTGTCAGTTACAGTCAGCAAAAATCAATAATTTCTATTTTCTCTAGAATAGCTACCCACTTCACCTAAATCAGCTCCATAAAACATCATCTATTCCATTCATTACATCACTACAATACACAAACAATTTTATAAATTTATTATGGATTACGTTTACTAAATTTCTTTTTAAGAACATTGAGTTGTTTTACAGTTTTTTGGAGAGTGTTGTGATCTACTTGATACATTTTCAGCTATTTATACTAAAATGTAGTTAATTTCCCAATCTATAAATTTTATCGCTCAGCTGTTCAATTTGTTTGTCAAAAGACGATTTAATTTTTAGAATGTTTTTTTCAATTCTATCGTTAATTTTATTTCACACTCAACTCCATTAATTTGCATTTGAATATATCCTTGAATTATATTAATGCCTTAAGCTTTATTATTAATTCATCCTTTAGTTTCTCGATTTGAGTTTCGAGAAACAATTTACTGATAACATTGTTCTCCGTCAGTGAATGATGATGATTCTCTATGTATACATTGGTAGAAATTATATACTTTATTTAGTTTTCAAAATCAAATTTGTCATAGTATTTTCACGTTTTATCAATCATTAAAGAAAATAAACCCACTTTTAAGCCTCATATTTGACCATCAACTTGTATTTTATCTTTATTCAGTTTTAGATTTCTATCACCAAATTTCCATTCATTACTGAAATCTTTAGGTGAGCCATAGTTTGTATCTAATTCATTTCTTCCTTCTAAGACTAATAAGTCAATATAAGTTTCTTCGGTGTTGGAAGGCTGTGTGTAAAAATCATCTTCTTCATCATCATAATCATTCACACTATTAGCATCATTAAATAAGATAGTATTATCAAATATTGTTCCTTTTGAAAGTTTCTTTAACTTCTCTCTATCTTGACTGATGGTTTCTGAGACTTAAAAAAATTTACTATTTTCAGATTCTATATTGTTTTTACTTTGTTCTTTCTTGTGTATTCTGTCAATATTTTTAGAACTATTCATGAATTCTTTGAGAGGTTCTGTTATAGGATCAAATATATCTCTTAGTTCTTCACGTGTATCTATTTCACCAGTTTTTATACTACGAAGCTTTTTCTTCAAGACATTTCTTGTCAACACCAACTGTTTTAAAATTTTCTCATCCATGTTTAATAATACCAAATAAGATGTATCAGCTATAAGATCAGGTATCACCTATTAGATCAGGTATCAGCTATCAGATCACCTTATCAGGAGCTGGTCTGGTTTTCAGATCAGCTTATCAGGAGCTGGTCTGGTTTTCAGATCAGCTTATCAGGACCTGATCTGGTTTTCAGATCAGCTTATCAGGAGCTGGTCTGGTTTTCAGATCAGCTTATCAGGACCTGATCTGGTTTTCAGATCAGCTTATCAGGAGCTGGTCTGGTTTTCAGATCAGCATATCAGGAGTTGGTCTAGTTTTCAGATCAGGTTGTCAGGCAACTGATCTGTAAAACAGATCAGGTTATCAGGAGCTGTTCAGATTTTCAGATCAGATTATCTGTTTCAAATTGGGTCATCAGTTTACAAGTAGCTGAACATTTATAACATTTAGATGAATGAAGCTTAAGGCCAGATAAAATGCGAAAAACTATACTGTTATGTACTCAAATTATTTTCTATGACGATCATCACTTAATTCACTATCTTTGCTTATAATCAAAATTCCATATTTTTAATTCCAACATGATTTATATTTTTCTCATCTTACTTAAACATTATAGTTACGTTATGATTATTTCCTATCAAATGTTTGGTGATTTTAGTATAAGTTTGACTTTAGTAGAATACATCAACATTCTTTTCTCACCCCATACAAAAATATACTTCTCACATACAACATGGTTAAATATCGTATTGGTATTACTTCTAGCTTTCTTAAAAGAAATAACAGATTCATTATCTGTAAATGTGTAATACCCATGATTTTCACTAATGAAATTAATTTCTACATGTATTTATATTTAGGTTGTTAGAGAGATTTTGAGTTTAAATATGAAGATGTTTTCAAGTTTTAGTCCATTAGAACTGTCTAGCCAACCAATCATAATCACCCGTATTGCGTATGTCGAGTCGAATATTCGTCTACGACAATTTTGTATTTGATTAAACAAAGCGTGTACAAGTTTTCTTTATTCTATGACAAAATTCTCGTAGACGAATATTCGACTCGACATACGCAATACGGGTGATTATGATTGGTTGGCTAGACAGTTCTAATGGACTAAAACTTGAAAACATCTTCATATTTAAACTCAAAATCTCTCTAACAACCTAAATATAAATACATGTAGAAATTAATTTCATTAGTGAAAATCATGGGTATTACACATTTACAGATAATGAATCTGTTATTTCTTTTAAGAAAGCTAGAAGTAATACCAATACGATATTTAACCATGTTGTATGTGAGAAGTATATTTTTGTATGGGGTGAGAAAAGAATGTTGATGTATTCTACTAAAGTCAAACTTATACTAAAATCACCAAACATTTGATAGGAAATAATCATAACGTAACTATAATGTTTAAGTAAGATGAGAAAAATATAAATCATGTTGGAATTAAAAATATGGAATTTTGATTATAAGCAAAGATAGTGAATTAAGTGATGATCGTCATAGAAAATAATTTGAGTACATAACAGTATAGTTTTTCGCATTTTATCTGGCCTTAAGCTTCATTCATCTAAATGTTATAAATGTTCAGCTACTTGTAAACTGATGACCCAATTTGAAACAGATAATCTGATCTGAAAATCTGAACAGCTCCTGATAACCTGATCTGTTTTACAGATCAGTTGCCTGACAACCTGATCTGAAAACTAGACCAACTCCTGATATGCTGATCTGAAAACCAGACCAGCTCCTGATAAGCTGATCTGAAAACCAGATCAGGTCCTGATAAGCTGATCTGAAAACCAGACCAGCTCCTGATAAGCTGATCTGAAAACCAGATCAGGTCCTGATAAGCTGATCTGAAAACCAGACCAGCTCCTGATAAGCTGATCTGAAAACCAGACCAGCTCCTGATAAGGTGATCTGATAGCTGATACCTGATCTAATAGGTGATACCTGATCTTATAGCTGATACATCTTATTTGGTATTATTAAACATGGATGAGAAAATTTTAAAACAGTTGGTGTTGACAAGAAATGTCTTGAAGAAAAAGCTTCGTAGTATAAAAACTGGTGAAATAGATACACGTGAAGAACTAAGAGATATATTTGATCCTATAACAGAACCTCTCAAAGAATTCATGAATAGTTCTAAAAATATTGACAGAATACACAAGAAAGAACAAAGTAAAAACAATATAGAATCTGAAAATAGTAAATTTTTTTAAGTCTCAGAAACCATCAGTCAAGATAGAGAGAAGTTAAAGAAACTTTCAAAAGGAACAATATTTGATAATACTATCTTATTTAATGATGCTAATAGTGTGAATGATTATGATGATGAAGAAGATGATTTTTACACACAGCCTTCCAACACCGAAGAAACTTATATTGACTTATTAGTCTTAGAAGGAAGAAATGAATTAGATACAAACTATGGCTCACCTAAAGATTTCAGTAATGAATGGAAATTTGGTGATAGAAATCTAAAACTGAATAAAGATAAAATACAAGTTGATGGTCAAATATGAGGCTTAAAAGTGGGTTTATTTTCTTTAATGATTGATAAAACGTGAAAATACTATGACAAATTTGATTTTGAAAACTAAATAAAGTATATAATTTCTACCAATGTATACATAGAGAATCATCATCATTCACTGACGGAGAACAATGTTATCAGTAAATTGTTTCTCGAAACTCAAATCGAGAAACTAAAGGATGAATTAATAATAAAGCTTAAGGCATTAATATAATTCAAGGATATATTCAAATGCAAATTAATGGAGTTGAGTGTGAAATAAAATTAACGATAGAATTGAAAAAAACATTCTAAAAATTAAATCGTCTTTTGACAAACAAATTGAACAGCTGAGCGATAAAATTTATAGATTGGGAAATTAACTACATTTTAGTATAAATAGCTGAAAATGTATCAAGTAGATCACAACACTCTCCAAAAAACTGTAAAACAACTCAATGTTCTTAAAAAGAAATTTAGTAAACGTAATCCATAATAAATTTATAAAATTGTTTGTGTATTGTAGTGATGTAATGAATGGAATAGATGATGTTTTATGGAGCTGATTTAGGTGAAGTGGGTAGCTATTCTAGAGAAAATAGAAATTATTGATTTTTGCTGACTGTAACTGACACATTCTCAAAATTTATATGGTGAGTATCGTTGAAAATAAAAGCTACACTCGAAAAAAACCAAGTCAATGGAAAATATTTTTGAAATGATATGAGTATCAAAACAAAAAATACAAATAGATGTTGGTAAAGAATTTTTAATAAACACTGCAAAATTCATGCATAAACAGAGGATTAAAAATTACTTAATATGAAAGCATCAATAGTAGAATGATTTAATAGATCATTAAGAGGAATTATGTGATAAGAATTTAGAATTAATGGTTCATATAAGTGGATTGATATAGATATGTATATAAGGATTTATTTAGTGCATGAAATAGAAAAGTTCATTTAACCGGAAAATTAAAATATTTGCGATTAAAGTTAACTCAACGAATAAGAAAAAGTTGCAAAATACAGTATACAGTAATTTGAAGAGGAAACAAAATGTTAAAATTCAATGAAAATATAAATAAAATTACAAAGGAAAAATCTAGTTTGTATTGGTTTTTTTTTTTTTTTTTGAAGGATTGATTAGGAATGTTAGGTCTCAGGGAAGGTTATTAGCTTAATGTACTGGAATTCTTTAAACTTGATGGTCTGTATGAAATATTGTGAAAACTTAAGAGTTCAAAATATTCAGAAACACATCATATTATCACTTTTTGTAGTAAAAGGTGTACATTTTCCATTTCGAAAGCTCTAGCACAAAAAATTTTAAAATGTGAATATGGTTATTATAATAGATATTTACTCTGTTCATTTCTAGATAAACTAAGGGAATTGGACTTTGATATCCAATCTTTAAGAATGTACATGTGTATGAATGGGTATCAAACAAACTTACTAAATAAATACAGACTTCAACTAGAATCATGCTGAAGCATGCATAAATTGAAAAATGTAATGTAAACAGATCTTACTTTATATCTGTATCTGTATGAGTATGAAATAAATTTACTGAAAAAATATTGGAAGCATGCCGAAGCATGTAGGATTTAAAAAATTCTTCCGTCATACTTTTCTAAGGAAAGAAATTTTAAGACTTTGTGGCAAATGAAATAGATATGTATCTACTTTGTTAAAAATTCAAAAGAGTGAATTCGTAACTCTAATATTATAGATTGTTAATTAAAACAGCAAGGACTCTCGCGTCACTATCGATAGAAGCATGCTAAAGCATGCATGCTAGCAAAATATTAAACTTGTTAGAAGGTGATGAGAAAGCTATTTTCTAATCATTAATTTGTAGACAGCAATTGTATCTGGATCAACTCCACTCATGAATGAATTGTATACAGGTATGATTGATGGTGATGAGGACCTTTTCAAAGTGAGAAATGATTACATCTGAATGCGATACAACGCAGTCTACGTTAACCCCAATAACGTCAAGGGGTCAAACACCAAATCTTATATAGAAACACTTGAAGTAAAAATTTTCGCAAACATAGATATTCCAATGTTTCTAACACTTTATGAAAACACTGATGGTGAATTAATGATGGAGGTAAATGTGTTATTTTAGATCGATTTTCTAGAATAGTTGATTATTAAAGATGTATTTCTTTGCATATGAACTAATTTCTACGTACATACATATATTTACCTATATGTATGTATGTATTAATACTTTTAAAATTATATAAATATGTTCTATTTCAAGTAGTAAAATCTGAAAAAATAGTAGTGACACATTAGAAGAAAAAATTAATAAAATTAAAAGAAAGACTGACTGACCAACTGATACGTTCACTCTGTCTGACAGATACAAAAAGCTCACTTAAATATATTAGAAATATATACGCATACGCTAAACTTTAATAAAATGAGAAAAAAAAATCACTTCATCCAGAACATCAAATAAAAGCCATAGGCGCTCACCCGTCATAAAATAAAAATATACTCGTACATTATTAATGTACTTAAACATATTATCAGTATGAAGTAACACAATTTGAAGAATAAAAAGTTTAAAATTTAATTATCCCTAACGCTGACAAAGAGGAGACAGAAATGCTGTCATACAAAGTCATATTGTATACTAGAGGACCAGTTGAGAGGTTAGACCGAAATTGTAAGAAAACGACTTCGTTTTCTGTTGTTCGCTATTCAAGAAGAAAATAAGATTGTTCATTATGAATTAACTAATTTAAAAGTACATTTAAGTTCAGTCTCATATCCATATGATGATAATCCTAACATAAAATTTAAAAATAAACGTAATGCAATTCTATATAGTTATTATATGTATCTAAGATCCCAGCAAAGGTAGTATATGAAAGAATCTCATGCGTTTCTACCTGTACCAGAGTTTAAGATAAAAGCTCCTTTTATTCAATAGTGGGGGCAATTGAATAAAATTTTAATTTGAAATAGTAAGCAAAGAAATCAGCTTAGTGTATTCTTATTCATGATCGTATAATAGAATATATACCCATCAAAGGACAAGTTCGAAAAGTCTTATAAATTGAGTAATATGGAAAACAACATAATTTTTATAGATGTACAAGGTTTCAAAAGTAATTCAAATGATTTCATCGCAAAAGAAGTAGCGATTGTTTTCAACAATTACGAATAATTTATTTCATTATAAAACTCAATAATCAATAAAAAAATAAAAAAAGAAGCAAGCTGGCTAACAAAAAACTATCGTTACATAAGCTAGAGTGCTGGATCAGTTTCATTTAAAAATGTTTATAAATGTATAAAAGGCAATGCAAGATGTTCTAAAATAAATGTAAAAGGTGGTGAAAAAAGCCTACGGCTGGAACAAATTTAATATCAAAATATTTCTAAGAATGACTATTAGGCTGCATCAACTTTAAGCAAATGTAAATTAAATAAAGGAAATATTTCTATTATAGTTACTATTACTCTAAAGTATGTATCTTAAGGAATTCAGTTTTACTTAAAACAGAAAATCCTCATTAACTAAATACAGATAAAAATTAAAACGTTTTTTAATTTCAAATAAAAAAAACTATGAAGATATTTCACATCTATACATAAAAAACAAACAACAACAAAAACAAAAAAAAAATGTATTCAAGCATGGAGTCAAACACATATTTGTATGCACATATGTACATACATACTTAAAATCAATTTGTAGATATGTATGTACACATAATATCAAATTCCTTATCAATACTCAAGTATTTATTAGATCTTGACAATCACACTTACATATCTACATCATAAAAATATATGAACAACGCAAACCATTAAGTCAGAGCACATGCCCAAGCTAAACGACCTTATTATGGACAGAGAAACTATAAATTCCCATGATCGTATGAAAAGAAGTTCAGCCAAAGAAGCCGGACGTAGTTAAATAAACAAAATCTGTAATATAAACAAATTTTTCACAGGCAGACTTTAAAGCTGGACAATTTTAAGAATGAGAAAATATAATGCAGTCTTAAATATAAAAACATACTAGGATTAAAAAAAAAGTTCTGATATATGCTAATATATCAGATGTCCAAATGTCTGGCATGACACACAAAGAGGTGATGACGTAATACACAAACACAAACATACATAATGAAATTTTATAATATTATGCAATTCATACACACACACACACACATATACACATACACACATACGCACACACATACATACATACTCACATACACACACATACACATTTCCACAATTCTCTGTTGGTATTACGATATATGGTGAAATTCATATACACAGCAACACCCAGAACAAAATCTCTAGCATCAGTTTGTAATACAAAGGTACGAGAAAAATCGGGACACGTAAAAGTAGATGCTTCTATAAGTTTTGGTGTATGTCTCCAAAAAATATTTCCTATAATTGTTACATTAAATTAAAATATACTGAAATAAAAATATCATTACCCCTATTCAAAAAATCTGCTTATTAACCTGATTTGATTCAAAACATTTAACATCTGAAATTCACTTGTACATATAAAACCTATGCCAACACAATATTTTCTATCTGCATAAGAATAGCAACGTCAATAGCCTAGAAAACATATACACATTCATTTGTAAATACCCTGAAGGAAATGTCGATGGTGAAAATGTACTGAGTCGCTTTTGACTTTGTCACCAGTACTACTCTCTAATTAATCCCCATACAATACTTTGTGCTATAGACATTTAGCATGTGCTTGTCATGGAAAATCTACTAGTAACACTAAAACAATTGACTAAATAGTGACTACATAGTTTTTATGGGAACATGGAGACATACTAACCAGACATTTAGTGGTACATTTCCATACCTTACGTACATACAATTATATGAATATTGACAAGTTGTTGAAAAGCCACCAGAAATACACCACATTTGTTTCTCTCTTTCTTTTATACTGACGAATAGAAAAGAAATTGTAGACAATGTACCTACTACTAGAGTTTTAGTGTTGACATAGAGACATTTGGCCCCAGTCTGACTGCAGGGTATGTATGAAAAACTCTCGCAGGCCAAACAATACACATAAGCAATGATATTCTTCAAAGTAAAAAAAGATACAATCACATACATTAATACAACATACATTATCAAATACATTCCCTACCCACTTCCATTCACAACATGGTTGCCACTCTCTGTAGGTATTAGATTATTTCCCCAGAGATCGCAAACATAAATGCAATACAGTAACCCTACATAAGCATACCAACGATAACTCAAAACAGCTACCCAAAGACTATCAAATAACAAAATTTATTTATATTTATTTATATTTATTAAATACTAGTGTTTTGTTTTTTAAATAATGTGGTTAACATTTTATACTGATAACAAATACGAGTAGTATTAGGGATATTAATATATACCGCAGTAAATGAATTTTATTTATTAAATACTAGCAAAAAAATCACAGACTTTCGTAAACCGCCCTAATGTAGTTTAATTCATATTGTATTAACCCTCTAACTTCAACAAAAATAACATCCACCACGACTTCACTTTAAGCAAAACCGAACACGCTGCCGCCTCATAACACAAAATATCATAGAGTCGAATTTAACCCCAACGACCGTTAAAGGGTTAAGGTATGCACATTTTTTTTTTTTCCTTTGCACGGTGGTAACACTGACCAACACCCGACCCACATCCACTAAATTTCATGGGTGGTAACACTGGTCGGCATGAGCCAACATTTTGTATGGAAAAAGTGGTCCAGAGGGAACGTAAACATACTACTGAAATCGTTTAAAAAAATAGGCAATACCTGATATATGTAACAACCGTAATGGCTACTTGTTGGTCAATCGCAATTAAAAAAACCTTAATAGATATATTTAAAAAAACAATAATGTTTTTGCAGCTTATTTGTATGAAAGTGCATATAAAATTTTCGTAAATCAACTTAAGCGATAGTGCTAAAAGTCCACAGATATGTACATTCGTTTTGATTTAGATTATAGAAAAACATTTATATTGAAAGCAAAAACAAGTTTTCATATTTAGTTATTGTTTTCAGTATAAATTCTCTAACATCAACTTAAAAATAAATGACAAAAATTCTTTCGATTTTTATTTCATACTAGTATTAAAATATTGTTAACTTTAAAGACAAATGTTTAATGATATATTATCAACATAAAAACTTTTAAAATGCATAAAATTTGTTATTAAAGTAATATTTATTAAAAAAAATTATTTATTTTACCAAAAAATTTTAGATCCCGAAATCTCGAAAATCCCGGGATCCCGAAAATCCCGTGATCCCGAATATCCCGGGATTTTTGGGATCGGGATTTATAAATCCCGAATCCCGGGATTTCTAAAAATCGATCCCGATTGGCATCCCTACTATGCATACATAAAATAATATACATACATAAATAACAGGAATTCAGTTTTTTGTACATATGTATGTAGCTCTATATTTTCTGGTGTGCCTCAGGGTAGTATTCTGGGACCAGTCTTGTATTTAATATATACTTGTGATATGCCTGTGAGCAATAACATCCACACTTCTACATTTGCCGACGATACAGCCTGTATGAGTATGCACAAAAACCCTGATGAGGCATCCCGCAATCTCCAAGCACACATTACCCAGCTTGAAAGATGGTTGAACTTATGGAGAATTAAAGTAAATGAACAAAAGTGTGTTCATATAACGTTTACCCTTAGAAAAGATACCTGTTCCCCCATTCGAATCAATAATCAAAATATTCCTCAACATTCTCAAGTGAAATACCTTGGCATACACCTTGATCGAAGGCTTACATGGCAACATCATATTGACGCTAAACTAATTCAAATGAAACTTAAGTTAACTCAAATACATTGGTTGATTGGCAGAAATTCAACACTCAGTCTAGACTGCAAACTTTTGATATACAAGTCGCTTTTAAAGCCAATATGGTGCTACGGAATTCAGCTATGGGGCACTGCTTCAGCTTCAAATGTGGATAGAATCCAACGACAGCAAAATAAAATTTTACGGTTAATAACATCGGCTCCATGGTACATCAAAAATTCAAATATACATCGTGATTTAAATATGCCACTAGTGACTGAAGAAATCGCAAAATACGCAGGTAAATATTTAACAAAACTCGAGTCACATCCTAATCCGCTTGCTCGTAATATCTTGAACTTTACTGGACACATCCGCCTAAAAAAGAGGGACACAAGGGCCCTAATAGTCAGCACTCCAAATGGTACTTCTTGAAAATAACTATCTATTGTGCTTAATACGAAATTTATGTATTATTAATTACTATCACTAAGTTTATGTCCGATACTGGTCGGGCCTAATAATTATATATAGATTTAAGATTTGAATACTTATTGTTAGTTCATATTTTGAAGATACAATAAATAAATATATGTGTGTAAAAAAAAAAAAAAAAAAAAAAAAAAAAAATATGTATGTAGCATGATACAATAATATAAAGGTACAACCGTTCTCTCTTTTCGTCGCCATATTAACCTTCTGACGTTTGTGCCGACAATTTTTTACTCTCAAAATTAATGCTACCTTATTAATTTATGAAATCCGAGTTTTTGATTAATTTTTTGACGTTCTTTTTTATTTATTGAAAAATATTGAAGAATATGTATTTAAATTATAATTATAAAAAAAATTTACATCAGCATAAACAATTCAAGGGAAATTACCAACGGAAAAGCCTCTGAATCAAGGGTGGGACTTTCTCTTCATACTTTTCTGGCTTTTTGCTTTACATCAGGTGCGTCCAAGTGATATGCACAATGTGCAAACTTTTTTAAAAGAGCGAGAGCACAATTGCCAATCAGATCTCGGCGAGAACAATGCTTCCTCTTAATTTGAAAGGAAACAACAGCACACTTAACAGCTTTCAAAGCTGTTTGCCTCAAATACAATCATCAGAGTATGCCTGCTTAGAGCCTAAAATTATAAGCAAAAGGCCACCCGCGGGCACTTCGTTATGCTCTGTTTTAAACATACATATGTATGTATATATAAACGAATAAACGTATCATGGGTTCTAAGCACTCATTGGAATCATGAGCATTTTTGCTAAATGTTCGCCCATGCTCGTCAATGACACGCCTGTGTTAAAATCATGCGTTCTGCACCTAAATTGAACCAATTCATTAGCAATAGAACCCATGCATTAACTATTTCTTTTGCATGTCTTTTTTTGTTCAGATTATTCAGATGTAGCCCATCAAAAAATCATTAATTCGTACTGTAAGCTGCAATAAATTTGCACACGAAGTGTATGTAAATGTGTATTATATGCATGAAACACGCTCATCCATTCTACATCATATTATACACATGCATATTTCGTTATCCACGTATCCAATTAATACAACATTTAAAAAAGTGTGTATTAAACCATAATTTCTAAACTTAAAATTACACATTTCCAAAAACATTCCTAAAAAAAAGTTCCCCGTAATTTCGTGTGGCAACGTTTTCCTCTCTCTTTACAAAAAAACAGTAATCAAACAATTTTGGTAAAAGTCAAAATTAATTTTATACGTCAAATGTGGTTGTACCCATGATATAAATATAGAAGGTACTTCCATTCTCTCTTTGTTTTTAAAAAATAAGTATTTTTGAAGTTTGTTTTTTGAGAGAAATTAAAAAAATGTTCCCACATCGTAAAAAATATAAGTCTTCCCCTATAAATTTTTTACAAAAATGTGGAATTATCTCAACAAAATTTTGAAAATAAATAAACTGATATACATGACTACACATCTGTGAAGTTTAAAAAGTGTTTATGTAATAGCTTGGCGCATCTGTTTAAGTTTTCTGCCTAAAATAAGTATTTTAACTATATTTTCATCCAAATTGATTGATGATTTTGATTAGTTGACAATGAATTTTCATTAAGTTTAACAAATATTGATTAATATTACATCTTGTATAATCTATATAATGCTCTTCTTGTTGATTGTGCCATGTTTTTCTAAAAAAATGACTTAATTACCCGATCAGATCATTTTGGCAAGTCTATTTCACAGATTTTGCAGGCTCTTAGACACTGTTGGCAAACACCAGATAATGTAGAGGACTAAAATATGCTACATTAATATTTTTACAATGATATTTTGTACATCTACAGTTTGCAATATGTAGCTCATTTTCGCTTTTTTTTTAACACCACAATACATTTACAATGCATTTCATTGCTTTTAAAGGTAATAAAACATTTATCATCACATTTTTTTTAAATTGTTTGAATTTATAAAAAAAACTTCTGAAATAATTTTTCAATAAAATTTTCAAACAAACAGGAAACAGAGGGGAAATATTAAATTAATACGGTAGCACGATTTTACTGGAAACTTCAAAATACCTATCCTTGTCAGAAGGTGAATGTCAAGAAAAAATGAGAGAATGGAAGTACCTTCTATATTTATATCATGGTTGTACCTTTATATTATTGTATCATGGTATGTAGGTTTTATAAAGATACTAAAATAACTTTTATTTGACAAACATTTGCTACTGCAAAGATTATATATGTAAGATCCATTTATAAATTTAAACTTTTGTGCAAAAATTATTAAATAATTGGGGAGGAATAAATATTTCAACCCCAAGGCACAATTCTACTCGTATGTTCTTGATCTTTTAGCATCATTGTTAATCAAAATGTTCGTTCAATATTCGGTAGATTTCAGACCTTGTTCGGTAGAATTGGTAAATCGTTAAATTCACAAACATATTCGGTAGAATTGACCGAATATCGGTAGAAGTGTGCACACTGATTATGGCACTAAAGGTTCAATTAAACGTCCCATAACCATAACCATACAAAACAGCTGTTCGAATCAAACTTTTGGCCAACATTGTAGGTCTGTTCCAGATGCATAACAAAACAGTCCGAACTTGTACAAAGTAATCCAAAAGCGTTCCAGATAGCAATTTTTGTGCAATTTTGACAGCGAATGAGAGAGTAATTTTTTTCATTTCCTGTACAAACTAGTACGAACTTTTTCTTCTGGGTAAGTTCGGACAAGAATTGAATAATCAGCTGTTTTTTGTTTACATATGAAACTGAAATATTAATCAGAAAATTTGCATATATAGAAAAAAAGTTTATACACACAGATTTTTTAAAAATCAAACTAGAAGGTTTTTGAAATAAACCATAAGTTGTAAGTACATTTGTGCTTATTTTTCCATTTCTTTAATATAAAAAAAATTATTTTTATGATTTTTAAATAACTCACGTAATTTCTACTTTTTTGGAGATTTTTTCATTTACTTTTTACAGCTGTTGCCAATGATGCAAATTTTATGTTTTTATAATGTTATGTTAATATGTTATGTTTTATAATGTTATAAAAAGTAAGCAGCACTAGTATTTCAATATGGTCAATTATGGTTTTTTTTGTTCCAGCAATTTTGGATAACTTTTGCACATTCAGAGAGTAATTTTCTTTTTACTCTCATTAGTCCGAACTTTAACAAAATCTTGTGGAACACACCTTGTATTTGATTATAGGTGACTCACTATAACGCAATAGCCATAACCATGACCATGGAAACCATGTGAATTTTGGTTTTTCGCTGTAACCATAAACAGCTGTTTGCTGGTTAGACATATTTGTTGTCGAATTTTTGTTGTCTATGCCTATGTTTGCCAGTGATGCCAACTTTTTCAGAGCAAAAAGCACTGTTCGTTCATAAAAAAGCACTAAATGCCATAACTATGTATGTGGGATTGTATGTACAGGAAAAAAATGTTAATTCAAATTCAATATTTCCTCTTTTATATATTAAATAAAATCATCCAGTATAGTCGAAATATCAAAATTCTTGAATAAAATTTAAGTGGAAAAGTTTCGAAATTTTGGTCCTTAGCGAGTGAGTGCCTAAGTTATATTTTAAAAATAATTCATTGCGCTAAAACTTCTTTCGATCTCAGTATTTGAAAATGGTAATGTTAATGGTAATATAGCAAAAATTTTGTGTTCGAAATGGACTATTATTAGCTAAATTTCTATAATTATGAACTTCAATTCAAAATTGATCAGTTCTGAGCAAATTTTCCATTTATGTAGTCTTAAATTTGTAATGCTTCGTTCTTCTGTATTTCTTCAACTTCACCATATTTGTTATTATATTCTTTATATTCACTTCTCGTTGTACCTTCATAGTGAACAGACGTGTTAACGGAGTTTTTTTTCATACATACTAAACAAACAAAATCATAAAAAAATATTCGTAATACATATTGACTTTAATAAATAAGCTTTATTTCAGAGGTTCTCACAAGCTCTTTCTTCGGGGACCCCTTCAGAAATTTTAATAGTAGCACGGCCTACCGCAATGCGAAATATACGTTTTACATTTATTATACAAAAGCCATATTACTAAATCTTATTAATATTAACTTTTGAGGAATCATAACAATATGAATCATAATAATATGATGACCATCAGGGGTAAAGGTTCCCTGATGATCTGCATTAGCAACAGTGAAATGCGCATAGGATCCAGCTAAACCCCTCAGTAATCAATTTAAATGTATTTTTAATACAAAAGTTATTTTACTAATTAAGTAAAATAATAATTTGGGATTATTAGTGCGTTAATAAACGTTAAACTTAAATTGTAGCAATTCCCAAAAATAAAGCACTAATTATAACAATATTTGTTTAGCTCTTCGCGGACCCCTTGGAATATTCATACGGACCCCCAGGGGTCCGCGGACCCCCATTTGAGAACCGTTGCTTTATTTGCTTTGCAAATATTTTTTTACATATAGAAATAACAAAAACAAAAAAAAATCCGTAAACAAGAAAAAACAAACAAAGTGCCCTTGAGGAATACTCTATATGAGTACCTCAAAGGAAAGAAATTGTGAAGTGAGTTATAACGGCAGAAATGCCTATTTTACTGTGAGTTCTGATGCTCATAATGATAAGAATAAAAATAAAAAAATCTGATGATAGACTTGCTGTGAGTTCTGAAGCTCTTAATAAAAATCAAAAATCTGATATAGACTTTTTCTAACCACAGTTTCGTCAGCGATCAACTTCGTTTTGTCCAATGCCAACTAGTGAATCGTTCACATTATTGCCTAGTACTTCTACATTTAACTCAGCGATATCATCCGCTTCGGGCTCGGGGTCATCACTTAACCAAGTTGTCACTAAAGATAAGAATATCCCAAAACCCAAGGTCCAAGTCGGAATGGACAAATATATCACAATTTTAAAGCGCGGGCGAAGCCCAAATTCATCAAAAATTTCATCGGTTCCCAAGATATCCAGTGATAACGACGTCGCAGCAGTTAACCGTCAAAATCGTTTTTCAATATTGCAAGCTAATAACGACCAAGTCGCTGTTTCATCCAAAAATAACTTCCAAGCCACCATCAATATACCTGAGAGAAAAAAATTCGAATGCCCTTATTAAAAAATTAGTCTCGGCCGTTGGTGAGAACGCATTTCACGTTATTCCAATAAAACGTGGTAAAATTGATGAAACGAAAATTCAAATATACGAAGAAAAAGATTTCCGCAAAATTATTACTGACTTCGAAAAAAATAAAACAAATTTTTATACTTATCAGCTTAAAAGTGCTAAAGGTATGCAGATCGTATTGAAGGGCATTGATGCTTATGTTAATCCCGAAGAAATAAAAGATGCACTCATCATACAAGGATTTAAAGTAAAAAGTGCTACTAATATAATCAATAGAGAGAAGATCCCCCAGCCTCTATTTCGTGTTGAACTGGAGCCAAATGATATACAGTTGAAAAAAACGAGACACATCCAATTTATAGCCTGAAATACCTTTTATAACGAAAAATTACAGTTGAAGAGAAACAAAAGCGTTCAGGTCCCGTACAGTACCACAATTCCCAAGAATATGGTCATACAAAAACTTACTGCAATTTACCTACAGTTTGTGTTATCTGCGGTGAATTGCATGGTACTGCTAGCTACACTAAGCCAAAAGATCAAGCAGAAAAAATGCAGTAATTGTGGTGGTAATCACACCGCTAACTACAGAGGATGCCCTGTATATTCTTTTGTTAAACAGGCTATGGGTCAAAAATCTAAATTAGCTACAGTTCAATCAGCAAACGCTTACTCCGCCACTCTTCCTCAAACTAGCCAACTAGTTACTTCACGTGTATCGTATGCCGATGCTGCTAAGACTAGTTCTATTCCCACACAAAATGTTCCACCGCAAAATAAGTCAACGAATGCAAACTCTAGCTTTAACTTTAGTCGTCTTGAATCTACTATTGAGAATCTGGTGCTACCTATAAACAACTTTACAACAAATATGACTAGCATGATGAAAGAAATGCTGAGAATGCAGAATACTCTGCTTCAAGCATTAGTCAACAAACCATGAACACGTTAAAAATATGTTTTTGGAACGCAAACGGCATTCGCCAACATAAAAATGAACTTGAGCACTTCCTCACGGAAAAAAGTATTGATATAATGTTGGTCTCTGAGACTCACTTGACTTCGAGAAGCTGCTTTAAAATAAATGGTTACAATCAATATGATTCAAAGGACCCGAGAGGGAGAGCATGCGGCGGATCAGCAATTCTAATTAAGTCAAGACTCAAGCACTATATCCTTGAGAACGTTAGTGAAGAATATATGCAAGCAACGAATATTTTCGTAGAAAATTTTTGTGCGAATTTCGTGATATCATCAAATCATCATCATCTGATGATATTGAATTTAATATTGCAAATCTTAACGAAAATATTAAACAGGCTGCTGAACATGCCACTACCTCCTATCCGCAGACTGGCTTTAATAGAATTTATTCTACGGTAATTGAACGTCTTGTATGTGAAAAAAGGAGAGCTAGAAGAGAATGGCAACAACACCGATCACCCCTAAATAAAATCAGACTTAAAGTATGTACTAAACGACTCAAAGAGCTGCTATCGTCGGAAAAGATTGCATTACTGGAAAAGTATTTAGAAGGTCTTGATGTAAAGTCAACATCTAATTACTCTTTATGGCGCGCTACTAGAAATCTTAAATCGCCACTGCGTACTTCGACCGGAGGCTGGGCAAGAAGCGATAGTGAGAAAGGTAACTTATTTTCTGAGCATTTAAGATCTGTATTCACTCCCAATTTATGTACGGGTGCTGCCGATTTACCGAGTGTAATCTCTCTACCCCCTCGTCCCTTAAGGTTTAAGATGCGTGAACTACAAAATATAGTTGTTGAGCTCGACCCGAAGAAAGCTCCGGGTATTGATGGCATTAGTAACAAGATGCTGATGAATTTGCCTCATATTGCAATAAGAATTTTACTATTTATTTTTAATGCCATTTTACGAATGCAGTATTTTCCACATAACTGGAAACTTGCCAAGATTAAAATGATTCCAAAGCCAGGCAAAGATCTTACCAAGGCTGAGTCATATATGCCTATAAGCTTACTTTCAACAATTTCAAAGCTTTTCGAAAAGCTGCTCATGACTAAATTGTCCACAATTTTAGCTGATAGTGGGTGCAACCCGGAGCATCAATTTGGCTTTAGAAGTCAGCATAGCACCATTGAACAAACGCATAGATTGGTCCAAGTTGTAAGAAGAACATTTGAGGAAAAGAAGTATTGTTCTGCTCTCTTTATTGATGTTTCTCAGGCATTTGATAAAGCATGGCACGAAGGCCTAGTTTTAAAATTGAAGATATACCTACCAATAAACATACAAAAGCTTTTGGAAAGTTATATTATTTATAGGAAGTTCACTGTTGTGGAAGGAGAGTTCACGAGTATGCCCGAATCTATATCTTCCGGTGTGCCACAGGGTAGTATTCTGGGGCCAGTTTTGTATTTAATATACACTTGTGATATGCCTGTGAGCAATAACATCCACACTTCTACGATGATACAGCCTGCATGAGTATGCACAAAAACCCTGATGAGGCATCCAGCCATCTCCAAGAACACATTACCCAGCTTGAAATATGGTTGAACTTATGGAGAATTAAAGTAAATTAGCGAAATTGTGTCCATATAACGTTTACGTTAAGAACAGATACTTGTTCTCCCATTCGAATCAACAATCAAAATATTCCTCAACATTCTCAAGTGAAATACCTTGGTATACACCTTGATCGAAGGCTTACATGGAAATATCATATTGACTCTAAGTTAACCCAAATGAAACTTAAATTAACTCAAATATATTGGTTAATTGGCAGAAATTCAACACTCAGCCTAGACTGCAAACTTTTGATATACAAGTCGCTTTTGATGCCAATATGGTGCTATGGAATTCAGCTATGGGGCACTGCTTCAGCTTCTAATGTCGAGAGAATCCAACGAAGGCAAAACAAAATTTTAGGGTTAATAACATCGGTACGTTAAAAATTCAAATATACATCGCGATTTATATATGCCACTAGTGACTGAAGAAATTGCAAAATACGCAGGCAAATATTTAACAAACCTCGAGTCACATCCTAATCCGCTTGCTCGTAATATTTTGAACTTTACTGGACACATTCGCCTAAAAAAGAGGGACACAAGGGCTCACAGCACTCCAGATGGGACTTCTTGAAAATACTTTTATTTTTTTCCTTTTGACTATCACTACTTATGTATTATATATAACTATTACTAAGCTTATGTCCGACACTGGTCGGGCCTAATTATATTTTTAGATTTAAGACTTGAATGCGTATTGTTAGTTCATATATGAAGATACAATAAATAAAAAATCATGTATTAAAAAAATATATATAAATAACACATATGTATGCATATTTTAAATTAAAGTTTATAAAATTTCTTTTGTAAATTGTTCTTATCTTAATTTTTCGCAAACATCATTAGGAGTATTTTCACATCACTTTTATAACTTTTAATTTTACAAACCGAACGAACTTTAAAATAATTTCAGTAAAATTCATTATTTTAGAATTTTTGACATACATATGTAGATTAGATGTCGCACTCTAGCATATATGTTAGAGTAGAGCAACTATAATCGCTGTGTTAGAAAAAAAATGTTGTTTGTGTTAGTTTCAGTCATTCATTTCTTGTAGGGCTTGGTTGGTATGAATCTTTTCATTTGATTAAGATTTCTAAATATGAAATTACATACAGTCATTCATAGATAATTCTAACTGTATTTTCCGCAGCCAAATTTGATTTTAAAGCCAAATTTGATAAAAGGTGAACAACTTTATGCTAAGGGAAATAATATGTATTGCATGAAAATACCACACTGAATTGCTATCATCAAATAATGCTTTTGATTTAAGTTCCCATGAAGTTCCCAAAAAACCCATTTGTGTTTTCTGCAATCAGTTGCTCATCTGCCGAATGAATCATTGAATGTCAACAAATGATGTAATAATATCCGAGCTTTTACCACAAAAAAATACCGATTTTCGGAGGAAAGTTGATATTGCTGAAAATATGAATGAATGAAGCTTGTTCTAAGGATGATAAGATGAACCCATTTAAGCAAATGGACAAATTGGCAAAAATATATTCAGATTCATCAGTTGCAAAGTCTGCGAGTTACACCTTAGTTCTTTATCTATATAAAGTAAAATTAAAAAAAAAACATATAAAGCATAAAAATAAATAAATAAGTACTCGTATTACGAAAAAATTATCAAATAGACTATACACTTCTCAGTCCATGCTGTCTACTTTAAATTTATTTCAAAACGATTTGGAAGAATGGATTCCAAGTAAAAAACTTATTAATAAATAGAAATGTACAATTTCAAAAGAAAGGGTAAAGAATAATGTTATCCTCTTCAGAATCGAATTTTAAAATTTTTATCAAAACTTTATACATATGGTTAAATAAATTTTTTTAATTATGCTGGTTGTTAAGTAAATAAGTGATTTTTTTTATTTAGTTTTATTATTAACAGATTTTATGATTTTTTTTATATAATAGCTATCTATACTACGTTTATACAGGTCTTATTTGGAAATGGAAGCATATATGAAGACTGTGAGTCAAATAAGCAATTATAAAACTAAAAATTTCTTTTTCTGTATACATACATACATCGCATCCCCAGCAATAAGTAATTGCTCTCGTGAATTAGTAAGTTACATTTTTTACTTGCAAATAACACGTGCGTACGAGTATAAACGTAGTATATGAGTTCTCATAAAATTAATGTTTTTGTACTTCTTATACATGAGAAATTGTTGTTGTTTGTTGTTTATTTTAAATAAAAATAAGTTAATAAATATGCCTGTTTCTTTAATTTTTCTTGATATTTAAGTTGCCCCTTTTTTTCTTTGAAATCCCCTTTTTGTGCCACTTTTTTTTTTGAAAATCCCCTTTTTGTGCCCCTTTTTGAAATTTTTCAACGATAACGCTGCTTGCACCATTATCTACAGCAGCAGCATAACCCTACAGCTGTATGTGAGACACGGATAGAAATGATGGTACAATTGAAGCACAGCCGCGAATAACGTTGTAAAAGACAATTTTAAAAAAACCAGTTTTTTCACAGATTAACATTAAGATATCTCTCTTGCGTTGTTCAAACATCAAACCATCCAAAATTATGCATCTTATCGCCGTCAAAATACAATTACAAATCGGTCAGTCAGTGCAAAACTTTGTAAGTAACTAATAAAATCATGTAAACGAAATTGTCGAAAATAATTGATAAATGTAGCAGAGATATAAAAAGAAAAGTTAATGCTAGTTATCATTATTTTCGATAAGCTAAAAAAATTTAAACGAAATAAACAATCTTGCTTAAAAATGCGTTTTTTGGCTCTCCTGAAAAATTATTATTTTGTCACTTAAACCGTTATTCGCGGCTAACCTTCAATTGTACTTTTTATGGTACATTTTTGACCTCGTTGATACCGTGGTACTACCGCGAGTTACTTGGTACAATTTAAAAATGCCAATATTTCATTAATTTTGCCTATGTTGTCTTTAATTTTTTTTGTGTGTTTTATTTTAAACAGTTAGCTTCTCTGTTTTTGTTGCAATGCTGTTGTCAAGAAAAAATTCATGTACCAGGTGATGTCAAGTCAGCAACAAAAAAATATGTCTAGTAGTTTGTCTGTACCTGTTAACTTGATAGCACCTCGTACATGAACTCGCCTTGTGGCTGTGGATATATATTTATTTTTGCTAACTACATATCGCTCCTTTACTTCGATAGTGTGTTTTCGGTTTTATCATGCATTTTTTATGCGCCTAACTTAGATTTTATAGTGCATGAAAATAACAGGCCTGTTAATAAGCAAAATTTTGTAAAATAACCGATCTCTAACAAGTCTGATCTACGACTGTACCCTTATGAATGTAATATTTAATATTTTTATACCCTTTACCAAAAATGGAAAAGAGTATATATAGGTTTGTCATTCCGTGTGTAATTTCCATAATATTCATATGCTACCCATAAAATATATATATTATAGGTCCTTATGAACAGCGATGCCAACTTAGCGCCTTTCGCGCTAGTTTTAGCGCGTTTTAACTATGCCAAACGCGCTTTTTTTCGTCTTAGCGCGTTTAATAAAATAAGCGCTAAACTAGCGCGTTTTAATTAAAGTTAAATATATCATTTGAGTTCAATATCTTTTTACTTTTTTGTATAAATTTAACAAAATGTAACTTTTTGCTTAAATTCGTTAATAAATCAGTACCCCATTTCTGTAACTTGTGAGAAGTTCTCGCATCGAGAAAAATTAAATAATTATATTGGTTGTCCTATTTTACACAGGGTTACTCACATAAAAATTTATATAAACTTACAAAAAATATCAACAAATACAGTTTTTTTCTTACTCACCCTGTTTTTCACAGGATGATAACAATTTTTTCGATTCGAAAAGTTCTCACATTCCTTACAGAAACGAGGCACAGATGTTGCAAATAAAATTCCCTTGAGTGTGGTTAGAGTTAAGAACGCATTTTAATATTGTAAATGGCAAATGTTTTGAAATTTCACAGTTAAAAATATGTACTCGTAGTCGTGACCCAAAAAATGTATATAACTTATTAAGCATCTGTTCTTTTTGTACTTCACAAAGCATTTGAATCGCAACACTATTCGATAATTTATATAAGTTGTTACAAAGTTTGACAAATAAAATTAAAATCAAAACTACGAATTTCGAATATTTGGAAGGCGAGACAGATTCTGTATTAAATGATTTTAGTTATTTAGGATATATGTAATTTCGAAGAAGTAATATTGCATAATCTGAAAAAGAGTTACTAAAAAATTAATTGTACTCGTATTTACTAATACATACATCGACCTTTATTAAAATTTAATTTAGCGCGTAGAAAAATAGCGCGTTATGACTTTAAATTGTTGATAATGTTGTAACTTAGCGCGTTGTAGCGCGTTTTGAGAAGGGGTATAGCGCGTTTGGGTTATAAATAGTTGGCATCGCTGCTTATGAATAGCGAACACGAATAAGCGATGTCCGTCTGTCCGTCCGTTCGTCTGGTGTACATGAAATCAGTTTTCCGAAGCTCCCAGAAAACCTAGAGACTTCGCTCTTGGACTGGTGTATCAGAAATGGTCCAACTTAGATTGGAAAACTGAAACTTGATTTTGACATATAAAAGTAACTAGATAACACAATTTTTTTAATTTTTTTGTTAAATAAAATTATTTTATATTTCAGTACGAATAAAATTTGTATTAAAAATATGAAAAACTTAAAAAAAATCAAAAAGGCGTTTCCAGGGTTGGGACTTTAACTTTTTTGTTATATAAAAATAGCCTACTAAAACTAATTTTTCCTTTTTATCTATAAATTTAAAATATCTTAAATTCTTAAAAGAAAAAGATTGGTGTAAGAAATCAGAAAAATTTTAAATTATGATTCCAGGGTTGGGAAACGTACACTTTTTGTGATATACAAAATTAACTAGGTGTAATAATTTTGTTTTATATTTTTATTTATAAATACATTTTATGTTTTGGAAGGAAAAGTTGGTTATAGAAAATTTTAAACATAAAAGCCACAGCTCCACAGCTGGAAATTTGGGTACAGTGTGTAGACCTTTGGCCGCTACAACAACAAATACATGAGAGTTAAAAATTAAAGGGTGTTCCAAAACGAGCAACGAAAAATGTTAAAATCCATGTAATATACATACAATTGTATGTATATACACTTGAAATTTGTAAGGTTAGTGTATTTTCATACAGACTACAACAATTAATACTAAAATTTAAACAATTTTAAATTAAAGGGTGTTCCATCAGTTTATGCAATTTTGACAACTTGCTGTATCTTGGAAACCGTAAGAGCAAAACTCTTGAAATTTTCAAAAACGGTAAAACTAAAAAATCAAAAAATTATAAAATCTCCAAATCGAAAAAAATTGCCAAAAACAAAAAATATTGCTAAAACAAAAAAGCACCAAATTAGAAAAATTTCTAAGAGTAAAATAAATCGCGAAAAACCGGAAAAATCGCCAAAATGAAAGTGTGTGTGTGTTTTTGAAAGTCTGTGCATAAAGTAAGGTTTGTGACTGTTGAAATTTGTGGTTGAAGTCTACTGATGATTTGGTTCAAGCGCCAATGAAATACGTATATAGACATCCTAAACTACCAGCAAATAAATTTCAATTATTGTACACTCAAAAAAGTTTTACATTAACTGTTTGTAGTTGTTTCAGAAGTTTACCGTAAAGTCAAACTTAAATGAAAATGCAGTTGTCCTACGAAAAAAATTATATTTTAACTTTTTATGTATGTTGCTTAAAAAACAACTACAAAATTAAAATGATTTTTCGTGCAGTCAAAATGTTCAGTTATTTTCAATTGTTAATAAATATTTCTAAAATATCTAAATTATAAATAAGTTTATTTTTTTTTTAAGAAAATAAATGATTTTTTGTTTAATTTACATATTGTGCTAGTTAAAAAATTAACATTAAAAAATAATTGAAAAACTCTCTTGATTCAAATGAAATGTAAGCGAAAGGGTTTTTAAATAACATTTTACTTGTTTCAAACGATTTTTCATTTATTTCCCCTAATAATTTACCTACATAATATTTTGAGTGTATGTATACTTCGGACGGTGCCATATGCAATAAAGCATGTGAAATAATTCAATTACTGCATAAGACATTTCCAGGTCGTGTACTCTCTCGTTTTGGTGAACAATCCTACAATGACGTGTGCATTAAAACAGCAGATTCAACGCTGCATCAACGAAGTTCATACGCATTTATGTAATCTTACAACACTAGTTCTATGCGAAACGCGTGTCGGCCGCACTGCTTTACTTTGTACTGAGACTTATAAATAAAAATTCAGTTTTTATTCTTTGTTCGTTATTAAATTCATTAATAGTTCAATTTATTGTTTGTAAATATTATTAATAATTGAAAAGCTAAAATTTTTCATATTTTTAACAACTTTGTTATTGCGCATAAAATGCCTTTTTTATAATAAAAAAAATTGTTTTTCTTAAATTATACATAAAATAATTGCAGTTAGTTTTTGAAAAAAAAAATCTTACATAGTACATACATACATATATAATGCAGTTCCAGTCAAAAGTATTTACACATAACATGATTTTTGCCAACTCTTTTATTTATCAGTTTAAGGCCCCATTAACTTCCTAATATTATTACAAGTTAACTTTAACCCTAGAACTATCGATAAGGTTTGTCCTACTGGCAACTTTCAAAGTGGACTTGAAGTTGACATATTTTCTGCTGAATGTATGGTTAACTTTCACAACAGGTTTATGTCAGATAATCAAATTCAAATTATTTGAAATTCTAAACAAGACGTTATTCAATAAATCAATATATAACTCAAAATAATCAGCCCAATGATGTATATTGAGGGAAAAAAAGTAATAAAGTAATACGTGGCATCACTACAGTACGAAGCTCGTTGTTTTGCTTGTTTGTTGACATTTTGTTTCTCAAAAGAGTAAACAAAAAAATCAATCATTCTCTATACAAAAAAGTGAGCAGAAATAAGTGAATGCAACTCAAGGCCATTCACGTTTGTCAAAACAAACTAATTACTCCTCAAGACGGTTTGCAATTGCGGAACGAATTCCGCAAAGTTCCTTTTAGAAAATCGTTTCACACCATTCCAATTAAGGCAGAATTAGTTCGTAATTTCTGTTCTGTTGCGAATCAGCTGACTCTTTTTTTATAGAAATCTTATACAACTCGTTCGTTTTTATGTTTCGTTTCGCACCGTTCCAATTAATGCAGAATTAGATTTTACTTTCTGTTCTGGTACGAATCAGCTGACTCTTTTTTGTTTATAGAAATCTTCTACAAGTCGTTAGTTTATCAGCAAAAAACAGTTTTAAATTACGCACTGTGTAAATACTTATGACTGAGACTGTACACAAAAAAAAAAATTAAAAAATGTATTGACAACTTTGTTGAGTAAAAAAAATCTTAAGCCAAAGAACTATTTAAAAATTATTTTATTATTAAAACAAAAAATCTATTTATTTTGGGAGTTGTGTGTTTCATTAGTTGCAGAGTTCATTTAGTTGCTTTTGTGCTACATATACTTATTGCTATCATATCATCTCTCTGAACGAATCCCTCAATGATTTTCACTTTAGGTTTGACTTAATAAAACTTGGCACAAAATGGTATACAAAATTATAAACCGTAAAAAATTAAACAGAAAAAAGTCTATGTTTTAATTTAAAAATACGAAAATTACAAAAAACAGAGTACAAAATGTAAAATACGATACAAAAATATTAAAACATATAAATTATTTTATAAGATTAGCAAATCTGTGGCAATAAGGAAAAAGTGCTTAAGTCATATTTCACTGTTTTGCAGGAGAGCACTTTTAAGCGTTCAAGTCGATTTTTAGAAATTGATTTCTTTTACAGTTAAATTGGGAAATGGAAAATGAGACTAGAAGTCTAAAAAATATAAATCGCAAGTCATAGTGCTATAACTTCCTGGAAAATCGCACAAATTAATTGAGATTTTGTCCAGGGATACTTTCGAATATGCAGATTACGACTTAAGCACTTTTTCCTTTTTGCCACAGAAATAATATGAAATTGGATTAATATACTTTGTAAAGGAGACACAAATTAACATACATTTGCTTATGTAAATTATTGAAGATTTTGTTTTCCTTAAAGGCCATAGAGAGAAACGACTTAAATTTGTGATTGAGTTTAACTATTTCATATCATCATAATAAGGAAAAAAATATATTCCAAGGAGAATTGAGGAATCAGCTGACCTCGTCAGTCCTGATGATAAGCAGCTGTTCGAATTGAACTGCTTTAGACCCCAACTATCAAAATCTGTTTTTTCTAATACGTTTTAAGTGGAAAATAAAAAAATTAAAAGCATCTGCCAAAAATTAAATTGTGCTTTATTTTATGACGGATAGTAAAATTATATTTTACACATATTGTTTTCATATGTACATACATATATAGTAAAATATTTTACAAACATTGGTATCTTAGTCAACTGTTTTTAACAGAAGGGGTTAGTTGAAGCCGTACGAACTGCATGTAGCGACAAGGTCACCTGTTTTTCAATTCGCCTTGCTGTATTCTACTTTTTATACATACATACACAAGGCGTATACATATCAGCTGGAATGACAGCTCAGGTTACTATCAGCCGCTTGCAATTTTTTTTTTGACATCCCAAGTATAAATTTTTTAAAAGGAATTGAGGCGAATCTACTTTATTAATTGGCCGCCATGCCAAATAAATTTGATTACCACAAACAAACTCGTTTCTCTCTGTGCAGGCACATATCGCTCAATTACTTCAATAGTGTCACAACTAAAAAATATATGAAAAAATATTCTTCTCTAAGGAGGTGATGGTACAAGCTATTGATATGAAATTTTGACACAAGATAAAATACGAAATGTCGCATTATTAACTCAAAAAACTCATTTTTTGAGTTATGACACTATTGAAGTAAATGAACGATATGAATCTATTATTTAAATTGCTGGTTTTATAGTTCTCTAAACGAACAAAAATTTAAAATCTATTGTAGGATTATATCTGAAAGTAACTTAACATAATTTTACACATCATTTTTATTATTGAATTTATAATTATTATTGTATTTTTTTTTCTGTAGATGTGTCGTCCTGTTTCTGGCTCTAATGCGGCACAATATTAACCAAATATTTTTTCGAAGCAAGTGTGGCAGTAGGGTTTATCGTTTTGTTCCTTAAATGTACCCTTATTCAGTTGTTTCAAACAGAAGGCACAAACAAAATGTTCCGGATGGAATTTCTTAAACATGGCTGTAATACAGCGACCAGTGATGGGTTTCGAGCAGCCGGCACACAATGAACCACGTTTGGCGTGATAATGGGTTTCACAGTAGGGCAAGCCTTCGTGATCAAAGAATGAGCCACCATGGAAGGGTTGTCGGCAGTCCTGAAAAATTTTAAATGAAATTCGCCCATATTAATATTTTTATTTTCATGTAAATCTTAAGTGTAATGTAAATGTAGATATGAATTAAAGGAAGTATATATAGTTACCTTAATATAAAAAGGCCGTAACTCATTATTTTTCGAAACAGATTTTATTGTATATTTCGATAAAAGAACATGTATCGAAAAATGCAAAAATCTCAATTTCAAAAAATAATAATGAGTTAGGGCCTTTCTACATTAAAGTAGCGATATGCATGTGTGTTCATTAGCCAAATGAAATTACTGAAAAACAACAATTTTAAAACTTAAAATTTTTTAAGTTGAATTTTGATGTCTCTCGGCGGGAGCTAGGTTTTGATTTTAGACTCCTACTTTCTTAGGGTAATATTCTTAGGATTTTGTGTAGCTTTCATTTTTGCTAGACGCCTGTTGATTTTTTTCTCACACGAACAAATTGACCCACTCTACTATCTATATACATATAATGGGTGTTTTTTATTGAGGTATAGAACTAAGTTGGCATCACTTTTTTAACTGGCGGCCATTTTGTCAGCTGTCAAGTGATTAATATTTAGTTTGGTTTGCCATTTCATCATGAACAGGTTGACAAAAGAACAACGCTTGCAAATCGTGCAAATTTATTTCGAAAATAATGGTTCAGTTCGCGAAGTTTACCGCAAGCTCCGTCCATTTTATGGTCGACATAATCGTCCATCAGAGCAATTAATTCGGTTAACCATGGATCGTTTTCGCACTACGTTTACTCTATGTGATAATACGCATCCGCAGAGACGTCGAACAGTGCGCACCGAAGAAACAATTGCCGCTGTAGAGCAAAGTGTTGAAGAGGACCCGAATGAATCGATTCGCCACCGTGCACAGCAATTGGAGCTTTGTCCATCAACTCTATGGAAGATTTTGAAGATTTTGAATGTGGATGAGTTGTGGTTCCAACAAGACGGCGCTACATGCCACACAGCGCACGTCACAATCGATTTATTGAAGGAAACATTCGATGAGCGCATAATTTCGCGGAATGGACCTGTCAATTGGCCACCAAGATCGTGTGATTTGACACCATTGGATTATTTTCTTTGGGGATATGTGAAGTCGCTCGTCTACGCCAACAAACCAGAAACGTTAGGGGACTTGGAAGCCAACATTCGTGGCGCTATTGCCAACATACGGCCCCATATGCTCGAAAAAGTGGTTGAAAATTGGACCTGTAGAATTGGCTTTATTCGAGCCAGCCGCGGCGGCCACATGCCCGAAATCATATTTAAACATTAATGGCATAAAATTATCCTTCCAATAAAGCCAAATTGATGGACATTAAAACGATTTTCTTGTGTTTTATTTCAATTCGAAGTTCTATACCTCTAAAAACAACACCCTGTATATATATTCGTATATATATTTGTTGCTATATTTAGTTTAAAATATTTTTATGATTTTCCTTTACCTTACAATTTCGTTAATTGTATTTACAACAACCGTTGTAGGTTCAAAATCATTTAATTATTTAATTGATATAAAAAAAATTAATTGTATTTCCAAATCTTTTTTGTTTTCTGTGAACTACATGTGATGCAAGTAAATTATTTGACAAAAAAAAATCTATAAATAATGCCTTATTCATAACAAGTATTAGAGTTTTATTGTGCACATTATTTGTATCAAATGCAATTAAAATAAATATTTTAATTTCACAATATACGTGCTTAAAAATCTTAATGTATTATGTTAATTTCTTAAGCTTTGCATGAAAATGTTAAGAATTAGTTTACGCCCTAAGCCGACGATATGCAAGAGTTGCATATGCAGACATCAATACGTGAGCATGTTGTTATAAAAACTACGCTTTAATTTATCTAAAATATAAAATTGTTGGTTTCAAACGGTAGTCTTAAGTGTCGTAGTGTCCTAATCACCCGTATTGCGTATGTCGAGTCGAATATTCGTCTACGAGAATTTTGTATTTGATTAAACAAAGCTTGTACAAGTTTTCTTTATTCTATGACAAAATTCTCGTAGACGAATATTCGACTCGACATACGCGGTACGGGTGAATGTTTTAAAAATTTTGCTTGAAAGAAAAAACAAAAGCATAAACAATTATATTAAAATAATTTAAAACAACATATGACATTTAAGACTACCGTTTGAATCTCCGCAATATGTTTAATAAAAAAAAATAAGTTTTATAGGTAGACTTAAATTAAAATGTAATACAAAAATGTCGAAAAAAAAACTATTGTCAAAATAAGTTTTAGTGAGTTACTTTTATACGCGGGCTATTTACACTATTTACATTTCGGGAACTTGCAACACTATTGTTTTTTAGCATAAACGTACTGATGTACAGGTGTTATTTGTTTTGTTTACAGTGAGTTCAGAAAATCAATTTTACATAAAAAAAATGGATATTTTTAAGAGAAGGTTTTCGTTGGACTACTTTTCACAACTTTCGACGTGGACTATCTCAACAAGAATGTGTCGATGAACTCGGTTCTTTGCATGACGATAAGGCATTATCAAAAACCACAGTATATCGCCGGTATAGTGAGTGCAATCGTGGTCGTAGTTCCATCGCGGACGAATTAAGTGAAGGTCGTCCAAAATCGGTTGTTGTGCCACAAAATATCGATGCAGTGCATGAACTGAACATGAAAGATCGTCATGTGGCATATTGTGAGATAGAGGCATCCTTGCACATTAGTTCCACTTAAATACATTTCATTTTGCATGAACACTTAGTTGTAAAAAAAAATCGTTCCCCTTCTACATCCCATAGTTTATCAATCGCTCAAAAAAAGGCTCACGTCCAATGGTGTAAGGAAATGATTAAAAAGTTCAACTCTGGTGCTTCAAAAGACGTGTATAAAATCGTGACAGGTGACGACTCATGGATATATGCTTATGAGTCGGAAACAAAACAGCAATCGACCGTGTGGGTATTCTAAGACGAGATAAATCCAACAAAAGTTGTTCCTGGAAGAAGCACTTCGAAGCAAATGTCCGCCTGTTTCTTCGGCCGAATGGGTCATGTGGCCACTGTTCCGCTTGAGCAACGCAGAACTGTCAATTTTGCGTGGTACACGACCATTTGTTTGTCGAAAGTCTTCGGAGAAATTCGTAAAACTAATCCCCGCGAGACGAATCATTCTTCATCATAAAAATGCGAGCTCTCACACATCTCGTCAAACAAGTGAATTTTTGAGCAGTCAAACCATCGAATTGATGACTTATCCTCCGTACAGTCCTGATTTAACACCCAATGACTTCTTGTTCTTGCGAGCGCCGAAGAAGCAGTTGAAGCATTCAAAAACCATGTTTTGGAATTGTCTCAAGAGGAATGGAAAATCTGCTATGACAAATGGTTTGAACGAATGCAAGGGGAATATTTCGAAAAACAATAAAGCAATTTTCATTTAAAAATGTTTGTTATTATTTGCTATTCCCGAAATATAAATAGCAGCCCTCGTACACCAAAAAAACAGTTAAAACTTTCCAGCCCAGAAACCATGTTTTTGATATTGCTGATTTTCAATATCGATCAGCTGTTTCCTACGTTGCAGTTACATTACATTACAGTCGGGTAACTGAGCCTTTAGTCATTAAAAACATTAAATTGTAGGAGCGTTTGTGATTCATTCAAATAAAACGTTTACAAATACGAGTATTTTTTGAAGAAATTACTTATTAATAATATTTCAAGAGATCGGAATATGCGTTTATATAACAAATAATGTTTTTTTTGCCTTTTATTGGTATTTTTGGTAGTTTTAAATTATAAAATCTTAAAATCAAATGCAGTAGAAAATATTATTTAAACAAGGGAATGATAATAAAAATTATGCGCTTTTCCCCCACAATAGACTTAAGAATATTATAAAAAAAAAATAATAAATCTTTGCACGTTTTGTTTTATTTTACTTAAAAAAGAAGAGGCATATATACATCCAAGTATGAATATTGAGTTAATTAAATTTTTATTTTGTCTTGTTAATTGTGACTGATAATTTTACTGTTTTAATTGTACAGTCTGGCAAATTCAAATGACATTGAAATTTCGCTTTTATCAAGGTTTTTACTTTTTTTCTATATATATATTTATATGCAAGTAATTATACAGTGGAGTTATGTTATAACCAACCAACTATACTTTCTACAATTTAAGCAAAGTATCTCAAAAACAAAACAGAAATATTTTTTAAATTTACTGCCAATATTTTTTTTTATTTCAGTTTTGAGCTAAAAGAACAAAGAGTTGTTTTAAAAACCTACAGGGCGAAATCGCGACCATCGATATCGCACGATATTCAAAAATATTTCAATGTAGCTTTTATTGAAATTTTAATTTCCATAGTTCGCTGCGAGTGTACTAATTTGTATATTAATGCAAAACTGTTGGAACTGAAGAAGTTATTCCTTATACGGGATATATCGATATAACCGGTGTTCGTTATAACCGAACTCCATTGTATTGGGAAGAGCATAGCAAGATATTTTGTTCAAATAAATAACAAATATGTATGTATCATGAGTTAAGGTATAAATCAAATATTTATACTTATGGAGTTATTAATAGTTTTTATCAAATTAATATTCTGCATAGAATAGAATATAATTTAAAAGAAAATATCTAAAATAATTCACTAAAAATACTACGATAATATCGCTTCGTTGTCTATCAATAAAAAAAAATTTTGAAAAAAAAAGTTTAAAAAAACATACCAAATATTAAAATATTAAATACATACATGCAAGTTGTCAAAAATTTATTCAAATTAATTGTTTTTTTTTGTTTTTTCAACAAAAATATCTAAACAATTTGTCCATTTATATCGTTAAATTGTCATTTTAAGCCCCTCAAAGAGCGAGACAGATAACAACACAAATGATGCTATAGATACTACCACATAAATACCAGAGCTGTAAATGAATGATTCATATTTGGTTTTTAATTCATAATGAATTTAAAAAAATTAACTTAATTCACTTTGCCCCAAATTTGAATTGAATTAAAATTGGAATGCATTCGTAATAGAATTAAAAATTCTTGAATGAATTCGTAGAGTTAAAAATATTAATTGAATAAAAGTTTCAATGAATTCATCAAGAAACAAAATTTTGAATGCGTTCATGTTAACCACAAAAAACAATTGAACTAAAGTTTGAATGAATGCATTGATAATCTAAAGGAAAGGAATTGTAAGTAATTTGTTCATTCACTGTTCTAATTAGAATAAAAATCATAAATCCAAAAAGTGTTGCAAAATTCAACAGTGTTTTATTTAAATGAATCGGACTCAACTATATTTTTTCTCTTTTTTCTTTAGTTTTCTTCTATGGATACTCTTGCTGTAGGAATACAGACAGCTGCATTTATAGAAAAATGTCTTTCCTACTTTTATAGTAAAATATTTCTTAAACAACAGCGACCGCAACGCGTTGGACATTTGCGACTTCAGGTGATGATATGACATCCGCCAATTCAGGCTCATCCCTTTGTGCTAATTCTGATTCACACTCATTCGAACTGGATGACCAATCATAATTTACACGTTCATCCAATGTTTACAAACATTTTTGTTATTTTTGTGGAATAAATTTTGCGACATAGACATTATGCAAATTATTCACTTTGTAAATGTCGATCTTACCCGGCAACAACACAAATTTCAAAACTAAAGATCAAATTAATCAACCGATTACTTTGTGGAAACTTCTATTTAATTTATTTTATTTTTGACTGGTTTTTTTTTTTTTATTCATATAACACAAGACCTATTTAGATCGATTTTTTTATTATTGCTTCTTAAGCAATAAATTGAGTAGCTTCATTGAAAAAATCTTAGAATAGCATAGGAACAATTTATTCGTAATGACGAAATGAAAATGGAAATTTTGAATGAAAAAAATAATTAAAATTAATTTCCCTAATATTATCGATGAATGTATTCAAATTTTAAATCAATTATTTATGTTGGATGAAATGAATGCATTTAAGAAGTTCAATTCAAGATGAATTAAATAAAGTTTAACTCAATTAATTTTTTTGGTAAAAAAAATATAAAAGTTTTTAATTCATGATGAATGCATTAAAAAAGTAATAATTCATTGTCTGAATGATTCGCAGATTCATTCAAAAATTAATCATTATTTTACAGCTCTGATACATACACACATGTGCATATATATTTTAGTCGTATATTACGTCTTATGGAAAATTAAAAATTATTTTAACTTATATCGGGTGTATTTTGGGAGGGGAGAGCAAATTTAAAATTGGCAGCATCTGCTGTGTGGTGGTAACAGCTGATTTGTGTGTGCGAATTCCTTAAACTTATTTAGACATCGAGTCTTTGCTGCAAGAGTGTTATAACGCCAGAAAAACTTGGTTTTTGTTACAATTTTGTGGACAACGACAAACTAGCGTAAGTTAAGGTTTCCTAGGGCACACGTTTTTTTTTATGAAAAAGAATTTAATCAGGAATAATTTCTTAATTGGATTTAAGTTCATTATTTTCGATTATTATGGAATGAAATATTTTTACTAATTAATGTGATTTTCTACAAAAGAAAAGAGAAATTAAACTAGACTCTAGTAAGAAATTATTGCTGATAAAAATTCACTCTAGTTCAATAAAAACAACAGAGAAGTATTTGTAGAACTGAAATAAATCGGGTTTTGGTATGTATGGTTTTTCTATGTTGTCAAAATTCTAGTTAAATCATTATCGGTTGCAATTTTCGATAATGCTGCCGAGTATTTTGAACAGAAGCATCTTTGAGCCAGTTAAAAATGCTAGACCAACATTTTATCGTTCTATATGTGGTGCGTTATTAGACCATACTTTGGTCGAATCGGTCTACTCTGCACATACAGTAATGAGCAGAACAAATCCCTATTTGACTTAAAATTTTAATATTTTATGGCCTAGTTCCCACCTCCGAAAGAAAAAAACGTTTGACTTAAAATTTATATTGAAAACAACAATAAAATATGAAAATTTGTTTTTATTTTCAATATAAATTTTAACCGAATTAAATAACCGAATTCCCTAACTCAACTGTAAAAGAAACAAATTTATGCAAACAGACTTGAAAGTTTAAAAGTGCTCTCCCACAAAACAGTAAAATATAAGTAGCTTAAGCACTTTTTCCCTATTGCCACAGATTGCATACGAAGTTGTTTTCGAATGTATTAAACCAGGGGTCTAATCGTCGCTTCCGATAACGTGCTGATTCGATCACGTTTTTTCAGTTTCGAGGCTATGGCATTCGATATCGTACCGTATTATTACGTTGTCCGATAGTGAATGCCATAATCTCAAACTGAAAAATGAGAGCGAATTAGCTCGTTATCGAAAGCGATGATTAGACCCCAGTGCTTTTCCAAATCGAACAATTTAAAATTAGGAAAAAGATTTTACTTTTTTTAAGTTTTATTTGAAAAAGTTTCAAACGATTTCCCATAAATAACTTGTTAAAAATGTTTTTTTTTTTAAGTATGACATCACAGCAATCGCATCATAAAATTGCCTTTAATTGCAGTCAATGTCAGGGATATTAAAACGTTATGAATTTTTGCAATTAAGTTTTTTTTTACACAAAAGTGTAAATTGTGCATTGGATTGTATATGAAATGCATACATATAAATTTGACTACCTTAAACTGAAAGTATTGAAAGTCTCTAGCAGCCAAAAATCCTCACAAAAGGATCAGCAGGAAAGGAGTTAAAGCGGAACGGCAGACAAGATACATAAATCGATACGAGTATATTAAATTTGTAATTAAAAATTGTAATTAATAAAAATCATTTCGAGAGAACATAAACGAGAAACAGTTTTATAAACAAATTTGACTATGTACAATACGAGTAATTATTCTGGCGAAAACAATATTGTAATTTATATATTATTAATGTTGTTGTTGTTGTTGCTGTTGTTGTTTGTGTGAAGAAACAAACTAAATAGGAACAACAAAAACCTATAAACAAATTTAAAAATGATGTAATTTAAATATAAAACCAAAACAAAACACCCACATCAAGAAATTTGAAATGGCAAAGAAGTGTGTTTAATTAAGAGTGGTGGAAGGAGAGGAAAAATTAAGAAAAAAAAAGCGAGAGGAAAAGTGGCGAACAATTTGGATATAGAAACCAAGTGCAAGGACACACCTGATTATGAAAATGAAGATGAAGATGAACAGAGCACAGATGACCTTTAGAGTGTGATGTGGTCACGATTGTGAAGAGTAGAAATATAAAAACTGTATCAAGACCTTTAAATCGAAAGTGAGACAAGGTCTTAATAAAATTTTTATAAGACATGCAAATGTGTGAATGTTTGTTTTGGTTTTTGTTTGTTGTTGTTGTTTTTTTTTAATATTTTTTTCATATTTTTTTTAAATATATATAATTTTTTTTAAATTTATTTACAAATAAATAATATTACAATATTGTTTTATTTTTATAAATTAATTAATTAAAAAAGGAGATATTATTAAAGTACCTAGACTTAAGCCTAATTTTATAAAACTGTTTCATAGTGTTAGTTTTTAGAAATTCATTTTCGAAATTCTTTTGGTTTTGTTTTTTTTTTTTCATATTTTCAGGGGTTAAGATAGATTTCAATAACAGCTGTAAAAGAAAGTGTAAAAATCACTCATGACAGACAGGGGCATGTGCTTCTCTTTTGTTTGTAAAACAGACCATTTTAGAAATTGGAGAATTTTTAAAATTCTCCACTAACCCAAACAAGAGGTCAATTCTTTTCTTTTTGTGGCCAGAATCGACACAAAAGTTGGGCGTTTTCAAGGGGATTTAAAGAGTTGATTTGATGTGCTGCTGCTAAAGATGTTTTTTTCTTGTTTTTTTTTTTTGTACAAGTTATTCCAAATGAAGTGTTGAGAGATGAGGAAATTTTTCTTGTTTTACATCAAATAGAATTTCTTGTTTAGTTTTCTAAAAACTTTTTTTTCTTTTTTGGTATTGAGTTGAAAAATTATGTTGTTGTTTTTTTGTTGTTGTTGTATAGAGTGTAGGTGTGCGTTTTCATTGTATGTATTTAGTGTTGTATTGTGTTGTGTTGTTTAATGGTGCAAGTGGCTTCATTTAGAACAAAAAATGCCAACGAAAATAGCTGCTGATTTCAATTGAAGCAAACGAAAATCTTAAATGTTTTTTTATACAAAATAACGTAAGGCGATTAAATATCTAAGTGTTTGCTTTAAGTTCTTAAACAACAAAGAAATTCTATTTAAACACTTATTCCTCCTCATCAACACCCACACAGGTTGGACAAACTGGTTTGCCTTCCATGGCATAGAAAGATTTACCTCTGACGGCTTTTTTGCAATCCTAGATAAAAACAATTAAATAATATTTTACCAAAATATATGATTTGAAAGCGAAATTTAATGCAAACGATATTTTGCGAATTTTGTTGTTGTTGTTGCGAAAGCTGATTGAAAATCAATTGCTTACCCTGCAGACGAAGCAATCAGGATGCCATTGAGAGTTCAAGGCAGAGATATAATTTTCCATAATGGCACGGTTGCAACCATTGCACTTGGGGGCAAACATTTCAAAGTAATCGTTGCGGCAATAGGGCTTGCCATCACGCTCATGGAAGCCATCTTCACCAAATTGTTGGCCGCACTGGGCACAGAAGAAATGTTCTGTGTGCCAGGTCTTATCCAAAGCAGTTACGCATTTCTGAAAATAAACACAAAAAAAGTTAAGTCTCCTTCTTCCTCCAAAAAAAATAATTTTTATTACATCCAAAATGGCACCGTTGCAGTAGGCACAGCGAGGACTGAAGAGATTGTGATAATCGGGTTCGCAGTAGGGAAAACCATCGCGTTCGAAGAAGTTGCGTGTGCCCAATTCTTGGTTGCAGTGGTTGCAAGTAAAGTGTTCCGGATGCCAGGTTTTGCCCAAAGCGGTTATCACCTGTCCCACAATAGGTTTCTCGCAGGCATTGCAGCAGCCCTTTTGTACAGTATTGACACCTTGACGATTCATGTTGGCTTGTAAGCTACCGAGCATAGAATCCAATTGATCCGGCTGATTATCTTCTACAAGGGTAGAAGTTGTCGTCTCAGTTATGGTCTGAGTCAAGTGTGAGGTGCCCTTGTTGGGTTTAGCGTAATCAGTTATTGTTTGATGATAATGATTGGAACCGTTGTTCACCTAAAATTTAAAAACAAAACGAACAATTATTTTTTTAATTATTCAGTTTCATGCAATAAATCAAATTTATTTTCTTATTTATTATTGCGTTTATAAAATTTAATTCCCTCTTGAACGAAAAAAATATATAATTAAGTTTTGCCGAATTCTTACGTTTTTAATGTGAGCGATCCGTAACGTTTGATGAAAATTTTCAAACTGAAAATACTTTTATTAAGTTCTAGTCTCAAAAAGTTTATTTTTTTTTTTTAATTAATTTTTCTTCTTCTGCTGCTCGCTTTGTCTTCTTCTTTATGTTTTTATTATTATTTTGCCTGCCAGCGTCACAGATTCGTAAAAACTACACAATTTCTTTTAAAATTTCACACACATTTTCAAAATAATATTCAAAATAGAAGAAAATAAAAACGTTTTTTCGTGCTTTGCACACGACGTTTGTCTACTACATAATTATATTTTTGTGGCAGCAGCCGCACCAGCAACAACACAGCAGCAATCAAACGAATTTAGGCGTTTTCGAGGCGGTATCGTTGACGTCGTCGCAGCACTCGCTACACATTGTTGCCAAAAATATATGAGAATATTTTAGCCATTGGCGATGTTGTTGTTGGTGTTGCCTATTTTTTGTTGCTGGTTTTTCGAACGCTTGTTTGTATGAATGGATGGATAGATTTGATATAAAAATTATACGTGGTATGATGTACATATGTATGTACTAGACATGGGGCGCGTGTCGTGTTTTTTTTTCGTGACAAGAACACGCACGACCCAACATGAAGTGTTCGTGACAAAAAATTTGATTTCGTGCGTGTTCGGGTCGTTTCGTGTTGAGCAAAATTGACACGAAAAACACGAAACGATTTTATATGTAAAATATGTATTAATGAATATCCAGTAGAGAAAAAATTTAATATTTTATATTCCAGAATACGGAATTGAAAAGTCCTTCAGACTCCCGAACGAATGTGGTACATTACAGGCAGAGTCATCTGCCATTTAAAGAGCGGCACACTGGCTAAGATTCTATCGGATTTCAAATAGAGATATCCATATTATGACTGACAGAAAATCTGCTATTAAGCCCCTCATAGGGGTGTACACCACATCCTTTCTTGTCCAAGAATATCTTAAAGCCCTGAATGGACTTGCGCAGCACTCAAATATCTCGTTAAACTGGGTGCATGGACATGGGACTATTTCAGAAAACATAGTTTCGGATGGCTTGGCAAAGAGGGGAACCCTACTAAGAGAAGTCGATATCGACGTTTCGATGTTGCCTTTCTTGGATTGGCTCAAAACAGATGGCGTAACGAGTCCACCTGTTTAATAGCGAGAACCCTCTGGCCTCGCCTGGACTCCCGTAGAACGAAAAATCTCACGAACTTTAGTAGGAAGTACTTGAGGAACATCGTGGCCACATTGACCGGTCACTGTACCTTCGGAACCCTTGCTAAACGTATGGGTCTCCCGTATAATGACTACTGCTACAGTTGCAATGACGAGGAAGAAGAGGAAAGTATTCTGAATCTCCTGTGTCTTTGTACCGCTCTGGAGGATCTCCGTCTGCACCTGCTTGGCAGAATATCCTTCGGAAGCTTATCCGAGTTATCGGAAATCGGGCTCAAAAACCTGAGCCTCTATACATATTAGGAATATTGGTTGGTATAATCGCCTACGTGTTGAGCTTCTTGGTATTCGTGTTCGTGTCGTATTGGAAAAATTCGACACGTGCCCATCCCTAGTATGTACGCATTTTCGTATTCTGATCGGTTTAGTATTTTATGCATGTAATTACATATGTATGTGTGTATGTGTGTATGTATGAGCATGTGTGCTATTATTTTTTGCGTGTGTAGGTGAAAAAGAAATGAAAATTTAAATCTCAATCATTTAGTAACTCAACTTTTGCGGAACAAATTACTCAGTGAAATTTGTTGGTGGTTTTTGTTATTTAGAACAAATTAAATGAAATTGAGTTTTCTGGGACTCTGGGTAATTTTTTTTATTAATATCATAAAGGGTTGATGTTTGTCTACCGTATTCAGTAGTATTTCTCATGAAGAGTGCATATCGTTGCCTTCTAATATAGAAAGGTCCTAACTCATTATTTTTTAGATATCGAGATTTTTGTATATTTCGAAGAGGAAAAATACAAAAATCTCGGTGTCAAAAAAATAATGATTTGGGGCCTTTCTATATTTAGCTAACGATATGTACATGTGCATTTGATGTAGCAAGTAAAACTACTTGTTTAGACTTTCATAAATATACTAAATAGATCAATATGATGGATAGTTTAAAAATAAAAACTTTCAAAAAAAAAAGTTGAACCCACTTCAAAAATAAGTAAGAGTGCTATATTCGGCGGTGCCGAATCTTATATACCCTTTACCAACGTACGTACATATATATAGTATACAGACACATACATACATATTTGTTTTGTGAAAAAATTTATCATTTTTTTAAAGTTTCCATCTTTGGAGCTGTAATTTTCTTTCAGAAGCATAAAATATATTCAATTTATAAAGAAAAAGAAAACAATTTTTAGACCTATTTAGTTTTACATAACACAAAAAGTGTGAGTTTTCCAACCCTGGAGTCATAATTTTGGATTTTTTTGATTATTGATACCAATCTAGTTCTTTAAAAAATACATAAAATATGTTAAGTGAAAAAAGCAAAAACGAAATAAGGAAAAACTTAAGGTCAGATTTTGTAAATTCAAACGATTTTTTCGTTTTGAAATTTGTATGGAAAAAATATTTTTTGAAAAGAATTTTCGTTATTTTTCATACAAATTTGAAACGTTTAGAAACAAATTTTTTTACAAAATCTGCTTATTAGTTTCATTTAATTCCTTTAATATTAAAAACTTCAGTAAAGTGCGACTTTGAATCGCGCACGAAAGGTAGGCTTTTTTGAAATTTTTTTTTCAGTTTAAACGATTTTTTCAGTTTTGTCGCTTTTTTCTCGTTTTGGCGATTTTTTTCTGTTTTTGGAGGTTTTTTTATATTGGTGATTTTTTTCTGTTATTGGGATTTTCCTCATTTTGTAGATTTTTCTCATTTTGACGATTTTTTTTTCATTTTTGCGATTTTTTTTCTGTTTTTGGGTTTTTTTTATTTAGGAGTTTTTTTTTCTTTTTTTTCATTTTGGCGACTTTTTTCTGTTTTTTTGGGGTTTTTTTTCGTTTTGGCGATTTTTTTCATTTCGGCGATTTTTTTTCATTTTGGCGATTTTCTTTCATTTTGGCGATTTTTTTTTATTTAAGCAATTTTTCCGGTTTTCCGCGATTTATTTTAGTCCTAGAAATTTTTTTTAATATGGCGATTTTTTCTGTTTTTGGGTTTTTTTTCATTATGGCGTCTTTTCCTGCTTTGGGGTTTTTTTATTTAGGCGATTTTTTCTCTTTTTTAGGGTTTTTTCATTTTGGCGATTTTTTTTTCATTTTGTCGCTTTTTTCCTGTTTTGGGGTTTTTTCATTTTGGCGATTTTTTCATGTTTTTTTTGGGGTATTTTTAATTTTGGCGATTTTTTTTTGTTTTTCGTGATTTTTTTTCGGTTTGGCGATTTTATATATAATTCCTTGATTTTTTAGTTTTACCGTTTTTGAAAATTTCAAGAGTTTTGCTCTTACGGTTTCTAAGATACAGCAATTTGTCAAAATTGCATTAACTGATGGAATTTTAATTTAAATTTTTTGAAATTTAATTTAAATTTGGAATTTAATTTAAACTTTTTGAAATTTTAGTGTTAATTTTTGTAGTCTGTATAAAAATACACTAACCTTACAAATTTCAAGTGTATATACATATAATTGTATGTATATTACATGGGATTTTAGAATTTTTCGTTGCTCGTTTTGGAACACCCTTTAATTTCCAATTCTCATGTATTTCCTGTTGTAGCGGCCAAAGGTCCACACACTGTGTCCAAATTTCAGGTCTGTAGCTCTTACGGTTTTCGAGAAAATACTAATATAGTTTTAGACATATTTAATTTTATATAACACAAAAAACTAAAGTTTCCCAACCCTGGAAACGTCTTTTTAATTTTTTTTATATTTTTTTTAATTTAAAATACCAATTTTAGTCGTACTGAAGTGTAAAATAAATTTATTTATTAAGAAAAAATAAAAATTTGTTTTCGGTAGTTACTTTTATATGGCAAAATGAAGTTTAAGTTTTCCAGCTCTGCAATCGTCTGCCCGATTTTGCTGAATTTCAATACCAATCTAAGTTGGAAAATTTCTGATACATCAGTCCAAGAACGAAGTCTGTAGCTTTTCTGGGAGCTTCGGAAAACCGATTTCACGTACACCGGACGGACGGACGGACAGACGGACATCGCTTATTCGTCATCGCTATTCATAAGGACCCCTAATATATATATAGTTTTTTGGTCGCAAATTAAAATTATGGAAATTACACACGGAATGACAAACCTATATATACCCTTTTCCATTTTTGGTAAAGGGTATAATAAGTACTGAAAACTTGAAAATAATTTCGTTTGGGAATTATTAGATTTGAGTTTAATGGGTCGCATTATTTATTCCATATTTCTACCGTGACGGTATTACGGTTACATGCAATAACGTCCATGGAAATAATGAATATTTCTTTTAATATTTTCTTTATTTATAAGTTTTAAGACAACATGGACATACATACCCTTCAATAAGGAACTTTTGGGCCCCCCTGCTATAGATCTTTAAGAGTTACGTTTTTAACATAAAGATAAACTCTACTTGTCAGTTAACTGTAGTTTAAACTATGATACAATAATATAATATAATATACATAATACAATAAGGAACTTTTGGGCCCCCCTGCTATAGATCTTTAAGAGTTAGTTTTTAACATAAAGATAAATTCTACTTGTCAGTTAACTGTAGTTAAACTATGATACAATAATATAATAATAATATAATATAATAATATATTATTGTATCATGGTTTAAACTACAGTTAACTGACAAGTAGAGTTTATCTTTATGTTAAAAAATAACTCTTAAAGATCTATAGCAGGGGTGCCCAAAAGTTCCTTATTGAAGAGTAAACACCAATACATTTAAAGAAAAACTAATTTGTATGCAATATTTCTTGTTGTAAAAAAAATTCAATTGCGTAATATTTATTTCATATATCTATCATTTGACAGTTCTAACTAAAGTTTAACAATGTTGCTCGGTTAAACCTAGATTATTAACTAAGTAATCTTTGTTAAAAAAAAATTAAGTTTAAACTACAGTTAACTGACAAGTAGTGTTTATGTTTATGTTAAAAACTAGCACTATATGAAGTAATACGAATCGCACGTATACGAATGTATTAAACATAGTAAATATTATTTTACATTTTAGGTTGTGTTAGGTTAGGAAGGGTGGTGCTATACCGCACCCCCACTCGGAGACCCAATTGGGTCCATTGTGATACCCTTCTGTTGCCAAAAAAAAATAGTTCCCCCCACCTCTAAAATTGTAGCCAGAAGTGACCCTATTATCCATCAGCCACCGAATTCCCATGATGAAGACCGTGATGTCCTCTAGTTTACACTTCTTTTCATAGAAACGTCTGCTCAGACATCTAAGCCTATGACGTTGCAGCTTTGGGCAGTGACAGATAATATGTTCAATGGTTTCTGGTTCCTCTTTATCTCCGGACATCCTACAAAAATCTGGAGTTGCAGTTTCCCAAATGCTGGTTCTTGCTCTGACGCGCCTATCACTATCCGCATCGCCTTCCTATTAATGTCCAGTTGCAGTTTGAATCTTCCTGAGTAAAGTTTTGGCCACTTACCGTTCGGGACTCTACAATCCTCCCTACTTCGCCATGAACTGTTGGTTCTGCTTTCGGTAATTTCACCGATCAGTCTGACATTCCTCATCTATTCCGACCCTATTATTGCCAGCTTATCGACAATTTCATTTCCCTCAACACTGCTGTGGCCAGGAACCCAACATAGTCTGACACTATATCTATCCATAAGCAAGTCTCGAACAAGTTTTGCTACAGTCACTAACAAGTTTTGATTTGACATTGTGTCCCTTTAAAGCTTTTAGCACTGCCTGATTGTCGACATAGAAGGTTACCTTCTCACCTTCAGCTACATTCCTGGCCACCAGCTCCGTGGCCCTGAAGATCGCCAAGATCTCAGCCTGGAAAACGCTGCATTCATTCGGCAGTCTGAAAGAACTGAATGTTCGTTCCCAAGATATAGACACCAGCCCCTGTGCCTTCCCCGATTTTTGATCTGTCTGTAAAGACTGCACTACCCTCATATTTTATCGGATTTAACCCAATAGTCCCTATCCGGAATTACCAGTGAGGGTGTTCTACTAAAATCGAATTTTACACTTTAACTTTTACTTTTGTTTGTAATTAGTCGAAAATTAATTGCGACGGAGCAAAAACGTGTGCCAGCTTTACCATTAAAATTAACAAAAAAAACATTAAAATATATGGATGTATATTTAAGCAATTTATTATGACGATCCAAATAAAGTTATTGGAAAAATAGACAAATGATTATAAATACGAAAAACTCCAAAAACTTTGCGTACTGAACACATTTTCCGAGATTTCAAATAAATTTAACAAAAAATTATTTTCAGAACAGGCCAGTATATCGATTTGTCTCAGGCAACTTGCATGAATGAGTAGATTATGGCAGGTGGTAAAATAATTATAATTATATATAAAAAAATGTATTTCCTATTCGCGGTTAAACTTAAAATTGAAATGAATGTTTGAAGGTCTCTTTTCTTTTTTGTTGCAAACTTGTTTGTCACCTCTGAGGCGAATGCAATATACAATCCAATCGGGAAATTTATTAATTTTCAACACCATGAATTTATCAAAATGCAATTAAGCGAAATATTTAATTAATTTATGTTGAAGTCTATTAGCGACAAACTAATGAATAAAAATTTAATAATTTAATTTCAAGGTGTCGTGCTCAAACGGCAAACATTTTAGTATTCCATGCAGTAGCGTGGGTTCAGGTGGGGTGCAAAGTAATAAAAAAAAATTGTGCAAAAATTATTATTTGTATTTTTAAAAATTTTCCTCAAATAAGGAATTCCCCACGAAATATTAAGCATTAAAAATAAACTTTAAAAATTTCATAAAACACACATTTGCGTTTGGTTTCTGTTGATTTTAATTGTTTGAGGCAAGAACACGAAAACGCAACAAAATCAAGACAAGTGCACTTGCCGGGCGGGCGGTCGGTTGGTTGGTCGGTGGTGGCACACGTTACTCTACAAAATATTTATTTTTGTTTTATAGATATTGAGTATTTTTTGCAAAAATTCATTTATTATTTTTTAATTTTATCGAATTGTGTGTATTTTTTGCTTGAAGGTGAGGGTGTCTAAGCGGAAATCCCAGAAATTGGAGAAAAAATGTATAGGAAAAAAACTGGCGTTTACATCTAAATAAAGAACTTGCGAAGACGCGGCACAGGGCATTAGACTGGCAGACAGACATACACAGATATTCTGTTTAACAGACAGATCAGGCCAAACCAACAACAAGACGTAAATATGCAAGAAAACACAATTTAAATAAAAACATATGAAAAAATTTAACAGATTGTTTCTGTTTCGTCTCACTTTACTTTTTTTATTTAAAAAAAAAACATAAACGGCATTAAATTTAACTTCTGAAGGTTGCACTTTTTTTAATGAATTTAATTAGTGGCATAAAAACATGAGATTTTGGAAGGCGAAAAGATTTTGTAAACTTTCTGCTAACTTCCAAATTGTTCAGATGCAAGACGAGTGAATTGAGCGTATGTACTATGATTGCAGATATTGGATTTTAAAAGTGGAATCAGAAAAAATTTATCGATATATCGATTCAAGACTATCAAAAGTTAGAAAAACTATCGATATATCGACGATACTACTCGTATCGTGATAGTATCAAAATTGTATGATTTTCGCTAAAAATTCAAAGCAAAATATTTATTAAACAAAACAAAACTGAAGTTTATTTCTCAGTTCAATAAATAAAAAAAAACTAAAATAATTGTATCAAAAATAAGTGAGATCAGTGGAAGAGATTTTAAGTCATCAGTTATTTCTGTTTATGAAAAGCAATATATTTAAATTTTTACTTTTAGTGGTGTATCATTTACTACTGATAGTGACTAAATAATACCGATTATTTCCAAGTATTAATCGATTAAAGAATAAAATCATCAATAGTCACAAAAAAATTAACTATCGATAGTATACTCATATGTTACAAACCACTAAATCTCTATAAAACAATTTATTATATTCTATCTTTCTCTCTCTCTTAGCTACGTTCCAACCAGATCTGGAGAAAAGTCAGAGTTGTCTTCATTCTGAAGATTGGGAAAATAAGTCATGAAGACGGAAAGGACTTCCGACCAATCAGTCTTTCAGTTTTCCTGATCAATACATTGCAAATACTAATAGACAGTCATATTAGGCAACGGGTGTTAGGATCGTCAAGACTCTCAAATAGCCAGCTGTCTACCTTAAGGGACACGGTGAAAAAACAGCACTACATGAAGTGGTAAGGTTTATAGATAGATCCGTGGAGCACAAACAATACACCCTGGATGCCTTCCTAGACATAGAAGGCGCCTTCAATAATGTATCGATGACAGCCATCCAAAATGCTCTCCAGGATACTGTTGTTATCAGCAACTGGATAATAACCATGCTGGAGTGCAAGAAATGTCACTACCAAATCAGGTAACAGCGAGAGGTCAAAATGGGCATACAGTGGAACACCGCGTGGGATGATCTCACCTTTGCTCTGGCTTCTTGTGGTTAACGCAATCATGAGAATTATGAATGAAATTCCGCGAGAAATTTCTCCCTTTTCCAATTAGAATTTTTTGTTTTCCCTATTACTTGCTATTAGTTGGAATTGTTCCCCGGGAAAAATTTCTCGCGGAATTTTATTGATAATTGCTCTCAATACTTTTCAGATTAGATGCCTTGGGGGCTAAAGTTGTAGCGTCCCACACGATGTGGTAATAATGGTCTCAGAGATGTTCACGGACGTGATTAGTGATATCATGTCCAACGCTTTTGGGCAGACTTGGTCACTGGGCTACAGGCTGTGGACTAGAAGTGAACCCGAACAAAGCGGAACTGGTGCTATTTACCACAAAGACCAAGGTACACAGCTTCAGACTTCCCTGGTGGATTGTCGCTGTCAGGAGTTATACTGGACCAAAAACTTTAATAGAAACTGAATATTCAACACAGGGTTAGAAAGGCAACGGTTGCCTACTACTCCATTCGTAGGATGTTTGGATCATAACCCCAAAAATGCTTTAATGGATGTATACAGCAGTTGTGCGTCCAATACTGGATTATGGCTCTGTAGTATGGTGGCCTGCCACAAGTAAGAAATACATTCGTGGTAGATCAACTTTACAGAATTCAAATATCCGCTTGCGTAGGGATAACAGGATGTTTAAGTACTAGTCCTTCGGAGGTTCTGAATGCTATACTAAAACTTATTCCTATTGACCTTCACATATTGGCGGTATCCTCAAGCAGTGCGGCAAGATTAGCGGCATCTGGGAGGTGAATATCAAGGTCTTATGGTCATGCCAGAATCCTGGATCAACTACCCCCTACGCTGAGGAAATCTACTGACCATGTAGTGCCTCATCTGGAATTTGTCAAAGTATTTAAAGTTCTGAATCCATGCAGACGGGAGTGGAAGGGAGGCACAATAGTAAGAGAATATGACGTCAGAATATACACTGATGGATCAAGAATGGTCTGCGGTGTCGGCTCTGGGGTCTTTTCGGACGATCTTGGTATATAATACGCCTTTCGTCTCCCTAAAGAAGCCACTGTATTTCAGGCTGAAATTTTGGCGCTAAGGAAAGCGGCTAGGGCTAGAGTGCTCATTGATAGGAAGGTACAGGGTAAAGTCAGTATCTTTGTCGACAGCCAAAGATCATAAGATCATATACCGCTTCCTCTGTTGTAGTTAGGCAGTGCAATAGTGTGCTATCTAGACTGGGTGGTCAAGTTGACTTCACCCTCATCTGGCTTCCAGCACATAGCAACTTTTTAGGTAAAAAACGGGCGAACGAGCTGGTTAGAGCTGGCTGTGCTGTTAGGTACTATTAGAAACGGTATATTCAAGCACTATCTCTATAAGGCTGAATGCAGATGGCGCAATATAGTCAAGGTTGCTAGGAAAATGTGGCCTTGCTATAATGATAGGCGCTCAATATTAAGAAATAGGAGCCTTAGGGATATCTCGAGGCTCGTTGCAGTCATGACGGGGCACTGAATGGTCAGCAGATATTGATATAATGACTTCTGCCGAAGTTGTCGAGATAAAAGCAAAGAAAGTACAATCTCCAGCTTTGATTGAGCAAAACAGATTTAAAGCAACTCTGTGCTTTTATTAAATCAATGTTAGGTTAGGTAAGGAAGGGTGAAATTTAGAGTCCAGCTCACTTGGGTACAATACAATGATTCCTTTGTGCTACCCGTTAGCTGAAGAGAAGATAGTGAGAGAGAGTGAGGGGGAAGGGATAGTGATAGAGAAGACAGGTTGTGAAGGAAGATAAAGAGGAAAGCTTCATTCTTTTACAACTCTGCTTTTTTGCAGACTTTTTGATAATGCAGTGTCGCAGCGCCTTCTGGTGTCAAATGAGGCGTATTAAATTTTGAAGCTGTGTTTAGTAGCCAGTTTATTGGTTATTTTACTTCGCGGATGATTCTGCTACACAACGAAGGAAGGCGCTCTGATGTTACATTAGGATTAGTATCTGATGAAGTCGGTATAGTTTAGTGAGCAGTGCCTTATGCCTGCATCACTTGAATTTTTGCCACAACAACTGATACAAACGACACTAATGCACATCAAAAAAATGCGTGTTGTGGTTATTTTAATGACTCTCGGAGACCGGGCTCGAACCCAGGACCTTTGGTTTTGTAGTCAGCGTGCTAACTACCTCAGCCAACGTCACATTCTAAATTAATGTTACCGTAATGCATTTTTTTTAAGTTATTTTACCTGCTTCAATTACTACATTTTATTTCTTAAATGTTGTGAGTGAGATTATTTTTAATTTGGAGCTTTTATCACCAAAATATTAAACCTTGTTCCTATTACTTTCTTTACCCGTTTTCGCCAATTTAAGAAAAATCAGTTAAACAAAATTAACTTCACGGTATTGAATCATAAAGTGTTAAATAATAGTAAAAAGTAAACTTTCAAAACTCCAATATATCTCTAGTTTTGCATTGGCCTCCTTTGCCGGAATTATTCTTTAGAATCTTGTTATTGTTTTCTGCCTTGTACAGTGTAATTATCAGAAAGATTGTGCTAGTTTACTCCAAAAAATCTATTTGATGCCCAACTTCTCTAGGCAAGAAAATTGATAAGCGGAAATAAATGCAACACTTGGGCCGGCATTTTTGTCCGTGACTGCCACTTGTAATAAATTTTTGAATCCCATCTGTTAAAATGTTAGAAAGACATGCAACATACTACATTTTTGTAATTTAAAAAATTTTTTTATGTGCAAAACACTTGTAAAACATAAGTGATGTTGTGTTAAATGCTGAGAACAGCAACGAAGAACTGGCACATTTATGAACATCATAAATATGTAAGCGGTTGGCGGTCGCAATTTTATTTAGTTCCTTTTATATTTATTTATTTTTTTTATTTATTTAAGCATTTTCATAAACAAGAAATGTGATCAACACAACTTGTGCCTCTTGTTTTCATTTTTCAACGCGCTTCAATGACAATGAAAAGCGTTAAATAAAATATTTAAAATTAATGCCTTTGAAAAGTACGGAAACAGCAGAGCTGTAACGTATTAAAAACTAACAAAAGTAATTTTTGTGCACCCTTCGCCACAGCTGTCATATAAATCGACAAAACAAATTCATTTGCCATGTCATAAAATAGACGAATCACCTTAACGATGACCACCGCCCTGTCTGTATTTGAGTCGTAATAAATTTTAAATATCAGCTATGCAAGTGTATCAGGGAAATGTAAATCACACGAAGCTGAAAATGAAAATGAGTTTACGTGGAAAAGTCCATTATTTGCTTACAAAATCATACGAGTGAGAACTGAAAATTTTAAATAAAGTAGGTCAAGTTATAAAATGCCCCTGGCCAAAAAGAAAGAAAAAAAGAAATCAATCATTTGGCTTTTTTCGGTTGATAAAAATTTTTGTCATTATTTTTAATTATGTACGGAAAAGAAAATTATGACTTGATTCTGTATGGCAAGTGAACTTCCGTTGCGTTGCCAGTAAATTAAAATTAGTATTTTGTATGTCAACTTTCTCCAATTACCTAAAAGTTATCGAAAATATGATTATGACCAGAGAAACCGCAAATATGCAATTGCATGTTTTTTCTTGTGTGACGTATTAATGCAGGGACAAGATATTTATCCGTTTCGGAACTTTTTATGAATTTTGGCATCGATTTGTTCATGCATATTTTTAAAGCATGTTTTTGCATGTATCAGTCTTACAAGCATATTTTTAGCATATTTCTTAAGTTTTAGAGCATAATTTATGCTTTTAGAGCATATTTTGATACTTTATAGAATTTTTTGATTTTAATATGCTTACAAGCAAGCTTACGTGTTGATCAAAATGTTTATTTTTCGCCATCTAAATCTCATTTTTTATGTGTATACACAGAGAAAACAGTGCCTACTAAATACCTCATAAAATATATCAAAATTAATATGAAATCTATGGTTTTTTTTTCCAATAAGGAAATCTTATTAATTTCATAGAGAAAACCTTTTTGAAAAAATCAAGAAGAAATCTTGTAGTTTTTATGAGGTTATCTTATTGATTTTTTCAATAAAAATTAAAAAAATTGCGTCTTTATTCTCTGTACTTATGTATTTTCATTTAAATTCTATACCATATTGCAGATGTTATATATTTATACATACATACATACATACATACACATTATGTTATATTCTTAACTAACTTACTCACCAAGTATTGAACCAGCAAACTTCTACCTGATAGAAAAGCACTCTAACCAATATGCTAACAAGCAGCCTGAATAACCATTGAAATTATTGTGCAAACATTCTTATACAAAAATGAAAAATATCATGAAAAAAATAAATTGTCTGTATGTCTATTTATAGAAACTAAATAACAAGAAACCTAATAAAATCACGAAGATTTCCTTATTAAAAATATCAATAAGATGCTTTACACATAAACATATAGGAACCTACTAAAATCAAGAAGAAACCCTTATTGAAAAAATCAATAAGGCAACCTAATAAAATCAACAAGAAAACCTTTTTAAAAAAATCAAGTAGGCAACCTAATAAAATCAATAAGAAATCCCTATAGCTTACAATTTATAAGGAAACCTAACAGAATCAAGAAGTTTTTCTCTATGGATTGTTTTTTTTATTTCGGACGTTAGTTTAAATTCGATTTTGGTATTTGTGACAGACTCTATCCCAAGTAGACGTTGAAGGAAGATTGTCATGTATAAAGTTTATTTAGATGTGACAGGCAATGATTTTTATTTGAAAATCTAGGTCAATATTTTGTTGGTTATTGCAATAAAAATTATAAATAAAAATCTTATATTATTTATCCAAAATACAGTTATAATGTTTTAATTCTGATACCGTGATCTTTTTTGAAATTGAAGTTAAATTTTTACGAGAGTATCAAAAAATATAATTTTTAACATTTATTAACGCACTAATAATCCCAAATTATTATTTTAATTATTCAGCAAAATATTTTTTTTAAATATATCTATGGAAAATGATTTTAATAAAAAAAAATATTTTACTGAAACTTAAATTATAGCAATTCCCATAAAGAAAACGCTAATTAAAACCAAAGTTTTTGAAAAGTTTCAATAGAATTAATCGAGTTTGAACGCCTTAATTTAAACTCTTAATTTTGCGTTGGAAGGGCGTGTCCTCAACCCTGATTGAAATTTCCGGTGTTTTAGATTTTTCTAGATGAACTCTGATCTAGATTTATTTATGTATCAAATTTCAGCTCGCTAGTGCGAATTCGGGTTTAAGGACGTAGCCCCGTATAAAACTTCTAGGTTTGAAGAGTTTTCCATTGGCTCACTCATCTACGCTTACATGTGTACAAAATGTCCGCTCTCTTGCGCGAATTACAGCTTAAAATTTTATGGGAGTTACCCCGCCCACTATTTTAAACTTAAGATTGTATTGTGAGCAGCGTTTATCACTCATGTTGATTTTTGTAGTAAACGACTGATACGAAATAAATAAATAATATATTTAAATCTGCTAAACTGGATCGGATGAAACACAAGGCTAACATTTTATGGACGTGATCATGCTCACATTTTAAGATGTTAGTTTAAAGCCTTGCATAAGTGCAGCGCGTATGCAAGGTTTCAACAAAATGGCTGGAGTTAAAAGCTGTATATTTACAGCCTTATTTATAAAACTTATTAAGATTGTTAGCTTTTAATTCCAAGCAATATTAGCGTCGCCCCGCCCACCCTGGTAAAATTTTTGAGCTGAGAGACTTGTATAGTTGCTTTCTCACCTAGACCTACTTGTGTATTGAATGTCAGCTCATTAGCGATAATATTGATTTTTAGTTTTTGTGGGCGTAGCCCTGCCCCTATGGCTAATATTTTCGGGATTTCAGATTTTTCTAGTTAATTGCTTACCTAGGTCTACTCATGTACCACATTTCAACTCATTGGCGCAAATTTTAGTTTTTATGGGCGTGACCCCGCCTTTTTTTAAGTCAAGATTTTTTTTGGCCAAAGCTTACGATTTGCTTATCATTTAAATAGGATATTTAAATTTGCTGAGCCGAAGAACATGAAGCATGAGTCTGAAATTTTTTGGGTGTGTTAACGCCCACTTTTTAAACGAAAATGTATAGCTTTGCATTGTCGCAAAATGTATGCCAATTTTCAATAAAATCGCTTTAGGTAAAGGCTTTATATTTGCTTTTTTAATTATGAGCTTCATGTGCGTAGCCCCGCCCTTTATCTAAAAGATAGATGAGTGTGTCAGTGGTCAGTGAGTATGTCTTAAAATATGGACTTCTTGCACCTCTATATCTCAGGAAGCTGTCATTGTAAAACTTTCAAACTTTCTATATGATGTTACACGAATTAATTCTAATTATGGTTTGATTGTCATAATTTTACGATTGCGGGTAAGAACAGGCCGAATAGCTTCGTGTAAATATACACACTTCATGTAAATATATACACCGAAACTTGGACTGGCGCACGGTAGTGCCTAGATCAGCTATGTCCAAACACACATACAGCTTTGAAAGCTCTTAAATTTGTTCTTATTTCTTTGCAAAGTAAGAGCAAGTATTGCTGTCTGTTGTGTTGTTGTTGTGGATGTTGTACTATTGTAGGTGTGAAGGCACAAAAAGCTCTTAATAAAAGTTTGCACATTGTGCATATGGCTTGGACGTAGCCGGCCTAGATTAATATTGTCATAGCTTTAGTACAGCTACGTCCAAACACACATACATACACTGATATATGCATCTGAGGTAAACAGCTTTGGAAGCTCTTAAATTTGTTCTTATTTCTTTGCAAAGTAAGAGCAAGTATTGCTGTCTGTTGTGTTGTTGTTGTGGATGTTGTACTCTCGTCGGTGTGAAAGCACAAAAAGCTCTTTATAAAAGTTTGCACATTGTGCATAAGGCTTGGACGTAGCTGCTTTAGTATCTCATAGTCATCTTATTTAATAGCAGAATCGAAAGCCAATTGTATGATTAAAAGCTCCATCGGACACAACTAAGCATGCTGAAAAGGAACTTGTTTGGGATGGATCTATACGGTAAACCTGTGTCATTGCCTTGCAATGAGACTGCTCTTAGTTTTGCTGGAGTTATTCTGCAACATAAGTGATTAATTAACATACATACATATTTTACTATGACATTATCTTAATTTCAGCTGATTTATTAAGAAATTTAAACTAAAACATTTCCTAAACAAATTTTTTTTTTCAGTTTTAGTCAAATAATAAATTATATTTTCTAGAGACATGTGTTTGTTTTTTTTTTTTAATGAAATATGTGTATGCTGCCAAAAAAGAATTCATTAATTTAAAGAGCTTGTTTTTATGGACCATAATGAATAGGATTAAATTAAAGAAAAAAATAAATAAATTATTAAAATATCGTTATAAGTATTAACAACAAAAAAAATTAATATATGTACATACATACATACATACATATATAATAGGGATGTAGCGAATGTTCGCATTCGCTTTCGCATTCGCAAATAATTCGCTTACTTTTGCTATTTGCATTCGCTTTTGCATTCGCTAAAATGTATGCGAATATTTCAAGCGAATACTAAATACAAAAAAAATTTGTATTTCTTTTACGAAAATAGTTTACGATTTTAAATTTAAAGACGAAAATTATTTTAAGCCAGCATGAAAAAGATACATGTAAAGCAATAATATTTTAGCGGAAAACTTTTCTATCAATATCTTTTCAGTTTTGAAAAAGAAAAGACAGTGTTTGATTTGCGCGAAAATATTTTTTGCTTAAGACTAGTCTGTTCAAACTTTTGAACGCCATTCATTACTTCGTACAACAAATTTCAAATCCAAACAATATTAACTAGTCCTTGTTTGTTGTAAATTCCATGCGAAACAAGTGCCACTCATATTATTTCTCATTTTTTTTTTTTTTTTTTTTTTTTTTTACAACTCACAACCCGCAAAGCGATTAGCTTGTCTGCGGAAAACACCCAGGGTCTATGGTGGGAATCGAACCCACGACCTCTGGACTGAGAGGCTAGCATCGCTGCCACTCAGCCACAGGGGCACCCTAAAACTTAAAATGTTAAAGATATATTTCATATGTTTTTTCCAAGATGAACAGAGTACTACTTCTGCAAGATTTTTTCAGGAAAAATTCATTCCAAGTTTTCTTCATATGTATTTGACAGCATTTCACATGAAATGTTGAACAGAGTACCAGGATTTAGGGCTAAAGTACGAAAGGGTGGACTGCCTAACATTGTGTAAACTTATTTTTAATTATTATATGTATATGCTTACTCTTACATAAATTTATTTGCATCTGATATTTTAACGAATTGTAATATTTGCATTCGCTTTCGCATTCGCATTCGCATTCGCAAAAATTAAAATGTTTTATTCGCTTTCGCATTCGCATTCGCTAAACTGGTATTCGTTACATCCCTAATATATAAAAATATAATTGCTAAGCAAAAATAAACTTTGAAAATCGTAATGAAAAACTATATTTAACAAGCGCGAGCGGCAGGCAGTATTTTACGTTTCACTGGACGTGGTTGTGGATGTGGATGTGGACGTTGCTGATGAAGATGACGATGATACTCAGTAGAACTAATTTTATAATGATTGTTGATGGTGGCCGTGTGCAATATTGTTTATATTTCTATATATTCTATTATATATTGCCAAAAACAAAAACAAACCAACATCATCACTGGCCATTAAAAGTGGCCGGCTGAATGTTTGCTATTGTTCTTCTTGTTGTTACTATTTTCCACCGCTCATGCGGGCGGGTGGGTATGTGAACGAGTCAAGTCTTGTGAAGCCCATTTGATTGTGTCCGTCCAGGCATTCATGTGTTCTTCTTATATCGCTACTTGTTTTTACTGTTGTTGTTGTTGTTGTTGTTGATCTGTTTTATATAGTCATTTGCCTGCCCTTCCTTTGTCATTTTATTTATATACATATATACATATGTACATATTTACGTATTTATGTATACATACATATGTACATACATATGCATGTACATATATTGTGCGTTTTGTTTATTGAACAACATATTCAATTGATTAACCAGCTGATCGCAGCGTTCATACATCAATAACCCAATAAATAAAAATTTATATTTAGAAGATATTGTATTCATTAGTCATGAGGCTTAAAGAAATTTTATTAACTTTACACAATTTTTGTAATAAAATTTTAAATTGAAGTGTAAGAAGAGACCTGAAAAATTGATGAATCATTTTAGAGAAGAGATAAGAAGTAAATACGTTTGTAATTGGTTTCATATGAAACTATCCCATAAAATACATATCGTCACTTTAAAGACGAAATAACCTATCTGCAGTTTTCAAAAGTTTACAGGAGAGGGAAAAAAACTTTATAAAATAGCAACTATTTGCAATATTGAAACGAAAATTAAATATTTTGATTAAAATTAAACCAGAAATATATACGTACATATCGGTAGAGAAAATTTTGTTTTTCTAAACACAGCTTATGCAATGTCACTTAGGTTATTTGGAATTGTAAAAATCTGAAACCAAATAACCTATCAGCAGTACTAATTAGTATGAATAAATAACAATGGCGCATATTCATAAATCGTAACTAAAGTCGAAATTTATTAAACAGATACTAAAAAATAGTTAACAGATAGTTACATGTTCTATTCACAAATCTAAACTAACGAAGTAACGACTCCCAGCTGATAAAAGAAATAAGAAAATAAAATGTCGATAATACTATGATCGATATAAATTGCAATTAAATAAAAAACTATTCAAACTATCAAAAAACAATTTTTGACATGTAAAGTATAAGTATAACATGTATAAGTTAGTTAACATTTAGTTACAGCTTCACTCATAATTAAGTCTAAACTTTCGTAGCCGTCTGTGAATAACTTAAATAGGTATTTAAAAAAGTTACCACCTAGTGATGATTTCTGAATATGCGCCAATTTCTTTATACATATCAATATTATATACATTAAATAATAGCAGTTATAGTTTCTTTTACTGATTGAAGAAAAAAAAAGTACTTAATGTTTGTTTAAATTACACTATACAACAAAATTAAACTTTTATCGTGATTTTTGATGATATATTTTTTTCTTTTTTTTAGTGCGTAACGGTCCTCTAGGTACAAAAACTGGTAATATCTTGGTCATTTGTAATATTAGATGTTCAAAATTTTGCACACATATGTATGCGTTATGATATATGTAATAATAATCCATAAAAAAAACTCAGTTTTGACATTTTTGCTGATAGGTTATTAGGTCTTTAAGATGACGATATGTATGTATATCTGTGGCAAAAAGGAAAAAGTGCTTAAGTCGAGATAAGCTGATTTTTAGTTAATGGTACCTCTGAAATCTGCACATTCGAAAGTACCCCTGGTCAAAATCTTAATTAATTTGTCCGACTTTTCAGGAAGTTATAGCAAAATTACTTGCGAATTATCTTTTTTAGACTGCTAATCTCATTTGGAACAATAGCTTAATTAAGGTTATACTTTGGTATATTTGAACTTAAATGTATTATTTACAGTGTGTAGAACGATGTTTGCTTAAAAAAATAAATGTTAGCAGAGAATTTCCCAATTTAACTGTAAAAGAAATAAATTTCTGAAAATCGACTAGAACGCTTAAAAGTGCTCTCCCGCAAAACAGTAAAATATGACTTAAGCACTTTTTCCTTATTGTCACAGATATTCACCCTTATTCCAGTTGTCGACATCGACGTCACTTTAATACCATACCACTTCAATGCAAAGATCTGATAGAAGAAGATAAGAAAAAGTACGTGAAATATAAAATTAAATTTTAATGTGAGTGTCTCCACCCATTTTTTTAATTGCAAGATTGGTCTTTCAGAGCTCAAAATCGGTTAAAATATTAAATTTTAATGGGCGTAAGTCCATCCATTTTTTTTTAAATGGAGGCTTATGTATTTTTTAGAGCTCAAGGTGTGTGGTAAGTTTCGTAAAAATCGGTAAAGTATAACCACGTAAAATAAAATATTAAATTTTAATGGGCGTGATTCCGCCCATTTTTTCAACTTCAGATTGTGTTGTTACGAGAGCCCAATGTGTTGGGTAAGTAAGTTTCATAGCAATCGAACAAGTGAAATATCGATAAATAAAACAAAAATATTAGCGGGTATATCCCCGCCAACTTTATTTACAATGAGAACAATGGGAAGCTATATCCGCTCAGACAAAAAAAGAATTTTTACAATCGGTCTAAAATGTACCGAGCTATGAAGTAAACCCCCTCCCCAAAAAAAAATTTACACAAATTGTTAACCTCCTCCTTTTTTTGAAGTCGGTTAAAAATTACGAATTTTTGGGTTTTGAAACTTTAACTTTAGCTTATTGTTATGCTGAATCGACAAAGGAAGCAATATAACCTTTATATTTTAGGTATAGAAAGTGTTGACGCCAGATTTAAGTAAAATACTACAAGTTAAAAAATGACCTTGAACAGGGATATAACGCCTTAATATATTATGTAAAAACTTTTTTTTTTAGAAGACCAGGACTCAGGGTAGAACCTCCCTACTCATGCAATGCATTGTGCTAGAGTTGGGAAAATATGTTATGGGGGACGAGGATAGACTAGAGTCTGTGGACATTCGATTTAAAGCTCTTCACGCTGAAAGTGACAGGAAAAACTTCCGCAGGTAGTTTTTTTACAGGCGCCTAAACAAGGAATTCTCTCTGTAATGCGTAGTAGGATTTATTGGCCAATCGACCACAAAAGGATGTGCTCTGAATCAAGCACGTGTTGTGCGTATAAATGTGCGGGTTGTTCCTGAAACCGCCCTAATTTCATTAGAACACATTCCGTTGTAGTAACGATAGAGCAAAGAAATGCAGCACACATTGCGTAGATGCTCCAATGAATCAATAGAGTTGGATACCCAACTGTTACCGATAAGCTTCTTCGCCCTCTCCTGTACGCGGTCAAGCAGCCCCAAAATAGACTTTGAGACATGAGCGTTGTATTCCATTTTCCGTCGGACATAAGTGGTATAAATAGTAAGGAGATCAGATCAGGGTGGCGTTGCCTGAAGTAGTTCGAACGCGGTCTCCGACAGTCAATAAAATAACAATAGCACGCATTTTTCTGATGTGCATTAGTGTCCTTTGTATCAGTTGTTGTGGGAAAAGTTCTAGTGATGCAGGCGTGAAGCTCTGGTCACTAAACTACACCGGCTTCAGCGGATGCTATTCTTAATGTAACATCAGAGCGTCCTCCTTAGTCGGTATTGTGTAGCAGAATCGTCGGCGAAGTAAAATGACCAATAAAATGGCTACTAAACACAGTTTCAAAATTTAATACGCCTCATTTAAAACCAGAGGCGCTGAAACACTGCAAATAAGCGTGGGAAAAGTAAGAATTGTAATAGGATGAAGCTTTCCTCTGTCTCTTCCTTCACCTGTCTTTTCTATCACTATCGCTTCCCTATCACCATCTCTCACTATCTTCTCTTCACCTAACAGGTAGCACAAAGAGATCATTGTATTGGACCCAAGTGAGCTGGACTCTGAATTTCACCCTTCCTTACCAGTACCCTGCTAACCTAACCTAACCTAAGGATATCAGATGGGGTGAAGTATCGCTTACACCGTTTCAAAAATACCAGCCACTTGAATGATTCTGTTAAGGCTTGAAAAATGTATTCAGTTCATCGAACATCACACTAGATTTTTATGATAAGAACATCAAGAGCTTCAGATTCCTTAATATTTACACCCCCCATAGTTACAGATGAAACAACATTTTCGTACATGGGTCTAGGGATGGGCAAATGAAGAAAGTGTATCGATATATATCGTATCGATGTTTTTGAACAGTATCGATATATATTTTTTGAAAACATCGATATTTCGATATATCGATATTTTTTGCTGCATTAATTTCGAATGCACAATTACTTAGTTTAATAAATTTAATACAAAAGAACTATTTATGTTAAGTTATACGTAACCTACTGTAGCTCCTTAAGACTTCATTAGACTTTACTTTCTGTTGCTGCTCTGTGCTGTGCCGTTCTGTTTCTTAATTTTAATAGTTACTTTTTCTGTAATAAATTATCAGCTGTTTTGGTCCAGAATGGTCACAGTTTTCCACTAAAGTGATGAGTTTTGCATCGTCCATTGTTATTAGTTTTTCTTTTTCCGGACTTTTTCATTTCCCGGGAAAGTGGGAACAACTTTTCGGTTTTTAACGTTTATAAACACATGTCAAAAAAATAATACAATTTCAGTTCCCGGGCGTAATTGTTGTAAAGTTTTAGTTATAGTTCTACCATCGCGTTCATAAAGTGAATAACGACATGCATCGAGGAATGTGTACGCAACATAACAGAATTAAGGAGAGAGAATCTAATGTCTTATGTATATATGATTTATATAAACCAAAAAGGGTCAGCTGATTTGTAACAGAACAGAAAGTAAAAACAAATTTTGCTTTTAGGCTTATACCCACACAATCCAAAAAGTCACCTGCCTTAGTTGGGTCACAGTTAAAAAATGGCTATAGTTCTTAAAAGTATCGAAACCCGATACTCGTAAATAAGAATCGATGTATCGATATATAGGATTTTGAAATATCGGCGATATATATCGATATTTATTTTCTCAAATATCGATATTTCGATACATCGATATTTTTTGCCCATCCCTACATGGGTCTATGAGTAATCATACAACATTCGGTCTTACGAGCTTTAAAAACTATTGGCATGACTCCATTCAGAAATTTTTAATTCAATTTATCATTCACATTTTGTCGCATGGGCCCAACCTCCGGGCCCAAGTACTGCTATCGTCTGCGAAATAATAGATAGGATTGAAAGTTTCACATAGTAGGTCTTTTATAAAAATAAGGAATAGAATTGGTGAAACGGAACCTTGCGGTACCCCGGAAATAACCTTGAACTCTTATAGTGCGATCCCTGAGGAAACTCCATAAGAATCGAGACAAGTAGTGTTTTTCATACGGGATTTCCCGGGAAAAATTTCCCGGGATCCCGCACATTTTCCGGGAAACAAATCCCGGGAAATTTGTGCGGGAATTCCCGGGATTTTTTGATTTTATTATGGCAACTTAATTTGTATTTACACATTCCTTGATGATTGTCCTTATTCACTTTATGTATGCGATGGTGCAATAATAGGGTGATGGCAATATTACCATAGCTAAAGCTTTACAACAACTAAGGCCGAGTTTACATCTGGCACGCATGCGATCTGAGATTTAGATGCCTCTATTTAGAAAAAGCAGAACGCGACGTTCAAAATTTAGTTCTACAACACTTCATAAAAGTAAAAAACAGAAATTAGCAACGAAATAAAAAAAAATACAAATAATTACAGATTACATTTGGTAAATAGTCCTATTTCCAAAGAAATATGCCTTATGCAAAAACGATTGTTAAAGTTAAAGCATGCGTTAAAACTGATTTTGCCATACAAAATTCGTTTGTTAAACCAAATTTGAGTTTAACAATTATTTTTTCGTAAGGGGGATATTTTGTAACTTTTTTTAATAATACTCGCATAATTTCTTTTTTATAATATTGGTATCTTTGTATTACTATTATATAAAGAACGGAATCGGTATTAATTTTTGACTAATGTATGTATAAAACGTTATTATTTAATCGATCTCTTGAATTATAGTTTGTTTTTGTTGAAATAATTTAAGTTTAAAAATATTTTGTATTGTTTTGTATTGGGCGGGAATTCCCGGGATTTCCCGGGAAACCGAAAAATCTTTCCCGCTTTCCCGGGAAATGAAAAAGTCCGGGAAAAGAAAAACTCTAGAAACAAGTTATCACCGACACCAAGGGCAATATATTTTGAAGAAATAAACACCTTGGAGATATCTAGATATCATCTTACTTTCTCTAAAATCGTGTACTGAATTACACAATTTCTCCAAGAGGAGGACAAGTGGGTCTCCCGTAGAGCGGCCTCCACGAAAGCCCTACCGCCGGTCGTTGAGTAAGCTGTTGGACTCCAGATACCTTACAATATGGAAATTCACCATACTTTCCATCACTTTGGAAAGTGCAAGACATATTGCGGTTGGGCGATAATTTTCAGGGTTTTTAGATTCTTCTTTTTTAGAGAAGTGTGGATAAAAAAAGTATTTGCTTTTAACTTAAAAAATTGTTGTAAAAGCCCAAATATGTATGTTTGTTTTTAGTTTTAAAAAAAAAAATTTTAAGTAAAGGGTCCGCCATCTACCGTTTTTTTTTTCAACTAGTGCTTATTTCGTGAATGGTAACACTTAGCTCATGTCTGATTTGACAGATAATTAGTTTTATCCTTCCGCTGAACGAATATGGTTGTGTATACGCTGTACAACGCTGGGAAATATTGCTTACAGAAGATGCCGATTTTCCCAAAAAAAATTATCTTTTCAGATGAAGCTCATTTTGATCTTGGCGGGTATGTAAACAAGCAAAATTGTCGCATTTGGGGCACAGAAAACCCGCTCGCATACATTGAAAAGCCGACGCACCCAAAACGAGTCACTGTTTGGTACGGATTTTGGTCCACTTTTCGAAAAAGAGCAAGGAGTGGCCGTTACAGTCAATGGCTATCGTTATCGGGCCATGTTGAACGAATTTTTGTTCACAAAAATTTAAGAGGAGGATATTGGCAACATTTGATTTCAACAGGACGGCTCTACGTGCCACACAGCCGAAGCTACACTCGATGTTTTGCATAGCATTTTCAAAACCCTTTATAAAGCAAATAAATTTTTTTATTCACACTACCCATTAGTAATCTTCCAACACACTGGGAACTCATTAGCATGGTATAAGGTGCTGAAGAGTTTACCTAATGGACGTCCTAACGTCAAGGAGCACTGTTTCAAGACCAGTGCTGAAATACCATCCGGCCCGAGAGACTTGTTTATGTTGAGTTCCGACAAACCCCTTTTTACTGCTCGAGCTCGAAATAATAATATCTTAGGCATAGTAGTGGATATTCTCTCTGGCACAGGCAAAGGCTGATTGCTTTCCGGCAAGTAGAAATTACTTGCAAATATTTCAGCTAGTAGGTTAGTTTATTAGCCGGGTCAGTCAATATTAGGTCATCCTTTAATAGAGTCGGATTTGAAGAACTAACATTATTCTTTACTTTTTTAACGAATAGCCAGAAGCTCTTACTAGTCCGAGGGTAGCTCGTTGCTCGTAAGGAGCTTTTTCATGCCTCAGTATTTTGGCACACGAAGATCTTGCCCTTTGCGTAGTAAATCAGTATCGGTATTTTGATTATTTCGCCAAATACTGAGTGCTTCCTCTCTAGATCTGACTGCATTTGTGCATGCCTGATTAAACCATAGTTTCTCTCTGGGCTTAATCGGAATTTGTTTTGATGGTATGAACGCTTTCAGGCCCATCAATATTATACTTTCGCCCATTTTGGCCATGGCATTCACATCATTGTTGAGGAAACATAGCTTCCAATTAAAATGCCGAAAAAATTCGTTGAGATCAGCTCAGAAAGGCTCAACGAGCCTTTTCGTAGATGTATTTTAGTCGTTTCGTATCTGCAGATGAAACGCTTTGAAGTGCTGAGAACAAAAAGGAGGCCGAAATGGTACCGTGATCTGAATTAATGAGAGGTGCATTAACACTAGTGATTATAAGAAACAAAACTTCATATAAGTACATAGATATGTTCAAACTGAAAGCTATTTCTGTATTCTTATGAATGAAAGCTATTTCATTGTATATCTATTTATAAAAAGGTGAAAATAAATTTATTAACTTTTTTCAGTAGCAACGGAGATGAACTGTAGCTGGACTTTGATAGTGAATATTATTATTTTCAGAAACAAATATCTAACACGAGTTTTTTATATCAAAACGGCGATACACGTGTATTCTTTTTTTGGTATTCTCTGTGCCAGCAGCAGCCATTATTTTGCGACTAAAAATGCAAGCACTACCCATTTACTTCAAGAGTGTCATAACTCAAAAAATGCGATTTTTGAGCTAATGATGCAAAATAAATCGGCATTTTGTATTTTATCTTTTGTGCAAATTTTATATAAATAGCTTCGTGAGAGAAGAATATTCTTTATGTCGCATGTACATATCGCACATTAAATCATCAAGAGTCACAATTCAATATTATAAAAGTGCTTTCGGTTTTTTAGAAACCAGTTAATTGAAGAAATCTATAACGACCTCAACAATTTCTTTTGCAATACAGTCTTCTTGAAGACTATAAAATAACGTTATACTTGTTTTTATGTCACATACTAGCGTCACTTGTACAGTATCAACAGTTGTTTACAACTACTCAGCATCTGAAATTTTTTGAGTTGTGACTCTTTATGATTTAGTGTGCGATATGTAAATTGAAAACTTTAAACGCGTTTTCTGCAAAACTAGTTTTTTGGAGTTGTGACACTATTGAAGTAAATGAGCGATATTTTCTAACTAGGGATGCCAATCGGGATCGATTTTTGGAAATCCCGGGATTCGGGATTTATAAATCCCGATCCCGAAAATCCCGGGATTTTCTGGATCCCGGGATTTTTGTGGATTCCGGGATTTTCGAGATTTCGGGATCTAAAATTTTTTGGTAAAATAAATCATTTTTTTTAATAAATTTTACTTTAATAACAAATTTTATGCATTTTAAAAGTTTTTATGTTGATAATATATCATTAAACATTTGTCTTTAAAGTTAACAATATTTTAATACTAGTATGAAATTAAAATCGAAAGAATTTTTGTCATCTATTTTTAAGTTGATGTTAGAGAATTTATACTGAAAACAATAATTAAATATGAAAACTTGTTTTTGCTTTCAATATAAATGTTTTTCTATAATCTATATCAAAACGAATGTACATATCTGTGGACTTTTAGCACTATCGCTTAAGTTGATTTACGAAAATTTTAGATGCACTTTCATACAAATAAGCTGCAAAAACATTATTGTTTTTTTAAATATATCTATTAACGTTTTTTTAAATGCGATTGACCAACAAGTAGCCATTACGGTTGTTACATATACCAGGTATTGCCTATTTTTTTAATCGATTTCATCACTACTACGACAACGATAATAAGGCTGAACATGTGGAAAAATTAAAAGAAATGTATACACAATTCTAATCAAATTCTATAAATTACGTCTAATGACCACATTTTTGTAGGCACATACATTAACCGCCGTATTCATAAAAAAAAATTTAGGTTTATTACAGGTTTATTTGACAAATTTTCCAAAGAAATACGTCAAGTAAGCGCTTAATAAGCCTAAAGTATTTTTCATGAATATGCCACTAAATTTTAGTGACTAAAAGTTTGCCTGAGCACTTGAACAGTATTTTTGTTCTACTAAAAAATTTTAAATTCATGCATAAGTTGTTTTCTGCAAGTTCAACAGATACATATGTAGTCCTAAGTTCGCTAAGAGGAGTATGGTTTATTAGTGTGCTGTCCTTCTACTCTGCAACTCGAATAAAACTATAATTGAGTCGAACTCATTCAGTCGGTCATTTTTGACACAAACCTTTGATCAAACCCATGTAATTTAAATAGGTCATAGGTTTGTGTCAAAAACGACCTAAACGGTCTAACGAAAATAATTTTGAACTGCAATTTAAAAAAACATACATTCACACTATTCACAATTTTTTAGACATAATAGTACGCATTATTCTGTAAATATTTCTCGCTTTTACGTCAAACCTACTTTTTATTTGCTACTTCAATTGTAAGGAGCTGTCAATACTACTCAATTGTTACCGAAAAGTGGATAAGGGTTGAGGAGTCGATATACAGAGTTATACACTGCAATTATGAATAAATTTCCGCAAGAAATGTCTCCCTTTTCCATAATTTTATTTGTTTTCCCTATTATTTGCTACTGTTTGAAATTATTCCCCGGGCAAAATTTCTCATGGAATTTTATTCATAATTGGCCTTATAATATAGAATAAGACGCAATGAATTTGTCAAACTTATTGAATTTTCCAAATGTTATTTTCCTTCCAAAGCTCATATGCTTCTCTTCGTTTTCAAAATAATTCTTAGTTGTATATTGTATCACCTTTGATGAAAATAACCGTGAGAAAGTAGTTAATTTATTTTGCACTTGTTGTTAATTTATAAGAAATATGCCACGAATAGTCATTAAATTGTTAAAACTACACGTATAAAATTTTATGGGACTTTTAAATATTATAAAAAAATACCATAAAATCAACGAAAATTTTAATCTATTAAGTTTTTTATATAAAAATTGCTAAGAAATCCCGAAAAAGAAATCCCGGGATTGAATCTTGTTTAATTCGATTCGAAAGCAATTTCCGATTCGAAAGTTGCATTGTATTGTCTAATTCGGTCGTAAATGACCGAACGAGTAAAAGAAGCAAGTGATGCCAAATTTCATGTATGTACATATGTATATATAAGACTTGATATTACTGCAATTATAATGACAACGTTGCCAGCAATTGCGCTTAACGCTGCAGCCACACGTTCAATAAATCCCTTACAATTTCACACATACTGAGTGTCGAAATTCCTTGAAATTGATACCTGTGACATAAATTGATAGTCATTTAATTTTTTAAATGCCACCGACGAAGAAACAATTCAAATTTGTAGCTTCAATCAACGTGTGCTGTGACCAGCTGTTCAAATTGAAAATTAAATTGCCATATAAATGGATAGGTGAATTTGAAAGCAATCTAGTTTTCAATTTAAAAAATTTGATTGTGTTAGTAAACAAAAAGGGTGAGTGTATTGCAAATTGAATGGAATTGAAAGGCAAAAATTTAACGTGTGGCCCCCAGGTAAACGTCAAAATTCAATAAAAAACATTATCATAAAAATTTTTGTTTTGTAATTTAATATGTATTTTATAGTCATTTAATTATTAAAAACGATAAAAATATATAATAAAACAAACATGAAATATGTGTGTACTAATTTGTGAAGTCAATGTTGCTCCCATTTTGTTTGAAAATTCTTTTTATTTTTTAGTTAGTTTTTTTTTATTACGTTTTCTTTTTAGTGCAAATAAAAACGTATTTAATTTATTCAATGTTATATTAAATAATTTTTTAGATGTTCTTAAGCATTTTCAAAATAAAGTAACAAGCATTTCATATCGGTGAGAGTTTTCAAACTCTTCATGACTATTTATGTTAATACTGGTCATTGTATTATACAAAATAGTGAAGGTTCAAACGCAAGCGTGCCACTTCTAATAAAGGGTGGTTAAATTTTAAGGGCCGATGTTGAATGTAAACCACACCTAAACGTCAAGTTTTTTTCTGCATTTCATTTGACATTTCTCAATTTCAGACTAACTCAATTTGAACCATGGAAAGATCCATAATCAGGCAACGCGTTAAAGTTATTCAGGCGTATTATGAAAATGGGCGTCCAAATCAAAATGGGCATTTTCACATCAGTGGATTCGTCAATAAGCAGAATTGCCGCATTTGGGCGAATGATAATCCAAGAGTGATTGTCGGAAAACAAATGCACCCACAAAGAGTGACTGTTTGGTGCGGATTATGGGCTGGCGGCATCATCGGGCCGTATTTTTTCCAAAATGAGGCCGGTAAGGCAGTTACTGTGAATGGTGTTCGCTATCGTGAGATGATAACGAATTGGAAGATATGGATGTGGTTTCAACAAGATGGTGCCACTTTCCACACAGCTAACGAAACAATGGCTCTTTTGCGCGACCAATTCAATGGCCGTGTTATCTCACGTGGTGGCGATGTCAAGATCATGTGATTTGACACCGTTGGACTTCTTTCTTTGGGGTTATTTGAAAGAAAAGGTGTACGTCGATAAGTTAGCAACAATAGAACCTCAATTATGCCTCAGCGTCATCGAAAATTTGGACCATCGGATGGTGGTGTGGCGCGGTCATTTGGCCGATATTTTGTTCCATACATAATTAAACCATACGATATTATCATAATAAAAAGAAATGTCAATTATTTCCTAAATAATTTGTGTTTTATTCACAATCAACATCGGCCCTTAAAATTTAACCAGCCTTTATAAGCACACAGGGTTTTGGCTAGTTAATCATTAACTACACTTAAAAAAATATTTGGAATGAATTTTTATTAGTTACATTTTAATAAAAGTCGAATAATACCTAAATAAGAGCGGCAAGCGTCGCGTTAGCAGCAGGGTACGCATTTTCAGTACATTTAAATGTGAAAATATTACTTGATTGTTCTGAAAATACGTACCCTGCTGCTAACGCGACGCTTGCCGCTCTTATTTAGGTATGAGGGTAACAGATTAAAAATTTCAAAACTCTACAAAGCGGGACTGAAATTCGAGGTGGGATGGACCTATGGAAAGCGGGATATCTGTTCAGGTTAGGTATATAACAGCTGCAAGTGAAAGGTATCGCGGGTAATATGTAAGGGTTTTGTCTAATAATTTCATTATATTGTACGTCTCGCTGAGGATTGTTTGACAAATAAATACAAATAAATGTTTTTGTTGTGAAAAACAGGATGAGTAAGAAAAAAAACTATATTTGTAGATGTTTTTTGTAAGTTTATTTAAGTTTTTGTATGAAAAGCCCCATATAAACTAAAACAACCAATATATTTATTTAATTTTTCCCGATGCGACAAATTCTCACAAGTTACAGAAACGAGGCACTGGTTTAAATATTTTAGAATTTTAATTATAATTTAAATCCTCTTTAGTGTTCTTCAAATATCAACAACTTTAAATAAAAATCAAAGAACTGTTGATAACTTCCTTTGTTTTTAAGTAGGACCAGCACTCAGGTGATAACACCTACTCATGCAATGCATTGTGCTAGAACTAGGAAAATAGGCTATGGAGATGAGGACAGAGAGGGAGTAGTGTCTGTGGACATTCGATTTAAACTTTCCCACGTTGAAAGTGACAGGAAAGACTTTCGCAGGCAATTTATTCCACATACGAACAATACGGCTAAAAAGCGAATGATCTCTGTAATGCGTAGTGCGATTTATTGGCCAATCGCCAACAAAAAAGGATGTGACCTAAATGAAGCACATGTTGGCGTTACAATTTTCGGGTTTCAGGAAAAAGTTCCCTAATTTCATTAGAACACATTCCATTGTAGTAACGATAGAACAAGGAAATGAACCCCACATTGCGTCGAAGCTCCAATGAATCAATAGAGTTGGATACCCTACTGTCACCGATGAGCTTCTTCACCCTCGCCTGTACGCGGTCAAGCAGCCCCAAAGTAGACTTTCATGCGCCGGCCCATACATGAGTTGTATTCCATTTTCGATCGGATATAAGTGGTATATCAGATGAAGTGAGGTATCGCTTGCACCGTTTAAAAAATTTTAGGCACTTGAATGCTTCTTTTTAGGCTTGAAAAATGTATTCAGTTCATCTAACATCACACTGAACTTTCATGCCAAGAACATCAAGAGCTTCCGATTCCTTAATATTTACAGAGGCAGCAGCATTTGCGGTCATGCGTTTATGAGTAATCACACAACATTGGGAATTACGGGCGTTAAAATCGACCCTATTCGCATGACCCCATTCAGAAATTTGTGCTAAATCGTAGTTTAATGTCTCATTTATTGTTTCTTTACGTTTGCATTCATTTGCTTGTGCAGGATAATTCTTTTTGCTAAATGATGTTATTGCACAATCTGAAAGGTGATGTAAGCATCGTCTAACTATTGAGAAAATCGTTATTTTGCGATCAAATATTTTGAAATCGCACTTTGTCATTATTTTGGATAAATATCGGCAAATCTGGCACAAAAGTTGTGGAGTAGTTGTGTAGCCGTGCTGTCGTGAAAATAATAAATTTCATATGTACGTACATATGTATGTATTCTATTGTTGACAGGTTGCAGTCGGTAGCTTGCTGTGGTGAATGTGTTTAATGCATGACAAAAAATTAACAGTGCTTAAATAATTCTTTCTGCCAAAAAAAAAACGACTTCAATGCAAAGATCTGATAGAAGAAGTACGTGATTAAATTTTAATTTTTAAATGCAAGATTGTCTGTTTTTCAGAGCTCAAGGTGCGTGTTACGTCTTGTAAAAATCGGTAAAGAAGTACCACTTAAAATAAAATATTAAATTTTAATGGGCGTGACTCCACCCATTTTTTTAATGGAGGATTGTGTCTATTTTAAAGCTCAAAGTGTGGTAAGTTTCGCAAAAATCGGTTAAGTTAAGCCGCGTGAAATATTCCACCTTATTGTGAATGGCGTCATCGACGCCACATTAAGACGACAGTAAAAACTATCACTTGTCTACTATTTGTTGCCAACAATTGACAACTACTAACATGCTCCATTAATTTATAAAGCCTTAGGGATTAGTAAGAGATTGTCCATAAGAGCCAATTGTTGCCGATAAGGAGTAGCCAAGTTGCAATATTTACTGTCGTCTTGATGTGACGTCGACGACGCCATTCACAATAAGGGGGTTTATAATAAATTTTATGTTTTATAGGTTTCGCAGCAATCAAATAAGTAGAATATCATAAAATTAAATATATAAAAAGTGTGGACTTATCCCCGCCCACTTTTTTCACAATGGGACCAATGGGAAGCTATACCCTCTCAGACAAAAATAATTTTTACAATAGGTCTAAAATGTACCGAGTTATAAGATAACACCAAAAAAATTGAGACGAATTGTTACCTTCACCTTTTTTTTAAGTCGGTTAAAAATACTTTTGCGAATATACACACATTGCATTCAAAATTCCTACTTTAATGTTAGTTGACGAGTGAATTAATTCGGTGACTTGTACTCCTTTCACAAGCGACAGACTAAGTATGTTCAGATCTACACAAACTTGTAAGTCCGATCGTTATTATCCCGTTCATGCACCTGCCCCCATATTCTGTAAGTCGCTAAAGCTAAATCTCTATCGCTAAAAAATTTTTAAGTAAAATTATCGACTTTCGGGTAAGAATGCAATTTTCAAACAAGTATTGCTAAATCAGGCAATGACTTAAAAATGTAATTCGCCGAAATTTTCGTGTGTTATGTCATCGCCAAAAATTTTTAATTTTCTATTTGTTCAGCATTTTATCGATAACTTTAGCGACTTCAACATTAATCTAAAATATTTTATTCTGTTGGTTATACAGAACACTTTCTCCAGAAGCTGCAGATTCCGAAATTGCAGCAGATAAAAATTGGCTGCTGATGATGAAACATGGCGTCAATAGCTTCTTGTTGCCAACATTTTAATCGGTTTTCTTTTTGCCAGTATTTGAACTGTAGATATAATCAGATAGCAAGTAATTCAAAACAATATGTCATAAGACTGACCCAAATTCGTTTTGGAAAGATTCAATGAAAAGAACAAACAGATGCATTTAATAAAATTATTTAACATGTGATCTTAAAAACATTTTGACAAACACACATAATGTTGTCTTATTTTTTTTTTGCGATGGAATGTAATTTTTTAAAAACATTTATTTTTTTTATAGAAAATGAGCATTAGCGAGTGTCAAAATGTTCGATGGAATCAATGTTGCCAGTGGCATTGAATAATGTTAAATGATATTTAATATACATAGACGTTTTAAATGAATGACTGGTTGTTGTACGAGGGCTATTTAAAATACCTAGACGTTTTAAAGCAAACATTTTCAATAATTATTTATTGATTTTCACTAGCGTTCAATATACATTTTCACATCATTGCAACAATTCCCACGTTGACGCTCCAGCAGTACAGAAGTGGACTAACGGGGTATTATTTGATCATTTACAAGTAAGGGCATCGACCGCCAAGAAGTTTTGTCGAATCTATGTCCTAATTTACACTTCGCAAGTCTTATTACTAAGCTGATTAGTTTGTAGGAGAGAGACAGAGAGAGAGAGACGAGGGGAACATAAAAGTTTCTTTTCTCCTCGTCTCTCTTTCCTAAAAAACTAATCAGCTTAGCAATAAGACATGCTGAGTGTAAATTAGGACTATCTAACGAGTATCTTGAATATCTATAATCCCAACTGCTCTTACGTTTTGGTCTCATACACGCAGAGAAAAACGGACACAATTCACTTGGTAGCAAATTGTAAATAAATTTATAATTTTTATTTCAGTGTAGAATATACAACCATATTTATTGGACATATATTCTGAAGTATTTGCATCGAGCTTTAATAAAATTCATTACGATGTTAGCAGGGATTCAGTCATTATTTATATATGAAGCACTTGTATGTTTTCCAACTCTTTGACTATTTTTAGGTTAAATTTATTATTACACACAGAAAAATATATCTATGTAGAGTCTCAATGGAAAAATTGTGATTGCAATTCATATTAAATTTACAATAAATAATATGTTGCTCACGTTTACTACCACGCTATGAGTTCCGAGTTCAAGCCAACACACATACATTTTCCTGGTGCCTGTGCCAATACACACAATAACGTAAGTTAAATAATTAATAAAATACAGGGACTACATTAAATAAAATTCATGTTGTTTCAACTTGCAACATTGTTTTATGGAATTTACGTTGTTCCAAGTTGAAATAACTTCGATTCATCATGATTCTTCATTTCGGTTTAACAGTACGGGTATGTTAAATCAACATGAAATAAAGTTATTACAAAAGGAAAAATGTTATTGGAAGATTTGAAGATTACAACACGGCTGCAATGTAAGTACAATGCTATAGACATTTTATGTTAAATCCAAACAGTAAAATAAGGGAAAGAATACTCACTGACTGATATTAAGTATTAATTATATCATCGATTACGAAATGTATATTTTTACCACTGAGTATTTGCGACTTTAAATAGTAATGCGGCTAATTTATGATCAGGGGTGTTCTTTAAATCGCGCGTTTTGAAATCGTCTAATTTCCGGAAAAGAGCTCAATTAAAAATGTGACTTCCTGCAGCTTTTTAATTGGTTTCGATGTTTTAGATGTTTTAGATATTTTGTACGAACTTAATTTCGAATGCACTAAATCGTCCGATCAGCAGAACACTGCTTTCCGTTTTGGAAATCGCACGATTTCAAAATGTGCAGTTTATAGAGCAGCCTGGACCAAATTCATTCAAGTTGTGAATCAGTGCTGCCATAACCAAAAAATTTTTACAACCAAAATTCGCCTTAAAAGTTACCAAATGAGAAAAAAAGTAACCATATTTCAATATGTAGTATTTTTATTAAATAACATTAAAAATGCATACAATTTGTGCCGCACTACAACAAGAAATCAAGGTACATGAAGCTGACTTGCAAGCAATAGTTCAATGCTCATTTGTAAGGTAGTATATGCCAGTCGCGTCAGAAGCGTCTTCTCAATACGGAAGACGCTTCTACGACGAGAAAATGGTATCGCAGAAGATGAGTTTCAACTTCTTAGCGTCACTTCTGAGTCACTTCCGCGATAGAAAATGTTGGCAGGGTACTTAGTAAAATCTTTTAATTGTATGTTGCCGCCATTACAAAAGACCAAAGTAAATTTATATAAAGTATATGCAAGTACTCAGGTGATTAATTTTTTTCTCGTGTATTGTCAATGCATGAATGTCAAAAGTTGTTTACAATTTTCGTACGCCATTTTGTTTTGTTTTGCTTTGTTATACACAATTGTGTGTAGTGAAAAAGTTGAAATAAATTTTTACTTTAAAAAGGCGTTACGAAACATTTAAAAGTAATTATATTTAATTATTAAAATAAATATGTAGCTTTTATTATACTTATTTCACGTAATAAATGTTTATCAATTAATAAATTTACTTTGGTTTTGTGTATCCATACATTTCCTTTTTGTTGTATGCAGATCTGGGACTTGCATTAAATAAGCAAATGCATCGACCATTTTCCCACACTAAACCAAATCAATACAAATGCAAATTTATTACATTAGCACTAACTTTGATAATTATAGTTCAATTTTTTTGCATTAAACTAAAATCTCTTCAAAGTAATACATTAATATTGCGCTAGCACCAAATCACATGGCGAAAAATAGAACGTAAATGTGTACATACATAAAAACATACGTACATACATAAATATGTTAACTTTTTTCTATGTACATATCGCCACTTGAGGCAAAAATCATATCACCACCCTTTTTATAATTTTTCAAGAGAAAGACAAAACTTGATTAAATTGTTCCAAGCGGTAGTATATTCCGTTTATAAAATCACAATTTTTTAAGACATAACTTTACAATAAAATTAACGGAAACCTAAGTTCTGATCTTTCATTTGTATGCACGTACTTATTATACAGGTGCCTTCAATGTTACTTTACTGTATTTTTTTATTTGTGCTATCTGATAAAAATATGTTTACGTTTTATATAATTTTACTGTGTACAATATGTGATATTGCAATAATATTGCATTACTTCATGATATGCTTAGTGGCAATGCAAAATTAGTGCATTTTTCGCCATACGATTAGCTGCTAATGCAATATTAATCCGTTACTTCTAAGAGATTTTATTTTACTGCAAAAAAGAGTGCATTACAAACATCAAATTTAAATTTTCACTAAAATTTTTGTTTTTAAATCAGTGCTTATGGAAATTAATGCAAGTTGCATAGGTCTGGTTGTAATAATCTGTTTTTGACATTCATCCATTATTTTTTACACAAACAAAGCGCATGATGTTTTTGTATTTTCTTAGTTGTTGGAGACCTGCATATACTTTATCAGCCCAATCATGAATATTCCCTCGGAATTTATTTCTCACGGAAAATAATTTTCTCGAGAAAATATTCCTCCAATCATAAATTCCTTGGGAACAAAAAAGAGTAATACGTGGCATCACCGCATTACGAAGCTCGTTCTTTTGCTTGTTGTTGACATTTTGTTTCTCCTTTTTTTTTTGAGTGAGAGAATAAACAAAATTAATTAAATTCGTAAACTTGAAAAAATATGTGAAAAAAGCTTATAAATGATTTATTTGAGCATTATTTGTGTTTTTTTATATACAAAAACTATAAAATACAAGTTTATGTATATAAATTGTGTTTTAATTGCGTATTAACTATGTTTTTATGTAAACTCCCTTCTGTTTTGCAAGGGAAAGATTTTTAGTGAAAAAAACAAGTTCAACGGCGTTCATAATACCTACTTTTTTCCCGGGAAGTTTTTTTTATTCCCGCATTTGGTAAAAAAAGGGAAAACACAAGTTCATAATAGGAGAAAAGGGAAAAGTGAAAAAACTCGCACGGAATTGTTGTTCATAATTGGGCTGTATATAAATATACTTTGACAAAAGACATGTCATTTCTGTAGTACAGAGTTGCGATCATTTAGTAAAATTAAAAGCTGTTGACAGTGTTGTAAAAGTATTAAAAACAAGTGAGTGGCAATCAATGCGAATTCATAACAGGTGGCTGCACTAGCGATTTTAGTCACAGCTGTTTTATTTTCAGTTGCCTTGGTAGTAGGGTTTGGGAAACGGGAATTCCCGGGCGGGAAATCCCGGGAAATGTCTGTCTAATATTCCCGGGAAATTTTTGAGATTTTCCCGGGAAAACGGGAAATTAAAAGTGCATGTTATTTCATAAATATATAGAATTTATAATCCAATTTTACTTTAATATAAAAACTTATTATTTTTTTATATATTACAAAAGTTCGTTTGAACGATTGTATGACTAAATTTACACGAACGTTGACACGTTTTTCATCGTCTGTTTAAACACTTACATATACCTTGTTCGAAGGAAATTTTTTAATCTTAAAATTTAAATTGAGTTTTTGTTTTAAATGTAACTGTAAGAAAGATCTTTCGACTCCGATAAACAAGAAGTAAAATGTCCATGTTTTTTTAATATACAATAAAAATGTGAGCTATTCAAATCTAGTCTGAAATTTCATAAAAATTCCATTAAATTGAAGTCATACCATATCTCCTAAAAAAATGTGGAATAAATTGTATAAGTATCAATGATTGCAATGATATAATCGTTTCCTAAAGTAAATAATTCGATGCTAAGCGAACTTGAAGTGATTTTTCGCCGAATTAGTGAACAAATTTTGAAAAGTGTAGTGAAAATTTTAAGCTGTAAGAACTCTGAGTTGACGAAACTTAAATTGATTACAAGTAGACGCTATTATGGAAACCCTGCAGAAAATATTTTAGGAGAAATAAAATAAAAGACACTTAGACATACTGTGGCTCAGGGTATTCAAAATTCGGCGCAGCGCAGTATGGTACTGTAACCTGCTTGTACTTAACGATAAGAAACCGCTTGGAACTTTTTCAAAAAGAATGAGAAACAAGCAAGGCAAATTCTTATTAAAATGAAGGTAGGTCTTATTAGAAAATTGTCTACTAATTGTGGTAACAGTCGTCAATTGGTTTTTATATGATCTTTTGCTGTGTAATAACTTGATTCCATTTGCTTAAATTCAATTAAAAATTCTTAAAAATTTGTCTTAGAACTGCTTTTTTATTAACTTTTATTTCAAAAGAATGCTTACATTAATAAAACAATCGAAATTTCACCAACTTTCATTTAATAAATGTATTTAATTTAGAAAATTAGCTTTTCCCGGGAATCCCGGGAATTCCCGGGAACTTGATTTTTTAATTCCCGTTTCCCGGGAAGTGCAAAAGTTCGGGAAATCCCAAACCCTACTTGGTAGCAATACTAATATTTTTTATTTTATTTTTTTTCATATATATATTTCTTTATTGTATATTCAAAAATGAACTAACAATAAGTAATCAAATCTTAAATCTAAATATAATTATTAGGCCCGACCAGTATCGGACATGAACTTAGTGATAGTTATAAATAATACATAAGTAGTGATAATCAAAAAGGAAAAAAAGAAGTATTTTTAAGCAGTCCCATCTGGAGTGTTGAGTATAAGAGCCCTTGTGTCCCTCTTTTTTAGGCGGATGTGTCCAGTAAAGTTCAAAATATTACGAGCAAGCGGATTAGGATGTGACTCGAGGTTTGTTAAATATTTGCCTGCGTATTTTGTAATTTCTTCAGTCACTAGTGGCATATATAAATCGCGATGTATATTTGAATTTTTTATATACCATGGAGCCGATGTTATTAACCGTAAAATTTTGTTTTGCCTTCGTTGGATTCTCTCGACATTAGAAGCTGAAGCAGTGCCCCATAGCTGAATTCCATAGCACCATATTGGCTTCAAAAGTTTGCAGTCTAGGCTGAGTGTTGAATTTCTGCCAATTAACCAATATATTTGAGTTAATTTAAGTTTCATTTGGGTTAACTTAGAGTCAATATGATATTTCCATGTAAGCCTTCGATCAAGGTGTATACCAAGGTATTTCACTTGAGAATGTAGAGGAATATTTTGATTGTTGATTCGAATGGGAGAACAAGTATCTGTTCTTAACGTAAACGTTATATGGACACAATTTCGCTCATTTACTTTAATTCTCCATAAGTTCAACCATATTTCAAGCTGGGTAATGTGTTCTTGGAGATGGCTGAATGCCTCATCAGGGTTTTTGTGCATACTCATGCAGGCCCCAGAATACTACCCTGTGGCACACCGGAAGATTCGGGCATACTCGTGAACTCTCCTTCCACAACAGTGAACTTCCTATCAATAATATAACTTTCCAAAAGCTTTTGTATGTTTATTGGTAGGTATGTCTTCAATTTTAAAACTAGGCCTTCGTGCCATGCTTTATCAAATGCCTGAGAAACATCAATAAAGAGAGCAGAACAATACTTCTTTTCCTCAAATGTTCTTCTTACAACTTGGACCAATCTATGCGTTTGTTCAATGGTGCTATGCTGACTTCTAAAGCCAAATTGATGGTCCGGGTTGCACCCACTATCAGCTAAAATTGTGGACAATTTCGAAAAGCTTTGAAATTGTTGAAAGTAAGCTTATAGGCATATATGACTCAGCCTTGGTAAGATCTTTGCCTGGCTTTGGAATCATTTTAATCTTGGCAAGTTTCCAGTTATGTGGAAAATAATGCATTCGTAAAATGGCATTAAAAATAAATAGCAAAATTCTTATTGCAATATGAGGCAAGTTCATCAGCATCTTGTTACTAATGCCATCAATACCTGGAGCTTTCTTCGGGTCGAGTTCATCAACTATTTTTTGTAGTTCACGCACCTTAAACCTTAAGGGACGAGGGAGTAGAGATACTACACTCGGTAATCCGGCAGCACCCGTACATGAATTGGGAGTGAATACAGATTTTAAATGCTCAGAAAATAAGTTACCTTTCTCACTATCGCTTCTTGCCCAGCCTCCGGTCGAAGTACGCAGTGGTGATTTGACATCAACGGGTCTTTTAAGATTTCTAGTAGCGCGCCATAAAGAGTAATTAGATGTTGACGTTACATCAAGACCTAAATTATAAATACTTTTCCAGTAATGCAGTCTTTTCCGACGATAGCAGCTCTTTAAGTCGTTTAGTATATTCTTTAAGTCTGATTTTATTTAGGGGTGATCTGTGTTGTTGCCATTCTCTTCTAGCTCTCCTTTTTTCACATACAAGACGTTCAATTTCCGTAGAAAAAATTCTATTAAAGCCAGTCTGCGGATAGGAAGTAGTGGCATGTTCAGCAGCCTGTTTAATATATTCGTTAAGATTGGCAATATTAAATTCAATATTATCAGGTGATCTTAGCTGAATGTTTTCTACGCAGTGACTACTAATATATTTTTTGAATCCTAGCCAGTTGACCCTATTAATCGTTTTCGCATATGAGTTAGTTAAATCACTCCTTAGTGGGTTGAAAATTGTAACTATTGTGGGAGAGTGATCGGAGGACAGATCTAGAGAGCCCTCTACGTGAATTAAGTCCCTATGGATATTTTTCGTGGCGCCAAAATCTATAACATCTGGAATTTTTCTTACGTCAGTAGGCCAATAAGTAGGCTCCCCACTCGAAATGACATCTAAGTCCATTTTTGAAATTGTCTTAAACAACGCTCTACCTCTAGGTGTAACAAGACGCGAGCCCCAGTACGTATGTTTTGCATTGTAGTCACCAGCTGCCACGAAACAAGATCCAAGCGATTTGTAGAACTTCTCATACATATCTTCGGTAACTGAAAATCTGGGAGGTGAGTAAATTGATAATATCACGAAATTCGCACAAAAATTTTCTACGAAAATATTCGTTGCTTGCATATATTCTTCACTAACGTTCTCAAGGATATAGTGCTTGAGTCTTGACTTAATTAGAATTGCTGATCCATCGCATGCTCTCAATCTCGGGTCTTTTGAATTATATTGATTGTAACCATTTATTTTAAAGCAGCTTCTCGAAGTCAAGTGAGTCTCAGAGACCAACATTATATCAATATTTTTTTCCGTGAGGAAGTGCTCAATTTCATTTTTATGTTGGCGAATGCCGTTTGCGTTCCAGAAACATAGTTTTAACGTGTTCATGGTTTGTTGACTAATGCTTGAAGCAGAGTATTCTGCATTCTCAGCATTTCTTGCATCTTGCTAGTCATATTTCTTGTAAAGTTGTTTATAGGTAGCACCAGGTTCTCAATAGTACCTTCAAGACGACTAAAGTTAAAGCTAGAGTTTGCATTCGTTGACTTATTTTGCGGTGGAACATTTTGTGTGGGAATAGAACTAGTCTTAGCAGCAACGGCATACGATACACGTGAAGTAACTAGTTGGCTAGTTTGAGGAAGAGTGGCGGAGTAAGCATTTGCTGATTGAACTGGAGCTAATTTAGATTTTTGAGCCATAGCCTGTTTAATTAACGAAAGAATATACAGGGCATCCTCTGTAGTTAGCGGTGTGATTACCTCCACAATTACTGCATTTTTTTCTGCTTGTACTTTTGGCTTGGTACAGTTAGCAGTAGCATGCAATTCACCGCAGATAACACAAACTGTAGGTAATTTGCAGTAAGTTTTAGTTTGGCCATATTCTTGGCAATTATGGCACTGTATGGGACCTGAACGTTTACGTGGCTCTTCAACTGTGATTTTTCGATGTAAAAGGTTTTTTAGATTATAAATTGGGTGCATCTCGTTTTTTTTAACTGTATATCATTCGGCTCCAGTTCAACACGAAATAGAGGCTGGGGAATCTTCTCTCTATTGATTATATTGGTAACATTTTTTACCTTAAATCGTTGTTCGATAAGTGCACATTTTACTTCTTCGGGCTCAACATATGAATCTATGCCCTTTAATACTATTTGTAGGCCTTTAGCACTCTTAAGTTGATATGTGTAAAAATTTGTTTTATTTTTTTTCAAAATCACTAACAATTTTTCGGAAATCTTTTTCATCATATATTTGGATTTTAGTTTCATCAATATTACCTCGTTTAATTGGAATGATGTGAAAAGTATTTCCACCAATGGTCGATAGTAGATTTTTTAGAAGTGCGTTAGAATTTTTTTTCTCTCAGATAAATAGGTGGTGGCTTAAAAGACTTTTGCGATGATGCAGCGGGCTTGTCGTTTTTGTCTTGCAATAATGAAAAACGATTTTGACGATTGATAGAAGATGTGCTGTTATCCCTAGACATCTTTGGGGCGGATCCAATTTTAGTAGAATTTGGGCTTCGCCCGCGCTTTAAAACAGTTATATATCTGTCCATTCCGACTTGAACCTTGGGTTTTGGGCTATTCTTATCTTTAGTGACAACTTGGTTAAGTGATGACCCCGAGCCCGAAGCGGATGATATCGCTGAGTTAAATGTAGAAGTACTGTCCAATAATGTCAACGATTCACTAGTTGGCATTGGACAAAGCGAAGTTGATCGCGGACGAAACTGTGGTTTTGCCGTTAGAAAAAGTCTCTCATCAGATTTTTGATTTTTATTAAGAGCTTCAGAACTCACAGCAAGTCTATCATCAAATTTTTTATTTTTATTTTTATCATTATGAGCATTAGAACTCACAGTAAAATAGGCATTTCTGCCGTTATAACTCACTTCACTATTTTTTTCCTTAGCAAAGCAAAAAAAAGCTTATTTATCAAAGTTAATATGTACTACGAATATTTTTTGTATGATTTTTTTTTGTTTAGTTTGTATGTAAGAAAAATTCCGCTATTACGTCTGTTCACTATGAAGGTACAACGAGAAGCCAAAATAAAAAATTTAAGAAAATAAAAATTTAAGAAAATAAAAGCTTAAAAAGTATAACATAAAAAATATGTACATGTGTATCATTATTTTGGCAAAAAAAGAACCAAAATGAGAAAAATACTCACATCTCCACATTAAAGAAAAAAGTAACGACTTTTGGTTAGAAATAACCAAAAACGGCAGCCCTGGTTGTGATGTCAGCATAACGTGTCCTAGTAGAGAAATAAGGGGTGCTATTGGGAGAAGTAGTTAGTGAGTTGACTACAAAGCAACAGACGGTCTTCGAGAGCATGAGTTCGATACCTGACAATACCCAGTTATATCAGCATAAAATATTTTATCTATGCTGATTCATATCACAGCACCATCACGAAATGATTCGCCTACTTAACACCAGAGGCGCTGCAGAGATGCTATAAAAAGTAACAAAACGCACAATGGCAGAGTTGTACAAACGAAAAAAATAAGATGTTCTTCTCTCTATCTACCCGCCCTGTTACTCTCCTACTCTCAAGTAACATAGAGGGATTTGTTATTGGCACTCAATTGAGCTGCAAACTTACTTTCTTTTCTCAGCAACCTTTCAACCTAACCTAATAATTAATTGGCTCAAAAGCCAAAAGTATGTGAATATCGAACAACTGACATACAAATGTGTGATGTCTTCATGCTTCTCAATTTATTTTGATTACTTTTTGAATACAACCTCAATCAGATGGACGGCTCTATAGGATACGACGAAACATGTTCTTTTTGTTGCATTTTACGTGAACTTTTGGATTATCTACGCAGGTATGGGCATGATTTCGGTAAGAAAATCTTAAGCTACCCACTGGTTTGAAGCTGGTTTGCGCACACTTTGCTTTTTCAAAAACTTCAAAGGAGTTAGATCTTCAGATACGGATCGCCAGTCAATGACGCTTTTTGGCACATCACACGTCCAGGGAGTTCGCGTTGCAGAATCTGCGTTTAGGTTACAATGTGGCATGATACATCTTTTTGAAACCAATACCCACCAAAGCTTTTTTCCAAGATTTTCGGGAGGACTTAATGAGGAAACGTTCACCGTTATCGTTTGTAATGAACAGTTTTCATCTTCTCTGAAGCAATATGATACAGCGATCGTTTTGACATCAACCCGAGCTCAATTACTTTTTGGTCATGCAAAATTTTTTGGTTTAGTTTAATGTGTGAACGCAACGAATCTGAGCGGCGTTCGGGGAATGTGCATCGGTAGCCTTGTTCTAGGTTATATAGTCGCAATGGAGCGGTTCTCGCGGTTGGAACTCGCATTGTGAGTGCAAGAGTATAACAAGAATGGTAATTCGGCGACTGTGGCGTTTAAGACTCTGCAATATTAGAGTTTGGCACCAATGATACTTCTTGAAAGTGTACCAAAAGGTTTGTAGAGATCGACCCAACATTGGAAAATACTATAGTCAGCCTGTGCCTGACGTACAAGTTCTTTAAATACTCAAAAAATCGTCACCGCGTTTTGCACAAAGGCAGAAAGCTGCATCCATATTAAATTCAATTGGTGCAAGAGTCAAAGCCCAGGATGCCAGTCAGATGTTTGACTTGATTGGAAAATTATCTTCACTGAGTGAGCTCTTTGCACAGCGAGGATCTTACTGAACTAGTCCTATATAAAATCCCAATTTCTTTAGATATCGTGATTCCAAACAAACTCACCAATTGGATCTCGAATGAACTGCATATTTTTCAAACACTGTGGTCATATGGATCTATAACCTTCAAAAAAAAGCTTAATCGACACATTTTTTTTGACTTCGTTTTTTTTTTCTTACGAAAATCTACTATTTACGATCGCAAATTATCGATTTTTTTTAATTAAGTTTGAAAATTAAGTCGCTTGAATTTTTTTTTGGCGTAGCACGATGTTTTGCCTTATTCTTTACTTAATCCCTATGAAAAATTTATAGAAAATCCTGAAAACTTTAGCGATTTAATTTCATTTTCAGTCGAAGGTTACTCATATTCATTTCATATAGGAAAACGTCAAACTTTATTATGTATATGTAATTCCAATGCCAGCTTTGACGTATTCATTTAAAAAGCAACCCTCGTCTTACTTCTCTACTGCGATGGTTGTTACGCCTCGATCTTGTGCGTTTTTCAATAGTCAAATAGAAAATATTCTTTTGTTTGCTATCACTACTTCGTCTTATTTTTGGAAATGTTTTCTTTTTTATTTTTGTTTAAATTTAAATAAAATTAATGTTTTCAATAAATATTTTGGCATAAGCAAATAAAATTAAACGAAAACGTATTTTCAATTTGCCTTTTGTACAAGTTGGTTTTATGTTGAACACAATCGATGTGATGGACTATTAAAAATATGTTATTATAAAAATGAGAAATAAATTGTCTTGAAAATAAATCATTTAGCTCAACAATTTTGAATTGCATGTGCCATTTAAGAAAACAAAAACACTTTCATAAAAGAAATCAGTTTTGGTGAGTCATAAACGGACTGCTTTTTATGGAACATGTTAAAAAAAAAAAACTACACCGAAAGAATTTTGCTTCATAAATCCAACGAAACAATTTCATTCGATTTTTTTTTTCACAAATATTAAAGATAATTTCACAAATCCAATGAAAATTTCACGGGTATTGTGAAAGAATTTCATTGGAATTGCTTCGTTAGTATTCTAGTTTTGTAACAATCAATATATCATTGGATTTATAACAACAATATTTTCTAGTCATTAAGAAAGCACTTTATATTTAAGTTGTTTCATTGTTTTAATGAAATTATTTCGTTGTTTCGATGAAGTTATTTCAGTGCATTAATGACAATGTTAAATAAATTTGACGAAGTTTTCATTAAAATAATTTTGACGAAACTGATTTCATTAATTCAATGAAGCGTGACGTTGGTTGAATTTTAATGAATTTTTTCATTGGATTAATGGCGAAATTCATAGAATTTATGAAGAAAATTCTTTCAGTGTAGAGGGATGAAACACAATGAAAAACTGGAGGATGCTAGATACGAGTAGTTATAGTCAACTTCGTTTTGGACAGATAACCTAATTAACAACTTTCTATTGTGTATCGGAGTTTGTATACTCGTATTATATTTCTTATAAAAAATATAAAAAATTGTATTACAATTTATAGATTTCGTACATTTCTTTTAATTCAATGTACACAAGATTTACATTAGATTAATACAATTAATTGCATTTACATTTGTCAACGTTTTGTTTAAAATGTTGAATAATAAATAGTTTAATAGAGTTTAATCTGAAATATTAAAATTGAACATGAAAAATTAAAATTAAACGGTGTAAGCATGAGTTTTCCTCTTTGTAGCATGTTCCATAATTCAAATTTGACAAGAAAAATTACCAAGTACATATATAAAAAATGCAATTTATAAAAAAAAATTTAATTTATATAAAAAATGTAATCCCTATCGCCAAGAGATTAAACTGTTAAAGGGTTGAGAGACCTGCCAACTCTTTTACAAGTACATATTCTAGATTGAGATATACTTTTGCGCAAAATTATGTTCATTCACTCAAGCTATTATTTGATTAAACGTGTAATTTTCATTTCCTTTTCATTTTATTTATATAACGTACATATATCGGAAGTTATAATACGCTATTCTAACATATGGAATAAAATTTTATGACCAACAATTTCGTAGAAAATTTTTAACGTTGTTCAAACACTTATGTAGCTAATGATCACCAGCTACATAATTTTTAATTTTATAATATAAGCAAAGGGGCATAAAATACAACAATACACATACACGCATCAGGACTAGTATAAATTTAATCCAAAACATGGTCGATTTAACATTGCAATATCCTAGGACTACCAGATACGAGAACTACCAGATACGAGTATCCAGGGCAATTATGAATAAAATTCTGCGACAAATTTCTCCCTTTTCCAATTAAAATTTTTTGTTTTGCCTATTACTTGCTTAGTTAGTTGGAATTGTTCCCCGGAAAAATTTTCTCGTTGAATTTTATCTACAATTGCCCTCATCGAATAGTTATAGACCACTCGCAGGCAATTTGAAAGTGTCTTAGAAGAACGATCATAATAGTTTAAGCACGTGCAGAATAGAATGGTTATGTGACAACGGCATGGCCCTTTGACTGCATGACATGGGACCACGATGTAACTAGTCTGTTTCACGTACATTGGACCACGTAGTCCAATATTATTTGCATGTACACAAACGTTGGGGATACCAGCATGCATTTGCACAGGTTTTTTGTTACTGTTTGCATATATATACACATTTCATTAGTATGATCTTCAAATAAATAATGCTTGTTTAGTTTGCTGTGTGAAAAGGATAAGTTCGGCTATAACGGGCTGTCCATTTATTACGTAACGCTGTTTTCCCCGATTTTTGAACCTCCCCCCCCTTCCGCCGCCCCTGTAACAGATCGTAACAAAACTATGAACCCCCTACCACGGGGAATAACTTAACAATGAGTTAAAAACAAGTTAAATACTTTAAAAAGTTTTTATTAAAAAAAAAATTAAATTTAATTGATTGTATTAAATTTATTTGTTAGACTAGCACAGTGTGTAGACCGAAATTAAATAAGGTTACTTATGAACGTACTCCAAATATTGGCAAAACTATTTTTTAAATTTCTTCCCAAGAGTCCTCAAACTCCAAAAATTCTGGTTCTATGTATTCTGCTGAATGTATTAGTGATGTAACGAATGTCAATTTTTGATATTCGCGAATACGAATATTGCATGTGAAATTTTTAGACATTAAATTGGGGTTTTATTTACACCTGCAATATAAAATAGTAAAAAAATTGTTACGAAAAAGGACTTCATACTCCTGTTGGCGTACTTATAAAGTTAATAAAAACTACCAAAAATTTTAATGATCGTCATTAAATAATATTTTAAAATGATACGAAGCACAAATTTCTATTAAAAATTTAATGGATTTGTACAAACTAATATTTTTAGCCATTTATTTAATTATTTATTTAATTTGTTTGGAAAAATATTCGCATTCGCCTGAATTTGGCGAATACGAATACGGATACGAATATCTAAAAATTTCCGAATATTCGACAATTCGAATACGAATATTCATGCATCACTAGTATGTATGTATTAGTGATGCGTATTCGAATTCCCAAATATTCGGCCATTTCTAGATATTCGTATTCGTTTACAAAAATATATAAAGAAATTCACAAATCCAAAACGAAATTTAAATGAATGGAATAGTTTGTAACAGAGCTGTTAAATTTCGATTGCGATTAGTAATCAATTAGATTACATTTTAAAAAGAATTATGATGATTATATAATTGCCTTCAAAAGAATTGCTGATAAGTATTTGATTACGATTACTAATAATCGAAAAGTAATCTGAATTACTTAAAATTACTAAAAATAATCTAAAAGAATCAAAAGTAATCAAAAAGTAATCAAAGATTACTTTTGATACTTAATAAATAATCGAAAAGAATCAAAAGTAATCCTTAGAAGTAATCGGATTATTTTTTGATTACTTTTGATTCTTTTTGATTATTTTTAGTAATTTTAAGTAATTCAGATTACTTTCCCATTATTAGTAATCGTAATCAATTAGTAATCGTGCGAAACTGAATATAATCGTAATTTAATCATTACTTCACCTTTTAAAAAAAGTAATCAAACTAGTAATCATTACTTAACAGCTACGGTTTGTAATAATTTAAAAAAATTAATTTATTTCTATTTTTTTGCTATCCGTTTTTCCGCCAAATAATCTGCTATAGTTTTCAGTAATGATGACTGAGCAGTATTTGAAACACCAAGATGAGAATTGGCATTAGCCTCACGTTCGCTTTCACTAGTTCTTGAGAGTTTGAAGATGACTCCGTTTGGTCATCTCCAAATAAATCTACAATGTGCGTGAAACTAAAAAAAAATATATATTTTGGATCTAAAAGAGAACATTTTTTAGCCAGTGCACTTAGAGGGAGGGAGTTAAACATATTTACTTAAACATTCTTTGGGATTTTTTGGGATATCAAATGACTCAAATGATGTCCATTACGAAAGATATGTAATTTTTCTTTTCTAAATTGTTCTCCCTTCTACAATATTATATTTTCAATACATAATATTTGCCCATTTAAAAGAAATTTCCTTCCTTAAAAAACCTTAAAAGTAGAGGGGCACACCATCTAGTTCCTAGACGCATTTCACTGTTGTTTTCTAAATATTTCTTTCTTAAGTTCGGCTGTGTAAAAAATTAAAATAATATCCTTATGAAAATACGTCTATGTATGCAAGTTTTCATTGAAACATCTCTCAAAACTTAAACATTGTAGCTAGAGTTTTTTTCCCCGGACTTTTTCATTTACCGGGAAAGCAGGAAATTTTTTTATATATCCCGGGTTCCCGCTCCATAGAACTAATAAACATTAAATTTGCCAGGCATTAACAAAAATTTGATTAGAAAGTTTAAAACACTCACTAAAACACATCTTATATACATAAATACTCAAATGTTAAATCAAATTGGGCTTTAGAACAAGAACTTTATTTTTTTTTACTTTTAGCTTTTAAATTCCTTAAATGTTTTTTCCAACACGAAAAACTTTGTTATATGAGATCAAACAAGTAAACTTACAAATATAAGTAATAACATAATAGTTTATAAAAACAAACATAAGATAAAAATATACTCGGTTTGAGATCGAAAACAGATCAGTAGATTTGTTCTTAAAAAACGTCCATACAATTGAGTTTTCCATGTAAAACAATTTTATTATAAATAAAAAAAGAATAATGATTTCAATAAATTACTTTAAAACCAGGGACCGAAAATAATTATTATTTTTTTCTATCTGAAGAATAGGCTACTAGAAAATAACTATTATCTACTTTAGGTTATTATTAACCATTATCGTAAAGTTAATTTGCTTATATGTAAAATTTTTCGTACGAATTAATCAATGTTGGTAAACATTTTTCACAAATTTGAACAGAGTACCAGCCTTAAGATGGTAATAGTTTCGTAGTTGTTATTAAAAGAACTGAATTTATATACAAATTCAGTAAAGTGCGACTTTGACTCACGCACGAAGGGTTCCGTACGTTGGCTTTGAGCATTTTTTTTAATACAGTGTTTTTTTTACGTTTTTTCAGCTAAAATAATTTTTTTTTTTGATTATTTTTCGCTTTTTTCTCGTTTTGGCGATTTTTTTTAATTTTGGCGACTTTTTTTTTAATTTTGGCGATTTTCTTTTTCATTTTGGAAATTTTTTTCATTTCGGCGATTTTTTTAATTTTGGCGATTTTTTCATTTTGGCGATTTTTTTTTTTCATTTTGACGATTTTTTCATTTTGGCGATTTTTCCGGTTTTGCGCGATTTATTTTCGATTTAGAAATTTTTTTTAATTTGGTGCTTTTTTTCGTTTTGGCGATTTTTTTTTTATTTTGGCGATTTTTTTTCGGTTTGGCGATTTTATAATTTTGAGATTTTTTTGGTTTACCGTTTTTGAAAATTTCAAGAAATTTGCTCTTACGGTTTCCAAGATACAGCAAGTTATCAAAATTACATAGTCAAAATTACATTAACTGATGGTACACCCTTTAATATAAATTTTTTGAAATTTTAGTGTTAATTGTTGTAGTCTGTATAAAAATACAATAACTTTACAAATTTCAAGTGCATATACATACAATTGTATGTACATATATTACATGGGATTTTAACATTTTTCGTTGCTCGTTTTGGCACACCCTTTAATTTCCAACTCTCATGTATTTGTTGTTGTAGCGGCCAAGGGTCTACACACTCTGTCCAAATGTCAGGTCCGTAGCTCTTACGGTTCTCGAGAAAATACCCTGTGACGGACAGACGGACAGCGTAGCGAAAACAATATTGTTCCATTTCACCTTTAGTGTACGGAACCCTAAAAAACTAGCTTAACCCGATGAGCTTCGCTACCCCTCCCCACAACGCAAAAAAAAATAAATATATATACAGTGAAACTTTGATATAACGAATTCCAAGGAGATCCGTAAATACTTCGTCATAGCTATTAATTCGCTATAAATATAATCAGAAAAACCTTGATACAACGAAATTTGAAGAAATACGAAAAAAATTCGTTATAACTATAGTTTTCTTTATTCAAATTCTACTTAACATGAGAATGCTAATAAAAGCTTATATTTCATGAGGTAAATAAAAAATAAAACAGCACACACATTAAGAATTCGTTCTTTTGATAACTGGACTTTACCATTTTGCTATACATAATTTTATTCTTACTTCATTGTATAGAGGCTTTTGTACGAGTAGTTCGTTGTATAGAGGCTTTACAAATGTGCATTTGAAGGAATACTTCGCTATATAGAGGCTTTTTTGCTCAGAATTTGTTCGTTATAGCTATAGTGTATTTTTGTATGAAAAACTTTGCAATAAAGAAGTTTTCTCAAGGGACTTAATAAAACATACGTTATATTAAGTTTTTCGTTATAAAGAAGTTCGTTATAACGAAGTTTCACTGTATAGGTATGGCATTGGTGGTGCAATATGGAAATTGGATTTAGCCACGCCCCTCCGCCCGCAGACCGAAAATAAAAAATCAGACTTCACAGTGTCACTCGCCTGAATATTCTGAAGATTCCCTGAAAATTTCATCAAAATCGGCCCAGCCGTTTTGGAGTCCATACGTTACATACATACATACACACATCCTGTTTTATATATGTGACAGCGCATAGTGAATCAAAATTCACTTTCTTTTTTTTTTTTTTTTTTTGATGTGGACAACATCTGAGCATCGAATGAGACCGATCCCATGCCCCAAAAGTGTTCCCTCCCAGAGATATGGGCGTTTTATGAAATAGAAGTCGAAGATTCTAAGGTTATGTGAAAAAATTTTCGTACTAACAGAGTGATATTCACGATTTAAAAGAATTATAAATGAGTATTTATTATAATTCACAATTAATAATTTCAGAAAATATACCTGGATTCGAAAAAACGCGAGCAAAATCGATATCAAACTCATGGAAACAGCGCGCTAGGTAGAAAACAGTAAAACTCAACTACACACAACAAGAGTTAGGGACGACCTACGCGTGTTTTCAAGGTTGACCAATACGTTCCTGACGTCATGAGATGCGTCGCTTTCAAATGAGACCAATACCAACGCGCTCAGTGATGGTACACCAAAGATACACGTATTTAAATCTTTAAAATGGCTCTCCTGAACAAAACCGGTTTTTACCCTTAGGTCCCTTTCTATATATACATATATAGATTTTTTTGTTTTGTTAATTTTGTCTTTGCAGTGTTTGACGACGATTTCAACAAACAGCTGATCTAAATTAAATTAACGCACGTGCTACAGAACAAGTAATTAGAAAAAAGTTTTGGGATTTGAAAAACATGCGAGTGTCAGAATATATCTGTATGAGTGTTAAAAATGAAATTTAATTTAATAAAATCTAAAATCCTGGAAAGAACTACAGACTTAAAATTTGTTTAAATATTCCGACTCGCAGTTTTAGGATCCGCTTACTAAAATATCGCTTTATGTAAATTGAGCCTTATTTTGGTAAATTTTATTAAATTACAATTTTGACCTAAGTGTGGCACGCCAGGGACCTACCCGATTTGGCTGAAATTTTCACTACGTGAGTCTTAGACCAAGTACTATAATAATTCGCACAGCTTTTTACAGAATTCCAAAACGGATTTTCATTGCCACCCTAATATACATACATATTTTGGAATTGGTTAATAAATGAGGAAAAACTAAAAGTTGACAATCATAAAATCTTCAGCTCCCGGTATATAACTTTATTATATGTATCTTCTTTTATTCATTTGCAAAGGTTCTTATCTAATTAAGATGTTTGCTGTCAGCAAGAAAAAATATGCAATAATTTAATGTGCAAAAAATATATAAAAATAGAGACGACGTAGATATTGAAAAAAAAAGTTTTGTTTGAAAATGAAAAATTATATTTAAAAATTAAATGGTTAATTTTAATATGGTGACATTCAATTTGTTTGCTATTTATGACTTTTTTGTGCAAATTTATCAGAGACAGATGTGTTTCTAAGCAGATAAAATAATTGCTTTGGTAAAAGCAGGGCGGTCTGTTCTCAAATTTCAATTGCAAGAAATTGCTTTCGAATGCCAAAAAGCATAAAAGTTCGTGCAGTTTCACTTTCGAATCGAATTGCAGAGCAACATCCCAGGGGAACTACTATTTATTTCGAAACGAAAGAAAATGCTTTTGAGTTTGTTTGTTATTAACATTACAATTCGAAAGCATTTGCATTCGTTTCGAATTACAGAGTAAACTCCCAGATTTACCGGAGATGTTGAGACACAAAGTCCTCTGACAAAATTTCAATTAGAGCGTGCTCTATTTTCTTTTGACAAACCTTCGGACATCAGCTTTTTTTATTATGAAAGGAATTTGTATGGCATGAGAAATCTATGCCATTAACGGAAGCATTAGTAGGCTGAAGTTGATATATTTTTGAGCACCGATATATTTATGTATGTTTTTAAATAGCTTTTGCATTATTATATGCTAACTTGGTATCTTCGAATTTAATGAAATAATCTTTGAAATGGCTGAACTGTTTTACGGCCCAAACAAAAATGTTTGTGACTCCAGCACGCCCTTGTGAAACCGATTAATTAATAATATGTACTTTTGTGATCGAATGTTATAAACCTTCTGTAAAAATGTCACATATATGTATATTATTTCCTTTTGTTCCTATAAGGAGCATAGGGCCGTAAAAAAAAGGTCACATGTCCGATGTAAAAATCGTATCGTGTATGGCAGGGTTTACAAAATTTGTTACATTTATAAATCATCTAAAAAACTGCCACAATATTGTGCCGTAACCGCCAAAAAAGCTTAAGCGACATAATTTTCGAATTTGATTTTTTGACCAAAATCGATTATTTGCGATCGTAAATAATCCATTTTCGTCAAAAAATGAAGTCCAAAAATGTGTCGCTTAACCCTTTTTGGCGGTTATGACTGAATATATGTAGATGCAGCTTGATTTCGTGAGTGGTCGTGTAGTGTTTCGTTGAAATTTTTTTTCGTGCCTATTTCGTACGTGCTGGACATCTTGGTATGCGTGTTCGCGTCGTGTCGGAACAATTCGATAATCCACCCATCAAAAGCATAGAGTTAACACATTGATCATTTATAATCTATTGCCAACGAGCTGCTAAAGTGTTGCTAATAAACTGCTAAGATTTTGCTAACTTGAAAAGTAAGGACTAAAAATGCGAGTAAAATCAATGGGTGTTCCTTTGCGGCACTATATAAACCGAACGCGTGATAATTCTTTCTTCAATAAATTTGTCTTAATCCCGGGAGTTTTGACATATTTAAAATTCAATATGGTGGCCAACAGACGCCATTCAACAGGTATTGTAAAATCATATTTAGGTTTCTCTTATGATTTTTTCTATTTCGAATGAACATTTAGGATCTTTAACGGTTTAAGGTTGGTGCATTATTCCCATTAAGTTCTAAATAATTTAATTTAAACATTTTAAATACGTATTTACAGATTTTTGATGTACATAACTATGTATAAAAGGCAAATACACTCATATAAGCTTATGTAAATCAATATGTAAAAATCAGTCGAAATGCTTATACTTTTATAATTACAATGTAGCATCCTTATTTGACTCATAGTTGATATCTAATAAAGTTATCAAATTGATTGAAAGGTGAGTATAAACCAGAGAATAATAAAAGTATCATTTTAAGTACTCTTTGAGTATTGGCCGTCAAACAACTATGAATGCGTACAGCTAAAAATAAAAAACACGCTTATATGCAAATCTACGCACTAATTTTAAACCGTATAGGTATAACTACTATAAACATCCAACAACTATTTATGTTTATACATATTTTTGTTAATTTCGCAACACAAATAAAATGTATAGACTGCGTGAGCTACATCAAACACATGAGTATAAAAATACTATGAATATTAATCGGCTACACATGAGTATATACAGGGCTATTTTATTTACTTTGAAATTTTCAAAAACGGTAAAACTAAAAAATCAAAATATTATAAAATCGCCAAACCGAAAAAAATCGCCAAAAACAAAAAAAAACGCCAAAATGAAAAAAAGCACCAAATTAAAAAAAAATTCTAAGACTAAAATAAATCGCGAATAACCGGAAAAATTTAATAAATGAAAAAAAATCACCAAAATGAAAGAAAATCACCATAATGAAAAAAATCCCCAAAATGGAAAAAAATCGCCAAAATGAAAAAAAATTGCCAAAACGAAATAAACCGCGAAAAAATGAAAAAAATCACCAAGATGAAAAAAAACCCAAAAACAGGAAAAAATCGCCAAAATGAAGAACAATCGCCAAAATGAAAAAAAAACTCCAAAATGAAAAGCCCCAAAAACAGAAAAAAGTCGTGCTATATATTTTTTCTTTGGCCAAGTTTTAAGTTTTTTATTAGAGTTGAAGACTATTTCCTTTAGCTAATTAGGCCTAACGTGTTTCTATGACAATAAAAAAGCAATTTTTTATTTCATATTTCCCGACGTTTCGTGAATGTTTTGTTCACTTTTTCCAGGGATTCGTCTATTTATTCCATAAATCAAAAACATCAAAAATTATAAGTAAGTTTAACAATTTATAACAATATATAACAAAAGCATAATGTTTACTTACAAATAAAAATTATTAATTTATATAATTATAAGAAAACTTTTATATACATGCTTAAAACTTTTTAAACAAATTCCAAGTTACATACATCCATATATATGTATGTACGTAACTATGTTATTTTAAATAAATAAAGCAAAACAAAAGTATCTAACACAAACGATTAAAAGTTTTTTCCAAACTGATCAGCTGTTCTCTATTATAATTTTGTAGTTAGCGCTTAAATTGTCGGTATCTTCTTTTTTGTTCATTGTTCTGTTAATTTTTTGTTGTATTCTTAAGCTTTCAGTTATAAATCTCGCCAAAATAAAAAAAACTCCAAAAACAGGAAAAAATCACCAAATTAAAAAAAACCGCCAAAATTAAAAAAATCTCCAAAATGCAAAAAAAAATCGCCAAAATGAAAAAAACCCCAAAATTAGAAAAAATCGCAACAATGAAAAAAAATCACCATAATGAAAAAAATCTCCAAAATGAAAATAAATCCCCAAAAACAGAAAAAAATTGCCAAAAAGAAAAGAAATCGCCAAAATGAAAAAAAATCGCCAAAACGAAAAAAATCCCAAAATAAAACAGAAAAAAAATCGACAAAATTAAAAAAAACCCAAAAACAGGAAATAATCGCCTAAATTAAAAATAAATTCAGTAAAGTGCGACTTTGACTCGCGCACGAAGGGTTCCGTACGTTGGCTTTGAGCATTTTTTTAATACAGTGTTTTTTTACGTTTTTTAAGCTGAAATAATTTATTTTTTAATTTTTGTTTTTTTCTCGTTTTGGCAATTTTTTGAATTTTGGCGATTTTTTTCATTTTGGCGATTTTTTCATTTTGGCGATTTTTTTTTCATTTTGGCGATTTTTTCATTTTGGCGATTTTTTTCATTTTGGCGATTTTTTTATTTTGGCGTTTTTTCCGGTTTTCCGCGATTTATTTTCGATTTAGAAATTTTTTTTAATTTGGTGCTTTTTTTCGTTTTGGCGATTTTTTTTTTGATTTTGGCGATTTTTTTCGGTTTGGCGATTTTATAATTTTGAGATTTTTTTGTTTTACCGTTTTTGAAAATTTCAAGAAGTTTGCTCTTACGGTTTCCAAGATACAGCAAGTTATCAAAATTACATAGTCAAAATTACATTAACTGATGGTACACCCTCTAATTAAAATTTTTTAAATTTTAGTGTTAATTGTTGTAGTCTGTATGAAAATACACTAACTTTACAAATTTCAAGTGCATATACATACAATTGTATGTATATTACATGGGATTTTAACATTTTTCGTTGCTCGTTTTGGCACACCCTTTAATTTCCAACTCTCATGTATTTGTTGTTGTAGCGGCCAAGGGTCCCATGTAATATACATACATACATACAATTGTATGTATATTACATGGGATTTTAAAATTTTTCGTTGCTCGTTTTGGCACACCCTTTAATTTTCAACTCTCATGTATTTGTTGTTGCAGCGGCCAAGGGTCCCATGTAATATACATACATACATACAATTATATATATATTACATGGGATTTTAAAATTTTTCGTTGCTCGTTTTGGCACACCCTTTAATTTCCAACTCTCATGTATTTGTTGTTGTAGCGGCCAAGGGTCCCATGTAATATACATACATACATACAATTGTATGTATATTACATGGGATTTTAAAATTTTTCGTTGCTCGTTTTGGCACACCCTTTAATTTCCAACTCTCATGTATTTGTTGTTGTAGCGGCCAAGGATCCCATGTAATATACATACGATTGTATGCATATTAGATGGGATTTTAAAATTTTTCGTTGCTCGTTTTGGCACACCCTTTAATTTCCAACTCTCATGTATTTGTTGTTGTAGCGGCCAAGGGTCTACACACTCTGTCCAAATTTCAGGTCCGTAGCTCTTACGGTTCTCGAGAAAATACCCTGTGACGGACAGACGGACAGACGGACAGACGGCCAGACGGCCAGACGGACAGACGGACAGACGGACAGACGGACAGACGGCCAGACGGACAGACGGACAGCGTAGCGAAAACAATAGGGTTCCTTTTTCACCTTTGGTGTACGGAACCCTAAAAACCGCCAAAATGAAAAAAATCTCCAAAATGAAAATAAACCCCCAAAAACAGAAAATAATCGCCAAAATGAAAAAACCGAAAAAAAAACAGAAAATAAAATAATTGAATCAAATACTTTAATCGAAAAATACTGAAAGGTCACTTACTATTAATTGCTTTAGAGAAAAAAATGATAAATTTTTTCACAAAACAAATATGTATGTACATACATATGTGTCTGTATACTATATATATGTACGCACGTTGGTAAAGGGTATATAAGATTCGGCACAGCCGAATATATCACTCTTACTTGTTTTTTTTATGCATAAACGAAGTAGAGGTGCTCTTATATGTTGGAACCAGGGAAGGAAAATGACTTCTTGGATTTTGTACAAACTGTGAAAACAAAATGTACTTTTTGGACCATGGCGGTACTATTTTATTTAATATTTATTAATAAGAACGGAAACGTAAAAAATTTGTAAAAATTCAGAACTAAATAATAAAAAGCAGACACTTAACAAAAATGTGTATAAAAATTCTGAATAAAAAATAACATAAAAAAATATTAATTATTGCATTCATAAGGGTACATTCGTAGATTAGACTTGTTAGAGATCGGTTATTTTACAAATTTCGCTTATTAACAGGCCTGTTATTTTCATGCACTATAAAATCTAAGTTATGCACCGTCTAAAACAAAACACACAAACAAATTAAAGACAACATAGGCAAAATTAATGTTACCATATAGTGAAACATTGGCATTTTTAAATTGTACCAAGTAACTCGCGGTAGTACCGCGGTACCAACGAGGTCAAAAATGTACCATAAAAAGTACAATTGTACCATGATTTCCATCCGTGGTTGGAACTGGCTTTAGTCATAGTTGCTTGAGAGGAAATATGTGAGCGTACGAATTGTTTACGCTACAATTAGGATTATGTGCAGTTGCTAAAATTAAGACTATTTACGTATGTATATTTTTGTTTTGAATACTCATTGTTATTCTCTAGTATAAATTATATGAGTGCTAGCGAGTTGCTAAGTCAAATCGAAATTGCGTTGGCTGCATTTGGTGATTTTGGTGATCAATTAATTTTTATGAACCTCCAAAGATTTCCAAAATCAGTGCACGCACCATCAAAAAATGGTGTTATCATTTTTTGCCCAACAGCTAATTCAGACTTAGTAATAGCGATTTAGTATACGAGTATATGGCAATAATGTAGCTAAGAGTCCACTAAATAAATCTCCTAAACATTTTATTATTATTTCATGCACTTTTTTTTTGCAAAAGTAAAGTAATTTTTTTTTATTTCTTTTAGAATAACTCACAGGGACTCTTAATTTTTTGCTAACAATATTTGGCAATATAATCTGAACGTGTCTTTTTAACACAAAAATTTTCGTTTTTTACAATTTGTAGACGCTAAAATTTTTTGTTTTCGAAAATTATATAATTAATTGATCCACACTTCTCTGTTGAGTTTCGGTAACACTTTTTGCAAAAAAAAAAATAAATAAATATAGTCTAGTTAAAAACGAAAATTTGACATCCAAATTTATTTAAAGGAGCAGTCAGTCAAACCGACAACTGTTCCAACATGTCGACTGCTGAAATGCTCCGCTGTGTATAACTTTTCATTTCATGCGTTCGCTTTAACTGCAACTGTTCACATTTTCAGAAGCAGAAGTTTGCTTCTGCTCTCCAAATTGCATAAATCAAAGTTTTTAAACACTGCCTGTTAATACCTCCTAACTAGAGTGCGCTCTTAAATAAACATTAGCCGAACTGTCGTTAAATCTCAACAAGGCACAATGGTCTACTCAAGTTCTTTTCTTTAGAATACTATCATATAAATTAAAAAAAAAAAATACATTGCACCAATAAATTAACGGGTAAGGTCAGAATTATATTCTAACTGCCTTATTTATAAAAATTATTAAGGCTTAATAAGAAAAATGTTGTATGAAATTTTTTTTTTCAAAACCCATATTTTTATAAATCCATGCATTTTTCATTGATATAAAGCTAAAGTAATTCACAAGATAATCAATTTCAAACTATTTAAGACGTTAATTCTTAGGGTTCTTAAAATTTTGCCGCCCCTAAAACCATGCCACCCTAGGCCCGGCCCTCACAGGCCTGTCCGTAAATCCACCACTGACCTTGATGTTATTACTTGAACATTAAAATCTCTTAATACTGACCCCATTCAAAAAAAAAATTAAATAAAATTCTTTAGATTTCTTGAAGGCTAGTATAAAATTCCTTTTTAAAACCAGAATTTATTCTCGACAAATTAAACTGTCTCCATTGTTCATTAAGATTCTTAAGGAAGCCAAAAAAAAACTTTTACTTTATAAATAAGACCAATTCTGTCATTTATATTTATAGTAAGTCTTTTTGTAGAAGATCATGTAATTCGCCAGACGGTCACCCATTAAAGTTGATGCCAACAGCAAAATTCTTTTATAATATTTTAATTCTTTGCTTTTTTCGTCATTAATGCAAAAATTCTCATACTAATTGTTATAAATTCTTCTTGTTGAAATTACATTATATTTGTCTGATTATTATTTTTAGTTTAATTTTATTTATAATTTTTTTTTTTTTTTTTGCAATACACAAACAAAAATGATCGCTTAACAGGTGATAAGCAGATAAATACAAAAAAAAAATTTATTATTTTTGTAAAAAAGAACCCGAACGACCTTTTGCAGATTTTCCAAAGTTTTGGCCTCAGGCAATGTTTTTTGTTATTGAGTTGAAAAAATGTTTTTTCTTTGTAATTTATTTATTTAAAATAAATCAAACATAAATCTAACAAATATTTTTTTTTAATAAAAAATTTTATTTGAAAAATAGTATAGTGTAGAAAAACGCAGTCTTCCAGTGGAAAAGTTAAATTTTTGCGGGTATAATTGAATTTTTCAAACTGGCAAAATAATTGGCCTAATTACGAGTGTCGTATTTCGACTACGACTACGACTATTTTGTACTAGATTAAAGAAAAAATGTTGCAATGTTCTTTAGTATCCCAATAAGCACTTTTCCTTGATGTCAAGTGTAAAACAACTGTTATTGAAGCCACACATTCAATTGTCAAGTTTACTTTGCAAAGTCTTAATTCAGTTGTGTGAAAGACAGAGGGCGAAATACTATCTCTTTCTGTCTTTCTCCCAGCTGGGTTAAGACTTTGCAAAGTAAACTTTCCGTGTCTAAAAGTAGTAAAATTTATTTTTTACGTCAATTTCGTGATATCATTTCTGTTAAATAATATTAAATAATTGTAAGATATCATTCAACCATTCAACATTTTGTATTATACTGGACACACTGTATTTGACCATTGTCGTCACAGAAATAGAAATTAGTTTAATTGGACTACAACGATAAAATCAGCATAGACAACAACCTGCCGCCTTGTTACCTTGCTGTCGTCAAAAGAATCACTCTCATATAAACATGTGTATTCTATCCTTGACACTTTGTGGTCGGTAGCTTGCTGCGGCGAATGGGTTTAATACATTACTTTTGTTGTTTTTTAATTGGAAGGCGCCTGAGTTCCATAAAGAAACGCTTAATAGAAAGAGGCGTTAGATATCAGTGTGACAAAGTCAATCGATAACATTTTTTACGAATCAATTAAACAAGATTACGGCATTGCGCAATAAAATATGAAAATTTGTTTTAGTTTCGTTATAGTGAAACAGGCCATTTGTTTCCGCCAATCAGCTGTTTGCATGATATAAACAAAGACTTGTGTATGTTTCGTTTTGAAATCAATAAAATAAAAAATAAAAGAAAATAAATACCAAATTAAAATGAGATGCGAAGTGAACAATTGCAATAATAATAAAACAAGACCGCACACAATAAATTTTTGATACTAGTTTATTAACAGGCCATTTATACCTGCACGAAATCTCGTAGATTTCAATTAAAATCTTTACGAAAATCTATACCGTTTACACCAGGTTTTTTTTACACTTAACACGATTTCTTATCCAAAATAAAACCCATTAACTGAAAATGTTCCTAAGGTACAACGAAATAACTACAATATAGCTAATTCACATTTAATTTAATTACAGCCTTATTTATAAAACTTATCAAGGGTTTGTAAAAGTGTTTAAAAAATTGCATACAAATTTTTGTTTTTTAAAGCCTTAATAATTTTTATAAATAGTTAAGGCTGTTACTTTTTAGTACAAATTGGAAAAAGACCAAGACGAGAAAATCTACTGGCGAAGTAGACTTTGTTTTGTATGGGAAATTTAGTAGTAGATTATTTAAAATGTAAATGCATTATTATGCAATGGAAGTTTTACTGGCCGCGATATTAATTTACAACTTGCAGTTTAAAATTGGTAAGTTATGAGCAGGGACAAGGACTTCATGCATTTAAAAAAGGTACTTTAGGCACCTAAAATATGACATCAAAAATGCAAAATATGCACTGAAAACAATAAAATATGCAATCTTTTTTTTTATTTTTTATTTAAAAGAAATGTTTTCCATCTACGTACAACTAAATAAAGATATAAAAATATTTTCTTTTCTCAAGAGGTCCGTATACAAGCCATTTACATTAAATTTTTACCCAAGATTTAACAGTGAAACTTCGTTATAACGAACTTCGTTATAGCGAAAAACTTAATATAACGTATGTTCTATTGAGTCCCTTGAGAAAACCTCTTTATTGCAAAGTTTTTCATACAAAAATACACTATAGCTATAACCAGTGTTGTCAGATTTATTTTCAGCCTCCTCGCCAAATGACTTGTCGAATATCGCCAAATATCGCCAATATAATAAAACATTAAATTTAAAAATATTTTTATTATGTAATTGCATTGCAAATATCGTTAAATTTTTGATTCAGTAGGTAACGTCTATCGTAAAACATAAAAAATATGTTGTTTAAAGCGGCGCACCCACTTGCAATATATCTGTGACAAAAAAGAAAAACTGCTTAAGTCGAGATAAGCAAATTTTGAGTTAATGGTACGTCCGTAATCTGCATATTTGAAAGTATCACTGGTATCTAATTTATTAGTGTGATTTTTCATGAAGTTCTAATCTCATTTGGAATAATATCTTAATTAAGGTTATAATATGGTATATTTCAACTTAAATGTCTTACTTATAGTTTGTAAAACGATGATTGGTTAAAAAAATAAAGGTTAACAGAAAATTTTTTAATTTATCTGTAAAAGAAATAAATTTCTGAAAATCGACTTGAAACCTTAAAAGTGCTCTCCTGTAAAACAGTAAAATATGACTTAAGCACTTTTTCCTTATTGCCACAGATATGTAATTGTGCAATTTTTCGTATTGTACAATAATATCGCCAATGTGTATGTCATATTCGAAGGTAACACAATATACACATTGGCAAATATCAAGAGACTTCTGATTTTTATTGTACAATCAAGGGAATTGTGTAATGTGGTGGCAACATTTTTCAATGTTGTTTACTTTTTCAATGTCAGGAATATTGGGCAATATTTTTTTGCAATAATATTGCAAAGTATGTAAATTAACATATAAAAAGTACTGACGTATAAAAGACTTAAAAATAACTTATTGCAAAAATCAATCTTAATAGGATAAATTGAACTTGAACACCAAGATCAAAATTATTATTTAAATCTTGTGATAAAACGGAATTAACGTTCACTTAAATGTGTGTTAAAGTACACATATCATATCCTTGATATGATATGTGTACTTTAACACACAATGTGTCAGCAGCAATGTCATAATAATACAATTTAGGCGAGAACTCTTTCAGCCTTTTCCTGCTTCATTATCAAAATGTTGGTTCCAATTTATAAAAGGAAGTTTTCTTAACTGTGTTGTATAAACATCAAATGAGATTTTTTGTTCTATAATTTTTTTTAACTTCTTGAGTTTCAGATAAAGAGTCACAACATTTATAATTTTTTGCACGAAATATTATATGTGTGAGAAAAAATTGCTTTATATAAGCATATTTTTTAACATTATTCTATTTTATTGAAATCTTAAAAATATAGCCAAAAATATCGCCAAGGAGTTCAAATATCGCCAAGTAAATCGCCAATCGCCATTTCAAAACTTTCATCGCCAAAACCAAATTTTTGTCGCCACGTTTGGCGAGATATCGCCATATCTGACAACACTGGCTATAACGAACAAATTCTGAGCAGAAAAGCCTCTATATAGCGAAATATTCCTTCAAATGCCGCAATATAACGAAATCAGGATAAATCGTAATTGTAAAGTCACGTTATAAAAACAGCGAAGTCTAAATGCATTTACAAGCGGATTTTGTAAAGCCTCTATACAACAAATTACTTGTACAAAACCCTCTATACAACGAAGTAAGAATAAAATTATGTATAGCATGAAATGTAAGCTTTTATTAGAATTCTCATGTTAAATAGAATTTGAATAAAGAAAACTATAGTTGTAACTAGGGTTTGCACAGCGATTATAATCGTAATCGAAATCGCGATTAATCGCACCTTTTAATCGTAATCGTAATCGAACCCATTAATCGCTCGATTACGATTAAAAAAGTTTCCCTTTTTTAAGCAAAGAATTTATGCCACATTTACATGAAGGGTAAATTCAACTCATAAAAAATTAATGGCCTATTTCCCACCTGCGAAAGAAAACGTTCGACTTAAAATTTATATTGAAAACAAAAACAAATTTTCTTATTTTATTGTTGTTTTCAATATAAATTTTAAGTCGAACGTTTTCTTTCGCAGGTGGGAAATAGGCCATAAAATTTTTAATATAAAACATGTCTATATGGTTGGATTTCATTGGCGCTTATACAAATCATCAGTAGACTTCAACCCCAATAATAAATAAGCGAGAAGGTAACTCGGTAACTTATACAAAACATGAAAAACAATTTTTATTCGATAGGCATCTATTTTATTTTCCTACACCTCTATACAGTGAAAGTATTATAAGCAAAATAATAAATAAAATCCAAATTAAACACTTATTAAATTTATTATTTTATTTTATTATATTCTCCCAATTTTGTTTCAAAAACGTCGTAATGTCTCAAAAATTTCATTACAATTGATACAAATATTATTTATTCGGTTGGCAGATGTGTGCAGTTTGTGTTATTTTCGAACCTCGCATTATTACAGAAAAAAAAAATAAAAATATAAAAAAAACTGTATAGTTACAAGTGTATGTCCCCATCTGATGAATTTATATCAGGATTAATAAGCAACTTCCAATAAAAAAAACGGAACAAAAATACTGTTTTCATATATATAAAATCATCAGTTGTGGGTACAAAGTTATATAAAACAAATTTAGAAAATAGAAATATACTTCGTCCGAGAAAAATTTTCCTATCAAAAGATTGATTTGATACTCATAAGTTCTGATTTACGAACTTCATTTTACATGCTTTAAAATTTTCTCAAAATAAAAATATAATTTAATTGAAAAATTAAATTAAAACGCGAACCAAAGATAAAATAACAACAATTCCATGGCTTAACCCATACAGTTTGACTAAAACTCATGAAACAATTGTTTTGGTTCTAGTAAAAATTATAATACATAGTATGTTTTCTTGATTAATCGCAATTAACCGATAATCGCGATTAATCGCATAGTTTTTAATCGTAATCGCGATTGAGAAAATCTGCGATTATTTGCAAACCCTAGTTATAACGAATTTTTTTCGTAGTTCTTCAAATTTCGTTGTATCAAGGCTTTGCTGTTTATATTTATATCGATTCAATGGCTATAACGAAGTATATTTCACTGTAATATTCGGATCCCCTTGGAATTCGTTATATCGAAGTTTCACTGTATATGATATAACGATTTTTTCTTCATTATTGCAGTAAAGGAGCGATACGTAAATAAAAAAAATAGAAGTATTGTTATAAACATCTTTATTTTCATTTAAAAACTATATATTTTTTTATATTTTAGAATTTGAAGTTCAATCAATTTGTTCTTAGAAAGCTTGTGTGCATTGAAAAAGGCCTTGTAACGTCTGTGGATGTAATCGGCTCAAATTTAAATGATTATTTTTATATAATCTTATATATTTATTTAACTCAACCATTACAACGAACTGAATAACAGGCTATTAGATTTGTTTTTTAAATCCATTATCATCTGTTATTATAATATCAAGTTTCTGCAGAATTGTTTCACTATTTTCGGCTTTAATAGCAGACAATATCCTCTTGAAATCATCAAAATTACAATTTATATTACATTTGGTAGATGTGTATGCTTGTACAATAATTCCAGCGAATACATTTACAGTTGTGCATTAATAAGTTTTCTACAATAATATATTTTGAAATTTTAATATTTCACAAAATATCACACAAAAACATGCATTTATACCAAAATATGAGACAAAAATATGCATTTATTACCAAATTATGCAAAAATATACATTTTCAGCAAAATATGCACTAATAAATCGATGCAATTTTTACAAAAATTCATTATTTCTTAAAAATATTTCGTTCTTGCCATTATCAGGGTTAAGGGAAAAACATGCATTTGCATGAAACCTCTGTCACTTGCAGCGTGACCGTTTGACCGACTAAAGTGGCAAATTGGCACTTTTTCGACTCCCTTGCCACTTTTTTGAATGCCTTGCCACTTCCCGTCCCCTTTTTTTAGAGTGGTTTATATAAAAAATACATTAAAAATAAAAAGTTTATTGTAGTTTTCTCTTTTTTTTTTAATTTTGCCCCCTTTTTATACCCTTTACCAAAAATGGAAAAGGGTATATATAAACACTAAAATAAATCGCGAAAAACCGGAAAAATCGCAAAAATAAAAACAAATCGCCAAATAGAAAAAATCGCTAAAATGAAAAAACCTCAATAACAGAAAAAATCGATAATATAAAAAAAATCGCCAAAATAAAAAAATCGCCAAAATAAAAGAAAACCCCAAAAACAGAAGAAAAAAAATCATTTTAACTGAAAAAAAACTTCAAAAAAGCTACATTAAAAAAGTCGCACTTTACTAAATTTATTTTGATATTAAAGTTACTAAATAAAACTAGTATTTTCTTTATTTCTTTTTTTCTTTGTTCATTTAACATATTTTATATATTTTTTAAAGAACAAGATGATGACCAAAAAAATCTAAAATGATGATTCCAGGGTTGGGGAAAGTACACTTTTTTATATGTATATAAAACTAATTAAATAAAGTTAGTTATTTCTTTGATTATTAAATATATTCTATATTTTAGAAAGAAATAAATTACTCGTATTAAAACCAGAAAAAATTAAATTATGGTTAAAGGGTTGGAAATTGAAAAAAAAATTGGGTAAAAAAATAACCAAAAATAATTATTTTTTCAGTTAAACATATTTCATATTTTATGAAGATCTTTATTTAAGCAAATTCTTTAGCCGAAAAAAAACCAAGAGGTCACTTACTAAAAATTGCACTATAACAAAAAATTATAAATTTTATCACAAAACAAATATGTATGTACATATGTACTTATGTATGTATATGTATACTACACATACATACGTTGGTAAAGGGTATATAAGATTCGGCACAGCCGAATATAGCACTCTTATGCTAGGAACACAATTGGGACGAACGACGAATTTTTCGGTGCGAACTTTCGTCATAAAAAATAAAACACATGAGTGCATATGAAAATGAACACAAACACCGCCGTACAACGAAATTCGTCGTGCGCGACCAATTCTGAGATAGATTTATTTCTAATTTGTACGCCGACGAACGACGAAAAAACAATTTTCTCTCTCTCACTCTCTGTCTTTGTACACACAACAACCAACTTTATCAAATATGAGAGAGGAATTCGCTACGTAAATTCGTCGTTGTTGTGCTTCACACGACGAATTTACGCAGCGAACTCTTATCGACGAATTCGTCGTTCGTCCCAATTGTGTTCCTAGCATTACTTGTTAAAATTTTGTTTTCTATTCTCAATCTTGGTTCGATTTTTTACAGTGCGCTTAAATTGTCTATTTTGCAGTAGGGGTTTTGATTTGTTTTAATTATTTATTTTATTATTCGTTACACTCAAAAGCCTAACTTTGTGACAAAATCAGAACTTTAAAGGCACACAACATACATCGGTCAAAAAAAAAAAATTTAAATTGCATATTTTCACTAAACAAGTTACAAAACAAAAATTTGAGAAAAAAATTTATATTCATAATGTGTCTTATTGCTAAGCTGATTAATTTATAGGAGAGAGACGCGGGGAAAAGAAACGAGTACTCTGCTTCATGTACTGTAAATACGTTTTGCTTTCCCATTCGTAATGTTAAAAAAGCATACATTCATACACAAAACTATGCATAAAAAGTATGAGCTGAAAAATAAGACTTGAATTGTGTGGACGCCGATGAAAGTTTAAAGTGATAAGCTTAGCAATAAGACTTGACTAGTGTGAGCTGGGACTAAGGAACTGCAAGCTTATCAGAGTGATTTTTGCAAAGTTGTGCAACTTATTCTGACAACTCAAATCAACTGAACACGAAATTACAACGGAGGAATGCATGTTTAACGTTTATACAAAATAGTTTGCTCACGTGAGAAAATGAAATTATGCATTTTGAACAGTAGCAAGAGTTGACGAGAATACCTTTAATGCATCAAATATATAATACTTTTTCTATTCGAAACAGTTGCTTTCATCGAAATCGATTAATTAGTTTAAAAGTTGAAAACTTTTTACAACTTTTTTTACTTTCACGCCACTCACTGTGCATTATAACGAATGTTCCAATAAGACGTTTCATTTTGAAAAGCCTGTCATTTAAACAGTTCTCATGAGTCAAGCTGTAACTTTTTTTCTTTGGGTCTACGTGAAATGCCAATGAACCACAATCAATTCAATGCCCGCAAGATGGAATTCGTGAATTTATCGAAGACACACAGCCGCAGATGTGATAATTGGTGATGGAATTGAAACAAACTTGGAAATATTATTAAAAACGAAACGTAATTTGTATCAACTCGTATTGCGCACATGCACATTTGTAATTTTGATTTCGTCACAAAGCTCAGAGTAAATGATCAAACAGAATTGCGGCATAAACACATTTTCCATACAAATTGACACAAAAAATCAGCACCAGAAAGCAGTCGATGGATAGAATCTATTTTATTTTGACAACGTTTTTTCTTATGCTCTCATATATAAATACTCATTCTCTCAAGAATGCTACCATACTTTCAATAAATTTCATACAAAACTACAAAGAAAAATAAGCATAAAAGGAAATAAAACTAAAATTATAGAGCATTTGAAGTTGCTGCCGTAGATTTTATTATGGGCTTTGTAAATTTGACAACGATTTTTCCTGAAGTTGCGGACATATTCTGTTTGATCATTAATGGTTTAGTTAGTCCCAGTTCACACTACTCAATTCTTATTGCTAAGCTTATCATTTTATCTTCTTTGAACTTTCATCGGTGTCCACACAATTCAAGTCTTATTTTTCAGCCCATATTTTTTCTGCATCGTCCCAGTTCACACTCCCCTCGTCTCTCTCTCTCCGACAAACTAATCAGCTTAGCATTAAAACTTCTATTGTGTAAACTAGGACTTAATGAAAAAATTTAAATTTCTATAAATATAATAAAATTTATTGAGATTCAAAATTTCGCTGAATATCGAAAGTCGTTATTTGTGCCCTGAGTTGACAACTCGTGGAGAATCAACATTAAATTAAAAGCACAGCTTAATGCTACTTTATTAATCAAAAAATTTACCTTAAGATCAGACAGCGACGCCATTAAATCATCCAGTTCTTTTGTAGCAGATGAAGCATAAGCTTGATGGGCAGCATTATTTGGCGCAAACGAATCTTTTTGCTTAACAATTTTTTCTTCCATGTGTCTCCCTGAAATAAAAAATATATAATTAAAAAAATAATTCTGTAAATCTAAAACAAAATGTACCTGGTCCTTCGGGCCCAACAAGATTTTCCGTTTTAGTTTCGCGCACAGTGATCGTTACATGGCGGCCAGGAGTTGGTGATTTAGTGCGTGCTCTTGAATTATAATATAAAAAAAATAATGTATTATTATATTAAGGTAATAAAGTGAAGAAATACTTACCCATTAGGTACAGCATATAAAGAAGCATTGTCCATTTCATTTAATAAACTATCTACAGTTGGACGTTCTTCCACGGAAGCATAACTATTGTAAGTGTTGTATTTGGACGAAGGCGTACTATGGAAACCAGATGGCCCAGAAGTATCTGCAAAATTTATAAAGCCATTAGAATGATATTATACACATACATACATTTATAAAAGCAATACCTTAAAAATTGTTAAGTCTTCTGCTCTTAATAAATTTAAGATAATTAAATTAAAATTGTACCAATAAAAAAGAATTTTCTAATATTTCTATTATATTTTCATTAGAAGTATAGTGCTAACCAACTATTTACTAAATCTTTTAAAGGTACTCACTCGTATTCACGTCAACAGTTGCACTATTGCGGAAAACTTGAATTTCAAAGTTTAAAAAATAAATAAAAATAACTATGCACAGGTAACCCTCGATTTACGCAGTGCGGAGAAAAGCCTACAACTTTAGCAAAATGTCTTGATTTAAAAGAGTCAATTTATGCAAAAAATATGTGTGACATGTGTGGGGCACTTTTTTGAATTCCATTTATTCTCGACAGCAATAAGCACAGAAATTAATTTTAAATGAAATTGTAGCCCATGTAAAAAAAATTTCAAATAGATGTTAAGCACTCTTTTTAAATTTTAACGTACATATAAGGGGTCAAATTAACAAAAATATGGGAATCGGTTGACACTGCAGACCAACAGTTTTTTAATTAAAAAAAATTAATACGCATCCAAAATCGATTTGACAAGAAATTAGGGAGTAAATGATAAAACAGAATAAGTCCGCAACTTCAGCAAAATCGCCATCAAATTAACAAAGCCCATAATAAAATCTACGCCAGTAACTGCAAATTCTCTCTAATATTTGTTTTATTTCCTTTAGTGCTTATTACCCGACTACGCAACGCAAAGAAGGGTACTGTGTTTATCATTATGTGCTTTCCTTTGCGGCACTATATAAACCGAACGTGTGGACCGATTTTGATGATTCTTAAGTCAATATATTTGTCTTAATCCCGGCAGTGCCACTAAATTTACGTCAGTTGTCAAAATTCAATATGGCGGCGGGTATCATTCGAAAGGTATTTTAAAAACATATTTAGGGTTCTCTTATGATTTTTCATTTCGAATGACCATTTACGATATTTAACGGTTTTAAGTTGGTCGCAGTAGGGTTTTTTGATTTTTTTTTTTTTTTTGTATAAATACTTGTTTTTGTTTGTAGTTTTGCTTATAAAATGTATGAAATTTATTGAAAGTATGGTAGCATTGTTGAGAGAATATTTATTTATATGTGAGAGCATAAGAAAAAACGCTGTCAAAATAAAATAGATTCTATCTCTCGACTGCTTTCTGGAGCTACTTTCTTGTGCCAATTTGTACAGAAAATGTGTTTATGCCACAATTCTGTTTGATCATTAATAAGATACAAATACTTTTTAAACATATTTTCTACAACGATATCTCCCGAACCATTTTACAGATTTTGGTAAAATTTTACGGCACCCAACACACTTTATAAGTCTTTATAAGTCGATTTGATGAAGACTTTTGAATTTATTAGAAAAAAACGACTTCTTCGAAATTTTTCGTCAACGAAATCTCTCGAACGAGTCACACAATTTTAGCTTTTTGAGGTTAAGAGCTGATTTTCAACTTTATCGGCCTAATAGTTTAAAATTTGTTAAAAAAAAACAATTTTGTAAAAATTTTATATTCGAAAATTTTCTAAATCAACTGAACCGAATGAATTTACTATCCTGCGACATCGAAGCGAGCTCAACATCTTTCGAATGCAGCAATTTTGCTTCCGATCCGCTCTTAAGTTATGAGATGTTTACTTGCACAGACACAAAACACATACACATCCATACGGACATCATCACGAAAATATTCAAAATCGACGCCCAGAACCTCAAAACGTCGAAATATGATGGAAACTGGAATTCCGAAAGCGGTAAATTAAAAATGTTGATTACAAAAACCCTACATTAATAAAGAACGATTAATGAGGTTTTTTTTCTACAGAGGAACAAGAAATGTACCAAAACGGGTCAAACGCTACTTATTGCAACAATGGTTCCTGGACTAATTTTCCTTGCTAATAATAAAAATTTCCTTTTTTCAACAAATAAGGAAATGCGTTTATTTTTTTAGCGTAGAAGCACATGATGGTATCCGTTAATATATGAAATATATATATATCGTTCATTTACTCAAAGAACGTCATAGCTACAAAAATTAAATTTTTGAGTTAGTACTGCAGAATTAATCCTCTTGTCGTTCTTCATACTCGTATTGTGTAAAAATTTCCTACAAATATCTTGTTTACTCAACTCTTGAGAGAAAATTTAAGTTTTCTTTTTCCATTAAGTTGTGTGCAAATTTAAATCTTCAAACTCGTTTTCTGGAAAATTGGTTTTTTTGAGTTATGACGTTGTTTGAGTAAATGGGCGATATATTCCTCAGGTGTCAACTCTTTGCAAGCCATAAATCTATAGATAAATAATATGTGAGAGTATGGTTTAACCAACCTTTTCTTTCATAGCCATTGCCATTGTAACGAGCACTGCTCAAGTCTTGCAACAATGAATCCAATTCGGACAAATTACTGGCCGTATTCAATTGCTGCTGATGCAGTGATGCCGATGAGGGTCCAACATTTGTGCCATTGTACTGTTGGCGTGGTATGGCTCCTTGATTTTGATATTGACTAGATGAATTATTGCTGGCGATGCCATTATAACCTCCCGAGTGATGAGACGGTCCAGCCGAGGGCGATACTGATGTGCGTGTTTCAGAATAATGGTCTTGATAGATGGGCTGAATGAAAGTTACAGAAGTTAAGGAAACGTGTTATAATTATTATATAAAAAAAGTAACCCAGCATTACCTGTGTAGGTGGTGGAGCTTTGCCCCGAAGACTCCCATAACCAGAGGAAGATTCAATGTAATTGTGTTGATGATGCTGCTGCTGCTGTTGTGCTATTTGACGCTGATGCTGCTGGACAGATGTCAGCGCATTTGTTGATGTACTGTAGTGAGGCTGCTGCTGTTGAGGTTGATGACCAGGCACACTATTCTGCAAATCGGCAAGTAATGCATCTGCAAAAGACATACAATAAAAATAAAGACTTTAATAATCTCTTGTTGCGGGAATTTATTATTTTTAATAACTAATAAATGTTTATAAATAGAAAGTGTATTTATTGTTTATGTCTGTTTGGATTTAAATTAAATGCTGCTTGCAAATAGTATGTGCGTAATTAAAATTATACCCAGATTATCATAATCGCCAGAGTTACTCATAATTATTTTTCTAGATTTTTCTTCCAGCACAGTGGGCAATCTAAGTACTCGTATGTATGTATTTGCTCTACCGCCAGTGCTTTATGTTCTCTTCAGACTTGCATTAACAATTATTACAAACAATACGTGCCCCTGCAAGCAGTCAAATAAAATGAAACATACATTTTGAACTTAAATTGAGTTGAATGGAGCTAAAATTTTTTTTATCTTTTCCTACCACATGCACGTACGAACTTCGTTATCACTGCGGTGCGAGTACAATTTTACGTTGTACGGTATGAAAATAAAGGTGAGACATTCAAAATGACACAACAACAAATACAGAATGAAGAAGGGGTTTACTGAACCAATAGATAAGAGGCTATCAAACGCCCATTTATTATGGGCTTTCAGTGGTGGGAAAAAAAGTTTTGTTTACACAATTTATAAGTTTGCAATATTATCTATATTTTTCTGACATGCACACAAGAGTTGCCTGACGGTTTATCGAACGCAAAGGCCCATACAGAGGGAAAAACCGTTGATGGAACTGAGCCATTGCATAGAGGATTTTTCTTAACGGTAAAGCCAAGAGGTTCATTTTAGATTTGCACATCTTCGGCTTAGAGTCGGCTCAGAGTGTAAACCTGCTAACTCACTTCAACGAAATTTTACAGGAGAGACAAAATACTGTTAACATTTTCTATACATATTTTAAGAAATTAGCCTAATACATTAAGTTTTTTGACATGTAGAGTTTAAAATTAAAACAAATATTTTAGCCAGTCGATGCAGCGTCTCTTTCTCTTTCAAACGACATTAAAATGTCATATTTAATAAAAAGTGGATTTAGCAGGTTTACACTCTAAGCCGACGAAATGATTCTTTTACATCTGCCGCAAAACACAAAAACAAACAAATTTTATGTCGCGAAGCAGAACAGCTGACTCTGAAATTTCTTCATTCCGTCTCCCTTATTTTTCGTTGCTTAATATTTGGTGGAATTTATTCTTATTAATTGGACAGATGTGCAATAGCTTTCCGTGAGCACCTGCCGTAACGGCCTTATCTCACGGGTGCCAAAGCACCGGGTGTGGGTTAGACGCCAGACCAACGCCCCATGCACCCTTTTTAGGAATGCACCTATGTGCACTCCTCAAAGGCACACAGGTTGCAAACCTTATATATGGTTATCCCTGTACTATATTTAATTACCTTGCTTAGGTAATTGAGCTATCTAAACTCAAATCAGCTGCTATGTTCGTGCCATAGCAGCTTCTGTTGATTGGCAACAGCACCTACAATAGTGTCTGGCTGACCGCGTCACACCAATCACTAGCATTGATTTAACACTGGGAAGCCAAGACTATTCTCCCAGCGATTTTCGTAGTAACCACAGCCACCACGATAATTCTCAGGCTTCCACGCATTGGTGTTGTGTATACACCAATAGCGAGGTCCCCAAGAGAATTCCTCAACCATTGCCGACACAGCTACCACTCCTCCGTAATGAACGCATGCCTGTGCCGCCAAATATCCAGTGCCTACTCCACACTTACCAAAATCATCCCTTTAACGCCGTGGGGTAAGACGAACTCGGCATTTTAGCAAAGGAACTGACGACCGCTACATGCACTCAAACTTCAGAGCAGCAAGAACCACCTACGCGAGAAGAAAGCAAGCTGTCGCTACCAAAATCCTGTGCCTATTACGATCAGACACAAAAGTGCCAGTGCCCTTGGGTCATATCCAGGACGTTCAACCTTTTGAACACAGAATTTTGACAACCGCAATGCTTTTATCTCTAAGCAGCTCAGCTGTCGGGCAACCGGCACCCGTGGCACCAGAAGTAGCCTCTGGTCAGACCTCGCAGTTCCACCTTTATTAATAAAGGCTTCACTACTACTATCTTTTGAACTCAGGGGCAGTTCTAGGTGATCATGCACCTAACTGACAACAACGTTCCTACAATATTTGTTTTCCTTTTATAAATACATGTACATCCTTTGCTCTGTTATTTCAGAGATCGGGTAGTAACACATAAGTTTTACGGGTAATGAGCCAAAGGTCCGCCAGCAGAAAAAGCCACATTACCCCAGCTGGGGCCCCGGGGTTGCCACACCCGTAGTCAAAAATAGACTCCCCTGGGGGGATTAATTGGACAAATAAATTCCGTGAGAATGAAATAAATTATATGGGAAAAGATGAAATAACACCTAAAAATATGAAATATGCGGTTACAAGCGATAGCAGCTTAAGTCGAAAAATATAGTTTCGAGAAAAGACAGTTTTAATGAATGAACGTTTTTTTTTTAAATCAAAATAGGCAAATTAAAATAATTTTGTCGTAAAGTAAAGATTACAAAGGAAAGTGATGCGCAATATATAGCCAATCCTTTTCAACTGACAGCCTCACCCTCTGTCACATCAGACATGGTGTTTCTTGTTCCGACAAACCAGGCTCTGTCGATTGACCATGGGCCATGGAGGGTGGCGTTGGCTGCAGCAGTTAGCACGTTAACTAAAAAACCGAAGTAAAATAACCAATAATATGGCTGCTAAGCACAGCTTCAAAATTTAATACGCCTCAGCATTATCAAAAAGCAGAGTTGTAAAAGAATTAAGCTTTCCTCTATATCTTCCTTCCCTTCCCTATCACCCTCACTCACTATCTTCTCTTCAACTAACAAACCAAACAGGTAGCACAAATAGATCATTGTATTGGACCCAAGTGAATTGTGCTCTAAATTTCACCCTTCCGTACCACCAGCCTGTTAACCTAACCTAACCTAACCTGATCATGGGCGGTATAACCCTAATAACAGCTTAGCAAAATACTTTACTAAACGCATGTTTGGATGCACAGCCAGCGGCCCAGGCATCAGAATCAGGCGCAGTGGCTTAATCATCCGCCCGCTTTAAATACAACATGAGTAAAGAAACCAATACGGCCCTATGTTCTGCTTAGGAACTAAGGGAATATATATATACATATATATAGATTACTGTATTAATGAACACCCTCAATATTGTATGAAAATTAAGTTCTTAGTATAATTTGGGGCTAATTACAATATTTTTTTCTTACTTTAAGACTTGCGTCCACATTTTTTTGTTCTGTATCTTTATTGTGAACTGCGTTAAGAAAACAGCTGATCGATATCTTTATGTGAAAAGTAATGAAAATGGTTATAGAGATGTAACCGGAATATAAGAATCTGTACATAACTTTTCACATAACAATATTGATTAGCTGTTTTCTACCGTTGCGGTTACATTCCGTTACTAACTGAGCCTTTAGAGACATGGGGATTTGTCGTAAATATGATGCAGCGTTTGTAGAATTGTTAAGCATATCGTTACCTTAATATAGAAAGGTCCTAACTCATAATTTTTTTGAAATCGCGATTTTTGCATTTTTCGATCTTCTATCGAAATATACATAAAACTCGATTTCAAAAAAGTAACGAGTTGGGGATTTCCTATATTAAGGTATCGATATGTAACTCTATTTTGTATTAAATCGACTTATGCTGTTATCGCTTTTATAAATAAAATAAATAAGTACCAAGCATATTGTGGGCTTATGAAATATGTATGTATTTGTAAAGATCTGTACCTCACGGTTGTCAGATCATACAATATTGTCAATAAAATGTGCTACAAATTTTTTACAACCGTGTGAACTGGCAATTTTTGTCTGTAAACGTTGTCAGAAAAAGCACTGTCAGTCAATTGTAATACTATCAGCTGACAACAAATTATCTGACATTGAACAATGCAATTGTTTTGAATTGAACATATTTCATTAAAATTGTCAAATTATTGTCAGACAATTTTTTATTGTCAGATGTGCGAAGTTTATGCATCTTTGTCAGAGAATTCTTTCTATTGTGCAGTATTACACACCTGTTTTTAAAGAAAAATTAAGGTGAAAAAATATAATAAAATATGTGCAGCCAAAATCATTGCAATTGCTTCTTTATGGTTCATAATAATTTATATTTTCCCTTTTTACATTTAACATAAGCACAGGCGATTGATACTCCGTCGCTTCAGAATTGACTTAGCCCATACGCCACAAAGTTGGAGTGTAGAAAAACGACTAAGAAGGTTTACATGAAGTTTTCTCAAAATACACCCGAGGGATTTCTTTTGCATTTGCACTACTGCTTCCGACACATGAATGAAGAAAAATTTAAATTTTTGTGAACTTTCATCAATGTAAAAGTTAATATTATATTATAATGTTGTAAAAGTAAAAATAAGTTTTGTGCCGCATATGCAATTTATTTTCAAAAAGTAGAGCTTTTTGTGCTGTGAATTGAGAATTTTTTTGTTTTGTTTATTTTTCTTGCTGTCCAGAGAAATAAGTGGATCGTTTAACGCCGGCCAAGAAGCCGCCGCAGTAAACTATCGATCCGCTTACAAATTTACTCAAGAAAATCAAATAATTGAAGTGTATTTAATATAAAGAATGAAAATAAATAATTTATCTTATACTAAAACATGCCTACGTAAGGTTCCTTTTATTTTATTTTAGTGTTTAAGAAGTTTATATGAAAACATGTAATCGGCGGATGCGTCTGTGTTATGATGTTTTTGCTTAACAGTCGCAGTTGAATTTTTCTTACGGAGCCTTCTATTTTTATTATTAATTTCTTATCGAAATGAAGCAAAACAAGAGTTAACTTAACTTCGTAAGTTTTTGTATGAAGAATTTGGCAGAATAGTCAAACAGTAAAACAATACTTATTAAACCTAAAAATAGTGAGTATGGAGCAAAATAAATGTTTAATATCTCAGAAACCATAACAAATTTTGTGAAACGCCTTTTTGATTCAGAAGAGGGTATTCACAATATATATATTCCATACCTAATTCATTTTTTTTAAGAATGGTCGGTGGAGCGAAACTATTCTGGGTCAACGAATTGACAATTTCTGTCAAAAGTTTTTAGTCTGACAATTGTATGAACAGACAATATTTTGATTTATGAACAGACAATATTTTGATTTACAAGTTTTCAAATAAGTTTATTGTCAGACATACGTCTGGCTTTTCTGGGCAATTTGATACAATCCTGTGAACTGACAATATACATTGTGCTAGCAATTTTATAATTGTCGGAACACTGCCAGATCTGAGCTTAAGAAAAAAAAATATGCCAGAAGTGGAAGTTTTTTTTGAAATACCGCAGAGGAGAAAGAACTTGCACCTTGCCTGAGACTGGCACTGCAGTAATGCAGATGGCGTTGCCAAACTTTTGGTAGAATTAGTCGATTCGTATCGTGAGTTGACGGATCAGCCGACAAAGTCTGTAACATAAATAAAACATGCTGCTGTTTATTTAATATGTATCGTAACGTAGGTGAGGTAGAAATCTACAGAAAATTGATTTTTTTTACGTCAACTTCTCTCTTACATACATACACACACGTATAAAGCAAACAGCTGACACGTTCACGTTTTTACTAAAGGCCGTTTCACACTATAATACAAGTATTAATACTTTTGTCGAAAATGCATCCCTAATCTAATTTCTGTTTCAAAAATTTCAAAAGACAATAACAACTCAACATGTCAGAGTTGCATTTTCCACAAAAGTATTAATACTTGTATTATAGTGTGAAACGGCCTTAACTAACATCCAGATTTAAGCGATACGACCACTTCAAAAGTAACGCGATACGAATCGACTTATTCTACCATTAAGTGGAGGAATTTCTACTTTATTCTTTATGAAAAATTATTGAAATAAAAAAAATTAAATAATTTCCAAACAATTTTCTGTTCGAAACAGCACCAAGATTTTTTCGGACTTTAATTCTCAGCTTTTTCAAGAAATTTAATTGTTAAAAAAAATATTGTTTTTTATTATTATTGAAATATTAAATTTAGCTGGATGTACCTGTTACAAAGAATGTCTTAAAAGAAAGTTTAGTTTAGTTTAGCTTATTGCGGTTTTTCTTATGCTCTCACATATAAATATATATTCTCATTCATTCATTTGAAGTTACTGTCGTAGATTTTATTATGGGCTTTTTTAATTTGACAACGATTTTTCCTGAAGTTGCGGACGTATTCTGTTTGATCATTAAATCGGTGGCGTGGCTTTTGCGAGTTTAGTCACTATGAAGCTTATTTCGGCGCCGGAACGAGTATTGTGCGTTCCAATAATAGATTTTTGCACCTCTTAAATGATGTCTGACCTCAGCGTGGCGGTGGCGGTCGTCTTCAGTATCCAAATCACCTCTATCACCTCTTCTTAACGGCACTAAAAACTATCTAGCATATTGAAATCAACAGAACATATTTAGAATAAGCTAAGAAAAAAAAATTTTTTTGCTTACACTATTTCATTCAATCAATAAGTTAGAATAAAATGGCAGATGTGAGGGCTCCAAAAAACCACATAATTTATTAAAGACACAAATTACGTTTAAGAGGCACACCCAATAATTTTGTTCTTAAACAAATATAAAAAATATTTGCATACAATTTACCATATGATTTTGTTAACTAACCGTGAACGTGAACCGGCAGTTAGTTAACTTCCTGTTAAAAATAACATAAAATATAATGATAAATTCTTAAAATATCTGTCAATGGTTTATTGTATGATTTCAAATTTTGTTAATAGTACAACCGAATGGAAATCATGACAAAATAATTGGTAATTGCAACATGATTATGGTCCTTCGAAGCGAGCCACAAAGATAATTATTTTCTTATAATTTCAAGCAAATTCACATTTATTGCCATGTCAATTCGGCCAGTAAGTCTGAATTAAATTAAACAAAAAAACAATCATATATATAGTTATTTGCTCATTTAATATTTAACACTCGCAATTATAATTTTTAAGAAGAAAGAAAAAAAAACTTACCCAAACGTCTTTCGAACTCGCCCACTTTGAAACAATCAGTTGGGGTACTATAAAACGATGATGACAGAAGTCTTGAAGACATTTTTGTTTTATTTCTTGTTTTTATTAAATCTTAAAGTTTAGAAGTGCAAAAAATGCCAACTAGTATTTTTTTTTTTTTTTGAAATTCCTACTCAAAATTCTCACACTTATTTATGTTGGCTGCTTTTATTTCAGTACTTGAAGAAAAAAAAATTATAAAGTTTTGAGTTAATTTACTTAAAGCAAATAGCAACAAAAAAATGTTGTTAAAGTTTCAATAATCTAGACAAAAATGGAAAGAGAGACACACAAGCGAATCAATCCAATTAAGGAGTCGATATTCCAACATTTTTCATTATTTTTGGTGCGAAAAAATAAAATTGATTTTGTTATTTGTTGCGCGATTTGGTGTGGTAGATGAAAAAAATTACAGTGGTAGCAGCAAATATTTGAACACAATAATTTTTAAATGATTTTTTATAAACAGAACCAAGTTTTGAGAACCAAAATAAACTAAAAAAAATTTTCATTAATATTAATTTTTGGCGAGACCATTGTGTGGGAAATCTAATGTTGTGTAATATATTTATTTAATTCTTAGGCTGAGTTTATATTTGCCATTTTTTGTGTGTCATTTGCCCAAAAAAACGTAACCAACTAATTACTAATGAAAGACTGTTTGATTCAGACACGTATTTATTGATTTAAACACTTTCCAATCATCTTTGATTTTACAAAATTGTCTATTAGTTATGGATGGAACTATTTAACTTAATAAATACATGTCTGAATCAAACAGTTTTTCATTAGTAATTAGTGGTTACGTTTTTTTTACGCTTGTGTGGCATTTGGAACACCGATGTAAACCCAGCCTTAGTCCAACTTTAGCAATTTCAGTTTTTTTTTTTTTTCATTAAAGCAAACCAGGAAACGCACACTCTGTAATTCGAAACGAAGCTATATGCTTTCGAATTGAAATGTTAACAACATACAAATTCGGAAGCATTTTCTTTCGTTTCGAAATAAAGACTAATTTATATTTAGAAACATCTGAAAACCGTGTGAAGACAATTCGTTGCCATTGTCAGATATTTGTCAGACATTTTATTATTGTCAGATGTGCGAAGTTTATGCATCTGCAACACTGCACACATCTGTTTTTAAAGCAAATGGAAAGTGCAAAACTATAACAAAATAAAATATAAAAAAGCTTAAGCGACATAATTTTCGAGCTTAATTTATTGACGAATATCGCTTATTTACGATCGTTATCCATTTTCGTCAAAAAACGAAGTCGTTTCAGCTATTATTGGTCGGTAAAATATATGCAGGCAAAACCATTGCAATTGCTTCTTTATTGTATATGTGAAAAATGTGGTTCTCAAGAAAAAAAGTTTGGCGACCACTGTTGTATCAATTTTGTACTATGTTTTGATATACGTCTATTATGTTGTACTTTCATCATTCTGGAAGCTTAAATACACAGAAAGCGTATAAATAGAACGCGAAATACATCATACAGGTAGTTTTTTTTAACAAAAACTATTCTAATAAAATGTTTAGTAACTCAGTCAATTTCTAGGGAAGATTTAAAAGCAAACCTGTGAAATACTCTTATTCTTATTATGTTTTATAAAAATAAAGTTATAAATAGTATGGTTCCAGTACAAAAATATTTCCTAAGAACGAGTCCAAAGTAGAAAATTGCCAAAAAAAAAAAACCGAAAAAATTATATTTGATGAATAAATACACACATATATCTGAAATGAACTGAAACAAAATATATATGGTTCGAAAGGTTTTAGTTTCTTCTTCCAAAATCCGTTTATAAATTTAAAATCAGTTGACATTTAACTTAGTTAGAGGTTGTTATATGCCTACGGGTATGAAAAACCGGTTTTTTACCCGTAACTCAAGATTTGGGAGGTGTTTGGAAAATTTCAAGTACAGATTGTTGTTATACTCGACAATATTTACCAGAAAAATAATAACACGACCCAAGTATTTCGATTTCAACAAAATTTGTTATGTATTTTATGTATATTCATCAATAAGAAGAAAAACTTTTATCAAATATAGCAAAATAAAAAAAATTCCCCCAGAATATTAAAAATATTCCCAGTATTAAAATAAAAATAAAAAACTCGCTTAAAAATATAAATAAAGTTATGCCCTTATTGTGAAATGCATTCGATCCTCGCTGACTATAAAACATCGAGTATGGAATATTATGTCAGCTGATCTGAATTATCACTTGGCTAGTAGGCAGCATACGATTCTAGTAGTCGAAGTGTTGCAGGTTCTATTCCTGCCGTAGACTCACTCAGGGTGTTTCTGAAGACAAGCCTAAACAGCGATGCCAACTTGGTGCTTTTGGCCCTATTTTTAGTGCTTTTTGAAGACTCAAAACGCCAGATTTTTAGCGTTAGTACCAAACTAAGAAAAAGCACTAAGTAGTGCTTTTAAGAAATTTGTGTATTTCTTAAAATTATTGTAATGAAAACTTGGTATATTTATATTTTCAGTGTAGAGCATACCTTTTTTGTCTGATATATTTCATTAAAGATGATACTATTGAAGAAATAGAGAATAGCTTAGAAAATATTAAACATTATTAAACATCAATCGTTTGGATCTTCACTCGTTTTTCACGTAAGTGCTTTTTACGCTTTTTAAATATCAAAATTACGCTTTTTTGTGCTCTTTTTAAATTTTGATGTGCTTTAAGAACGAAAAAAGTTGGCATCACTGAGCCTAAAGGCTCAGTTACCCGACTGTAATGTAATGTAACTGCAACAGTAGGAAACAGCTGATCGATTGTTATGTGAAAAGTAATGAAAATGGTTATAGAGATGTAGTGTAACGTAACCTACTTTTCATATAAAAGTATCCATCAGCTGTTTCCTACGTTGCAGTTACTTTGCATTACAGTCGGGTAACTAAGTCTTAAGTAGCTTTGCAGTTTTTTACTTAATATTCAAGTTCTTATCAAATTACGTTGAAAGTATGACCGCACTACAAAATTTCCAAATATTATATATTATTAATAAAGTTAGGTTATCAACATGTAGAAAATTAAAATTGCCTAAAAACACATTTTATGAAGAGAAGCATCACCATTCATTTCATTTCTTTATTCCATGACATGAAACTGCATTGTATTGTTTAATGTTTATGAAAATTAAACGAAATTCTGTTTAATACGACCACATGATGTTTATTTATATGTTTTCAAGAAACACATCGTCAGCTGAAAGGTAAAACCATGTAACTGTGCTAGTTCAAAAATGTAAAAAACAGGCCACCCGGTGCGTAAACCTAATTCGTGTAAGCTGAATCCAATGTTGCCAAACATTTTTTTAGGTTAACTTTTGTTTAAAAAATAATTAAGCTTGAAAACAGTTCTCTACCATTCGTTCATTTCTATATCAATTAAAGGAACATATTATGGATGAGCATGCGTCCTAAAGAAATAAAAAAAAATTGCAAAAAATAAAATTAAAACATTTACAAAAATTACAAAAAAAAAATCCATTTTTTTTTTCTAAAAAAAAAAGCTTCAATTTTTTTCCAACTAGTTTTCTCAGGACGCAAATTCATCAATACATGTCTTTTCAATCGATATATGTGACAGCGCATAGAGAAAAGGACCTAAGGGTAAAACAAAATCAATTTTCACTTTTTTTTTATGTGAACAACATCTGAGCATCGAATGATACCGATCCAATGCCCCAAAAGTGTTCCCTCCCAGAGATATGCGCGTTTTATGAAATTGAAGTCGACGATTCTAAGGTTATGTGAAAAAATTTTCGCACTAACAGAGTGATATTCACGATTTAAAAGAATTATAAATGAGTATTTATTATAATTCACAATTAATAATTTCAGAAAATAAACCTGGATTCGAAAAAACGCGAGCAAAATTGATATCAAACTCATGGAAACAGCGCGCTAGGTAGAAAACAGTAAAAACCAACTACATAAAACAAGAGGTAGGGACGCCCTACGCGCGTTTTCAAGGTTGACCAACACGTTCCTGACGTCATGAGATGTATCGCTTTCAAATGAGACCAATACCAACACGCTCAGTGATGGTACACCAAAGATACACGTATTTAAATCTCTAAAATGGCTCTCCTGAACAAAACCGGTTTTTACCCTTAGGTCCCTTTCTATTTTGCGCGTCACATATGTATAACGATATAAAGGTTAATAAATGTTAGAAAATTGGGAAAATTGCGATTCTTAGATACTTTTAATCAAGTTTTCAATCTTAATTATTTCTTAAACGAGAGCTAACCTAAAAAATGTTTAGCACCATTGGATTCAGCGTACACACATTATGGTTACCGACCGTGTTCCCGGTCTGTACAAAAAAAAACGTTTCGAATTCGAGAACAGTTTTATTCAGCAGTACTTTGAAACACATGTCCCTACTAGTTTTCAAACCTTTATCACAACAGTCAGCCGAATTGAATATTGAATAAAGAAACTTTACTTCAATCACTTAAATAATGTTGTTTAGTTGTTTTCCTTCACTATAAAATTTAAACAAGCGTAGTTACGCGATTTAGCATTTCAGCTAACGATGTATGCTCGTATGCTCGTTTAAACAAATAAATATTGGGCATTTAATTTCCATTTAAATGTCTTTCAAGTTTGATCCGAAAAAATTAATTTCTTATTTAAATAGCACTTAAGGCTAAATGGCATTTAATTGCCAAGTTAAAAATTGAAAATTTTAAGAAGTTGTTGTTTAAAAAAAAGTCAACCAAATAAAACAACTAAAATTTATTTAAATTTCCTCATTTATTTTATATTTATTTAACACGCTCAAATTGTTATAATAAAACAATTTAATGATGTGTAAATACTGATGCCAACTTCTGTCTGCAGGTCCAACTATGAATATCGTATTAGATAATCATATAAAATTGTTGTATTTTGCTTTAATAAATTTCATAAATTTTTCTGTATATTTTTTTTTTTTGTAACATGACCAAAATACAACCTGTCTTACTACAACTACCACTACTTGTAATATTGAATGAATGAAATGTTTTAATATATTTTTTTTAAACTACTAGAACTGAATAAAATTTAGACACCCACTAGAGATTGACATTTACATACATAAATGGTATGTATGCTGCATATAACAACGAGGGGCATTAAAATAGCACATTTGGAGTTTAGTGAAGCAGCAGAGACTTTTAAAATTTAATTAAATTAGTTATATTATTTTTCGCTGGTGAATTATGTATTAATTATAAAAAAAAAGTAATTTCATACTCATCCTGTGTATTATAAATTTATATTATTTTAATCAGAAATAAGTTAAAATTTTAAAATTTATAGGGTTATTCACGCTTCCATTTCAAGTGCAGACTGTGTTTGGGAGTTTTGTATAAAATGCTATGCGAAACATTTTAATGTTATAACTTATAAGTCTGCTCCGCATGTATATTTTTCTTAAAAAGGGTTTCAAATTAGTGCCCTTGAGTTGCGATATAAGAGGTTGAAATGCTCTAAAAAAATATTCGCCATAAAATTCTTCACTTAGTCTTTGAGTACACGAAAGCTCAAATTAGAGCATTTTTTCGATCTTTTTTTTCTTGCTAAAGTAAAACGGAAGATTGGTGATTTTTTGGGAATTGTTACAATTCAGTTAAAAATTTGTTAGCGCACTAATTAACATATCGTCCGCCTAGAGTGTAAACTTGCTAACTCACTTCAACCAAATTTAAAGGAGAGACAAAATACGAGGGCGGTTCGGAAACTTCTTAGCCTATCAATGAAAGAGAATAGTTAGTTTTTCAAAAATATTTTTATTTTTCAATATAATCTCCTGAAACTTCAATACACTTAGTCCAACGCTTTTCTAGCAATTCTATCCCTTGATTAAAATAATTTTCCTCAAGGTCTTCAAAATAGTGGTTTACAACTGTAATTGCATCTTCATTTTAGGTAAAACGCTTGCCAGCAAGGAATTTTTTTAGATTTGGGAACAGGTAAAAGTCACTGGGAGCCAAATCAGGAGAATAAGGTGGGTGGTCAAGCAACTCGTACTTTAATTCGTTGATTTTAGCCATTGTTAAAACACTCTTGTGCGCTGGTGAAAAATTATTTTTTTGTGTTGTAAGCCAGGATATTTTTCTCGAATTTGTACATTTAACTGATCCAAAAGGTTGCAATAGTACTCAGAATTTATTGTTTTACAATTTTGCAGATAGTCAATCAATAAAATACCTTTGAAGTCCCAAAAAACCGTTGCCATAACCTTACCAGCCGATTGAATTGTTTTTGCCTTCTTTGGGGCACTTCAGCTTCAGTCCATTGTTTGGATTGTTCTTTTGTCTCTGGAGTATAGTGGTGGCTCCATGTCTCATCAACAGTTGTGAAACGACGCTTAAAATCCATTTTATTTCGCTTAAAACGATCCAAACAAGCTTGAGAAATGTTCATTCTTATGCGTTTTTGGTCGACTGTTAACAAATACGGCACCCATCTTGCAGAAGGCTTTTTCATCTGTAGTTCTTCATGCAAAATTAAATGGACTCGATCATTTGAGATGCCCATGATATTAGCTATTTCACGCACTTTTATTCGTCGACCATTTAATACCATATCATGCACTTTGGCTACAATTTCTGTTGTTGTTGCTGTTTTTGGACGTCCACTACGTGGTTCATCTTCAATGCTTGTACGACCACGTTCAAATTCAGCAACCCAATTTTTTACTGTTGCATATGAAGGAGCACTTTCACCTAACACATTCACCATATCATTATGAATTTCTTGTCCCGATAAACCTTTTTTATGTAAATATTTAATGACACCACGCATTTCTAATTTTTCCATTGTTGAAAAATCGCGGATGCGTCTTTTGTGAACACCTGTTTCTATATGAAGGAGTTGCCAGATCGAAACAAAATTTAACATGTGTTCATAGCAGAGATGGAAGTTTCCAAAACACTTAACTTTTTTCTGTTTATACCGCGCTTTTTGTGCTAGGCTAAGAAGTTTCCGAACCGCCCTCGTACTGTTACCATTTTCTATATATGTATGTATGTATAGGTTATTTCGATTTTATTTTACTAACCTAAAACAGAAGATTGGTGATTTTTTGGGAATTGTTAAAATTAAGTTTAACATTTGTTAACGCACTAATTATCGCTCATTTACTAAAACAACGTTATACTAAAAAAAACTAGCTTTCCAGAAAATGAGTTTAAGGTTTTCAATTTACACACAACTCAATGGAAAGATAAAATTTATTTTCTCTCTCAAGAGTTGATTATAAAATATATTTATACGAAACTTTTTACAAAATTTTTCAAATGCATTATTAACTAAAAAATTATATTTTTTGAGTTATGACGTTGTTTTAGTAAATGAGCGATAGCTTAAACTTAATTGTAAAAATTCCCAAAAAACACCGAATTGTTAGCTTGGCAGCACCCGGTCTAAAAATACTTGTGTGGCAACACTCTATTCTAAGGAAAGCAATGTATGGCTGTTATTGTTTTCCACATTTATTTTCAATTTCGCGCTGAAATAGTCAGCTTGTGTAGTAATGTTAACGCAAGAAAATAAAAATAATTTTGATTATTGAGTACTTATTTCAACTATGATATTATTATTTCGGCTTAGCAGATTTAAATCTGTTTTTGTATATATTTCTGATGACAGCGAAATCTCGAGCTTAGAAAAGTAGAAGGCGTCACACGCCCACAAGATTTAAAGTTAAAATTTGCGTTAGAGAAGCGAAATTCTATATAAAAGTAAGCATAGGTGAGTGAACAACTGGACAAATTTCCACCAGGGGGCGGGGAAACGCCCTCAAAACTCAAAACTAAAATTAAGGCATTCAAACTGGAGCGATTGTATTGACAATTTGCCATGTAAGTGCAATACGCACTTATACAAGACTGAAATTTTTATTTCTTTAAAAATCGGTATGACTACGTCTATAAAATCTTAACCTTACATGAATCATAAGCACTGGCCATAGCATAATCCAGAGTTTTAAAAAGTGCTCATGGTCCACCCGTGAAAAGTAAAATTATATTTTGTTCTAGAAAGCTGAAATTTTTAGGTAAAAACACGGGTTGTTAAATCAGGGAGGCGGAGCCACGCCCATAAAAAGCTTTAAAAAATAGACAAAGCAATGTGTTCATATTATATTTCATTTTTCTCATGTATTAAAAAAACAAACATCTGTAAAAGAGCTTCCACATCATAGGATACATATTTATTATCACTATTTTTGTCTTATGCTCCACTGTGCGTCATTAGTACCCAGAACTATTTTGATAGGTATAGAATTTTTAATTACAAAAGTCTAAATTTATAAAATAAAAATAAATATAAAATGAAATAAAAGCGACATAAATTGACTTACATGATTATTAATAAAAGATACAAAAATATGCTACTGCTGTACATTTTCGACTCATTGACCATAACTAAAAAAAGGTTAATCAGTTTTTGAAGAAAATTATTTCCTATGATTATGGGCATTAATTAATTAAAGAGAAATTGGTCCGTTTTAATTTTCATTTATTTTTTTTAACAATTTTTATAACAAATTACTCCGATTACTAATAATACTGCTATTTGCTTGCCCACACCTGTTATTTTATTAATACATACCACAAAAATATTATGAATGAATTTTATGAAAACCAGAAACAAATAGAAAAACCTCCAACATTCTAACTGCGTTAAAATATAAATTTAACACAAACTTTAATAGCATTTTTGAGTTCTTTGGTTGTTGTTTGCGGTTCGTGGGTTGGGTCTACTAATAATGGATCTTTGAAGTAGTTTTGACCTAATAAATGCTACGAGTATGAAACATAAAACAAATAAATACAAAATGCTTAAAACGAACCACATTCGGTCACATTTGAAAAATGTAAAAAAAACTTGATTGAAACATTTTCGTTTAAAATATGAAATAGAAAATTTATATTGGCAGCCGTACAATAGTAATTGCTTATTTGCTTTTTTTCTTTTCGTTGTAATAATAGAAAAACTTTGAAGAATGAGAAAAATAATATTTTCTGAAAAAAAAAATATTAATGGCTAAATGACATGCAAAACAATTTTTTTGGCCAAGAAAATATATTTTTAATGTATATTGTATGTAAATAATTTCTATAATAAGCTATACATACTGCTATTAAGCAATATTTGCTGTACTGGCCAATAACTTAATCTAATTTATATACTATGTACATAGAATGAATTGTAGGCTTTGTCCGCTTAGTTTGCTACTTTAATAGCCAAAAGCGTATTTAGCTAATTTTCATTTAAATTTAAGTTGTATTTAAATACCAAACAGCTCGCATAATGAGCCAACCTATTAAATAGCAAGAACATTATAGTATGGAAACCATACCTTTTGACAGCCATGCTTTCAGTGACATTTCGGAATTATCAGCGGTTAATCATTTTAAATACAATTTCATTTCTTCAGCTTTCGTTAACTAAAGTTCTTATCTATCCACGTAGAAAGTATGGCAGCACTACACAACTTCAACAACAACAGCTGTTTAACATAAATACGAAAGTTAATTTATGTATTTCTCAAAAGAAATCCATTTTTTGAGTTAGTTATGCAGAAAAATTTGTTATATCATATGGTCAGGGAAAACCGAAATTTTATCGACAGCCAGGCAGCACTAATGTCAGTTGAAATCTCCTCAATATAAGTTAATCAATGTAAGGATGTGTTATCTAAACTTTGTCATCAGGCTTACTTTTATCTACTTTTGTCTAAGTTACTGTATATAGTGACTTCATTGGCAATGAGCGAGCGGACTAACTAGTCAGGGATGTATTCGCTATGGACGCGTCTCTTTCATTATCGCTCGCAGTACCGTTCGGCAAAATTCAAAATAATATCCGCAAATACATATTCATCATGGAATAGGCTGAGTACGTGTAGGGTTGCAAAGAAAATGTGATTATGCTTCCACAATAAAAGTTCAGAACAAATATAAAAGCATCGTCACGGCATTAACGGGCCACTGGGCCATCGGCAAACATGCTAGTAGGATTGTCACAGCTGTCAAAAACAGAAAAAAGAGACAGTTTCTCACTTGCTCTGCGAGTACCCGGCATTGCACACTACACGCGATACAAATTTCTAGGAAAAGACATACTGGACAACTAATCGGAGATATCACAGATTAGTATAGTGGTTCTCATGTGGGACCTCATGCAGTACCTCAACGTAAGCTGTTAGATCTAGTACGACTGATCACTGGATTTAGCACTGTTGGATTTTTCATTGGTTAGGACTCGCACGAGTAGAGTGCTATTTATCAGCGATCGGCAATGAATAGTTTTTTCACTATTTATACTGACTCATGAAATTTTAAATATAAGTGAGTAGACATCATTTAAACTCAACTACTCTGATTTACGTATACTCACGCTTACATTGATTGATAAGTATAGGTTGAAATAAATATGAATGCGAGGTCGACATCATAGTTGCATATACCACACTCACACTCATAAATCACCTCAGATTGATTTAAAATTTCAGGAAAATACTTATACTTCTCACATTGATTCAGCTCACTAAACTCATACATGTATGTTTTTTTTTAAGTTTAGTCATTAAACAGTTTGCCAGTAGTATACAATAGTAGTTAATAGGGAACAGAGAACTTTAATGTTCGTATGCGAAGTTCGCATTGTGAATCATACTTATTTTGCATCGTACATAGACATTGAGTTAAGGAGAGTCGAAATCAACAACGTCATAAATGTTGCTAAGTATGAGTTCGATGCGCACTTCAAACTTTCGAGTGAATATGATTCATAGACAACATTGCAATAAGTATGAGTGCGCATATATAAGTACAAGAAATTATAAGTCATGATTCAACTCTACTCACTTTTTCACTACTCATCGCTGTTCTCTGGTATTTATCAAAACAGCATCTTACGATTGTTACCTACAAGCAGTCATGTAAACCAACGAGCCGACCCGGCCATGTTTGAAGCATCATTAATTGATGCAAAGCTCTAATTTGCAGAATAATCCACGCGATTTAGTCGCCAAATCAAACTTTAAGTTATAGTATCTTTCCACCGTCTTTAAAGTAAGTAGGTTTAATTAAATCACCAAACTTGTGAGTGATTTTTTTTCGAATTTTCGTATTAAATTTATGCACGTTCTTTATAAGGTGGGCGCAGCAGCTGTAATGTGAATTTTATCCACGTGAAGTCGACATTTAAAATTTATTAAATATTCCTTAATGTAATTTTTCGAAATTGTCAGTCACTCTATTGATGGATGACACGGGGATGGAGCTGGTAATTTTATCCAGTTCGAAAAATAGTATTTTCGAAATGATTTAAAATAAACCAACTACTTTGAGGTGATTTATCCATATGCAAAATGTATGGTAAAACATTTATAAATTAACATGATTTGCTCAAATCACCATGATTTGTCTAAATCATGCCGGTGGAAATATACTATAAAACTCTTGCACGTACCATTCACGAATAGTGACTGAATCCCTAAAGCTCACACATTAAGCTGAACAAATTTAAATTTCCGTGGTGTTAATGTATGTATATTAGGCTTATGCAGAAAATAAAAAATTTGCAAAATGCGAAGGGCTCACTGGGTATGTTTGCACAGTGGAGGATTTTGAAAAAAAGTGGATATAATTCTGCAGTTTCTAAACAAGCAGTCCGATTGTTACTGTTATTGTTATTTATGGAAGAGTAAGCACCAATACATTTAAAGAAAAACTAATTTTTAGGGTTCCGTATACCAAAGGTGAAAAGGAACCCTATCGTTTTCGCTACGCTGTCCGTCTGTTCGTCACAGACTATTTTCTCGAGAACCGTAAGAGCTACGGACCTGAAATTTGGACAGAGTGTGTAGACTTTTGGCCGCTACAACAACAAATACATGAGAGATAAAAATTAAAGGGTGTTCCAAAATCGAGCAACGAAAAATCTTAAAATCCCATGTAATATACATACAATTGTAAGGTTAGTGTATTTTTATACAGACTACAACAATTACCACCAACAACATAAAAAAAATTTTAATTAAAGGGTGTTCCATCAGTTAATGCAATTTTGGCTATGTAATTTTGACAAATTGCTGTATCTTGGAAACCGTAAGAGGCAAACTCTTGAAATATTCAAAGACGGTAAAACAAAAAAATCCCAAAATTATAAAATCGCCAAACCGAAAAAAATCACCAAAAACGAAAAAAAGCGCCAAATTTAAAAAAAAAAATCTCAAACTTAAATAAATCGCCAAAATGAAAAAAAACCCCAGAATGAAAAAAATCGCCAAAATGTAAAAATGCTTACAAACAGAAAAAAATTGCCAAAATTAAAAAAAAATCGCCAAAATTAAAAGCAATCGCCTAAAACCGAAAAAATCACCATAACGAAAAAGCGGCATATTAAAAAAGATCTAAAACTAAAATAAATCGCCAAAATGAAATAAAATCGCTTAAATTAAAAAAAATCGCTAAAACAAAAAAAAAATCACAAAAATTAAAAAAACAAAAAAAATCGCCAAAACTAAAAAACTGCCAAAAAGGAAAAAAGCGCCAAATTAAAAAAAGTCTAAAACTAAAATAAATCGCCAAAACGAAATAAAATCGCAGAAATGAAAAAAGTCGCCGAAATGAAAAAAACCCCAAAAACATAAAAAAATCGCCAAAATGAAAAAACGCCAAAATAAAAACACCAAAGACCGAAAAAAGTCGCCAAACAATAAAAGCACTAAGTCAAAAAAAATCTCTTAAACTAAAATAAATCAGCAAAAAAAAAAAATCCAAAACCTAAAAAAACGCCATATCAAAACCGAAAAATCCCAAAACGAAAAAAATACCATAACTTATATACATATTATATAGGCTAAAGTTCGTATAGCATTATATATCTAGTGTCCGTACGGAACTCTTGGTGCGCGAGTCAAAGTCGCACTTTACTGAATTTATTTTAACTACTACTTGTTCCATTAAGTTTTGTGTAAATTGAAAACTTTAAACACGTTTTCTTGCAAACTAGTTTTTTTTAGTTATGACGTTGTTTAAAATAATGAACGATATGCACTTATTTGCAAAAAGTTTTATTTGCAAATAAGAAATGCGTATAAACTTGTTAATAGAAATCATTCTCGTCTATGGAAGACATACATACATATGTATGTATGTATGTAAATACATATATTTTTATTCAAAATACATGAAAATAAATATAAAATAGTGTTTTTGTTATTATACCCTTTACCAACAAAAATGGTAAAAGGGTATATATAGGTTTGTCATTCCGTTTGTAATTTCTATAATATCAATAAGCGACCCATAAAATATATATATTCTGGATCCTTATGCATAGGGAAGACGAATAAGCGATGTCCGTCTGTCCGTCTGTCCGTCTGTCCGTCTGTCCGTCTGTCCGTCTGTCCGTCTGTCCGTCTGTCCGTCTGTCCGTCTGTCCGTCTGTCCGTCTGTCCGTCTGTCTGTACGTGAAATCGGTTTTCCGAAGCTCCCAGAAGAGCTAGAGACTTCGTTCTTGGACTGGTGTGTCAGAAATTTTCCAAAATAGATTGGTATTGAAATTCAGCAAAATCGGGCAGACGATTGCAGAGCTGGAAAACTTAAACTTCATTTTGCCATATAAAAGTAACTACCAAAAACAAATTTTTATTTTTTTTTAATAAATGAACATATTTTACACTTCAGTACGACTAAAATTGGAATTTTAAATTAAAAATATATAAAAAAATTAAAAAGTCGTTTCCAGGGTTGGAAAACTTTAACTTTTTGTGTTATGTAAAATTAACTATGTCTAAAACTATATTAGTATTTTCTCGAGAACCGTAAGAGCTACAGACCTGAAATTTGGACACAGTGTGTAGACCTTTGGCCGCTACAACAACAAATATATGAGAATTGGAAATTAAAGGGTGTTCCAAAACGAGCAACGAAAAATTTTAAAATCCCATGTAATATACATACAATTGTATGTATGTATGTATATACACTTGAAATTTGTAAGGTTAGTGTATTTTTATACAGACTACAAAAATTAACACTAAAATTTCAAAAAATTTAAATTAAAGGGTGTTCCATCAGTTAATGCAATTTTGACTATGCAATTTTGACAACTTGCTGTATCTTGGAAACCGTAAGAGCAAAACTCTTGAAATTTTCAAAAACGGTAAAACTAAAAAATCAAAAAATTATAAAATCGCCAAACCGAAAAAAGTCGCCAAAAACAAAAAAAATCGCCAAAGCGAAAAAAAGCACCAAATTACAAAAAAAATGTCTGAGACTAAAATAAATGGCGAATAACCGGAAAAATTGCTAAAATGAAAAAAATCGCCAAAATGAAAAAAAATCGCCAAAACGAAAAAAACCCCACAAAAACAGAAAAAAATCCAAAATGAAAAAAAAGCACCAAAAACAGAAAAAAATCGCCAAAATGAAAAAAAAACCCAAAACAGGAAAAAATTGCCAAAATGAAAAAAAAACGCCAAAATGAAAAAAAAGTCGTCAAATTGAAAAAAAACTCCAAAATTAAAATAAACCCCCAAAAACAGAAAAAAATCGCCAAACTTAAAAAAAATCGCCAAAACGAAAAAAACCCCACAAAAACAGAAAAAATCCAAAATGAAAAAAGCCCCAAAAACAGAAAAAAGAGCCAAAATGAAAAAAACCCCAAAACAGGCAAAAATCGCCAAAATGAAAAAAATCGCCAAAATGAAAAAAATCTCCAAAATGAAAAAAAGCCCCAAAAACAGAAAAAATCGCCAAAATAAAAAAATCGCCAAAATGAAAAAAACCGAGAAAAACAGAAAAAAATCGCCAAAATGAAAAAAAAAGCCCAAAACAGGAAAAAATCGCCAAAATGGAAAAAAATCGCCAAAACGAAAAAAACCTTAAAAACAGAAAAAAAATCTCCAAACTAAAAAAAAACCCCAAAACAGAAAAAAATCGCCAAGATGAAAAAAAAATCGCCAGAATGGTAAAAAAAATCGCCAAAACAAAAAAAACCCCAAAAAACAGAAAAAAATCGCCAAAATGAAAAAAAGCCCAAAATCAGGAAAAAAATCGCCAAAATGAAAAAAAAATCGCCAAAATGAAAAAAACCCCAAAATAGGAAAAAATCGCCAAAATGGAAAAAGAATCGCCAAAATGAAAAAAATCTTCAAAATGAAAATAAGCCCCAAAAACAGAAAAAATCGCCATAATGAAAAAACCGAGAAAAACAGAAAAAATCGGTAAAATGAGAAAAAAGCGACAAAACTGAAAAAATCGTTTAAACTGAAAAAAACTTCAAAAAAGCAAAAAAGCCACATTAAAAAGTGCTCAGAACCGAATGTACGGAACCCTTCGTGCGCGAGTCAAAGTCGCACTTTACTGAATTTTTTAATATTAAAGGAATTAAATGAAACTAAGTTTTTTCTTATTTCGTTTTTGCTTCGTTCACTTAACATATTTTATGTATTTTTTAAAGAACTAGATTGGTACAAGGAATTAGAAAAATCCTAAATTATGATTCCAGGGTTGGAAAACTTACACTTTTTGTGTTATGTAAAATTAAATAGGTCTAAAAATTTTTTTCTTTTTCTTTATAAATTGAATATATTTATGCTTCTGAAAGAAAAGTTTGGCGTATAAAATTTGAAAAATGAAAATTACAGCTCCAAAGATGGAAACTCTAAAAAAATGATAAATTTTTTCACAAAACAAATATGTATGTATGTGTCTGTATACTATATATATGTACGTACGTTGGTAAAGGGTATATAAGATTCGGCACAGCCGCATATAGCACTCTTACTTGTTTTTCATTCGAATAAAATAACATCCGTCTAATTGAGAAAACGAATCAAGCTGCAAAACACATAAGGCCAAAGTAATAAACAAATTGTATATTACAACCGTTTCAAAACTTCTAATAAATTAATTAAAATAATCATAAAACCAAAAATAACAAAAACTGTGTCTAAATAAGCACCTGTATTTTTTTTTTGTCCAAAGTGCCAATGCCAAACCAAAATAAACAACAAACAAACAGCAAAAATATATTAAATAAAATATCTAATTTCTACGCAGCATATTATTATTCTCTTTATTAAATTTTCAAAGGCAACCTACGGGCTTCTTTTATACACATATTTTCATATTTATTTATTTATATGACACACTCACGAATTTCACAGTCTGGGTTCCGCAAAATCGAACATATTTTTGTTTGCAGCCACGCGGAAATTTACGAAGAACTTTTAACGTATTTTTATATTCGTGATTAAACATTAATACTGCAAAAAAAATAAGTTGAAATGTTTGAATTCAAATAATACATTTAAATTTTAATGAAGGCAAAAATATAAAAAAAATTTAATTTTCAATATTTTGAGACTTGCAGGCAGTGTGAAAATAATTTTTATATTTTTGCACACAAATAATATGAGCAATTAATTTACCGCCTTAAATTGTGATTTTACTAATTTAGGGTTTTTCGATTCTTTTTTAACAAGTTTTAACAAAAAAATAAAATAAAATTTTTAATTTTTCTCAACACTGGCAATTTTGGATTTCAAATTTACATATCATAAGTTTTTAAATATTCATTGCCCTTTTAGATAAACGAATTTTTTAATTAAAGAGGAAGATAAAGACGTTAACCCGGTTTGTAAACAATAACAAAAGTAAACATAGACACAATTTGACAATTGGGTGGCTGTGAAATCAATAGTCAGCTGGTGCAGTGCTACCAACTAGTGTCGACAGATATGGCGAATTCTCCCACAAACGTGGCGATAAAATTATGTTTCTGGCAATGAAAATTTGTCAATGGCGATTAACTTGGACATATTTTTACCTATATTTTTTTTTTTTTCGATAATAAAAATATAAACAAAATTTTTTACAATTCAAGAAGTTTTAAAAAAAATTAATAGACCAAAATATCTCCCAGTGAGGAGAAAACTTCCTTTTTTTAAATTGGAACCAATCTTTTTGATAATGCAGTTCCAAGAAGCCTGTAATAGTTCTGGCCTAAAGTGTATGACTCATACGACACGTATGGTGTCGCTTCAAAAAGCTCGCTGTGGAAGTTCTTAATATGCTGGCTGTTCTCACAAGTAGCGCTTGTATTGATAAACTAGATTAGGTTAGGTTGCAAGAGAGGCAGTAATAATTGACCCAATCCGTTTCGGACTACACCTATGCTTTATATAGCATGTTTTGCGCAATTGATAAGAAATATTTGGAAGATATTTAATAAAAAAAAACCTATTAAACTTAATTAGAATAGGAACCGAACCTAGTCTCCTCAATATACTTTCTCAGGGTTTTCCAGTCTGAAATCCTAAGATATTCCATATGTGGTATACTTTCCATATGGAAGATTTGTCTTCTAATTTGACTGAATACTGAACAGTGACACAAGTAGTGTTCGAGAGTTTCATCATCGTCCTCTTGGCACGCTCTACATGTCGTATCATCAACACTCATGCGAGCCAGGTGACTTCTTAACTCTACATGTGCTGTTATTATGATAACCAAGTTCCGAAATGTTGGCCTTTTTAAACTTAGAATCTCTATTGTATTTTCACTATTTGTCTTTCCCCAGAGCGTCAATCTTACTACAGTGGAGTTATGCCAATCTCTAGCGTAATGGGCTATAGGCTATAGCATATAGCCCACTGTTTCATTTTTAAATTCTTGAAAAGGTTTGGCATTTTCTAGTGTGATGTTTGTTATTCAGTAATGATCCCATCTTTGCAAGCCTATCCGCCACAATTAAAACTAAATAAGGGAACACAACAGAAGATTTCTTTGTCAGATTTAATTTGGAAGCAATGTATTCCAGTAGGTGGCGTTGGCTGAAGTAGTTAGCACATTGACTACAAAAAACCGAAGGTCCTTGGTTCGAGCGCTGTATTCGAGTCATTAAAAATAACAACGCCACGCATTTTTCAGATGTGCATTAGTGTCTTTTGTATCAGTTGTTGTGGGAAAAGTTCTAGTGGTGCAGGCATAAGGCACTGGTCACTATAAACTATACCGACTTCATCAGATACTAATCCTAATGTAACATCAGAGCGCCCTCCTTCATCGTGTAGCAGAATCATCGGCGAAGTAAAATAACCAATAAAATGGCCATTAAACACAGCTTCAAAATTTAATACGCCTCATTTGACACCAGATGGCGCTGCAACACTGCATTATCAAAACAAAAAAAATGTGCAAAGAGGAGAGTTGTAAAAGAATGAAGCTTTCCTCTATCTCTTCCTTCACCACCTGTCTTCTCTATCACTATCATTTCCCTACCACCCTCTCTCACTATCTTCTCTTCAATTAACAGGTAGCACAAAGCGATCATTGTATTGGACCCAAATGAGCTGGACTCTAAATTTCACTTTTACTTACCACCAGCCTGCTAACCTAACCTAACCTAACCTAACCTAACCTAATGTATTCCAGTAAGAAAGGATACAAACAAAAATAATGATACTGCGAATATTGAGTACGAAAGTTTTGATTCAATAATTGATACAAATATGTACTTAAATACACATTTAAGTAAATGTTAATTCTATTTTATCACAAGATTTAAATATCATATTCGATCTCGATGTGATGTTCTATTTTAATTCATGCTATTTTGATTGATCTTTTGGAATAGGTTACGTTTGACTATTTTTTTATACGCCAGTATTTATATCTTATAGTAAACTAATGTACCTTTTATATTTATATTGTTAAAGTTAACGCTTTTCTTAATTAATTTTTAAACAATATAAATCTTATGTTTTATAATAGGCATTAGCTTCTGATACAAAATAAAAGTATTTTTAAGGCTCAAATTTAATGTTTTATTACTTATAAAGGCGATATTTGGGCTTATTTGACAGGGAGGCTAAAAATAAATACGACAGCACTGCTACCAACTGATAGAGGCGTCTTGAAGAATTGTTTAAGATAGAATGATGCCAGATAGATTAGAGTCCATTTGATAAAATTCTAGCAAAAGAATCTTCAAAATCGTCAAACAAAATATTGAGCAAAATAAATTATTCTTCAATAAAATATTTATATTTATTAAAGCAAAACACAACACAACAATTTATTTCAAAATAATTATTTATTTATTATTACTCATTCTACAAAGTAAATTTTCAGAATATGGTTGCATAAAAATAGCCGTAGCGACTAGATTATATGCCCATGATGTTATTAAAGGCCCTGATTCACTACCCTACACGATCGCACGAATCATTCGCAAAGAAATCTTGCATAAGTCTAACCGTCTTTAAAAAAACCGCTTCGAAGTGGTGTTTTAGCTGTCACAAAAACTATGCAAAAACAACATTATCAGCTGTCTGACAATAAAAACAACTCTGATCGCATGAAATCTATCATTTTAGGAAATTTTTCATAAATACATACTTCTAAAATCGAACGACTTGCCAAAAAAAATTTGTCACACAGTTGCATTTTTAGTCCACACTACCACACTTTTTTTAGCAAACATGGCAGATCGTGCGATTGTGTAGGATAGTGAATCACGGCCTTAACAGTATTCTTGAAAATGTTCCTGTGACTGACCACACACGACCTATTTATGCCTTCACATAGAAAGTAGCAACGAAATTCCACAAAAGAACCGCAAGAATATACGGTAAAATAATTACAGTAGTTCGTATTTGTAGCATATAGTAAAATAAATAATAATAAAAAAAATTACTGAATACACACAATCAACAGTTCCAGATACGCTTTATTTTTGGAACAGCCTTACACCTAATTCACACGAAGACTTTTATCAAGTCTATTTTTCGACGTCATTTTTGGTTTGATAGCGAACGGGGTAGAGAAGAAAGAGGGGTAGAAAAAATGACTCGATTGCTGTTTTCTATGGTTTTTTTTTCATATTTTTTAACCGACTTCAAAAAAAGAAGGAGGTTAACAATTCGTCTCTATTTTTTTTTTAGGTGTGTAGGTCCATAACTCGGTGCATTTTAGACCGATTGTAAAAATTTTTTTGTTGTCTGAGAGGGTATAGCTTCCCATTGGTCCCATTTGAAAAAAGTGGGCGGGGTCACGCCCACAATTTTTTAAATTTGATTTAATGATCTTGTACTCATTTGATTGCTGCGAAACCTAGCAAACATCTTTGGTTCTTGTAATTACAAAATTTTCAAGTTGAAAAAATGGGCGGGGCTACGCCCATTAAAATGTATTTTAACATTACACGTGGTTCTACTTAACCGATTTTTACGAAACTTAGCACGCACCTTGAGCTCTAAAATAGACACAATCTTCTTTTAAAAAAATGGGCGGGGTTACGCCCATTAAAATTTTATATTATATTTCACAGGGTTCTATTTCACCGATTTTTACGAAACTTGGCATACACCCTAAGCTTTAATAAAGGCACAAAATTGCGTTAAAAAAAGTGGGCGGGGCACGCCTATTAAATTTTAGTATAATATTTCATGTGCTTGTATTTAACCAATATTGACGAAACTTGGCACACACCTTGAACTCTGAAAAATACACAATCTTGTTTTAAAAAAAGGGGCGTAGCCACGCTCCATAAATTTAATACTTAATTTCACGTGCTTTTACTTTATCGATCTGTACGAAACTTGGCACACACCTTGAACTCTTAAAAATACACAATCTTGATTTAAAAAAGTAGGCGTAGCCACGCCCCATTAAATTTATTACTATATATCACGTGTTTTTACTTAATCGATTTTTACAAAACTGGACCATATTTCTAAATAAGCACTAAAAAGCTACAAATAAAACTTAAAAAAAAAAAAATTAAACCGACTTCAAAAATAAGCACTAAAAAGCTACAAATAATATAGATCTAGTTAAATAAAAGATTTTTATATATGTTACCTACAGTGCCGTTTGAAGTTGGTGCCAGTAATACTGGTACTAAACACATCGGAACATGACCGGTAAAAAACTGCAAGTAATTTTTATGTACATATGTATGGGCGATATATATCGATATTTATTTGCTCAAATATCGATATTTCGATACATCGATATTTTTTGCCCATCCCTAGTTCCAACAGGACGGAGGCACATGCCACACATCGGGCGCTACAATTGATGTACTCAAAGAAACTTTGCATGAAAAAATAATTTCACGTAATGGCCGTAATCGTGTGATTTAATTGGATTATTTTCTTTGGGGTTATGTTAAGTCACTTCTCTACGTCGATAAACCACAAATAACTGAACACCTGGAAATCAACATTCGAAGAGTTATCGGCGAAATACGGCTCCAAATGCTGCGCAAAGTTGTTGAAAATTGGTCTTCCAGATTGCGCCTTCTACGCGCCAGCCGTGGCGGCCACATGGCAAAAATCATATTTAGACATTAATTTCATAAAATTTTCTTTCCAATAAAGCCCGTTTTATTGATATTAAAAATATATTTACTTGTTTTATTATGATTTAAACTTGTGTCACTCTATAAAAAACACCCTTTAGTATTCAGTTTTTTCATGACAGGTTACAATCAGGGCTGTCAGATATGGCGATTTTTCAACTTGTTTTGGCATCCAAAGTTTTGGTTTGGCGACATGGTGATTTTCCTGGCGATAAATAAATTTGTTAGCGATTTTTATGGCTATTTTTTTTAACAAATTTGAACTACAAAATTTTTGTAATTCAGCAAATTAGTTTTTTGAAGGAGTTAAATTTTTATCTGATTATTTTATAAAAATTTATATTAAAAAAAATTATTATATAAAAAGAAATTTATTATCAAATATATATTAAAGGAAAACTACATAAAACAAATTTTTGGCAACATTTGGCGATTTTTTAAATCAATTTGGCGAAATAGGTCGGAAAAAGTCTGACAACCCTGGTTAGAATATCTCAATAACCAGGCAGCACACAGAGCTTTCACCCTGAGATTTAGCCAAGGTTGGCAAACGGTATCGTAAAAATACCGATACCGATTCAAATACCGCTATAATTAGATACCGGTATCGTTACCGATACCGAAATCCATTTCGGTTAGAAAATACCGGTATCCAGACTACCGTTTACGTCTATACCGGTACGTACCGGTATACCGATTCCGGCCAAAAAATAAATTATAAGTGAGTTGTAGTTGCCAAATTTTTATTATGTATTACAACTTTTTTCACCATGAGACATTTTGGTTTATATTTCGACCATTACATTCGTTTTGCTTTATTATTCCAATCCCATTTGTCAGCCAATATTATTGCCACGTTTATAAAACATAGAATCTCAAGAAAAAAGAGCAAAGCCAGAACTAAAAATATTTAAAATGTTTTGTGATAGGTACTATGGTTTCAAAAAACATAGCATATATAAGAACCTTTGTTTTTCGAGCATTTATTCGAAGACAACTAAAATTAGTTTTTATTCAGAATACCAAAAGCTAAGTTGTTTCAGTTTCAATCCAACTTAGTTGAGCTGGAAACCGTAATATGGGCAAAAATTGCAAAAATATATATCAATTAACTTTCTTTCTTTGGCTTAGAGAAAAAACTTCTAAACTTTTATATTTGAAGTTAAAGATTCTTCTCTTGAGGTGAAGAAAAGTGCCTGCTTTAAATTTTTAAATGTTAATTGTACAAGAAGATTGTTTTCTTTGTTCTTAAGCTGGCTGAAAGAATGTTATTTATTCTTTGAATTGAAATATTCAAATGTTCGTTTCGTCTGAATTTGGCGAGAAAGTAAAAAACAATATGGGTCCAGTACAAAAATATTGCCTAAGAACGTGTCCAAAGTATAAAATTGTCGAAAAAACCCAAAAAATTATATTTGGTGAAAAATACGGACATATACGAGTATTTGAAATTTACTGAAACAAGATATATATATATGTACATATATGGTTCAAAAGGCCTTAGTCTCTTCTTTCTGTATCCGTTTATAAATATAAAATCAGTTGATATTTAACTTAGTTAGAGGTTGATAAGTGCCTACGGGTACGAAAAAGCGGTTTTTTACCCGTAAAGGATGGTACTCTGTTCGAAGTTGAGAAAAATTTCCAGTGCAATTGGTTATTTCGCGTGAAAAATTTGACATGTACTAAATGTAGCCCAACTCGCGGTTGTTTTAATAAATTTCTCGCATTTTTTGCTTGTAAGTATGCAACATTGCTAAAATTCCGTGCGAAAAAAGCACTGCTCATGTTGTTTCGCAGCGAAACTAAAATGATACCAGATTAATTTTGCATGGAAAGACATGATTTTCCGTGTTTTTCATACCAAGAACAGAGTACTACTCTTGCGAATTTATTTCGCAAATATTTCATACCAAATACTTTTATATGTAGTTTGACAGCATTTCGCACGAAATTGTGAACAGAGTACCAGGCTTAACTCAAGATTTTGGAGATGTCTGGAAAATTTTTATACTCGACAATACCTAGCAGAAAAATAGTAACACTTCGCAGGTATTTCGATTTCATTAAAATTTGTCACACAGTATAATTTATCAGTATAGACTTTATATATGTAAAGTTTGAACTGCAGTCTCCTTGTTTCACTTTTTTAATAAATTATTGTTTAGTAATAGTATAAAATCATATATAGAAACAAATAAGTTTATATGCTTTTATACATAAATATGTTAATGTAAAAATACTCCCTTTTTGATGTAATTTAATAAAAAAAAGTTTTTTTGCTATGTCTGCCTGAAATAATAAATTTGTCAGTAATATCGGTATACCGGTATTATAAACTCGATAACGGTATGTACCGGTAATGCCGATACCGAAATAAAAAAAATACCGATACCGCTACCGATACCGAAATTTAAAAAATAATTGTACCGGTATTAATACCGATATCGTTATTTGTTTCGGTTTCCAACCTTGGATTTAGCTCAATGAACGATTTTTCAACGTTTTCTCTCCGAATTTCTTTTTCCGGCATTGAGGATGTAAGTTCATAAGTTTAATTTAATATCAACCATTTGTTTTAATTTGTGGCATGTATATCATGGAACTATTAATTGAATTATATATTTTGATAGAAAAGTAAACTTTGACACCTACAAAGAAGCAATTGTATTTTTTCCCCAATTGTATCCAACTGAAATCGAAACCAATTTCGTCACACTTATTTTCTTAAAAAGTCAACCCACTCTAAAAATTCTTAATTAATATTGATTGACAGATATGTACATACGTATGCTAAAAGGCTGGTGGACAAATGGACACAGGCAGGGAGAGCTGTTGGCTGACAACAGAACGGACTACTTGATTGTCATACTTTAACCAGAGTTGAAGATAATTTTGAAGAGTTCTTTTTTAATATTTAGCAGTTATTTATTCATCAATTCATTGAATTAAGTGGTCGGTGGCTGGTTGTCTTGTCTTGTCTCGAATGGCCTGGTATGGTCTGGTCTTGTGCTCGATTTGGACACTCAAGCGCATTAATTTCAATTAAACAAAAAAAACACTATGAGGAATACAACAACAGCAACAGCAACAAAACAAATGTTTAACAATGAATGGTCATAAACGCATGATACGATGATTATCAATGACATTAACAACAGCAACAACAACAACAACTACAACAACAACAATAAATGTTAAATGCAATATTTATTACATTGTTTGTTGCAAGTGCAATTGATGTTTTTTTTTTTTGCATTAACAAGTGTCGTTGCAATTGTTGTCGGTTGTTAAAATTTAATGTTATTTTTGTAATTGCTGGTTTTATTATTATTATTATTATTATTGAAGTTTTAATTTAAAATGAAAACTTTAATATCCGTACAATTAAATTAAGGAATGTCAGACTACTTAGTTTTGAATATTTTTTTATGAAGAGAATTTATTCATAATAGTAAAATGTCACTTAGCACAATTGAAATGACAAAGCAATTGACAATACTTTGTTTAAATGCAAGGGATTATTTAAAAAGAAATAGTAGAACATATTTCACTTAGGACTGAGAGAGAGAGAGAGAGAGAGAGCTTCAATTTACATATGGGAACTTTTAAGTTAAGGGCCATTCACATATTACGTAAGGCTTTTATACCACGCCCCCCCCCTACCATAATTAACGCTTTTAACAAAATGTTCAGTATAAGTTTTCTAAACTGTAATAAATCCTTAAGCCCCCCTCCTCCGTTATGTAATATGTGAACTCAGAGTCTTTTTGAATTTCCCCCCTCTTGATTGAAATGGCAACACTGCTCCTGTCAAGAGGCAACTGTCAGTTGGCTCCTGTCTAAATTTGCACAAGCTGTGTCATTTAGTTTGTATTTGACAGCCGTTGATAACAGACTACCAGAAAATGGAAAAAAAGTGCATTTCGTGTGCTCATTAAACACTATTTTTTGCGAAAGAAAACGTCAATCAAACCAAGGAATAGCTTGATAAATACTATGGGGACTCTGAACCATCGATTTCAATGGTAAAAAAAGTGGTTTACTGACTTTCGTTGTGGTCGCACAAGTACAAATGACACTGAGCGTTCTGGACGGCCAATTGAGGTCAGTACACCCGAAAATGTTGAAAAAATTCACGATATGGTGTTGGCCGATCGGAGACTAAAAGTGCGTTAGATTGTTGATGCCATAGGCATTTTATATGGTTTCGATTTTAAATGATCAGCGGGTTTAAGAAAGTTTGCTCTCAATTGACCACAAACGTTAACGTGTGACAACTTCAAAGGATTCTTTGGAGTTGTTTAACCGCAACCCGAATGAGTTTTTGCGGCATTTTGTAACTGTGGATGAAACATGAATCCATCCCTGTACTCCGGAGACCAAGCATCAGTCTAAACCTGCTCCGAAGAAGGCCAAGTTTTGAGTTTGTCGGCCAATAAAGTGATGGCAACAGTTTTTTGGGATGCACGAGGGATAATCCACATAGATTACCTTCAAAAGGGAAAAACAATAAACGGCGAATATGATGCCGACTTATTAGACCGATTTAATGAGGATTTAGAAAGAAAACGACCCCATATGGCCAAGACAAAGTTCTTTTTCATCAAGATAATACACGATTACAAACGTGTGCATTCTCAATGGCAAAACTATATGAATTGGGCTACGAATTGGTACTCTATTCTCCGGATTTAGCCCCTAGTGACTATCTCCTATTTCCAAAGAGAGAAGAACGAGATTTAGCTCCAACGACCAAACAAATGCCTATTTTAAGGACTTCGAAAACCCCTATTTTTTGGAAGGGATACAAAAACTGGGTAAACATTGGACTAAGTGTATTGAGTTAAAAGGAGATTATGTTGAAAAATAAATTTTTGTTTTGCAAAAAATAAAACTATGTTTCATTCAGAAAGTCACGGACTTATTGATCCGCCCTCGTATCTACACAAAACGTTCGATCGATTAACAAATTTTGCTTATTTTATTGTTGTTCTTAACACAAGTTGTCGATCGAAAGTTTTCTGACGACATCGCGCACTAAGCCGGTATCTTTTTTTTTTGGTTCCGTACACCAAAGGTGAAAAGGAAGCCTATTGTTTACGCTACGATGCACAGAGGAGTATTCCAACCAAAAAGCTTGACATTAAGTACTTTTTTTAGTTTATATTGCTTGTGAACAGTTGTTGAGTACCCCCAAGTTCAATGAAACATGACAGATATATGTCCTATAATCCTACGCTTATAAAAATTGAAAATAAGACAAATCGGGCACAGAGGGGAAAAGTTCCCCTCAGAAGAACTAATTTTACCTCTGAAAAATGATATTTTTTTCTTAACTTTTTCCATACTTTTGTTCAGCAAATGCAACTTTTAACGTCGAAAAAGAAGACCGTAAAATGCCATTTTTGTCCCCGCTTCATTTTGTGGGCGCTGACCAAAATATTATTTGCAAAACTAATGTAAATATTAATATTAATATCATAAAAATTAAACTTATGAGCTTTTATGGGCAGGGAAGAGTATCCCTCTTCTCAAAGCAAAACATTTCATGACTAAATGATCAAACAGAATTGCGGCATAAACACATTTTCCATACAAATTGACACAAAAAATCAGCACCAGAAAGCAGTCGATAGATAGAATCTATTTTATTTTGACAACGTTTTTTTCTTATGCTCTCATATATAAATACTCATTCTCTCAAGAATGCTACCATACTTTCAATAAATTTCATACATTTTGTGAACAAAACTACAAAGAAAAATAAGCACAAAAGAAAATAAAAATAAAATTACAGAGCATTTGAAGTTACTGCCGTAGATTTTATTATGGGCTTTGTAAATTTGACAACGATTTTTCCTGAAGTTGCGGACATATTCTGTTTGATCATTAACAAAGAGGGTTCTTACTCATATTTATCCATGCAAGAAGAGAGAAAAGAGAAAAGAGGTGAAATTAAAAAAAAATCACATAAAAAAATGGCAAACTTTTTTTCTTGCATCTAAAATTAGAGATTTTAAAACCTTCTTCTTTTATTTTTGTTGCAAAAACGGGTATAATTTTTTTTTTAATTTTTAAACGAGTTGTTTTAACTTTAATATTTAAAGATAATTGTTTTTGTTTAATAGTAAAAATAGCTTTTGATCAAGTCTTTCAGCGAAAGAATAAATTAACGTAATACCTTCATTCGTTTAGCCATATTCGGGAAACAAGTTTGTTAGTGATCAAACAAGTTTAAAAATACCTCACAATTCTCAATTGGTAGATGTTGTGTTTACCATAAGAGATCAAGATTTTAGCCAACCATATTTAGCCGAACGATATCCGAAGCGAAAAGATATCTGATTTAAACGATTGAGAGCCTAAGAATTTATCTCGCCGTATTGCATGATTTGTTTACAAATATCGTATCTTACCTTAATATAACCGAGGATTACAATATGATCCCAGGTATCTTCGAACCGTAATAAAGCGACCCGGTTACGAAGTGTATATTATCAGCTTTCGTTAACAGTCGTATTACGAATATCAATTAACCGACTAAGAAACGACGTATTCGTTTAGTCGCGTATAAATCGTGTTCCACTTAGAGTGATACTGGGATCTACATAAGTGTATATATAGGACTGCAGTCTGGTGGCCACAATGACAAAGGAAGCAGACCTTTGATGAACCTGAACAGACTGAACGTACCCCGGTTGGGAAATAAAACTGCGTTACATACATAACATAAATACCGCACCGCAAATGTATACAAACTTTGTAATAATACGTTTTTGGTGGTCAGACACCAAACGGTGTTACAAAATGTGGGCGGGGAAACGCCCTTTATAATTCATCATGGTATTTTATGTGCATTTGCTCAAGCGATTTATGTGAGCATTACAAGCATTTAGGCTCTTAAAATGACACAATCGTATATATTTGCAAAACTGACCGGTGCCACGCCCATTTAAATTGAACAGCATGCAGCTTGTAATTATTATATTTAATAGATTTCTACGCAATTTCTGAGTATATGCATATTAGGTCCTTCCTATGACAAATACTGGGGGCATAAGCAAAAAACTGCTTTATGCGATCTGTCATACATCACCAGTGTTACCAGATATTTTTAAACTAATTTAGTAGTTCATTGAAAAACAAGCTTTAGTACAATAAATGAACACTAAAAAGATTGAAGGATTTTTTTACCGGTAAAAAGGAGAATTCCAAAGGAAAATATTATTTACCTTTTTGTACAAGATAAATTATGGTCACCTCAACTGCATGTGACTGACATGGTTGCCAGATAAACCCAACATTAAACTATATATGTATGTAATTTGGACAAATTCCTTTCCTTAGGAAATGGTATTTCTTTTTATATATTTTTATTTCTTCTATATAAAATCCACTCCATTCACCTTTTTAAGAATTTTGCCAACTTAGTCTGAAGTATTTAACTAACTTTAGAATGCACACATGTGCAGACCTGAAGGTAAAATTCTTATAAAAAGTGAAGTCAGATTAAAATTTTTTTTTTTATAATTTCTTCCCGGAAACATTAAACACTATGTAACGCAACTAAAGGGTGTCTCAGTAAGAGTGCACTTTAAAATTGGAATATTTTTTTTCATGCAAGTGACAACTCTGAAATTTGACAGCTGTCACCTCTGTTTATTCCGATTATTAAAATGGAGCGCTTTTCGAAAGAACAACGCGTTATAATTGTGACAACTCTCACAAAAATGGGAAAAGTTACGCTGAAACCGCTCGCAAACTTCGCCAAATTTTCAGCCGAGATAGTGCACCTAATGTGTCAATCATTCGAAGAGTGATAAAAAAAATTTAAGAAACTGGGTAAATTATGGATAATAAGAATCCTTTGCGCCAAAGTACCGGTCGGTCTCTTGAAAACATTGCTGCTGTAAACGAGAGTGTCGCCGAAAACCCGAAAACATCAATTCGACATCTTTCTCAACAACTTCAAATTTCACGAATCACTACGCAGCGAATTTTGACTAAAGAACTCCACCTTCACGCGTACAAGATTCAGTTAACTCAGGAGCTCAAACCAGCAGACCACGGAAAGCGCCGGCAATTCGTTCAATGGGTAGAGGAGCCACCAAGATCGTGCGATTTAACGCCGTACGATTTTTTTCTTTGGGGTTTTGTGAAATCTCGGGTCTATGCGAATAAACCCGAAACAATTCCTGAGCTCAAATCGGTGAGATACAGCCACATCTCTGCGCAAGAGTCATGGAAATTTCATGAAAGGAGTAATGGCCTGTCATCGGAGCCGTGGGGAACATTTGCCGGATATTTTATTCCATACTCAATCGGAACATGTCTTCTTTACAATACAATAAAAATATCACAACTCTGTCATAAAATATTTCTTTTTATTTTAAAATGAAAAAGTGCACTCTTACTGAGACACCCTTTACATGTGTTGCAACCTTAAAACAAAAATTAGCTATTACCACAAAAGTTCTTAAATACAAATGCCCCAAATTTTTAACTAGTTCAAGATTGAGAGCGACAAACAGTTTTGAAACAAATACTAGTTCTATTTACGATTTTTTTAATATATCTAACAAACAGTTTTGTACAAATAACAGTTTCTAAAAAAATATGTTAATTTACAATTCAATTTCCCCCTTTGAGTTACCAAATCTAGTCACTATACCGACTATTAAACCCGTTGGTCGTTTTGAAAAATTCGGAAACACTCCCAAAATCGAGAATTCCCGCAACTGTACAGGCTAAAAATAGTATCTGAGCATAACAAAATAGGCGTAACAGCCTCATAGTGCGCCCACTACGTGCCGGCAGTGCGAATAACCTCAACGAACTAGCAGCCAATGCCATTTTCCCTGAATTACTTCACAAGTAAATCCTTGAGAACAGATGTTAATAATATACATAACATTGAATACGTCAATAGAAATCATAGTGATTTGTTCAATTTATTGAATATTAAGAATAAATAAATACACAACATTAAACTTTGGTCGCCTTGCCACAGATTTTTTTATTTTAATTAATATTTCTTTATTGTATTATTTATTTTTAACTACAAATTTTACCGACAAAAAAAATTCGGTTAACCGCAAAACAAAGTGCAAAGAATAACATTAAATTAATAATATTCAATTATTATTCTCATGCCCTGACACCTTTTTGATTTCATCACCACCACTTAAAAAAAAATTATAAAAATAATTTAAATTTAAATTCCACAAAAACAATTTAGTTTTCTATAATTTCACTTTTAATTGCTTTTTAATTTGTTTAGAGGTTATCGCTTTGATTTCCAGCGAATGCTTTAAATAACATATTTACATTTTATTTATTTTTTTTTTTCATTTAATTTAATTTTTCAACAAAATTAAAAAAAAAAGTTTGAAACAAACATACAGTCAGTCGTTAACGCGCAAACACACACTTGTCTTATTTTCGTTTACGCGCAAAAATTCGTTAACGTGACAAAAATCGCTCGCAAAATCTTGAAGACTAACTGACAGCGAAACTAAATGATGCTGCAAGAGCGTAGTATTGAACATAAACAGAAAAACAAAATATATCTGATCATAAAATAAACAACAAAAGCAAAACAAAACAAAATACAATTTTTCTTTAAATTGATTTTCTTACACTCAATTTTTGTAGCATTGACTCGAGTGTTTTATTTATTTACAGTGATGCCAACTCTTGGGTCATCCCAAGCACTGTGGGCATATGAAAATAGGGTAAAAATTAAAAAAAATTCGTTTAAAAAAGCACTAAGTTAAATATTCTTTGTTATTTATGTTTTATATAAATAAGGGAAATTATTTTAAAATTACATCAAATGCGTAGTGCCTTTAACGCATCTTTTGCTGGTCTAAGCCATCTTTTGAACGCACGCTAGCTCTTTCAAGCTTTTTCTTTATTTTTGTTTTTCCATCTTAAAGAAAACCATAATAAGTTAATAAGATTAAAAAAAAAAATTAATGCAAAACTTACTTTTAAGAAAAATGTTTAATTGAGACATTTTTAAATTTAATTGATTTGTATTGAATTTTAATCAGAAATAATTTCTTAATCAAGCTTGAGTTCAGTAATTTCAATTCTTATTGAATGAAATATTTTTATTAATTAATGTGAGTATCTAAAGAAGAGAAGAAAAATTAAACTAGACTTTATTAGCTGGGGGAGATACCGCTATTTTTCTGTGCAGCCACGCACTTCATCAGCACCCGTGTCTATCTACTGGGGTAGAGATTATTATTAACATCAGCTATTTAACTTAAATTTCTATGAAAATGGAATATGAGAATTGATTGTGTATACAATTATTGATTTATCACTATTCATTTTCTGTTTTTCCATTTTATATTTAGGTTAGCACGCAGTTATATCACTCTACCTAAGTATGATTAACTATTCTTTACTTATATTTTACGATCAGCACATTAATTATTTTTTTACTTATTCGATGCACCATCGGTACATACATATAAGTATTATTGTAGTGGCTTTATGTTACTTTGTTTTTGCTTTCTACAGTTGACTTCGCTTTCCAGCATTCTGAAGCAGTGATTGCCAAGTGAACAGTGATCGCCAAGTGAACATATTAATTAATAAAAATATTTCATTCAATAAGAATTGAAATTACTGAACTCAAGCCTGATTAAGAAATTATTTCTGATTAAAAATGTTTAATTTCATAAGAACTGAGACACTTTTTTCTTATTTCTTAAATTTGCACAAATGGCAAATCCCTGTTGTTTAACTGTGTTCACGCATGGGAATTAAAATAGTAAAATCGTTGCTTAGCAAATATATAAAGAAAAATTTTTTTATAACGCTGCAGTCACACGTTCAATAAATCGCTTTCAATTTCATTGCACATACTGTTTGTCAAAATTCCTTGAAATTGATAGCTGCGACACAAATTGATAGTCAATTTAATTTTTTGAATGCCACAGACAAAGAAAAAAACTCAAATTTATAGCCTCAATCAACGTGTGCTGTGACCAGCTGTTCAAATTGAAAATTAAATTGCCATATAAATGGATAGGTGAATTTGAAAGCAATCTACGAGTAGTTTTCAATTTAAAAAATTTGATTGTGTTATGCCCGTTATTTCTAGCCATAGATATTAACAGATATATATCGTGTAAGTTAAATTTTATAAGGCAAACTCGTAGGTAAAAACCTTAGGTAAACTACCTGTTTGTAGAAATAATGGGCATTAGTAAAAAAAGTGTGAGTGAGTTGCAAATTGAATGGAATTGAAAGGCAAAAATTTAACGTGTGACCACCAAAGTAAGGAATTAAAAAAAAAATGTATTGAGACAAGTCGAAGGGTTGGTTTCTTTGCCTTGTTTAGGTTGCAAAAATTTTGATTTTAAAAAAATTACTAAAAATCAGTGCGAAAAATTTTAAAAAGCACTATAAATACCCGCCGTTTCTGAAACGGGTATTTAGTAAAGTTTCGGGTACTTAGAAAGGAAAAAAGCACCAAAAAATACCCGAAAAGCACCAAAATGGCAACGCTGTTTATTTATGTGTGCTCTCAGGCGGGAGCAAACATTTTTTCTTTGTATGATTTAATATTTAAGTGTTGTTAACTAAAAAAAAATAAATCATTTAAACGTTATATACATATTTATCTAACAGATCAAGGCTCAATTCGATTTGAAAAATTTAAACTTTTGATGGTAAAAAAAATTTACTGAAAAATGAGCGTTGGCACAAGCAAAAATATTTTGAGAGGTTCCCCATACATGATGCCAAGGCGAATTCACCTCAAAATGAAATAAAATGCAACACTGCAACAAAAATTTGTAAATTTCCTGCTTTTCCTTAGCACGACTCTTATGCATTATTAGTTACTATCACTAAGTTTATGTCCGACCCTGGTCTGACCTAATAATTATATTTAGATTTAAGATTTCAATACTTATGGTTAGTTAATTTTTAACGATACAATAAATAAATATATGCATTAAAAAAAATCCGAACGATTTGCTTGATTTGACACTAGAAAAATCAACAGCTGTTTAACATTTCCTGAAGCAATAGTAAAGTAAGAAAATAAAAAAGATGTTGATTATTGAGTTCTTGTTTCAACTTTGATATTGGTTTAACTTCTCATTTGTTTAAATGGAAGTTTAACATAATAACTCTAGTTGTTCTAAGACAATTTTGGATAAAGCTTCCCTAACCCCTCAATAATCAATTTTAATGTATGTATTTTTAATAAGTATAGAATGTATATATGTATATACAATAAGTAAAATAATAATTTGAGATTATTGGTGATCTAACAAATGTTAAACTTAAATTGTAACAATTCCCAAAAAAAACACTTAAATTATTTTAGTATTTTTATTATTTTTAGTGCTTTTTACTTATTTTGACATTTTGTATGCAGAGATGCCACATGATTTGTAATTAAATGGGGTACGTTCGTAAAAGCATTTATAGTGCACGTCTGCAGCATCACGAACATCTAACGTTCAAAAATGCATAACTTGGCAGCACTGTTTAGAGTCAAACGTTTTTTAATGCATTTAATCGGCATACCTGCCGCAAATCTGTGCAAATGGCGCAGTAAATTATTTTCAGATGCAAGAAGTTGCAGTGGAACAATAAGTTGAATATATCTATGAATTTTGATGTTTAAATTACATGTTTCGAATCTTACCAAAACAAGTAAGAGTGCTATATTCGGCTGTTCCGAATCTTATATACCCTTTACCAACGTACGTACATATATATAGTATACAGACACATACATACATATTTGTTTTGTAAAAAATTAATAAATTGGTTCATTTTGGAGATTTTTCCCATTTTGACGATTTTTTTCCATTTTGGCGATTTTTTTTGTTTTTGGGTTTATTTTGATTTCGGCGATTTTTTTCCATTTTGGCGATTTTTTTGGGGTTTTTTTCGTTTTGGGGTTTTTTCATTTTGGCGATTTTTTTCATTTTGGCAATTTTTTTTTCATTTTGGCGATTTTTTTTTCATATTGGCGATTTTTTTTTATTTTTGGGTTTATTTTTATTTAGGCGATTTTTTTATTTTGTTTTGTTTTTTTCATTTTGGCGATTTTTTTTCATTTTGGCGATTTTTGTCTGTTTTCTTAGGTTTTTTTCGTTTTGGCGATTTTTTTAATTTTGGCGATTTTTTTTCGTTTTGTCGCTTTTTTCTCGTTTTGGCGATTTTTTTCTGTTTTTGAAGGTTTTTTTAATTTTGGCGATATTTTTCTGTTTTTGGGCTTTTCTTCATTTTGCAGATTTTTCCCATTTTGACGTTTTTTTTTTCATTTTGGCGATTTTTTTTTATTTTTGGGTTTATTTTTATTTAGGCGATTTTTTTCATTTTAGCAATTTTTCGTCTGGCGATTTTTTTTTAATTTGGCAATTTTTTTTAATTTTGGCGACTTTCTTTCATTTTGGCGATTTTTTTTTTGTTTTTGGGTTTATTTTTATTCAGGCGATTTTTTTCTTTTTTTTTTGTTTTTTTTCATTTTGACGATTTTTTTTTATTTTGGCGATTTTTGTCTGTTTTTAAGGTTTTTTTTCGTTTTGGCGATTTTTTTCATTTTTGGGAATTTTTTTTCCTTTTGGAATTTTTTTTTTGTTTTTGGCGACTTTTTCCTGTTTTGGGGTTTTTTTTTAATTTTGGCGATTTATTCTGTTTTTTTGGGTTTTTTTCGTTTTGGCTATTTTTTTATTTTGGCGATTTTTTTCATTTTAGCGATTTTCTTTCATTTTGGCGATTTTTTTTCATTTTAGCAATTCTTCCGTTTTATGCGATTTATTTTAGCTTTAGAAATTTTTTTTTAATTTGGTGCTTTTTTTCGTTTTGGCGATTTTTTTTTTGTTTTTTGCGATTTTTTTCGGTTTGGCGATTTTATAATTTTTAGTTTTTTTAGTTTTACCGTTTTTGAAAATTTCAAGAGTTTTGCTCTTACGGTTTCCAAGATACAGCAAGTTGTCAAAATTGCATTAACTGATGGTACACCCTTTAAGTTAATTTTTTTTTAATTTTAGTGTTAATTTTTGTAGTCTGTATAAAAATACACTAACCTTATAAATTTCAAGTGTATATACATACATACATACAATTGTATGTATATTACATTGGATTTTAACATTTTTCGTTGCTAGTTTTGGAACACCCTTTACTTTCTAATTCTCATGTATTTGTTGTTGTAGTGGCCAAGGGTCTACACACTGTGTCCAAATTTCAGGTATGTAGCTCTTACGGTTCTCGAGAAAATACTAATATAGTTTTAGACATAGTTAATTTTACATAACACAAAAAGTTAAAGTTTTCCAACCCTGGAAACGACTTTTTAATTTTTTTATATTTTTTTAATTTAAAATTCCAATTTTAGTCGTACTGAAGTGCAAAATAAGTTTATTTAACAAAAAAATTAAAAAAATTGTGTTATCTAGTTAGTTTTATATGGCAAAATCAAGTTTCAGTTTTCCAGCTCTGCAATCGTCTGCCCGATTTTGCTGAATTTCAATACCAATCTATTTTGGAAAATTTCTGACACACCAGTCCAAAAACGAAGTCTCTAGCTCTTCTGGGAGCTTCGGAAAACCGATTTCACGTACAGACAGACGGACAGACGGACAGACGGACAGACGGACAGACGGACAGACGGACAGACGGACAGACGGACAGACGGACAGACGGACATCGCTTATTCGTCTTCCCTATGCATAAGGATCCAGAATATATATATTTTATGTGTCGCTTATTGATATTATAGAAATTACAAACGGAATGACAAACCTAATATACCCTTTTACCATTTTTGTTGGTAAAGGGTATAAAAAGAGATTGATAAACTCGAAAATAACTTTGAAACACATATCTTGGTAGTTTTTTATTATTTCAAAGGAGTTTTTTTATTTTAGTTGTATTTTTTTTAAGGCCAGTGCTGTTCTCATAAGAAATTGTCGCTTTGATTTTCTTTTAAATTTTTTGCTTACTATAATTTAAAAGAAAATTATCACTATTTTCTTAAATAAAATTACCCGCCAATTTAAAAATTTTTTGCAGTTTGTTCAAAAATGTCAACTGAGCACACATGTTGAGCAGTTGCAAAGCATGTGCAGGAGATAATCACGCATACGCAGTAAAACCTGGCAGAACTGCCGCATTGATGCATAAATTTGCAGCATTTACGAACGTACCCATGGTGAGTAAAACACAGCTGCACACTATAGTAAAAACAAATTACAGAATTCCATTATCGTTACCGCAATCGAATAAATACCTAGTATGTATATCGATAAATGTTAGGATTTTCGGTTCGGTAAAAGTTGTGGATCTATGGAAAAGTGATGCGAATACAATTGATTTATCGATTTGTGTACACAGCCTATACTTTTCAATTGTCAATCTCATCCACTGTCCATAAAGGATTTGGTGTGATCTGTTTTCACTAACGAGGCTTTGGCGACAGATGTTAGGCGGCATAACCTTCAGAACTGCTCAGAGGAAATTCTGTCGCAAAGCCCAAGTCCTTGAACGAGTAGGGATGGAGTGTCGGCGAACTCTGAAGGGCCTAAGAGCGTCTCATGAACTACACCGAAAGAATTTTGCTTCATAAGTCCAATGAAACAATTTCATTAAAATTTTTTCACAAATCTAATGATAATTTCACAAATCCAATGAAAATTTCATGAATATTGTGAAAGAATTTCATTGGAATTGCTTCGTTGGTATTCTGGTTTCGTAAGAATATTTTATTGGATTTATGACAACAATATTTTCTAATTATTAAGAAACCCCTTTATATTTAAGTTATTTCATTCTTTTCATGAAATTATTTTATTGTTTCAATGAAGTTATAGCACTGCATTAATTACACTGTTACATAAATTTGATGGAAGTTTTCAATAAAATAATTTTGAAAAAACTGGTTTCAATAATTGGTTGAATTTTAATAAATTTTTCATTAGATTAATGTCGAAATTCATAGAATTTCTGCCGAAAATTCTTTCAGTGTAGGAGGAATGTGAACACTGAATTCTCTGAAGCTCAGGCCCCAACATTACAGCACTTTTGGGTGCTCAGATAGCAGCCCTATCACCAAACTTGAAGGTTAGCAATCTACGTTACCTGAAATAAAATTGCTACCGAATCACTAACAAAAACAATGAGGCTCCCTATGCTCGTGGGAGTTAAAGGATCAAAATATATATAAAAGTTACTGAATCCAGCATATTTCTATAATTATCGGACTTTGCAGGAATTTATAGCGAAACATGTTGAATAACAAGTATCCTATAGTAACTACAGTAAGTGCCCTAAATTTGTATAACTCAAACACGTACAAACAAATTTATTGTTTGTTTGTATAAAAATAAAAACTTTTTACCTGTCAAAAAATAAAAATTTATTTTAATGATAATGATTTAAATTGAAAACAAAAATAAATTTGAGTGCTTTGTTTTTGTTTTCAACAAAGCAGGGGGAAAATTACGGCATTAGATACAATTCGAAATTTTAAAATACTTCCATATAAACTCGATTCGATAACGAGTGCCTTAATTTGCCCCCAGAATTGTTGATTGGCTTCGATAAATTAGTAGTTAATAATTTTCATTTGCATGACAAATAAAAACGCTTAAACATTAACACTCATAATGTTGAGTATATTTTTTATAGTTACTCTTAATGCCTATTGCTCACTGCTCTCAACAAATTGAAGTGAGTTCAATCAGCTGTTGTTACGAAAATAAATATGTAAACAACAAATATTCAACCAGTTGTTGATCGCACAAAAGTATGTAAAACAAGTGTGTTCTATAAAGAATAGAAACGTATTTGACACACTTTTTGTGTGTGTTTTGTAATTGAAAGGAAAAAAAAATTCAATATATTACATACACACACATACACAAGTATGTACTCGTGCATAGATATTAGTTTAGCTGCAAATGTAATATGTATGAACACAAAATATCAGTAATCATCTGTTCAATGATTTTATGCTTTTGCTTTTTATCATGAACCACATCTCTTGCACACTGTATACATACATATGTACGAGTAACCCATCTACGTGGTACGAGTAACCCATCTAGCTTTTTCAAACGCAGTAGAGTCTATTGTGAATCGTATGCAGAGTATTTTCAATCGTAGAAGAGTCTATTGTGAACCGTATGCAGAGCATTTTCAATCGCAGACGAGCTCATATTTTAATCGTGGAGGATGCTTTGCACGAGAGAAACTGTTACCGAAGACGATTCGTGTACAAGAGCCGCAGAAGGATCTTTTATTAGTCGTAGATGCAATTATTTGAGATTTATTTAGAGACTATCTTACAACTCTTTTTTGAAGAACATTGAGAATCGGATGAGGCTCTTCAACGTTAATCTTATATGAGCCATTGTGAGAGTTGTAAAAGAATCATTCGATAATGATTTGGGGAATCGTACCATACTCAGTATACTTTTTATTTTGCAAATTAAATATGAAAAAAAAAATTATATTAAATTTTTTAATACTTATTAATGAAAAACTTTTCTTTATTAATTGATTAAAGACTATTATTATGTACACATGCATGTAGATGCAACCAGTCTCTATACATAGAAAATTTATGATAACTATGTTGAATTTAGCTTTTTTAATCGTCTATCGCTTCTATCTTTGGTGTATTTGATGTAAAATAAAAAACATATTAAATTAATATGTACTTCACTTTAATATATCTTTAATTATTATAAAAAATAAAAACACACTTGAAACACCCGACGAGATTCTTATTCAAAACTCACTCAAATGAAAGCTACAGCGAAGAAATTAAGAAAAAATAACAATCTATAACACAAGGGTCCAATATCTTACCTGTGTGCAACAAAATCAAATGTTTTATAGCCCTATCCGCAAATTCCACGTGGTAACATCGTTATGATGATGGGCGACTTTAACGTACAGATTAGGCCCCGACAATACAGGACGAGAACAAATTATGGGAAACATACGTATCAGGGTTTCTGCCATCCGTAAACCTGAATATACAGTACGAAAGAACGATATAGCTAAGCTGGAAGATCCGCAAACTCTTAGCAACAATACTGAAGAATTAAGACCTGGACTAGCTATACAACAACTTCATCCTTCCTCTGAGTGGTTAACAGTTAAAAGTAATTTTGTCGACGCTGCGAGAAATCACATCGGCCTCAAAGTACCTAAGAAAACCCATTGATGTCTGATGCCACCTGGAACCTCATTCTTGGAAGAAAACCCCAAAAAGAAAATTGAACGCAGCCAAAACATTCGGTGAGAAATCCTCGCTAAAGAATACATACGTACAACAAGACAAGCTGGTCAAACGTAGCGCCCGAAATGATAAGAGAATGTGGTACAATAAACTTGCAGCGGATGCACAAAAAGCCTCAACCGAACATAAATCTAAGGATCTCTATAGTAATATCAAAAACCTAACTGGAAAAAACTTCTCGAACACCAGACCGCTGAGAAACGCTGAAGGCGAACTCACAACATCTGAAAATTACCAAGTGGAAATATGGAAACTGCATTATACCAATATGCTTTCCCTAACAACTTCTGAATACCAAAATATATGCACGTGCGTTTTTTATACAGCAAGGCAATATATTTCCATTGAATGCCCAGATATCGCGGAATTTATGGATGCTGTAAATAACCTAAAAACGAGCAGAAAAGATAGCGCCCGAGATGCTTAAAGCCGACCCCCTAACTAAAGGAAACATATTACTTCCCCTTATTCAGAACTTCTGGCTCACACATGAACTTGATTCAAATTTAAAATAAAGTTTTATAATAAACATCCCCAAAAAGGGTGGCCTGACTAAGTGTAAGAACTGGTGAGGCATTACCATCCTTAGCGCAGTGAATAAGATCATAGCGCAAATAATTAACTGGAGAATATATAACACTGTACTAAGGGATCTGAGGAAGCTGGATTCCGGCCTCAAAAATCCTGTGTAGATCACATCAATAGTCTACGAATAATTATAGAGCAATCTACAGAACTTCGCTCTCCGCTATACTTGTTGTTTATGTACTTTGAAAAGCATTTGACACGCTGAATCAAAACGCAATATGGAGCGCTCTTAATTGCAAAGGCGTTCCACCGAAAATCATAAGCCTCACGCAAACTATATACCGTGATGTTAAATTTCGTGTTGTTCACAATAACGCTTTGAGCAGTAGTTTTGATGTTGTAGCTGGTGTCCGCCAGGGCTGCTTTTTAACATCGTATTAAATGTTATAGTTCGTAATGCTCCTCAAGCTAATAGAGGTATCATCTGGGGCATAGAACATGCAGATGATATCTGTCTCCTTTCACACAGCTACATAGATATGACATCTAAGCTTAAATGAATCGAAACAGAGGCCATAAAAGCTGGTCTAAAAATAAACCTAAGCAAGAGTAAGGTAATGCGCTGCAACACAGTAAACACCAACAAGTTTCGCATAGAGAATATTGAACTAGAAAAAGTCTCTTCATTTTGCTACCTAGGCAGCATCTTAACAAACACAGGTGGCTCCAGTAGAGATGTAACGTACCGAATCTCAAAAGCCAACCAAGCATTCGTTACCCTTCATTCAGTATGGAAACCTTCTGTCATATCCAAGAACACTAAGATCGGTATCTTTAACTCTTGTGTCAAGCCTGTGCTCCTCTATGCATGCGACCACAGAACACGACGTAAACTCCCTACAAGTGTTTGTTAATCGCTGTCTCTGAAGAATTTTAAAAGTTTTTTGGCCTAAAGCTTAAATTAGACGTGACATAGCCATAGTGCCATAGCCATAACCAAACCAAAATTCAATTGGTTTCTATGGTGAGAGTTATGGCGTTATGGCGAGTCTCTCTCACTCTCACCATAGAAACCAATTGAATTTTGGTTTGGTTATGGCTATGGCATTATGGATATGTCACGTCTAATTTAAGCTTAACATCATATGCAATACGGAACTCTGGAGACAAACAAATCAGCGGCTAATCCATATTGATATCTTGAACCGAAAATGGTGGTGGATTGGTCACACGCTTCGCTGGCCTTCAGATGACACAGCTAAAATTACCAATTTAGTAATTAAAATTACTAAATTGGCTGGAACCCACAGAGTAGGTCACGAAGAATAGGCAGACCATTACACACCTGGCGTCGGCAACTGAACATCGAAATCAGCCATAGTTATCTAAGCTGGAGAGAAGTAAAACAGCTATCATCAAACCGAACCGAATGGAATAGATTCGTTGTGGCCCTTTGTTCCAATAGGAACCATAGGACATAATGTGTATGTATATATGTATATATACATATGTATATATAAATATGAAAATAAAAAAGAACAAACATATTTTAGAAAAATGTATCGTCGATTAAACATTGCAAGATTTATAAGAGAGAGTTAAACAGAAATGCTACAATATCACTCTCCAAATAATCAGCAGAAGATTCGTTTAGGAGTTGTTTACTAAACACCATTGCCTATTAAGCAGCTCTTGGCTAGCTGGGAAGGATGTTGTACTAATTTTTTGTTTGTCTTTTTGTATGTGCTATATATGTATGTATGTAGTTTATATTTTGTAATTTCGTATGTACTGTGTATAATCGTATTGTTTTACGAGTTAGTATGTATTCCAGTACCCAGTTGGCCAAGTATCTATGCGATATACGATATTGTTGTATAAAGCACTTTTTTTTTTAAATGGAACACATACACTTCTGATCGGATGATTGTACCATCTCAGTTTCTGTTTTTAGTACGAAACATGATACAATTATACAGGTAGCCGCAAATCTACAAGAAATGTACAACAAATAAAACAACAGTGATTTTTATTGCTGTTTTGTGATTGACAAGAGAGACAACCAAGAGAAAACAATATACATGTACATGCGTTTTCTCTTGGTTTTGCAAAGCTCGTTTGTATTAGTACAGTTTTAATAGGCACTGCGCGCGTGTGTTGGTAAAACTCAATCACCATCACATCAAGAAACAAGCAAAACAGCTGGCGCTTCGCGGTTACCTGTATAATTGTATCATGGTACGAAAAATACAACCCTTATCTAATGAATTGTTATTGTCTTTTGAAACATTTCATAAACTCCATCATACCAGGGTTGTATTGCACTCATGACAAAATGACTGACATTTCGAAAACTTCATCTACGTCCACTCGTCAAGCAGGGGTCTAATCGTCGCTTTTGATAACGAGCTGATTCTATAACGTTTTTTCCATGTGAGATTATGGTATTCGATATCGAACCATATTATTACATTGTACGATAGCGAATGACATAATCTCAAACTGTAAAACGTGATCGATTCAGCTCGTCATCGAAAGCGACGATTAGACTTCAGATTTATGTTGATTCGTAACATTTGCTGTTGTGTATAATTGGAAGAAGGCCATTTGGGTTATAAAACTTATGTGAATGGATTTTATTTGTGTGTATATTTTAGTTTGCTTCTTACAATATATACATATGTTTCTAACTATAAATGCCGCCACAGATGTACAATTCGCTCGTAATATATACAAGTTGTCGCTGTCAACGATGAATCATTTTTGACTTTGACTAAATTTAGAATGCAACAACAAATTTATGACAAAAAAATTTCAACATCTAAACAAACGGCGAAGAAGATGGGGGGTGACAACAATAAATATAAATAAATAAAACTAAAACTAAAACAAAATATGATGAGAAAAACTACAATCACATTAGCATTATAATGGCAGCGACCGGCGAAAAACCGCAAGCGGTATGAAGACAAGCTCTACATGCACGTGTACGTAATTAAAGTAATACAAATAGTTTAAGAAAAAGAAGTAAAAAATTACTTCATCTTTAAAGACCGTAGTGCCAAAATATTTAAAGTTACATTCGGCCGGATATTTTCTTAGAATTATTTTAAGCAAATAAATTTTTATTAAGTCCTAATTTACACTATGCAAGTCTTATTGCTAAGCTGATTAGTTTTTAGCAGAGAGAGAGACGAGGGGAGTAGAAACGTTTCTGTTCCCCTCGTCCCTCTCTCCAACAAACTAATCAGCTTAGCAATAAGATTTGCATAGTGTAAATTAGGACTAAGTAACTAACAATAAAATAGCTTTTATTTAAAGGTAAAAAAGTAACAAAAAATTAAAAATTATGTTTCAAAAACTTAAAATACGTTTGGAGATATTCACTTTACTGAAAAATTTATCTATAAACTAAAAATTTAAAAAACGTCCAATTAATAAAACGATTGACATTAATACTCAAAATTAAGAAGAGGTAGATTATGGTGAATAAAAACTAAATTTTCAGCGTTCGCAGACAATAAACGATTTCGCTTGTTTTCGTAAACCAAGCCAGCTTCCGAAAAAAGTCTTTCGCTATAAATGCTGCTGCAACGAGCTGAAAGGAACGTTTTGGCAAGCGGCGTTAAAATTGGGTATTTTTTGGATGCTGACTGCGATCAATTCGAACTTCCTTCAAGAAGAATTCAATCTCGGTAGCAATTGGGTTCTTCTCATAATCGCGAGACTGAATGTTGTTTTCATCTGCCACTTCATTAAAACAATCCCAAAATGTTTCGTGAGATTCACGAGCTACATTTGAATCAGTTTCATTTAATCGTAACTGTTTAGGTCTAGTTGAAGACATCGATGAACAACTACTGATGGAAGACGTGTCGCAAGTCATTCTTAAGTGTTCCAATAAAATAGTCTGTCGAGCTCTTTCAGCTTCAACTTTTCCCAAAAAGTTAACCTTAAATCTGGGATCCAGAAAAGTTGCAATAATGTATTTTGGATCTTCACTTAATGAAATAAAACGAGATGCCAATTGCGCTTTTAAGGAGGCTCTCATATTAAGTAAATCGGAAGTTCGTCGTACAGTTTCGTCCTTGTCTAAGAATTTTTTTAATGCAGCTACATGCGGTATAACTTCAGATATGCAGGAGAGGTCAGAACTTGTAATTTTAGTTATGTCTTCAAACGGCTTCAAAAGTTGTACACACTGCTCCATCAAACACCACTGACGAGTTGTTAGATTAGTAAGTAAGACGTTTTTGTTCCAATAAGCGTTCCACCATATAGAAAGTGGAATTCCACCTCGTGTTTACATTTTGCACCAATTGATGCTCTGGTATACACAGTTCTTTTTGAAGCGCCAGCAATTTTTCTTTTGCTAAACCTGAATGATTGAAGTGAGTTACGATACGTCTACCTTTGGCAATCAAGTCCATTACTTCAGGTTGTACTTTCAAAGACTCAAGCACAACCCTCTGAAGCGAACGAATGAAACATCTGGCCGAATTATACTCCGCCATTCGAACACCTTTGACCATGTTTGCGCCACTGTCATGAACAATAACATGTATTTTGCTTTGTTCAATATCCCAGCGAGATGTAATACTATGGAGTTCATTTGCTATGTTTTCTCCTGTGTGAGATCCTGAAAACGATTTCGTAGCTAGAACTCCGTGTTGAAGTTTAAATTCTGCAGAAAGCCAATGAGCTGTGAAATTCAGAAAGCTGGAGTTATTGCGCAAACACGTCCACATGTCAGAAGTGACAGAAACTGCGACAGCACTTGAAATTCTTATTTGGATTTTTTTGAAAATTCGGTTGTAAATATCGGGAACTATTTTTTGGGTCATAAAGGATCGGCTGGGCAATTCATAACGTGGTAAAGCTTGCTTAAGTAATCTTGCGAATCCAACGGTTGTAGGTTGTATTCATTAAATAGGCTGCAAAAAAAACATTACTCTTTAGCACCTACTTTTTTCCCTTCACCACCACGAGAAATTGGTATTTTACGCAATAAACAAATAACAAACCTATTATTTTCACTTTTAATTTCAAAATATTGCCAAATAGGCGATTTTCTTATCATTGAAGACATGTTCTCTGCTCTTTTCGTACAAATTATGAAGTAAAAGAATTGATACAATCAGCTGTTGATTTTCAATAATGCCAGATTTTAATTTGTTGATTTTCAGTATTGCCAGACTGCAGTACGTTATTTTCCAAAGTAACTGACATCGCTCCATCCGTTTATTGTCGTTTATTGCCTGCCGAACTAGAAATAATGAAATCTTTAATTTACTATCCGCCCGCCGGATATTCGGCTATCCGGCCTCGCATCTTGCCGGATATCCGGTTATCTAGCCAAATCACTATTCGTCACATCTCTATTATTTTGTCAAAATAGTTATTGAATTTTTTTTTCAATTTATACCTTGTTGCCGGTATTGTGTTCAAGTTCTAAAAACAAAACCGCCAGCGAGTATGTGAAACTGCGTAAGTTTTTGCATTAAAAATATATTTATTTATATTTTCTTTATTTGTGCGACATAAATCATCAATTAAAATTTATTTTTTTATTTATACTTGCTACAGCATCAGCGTAGAAAATTTCGCTTAAAAATCGTTGTTTGTGCAAAAAAACTTTTTTATTTCACTTTTATTTGCAAATGGATGAAGGTCGTTAAAAATAAATGTGACATTTCGTGGTGTCAATGTTTTTATTTGTTTCACTTTCATAAGTTATAAGTTTTACGAACATTTCGATGAGATATATTTTTAAACGCTTTAAGGGCCTGATCCATTAGGGTTAATTCTTGGAAAATTAATGAATATACTTCAGAAGGGAATGGCAACAGCACAGATCGCCCCAACATACAATCAGATTTAAAGAGTGCACTAAACGACTCCAAGACTTGCTTGCATTTGAAAAAACTGAATCTTTTAAAAACTATCTGGAAGGTCTTGATGCCACACCAGCATCTAATTACTCTTTGTGGCGCGCTGCTAGAAAGCTTAAAACACCTGTTGCGTTTAAACCACCTCTGCGTACATCTACAGGGGGTTGGGCAAGAAGTGATACTGAAAAAGGTAAAATATTTGCTGAGCATTTAAAATCAGTATTTACCCCTAACTCATGTACTGGTGTTATTGATTTGCCGAATGTAGTGGCGCTACCCCCTCGACCCATAAAATTTAGAACGTGTGATGTACAAAAACTAATTGATGAACTTAACCCGAAGAAAGCTCCGGGTATTGATGGAATTAGTAACCAGATGCTAATAAAGTTGCCTCGTATTGCAATTAGAGTCCTGTTATTTATTTTTAACGCCATTTTACGACTGGAGTATTATCCAAATAGCTGGAAGCTTGCCAAAGTTAAAATGATTCCAAAGCCGGGCAAAGACCTTACCAAGGCTGAGTCATACCGGCCAATAAGTCTCCTATCAACAATGTCAAAGCTTTTCGAAAAACTACTCATGACAAAATTGTCCCCAATTCTAGTTAGTAGTGGGTGCATACCGGACCATCAATTTGGTTTTAGAAGTCAGCATAGCACTATCGAACAAACTCATAGATTGGTTCAATTTATAAGAAGAACATTTGAAGAAAAGAAGTATTGTTCTGCGCTGTTTATCGACGTTTCTCAGGCATTTGATAAAGTGTGGCATGAAGGTCTTATTTTAAAATTGAAATCATATTTACCAATAAATTTTCTGAAACTATTAGAAAGTTATATTACTACCCGGAAGTTTACGGTTGTGGAAGGAGACTTCATGAGTGTGCCTGAATCTATATCATCCGGTGTGCCACAGGGGAGCATACTGGGGCCAGTTTTGTATTTGATTTACACTTGTGATATGCCTTTGAGCAGCAATATCCATACATCTACGTTTGCCGATGATACAGCCTGCCTTAGTATGCACGAAAACCCTCACGAGGCTTCCCGATATCTACAAGAACATATTACACAACTGGAACTATGGTTAAATTTATGGAGAATCAAAGTAAACGAGCAAAAGTGTGTCCAGGTAACATTTACCCTGCGAAGAGATACTTGTTCGCCAATTCGAATCAACAATCAAGTTGTTCTTCAACATTCACACGTAAAATACCTTGGTATACACCTTGATCGACGGCTTACGTGGAAGCCCCATATTGACTCAAAGCTAACACAAATGAAACTGAAATTAACTCAGATACATTGGCTGATTGGTAGAAATTCAACACTCAGTCTAGATTGTAAACTTTTAATATACAAGTCGATTTTGAAACCAATATGGTGCTACGGAATACAGTTATGGGGCACTGCTTCAGCTTCTAATGTCGAGAGAATCCAACAAAAACAAAATTTTACGGTTAATAACATTGGCTCCATGGTATATAAAAAATTCAAATATACATCACGATTTATATATGCCACTAGTGACTGAAGAATCCGCTTGCTCGTAATATTTTTAACTTTACTGGACACATTCGCCTAAAAAAGAGGGACACAAGGGCTCTTATTCACAGCACTCCAGATGGGACTTCTTGAAAATACTTTTATTTTTTTCCTTTTGACTATAACTACTTATGTATTATATATAACTACTACTAAGCTTATGTCCGACACTGGTCGGGCCTAATTATATTTTTAGATTTAAGATTTGAATGCGTATTGTTAGTTCATATATGAAGATACAATAAATAAAAAATCATGTATTAAAAAAAAAAAAAAAAAAAATTTAATTGATTTAAGCAGGGACCGTAACGGTTATAATTTTTATTTTAAAAATCACTTTTTAATCATTATTTCTTGATTTTTATTTATCCCTCACAAAATAACTCTTATTTTGTGACTTTTATTTATTCCTCAGAAAATAACAGTTATTTCTTGATTTTTATTTATCCCTCACAAAATAAGAGTTATTTTGTGACTTTTATTTATTCCTCACAAAATAACAGTTAATTTTTGATTTTTATTTTTTTGCTCAAAAAAATTTTAACTTTTAAAATTAATAAATAATAAAAAAGTAAATTTAATTTAACATATAAGAGTTTTTTTTTAAGACTCTGGCGATAAATTCAATTTTAAATCTGATAATATTCATTTCAACGCAAAAATTACGCTTTCTACATTTTAAAAGTTAAGTAAAAAAATAAATATCAAACAGTAACTGTTATTTTGTGAGGAATAAATAAAAGTCACAAAATAACTCTTATTTTGTGAGGGATAAATAAAAATCAAGAAATAACTGTTATTTTCTGAGGAATAAATAAAAGTCACAAAATAAGAGTTATTTTGTGAGGAATAAATAAAAATCAAAAAAATAAAAATCATTGCATCTATCGGTAGTCCATGTAACATGGAGTATCTTGGTATATTCCTTGTGCACGTAGCACTTCTCTATTATTGTGATTTTTTTACTTTAAATTTGGAAAATAATCGTTATTTGCGATCCCTGGATTTAAGGGTGAGATTGCGGTTGTGTGGTTTTAAGTTAATTCATAAAAAATAGTTTTCTCTTATGATAGGTTTATAAAACATATTTATTTATGGAAAATCGTTTTATAAACATTTTATATATCAAATAAGACCGTAAATTTGTACATACATGTGTATGAAATTAAGAGAAAAAATAATGAAGTATCTTTTTTCCCTTATTCTTGCACAAATAATTGTAGTCTGGAAATAATTAAAGTCCTAGAGGTGCCAAAGCTAAACATTGTAAGAAATTTTTCTTTGAATTTTTATAATAGAATACAACTTTATTTTAAAAGAATTAAAGATAATTAATACTCGTATTAAAAATTTCCCATTCATTATATAGCGAATTCGTTAAAGTAAGTATTTGCTATATCGAGCTTTGACTGTATATATAAAGCGTTACCCACTTATTAGTTTCAAAATCGCTAGTCTGGCAAGGCTGTAAGCTGTTAAATGCATATCTGTCATCTGAAGTGTCATTTATTTAATGAAAAGTTTGCCATTTACGAATATGGATCGTTTAACAACCGAAGAAAGCGTAAAAATAGTTAAAACTGACTACAAAAGTGGTGGCCACTTTTCGGCCATTATGGGATAATTATGATCGTCATAATCGACCTACTGTGCAAAGAATTGGCAAGATTATATAAAATTTGTGTGTGTAACGCACACGTGTGGTTAGGCCTGTGCACCATCGCAATATGCCCACTGCCGATAATATCGCTTCTGTTAGTGTAACTGTGTCGGATAGTTCGAATTTGTCGATTTCTCGGCGTTATCAGCAATTGGAAAAAATACGCCATAATGAGTCCAAGTCACGCAACAATTGGGTGCTAGAGAGCAACAAGGCGGATTTTTTTAACCAAAAAATTTTCACATACTATGGGCAATTCCACTGAATTTCACGTACGATGTCATATACGTTGACCAATCAATTAACCTTGTATATTTCAGATTAATGCGTTTAGATTTTTCCTTATATTTTACCAAAAGTAGAAATAACGAAAAATTTTAATTTTCTTTGAAATACAAGCTTAATTGCTTGGTCACGTACGTGACATTCCGTGGAATTGCCTCTGAGAACCCAGAAGTGACTGTTTGCTGCGCATTGTGATGTGGAGTTGTTATTGGGCTTTTTTCGAAAATGAAGCTGGAAGAACTGTTACTGTCAATTCAGAGATGTTGGCAGCACTTTTTTAACTGGCGGCCATTTTGTGAGCTGTCAAGTGATTATGTTTCGTTTGGGATGGCATTTCAAAACGCTTCCAAATTGTGCAAATTTATTTTGAAAATCATGGTTCCATTTTAGGGTCAGCATAATCGTCCATCGGAGCAATTAATTCGATTAACTGTGGAATGTTTTCGCACCACTTTTACTCTAAATGATAATACGGATCCACAGAGACAGTGCGTATAGAAGAAGTCATTGCTGTTGTAGAGCGTGGCATAGAAGGAAGACCCGAATCAGTATATCCCCCCCCCCATCTTTACAGTCAATCACCCTTATCGGGAATAAAAGCTCAGGTGAAAAGTGTTCTCTTTTCCCTAAAATTGTGTTCGGTTTGCGTTTTTGTTGTGTCAGTAAACTATTTTCTAATTTTGTTCGCCTATTTTCTTGTTCGCCTTTTATTCGCAATAAGGGTGAATATTGAACACTAAAGAGCCATGATTACTGACTTTTTCGTGCTTCAATTGAACAACCATGATGTGCGGGAGCTTTGTTTTAAACAAAACGGCGCAACATGTCCCACAGCTAGTGCCACAATTGATTTATTGAAGGAAACGTTTGGTAACCGCTTGGTTTCATGTTTCGGACTACTGACTTGGCCCCCAAGATCGTTTTTTAACGCCGCTAGACTATTTTCTGTGGGGAAATGTGAAGTCGTTAGTTTACGCCGATAAGCCCGAAACGATTAACCAGTTGGAGGACAACATTGGCCACGTTATTGCCGATATACGGCCACAAATGTTGGCAGAAGTCAGCGAAAATTGGACCTCCAGATTAGGCTACGTCCGAGACAGGCGTGGCGGTCATATACCAGAAGTCATATTTAAAGCGGCCCATCTATTACACAATATTATTGTATATGTTATTGTACATATTATTGTCGTTTTAACCTATACTATGCAATAAATGGCACAATATTTTCAAAGAAAATATTGCCCAATTTTACTGACAGTGAGAAAGTAAACAACATTGAACCACTTTGCCACCACATTACACGATTGTCTTGATTTTGCAATAAAAATCAAAAGTCTTTTGATATTTGTCAATATATTGTGCCATATTCGAATATGAATGTGTAATTGGCGATATTATTGCACAATACGAAAAATTGCACAATTATGTAGCAAGTGGGTGGACCGCTTAAATTATAGTGTCAGAAGACTCTCTTTCGAATAAAGTAAATTTCATGTCAATTTAAAAAAAAATATTTGTTTTATTCCATTTCAAAGTTCTATACCTCTATAAAAACACTCTCTATTCTTTATGCTTTTATTAAAAGGTTTTCTTTTTTAGGCTTACTTACTTTTCAAAAAGTTACTCTTTTAAAAGGTACTTTTTTAAAATGTATTTTGCATAAGGTACTTTTTTAAACGTACATACTTTTTAAAATTTAAAAACGCAACGCCAAGCGTTCACAAATTTTATATGGAATAAATTTAAATTACAAAAATGAAATACATATAAAATTTATCAACGCTAAGCGTTGCGTTTTACAAAATAAGGCCCTTAATTTTTTGAGAGGTACTTTTGGAAAATATACCCTTTTTAAATATATTTTTAAATGCACTTCTTTAGGAGTACTTTTTTAATTTGTATTTTTTTTAAGTTGTATTTTTGTAAGCGGAAAGTTTGTCCATTCTCAGTGATTACATAAAATATAAAAAAATTATAACATACATATAAACTGCTTGATTCTTTAGATATATTTAAACTAAAAATAATTTGCTTTTATAGTTTTATAGATTCTATTTCTATAGTTTTATTTTTTCTGTCATAATTCTTTTAACGTTCATCACCCACAAGTATAAAAAATATATGGTTTATTTAATTTCATAGTCATTTAAAATTATCCAAGTTTAGCCGCACACAAGATAAATTTTAAAAAATTTTACCCAACCCACACTAATGACGACATGTTCGATATTTGTTGTCTTTTAATTTAATTTAAAGCCAAAGACTACATTAAATTGACAAACAAACAAAAAAAATGGATGAAACAACAGAAGTTCTCAATGATTAAGTTTATGTTTGATATTTAATTAATTTCGATCAGCTCACTGAAGCTACTTTTAGTAGAAATTCTGCGAATGAATTGTACGAGACATTGGCTTATGCCTGCATTTTTTTAAAAGACTTTGAAAACAGTGTTTTGGCAAATATATCACCAACTTTGCCACCGTTTGACCTGGTGACTTATTTATGGTGAATGTCAGCCTTATAAGCAGGGCTAATTTTTCTGGCTTTTTGCCAGAAAAAGCATTTTTTTTTGCATATTTTAGATTTTTTGTAGAAAAATGCTTATTTTGGATCACCTTGCATAAAAAAGCTTATTTTTCACTCTGGCAACGCGATTAATATATACGAGGGCGGTTCGGAAACTTCTTAGCCTAGCACAAAAAGCGCGGTATAAACAGAAAAAAGTTAAGTGTTTTGGAAACTTCCATCTCTGCTATGAACACATGTTAAATTTTGTTTCGATCTGGCAACTCCTTCATATACATAGAAACAGGTGTTCACAAAAGACGCATCCGCGATTTTTTAACAATGGAAAAATTAGAAATGCGTGGTGTCATTAAATATTTACATAAAAAAGGTTTATCGGGACAAGAAATTCATAATGATATGGTGAATGTGTTAGGTGAAAGTGCTCCTTCATATGCAACTGTAAAAAATTGGGTTGCTCAATTTAAACGTGGTCGCACATGCATTGAAGATGAACCACGTAGTGGACGTCCAAAAAGAGCAACAACAACAGAAATTGTAGCCAAAGTGCATGATATGGTATTAAATGGTCGACGAATAAAAGTGCGTGAAATAGCTAATATCATGGGCATCTCAAATGATCGAGTCCATTTAATTTTGCATGAAGAACTACAGATGAAAAAGCTTTCTGCAAGATGGGTGCCGCATTTGTTAACAGTCGACCAAAAACGCATAAGAATGAACATTTCTCAAGCCTGTTTGGATCGTTTTAAGCGAAATAAAATGGATTTTAAGCGTCGTTTCATAACTGTTGATGAGACATGGAGCCACCACTATACTCCAGAGACAAAAGAACAATCCAAACAATGGACTGAAGCTGGAGCAAGTGCCCCAAAGAAGGCAAAAACAATTCAATCGGCTGGTAAGGTTATGGCAACGGTTTTTTGGGACTTCAAAGGTATTTTATTGATTGACTATCTGCAAAAGGGTAAAACAATAAATTCAGAGTACTATTGCAACCTTTTGGATCAATTAAATGTACAAACTCGAGATAAACGTCCTGGCTTACAACACAAAAAAATAATTTTTCATCAAGACAACGCACCAGCGCACAAGAGTGTTTTAACAATGGCTAAAATCAACGAATTAGAGTACGAGTTGCTTGACCACCCACCTTATTCTCCTGATTTGGCTCCCAGTGACTTTTACCTGTTCCCAAATCTAAAAAAATTCCTTGCTGGCAAGCGTTTTACCTCAAATGAAGATGCAATTACAGTTGTAAACCACTATTTTGAAGACCTTGAGGAAAACTATTTTAATCAAGGGATAGAATTGCTAGAAAAGCGTTGGACTAAGTGTATTGAAGTTTCAGTAGATTATATTGAAAAATAAAAATATTTTTGAAAAACTAACTATTCTCTTTCATTGATAGGCTAAGAAGTTTCCGAACCGCCCTCGTAACGACTCATATAGCTCAAACTGGTGTAAAAGAAATTCACATAAAATATATTTCTTTCCTTTTCTTGCACATGTATGTATGTCTGCTGTTATTAATTTTTTTCTTTTACTTTCTATAACTTCTACCACAAAATCGAACTGAAACTATAGCCACCGGAGGCTTATGATTGTTTGCTTGCAGATATTCGATCTATCAACGAGCTATCAACTTGGACATGACATGAACATGACGCCAGCAGAGCAACTGTGAAAAATTCATCAACTTCTTTGGTGTGGTGAACACGGGCGATGTCCATGTTCAGGCATTTCAAGTTATATTGCGGTAGCGCAACAGAGCTAGAATATTTACCAATTTTGTTGTTTATTTTTCTTTCTATTGTAAATGGTTGGGGACGGCGAATCTCATGGCGAACATCGTTGCTCAGTCATATGTTGGGGCATCCATGTCAGAGCATGGACGAAACATGGACATGAGCGTTCTCCATTCGCATTTAAATACGCTCCTGTTACATCTACTGATGTTGAAAGCATATTTTCCATGTATTCATTTGTTTTATGTGACAATAGAAGATCATTTCTTTTTGAAAATTAAAAAAAAAAAACATTATTGTTCATTGTAATAAATATCTCTTTGAATAAAAATACTTTGAAGTAACAAAATTGTTGATTTTATTCTTGCATATTTTGCATATTTGTGCATATAACAGCGCATATTTTGAATTTTTTTCGTGCTATTCCTGGCGCATATTTTTAATTTTTATTTGCATATTTTAATTAGCCCTACTTATAAGGAACTGTCTCTGACGTAGAATTAATGATAGGTCTGGATTTATTTGAGCTAAATTAATCCTGGGGTTGAATGCAGGACTGCCTTCGGCAGTGCCTATTAGGGTAGTTGCTATACAATTTTCAGAAAAACACACATGCTAAACCCAAATGTCGATGGCATCGGTATCATGGAACGAACTTTGCGAGATGTCACCGATGTCTTTGCTAAGTCCTAGTTTACACTATGCAAGTCTTATTGCTAAGCTGATTAGTTTTTGGGAGAGTGAAACGAGGGGAACAGAAACGTTTCATTTCCGCTCGTCTCTCTCTCTCCTAACAACCTAATCAGTTTAGCAATAAGCAGCGTTGTCAACTTTCAAATTTTAAAAAGCACTGAAATCAGGAAAAAAGCGCGTAATTTAAGTAAAAAAGCACTAAATTTAAAATTTGTCCATTTTGAGACATTTTTAGATTTAATTGAATTGTAGTGAATTTTTAATCAGAAATAATTTCTTAATCAGGCTTAAGATCAGTAATTTCAATTCTTATTGAATGAAATATTTTTATTAATTAATGTGAGTATCTAAAGAAGAGAAGAAAAATTAAACTAGACTTTATTAGCTGGGGGAAATACCGATATTTTTAAGTGCGAGCCACGCACTTCACTTCACTTTTTATTTTTCCATTTTATAAAAAAAATTTATTCATAAATACATACATATGCATTCCGTTCCTAAAACGTTAAATTAAAGGCACACATTTTAATTCTATATTAATAAGTTTATTCTAAAATCAATTTGACGAAGACTTTTGAAGTTATTATAAAAAAAATATTTTAATTTTTTTTTGCCAAGGAACAAACAAATTACTTGAGCTTAGTCACGTTGGCAGTAATCGACAAGTATTTATGAAGTTAAGAGCTGATTACATTTTGAACTCGACGGGCTTACCAAATTTGGTTGTTATTAAACTATGCTGTAGAAACATTCTTTCGATGACAAAGGCAATAAATTTTGAACGAAATAAAAAATTGTTCAAAAGTATTGTGCGACAAACGCAATACAAATAACAAAGTTAAATATAAAAAAAGTGATTTGCAAGTTTATCAAGTTATATACATAAATATTCATGGCAAAAATGTAACCGAAATAAAAAAAATATCAGACATTGGAAAAAAAATTTACAAATTTTGGTTATAATTAACCAAAAACGGCAGCTCTATTCACATCAAAATTGTCTCGTTTCAGGACGATTTTTATAAAAAGCAGTGTTAACCAAGTGTAAGGACATTCTGTTACGTAGTTTAGACTAAAAGCGCGTTCAACTTCTTCGTTTAAATATAGAAGTGACAGAAGTTTGATGCTAATGCAATTTTTGACAATGCCTCAAACGCTATTAGATTTTACTTCTGCCCAAAACTTGATAGTGGACTGAATACTTGTATTATGTCTTCCTTGTTTTGTGGCAAATTATATTAATTATATTTAGAATTTTAAAGTTTGAGGGTAATATGGCGCTTATTTCTTCAACCAAGTCTTGTACAATCTTTTTTTAAATGCTCTATTTAACTTCAGAGGTTATGATTTTTCAATGATAGACTTCCTCGAAAAAGAAATAGATAAGGAAATTTATCTTTGAATTTTTGGTTTAGTGCCACCGCTCAAAACAAAAAGCACCGAAAATGAATTTAAAAAAGCACTGAGCACTAACTTCAAAATTTTTCGCGTCGAAAATTTCAAAAAGCACTAAAAACGGTGCGAAAAGCACCGAGTTGACAACGCTGGCAATAAGACTTTCATAATGTAAACTAGGAGAGAAAGAGGCCAATGAACAATTTTTTTTTTCAATAATTTGGGCGTTTGGGTGATTTTTCATTGTGAATGACATTTTGGAATTGTGCATTAATTTTTTTTTTAAAAACGTTGCATACTTAGTAGCGAAAACAGCTGGACAAAGGAAAATCAACAAAAGTACATACTAGACTTGGGTCGAACTCGTTCACTAGTTTATTTTTGCCACAAACCAATGATCAAACCCAGTTAAATTACATGGGTTTCATCATTGGTTTGTGGCAAAAATTAACTAGTGAACGAGTTCGACCCGAGTCTAGTCCCTACCACGCACAGTGTTCGATTTAAGAATTTAGGACGACAAAAATCATAAATTTGTAATTAATTAAGATAGAGTCCTAATATTTTATATTTTGATATTAAATTTGTATATATTAAGCTTGTTTATATATTAGGGGTATTCGCAAAGTATGTACTTTAAATTTATGTACACACATATTTTACAATAATAAGAGTGAAAGAAATTGCATAAATTAAGAATATTAAACAAAATTTATTTATATATTTGGGGTATTCACAATGTATGTACATTAAATTTATGTTCACACATATTTTACAACAATAAAAAAAGTAAAAGAAATTTCATTAATTAACAATAATATAAAAAATAATAATTAGTTGCTGCTCATATTGTAATTTGGAAAAAAAATTTAATGGAGCAGGAATTTTATATAAAGTCTATAGCAGCAAGATTGAAAGATTACAAAACGTTTATGGATGTGGTGAAACGGGTGGATATCAAAAGATTCCGTCTGACAAAGTTAGTTTGTTTGGTAAAAATTAAAAAAAACTCACTTAGCTTAACACTTAATAAAAAAACTTATCATTTATTAGAAAATAATGTGTTCTTGTGTGTTAGTTAAAAAAGAGTTAAAAGTTACAATTGTATAAAAAAAAAATTAATATCGCCTCTACAGCGCCTTCTATTTGCTTTTGAATTTGCATAAAATACGCATAGTATTTTTGTGTTTTTCTCTTTTTTTTTTTTAACATGTCATTTAGAGTACCGTTATAATCATACTAACTGAAAGATATACAAGAATCATATAGTTTTAAACTAGGCTGGGTCTTCGCTTGCAAACAGTGTAGTCAATTTAAATTTTTAATTAAGTTTATTTTTTTATTTTTGTCGTCCTAATTTCTGAAATCGAACACTGTGCCACGTCAAACTATCCAATATGCAAAATTCGTTTTTTAGATTCGTTAGCTTGGTACCCTAATTTCTAGGACTCATTTCAAAATGCTGAAATTTTCATAGACGATAGATAAATCAATAAGAAATATTTTAATCCTGACATTTTTAGGAATACGCCGACTTTAAATTCACAATTGACGACTCTTTGAGTTCTTCTGAAAAGTACAAATTTGCATATTGGTTAGTTTGACGTGGTAGGGACGATATTTACTTAAATTGTCCAACCGCCCTATATAATTAATTATGTTTCCTACATGACGCTGCAGCCAATAAATAGCTCTCAATAAATAGCTTTCAATATCATACACTGTTTGTCAAAATTTCTTGAAATTGATAGCTGTTGCACAAATTGATTTTTAATTTCATTTTTTAAATGCCACCGACGAAGAAACAACTCAAATGTAGCTTCAATCAATGTGTGCTGTGACCAGCCGTTCAAATTGAACATTAAATTGCCATTTAAATGCATAGGTGAATTTGAAAGCAATCTAGTTTTCAATTTAAAAAGTTTGAGTGTGTAAGTAAAAAAAGTGTGAGTGTATTGAAAATTGAATGGAATTGAAAGGCAAAAATTTAACGTGTGGCCCCAAGTAACAAATAACAACATAAACAAATTTAAAACAAATCACCCAAATAATTATGCATAATCTACCAAAAGAATAATGGGCTAAAATTTACTCTGCTTACTTAACTAACAAACAATTTTTGGGAAATACCATAGATGAGAAAATCCTTATGCCTCACCCAAGGCTAATTATGCAGCAGCTTTAGTAGGCAGCACCGTAATGGAAAATCTTGCGGTTTTGTAAAAATAAGGTGAATAAACAATTGCCCAAAAATTTATTTTGGGAGTTTTAAAATTGTTTAAGTTCAGGTGATTGTATGTAATAAATAATTATCAAAAATATTAATAATGTCAAAACAGCCAAAGGTAATGAAAAATCAATGGCCCAAAATTTTTTATGCTACGGATACTTGACATCTTTTTTTGCATTTAGGCCGAACCGTTTTAATGCACATTTTTCTTCAAATTGGGCTCGAATAAGAAATGGTGTAATACTGGCCATTAGTCTGGTGTTCTAAGAACTTTTTCCAAGAAAGAAGCAGAAAATATTACAAAATAGTTAAAAATGATACAAAGGGTAATTTAAAAATAGCGTCATGGAAAGTGTCAAGGGCGTCAAGAAAAGGGGTGAAATTAATACTTCAGTGTCACAACGGTAACGCTGTATTCAACAAATCGTCCCATAACCGCCAAAAAAGCTTAAGCGACATAATTTTCGACCTTAATTTTTTGACCAAAATCGATTATTTGCGATCGTAAATAGTCACTTTCCGTCAAAAAAAAAAACGAAGTCCAAAAAATGTGTCGCTTAAGCTATTTTAGCGGTTATGGCTCGGAATGTATTTGACATTGAAATACATACATATGTACAGAGTGGGCGACCAAATAGTAACAATACAAGTTTTACCTATAAATTTTCTGTGAAAAAATAATTAAAACTACAAATAAATAAAAAACATCAGTGATGCCAACAATTCAGAGGCAAAACGAGCCAACGGAGTAGTCAAAAAGAGCTAAAAAGAGCTAAATCTAAAAATTTGAGATTTTTCCGTTTTAAATCTATGAATGTATTTATTATTCAATTTGTACTTCAAGATTTTTTAACATTAATAAAAATAATAGTAAGAAAAAATAAAAGATCCATTGCTAAAAACGGTGTATGTACTGCAGCATATAATGCATGATTCGCTTGCGCAATTTGCGTTTGTGTTGGAACTTCTGGTGAAAATGATATACTTATATGGCTAGGATAGCACAATATCGTTAAATGGAGCCATACATTTTTTATGTTTTCGAACGGCGTACTAAATCAAAATATTTCGGTATTATAGTTGAATTGCAAAATTTGCACAAAGCTTTAGATGGATCTTTCGTTAGTTTAATCCATTTGTTAAACGAGGAATTTGATTTCAGAGCTTTCCTATATTTTTAGCAGTAAGAATCCATTTCAATCATTTGTCAAACATTTTTTAATTAATTAGAAACGAACAAATATATATAAATATATATTACATAGTTGCAAAAAAGTATCTGCATTTGCAAAAAAAAGATATTTACCAAAAATGTAAATACCTCAAACACGAAACAATAGGGTAAAAACGAGAAAATTTACTATAAGATGCGAAAAGTGCTAAACGTGCCGTTTTTACAATTGAAAAGAGTTGTGTTAGCTCTTTTTTAAAAAAAGAGCTAAAGGGAAAAATTTCGAGTTAGAAGCAATCAAAAAGAGCTAAAACTAGCTCCAAAACACGGATGGAAATTATGGTACAATTGTACTTTTTATGGTACATTTTTGACCTCGTTGGTACCGTGGTACTACCGCGAGTTACTTGGTACAATTTAAAAATGGCAACGTTTCACTATATCGTCGGTTGGTTTCTGGTTTGCTGCAGACATAATGTATTTTGAAAATACTGTGCCGCAAACCAGAAACCAACCGACGATATGGTAACATTAATTTTGCCTATGTTGTCTTTAATTTTGTTGTGTGTGTTTAATTTTAGACGGTCAGCTTCTCTGGTTTTGTTGCAATGCTGTTGTTAAGGCAAATTCATGTACCATGTGGTGTCAAGTCTGCTGAATATACTGAATTTTTATACATATTTTTGTTAAGTTTCTGTTTTTTATTGTTTACTTCTGAATTCTTACACATTTTTTTACGTTTCCGTTCTTACTAATAAATATTAAAAAAAAATGGTACCGTCATGGTCCAAAAAGTACATTTTGTTTTCACAGTTGGTACAAAATTTAAGAAGACATTTTCCTTCCCTGCTCCAAAATAGCTAAGTTGGCATCGCTGAAAAACATTGAATAAAGAGAGCATCAAAAATAATAAAAATAAAAATGTGCCACTGGTTGTAAAAATAACAAAACATACCTTTAAGCACTGAAATAAATCAATTCCGTTACTTTTTACTGTACAAAAAAGCCTAAAGGTATGCTTTGAAATTCGAATAATTAATACAAAAGAGCAATTGTACAGTGGTGCACACACAAAACAAACAAATAAAGTCGACAATGTCAAGTTCGTTTCTATTCATGTTTAATCTCATACTTACAGCCTGGTTGTATTCCTTTCGATCTTATCGTACGATATGGCTGACGAGCACCGGGATCTATTTTACCATACATTGTTCGATCCATTTTTGGATTGTGATTTTATTTTATATTTATTTATAATATTTCTTTGCATCTTCCATAAAACCTTTTTTTATGGTTCTTTTTTTATTTAAAAGCTACAAATGGTAGCTATCAAAATTAATTATTTCATGTTTGTTTGCGGTATTACGGTTGATCAGTTTTAATTCTCTATTCATTTGTCAGCATTATCACATCTTTTTTTAGACAGACGTATGTATGAACAAATTAAACCAATGATGAAATGTGACATGGCGTTTGCTTTTCTGTATGTACAAATCTTAATATTAATTGCTTTCAATGTTGTTGTTGCTGTTGTTGCCATTTGAACGAACGCCAATGAAATTTTTCAAAATTAAAACTTTTGTTAATTGTGACGTCTAAGGTAAATTACTCATTCTATTCAAATTTCTTTTGTCTTACAGATGAAAAATTGGTATTAAAAAAAATTTAAAAGGCCTTATTTATAAAAAAAAATAATTTTGATTTATAAGAGGTTTCTAAAATAGTTTTTCATACAAAATTTTCTTCATAAACTCTTTATAAAACAAAATTATTTTTTATGATCAAGGCAGTAAGTATTTAAATATATAAATACGATGACTGTTTGAAGTCAGTGCCAAGCAGGTTAGCAAATTCTATATTTACATAAATTCCTACATAAATTCCACGAATGCCACTATAGGAAACACATATGTTGAGTACACATCTGGCATTTCTTGTGTTATCATTTTGTGGTGTCATTTTCAAAATGTATGCAACGCCGTTCCCAAAATGTTTTTTTTTATATGGAAAGCAACGCCACACAACGAAAAATATCGGAAATGACAAACTTTGCCACCAGTATACACTATTGCGATGTCACAACAAAATGCCGTAGTGTGTACTCGGCAATAGAGCTGGGTTCAAACTCGTTTATTCATTCATTTTTGACACAAACTTGTGAGCAAGCCGATTTAAATTACATGGGTTTTAGAGCTGGTTCCAACTCGTTCAGTTGTTCATTCTAGACAAAGACCTATGATCAAACCCATCTAATTTAAACGACTGAACCAGTTGGACCCGGCATTAGACTTGTGTCCAACAGTTCTTTTTGAACTAGTTCGTTCAGTTGGACACAAGTTCGGTCAAAAACATCAATGTAAATTAAATGGGTTTGAAACAACTTTTGATTCAAACGCTCTCAAACTAGTTCAAAAAGAACTGTTGGACACAAGTCTACCCGGCATTAATAGGTTGGATCACAGGTTTATGTCTAAAATGAACGAGTTGGACCCAGCTCTACCACTTGGCAATTAGACTTGGGTCGAACTCGTTCAATAGTTAATTTTTGCCACAAACCTATGATCAAACCCATTTAAAATACATGGGTTTGATCATAGGTTTGTGTCAAAAATGAACTAGTGAACGAGTTCGTCCCAAGTCTCCTTGGCAATATAAAAATGTTGTATATACTTGTATCGAACAGAGCTGGGTCCAAATAGACTTGAATCGAACTCACTCAGTAGCTCGTTTTAGACACAAACCTATGATCAACCCAATTTAAATTGCATATGTTTGATCACAGGCTTGTGTCAAAACCGAGCTACTGAAAGAGGTCGATACAAGTCTGGTTCAAATCGTTCAGGCTCTAATTTTAGTAGAGTTGGGTACAACTCGTTTGTTCGTTAAGTTTTGCCACAAACCACATGTAATTAAAATGAGTTTGCTCACAGGATTGTGTCTAGACCCATTTAAATTACATCGGTTTGATCATTGGTTTGTGGCAAAAATGAACTAGTGAACGAGTTCGACCTAAGTCTAATTGTGTCTAAAATGAACGACTGAAAGAGTTGGATCCACCTCTAGTATCGAACTCTTTCATTAGCTCGTTTTAGACACAAACCTATGATCAAACCAATTTAAATTACATGTGTTTGATCATAGGTTTGAGTCTAAAACGAGAATTCGATACAAGTATAGTTTCAAACTTTAATTTAAATGGGTTTGATCACAGGTTTGTGTCTAAAATGAACGACTGAACGAGTTGGACCCAGCTAGACTTGGGTCGAACTCATTCAGTCGGTCGTTTTTAACACAAGTCTAGACCCAGCTCTAGAATCGAACTCTTTCAGTAGTTCGTTTTAGACACAAACCCATTTAAATTACATAGGTTTGTTCATAGGTTTGTGTATAAAACGAGAGTTCGATACAAGTCTAGTTTCAAACCCATTTAATTTACATTGATGTTTTTGACCGGACCTGTGTCCAACAGCTCTTTTGAACTAAAATTACCTGTTGGACAGCTAAATTAGTTAAATCCAAATTATTGTTAACTTTTCAATGTTTATTTTTAAAGTCAAGTTCAATATTTTTAAAGTGTTATTTTTAACTTTGTAGTAGCAATGTTAAATTTTAAGGGGAGTGGTGCGCTCCAAACTCTTTCTTTTAATGCAAGATTGTGTGCGGCATTTTTCCTAAGAAATGCCAGATCGGTGGAGGACTCTAGTAAATTACTATTACTAGTAGTAATAGTTGCAACAGGTTTGGATGCAACACTTCTGATCCCATTGAGCCTTGGAATATTTCTTTTTTGCAAATAACTTAACAGATTTTTTGGTAAATTTATGGTCCTTCGAACCAAGTAGCGCTTGCAGATCTTGACAACTCTCAAACAGAGACCCTTACTACTTTATTTTTAATAATAATAACTCCAATAATATAAACAACAAAACAAATATGTATATATGTATAATAGAAACAAGGCAAAGCAGTGTGAAAACAAATTCAGACCGTGGCAGGGAAGCAGGTGAATTCGTTAAAGTATTTAAGACAGTGAATTAATCAATTCCATCTGCCGTTGAAGCATGTCATTAGTCTTAATGCCAGTATAATTCTAAAATCCCTTCCATTCGTTTGCCAGCACTATTTTCCCATCAAAATCATATACATACATACATACATTCATATCTATGTATGTACATTTAATCCAGCAGTAACATTGGCCCACAACAAAGCAAAAACATAAAATTTCTTTATTTTTATTGGCTTGTTTTCTACCTATAATTTTTTTATTTCTTAATTTTTTAGTTTGACACTTATGATATGTTGCTTTTGATATCAAATGTTTTCTCGACATGTTGTTGTTGCTGGATAGTTTTGACAAAATCATAAATTATTTTTATATTTCTTAAAATTAGTATTTATTTTTTCTATTTTTGTTTTTTAATTTATAGGAATGTCACATGAAGGATGATTTTCTAGATCAAGAGAGCGTGATCCATAAATAAATAAAAAAAACAAGGAGAGGAATGAAATTTCAATGTTAACATTTTAGCGCTTTTGCACAGAGTTTTGTAAAATAAAAAAAATATTTGGTTATTAAATTTAGGCAATTTAAATACATATTTGGGGTATTCAGATGCTACTCATAAATTAACACGTTTTAAAGTAATAACACGAAAAATTATAATGCTGTGAGCAACCCCTCATAATTTACAATTAAAAATAATGTACTTATTTGTATTTGGGTTTTAGCACCTTTGCACATTGCTTACTCTCTCTCTCAATTCCTTTGGTAAACTCTCACGCATTTCTACATGTAGTTATGAGAAACAATAAACATAGCTGAGAAAGTCTTATTACTTTATGACACTTTTGTTCGAGCCACAACAAAAATTTTTTTAGACTATGTTAAAATGTTAAGACATTATGACACTTAGGACACTTAAGACACTGTTGTGAATACCCCAATTATGTATTCAGATTTACTTAAATCGTTACCTTAATATAGAAAGGGGTTAACCCATTACTTTTTGAAAGCAGAACATTTAATCTATCGAAATATGCAAATGTATTAGGGCCTTTCTATATTAAGGTAACGATATGTATGTATGTATTCATAGTAAAAGATGAAATTTATTTGAAATCTATTTTAAGAAAATTTTTTATGAAAAATTAATCGACGTTTGTTCATCTGACAAAAACTTGAGAACGGCTGAACCAATTTGGTACATTTTGGTTTTGAAATATTTGTAGAAGTACAAGGAAGGTATGAAAGGTGAGATTAAGGGTCCGAAAAAGTGCAAAACGGGTAAAAAGCAGTAACTCTACATCTCCGAAGCTAGAGCTGATAGACTCAAATTCTAAAAACATATGTATAAATGCTGTTAAAAAAATAATGGCATAAGCATCTGGTACTTTTTTGATATTTCAACTTCTAAGAGATAAAACGGGCAAACAATTTATTTTGGTACCTTTTTTGTAACCCACATATCTCTTTAAGTATTATGCAATAATAAATCTCGAATACGTTTCCCTACTTCTTCGAAATTCAAACCTATAACGGTTAAAATCGTACCAGCTTTTGGTACTTTTAAGTAAGTGTGCTTACATACACGTGTACATAAATTTTGGTCCAAACACAATATGGCGGACGCACCAGACAGACAGACCATTACTCTTTATCTACTCCCGTGATATGGGTGTCAAATGAAAGGGAATTTTGAGAAGGCAGCATAAAATATAGTGAGACTGGACTATTTATCTCCTCCCTTGATCAGCGATGCCAACTTAGTGCTTTTGGCACTATTTTTAGTGCTTTTTGAAGACTCAAGACGCCAAATTTTGAGCGTTAGTGCCAAACTAAGAAAAAGCACTAAGTAGTGCTTTTAAGCAATTTATGTATTTCTTAAAATTAATTTAATAAAAGCTTGGTGTATTTACGTGTAAAGCATACCTTTTTCATCTGATATATTTCATTAAATAGAGCATAGCTTAGAAAAAATTAAACATTATTAATATTCGCGCGTTTGGATCTTCACTCGCTTTTCACTTTAGTGCTTTTTACGCCTTTTAGATATCAAAATTACGCTTTTTAGTGCTTTTTTTTTAATTTTGATGTGCTTTTAGACCAAAAATAGTTGGCATCACTGCCAACCAAATACCAAATGAAATTGATTTTGGAGGAGGTAATATAAATAATAGTGAAACTGGATCAAATACAATGCGGCGAATGCTGAAAACGGCATTCCACTACTTTTTACCTAGCCCCATTACATGTGTATCAAATAGGGTTTGGCAATCGGGAATTTCGGGGAAAAGTCTGCCTAATATTTAAGGGAAATTTTTGAGATTTTCCCGGAAAACCCTAGTGTCAAATGAAAGGGATTTTTGAGACGAAAATACAAAAGACGAAAATACAAAATATACGGAAGATATTTGTGGAAAAAAAAACAAACCTACTAATATGAGTCTCAAATAGAAAGGCCTGACGATTAAATTAAAAAAGTTAACATCAAATGTGTCCCAGGTGATATTTTGGACATCTTAGAACTGGGGTCTAATCGTCGCTTTCGATAACGAGCTGATTCGATCACTTTTTTCAGTTTGAGATTATGGCTTTCGCTATCGAACAATGTAATAATATGGTACGATATCGAATGCCATAACCGCAACCTAAAAAACGTGATCGAATCAGCTCGTTATTGAAACCTGAACTCTATCAATATGGTTGTTAAATAAAAGGACTTGGTTAGTACATTATAAAATAGAATCTAAAAAATTTCAAAGTCCCCATTCTTCATGTGGCTTAAATAAGAGTAGGAGTATCTCAGTTGAACACAATGCCAAAATCATAAGTGGCATTTATTTTTTATATTTGAACTCTATTAGACTTGTATCGAACTCTTTCAGTAGCTCGTTTTTGACACAAACCGATGTCCAAACCCATTTAAATTACATGGGTTTGATCGTTGGTTTGTGTCAAAAACGAGCTACTGAAAGAGTTCGATACAAGTCTAAACTCTATAGTATATCTATGTGAGTTTCAAATGAATGAGATTGGTTTGTACATTTAAAATACTCGTAAATGCTAACGAAGTAGCGGTTCAAATAAAATTAACTTTAAACTCATTTTAAGTTTTATGAATATTGGTGTAATTTCAAAAATTCACGTAACATTGAGGGCAATTATTAATAAAGTTCAGCGAGAAATTTTTAACGGGGAATAATTCCAACTAATGGCAAGTAATAGGGAAAACAAAAAATTCTAATTGGAAAAGGGAGAAATTTCTCACGGAATCTTATTCATAATTGCCCTGATTATAAAACCTCAACATATTGGTTCCGAGAAGGGCGCTAGCTATTGGGTACTCCAAAGAAAATTTATATTAATTTGTCATATTGATATATTTAAACATTATATCCGCCTGTCTGACTATAATTTCGGGAATATTTATTTTGATTATTGTTTATTTTATTTGAAATAGATTTATTATTGCGCCTTTATTACAAATGGCGAATTTTTCTGAACACGACTCTTTGTTGCTCCTCTTTTATTTAAAATTGTTGAAAAGTTCGATAATCTCAATAAAGTTAATTATATGAGAATATGGTGCCGAAATTGGAGAGACTCCTGTTATAAAATTTTTTCTTGAACCGACCGGGGCGTGACAGCTGTAGTTTAATCGCGGACCTAAAGAAAAGTGATCTTGTTACTCGTATGTTGGTTAAAAGCACAAAGCTTTGACCATTTGTCGTAACTAGGTAAAGACTCTAGTTTACCAACAGATATCGCTAGGTCGTATTGCCATTTAAGGTAGATAACTGCCTTGTGTAATACGTGAAGAGATCGCAACAATTTCTGAGCAATATATACTTACATATACATGGTGTCAAATTGATAAGCAGAAGATTTTGAAAAAAAAAAATTAAAATAGAAGGTTTGGGAGACAGTATTATTAATCATAACTCTTATAAAATGATGAAACTTCATGCATATTCTTAAAAAAAATAGAAGCAGCAGAGAAGACAGCCGTATAGATTTTTTTCTCATATCAATTTTGCATGAAAACTGTAACTTTGCGGACGTTTTTGTCTTAAAAAAACATTTTAAATCGCCAAAAAAAAATCTGCTGTCAATTAATGGATTTTTCACTGAAAATATTTCTGGACAAGTTTACAATAAAAATATACATAATATTTATTTTTTTTTTCATAACTAGGATGTAGTTTATAAAAAAAATACACCGACATTTTGGCTATAAGTCCTCTTTCACACACGTCAGGTTTACCTGAGCAGATTTTGTTCAATTTTCTTTGAAACCTGCATTTGCGTTCATACACACCGTCAAGTCTGTTTCATCAAGTTTCATCAATTTGCGTTGTCGTAGAGTATTAGGAATGACAGAACAAAACGAAAAAGCGAAATTGGCTGGTACGGTCAAGTCTGTACCCCTCTCCATTCTCGTTTCCTCTCTCTCCTAAAAACTCAGGACTTGACGAGTCAGACCTGACGTGTGTGAAAGGAGACTAATAAAGTATCTCTCCTTTTGACAATCCCAGCTCAGTGACAAAACTGAACTACAGGATGTCTGGAGGCAAATTTATATTTTTAAATACGATTATTTCAAAAGCAATAAAAGATGCGGAGGGAGGAGTTATCGATTGTGCGGATTTGTTAATCACAATGTCGCTGTGGGCGAGTGAGCATCGCGCGTTCGCTGTGGAGAAATTTTTTAAGAGTAATGATTCTTACGTAATTGCTCGTCGACAATTTGGTTCACAGTTCGGTAATCAGCAAACATGTGATGGACCGAGTGTATATTTAATTCGTGCTTCGGCTATGAATTTCCCACGGGTAGGGGCCAGTCGATCTTCAAGGACTCCTGAAAACATTGAACTGGTTGAAAGCAATTTATTTGAAAATCCGCGACTTTCAATACGGAAAAGAGCAGCCTCACTGGGACTTCCAAGAGCGATTATTCATGAAATTTTAAAAAAGTATCTGAAGTTCCATCCTTTTAAAATTCAAATCGTTTAAGAACTAAAAGAAAGTGACTTTGATTTACGCAAACATTTTTTTGAAACGATGTTAGAGCATTTTCAACCCATGTTTTGGAGCGACGACGCCACGTCAACAAGCAAAACTGCCGTTACTGGTCTCCAAGAACCCGCAACCCTCGATTGAAACATCAAAAACCATTGCATTGCCCCAGGTTAACTATTTGGTGTGCCCCTTATCCACGCTCGAGATAATTGGACCATTTTTTTTTTCGAAAATTCTCGAGGCCTGGCGACGAATGCCAACGGTGAAAATTATCGACGCATGATTACGGAATTATTTTTACCAAACCTGCGAGTTCATCCATCGTTAGACTTGTGTCCAACAGTTCTTTTTGAACTAATTTGAGAGCGTTTGAATCAAAAGTTGTCTCAAACCCATTTAATTTACATTGATGTTTTTGATCGAACTTGTGTCCAACTGAACGAACTAGTTCAAAAAGAACTGTTGGACACAAGTCTATCCATCGTACTCTTCGCACGCGTGGTTTCAACAGGATGGGGCGACCGTACACACAGCCAAAGCTTCGATGAATTTGCTTCCGGAAAATTTCCCCCCAAAAACTGATCAGTCGCTTTGGGGACATCTCGATCTAACTCCTATGGATTTTTTTATGGGGCTACCTCAAAGAGTTCGTTTATAATGACAATCCCCAATCTCTTGTGTCTTTAAAGGAAAATATTCATCAAGAAATCAGCTCAATTGAACCAAGTTTACTGCAGCGTGTGGCGCAGAACACAAGGCTCCATTTTGAACAGCGTATTCAAGTCGATGGAAGATATCTGGATGACATACTCTTTAAAGAAAATAAAATCCGCATTTCCAGTCTATAAAAATGATGCCCCGTTTTTACAACTGATACTCTTTAAAATGAGTTGCCAAACGATTAGGAACATTGGACGTTGCCAGAAAGTTTACATATGCGTTTACGAAGTGTATGCATTGTAAATATGCATTGCAACTTGCGTTTAGGAAGTCGGCCATACTTTGTGTCAATTATTACGTTTTTTATTTAAGTTTGAAAATATAAATCTGCTACCAGAAACCCTGTAGTTGTGGCAACACTGGTTATACATACATACATACATACAAATTGTATGTGCTATTTTTATTTATTAATTGTTTATCACAAATTTTAGCAACTTGATATAAATCTACATATATGTATGTACATACATACATACATACATACATACATACATACGTATACATGGAACCACAAACGAACATGCAAAATATTTTTTATAATTTTTAAAAATACTTTTTCCACCCTAATCCATTAAAACATTTTGTTTTGCTGTTCGTTCCATGGCGCTAAAGTCATGGAAAAATACAATAAAAAAACAGAAATCTTTCTATAAGGAATTGCTAATTTTATTTCACAGTGACGTCAGGTGATCACAAGTCCATGAATTTTTTTTTTTTTTAATTCAAATGTTTTGAACAAATAAATGTCTATTCAACAAGTTAATTTACAACTGCACGAGTGCAGGTAGCATAAGTTTTTTAACTATCCGCTTTCAAAAAGTTGCTGATTTTACTAAAAAAAAAATTCAAAAATCGAAGTAGATATCGAATACAAATTATTTTCGAAGGTGAAGTTTTCGAAAAAGTTGTTTTTCAAACAAATTTTAAGCTACAGAACTGAAAATCTATTTTCAAGATTTGTTTAATTTTTTTAACTTGAAAAATTTGTTGAATGTTGCATATCTATACTAATATTATAAAACTGAAAAGTTTGTATGTTTCTATGTTAAATAAAATACACAGGTTAAAAAAAATAAATTAATTGAGAATAATATCGTACAATGTTTACCGGGATCAGCTAGTTTAATATAAACGGTGATTTTTTAGCAACTTTCTTTTTGGCAACACTGTTTTTGGCAATTCAGCTGTTTTCGTGTATCATGTTACTGTTAAACATGTCCAGTTTGGCGAATAGTTTAGCCATGAACTTTAACCTTAAAATGAACAACGCTTGCAGATTATTAAATTTTATTATGAAAATTCATACTCGGTTAAGAAAGTGCATCCGTGCAGTTCTTCCGTGTTATGGTCAATTTGCGCGATCTTCTGAGGCCGCTATTCGGAATCTTGTGAGTACAATTCGCACCAAATTTACATTATTGAATATTAAACCACCAGCACGCATACTTAGAGTGCGGACAGAGGGAAATATGGCAGCTGTATCCGCCAGTGTTGTTGATGACTTGAATTATAGATTTCGGCGCCATTAGCAGCAATTTGGCCTAAGTTACTTTTTGTTTGCCTAAAATGGAAGAGCTGTACTTGGCTGACATGTGATTTCAGCGAGACGGTGCCACAAGCCACACACCAGGCGAAACAATGGCCCAATTGATACACGAGTTCGTTGAACAGTTTATTTCATGTTTGAGGACGGTCAATTGGTCGCCTAGATCGTGGGATTTATCGGCTTTACACTATTTTTTGTGGGGTTATGTCAAAGCTTATGTATATAGGGACAATCCCGCAACGATTAACGCACTAAAAGTAGACTTGGGTCGAACTCGTTCACTAGTTCATTTTTGCCACAAACCAATGATCAAACCCATGTAATTTAAATGGGTTTGATCATTGGTTTGTGGCAAAAATGAACTAGTGAACGAGTTCGACCCAAGTCTAACTAAAAGACAATATTGAAGAATATATTCGCGAGATAACGGGCGATATGTTGGAGACAGTATGCAAAAATTGGACCCAGCATATGAACCATATCAGACGTAGCCGTGGTCATTATTTGGATGAAATCATCTTTAAACATTGAGTTGTATAGATCATTCTACCGAATGAAAGATCTCCTACGTTTCTCCAAATTTTCAGTGCAATTATGAATAAAATTCCGCGAAAAATTTCTCCTTTTTCCAATTAGAATTTTTTGTTTTTCCTATTACTTGTCATTAGTGGGAATTATTCCCCAGGAAAAATTTCTCATGAAATTTTATTCATACTTGCCCTCTTTATGTGCTTTTTTTTTAATCACATCCGAAAGCTCTTAAAAAATCTCCCCTTAAATTTTACAATCTCGAGTTGGTATCATTTTTAAAGCAGCCCATAAAAATAGAAATGTCTAGAAAAACCAAAGTATTTCCGATAAACTTTGATGGCAAAAATAGTGAGAAGATGCATATTAGGGATGTAACGATAAGCCGTTTTGCCGATCCGATACCGATATTCAGAAATAAATATCGCCGACACCGGTTCCGATACCGATACACATATTGAAATTGAATTCAAGTTAAAATTAATAAAAATCAAGTAGAGTAATTCTTGTATTATACAAAATTACAGTGTAAGATTTTATGAATATTTAAAATTGATATTTGAATTCATTCTGAAATGAACAAAAAACAAATAATTTTTTTTAACAAAATACATATATGGGTATTTTTCCAGGAAAGTCTACTTTTTGTCACGTTCGACACCAAGCAAATATGCTTGTTTTTTTTCAAAGAAAGCGAAACTTTTTTACTTCTTTATACATTTGTGTAGGGCGTCAGCAGCTCTACGTTAGGTAAAATTTTATGAAAAATTTAGTCACATTGTTCAGAAATACAAGTTTATTTGCTTTCGGTCAAACGTGACAAAAAATTTTAATTTTTCGGAGAAATGCCCATATGTACATGATTTAGCATTGAGAAAACATGTCACAACTATGGTGCAAAGAAGCAAATAGAAGCAATTTAATTTTTCTGTTCTGACTTTATGTTCTGCTTTTAATATGTTATTTCTATTAGTTGTTGTGCAAAAAAAATCGTTGCTAATTGAATTGTTAGATCAAAACAGCTCTAAAAATTTAAGAAGTATCGTCGTATCGACAATAAAATACCGATACATCGTCAAATCAGAAGTATCGGCGATATATCGGAATCGGTATTCGTTACCTCCCTAATGAATATTGTTAAATCTATTTCCCAGAATTAAGGCAATCATGAATAAAATTTCGCGAGAAATTTTTCCCGGGGAACAATTTCAAACAATAGCAAGTAATAGGGAAAACAAAAAACTCTAATTGAAAAAGGTAGAAATTTCTCAGGGAATCTTATGCATGATTGTCCTGATAATGTTCCAATTAAGAGCAGGGACAATCGTCAGCTTTCTTGAGCTTGCAAACCATCTGCTATTCAAATCACAAAAAAACTATGATATATGCTGTCTTCGTAAGCTTTCCACGTATTTTCAAGCATTCCCAGTATACCAAATGCCGTGAGAAAAATAATATAATAAGCTTACTAACGTTAGCCTCAAGCTTGAAAAAGTATTATAAATACATTGAAAAATGCTTTCGTAATAATTGTAGAAAAATCAAAACGGAACCCTCGTGATAATATTATATGTGTATTATTACTATAACATATCGTCACCTTAAATGCAAACGGACGTAACTACACAAAAATTCGAAATTGAGCTTTTGATTGATTATGGTTCATTTTATCAAACTACATGTTCACTAAAAAATTTAGACGTCTGCGAAAAAATGACGACTTTATTAAAGAAATGCATCTATTTTTTATTGCAAGGAACGTAACTAACATAAAAGCTTAAATATATATAAAAAGGAAATAAATGTTTAAAAAAAATATATGTATGTATGTATCCATACCACAAGTAAATTTCGAAGAAAATTTTCAAGAACACTTTATTATTATTGATTTGAATTGTTTTTCGTTCCTCCTGTAAAAAATATAAAAGTGTAGTTACGTCCGTTTGCATTTAAGGTGACGATATGTAAGTGTGTGTTCTTATTTTATTGTTTAACTTACAGGGCCCAGCTAACCAAAACATTCGTAAATAATATCGCATTCGAATGTTGCGTAAACATTTCTTGGACAAAAAACACTCGAGAACGACTATCGTAAACGGAAGGAAAAAAAATTGCGGCTATAGCTCACTCATCGCTCAGTTTGTGGCAGCAAATCTTTCGATTTAGGGGATTTGTACCCAAATTGGGGATTTTTTCTCGATTGGGGATAAAATTTTCGTGTTGGGGATCTGGGGATTTGTTGGGGATGATAACCAAATTTTAGGGGATTTCTTTTTATAAATGATGGTAACAAGAATGATTTTTGAGCTAAGAAATATGCGTCTGGCAAGTCTAAAAATGTGTCTTATTACCTCTGCACTAACAGGCTGGCACACATCCACTCGACTACTGTCACACATTCCAAAAACTATCGATAGAAGTTCGAAGCTTTAGCGAACATTAGATTTTTTCTAGATTTGCCAGCAAATATCGAACAATTTTGTTTCGAAATTTCTTCGCTTTAGTGAGCATTCGTCAAGTGGGTTGTGAAAAATGCCTTTAAATTAATTAAAAATTTAACAAATTTTTAATAAAAAAATAATTAAGAAAAAAAATTAAAAAAAATATATTTCTTGGCAAAACAAACAGGAAATGATGACAAAAATGCTGATGCTTAAGATACTACGGTCCACAGACTTCTAATAAAAATGTTCAGCATTCACTCCATATCTTTCTTGTCTTAACCCTTTATGCAGATATGCAACAAAGCATTCCCATCCTCATAAAAACCATTAAGGACAGGCAATTGTTAATTTTATTTTAATGTAATAACTTTGGTGCAATATCTAATTTTAAAAAGTAAAATTCGGTTTTAATAAAAAATTTTATCTGTTACATCTCACAACAGATTTAAAGTAAAGGTAGAATTAGTAAAATCGTGTAAATGCGTGTCAGCTGACAAAAATCGTACCATATGCAATACATGTTACTAGTTGTAAAATATTATGTGGCAGCACTTCTGACGTAGAAATCTACGGAAAACAGATTTTTCTGTAGCGAATGTCAAAAAAGCCGCATTCAAAGACAGACAAAAATAATGTGCTGTGCAAACTGTTTCATTTTCTATAACTTGTACAAAAAGCTGAACGATACCGGCAAGTTGTAAAGTAGAACGATACGATTTTACTAAAAGCTCAGTTACCCGACTGTAATGTAAAGTAACTGCAACGTTGGAAACAGCTGATCGATAATTTTATATGAAAAGTAGGTTACGTTACATTATATCTCTATAACCATTTGCACTACTTTTCACATAACAATATCAATCAGCTGTTTCCTACTGTTGCAGTTACTTTACGTTACAGTCGGGTAACTGAGCTTTAATTCTAGCTTAACCCTACGATTTTATTTAATCACTGTTACCGTAGTGCAATTTTTTTTAAACTTATTTTGCCCGCGTTGTAGTTCAATAAATTTTGTCAGTGTCCAAGTGAATTATTGTCTTTGTTATTAGAATATTATCAGCAAAATTATTTTTAGTTTGGACTTTTATTGCCAAGATATCTGACATTATTTCCACTTAATTCTTTAACCTTTTTCACGTCAATAAAAGAAATTTCAAAAAAATCCTAGAACAAAATTTTTTACTTGTGCTACGAGCTCCTAGAATTTGTGGAAAAAAATTATTTTCTCGATGATGCCTCATAAAGGGTTAATTATTTCGCGCTATAAATAGAATTATCTTTAATTGAAATATTTAATTATTTTTAGATAAAATAGTGACGACAATAAGAAAAACGTGCATTATTTTGGATGAATAAAAATAATTATTTCTTGGCAAATTAATTTCGTTGAGAAATCTGTTATTAGGTTAAGGCGAAATTGTGTTAAATTAAAATATAAAAAGCTGGTTCCGAAAAGACTTTGGGTTTTGACGGTTTGTCTAGAATCAACATATTTTATTTTGATAGACGCATCTGTACTCGTCGGCGTCAATCACGCAGAATCACACAGTGGCATTAAGGTATCCCATAAAGTCGTCTAAGTTTTAGTTAATTTTTATCTTGTTAAATTCTTGCCATCTTTTTTTTTAGGGTTTCGTGGACCAAAGGTGAAAAGGAAGCCTATTGTTTTCCCTACGATATCCGTCTGTCTGTCTGTCCGTCTGTCCGTCACAGGCTGTTTTCTCGAGAACCGTAAGAGCTGCGGAGCTCAAATTTTGACAGAATATGTAGAACTTTGGCAAAAATATATGAACGTTAAAAATTAAAGGGTGTTCCAAAACGAGCAATGAAAAATTTTCAAATTCCATACCATTATACAGGGTGTTTTTTTTTGAGGTATAGAACTTCGAATTGAAATAAAACACAAGAAAATCGTTTTAATGTCCATCAATTTGGCTTTATTGGAAGGATAATTTTATGCCATTAATGTTTAAATATGATTATGGGCATGAGGCCGCCGCGGCTGGCTTGAATAAAGCCAATTCTAGAGGTCCAATTTTCAACCACTTTTTCGAGCATATGGGGCCGTATGTTGGCAATAACGCCACGAATGTTGGCTTCCAAGTCCCCTAACGTTTCTGGTTTGTTGGCGTAGACGAGCGACTTCACATATCCCCAAAGAAAATAATCCAATGGTGTCAAATCACACGATCTTGGTGGCCAATTGACAGGTCCATTCCGCGAAATTATGCGCTCATCGAATGTTTCGTTCAATAAATCGATTGTGACGTGCGTTGTGTGGCATGTAGCGCCGTCTTGTTGGAACCACAACTCATCCACATTCAAAATCTTCAAAATCTGCCATAAAGTTGATGGACAAAGCTCCAATTGCTGTGCACGGTGGCGAATCGATTCATTCGGGTCCTCTTCAACACTTTGCTCTACAGCGGCAATTCTTTCTTCGGTGCGCACTGTTCGACGTCTCTGCGGATGCGTATTATCACATAGAGTAAACGTAGTGCGAAAACGATCCATGGTTAACCGAATTAATTGCTCTGATGGACGATTAAAGTTCTATACCTCAATAAAAAAACACCCATTATATATATAGACACTTGAAATTTGCAAAGTTAGATTATTTTATACAATCTACAACAATTATCACTAAAATTTCAAAAAATCTAGATTAATTTTGACAACTTGCTGTGTCTTGGAAAAAGAGGCAAACTCTTGAAATTTTCAAAAACGCTAAATCCAAAAAATACCAAAATTAAAAAAATCATTAAACCGAAAGAATCGCCAAAAACCGAAAAAATCGCCAAAGCGAAAAAAAGCGCCAAGTTAAGAAAATCGCTAAAACTAAAATAAATCGGCAAAACCAAAAAAAAAATCAAAAAACGCACCAAACGCCCAAAACTAAAAAAAAAAATCCAAAACCAAAAAAAAACGCTAAAACTAAAAAAAACGAAAAAAAATCAAAGCTGTATATTATATAGCCTAAAGTTTGCATAATATTACATAAGTAGTGTCCGTACGGAACCCTTGGGGTGCGATTAAAAATCACACTTAACCAAATTTATTTATTAATATTTTAAAAATATTGATATTATTATTCATTTTTTTTTTGTTCAAACATTTGTTTAGCCATAAATTTCGATCACTACACACAATTTTTGTTCATATTTTTTATGTTTTGTGTTTTTCTGCCCCATGAACAAAAAACGTTTAGCAACAAGAATATAAAAATAAATATAAATGTTATTTTACATTGACCATGACCATTTTTGTTCTACTTTAAAGGAAAATTTATGACTGAATACAGACTAAATTAACAATTGCTTTTTGCCATATGAGAACAACATGAACAATTTTATTGGCCACCCATCGGAAATGAAGTTCAATGATGCCTGAAACAAAATAAAAACACACTTGCAGTTTTTTTTTTCAATGTATTTTTAAACATTTAATAGAAACAAGACATTAAAACTCGTAAATTGTGTTGTTTTTGCTAAAAATAAGAAATAGAATTAAAAAAAGCAACTATTTATGGAACTAAAATGGGTAGAGCAGCAATTCAGTTTTACAATTTTCTTACACCATAGATATTAATGGAAAAGTTTGTATTTTTCAATTAGGAAAAGGAAGGCATGCAAATTCCAAAGGAGTGGGAGTGACATGATAAATTAGAAAGTAAAACTGAAATTGAGGTCATGTGCTAAATAAATGATAAATATCAAGTATCTTTTAATTTTTTTGTTTGCGAAAACGGAAAGTAATTATATTAATCAGGGATCGAATTGTCACATCCGTGAACGTACAACTCGTCACGTAAAAATACCATTTTCGGATTATGACATACGTGTTCGTACTGAAATCCCATTCATCTTATACTTAATTTATTTTGGTACGATTGTCGATACGATCACGGATGTGGCCAAGTCTGTCACAGGAATCAAATTCGATCGAAATTGATTGCAGTTCCGTAATTAGATTAGATTATCTACTCGAAATGAAACCACTTTAAATTTAGTGATCGAAATTATTATTTTTTGTAGGAGAAACTACAAAAAAAAATTTAAATAACTTTATTTCAATGAAGTAAAATGTTTTTCAAACATATAAGAGATTTTCTCAAGTCTTAAGGAAAATATACAGAATCATAAAAATTGGAATATTCAATTCAGCGCCACATTTTTTTTTCTGTGGAAATCACTTTTTTCTTTAACAAAATTTTTTAAAAAGTTTTCATCGTGGCATCGTGAAACAAAATCAAAATAAAATGTCTTCCATAACTTTTCGGCAGCACCACGGATGGAAATCATGGTACAATTGTACTTTTTATGGTACATTTTTGACCTAGTTGGTACCGTGGTACTACCGCGAGTTATATGGTACAATTTAAAATGCCATTGTTTCACTATATGGTAGGACTAATTTTGCTTATGTTGTCTCTAATTTTTTTGTGTGTGTTTTATTTTAGACGGTCAGCTTCTCTGTTTTTGTTGCAATCCTGTTGTCAAGGCAAATTCACGTACCAGGTGGTGTCAAGTCAGCAACAAAAAAATCTGTCTAGTACTTTAACTGTACCTGTTAACTTGACACCACCTCGTACACGAACTCACCTTGGCTGTGGTTATATTTATTTTTTTTAACTACATGTCGCTCCTTTACTTCAATAGTGTGTTTTAGGTTTTATCACGCATTTTTTATGCCCCTAACTTAGATTTTATAGTGCATGAAAATAACAGGCCTGTTAATAACCCAAATTTGTAAAATAACCGATCTCTAACAAGTAGTGTTTTTCATACGGGATTTCCCGGGATCCCGCACATTTTCCGGGAAAGAAATCCCGGGAAATTTGTGCGGGAATTCCCGGGATTTTTTGATATTGTTATGGCAACTTAATTTGTATGTACACATTCCTTGATGAGTGTCATTATTCACTTTATTAATGCGATGGTGCAATAATAAGATGATGGCAATATCACAATAGCTAAAGCCTTACAACAACTAAGGCCGAGTTTACATCTGGTACACATGCATTCTGAGACTTAAATGCATTTATTTGGAAAAAGCAGAACGCGACTATCAAAATTTAATTCTACAACAATTTATAAAAGTAAAAAACAGAAATGAGCAAGGAAATAAAAGCAAATTACAAATAATTACAGATTCTCTTTGGTAAATAGTACGGTTAACAGCATTAACAGCTTATTCTGTACTAAAGTCCTATTTCCAAAGAAATAGCCCTTATGCAAAAACGATTGTTAAGGTTAAAGCATGCGTTAAAACTGGTTTTGCCATACAAAATTCGTTTGTTAAACCAATTTTAAGTTTAACAATGATTTTTTCTATTACTATTATATAAAGAACGGAAACGGTATTATTTTTTGAATAATGTGTGTATAAAACGTTAATATTTAATCGATCTTATGAATTATAATTTGTTTTTGTTGAAATAAATTAAATTTAAAAATATTTTGTATTGTTTTGTACTGGGCGGGAATTCCCGGGATTTCCCGGGAAACCGAAAAATCTTTCCCGCTTTCCCGGGAAATGAAAAAGTCCGGGAAAAGAAAAACTCTACTAACAAGTCTTATCTACGAATGTACCCTTATGAATGTAATATTTAATATTTTTTTATGTTATTTTTTATTTTTTATACTGAATTTTTATACACAGTTTTATTAAGTTTCTGTTTTTTATTGTTTACTTCTGAATTTTTACACATCTTTTTACGTTTCCGTAATATATATTAAAAAAATGGTACCGTCATGGTCCAAAATTGGTTGGTACAAGATCCACGAAGTCATTTTCCTTCCCTGGGCAGCACTGCAGTTGTTGCAATTCCAAGCATTCCGCGTATTATTTTTTTTTTCTTTTCACCTTTGGTGTACGGAACCCTATTTCCACATAATATAAATTTTCACAGAAAATGTAAAACGTTGGCCGCTTCAACAACAAATGTATGATAGTTAAAAATTTAAAGGGTGCTCTAAAGCGAGCAACGAAAAATGTTGAAATCCTATTGTAATATACAGACAATTACATATAGACAATTGAAATTTGTAAAGTTATTGCATTTTTATGCAGATTGCGCCAACTATCACTGAAATTTAAAAAAATCAAAATTAAAGGGTATTCTATCAGTTTATGTAATTTTTACAATGTAAAATTAACACCTTAATGTGTCTTGGAAACCGTAAGAGACAAACTCTTGAAATTTTAAAAAACGCTTAAAAAGCCCAAAATAAAAAACTCGCCAAAACAATAAAATCGCCAAAAAGAAAAAATCGTCAAAACGAAAAAATCGCCAAGAACCAAAAAAAAATGACAAAACAAAAAAAAACGCTAAAGCTAAAAAATCGCCAAGAACCAAAACAATCGCCAAAAACGAAAACACACAAAAACTAAAATAAAAGTCAAAACTAAGAAGAAGTGCCAAGCAATTAAGAAGAGCGAAAGTGCTTCACTTCAGTTTTTTGCTCGATTAAATGACTGCCGCCAACGCGTGCCACATGGACACATGGTTTCGATAAACCACTAAATATAAACTTTTCTTTCGAGTCAAATAAGTATACCGAAAAAATTCAAAGCATTTTGGAAACAGAAGCAGTTTTCAATAATACTCGTATCTTTATCCAGAAAATAAATTTAATGTGAAGGCAAAGAAAATTCTCTCAAAGAAAATATGTATATGCAATATTTTATTTTCACTAAATACTATGAGTTGCCCACAACTCCCGTAGGTACAGTCGACTGTCGATAATTTGAAATTCAAGGGAGCAGAAAAAAATTTAAAATAATGGACAGCTTAGAGCCGACAAAATTCAAATCATATCAAGGGGTCCATATTACATATGTAGATCTTTTTTTTTATATTATAGAGAGATTCAAATTATCAAGACTCGACTGTATGTGGTAATTTTGAAACATAAATTAGAATAAAATAAAACTTTTAAAAACAAGACAAGGTCACATAAAACATTTACAAATTCCCATCGTGGAAAAAAAATTTGTTAAAAATGTGTATGGGGGTCTCAGTGCCAAAGCGACATAAATTAAATAAACACATTTAAGAGATGCCTAATGGAATGTAGAACGTAAATTTAATTTATTTTATTTTTTGGCCATCTGCATTTTTTTATGTCAACTGTAAAATAGCAACGGAGGACGACATGTCTGACCAGCAGTGCAGTTTAAGAAAATTGGCATTTAAAGCAAAACCAATAGAAAACAAAGTTTATATTTTTGAAATGGCAAACATTTGGTATTTTTGTAAAATTTTAGTAAAATTTCAGAAGGAAGTTTGAATTCTTTTTTCAAGTAAGTCTTTAATTTACGAGAATCCGAAAAAAAATTATTTTCTTTTATTTAATTTATATATTTTTTTTTTTAAGGAAAATAAAAAATCACATCAAATTTCATTAGAAAATTTCTATGGCCGGTTTATTTGTTGACAAAACTATTGGTTGCTTTTATTAAAAAGAAGAATTAAGCAAATAATTTAAACAGATGGCGTCAAAATTAAAGATCTAAAATTCTTTTGCTTGCTACAAGTAAACAGGTACATACATACATATTTACACAAGTAAACATTTGTCGATAGTGTAATTTGCTGAGATGCGGGCTAGAACGCGGTTTGAGTAAATGGGCTTGAAGGCCAACTTTGAGAGGCGGACGCACCCCCCTAAAACACAACTTATCGCTATGAAAGTTTTTTGGTATTTTTTACATAAAACTGAACCGATTTGAGGGGAGAGAATATGAGAAACCAAAAAAAAAATTCTCCATACATCTAACGGCCACTCTAATGTACATACATACATACGAGTATGTACATCTGACCCACGGATGGAAATCATGGTACAATTGTACTTTTTATTGTACATTTTTGACCTCGTTGGTACCGTGGTACTAACGCGAGTTACTTGGTACAATTTAAAAATGCCAATGTTGTCTTAAATTTTTCTGTGTGTGTTTTATTTTAGACTGTCAGCTTCTCTGATTTTGTTGCAATGCTGTTGTCAAGGCAAATTCATGTACCAAGTGGTGTCAACTCTGCAAAAAGTCTAGTCTTTAACTGTACCTGTTAACTTGGCAGCACCTGAACTTGACAGTACATGAACTCACTCGCCTTGGCTGTGGTTATATTTATTTTTGTTAACTACATATCGCTCCTTTACTTCAATGGTGTGTTTTAGGTTTTATCGCACATTTCTTATGCCCGTAACTTAGATTTTATAGCGCATGAAAATAACAGGCCTGTTAATAAGCAAAATTTGTAAAATAAACGATCTCTAACAAGTCTAATCTACGAATGTACCCTTATGAATGTAATATTTAATATTTTTTATGTTAGTTTTTATTCAGAATTTTTATACACATTTTTGTTCAGTTTCTGTTTTTTATTGTTTACTTCTGAATTTTTAAAAAATTTTTTACGTTTCCGTTCTTATTAATAAATATTTAAAAAAAAATGGTACCGTCATGGTCCAAAAAGTACATTTTGTTTTCACAGTTGGTACAAAATCCAAGAAGTCATTTTCCTTCCCTGATCTAACCTGCCCAAAGTGCCGAGCATCAATCGGCTTTTTATGAAAACTAGATTACACCACACGAACGACACAACCGTCCGCGTTCTAGATGTTAAATGTACACACGCAACCATAATTAAAGGGCCACTCAGACTATTATACATGTATAAAGAAATCATCACACTTTACGAAAAATGAGTCTAAGGACATTTGTTTCGACTATCAAAAAATCTAACGTAAATTGACATTTTATGTTCAGACCATCACACTTCATATTACATTAAAAACACAAGTAATGGGTGTTTTTTATTGAGGTATAGAACTTTAAGTTGGCATCACTTTTTTAACTGGCGGCCATTTTGTCAGCTGTCAAGTGATTAATATTTAGTTTGGTTTGCCATTTCATCATGAACAGGTTGACAAAAGAAGTTTACCGCAAGCTCCGTCCATTTTATGGTCGACATAATCGTCCATCAGAGCAATTAATTCGGTTAACCATGGATCGTTTTCGCACTACGTTTACTCTATGTGATAATACGCATCCGCAGAGACGTCGAACAGTGCGCACCGAAGAAACAATTGCCGCTGTAGAGCAAAGTGTTGAAGAGGACCCGAATGAATCGATTCGCCACCGTGCACAGCAATTGGAGCTTTGTCCATCAACTTTATGGAAGATTTTGCGCAAAAAATATGTGGATGAGTTGTGGTTCCAACAAGACGGCGCTACATGCCACACAGCGCACGTCACAATCGATTTATTGAAGGAAACATTCGATGAGCGCATAATTTCGCGGAATGGACCTGTCAATTGGCCACCAAGATCGTGTGATTTGACACCATTGGATTATTTTCTTTGGGGATATGTGAAGTCGCTCGTCTACGCCAACAAACCAGAAACGTTAGGGGACTTAGAAGCCAACATTCGTGGCGTTATTGCCAACATACGGCCCCATATGCTCGAAAAAGTGGTTGAAAATTGGACCTGTAGAATTGGCTTTATTCGAGCCAGCCGCGGCGGCCACATGCCCGAAATCATATTTAAACATTAATGGCATAAAATTATCCTTCCAATAAAGCCAAATTGATGGACATTAAAACGATTTTCTTGTGTTTTATTTCAATTCGAAGTTCTATACCTCTAAAAAATACCCTGTATAAAGCAAACAGCTGTTTGAGGATTGCCATGCCTACATTAATGTTCGACTTCCAGCGGTATAGCAATTTCATGTACGCTGTGGTCGCGCCGGCCTTTGAAAATAGACGGCGGTTAAAGTAGTAGTTGATTTATTTAATATAAATAAAAAGAAAATACGATAGTTTCGTTAACTTTCAGACATACCTTACATGAAAAATTATTCAATACGATAAGCATATTGAATATTTATATCCGGTCTAAGACAAAGACATACATATACCATAAACGACGGCACGGCATCGGCGTCGAAACAGACGACTTGTTAGTTTGGATTTTGTAATAATGCAACTCTGATCAGATGAAAAGTATTATCGTTTATAAAATTTTCAAAAAATGGTCAAGTATTATGGGATGTCAAATTTTTATCGTATTATTTACCATTCGTTATGACATTTTGCATTCACAATATCGCACTTGCACGTATTATTTGAATTTTTGACATGCATTAATACAAAGTATAATAGTCTGAGTGGCCCTTAAATGATACATGAAGTTAAAAAAAAGAAAACAAATCCCTTTAACTAAGCTAATTCAATTTATTGAACTCTCTTACAATAAGGAAGAAGAGAGAAACAAATTTTAAAAGTCAAAGAAAATACTACAAACACGCACATGTTCTGTTTATCGTATAAGTATAAGCTAAGAAATGCGTGTGCTATGTTTGCATGTAGTAGCAGCAATTTTAAACGCTTATAGCTCCCAAAATACTGAACCGATTTCAATAAAATATAGATTGTGCACATCTGTGCAGCAAATCCTTTAAAATCATATAAATCTTTCCAAAATCGGTGCAGTAATTCCGGCGTACAATGGATTACAAAAAACCTGTTTGCTTATTAATTATATAGAATCTATTATAGATTATATACGCAAATACATTTTTCTCGTGTTTCTCTCGGTGGTCAGCTCTGATGTACATATCCATGTATGTATGTGTGCATCATAAAATAATCAAATTCGTCAAACTTATTTCGAACACTAGTTCGAATAGTTAAAAACAATGACGCGTACTCATAGTCAAAACAAAGTATACTTTAAGAAGTTAAAACCAGTATTACCATACAAAATACTGGTTTTAATTTCTTAAAGTGTACTTTGTTTTGAATATGATTACGCGCCAATGTATCAAAGAAAACATTTACTACGTTTATATGCGCACTATTTGCAAATTAAATTATTTGCAAATAAATTAACTCACTGTCTATACGGCATAGCAAAAGTACACAAACTTGGTAGCACTTCTATAGAAAGTTTACTTATGTTGACAAAAAAATGGTGTAAATGCACAAAATATCAAATAATTATTTGTTTTAATTGTTATTATTTGCTTCTATCAATGGTTTTTGTTGCAATATTTGTCCATTTATTGTTTTTGTTATCAAACATTTGTAAGTGTGGCAACCTTAAGCAATTTATTTGCAAATAGTGCGTTAATCGTGAATAGTTTTCTGAATTAGTAAATCGTAATAAAGAGAATAATATGGCAACAATTTACAGTTTTATTTGCAAATAAGCCCTGCGTATAAACGTAGTAATTAATATTTAATATCTTGTGAATTTTTGATTTCGTGTGATATCAAAATGTTTCAGAATTTAGAACACACATGTACAGTGAATCAATAAAGTTTAAGCACACCTTGTAGTTTTGTTTACAAGTAATTGTTATATCATATTTCTAGTGACGCTTAAATAAGAAAATAATATGTAATGAAATTCTTTAGTTAAAACTAAATTTATTATTAATATATAAAACCGGAGATAATACATTGCATGTATGTATATAAAACATCTAAAAACGCTTTAAAGTCATTTATGCTGAAACTCATAATTCCCAAAATATTAAAACAAGTTTGAAACAACATACTGTTAATTGCGCTTTTATTTTTTTTTTATTATTAGTACAAAATTGCAGGTTCATTAGTGCTAATACGAGTGTATATACATATATTTTTGACAAACTTAACCCTTGAGACGACTACTAGGACACATATGCGCCAATTTTTTGCTACCTATATACACTTTTCAATCAAATAAATAGTTACATTTTTGTCTTCAGCTATACTGATTGGAAGTGGGTTTCAAATATTAAAAAGTAAACATGTGATACTCCAACTGAGTTCGAAGTATTATTTTGGGATTTTATTTAGAGCTATGCTATTTATGACACGACATAGGACGTGATTTTCGTAACAAAAATAATCGACACTATTGTAGTTATAAATTTATTTTTGTTTTGATTTCTTTGTACTTGAAACCAGAGTAAAATAAAATACCCAATGGCTAGGGTTTGGGAAACGGGAATTCCCGGGCGGGAAATCCCGGGAAATGTCTGTCTAATATTCCCGGGAAACTCTTGAGATTTTCCCGGGAAAACGGGAAATTAAAAGTGCATGTTATTTCATAAATATATAGAATTTATAATACAATTTTACTTTAATATAAAAACTTATTATTTTTTTATATATTACAAAAGTTCGTTTGAATGATTGTATGACTAAATTTACACGAACGTTGACACGTTTTTCATTGTCTGTTTACACTTACTTACTTACATATACCTTGTTCGAAGGAAATTTTTTAATCTTAAAATTTAAATTGAGTTTTTGTTTTAAATGTAACTGTAAGAAATAAAGAATTCTTTCGACTCCGATAAACAAGAAGTAAAATGTCCATGTTTTTTTAATATAAAATAAAAATGTGAGCTATTCAAATCTAGTCTGAAATTTCATAAAAATTCCATTAAATTGAGGTCATACCATATCTCCTAAAAAAGTGGACTAAATTGTATAAGTATCAATGATTGCAATGATATAATCGTTTCCTAAAGTAAATAATTCGATGCTAAGCGAACTTGAAGTGATTTTTCGCCGAATTAGTGAACAAATTTTGAAAAGTGTAGTGAAAATTTTAAGCTGTAAGAACTCTGAGTTGACGAAACTTAAATTGATTACAAGTAGACGGTATTATGGAAACCCTGCAGAAAATATTTTAGGAGAAATAAAATGAAAGACACTTAGACATACTGTGGCTGAGGGTATTCAAAATTCGGCGCAGCGCAGTATGGTACTGTAACCTGCTTGTACTTAACGATAAGAAACCGCCTGGAACTTTTTCAAAAAGAATGAGAAACAAGCAAGTCAAATTCTTATTAAAATGAAGGTAGGTCTTATTAGAAAATTGTCTACTAATTGTGGTAACAGTCGTCAATTGGTTTTTATATGATCTTTTGCTGTGTAATAACTTTATTCCATTTGCTTAAATTCAATTAAAAATTCTTAAAAATTTGTCTTAGAACTGCTTTTTTATTAACTTTTATTTCAAAAGAATGCTTACATTAATAAAACAATCGAAATTTCACCAACTTTCATTTAATAAATGTATTTAATTTAGAAAATTAGCTTTTCCCGGGAATCCCGGGAATTCCCGGGAACTTGATTTTTTAATTCCCGTTTCCCGGGAAGTGCAAAAGTCCGGGAAATCCCAAACCCTACCAATGGCTACTAAACAGCTTGAAAAAATGTATATGCCTCATTTAACACCAGAAGGAGCTGCAAACTGCATTACTAAGACAACATGCTAAAAGTAGAGTTGTACAAAAATTAAAAATTTTAAAAACCCCCGATATATCTAGAAAAGATGTGAGGTCTTCTAAACGACTGAACCGATTTTCTTCAAACATAGTTAAGAACCTTCTCGATCAAGTCACCTTTCAAACAGAAAAAAAAATAAATCAAAATCGGTCCAGCCGTTTGGGCTCTACGTGGACACGGACAGACACACTGATACACAGACACACAGATACACAGACACACACTACAAGCTTATAACACCCCTTTTTTTTGGTCTGGGGTTAAAAACAAACGAAACAAATTGTTTGATTTTGTTTTGTTTCGTTCTTTGAAGCAGCGATGCCAACTTGAAGACTCAAAACGCCAAATTTTTAGCGTTAGTGCCAAACTACTAAAAAGCACTAAGTAGTGCTTTAAGAAATTTCGTATACCTATTTCATCAAATTATTTTGATAAAACCTGGCGTATTTATTTCTTCAGTGTGAAGGATACCCTTTTTGGCTGGAACATCACATTAAAATATTACACATTATTAAACATCACTCGTTATTAAACATCAATAAAGCTCAATTTGCTTTTGTATCGTTTTTGCACATGAGCACAAACCAGAGATCGGCTGTAAACCGGCTAACACTTGCCGCCGGACACAAACAATACATTAATTTAATCGTACGCCTCTAGAAAAGAAAATAATGGGAAATAAATGGAAACGTTTTGAAATATTTGTGGCGAATTTGACATCATCATCATATAATATAATTGTATTATTGTTACTGTTATTTAACAGATTAGGTTTGTTTTATATAAGTAGCTAAGAAGCATAGCTATAACCAGGTGTCCTCAGACACCTCTGATCGTTTTTTTATAAAGAGAAGTAATGATCAGGCAATGAATGGCTACTACTACTACTAATAAGTGTTACCTTCTTTAGGAAAGGGATATTATAGAGAAGAAAGGTGGTGAAGTAAGTAAAAAGCTAATTTTTTTTATCCGTACTACCCATGGTAATTTTGAGCTTTTGTTGCAAAATCTTTCAAGAAATTATATATACCATGATCAAAACAATTCACGTACATATTCCATTTTTATATAAGGCTGATGAATTTTGCATTAACTGACACCACACACACAGTGGGTCAGGTGAAGAACGCAGATGATGAAGGTCCGAAAACAGCATGTTGTTACGTTCTGCTAGTGTTTGCCAGAATATTTGCAATTGTTTTGTGTTATTTGTCCTTTAAATAATTATGACATTTAATTTGACGTTTTTTTGGACTAATTAAACCAAACAAAAAAAATAAAATAAGTTCGAACAAGAATTAACTTAATTACATTTCAGTGTTGATGAATCAAACTTCTTATTTAGTTAATCTAAGCAAGTTTGGTTGTTAATTTACTGGCAAATAAAAAAAATACAATTAAATTTACTGCTTTTATTTTAGTTATCACACAAATATACACATTGGATAAAAGTAAACGCAAAAAATACGAACGATATTAATAATCATACTAAACAGCTGTATTTTGGGTTTTCGCCGTAACCATGAACAGCTGTCTGCCGGTTAGACATATTTGTTGTTGCATATTTGTCGTTAGCTTTTAGACCATGATACAATAATACAGGTAGCCGCGAATCTACAACAAATGTACAACAAATGAATTATTATTGCTGTTTTGTGATGAAAACTGTCAAAAAACCAAGAGAAAACAATGTACATGTTTGTATTAGTACAGTGTGCGTGTGTTGTTAAAACATAAACAACATTTGGCAGATCACATCACGAAACAAGCAAAACAGCTGGAGCTTCGCGGTTACCTGTATAATTGTATCATGTTTTAAACATTAGTTAAACGAAATATGTATGTTGCAATACGATAAGCATATTAAATATTTACAACAGCGAGGCATCGGCGTCGAAACAGACAACTTGGCAATTTCTTTATTACTTAATTTTAGACTTGGGTAGAACTCGTTCACTAGCTCATTTTGGCCACAAACCTATGATCCAATACATGTAATTTAAATGGGTGTGATCATTGGTTTGTGTCATATATGAACTGGTGAACGAGTTCGATCCAAGTCTACTTCATTTTGTAAAAATGCAACCCTGATCAGATGAAAAGAAAAGTCTTGCTGTTTAGAAAAATTTCAAAAAATTATCAAGTCTTATAGAATGTCAAGATTTTTATCGTATTATTTGCCATTCGTCATGGCATTTGACACGCAAACTGTCACCCTGGCATTTATAACCTTCTGAGCTTTAGTAAGAAAAATTCATTATTAAAATATTAGGCAAACGCTCCCTTGCGGGGCAGGTATATACATATACATATATATATATACATATATTGGTTCCCTTGGAGCATAGGGCTTCTGCGAGGGCAGATGATAAACCTTAATTCATGTGAGACTTATTTGGATTGAGATAAATTGGATGCCAATTGTAATGCATAGCCCTCCTAACAGAAGGCTGCTAAAAAAATTTAAATTTTCTTTATTGATTAGAACAATTTTCATCGACCAGAATGTTTGAATTTATCTTGAATTTTTGTTTTAATTTTCTGAACCACAGAATTTATATTATGACAATTTTTTGGATTAATTTATTTTAACTGCTTCACATTGGTAAGTTTAACCAATTTCCTTGGTTAAAGGAATTTTAATCGTCAAAATTGGTTGGATTTACCAATAATGTTTTTTTTTTTCATTTTATTATACAAAAAATGCGTTATATGTATATGGAATACATACTCCTTTCTTTTTCTAGATTTCACGTAGTTATTGTTTGTTCCGCAAGGGGTTAAACAAACTTCATACAATTTATGAAAACTCTTAAACAGAACAAACAAACTAAGTCAAACCAGTTTGTAAAATTTTGTTAAAAATAAAACAAAATCCTAATATAATTAAATCTTTTTGTACTCTCTCTCTCTCTCTATCTTTGTGGTAATTAAGATATCAATTATTCATAACTGAAATAAAAATCACTTAAAAACACTTCAAAACACTAATTTAAGCATAAAGTTATCGAGTGCTTATTTTAGAGGCGGATATTTTAAAATTGAAATAGCAGCCAGAAAAAAAACTGTAAAATGTGCATAAACGCTAATGTAAATTGTCTATGAAGGAATTAGTTATAATTAGACCGTAAGCCCATAACTTTGAACTGTAAATTTGGTAGACAAAAAACATTCTCGACAATTTAAAGTGATACGAGTACAATGAAGTAAATTTTACTTACTTTCTTCATAAAAGTTTGTTGTTAATAGGAACTTTTCATGTTTTATCACATTATTTGAAAATCATATTAATTGGTTTTCAAAATCAAAATGGCCTATTTCAACTAATCAACTTCTTCGAATTGATAGTTTTATCAATGAATTGCATTTTTTTATTGATCTATAAATTTTACTTATCAGCTAAAAAAAAACTGTCAGACAACAAATTGATTGAAGAAGTCGCAGAGCATCAAAATAAAAACAAACAGAAAAATTAATTGAATAGGAAAATTGAAATAGAACACATTTTAACGCAATAGAAAAGAAGACAAGCGCATTTTTTCTCATTCGGAATATTTTTATAAAACAGTTATGGGGAAAAAATTAATTCTAGCGATTTTATATTGAGCCGGGGCCAATATTATAAATTTCTAGTAAAGTTATTCATAAAAAAAATTATTTATAACAGGTTCATAAAATAGTTTTTCATACAAATTTATTTTATAAAGCCTCTATAAAGCAAAATTATTTTTTTACGAATAAGGCAGCAATTGTTTATTGCAAGTTAACTTTAACCACGAATTTTAAATTAATATGACAAACACTAGCAGAACGGAACAACATGCTGTTTTCAATCGCCGCCACACCCTCAGCATCAGCGTTCTTGTGTTCGATCGAAGTTTAATTTAAAAAGTTTTGATGGATTTAAGCTGGTACGCAGATCTAAAGGACAACGCCTTAACCCTAGGTATACTAAAGGTACGGTAAAAAATGGAGGAGGGAATGTTTTAGTTTGGGGATGCTTTTGTGGCCATATTATCGGACCAATTTATAGAGCAAATGCTATAATGAATGGCTTCGTATATAAAGATATCCTGGAAAATGTAATGCTACCACATGCTGAGGAGGAAATTAAACTTAAGTCGAGGTATCACACGACAACGATCCAAAACACACATCTATGTATATGTGTAAATTTGTGTAAGCAGTAAGATTAACGTTTTCAAATGGCCAGCGCAATCGCCGGATCTCAATCTCATAGAAAATCCACATGATATCATAGATCGTATAATAAATCGCTATAATTGTAAAAATACTCTTTTTGAGTAAATTTATACCCTGATTCTGTTCGACGATGATACAATCTTGTCTATGGACGAAAAAAGCCGCAGTTGTGGTTATTTAAAACAATTATTATTTATTGCCTATGCTAGAAGGTTCGTGTATTTGCTTTATAATTTTGCTCCAAACATTATATCCAACACATATTTTTCATATATTTTTCAAACTATTGTATAATACAGGCAAATCCCGGTATAACGAAATATATAATGTTAGCCCCATTCGTTATACCGAAAAATTATATCGCAAAGTTTTTTTCAAGTGTTATTTTAACTTTTATTACTGTAGACATGATGCAATACAATAAAAAGAATGAGGGCAATTTATTTTTTCAAATAAGCTACCAAATAAAAACTACCGTTAGTTCTTTTTTTGGAAAACTGCTCCTGTAGATTTTGTTTAATGTTTTTTTTTTTGCCGTTCACAATACAGAGCACACCTTTATCAAAACATTCGCTATATAAAGTAGAACTAAATGTTAGAGATATGATGCTAGCAAGTTTTTGTTTTTTATTTTGCGACTTTTTTTTTATCATTCGTTATATCCAGTATAAAATTAGGATAGTATTCGCTATATAAGGTTGTTAATGTAATATATTTCGACGTTCGTTAAAGCGAGATTCGTTATACTGAGATTTGCCTGTACTTTAATTTAATGTTTATGTTTTAAAAACCTGGCAATAATATTTTTATGTTTCATTATCAAAGACAGCAACCGTTTTTGAAGAAAAAAATTTAGAGAATTCAAAAACAAGAACTCAAAAGTATTTTCAAACAAAAACGTCCTAAATCTTCTTACTGAATTAGGGCATTAGTTTATTTTGCCGAGTACACACTATAACATTTTGTGACATGGCAGTAGTGTATACTGGTGGCAACGTTTGTCATTTACAATTTTTTTCGTGTGGCATTGCGTTCCATACAAAAAAACATAATGGGAACGGCGTTGCATACATTTTGAAAATGACACCACAAAATGACAACACAAGAAATGGCAGCTGTGTATCGGCATTAGTTTTATAAATATGTTAATAAAATAATTTGAAATCCAATTAAGTTTACATTTATTATTACAATATATTATATTCACCACAAGTTCGTTCATATGTTTTGTCGCACACTGTACGTAGTAAAATTTAAATTAATCAATAAATTTCGCAGTTAATTAATATATTTATTTATAATAAAAATATGTAAGTACATATCAAACAATAGCAACAACAACAACACAAGCATGTGAAATACAAATAATTTATTAACTTCTTTTCTCTTTATACCCTTTACCAACAAAAATGGTAAAAGGGTATATATAGGTTTGTCATTCCGTTTGTAATTTCTATAATATCAATAAGCGATCCATAAAATATATATATTCTGGATCCTTATGCATAGGGAAGACGAATAAGCGATGTCCGTCTGTCCGTCTGTCCGTCTGTCCGTCTGTCCGTCTGTCTGTACGTGAAATCGGTTTTCCGAAGCTCCCAGAAGAGCTAGAGACTTCGTTCTTGGACTGGTGTGTCAGAAATTTTCCAAAATAGATTGGTATTGAAATTCAGCAAAATCGGGCAGACGATTGCAGAGCTGGAAAACTTAAACTTCATTTTCCCATATAAAAGTAACTCCCGAAAACAAATTTTTATTTTTTTTTAATAAATGTACATATTTTACACTTCAGTACGACTAAAATTGGAATTTTAAATTAAAAAAATACAAAAAAATTAAAACGACGTTTCCAGGGTTGGAAAACTTTAACTTTTTGTGTTATGTAAAATTAACTATGTCTAAAACTATATTAGTATTTTCTCGAGAACCGTAAGAGCTACAGACCTGAAATTTGGACACAGTATGTAGACCTTTGGCCGCTACAACAACAAATACATGATAATTGGAAATTAAAGGGTGTTCCAAAACGAGCAACGAAAAATTTTAAAATCTCATGTAGTATATATACAATTGTATGTATATACACTTGAAATTTGTAAGGTTAGTGTATTTTTATACAGACTACAAAAATTAACACAAAAATTTAAAAAAATTTAAATTAAAGGGTGTTCCATCAGTTAATGCAATTTTGACTATGTAATTTTGACAATTTGCTGTATCTTGGAAACCGTAAGAGCAAAACTCTTGAAATTTTCAAAAACGGTAAAATTGAAAAAATAAAAAATTATAAAATCGCCAAACCGAAAAAAATCGCCAAAAACAAGAAAAAAATCGCCAAAACGAAAAAAAGCACCAAATTAAAAAAAATTCTAGGACTAAAATAAATCCCAAAAAAAAGGGAAAAATTGCTAAAATGAAAACAAAAATCGCCAAAATGAAAGAAAATCGCCAAAATGAAAATCGCCATAATGAAAAAAATCACCAAAACGAAAAAAAACCATAAAAAACAGAAAAAAATCGCCAAAATGAAAAAAATCACCAAAACGAAAAAAACCCTAAAAAACAGAAAAAAATCGTCAAAATGAAAAAAAAAATCGCCAAAACGAAAAAACCCCGAAAACACAGAAAAAAATCGCCAAAATGAAAAAATCGTCAAAAAAAAAGAAAAAACCTAAATAACAGAAAAAAAATCGCCAAAAAGAAAAAAGCACCAAATTAAAAAAAAAATTTCTAAGACTAAAATAAATCGCAAAAAAACGGAAAAATTGCTAAAATGATAAAAAAAATCGCCAAAATTAAAAAAATCACCAAAACGAAAAAAACCCCAAAAAACAGAAAAAAATCGCCAAAATGAAAAAAAGCACTAAATTAAAAGAAAATTTCTAAGACTAAAATAAATCGCAAAAAAAACGAAAAAAATGCTAAAATGAAAAAAAATCGCCAAAATCAAAAATATCGCTAAAACGAAAAAAAAAACCTAAAAAACAGAAAAAAATCGCCAAAATGAAAAAAAATCGCCAAAATAAGAAAAAAAATCGCCAAAACGAAAAAAAAACTAAACAACATAAAAAAATCGCCAAAATGAAAAAAAATCGCCAAAATAAAAAAAAATCGCCAAAATGAAATAAATCACCAAAATGAAAAAAAACATAAAAAAAAGAAAAAAATTGCCAAAATGAAAAAAAATCGCCAAAATGAAAAAAATCACCAAAACGAAAAAAAACAAAAAAATCGTGAAAAAAACCCAAAAAAACAGAAAAAATCGTCAAAATGAGAAAAATCTCCAAAATGAAGAAAAGCCCAACAACAGAAAAAAATCGCCAAAATGAAAAAAAACCTCCAAAAACAGACAAAATCGCCAAAACGAGAAAAAAGCGACAAAACTGAAAAAATCGTTTTAACTGAAAAAAACTTCAAAAAAACAAAAAACCTTCCTTTCGTGCGTGATTCATAGTCGCACTTAACTGATTTTTTTAATATTAAAGGAATTAAATGAAACTAAGTTTTTGCTTATTTCGTGCTTTTTTCACTTAACATATTTTATGTATTTTTTAAAGAACTAGATTGATATCAATAATCAGAAAAATCCAAAATTATGACTCCAGGGTTGGAAAACTTACACTTTTTGTGTTATGTAAAATTAAATAGGTCTAAAAATTTTTTTCTTTTTCTTTATAAATTGAATATATTTTATGCTTCTGAAAGAAAAGTTTGGTGTATGAAATTTGAAAAATGAAAATTATAGCTCCAAAGATGGAAACTTTAAAAAAATTATAAATTTTTTCACAAAACAAATATGTATGTACGTGTCTGTATACTATATATATGTACGTACGTTGGTAAAGGGTATATAAGATTCGGCACAGCCGAATATAGCACTCTTACTTGTTTTTATTTGTCTTAATTGATTTTAGTAATTTACATACTTATATTTTGTTTTTGTTTTTACTTTTATTTTTGTTTTTATTTAATTCTAACACTTTTTTCCAACAAATTTACATTTGTTTATCATACATATGCACGTACACTTGTACATATTTATATATGTATGTATGTATTTACAGTTAACACTTTACACACATACACGTACCTAGTATTTGTGTGTGTTTACATTTGTGTTTGCTTTCTTTCTACTTTTGTTTTGTTTTTTTTACGGTCAATTGTAACGAGTATTGTTTTCATTTGAAACCACAAACAAACACCGAATTACGGGAACTACTAAAGGACCACCGACGCAAAATAAAACACCGAAAGACCGGCCAAAAATATATGTATGTCAAAATATATATTTTTTTTATTTTTCCTCTTAACAGACAGCGAGCGCATTTATTTTAGAAGATGCGAACGATTTTCATCAAACGTAATGCACGACTAAAAACAAACGATTATTTTTATCAAGCGGATCGACTAATGCCATTTATTGTCGTTGTCGTCGCCGCTGTCTTCGTCATCAACGCTGTACACATGTGTATAAATGTGAATATGAATACAATACATGGACGAAAGAAACTTAGATAGCAAATAGATGGATGGATGGGGGCCACCTAAAGATGAGATAGATGTCGTTTTGTGTATGCGATTAGGATGAATGAATAGACAAATAGAATTTTTCTAAAAAAAAATTAAATGCATACTAGCAAAATACAACAAGACAATATTTAGCTGTTGTATTTCAATACAATAAATGCGCTGCGTTAAAATCGATGGCACGAATAAAAAAATTAGAAAAAATTAACCGATAAAAAACGTCTTTTCTAGCCAAATAACCGAACGTGTATGACAACCAAAAACACTCCAAGCGCCGAGACAGTTAAGCTAACAACAACAATAAATGTTAACAACAGCACTCGATATATGTACTTACATATGTACATACATAGATAAATAATTCACAATGACTGTAGCCTGTTGCTAGAGCAACCATTAGCAGAAGAAACAACAAACACAATAAAATAGTGAACAGTGCTGCCACAACCAAAAAATTTTTACAACCAAAATTTGCCTTAAAAGTTACCAAATGAGAAAAAAAATAACCAAATTTCAATATGTAGTATTTTTATTAAATAACATTTAAAATGCATACACTTTGCGCCGTACTACAACAAGAAATCAAGGTACATGAAGCTGACTTGCAAGCAATAGTTCAATGCTCATTTGTAAGGTATATGCCAGTCAACAGCTGATTAATTTTTTGTCGTTTAGTTTTCCGTTTAATTGTTGAATTTTGTTTATCTTCACGCGTTTTGTATTTGACAGCCGAACAGTATTTTTACACAAACAACAACTTGCCTGCATATGCTTTATATAAATTTACTGTGTAAAATCTTTTAATTGAATGTTGCCGCCATTACAAAAGACATGAGATTTCTGTAGTACAGAGTTGCGATCATTTAGTAAAATTAAGAGCTGTTGACAGTGTTGTAAAAGTATTGTAAACAAGTGAGTAGCAATCAAGACGAATTCATAACAGGTGGCTGTACTAGCGGTTTTAGTCACAGCTGTTTTATTTTCAGTTGCCTTGGTAGCAATACTAAAAATTTAAGAACATAAAAGCTTAAACAATTAAAAAGTTAACATAAAAAATACATTCATGTGTATCATTATTTTGGCAAAAAAATAACCAAAATGAGAAAAATATTCACATCTCCACACTAAAGAAAAAAATAACCACTTTTGGTTAGAAATAACCAAAAACGGCAGCCCTGATAGTGAAATGTTTACACACATACATACATACATACATACTCATGCATATTGAGTAAGGAAATGCTTTTAAACATTTTCCGAATGTTGAACAGCAAAATTGGCGGCAACTGAAACATTGAACACAAAAACGACAACAATTTCGTTAATCAAACCCACTGGAAAATTGGAAGAAAAACACGCCAGCGCAAATTCGTTCAGATAGCAAATAGTGTCAGTCTAGCACATTTATTAGAATGGTAGGGAATTATTAATTTCATATCCTCAAAATATTGAAAATATGGGAGATTTTGGAAAACTTATGGAAATTCTCTAAGTGGCCAGTGCAAGTTTGGTAATAAATATACATACATAGCAAAAGTGGTTGAGTTTAAATCCTGAATTTGGATCTCAGGTTAATGAATTATTTATTTTTCAATCAAATAAAAAATACTACAGATTGAATTTCAGGAGGGCAGATCAATAATTACTTCATGTTACAGACATTTCCCTTGTTTAATTAGGAACCGCCTTTCAATGGTTAGGTTAGCTTTGCGGTATATGCACTTTCACTCTGAGACCTTTAGGTCCATTCTGGGGGGTCAACTCTGTAATGCGAAACGTAAGAAAATCAGTTCGAATTTGTATCGTTTTAAATTCTGAGTAAAGAAGGTGGCGTTGGCTGAAGCAGTTAGCACGTTGACTACAAAACCGAAGGTCCTGGGTTCGAGCCCGGTCTCCGACAGTCATTAAAATAACAATACCACGCATTTGTCTGATGCGCATTAGTGTCCTTTATATCAGTTGTTATGGGAAAAGTAGTATCAGCATAAGGCACTGGTCACTAAACTACACCGGCTTCAGTGGATATTAATCCTAGTGTAACATCAAAGCGCCCTCCTTCGTGGGTATTGTGTAACAGAACCAAGGGCGAAGTAAAATAACCAATAAAATGGCTGCTAAAGACATCTTCAAAATTTAATACGCCTCATTGACATCAGAGGCGCTGCTACACTGCATTACTATAAAAGGGTGCAAAAAGCATAATTGTAAGAGAATGAAGCTTTCCTCCACGTCTTCCTTCACCACCTGTCTTCTATCGCCATCCCTTCCCTATCACCCTCTCTTTTCTCGCTATCTTCTCTTCAACTATCAGGCAGCACAAAGGAATCATTGTATTGGACCCAAGTGAGCTGGACTCTAAATTTCACCCTTCCTTACCAGCAGCCTGCTAACCTAACCCAACCTAATTCTGAGTAGACTTCCTGAGTTTCAACAAAACCATTCCCCTTTTCGGAGAAAATACTATAATAGTTCAGATGATTGTTGTCCGTGTTTGAGTCCTCTGATTCTCATGATAAGTGCCTCATGTAATCTATTAGTCAGTCATCTAAACGAGTGGAGTTGTAGCCTCGGGCAATGGCACATATATTCCAATGTTTCTCACTCACCTTCATATTCTCATAGGCTGGCAAATATCCGGCGCACCAATCTCCATCTTTGAAACCTCCGAAAAAACATTTTCAACGAAAATAGCCCTTATTTGAACCAAGTAAAAGTTTGATATACAAGTAACTTTAATTTTTTTTTGTTATTGTAAAACAATTACAGTCATTGGTGGGAACTAAACCACAACCTCTAAAATGATGGACTATTGTACTACCCACTAGACTTCCAGAGAAGCCACCTTATTCCACGTCTATATCTATAGAAGTGTGATCAGACCCATTTAAACATATGCAGTATATGATAATATGATGGATATCAAAAGGAAGAAAGTGCAGCACTTAAATTTTGGAGAAGGTTCAACGAATGTGATGCCTTGGTAGAAGTGTCGCTATGAGAAATACATGCACCACGGCATTGAAGACTATTCTTTATGTACAGACTTTAGACATTCGTATTAGCTACGAAGCAGCTGTTGCCGCAAAACATCTACAAGTGATGGGTGAATCGATCTGACAAGACAACATATCACACCATCAGAACATATGGACGTTACTGCACGTGAGACTAGGCTTATAACTGAATGCGAGACATTGATACCGGAAAGACAATCCTGGGCCAATCGAATCCTAGAACAAACAGCCGTTGGATGACTCGAAGCTAGTGGAAAGATCGAGCCTAGGTTTATTCATAGTAGAACCGGAGACCTAAATGTACTTCCGAATATCTAACCATAATACAGTACTCCAGAAGTTCGTGCGATCACGGAGGTCTTGTGAATACTAGAGCCACAGATGTCAGCATATTTACTGAAAGAAAATCGGCAATTAGAACAGTCACAACCGAGAGAGTAAACGCTAGGACCGTTTTAGATTGCAAGAATATGATTAACGATTATAGGTTCCAGCGCACTGTCAGTGTAATCGGTAATGAGTATGCAAATGTATATTAATGCAAATCCATTCAAGGCAGCGAAATTTTAGTTACTAAATTGGGCAAAGATGGCCCACTGAACAGGATGAAATAGTGATAGTTGGTAATATAATCAAGGTTCTATGGGGCGACTCGGAAGAAGACTAAATAAGGTGACTGTTAAAACTAAACAAGCCCTAACTAGGAAAGTTGACCGGCGTCTTAACGGGACACTCTAGCTTACGAGGGCATTTGCATCGATTTGGAGCCGCAGATAACAATGAATGAAAAGCATGCATGGAGTACATTGGAGCACTTTCTTTGACATTGTCCAGCTTTCACCTAGGATATTAATTGGTTCAAGAAAATTGATAATAGAGTACCGCCATCTATTTATGTATACGGCTGGTTATCAAAGCTGTAATCAAAGTCTTAGTGGCTAAGAAAGTTTAATTTCGAAACGTCCTTCAATGTAATAATGAGATTCACTGGTTAAGGAAATCTCGAGTTATTATGGATTATACATAGAACAGGAAGCTTCACCTCATAGATTTGGGGCTCACAAGCTTGCATGGGACTAATTAAAGGTAAAACATCGGACACTGGCTTTTTCTGCATACAGACGGAATATTGGAAATCTCCACATATTTCATTATCTAAGAAAATCAAATAAGTTTTTTTGATTGATTTGAAGGTCACAGATTGATTGATCAACCCTCGTATCTAAGATTTTATCACACGTCTCACACAAAGAGCTTTTAACGGAAATACAAACATATTTTTTGTCTTCTATGTTGTTTTATCTTAAGGTTTGGAGAAAGTATCATACGAAGGCGTGTTGTTATATTTATGTAGGTATATTAAGGAGAAATTTTCACGAAAACGTACGCATGATATTTGACCCTCTTTAGAGGAACAAAATGACTCAAAGAGAATGGCAACAAATACTACGATTAAACACATACAACAGTTTAAAAAGTTGAAAAAGAAACTGCAAATATTCATAATTCAATTAAATATCTAAGGAAATTTTACAAATAACATTCCTTTCCCAATTTCGAGCAGGGTAAATGTTGGCAACTAGTGGCCTCTTCTTAATAATTATTGGAGAAAGTAAAGCGTGTTTTTGAGATGTATAGAACTGTGAATGATCTAGATTCTATTTGAATGCCTGCGTGGAGTGGGAAGCCACTTAAAGCAACATATTGTACGAGTATTAAGTGTAACCTTTGCAACAAATTTTATCAGGAAGCGAATTGCTGTTATTGGGTAAACATATGAAAGTTGAATGCCAAATAGCACTTCCATACCGAGCAGAGATTATGAAGAGTGAAACTTCGTTTTCACAGAAGATGAAATCTCAAGCGTCACCGATGACGGTAACATGGTGTCGGAAACAGACTGCGGTATTTTCTCAGATGCCTTAAACTAGTATTTTGGCTTATCTGTAACAAACCGAGCCTCCGCCAGTAGCAGAACTAACGCACCAGCGATCTTCCGACTACTAGACTAGTACACTACCTTCTAGCCATAAGATCGCTCAAAAAAGATATCATCGAACTATATATATAAATATAGGCAGACGAGAACTTTTGATTGTTTTCGATAAACTTTCAGTAAGCACTATCACAGGAATTGCTACTTTTCATTGAGAGATAGACTTAAACATATTGTAAATCGGAAGAGAATTAAAAAACTAAGGACTTCAATAGGAACTGCTTGGATAAAGAAGTGGAATGAAAAGTGGAGAATTTACTTTGCTCTTATTCTGACCTTCAAGAGTATCGACCTGCTCAATGTGAATCTAAACAACCTCCAAAAATGTATAGCAGATGATGTGACTCATACTTGCTCAAAGTGGTACCAGAGTGTCAAGTTTTAATCGGTTTTTATACAAATTAATACAAATACATGCTTACTACACATGCAGGAACTCCGTAGGAAGGAACTGGGGTTGTCAACCAAAGATAGTAAACTGGATTTACACATCGGTTGTCAGGCTGGTTATTTCCTATGGTTGTGTGGTATGGTGGCAGGCATTGAGGAAGGAAAGTCACAGGAAATTACTAGCTAATGTTCAGAGGTGGGCATCATAGGTTCCCAGAGGAGCTCACCGCAGGCTGCCTTGGACGGCATACTTCACTTACTTCCTATAGAGGACTTCGTGGTGAGAACGGCAACTAGAAGTCTCTTTAGACTCGTAAAAGCAAGTTTGGTGTGAACTGGAATAACTGGCCACACATCAATCTTAAATGAGATCAGTTTTAGTGATCAGGGATACGTAACTAATGACTTCACGGACTATAAGGTCGTTGAAAATGATTTTAGTAGAACACCCTCACTGGTAATTCCAGATAGAGACTATTAGGTCAAATCCGATAAGCTAGATAAGGGTAGTGCGGTATTTACAGACGGTTCAAAAATGGGGGTAGGCACAGGCGCTGGTGTCTACATCTTGGGAACGAAAATTCTTTCAGACTGCCGTTTCCAAGCTGAGACTGACAGCAGTGTTTTCCAAGCTGAGATCTTGGCGATCCTCAGAGCTATGAAACTGGTGGACAGGAATGTTGCTGAAGGTGAGAAGGTAACCTTCTACGTCGACAGCCAGGCAGCGCTAAAAGCTTTGAAGGTACTCAATGTCAAATCGAAACTCGTTAGTGACTGTAGGATGGCCCTCAACTTGCTCATGGACAAATATAGTGTCAGACTATATTGGGTTCTTGGCCAAAGCAGTGTTGAGGGAAATGATATTGCCGATGAGCTAGCAAGAATATTGTCGGCGTTTGATGAGGGAGTGTGTGACAGATCGGTGAAACTGCCGATAGCTAATTACTCAGGGGAACTCAGTAATTGGGTAGAGAGCAGGACCAACAGTTCATGGTGAAGTAGGGAGGATTGTAGAGTCTCGAGGGCTATGTGCCAAAACTTGACTCAAGAAGCTCCAAACTGCTACTAGATATGGATAGGAAGGCGATGCGAATCGTGATAGGCGCGTTGACCGGTCACTGCTCGATGAGAGCTAGAACATGGGGGTCTACTCTGTATTTCGAAACGAAAGAAAATGCTTTCGAATTTGTTTGTTATTAGCTTTGCAATTCGAAAGCAAACTGGCACTCCAGATTTCTGTAGGATGTGCGGGGATGAAGAGGAACCAGAAACCATTGAACATATCTGTCATTGGCCGAAGCTGCAACGTCAAAGGCTTAGATGGCTAAGCAGACGTTTCCATGAGAGTATTACTGATATTGGGAAGTGTAAACTGGAGGACATCAGGAGCTACATCATACGAATTCAATGGGTTAATGACGGATAATAGTTTCGCTTCTGGGTACAAAAGGAGGGTAAATATTACTTTTGGTGAGTAATAGAAGGGAATCACAATGGGACCTACTGTGTCTCCGAGTGGAGGTTCGTTACAGCACTACCCTCCTTAATTTAATCTAACCTAATACAAATACACAAATACATTTCTCTCGGTGGCCAGCACGACCTAACTCGCAAAAAAACAACTTTTAACAGAAAACAACAGTTAATTATGGAAGTTGAATATTTATTTGCCATTGCTTCGAACATATAATTCAAAATGTCTAATATTTCGTAATACCAAACTGTAGGGTAGAAATGCAATCAACATGGGTGCCAATTAGAAGTGGTAGAAATTTATTTATTTTACATGTAAAACTTTTGAAAGGAAACCACACACAAATCGAAAATGACATCTCAAGCTTCATTACGAGTATGAAGTATAGATCAGCTAAAATTCCGTAAAATAATGTAAATTATGCCACAGGCACCAGCAGCAGTTTCATTAAATTAACAGAAATTCAAACACATTCAGATGCACGATGACTACATTCGTGTAATCGTACATTAATAATGTAACCAAACCAAACCAAACCAAACTGTATTGAACCAAAACATTTCACCACTTAACTGATCAAATGTACAATTTGCATGGTGTACCAGGAGATGAATTGTTGCGGTGTACATATGTACATATGAATGTTTTTTTCCTCTTCGTCTTTATAATTTAAACGCAGCATTTGCATAAGAAAACAGACATCACTCATTCGTAAGTATGTACGAGTACGTGTAAAACTTCAAACGCTTTTTAATGATTGACGGTGAATGAGGAATTGTACAGTCTGAATATCATTTCATGAATGCTGACGATTGTTGGTTATCGAAGGGGAAGTAAGCGAATAATAATATGTATTGCAATACAAATAAAGAAATCGACCATTTACTCAAAGAATGGCATAGCTCAAAAAGTGCAATTTTTGTGTTAATGATGCAGAATCAGTCTTCATATCGTTCCTACAAATTTTGACTAAAGCAAATAATACAAATTAATTTTTCTTAGATACTCTGGTAAAAATATAACTTCAATTTCAAAAGTGATCACGATATGAGAATTTAAACTTTGGAACTGTATTTTGGATAAATAAGAACAGATTTTTATTTATAATTTAGATTTTGAAATAAAAATCGTTGCCTATCACATCTAAATATGTATATACACTGACAATGTTCGTTCAATGTCTACTCGGGGCAGAGTCCGTCACAAATATCAAAACCGATTTTTATTGAAACTAACGTCCGTAATAACTGCGTAACATAAAAGAAAAATGCATACACTACACGGAATAGATGGCGAGAAATAAAATAAAAATTAAGACCAACACATAAACTTGAAATAAAAAAATTCTATAAAGTATCAAAATATGCCCTAAAAGCGTAAATTATACTCTAAAAATTAGAAATTATGCTAAAAAATATGCGTGTAAGACTGATATATGCAAAAATATGCTTTAAATTGTAAAATATGCAAATATATGCTCTAAATTCTAAAATATGCAAAAATATGCACTAACCAATCAATGCCAAAATTCATAAAAAGTTCTGAAACGGATAAATATCTTAATCCTGCTTTAATACGTCACACAAGAAAAAACATGCAATTGCATATTTGCGGGTTGCCTGGTTATGACGTTCTTTGAGTAAATGAGCGAAATGTTTTCTTTATATCATTTTACATTTTTTTTATTTGTATTTTTTTGATTTCAAATTCGTTACTAAAACGCTAGCAACAACAACAATTTTAAATTCATTAATGCCCTAATTCAGTAAGAAGATATAGGACGTTTTTGTTTGAAAATGCTTCTGAGTTCTTGTCTTTGAAGTCTATAAATTATTTTCTTCAAAAATGGTTGTTGTCTTTGACAATGAAAAATATAAATATTATTGCCATGTTTTTAAAACATAAAAATTCAATTAAATTATTATACAATAGTTTGAAAAATATATAAAAAAATATGTGTTGGATATAATGTTTAGAACAAAATCATAAAGCAAATACACGAACCTTCTAGCATAGACAATAAATACTAATTGTTTGAAAGAATCAAAACTGCTTCTTTTTTTCGTCCATAGACAAGACGATACATTCGTCGAACAGAATTAGGGCATAAATTACTAAATATTTTTTATAATTTTTTGTAAGAGCATGCGCTTTTTTTTACGCTGAGTTGACAAGTTTTTTTTTTTTGGTTGAATGAACTCAGCTTTTCTGTATCAATACAATTGCAGCTCAAACTAAAATTTCTTTTTTTTTTATTTATAGCTATATTGGCTTGTGGTAAAAATTAAATAAATATACTTAATAGTAACAACCCAAAAAAGTTTGCTTAAGTAAAACAAAAAAAAAAATAAACATATTAACTAACAGGTGAATAATAAGTGAAGAACAAACGACAATGGCAAGACTGTTGCAAATTTAGGGATGGAAAAATTCAGCTTTCAACAATTCACATGTGAACCACACACAGTGGACCAAACACAAAGAACGCTGATGATGAAGGTGCAGCGACCTTCGGAAACAGCTAGTTGTTCCGTTCTGCTAGTGTTTGTCAGAATATTTACAATTAACTTTGGTGTTATTTGTTCATTAATAATTATTACATGTAATTTGGCTTACAGAGCGATACCTGCTTTAGCCTAATCAAATCATAAATATATAAGCAAATAAAGTTCGAACTATAATCACAGAATACACAGAAGTGAAGAAAGTGACAGGTAAAAAAAGCTCCAATCAGGTTTTTTTAAATTCGTGGAAAAAAGAGAAAGGTATAGTGTATTTGATACTGTACGCCGACAACATTTGAGGGAAAAGGAGACAGAAAAATACCCTTATCTTCCGTTTCATGACACTTCTGTATGTTTTGTGCTATAATAATTGAACTAACTCAACTTATATTTCTTGTAATAATTGAAGTTGGACTTGAAACCAGGTGATTATAAAAAGATCCTTATAATTAGGGCTAATTAAAATATGCAAAAAATAATTCAAAATATGCGCCAGAAATAGCACGAAAAAATTTAAAAATATGCACGGTTATATGCAGAAATATGCAAAATATGCTAGAATAAAATCAACAATTTTGTTACTTCAAAGTATTTTTATTCAAAGAGATCTTTATTACAATGAACAATCATGTGTTTTTTTAAATTTTCAAAAAGAAATGATCTTCTATTGTCACATAAAACAGATGAATACATGGAAAATATGCGTTCAACATCAGTAGATGTAACAGGAGCGTATTTAAATGCGAGTATTTCAGATGGGGACAAATTTTCAATATATTCATCGGTTTCGGTTTTATTGAAATAAATATAATTTTTAATTTTGATTAAGGTCTTCAGACCTGTGTTTCTGTTCAAAACTTTGTTGAATTTATCAATGAATACATTTTGGTTTGTATTTTTAATATTTTCTTTCACACGCTCTATAACAGCTAAACTTTCACTAATAGGAAGTCCTTTAGTTTCTAGTCGGGTGATGCTTGAGCAGAGGCATTCAAAATTATGTTTTATATAAACTAAGTCAGTTTTTATTGACGCTTTTTTAAACAACAATTTTGCATTGCGTATAGACTCTGCCTCATCGTCATCAAGTTCATCTAAAACGTCACAAATTTCTTTGAAATTTTCAGAATAATATATTGCTGCTTTTATCCATTCCCCATCTAGTTATACAAGGTTTTGGGGGATTATTTCAATTTGGAAACATTGTATTTAACAAATTTAGTCGAGAGGGAGCCTATAAATTTGCGAAATTCATAAAACGACTTGAGACATAAAATGATTTGTATTGTACCTTAAGAAATACTGCCTTGCAATTTGCTATAAGGGAATTTACATCTCCAAATTGAGTACGTACAAAATCTGCTATTCGGTGCAAACCATGGGCCAAACATGTGATGTGTAACATCTTTGGAAATAAGATCTTAAGCGACTTAACTGCGGATACCATGTATGGAGCAGCATCAGTTACAACGAGCAACACATTCTGATATTGAATTCCTGTAAACATTTTATTAATAATGTAATAATTCTTATTAAAAAACTCACAAAATAAGGTGCAAATTAACTAACCATTTGGCCAAAGTATATGCAAAGAATCAGTAAAAAATGCTGCCATAGTACTTGCATTAGACCTTTCAATATGAGCCATGTTTAGAAGATATGATTTTCCTTCTCCATTTTCCTCTAACAAACCAAATACAAAATTTGCAACCATTCTCTGCTCCGAGTCCGTTGTTTCATCCATAGATACCCAAATCTTTTTGGATTTTGGTTTGGCTTGAAGCTCCTTAAGATAGGTTTCATAAATTGTCTGCACATACTTTGTTCGCAATGTTGATTCAGATGGCAAAGAGTTTTTATGGTATTTTTTTAAAAAAGACCTCACGCCTGGATCGCTAATTTTGTGTAGTGGTATATTTGCATTTAAAAATGTTCTGCACAAATCCAAATGATATGTGTTTAAGTCGCTGGTAAAGCTTTTTAAAAACGATTGTTTTGGAGCCGATGAATTCTTTTCCATTGCCTGGTTATGTTTCGAGGTTTTAAAATGCTGGTGGACATTGTACACCTTACTTCCATTAATAATACAATTGCACAAAACACATAATAGAACTGAGGAATCCATTTTCAATACTTTCGGATATTCCTTTACCATTCTGTCATTAAACACATTTGCAGACTCTTTTGGCATTTTATTAAACAATCAATCGAAAATAATAATAAAAAGTCAAAACTGAAATTTAAGCTTTGTACGCACAGTCGTTATAGTATTTTCAATAAACAGTTAGACAATACTGCGAAGGCGATCATTGGTTAGTCTAAGCGCCGCAGACTTTTTTACGAATCATGCCTCCGACAAGACAATGTTTTAAAACGTAAAATCTGTACATAACTAGCGGTCTCCACTAGCCATGAACTTGGTATGGTCATCATGTCGGACATCGCAAATGGCTAATGGAGACCGCTCATGTCCATGTTTCGTCCATGCTCTGACATGGATGCCCAAACATATGTCTGAGCAACGATGTTCGCCATGAGATTCGAATATCTGCAAGCAAACAATCATAAGCCTCCGGCGCCTATAGTTTCGGTTCGACTTTGTGATAGAAGTTATAGAAAGGTAAAAAAAATTAATAACATGCAGATATACATGTGCAAGAAGAGGAAAGAAATATATTTTATGTGAATTTCTTTTACACCAGTTTGAGCTATATGAGTCGTTATATATTAATCGCGTTGCCAGTGTGAAAAATAAGCTTTTTTATGCAAGGTGATCCAAAATAGGCATTTTTCTACAAAAAAACTAAAATATGCAAAAAAATGCTTTTTCTGGCAAAATGCCAGAAAAATTAGCCCTGCTTATAATAAACTTAAAAAAACAGCAAGAACAAATGTATCGCCTGAGGCGATTGTTTACGAGATAAACGCTAGGACTCACTATTCCACACATTCGTACGACTTTTGAAAAAATACAACCCTAGTAAGATGGAGTTTATGAAAACTTTCAAAAGACAGCAAGAATTCATTAGATCAGCGCCCCGTTTCTGTAACTTATGAGAAGTTCTCGCATCGATAAAAATTAAATAATTATATTGGTTGTTGTATTTTACACAGGGTTACTCCCATAAAAACTTATACAAACTTACAAAGAATATCAACAAATGCAATTTTTTTCTTAGTCATCCTGTGTTTCAGATACAGGCAGATACTGCTTGTCCCACGATGTCACCAGCAAACGTTCGTTCGACAACTTATATTGAAAACAACAACAAATTTTCTAATGTTATTGTTGTTTGTCGATCTAACGATATCGGGTGACATATGATAACAATTTTTATACCCTTTACCAACAAAAATGGTAAAAGGGTATATATAGGTTTGTCATTCCGTTTGTAATTTCTATAATATCAATAAGCGATCCATAAAATATATATATTCTGGATCCTTATGCATAGGGAAGACGAATAAGCGATGTCCGTCTGTCCGTCTGTCCGTCTGTCTGTACGTGAAATCGGTTTTCCGAAGCTCCCAGAAGAGCTAGAGACTTCGTTCTTGGACTGGTGTGTCAGAAATTTTCCAAAATAGATTGGTATTGAAATTCAGCAAAATCGGGCAGACGATTGCAGAGCTGGAAAACTTAAACTTCATTTTCCCATATAAAAGTAACTCCCGAAAACAAATTTTTATTTTTTTTTAATAAATGTACATATTTTACACTTCAGTACGACTAAAATTGGAATTTTAAATTAAAAAAATACAAAAAAATTAAAACGACGTTTCCAGGGTTGGAAAACTTTAACTTTTTGTGTTATGTAAAATTAACTATGTCTAAAACTATATTAGTATTTTCTCGAGAACCGTAAGAGCTACAGACCTGAAATTTGGACACAGTATGTAGACCTTTGGCCGCTACAACAACAAATACATGATAATTGGAAATTAAAGGGTGTTCCAAAACGAGCAACGAAAAATTTTAAAATCTCATGTAGTATATATACAATTGTATGTATATACACTTGAAATTTGTAAGGTTAGTGTATTTTTATACAGACTACAAAAATTAACACAAAAATTTAAAAAAATTTAAATTAAAGGGTGTTCCATCAGTTAATGCAATTTTGACTATGTAATTTTGACAATTTGCTGTATCTTGGAAACCGTAAGAGCAAAACTCTTGAAATTTTCAAAAACGGTAAAATTGAAAAAATAAAAAATTATAAAATCGCCAAACCGAAAAAAATCGCCAAAAACAAGAAAAAAATCGCCAAAACGAAAAAAAGCACCAAATTAAAAAAAATTCTAGGACTAAAATAAATCCCAAAAAAAAGGGAAAAATTGCTAAAATGAAAACAAAAATCGCCAAAATGAAAGAAAATCGCCAAAATGAAAATCGCCATAATGAAAAAAATCACCAAAACGAAAAAAAACCATAAAAAACAGAAAAAAATCGCCAAAATGAAAAAAATCACCAAAACGAAAAAAACCCTAAAAAACAGAAAAAAATCGTCAAAATGAAAAAAAAAATCGCCAAAACGAAAAAACCCCGAAAACACAGAAAAAAATCGCCAAAATGAAAAAATCGTCAAAAAAAAAGAAAAAACCTAAATAACAGAAAAAAAATCGCCAAAAAGAAAAAAGCACCAAATTAAAAAAAAAATTTCTAAGACTAAAATAAATCGCAAAAAAACGGAAAAATTGCTAAAATGATAAAAAAAATCGCCAAAATTAAAAAAATCACCAAAACGAAAAAAACCCCAAAAAACAGAAAAAAATCGCCAAAATGAAAAAAAGCACTAAATTAAAAGAAAATTTCTAAGACTAAAATAAATCGCAAAAAAAACGAAAAAAATGCTAAAATGAAAAAAAATCGCCAAAATCAAAAATATCGCCAAAACGAAAAAAAAAACCTAAAAAACAGAAAAAAATCGCCAAAATGAAAAAAAATCGCCAAAATAAGAAAAAAAATCGCCAAAACGAAAAAAAAACTAAACAACATAAAAAAATCGCCAAAATGAAAAAAAATCGCCAAAATAAAAAAAAATCGCCAAAATGAAATAAATCACCAAAATGAAAAAAAACATAAAAAAAAGAAAAAAATTGCCAAAATGAAAAAAAATCGCCAAAATGAAAAAAATCACCAAAACGAAAAAAAACAAAAAAATCGTGAAAAAAACCCAAAAAAACAGAAAAAATCGTCAAAATGAGAAAAATCTCCAAAATGAAGAAAAGCCCAACAACAGAAAAAAATCGCCAAAATGAAAAAAAACCTCCAAAAACAGACAAAATCGCCAAAACGAGAAAAAAGCGACAAAACTGAAAAAATCGTTTTAACTGAAAAAAACTTCAAAAAAACAAAAAACCTTCCTTTCGTGCGTGATTCATAGTCGCACTTAACTGATTTTTTTAATATTAAAGGAATTAAATGAAACTAAGTTTTTGCTTATTTCGTGCTTTTTTCACTTAACATATTTTATGTATTTTTTAAAGAACTAGATTGATATCAATAATCAGAAAAATCCAAAATTATGACTCCAGGGTTGGAAAACTTACACTTTTTGTGTTATGTAAAATTAAATAGGTCTAAAAATTTTTTTCTTTTTCTTTATAAATTGAATATATTTTATGCTTCTGAAAGAAAAGTTTGGTGTATGAAATTTGAAAAATGAAAATTATAGCTCCAAAGATGGAAACTTTAAAAAAATTATAAATTTTTTCACAAAACAAATATGTATGTACGTGTCTGTATACTATATATATGTACGTACGTTGGTAAAGGGTATATAAGATTCGGCACAGCCGAATATAGCACTCTTACTTGTTTCGACTCGAAAAGTTCTCACATTCCTTACAGAAACGAGGCACAGGTTTGTATTTCTTCAAATAGATTGGGTTTGCGGATTGTTAGTGTTGCTACTTATTTTGATCCAAGAAATCGATTAGATTTAAATCCAGTACATAATTAGTTATGGCTCAATTATTCTTTTGTGAATCACATACTATAGATATTCTAAGCTCTTAAAATATTAAGCTTAAAGGGATTTCATGATGGTTATTATGCAAATTGGCTTTGCATACGAGACTTAGGTAGTTCGATGTCCGTCTGTCTGCCTGTCACAGGCTATTTTCTCGAGAAAAGTAACAGATATGGACGTGAAATATATGACAGTTAAATATAAAAGGATGTTCTAAAGCGAGCAACGAAGCATGTTGAAATCATATGTAATATACGGCCATGTCACAGAGTTCAATTCCTTTCGGAATCGGAATTCAATCCACCCACCAGATGGTGTCTAAAAAAGAATACTAAAATACGGAAATTTGTCGGTTTGTGTCCAGACTGTGGGAGGCGGTGGTATGCTGGGGTATGCTCCGGCTAGGGCTTGACATTTTGAGGTTTATTCAATTCCGACTCCGAACGGAATTGAGCTATGTGACATGGCCGATAGAGACAATTCAATACAGACACTTGACATTTTCAAGGTTAGTGTATATTTATGCACACTACACCAATTAACGCTGAAATTTAAAAAATAAAAATTGAAATTCCCAAAAACTCTAAAAATGAAAAATCCCAAATTTGATAAATTGATATAAAATAAATTGCTAAAATGCAAAAAAAAAATCACAAAAAGCAATAAAGGTTGCCAAAACAAAACACTAAAAACCTTATAAATTTAATAAAATCGGTATTTTTGAAAGATGATTTTGGTTAATCACATCATAATCAATCAAAAAGTCTATTTTAAATTTTTTGGATATTAAGTGACGATATGTAGTGTCCGTATGGAGTTTGCTTTAACAAAAATCTGATAACTTATCAACAAGGGTGGCGTTGGTTGAATTATTTAGCACTTTGACTACAAAACGGAAGGTCCTGGGTTCAAGCCCGCTTCTGACAGTCATTGAAATAACAACACCACGAATTTTTCTGATGTTCATTAGAGTCCCTTTGTATCAGTTGTTGTAGGAAAGTTAAAGTCATGAAGGCAGAGACACTGGTCACTGAACTACTCATGCTTCAGCGGATACTAATCATAATGCAATATCAGAGCGCCTTCCATCGTCGGTATTGGATAGCAAAATCATCGGCGATGTAAAATAACTAAAAAAATGGCTGCTAAGCACAGCTTTGAAAATTTAATACGCCTCATTGACACCAGAGGCGCTACAACACTGCATTATTTAAAAAAACGTGCAAAAAGCAGATTTGTATCTCTTCTTGCACCTTTTTTTCTGTCACTATACCTTTCCTAAAAAGGAAATAACACCTAGTAATAAATGAGTGTTACTTCTATTTAAAAAAAAATTTGACAGGCCTGTTTTCACCTTTCAAATACACAATATTACAAATAAATTATTAAATTAAAATGTCAAAAAGATGCCACAACTTTAATTAAAATGTTTCTTCTTCTTATAAAAAATGGCAGTTGATACGTCAAAACTTGTTGTTTGCAATACTACTTCTGCTCAAAGTTATTTAATGCACACGCAGAAAACAAATTTCCAAATACGAATATTATAACGAAAACTTGATTTTACTTGAGTCCAAGAATGAAAATACCTTATTTTTTAAATCAATTAGAATGTCATTATGAATTCCATTATCTATGAAATTGGTATGAGTATCATGTCAGACATCGCATATGGCTGGTGTAGATCACTCATGTCCATGTTTCGTCCATGCTCTGACATCGATGTTGAGCATCAATGTTCGCCATGAGATTTGCCGTTCACAAACATTTGCAAGAGACAAAAAAAACAGTTGCTCTGCCGGCGTCATGTTCATGTCATGTTCAAGTCGATGGCTCGTGAAGACGTAGGGTTATGGCTATGGCGTTATGTCGAGTTACCTATAATCAAATACAGTGCTGCTCATTAGTGTGGTCCTAACAGATCTTTTGTGTGGTTATGGCTATGACACGATTAATTGAACCTTTAGGAACATTTTGCTTTCACTCTCAAGAGATCTAATTGCAGGTGGGCTTTTGGTTATAAGAGATCTTCATTAAATGGCGAGATACTCTTTTCGTCTAAGTAACTTTTAAACATTCATTAAAAGCCGAGCACGTTTCAATCCAAAGTTCTTCAATATCGCCCCGGGAAGAATATTGAATGACTCCAGATGTTCGGCGAAACTTCACTATAAAGGTTAAGTATTTGTTCAAGAAATCGGCTGCGATTTCTGCTCTGTCCGATCGAATACCAGATACAGTTAGATCCAAAGTTCCTCAATGTAAGCAATGCCCGTGCTCCTGAAAAAATTGTGTATGCTGTTTTACAGAAAGCTCTGCTATAAACTTCATGGTTGATTTAAGAGAGCAGCTCTCCGCTAATGCTATAGCGCTAGAAAGCCATTTGGCTAACTAGCGGAAGAACGCAATGAACCGCTGCCTGCAATACCCACTATTAATATATTAAAGTTATTACCGCAATAAGGACCAATTAAGTTTAAGCTGTCCATTTGTTCCGGATAGGACTTTATTAAGACGTCTGCAAAAACTCTCACATCATGGTATCGAAAATAGCCAATATAAGAAAGATCATGTACAATCTAGTTTCATATTTAAAACTTAAAAAAATCACTTCGATCTGCGAGCCAGAGTTATACTTCCCTATTCAAATATTATATTTCATACACACAGATAAATAAAATTGTTTCTTCTCTTGTAATATTCATGTTGTGGTTAAAGTGAAAAAAAAGCAACCATCGTTTTCCAACAATTCATTTTTATTATTTTTCCCTTATTTTGTTGGCTGCTTCATTACTCATTTGTTTTTATATTTTATTCCACATTTTTAACATAAATGAAATTCTATCTCTTTATTACACTAAGTGGGCAGCGAGCGATACTCTTCTCCAAAACATCTGTTGCTGCGCTCCCCATAAACGGAAGGGGTGCAGTGGGCTGCTAAGTAGTTTCTCAATCTCTTACGACCAATTTTACAGTCTTTAGTTAATTATTAGTAAACTATAATGATAACTATTGTTTAACTAGTACTTCATATTCACAGGACATTATTTAACTAAAGTTCTTAATATGAGCAAAGAATGATAAACCTTTCAAACAATTAAGTTTCACTATTGGCAGCATATGGTTTTTGTTTATTTCTTAAAAATGGATAAAACAGTTCTCGCTCGTCTAACTTTATCGTGCAAGATATTGCATTAGTGCTGAAATTGGTTCGGAAAACCCAAAATATAGTAGAAAATAAAATAAAAAGAATGTGTTACAGCTAAATACAAAGAATATGCTTGACAATGTAACAATGTATGTATGAAATGTTTATAAAATTTTTCATAAAACAACAATACCAAAAAAGCTTACAACGAATCAGCTGTTGTCTAACTATTTGTTAACCACCAATGACATTTGGCGGTTTAACTAATGGTAAACAAAGAGCTGTGAATTAAATATTATTGCTTAAACTATAGCTATTAGTTAACTAATGACTGTGAATTTGGACCTAAAAGATTTTAAAATTATAATGTAATCATTTGTTGTTTTTCAGACTTTTTATCGTTAGAAATTAAATTGATTAAATGTATTCATGCTTGAAGTTCTTAACAGAAGCATTAACGTTGGCAGCAATATGATCTTCGCAATTAATACCAGATGCGAGTGTATATGGTTGGAATTGTAAATTGGGGCTTTGAAATTACATCATTTCATTCGTTTTAAAGCGAGATCAGCAGTAATTGCATTTAATCTACAAGTTATTTAAAAATTTTTGCATTTTAACACGTACTAAATATGCAAAATTTATTTAAAGTTTATGTGTTACAAATTTGAAGTTTTCATAATATTTAATTTAAACAAGTAAGAGTGCTATATTCGGCTGTGCCGAATCTTATATACCCTTTACCAACGTATGTATGTTTAGTATACAGATACATACATAAGTACATACATACATATTTGTTTTGTGATAAAATTTATAATTTTTTGTTATAGTGCAATTTTTAGTAAGTGACCTCTTGGTTTTTTTTCGGCTAAAGAATTTGCTTGAGTAAAGATCTTCCTAAAATATGAAATATGTTTAAATGAAAAAATAAATATTTTTGGTTATTGTTTTACCCAATTATTTTTTTAATTTCCAATCCTGGAACCATAATTTAAATTTTTCTGGTTTTAATACGAGTACTAATTTAATTCTTTCTAAAATATAGAATATATTTGATTATCAAAGAAATAACTAGCTTTTTTTAATTAGTTTTATATATATATAAAAGTGTACTTTTCCCAACCCTGGAATCATCATTTTAGATTTTTTTGGTTCCTTATATCAATCTTGTTCCTTAAAAAATATATAAAATATGTTAAGTGAACAAAGAGAAAAATAAATAAGGAAAATACTAGTTTGATTTAGTTACTTTAATATCAAAATAAGTTCAGTAAAGTGCGACTTTGAAGGGTTCCGTACATTCGGTTTTGAGAAATTTTTTAATGTGGCGTTTTTGCTTTTTTTAAGTTTTTTTCAATTTAAACGATTTTTTTAGTTTTGTCGTTTTTTGCGCGTTTTGGCGACTTTTTTCTGTTTTTGGGGATTTTTTTTCATTTTGGCGTTTTTTTTCATTTTGACGTTTTTTTCTGTTTTTGGGGTTTTTTTCATTTTGGCGATTTTTTTTTAATTTTGGTGATTTTTTTCATTTTGGTGATTTTTTTTTAATTTTGGCAATTTTTCCGATTTTTCTCGATTAATTTTAGTCTTAGATTTTTTTTTTTAATTTGGTGCTTTTTTCGTTTTGGCGATTTTTTTTTGTTTTTGGCGATTTTTTTCGGTTTGGCGATTTTATAATTTTTTAGTTTTAACGTTTTTGAAAATTTCAAAAGTTTTGCTCTTACGGTTTCCAAGATACAGCAAGTTGTCAAAATTGCATAGTCAAAGTTGCATTAACTGATGGAACAGCCTTTAACTTAAATTTTTTTAAATTTTAGTGTTAATTTTTGTAATCTGTATAAAAATTCACTAAACTTACAAATTTTAAGTGTATATACATACATACAATGTATGTATATGTATTACATGGGATTTTAACATTTTTCGTTGCTCGTTTTGGAACACCCTTTAATTTCCAATTCTCATGTACATATATGCTGTTGTAGCGGCCAAAGGTGTACATACTCCGTCCAAATTTCAGGTCCGTAGCTCTTACAGTTGCCGAGAAAATAGGTTAAATTTTCCAGCTGTGAAGCTGTGGTTTTTATTTTTAAAATTTTCTATACCCAACTTTTCTTTCCAACACATAAAATATATTTATAAATAAAAATATAAAAAAAAATTATTACACCTAGTTAATTTTGTATATCACAAAAAGTGTACGTTTCCCTACCCTGGAATCATAATTTAAAATTTTTCTGATTTCTTACACCAATCTTTTTCCTTTAAGAATTTAATATTTTTTAAATTTATAGATAAAAAGGAAAAATTAGTTTTAGTAGGTTATTTTTATATAACAAAAATTTTAAAGTTCCCAACCCTGGAAACGCCTTTTTGATTTTTTTAATTTTTTTTATATTTTTAATACAAATATTATTCGTACTGAAATATTAAATAAGTTTATTTAACAAAAAAAATTAAAAAAATTGTGTTATCTAGTTACTTTTATATGGCAAAATCAAGTTTCAGTTTTCCAGCTCTGAAACCGTCTGCTCGATCTTGCTGATTTTCAATACCAATCTAAGTTGGAGCATATCTGACACACCAGTCCAAGAACGAAGTCTCTAGCTTTTATGGGAGCTTCGGAAAACCGATTTCACGTACACCAGACGGACGGACGGACGGTCGAACGGACGGACGGACGGACGGACAGACGGACATCGCTTATTCGTCTTCCCTATTCATAAGGACCCAGAATATATACATTTCATGGATCGCATATGAATATTATGGAAATTACACACGGAATGACAAACCTATATATACCCTTTTCCATTTTTGGTAAAGGGTATAAAAACATCAATTATCGTTTTATTTTTAACACAGTGAACAAGACTTTAAACGAGTTGTGCTGGAACAACTTCACCCAATATTGAATGATTGAAATAGTGTAGCACAAAAAGAATATAATACATACATACTCGTATGTATATTACAAATTTAATTTTAAGAATTTCAAACTTCACACAAATGTCGAACTTTTTCCTCCAATGTTCTTCAATATAAATACTTTTATATCATAAAGCGGGATACAATTTGTATTTTTTACGATTCCGTACACCAAAGGGGAAAAGGAACCCTATTGTTTTCGCTACGCTGTCTGGCTCTCTGGGTGTCTGTCTGCCTGTCTGTCTGTCTGTCTGTCTGTCTGTCTGTCTGTCTGTCCGTCACAGGGTCGAGAACCGTAAGAGCTACGGAGCTGAAATTTTGCAGAACGTTGGACGCTACACCAACAAATTTATGACAGTTAAAAATTAATGGGTGTTCCAAAACGAGCAAGGAAATATAATATACATTAAAGTCCTTTCAAGACATGCGACATTTTTCAAACGCTTTACTACAGCGAAATATTCTAAAACAAACGCTAAACAACACTGTTGGCAAGACAAACAACTGAAACAAATGTCTTGCCAACAGTGTTGTTTAGCGTTTGTTTTAGAATATTTCGCTGTAGTAAAGCATTTGAAAAATCTCTCATGCCTTGAAAGTTCTTATAAATGGACTTGTGCAGGACATTAGTGTATAACTAGAAAATTCCATGAATATCACAAAAAACAAAAACGTTCCAAAATTAGATCTGATTTGTAAGCTCAATCTCGTTAAAGTGAATTTTAAATAATATGTACGTTTTAAATTAAAAAACAAATTCTAATTGTTTGTTCCAAACGGGATCCCGGGAAATTTAAAAACCAATCCCGATTTCCCGGGAACTAGAAAAGTGTGGGAAAAGCAACAAAAAGCAAATTGCAAACTTGTAAGCAGTGCTGCCAGAATGATGATTTTATCATATTTTTGATGATTTTTGGACCAAAATATGATTTTAAGATTTTTTTTTCGAATGATGATTTTTAATTTTGAAGATTATGATTTTTACTTTCAATACATACATACATGTGTATATAAAATTTTTTTTGTTGTTCTACAATGTTTATCAATAGCTATACCCATAAAGAAAAAATTTTTGTTCCGGCGAAAATATTCGTCTACATGGAAACAGATTGGTAAGGGGCAGAGAACACAACTCTCCCTCCCCTTCTGGGGTCATTTGAAAAAAAAAAGACTAAGAAAACGTCACTTTACAAGAAAAAGAAAAAAGTCATCTTAGAGAAGTGACGAAAAATCGGTCTGGAATATATTCAAATCTTGCACAAATGTATACCAAATCGTTTAAAAGAAGTAATTCGTCGCCAAGGAAAAGTAATTTGTCTCTAAAACAACTGTACATACCTTATATGATAAGAATATTGGCAATGTTGAATACTTTTTTTGTTGAATTTCTTAAAAAATTTTTCATTTAATGCAATTTTTATATAAGTTTTTTATATATTTTTATATAAGTTGAATACAATTTGAAAATGCTTTCTAAATTCTTTTTGTAAAATAAGATAGTAAATTGTTTTTTATTGGTGAAAACAAAATAACGTTGTTGTACGTCGAATAGTTTTATTGTCCACTGTAAATATGTCAATTGTTACTTTTTTTATTTGAAAAAAATTGGACTTGTGAGGATTTTTTTCTTCAAAATATGATTTTCTTTCCGACAAATGATGATTTTCTTCGCAAAACTTCTGGCAGCCCTGCTTGTAAGCTTGATGGAAGCAAACCCGGACATCGAAAAAAATATGAGAGGAATATACCACGTAGATAAATAGTTTATGCCCAGTTAAAGGAACAAATACGATATAGGTATATTTTTATTTTCTTATTATAAGAATGAAAGCAGTTTAAAGTTTTTGTTTAAAAAACTCTTCTAACATTTTTGATATTTTTTTTTTTGCTCTGCAACCAACTTCACTTTTTAATTTGAAGTCAGAATTAGTTTTTCTAGCAACAACACATTGCTGCCGAGTTATTACTGTTTAATTACTCGTATTGAAAATTTAATAGGGAAGAAAATTTTGTACAGATAATGAACAATTGACCTTCTAATTTAGATTGGACTTTACCAAATAAAAAATCATTTTGAAAAAGTTTTTTTTAAAATCGCATGGTTTTCTTTTTAAGAGTAGAGCTTTGCATTGTTCTTTGTTTTATGTCGAGTTTGTTTTTCCATTTCATCATGATCAAACAAATGGTGATTTGCTCTTTATACTGAATTGCACAAGTAAAATTTGCTGAGATATCCCAGCAAAAAAAATAATCGAGATTTAGAAGCAATTGCTTATTAATAAAAGTCTCTATTGCATTTTTATAGCTTCTTTTTCTGTTTTTGTAGTGTAGTTTAATATAAGACAAAAATAAGCGCTTCGGAAGCGCGGAAAAGCACACAGTACATCCCTTCTGCCTTACGAGGATGCAATAACGTAAGCGAATGACGAAATTTAACACAAATACTACGACGTCAGTCGGCTGTTTATAGATCATCCTCTCTCGCTTACCAGTATACAAATTTGGATGCGAATGAAATTTTTACTTCGAGTTTTTATTTTTTATTTTTTAATTGAATTGTGTACAAAAATAAATATGTGCTTGGGTAGTTCAGTGGGTAGTGTTCTAACCTTGCATACGGAAATCCTGGGATCGACTCCTGATAAAGACATGCTTCCAATTTAATAGACATATATCAACAAAGAATAAAAAATTTTTAAAACAGTGGTCGCCAAACTTTTTGAAAAATTGAGGTTCTCAAGAACAAAGTTTGGCGACCACTGTTTTACAAATTTTTTTATTCCTTGTTGATATATGTCTATTAAATTGTACTTTTATCACCCTGAAAGCTTAAATACACCGAAAGCGTATAAATAGAACGCGAAATACATCATACTAGTAGTTTTTTAACAAAAAGTCTTCTAATAAAATGTTTAATAACTCAGTAAATTTTTACGGAATTTTTTTAAAACAAACCTGCGAATTAATATTAATCTTAATCTTAATCAATTATGTTTTATAAATAAAGTTATAAACAGTACGGTTCCAGTACAAATATACTGCCTAAGAACGAGTCCAAAGTAGAAAAGTGCCGAAAAAAACCGAAAAAAATTATATTTGCTGAAAAAATACAGACATATATCTGAAATTTATTGAAACAATATATATATATATATATATATATATATATGGTTCAAAAGGTCTAAGTATCTTCTTTCTATATCCGTTTATAGATTTAAAATCGGTTGATATTTAACTTACATAGAGGTTGATAAGTGCCTACAGGTATGAAAAACCGGTTTTTTATCCGTAACTCAAGATTTTGGAGGTGTTTGGAAAATTTCAAATACACAGTTTTGTTGTACTCGACAATACCTATCAGAAAAATAGTAACACGTCCCAGGTATTTAGATTTCATAAAAATTTGTCACACACTGTAATTAAATACTTTCTTCGGCTGCTGGCATTCGTATAATTTTATTTTAAAATATGTTTTGAATAAAAATTATTCGAACTGCATATATTTTTTTGGAATTTTTGGTAATTCAAAAGCAATATTAGCTCGTTTAATTTTTATTCGAATAAATTTATTCGAAAAATTGTATTCGTTTGATTTCTCAGTTAAACTAGTTCGATTGAATAGCAATTATGTATACTCGATAAAAAATTATTCGACTAGTTATTAATCGAATTATCAAATTTTTTACTCGAATACATATGTATGTATATATATGTATGTATGTACCCCCAAACAAAATGTTTCGACTTTTTCTGAAGTCAGACTTGCTGTACCTACCGAGTTCGTTAAGACATTTCGGTAGTTTGTCTGAACTCAGACTTTTCGTTACTTTTCGAACTCGTTAAGAAATTTCGGTAGTTTTTCTGAACAATTTTTTTTTTAACATTAAAACTTTGATTTTTGAGTACATAATTAAAGGTCTGTGAAAAATTTTTTTAACACATATATGTATATGTATATGTTGATTAAAAATAAGGATTGTAACAAATATTAAAAAACGTGAGTATGTGCAAATTATTTCGACAATAGCAGCAACATAACGGTGAAGCGGTACTCTGCTATAAAAGCAAAAAGAAATCGTACCTACATGTCGTTACGAATTCGTACCGACTTATCGTAACGAATTCGTAGCGACATATCGTTACGAAGTCGTGTCAACCATTTCATAAAAAAATTTCGGTTCCGAAATCAGAAGATTTTGTCGACCAGTCGTTACGAATTCGGAGCATTTTGTTTGATGGGTATGTACATATATTGGAAGGAGAAAAATTATTTGCAAGGTCTACTGTAATAATAATAAAGCAAAAATTGTTAAATGCATATACATACATGCACATGATAAATTTGTATAATAAAAAAATCCGATTATGTATTTATTTAATGAGTTTAAGTTTTAAAAATGTTTACGATAAAATTCTTCTCACGCTCTCCCCTTAGCATGTTGTACATAAATAACAATTTTAGTAATATAAAAATCATTAACAGCATTTCACACCGTGCAGTTCATGACCTTAATTATCCTAACAAGTTCATGTCCTAGCGTGTCATTGATCTACGACTCCTGACTTACATTTGCCACCTAATGAGACTAATTTAAATACTCGTATTTAATTTCTTTTAAAGAAGAAGTTTTGACAAACAACAGCAGAATCATTTGACTCATAGGACACCGTATTAGGTGCAGTTATAAATTTTACCGGAAACCAAAATAAATTACACTAAAATTATAGTCCTCATTGGTCCTTCGAGCCCAGTTTTGCATTGCGATTTCACTTTGAATGTATTAAACAACTGTTTCAATGTTTCTGAAACAGCTCCTTGAATATATATTATTTAAATTTCATCAATATGCATACAACAATGTTAAATAAAGCAATAAGGCCAAGCGGTTAATAAAAAAAATATCAATACTGAATACAAAAAGTCAAGCCGACAGATTCTCATTTTATACATACATGTACAAACATATCTGCCGATTATCTGACTGAATGTTTATATTACATCATTTTAATTTAAAGCTTTAAGCGCAGCTCTGAATCAATGATCAATCACTTAAAGATTTATTTTGCATACACAATTTTTTGTGTGTTTCAACATTAACGCAAAAACGAAGCTGAGTTAAAAAGTAAGAAAGAAAAAACAAGCAAGGATGACGTCATTTCGCATTCAACAAAAAGAAATTAACTTATTTTTAATATTTTTCCTTCACTGTTCACTTTTGCAATAAAAAATATACATACATATGGAAAAAAGTCAATAAATAATTTCAAAAAAAAAAAAATAAAGGAATGGAGAAAACACAACCAACGAATAGCAATCAAATTTTTATCTTAAGAGTTTGTTAAACAGTTCATTTATTTAAACACTTGAAGCAGCACTAAAGTATGAGTTCACAATTGCCTTCTTCTTTTTTTCCAGATGAATCGAAAGTTAGTCACAACTGTGGAATGTGCGATACACAAATAGAAGACAACAATACAATTGTAATTTTGCTCTTTCATGCACATAAACAATCATTTTGAAATGCCTACTTAAATGCAAGATAAGAAAATTTATACCTTTTTTATGATATTAAACATAAATGACAAATACTCGTAAAACTTTAAAATCGAAAGAAAGAAGAAATATTTTTTTAAGTAAATATTATTGCTAATGACTAATATTGCTCACAGAAAACCAAAACAGAGCAGAAAAGGATTTGTGTTTGTGCGTGTGCGTGTACAAGGTTTCGCTGATCTCTCAAGGGTTAATTAAAAAATTTAATTTATGGTTGTTGTCTAGAATAAAATTGCTTTTTGAATTAATTTGAATTTTTATTATAAACAATATCTGTTTCCTGAAGAAACTACACAAAGTTGCAGTGAAATATTGAAATAAAAATATATATCGTCATCTAAAATGCAAAAGGTCGTAAGTACACTTTTTACTTTGTTACAAGAGAAGCAAAAAACCGTATAAATTTAAGACTGTTTATTTGTCAGATGACAAATTGAATAGTGAATAAAATCGGTAAAATTTTAAAGAAAGGAAAGATGTATTTTAATTAATCACATCATAAACAATGTATATTTTGAATTTTTTGGTTGCTACGGCCTTTTGTAGTTTAGGTAACGATATGTACATACATATAAATAATTGTTATTTGTGATTGATAAAAAAAATTAATAATTTTAATTTGTTAAGCAATCACATTTGGGCAATAATGATTACATTTTCTAATTGATTACACATCAATTACAACATTTTTTTGTAATTCTACAATTACATTTTAAAGTAATTGTGGTGGAAAAATTTCAATTATAATTACATGTGATTGTAATTGAAAAATTACAATCACGTGTAGGTTAGGTTAGGTTAGGTTAGCAGGTTGCTGGTAAGGAAGTGTGAAATTTAGAGTTCAGCTCACTTGGGTCCAATACAATGATCCCTTTGTGTTACCTGTTAATTGAAGAGAAGATAGTAAGAGAGGGTGATAGGGAAATGGTAGTGATAGAGAAGACAGGTGGTGAAGGAAGAGATAGAGGATAGAGGAAGGCTTCATTCTTTTACAACTCTGCTCTTTGCACATTTTTGATAATGCAGTGTTGCAGCGCCATCTGGTGTCAAATGAGGCGTATTAAATTTTGAAGGTGTTTTAGTAGCCATCATGATACAATTATACAGGTAGCCGCAAATCTACAACAAATGTACAACAAATAAAACAACAGTGATTTTTATTGCTGTTTTGTGATTGACAAGAGAGACAACCAAGAGAAAACAATATACATGTACATGCGTTTTCTCTTGGTTTTGCAAAGCACGTTTGTATTAGTACAGTTTTAATAGGCACTGCGCGCGTGTGTTGGTAAAACTCAATCACCATCACATCAAGAATCAAGCAAAACAGCTGGCGCTTCGCGGTTACCTGTATAATTGTATCATGGTAGCCATTTTATTGATTATTTTACTTCGCCAATTATTCTGCTACACAACGAAGGAGGGCGTTCTGATGTATATTAGGATTATTATCTGATAAAGTCGGTATAGTTTTAAGTGACTTATGCCTGCATCACTTTTTTTTCCCACAAGAACTGATACAAAGGACACTAATGCACATCAGAAAAATGCGTGGTGTTGTTATTTTTAGTGACTGTCGGAGACCGGGCTCGAACCCAGGCTGCAGGTTTTTGTAGTCAACGTGCTAACTACTTCAGCCAACGCCACCCTCAACAATCACGTGTAATTGGAGAAATAATTCCGTAATAATGGAAATTGCAGAAAATTTATGTAACAATTATTTTTTTTTTATTAATTATAAATATTCTCAATTACCGTCAATAATAAATTTTAAAATTTATAACAACTATCCTATTTACATAATCAAATAAGCCTCTTTATTGTGAATGGCGTTGTCGACGTCACATTAAGACGATAGTTAAAATTGTCACTTGGGTACTCTTTTTAGATTATGATGTGATAAAAATACCAAAATACATATTTTCTTAAAATTTTACTCTTATATGTTCAAAAATACCGATTTTATTTATTAAATCCAAATCTTAAATTTGGCACCTTACATGCCGACCACACGAGCAATAATCTTGGCAATTATTGCCGTTGCAACTATCAAATTTCATTGCCGAGACAAGATATTAGCTTGTGGACCGTATGAATATATATTCTGCAACATATGTTAAAATACATTGCTGAGCAATAATCTCTTAACACGTGCTGTCAAATACAAATTATGTTGAATTTTTTTCAACGTAAAAGTAGAAAACAAAAGTTTTAACTAAATAATACCAATAAAAGTGCAATTTAAAATAAGAAAAGGATCTAATTATTGATAATTTAATTATTTATATGAATAAAAAGGAAATATACTTGAATATACATGTCCACCACCTCTAGATACATTGTTCAACACAAGCAATTTGACGTCATCATTCTGCCGGCTTTATTGCTTGTGTTAAGACACATCAAATTGCTCGTGTGGTTGTAGTTAGGGATGAAACGATACGAGTAAATACAAGTAAGTACTCGATACTTTTTCTTAGAAATCAAGTACTTTTGGTATCGATACTTTACTACCGAGTACAGAGTAGGTATCGGTAAAAAAATACTCGTTTCTTATTGGCCACAACAATGTTGATCATGAAGTCAGTTTAACAAAATTTTATTTGTTCGTATTAAATCTAAATTTATGTTTCCAGCAGTGTTGCCGAATCGCGGGTAATTACCCGAATCAGGTGTAATTTTTATGTGCATGTGTAGCGCGTGGGTAATTGCTCTCAGGTGTAATTTACGTGTAATTTGAAATTCGTTTATTTTATATAATAAATCGTTTGTGTTCTGGCTTTCACATCGTTTTCACGTGTTTTCTTGTGAGTTTGGATGTTAAAACACATAAAAAATTTATACAAAACAAGAAAAAATAATTTTTTTGATTCGAAATTTATATTACAGATGCACATTATATAGTAGAGTTTTTTGCCATCGGAAACTCATTTTGAGAAAATTTGAGTTGCATTTCACTGGGGCTGATACCAAATCATAAGTAGACCTTAAACAAGTTTTTTGAAATATGTCAAATATTTATTTTAATATTGGGTGTAATTCCTTTGAAATCGGGTAATTTTGGCTCCTACGAGGTGTAATTTTAAATATATATTTTGGTAACACTGGTTTCCAGTCGTAATTTAGCTCTGGGTGGGAGAACACCTTTTCGCGTCGTCGTAGTTATTTTTTAAATGCGGCCAGGCATTTTGTTGTTGTCTTGCTTTCGAGAATTTTGCGGCTGTCGCATTGTTTAATGATTTTTTCCACGATCAACCGTAATTAATTGAGGTTCTTTTTGGAATTCTTCATTGGCATATGCAATCGATTTGTTTGTTAAGTACATACTCATATGTATAACTGTTCGTGATTTGTGACATTTTGATGACCTGTTTGACCGCTTGTATTGTGAATTGTATAACCACACTTTTTTATGGATTGAATTTACGCTTGAAGGATTTTGTTGAAACGTTAATAAATACTGGATATTGACATTTTAAATTTTTGGAATAATTTACTGGTGGATACCAAATTGAATACTCTGTGAACTTGATAAATAACCTGATTTGTGGAACACATAATACTGATCTGACGATATAATTTTGTTGAAGAACCTGGTGGAGACCAAATATAATACTCGAATGGTGGATAGTGGATGATTTGATTGGAAATTTGTTGTAGAACCTGGTGGAGAACCAAATATAACTCGGATTTTAAGAAGATTTTGACTGGTGGAGACCATTTATACTCTAGGAGTGGACTCTAGGATTTTCTACTTCCTATGTGAAGGCGTGGGTCGAATGAGGCCTTGAGAAAACTTCTATTTGTTGAAGAACCTGGCACTTTGCTCTTGGTAGCTAGCCATAAAATTTGAAACCCAAAAAAAAAAAAAAAAAATTTATGTTTAGAATATATGTATGTATAGTAAAGTAAGTTCAAGAAAATGGGACCCCAAGTTAACTTTGTGGTTAATTTTATAAAAAAAAACGATCAAATTGCGAGCTGAAAAATTGTTTTAAAACCGTGTGTTATTGCGGCAATACACCGACTATACGGCTCTTCTCGACAAAAATATATATTTCAAAGCAAGTACATAAATACAGGGAGTGTCACTAATATTCGTTTTTCAGATTCACAATTAATAAAAAGTCTACCAAACTATGGAAAATTTTTCAGTTTAAAAAGATGCCATTATTTGGTAACTTTTTATTGATTCTGAATCTGATAGCCGAATATTAGTGACACTAAATGTACATACTGCATACATATGTACATATATCGTCGGTTAGTTATTGGTATCCGGCACAGCATACACAAAATACATATGGGGTATTCACAACAGTGTCTTAAATGTCATAATGTCTTAACATTTTAACATAGTTTAAAAAATTTGTTGTTGTGACCCAAACAAAAAAGTCATAAAGTAATCAGACTTTCTCAGCTACATATGTTTATTGTTTGTCATAACTACCAGTGTTGGGATTCGGCTATTCTTAAATTGTACCACGAAAATGGTAAAATTGTACCAAATTAACATCAATTGTACCAAAATGTAGCCAGCCATATGCTAAATAAGCATACACCGTAAGAATTCATAAAAATTTCTCATTTATTAAAAACAAAAACATAAAGAAATTAACTAATACATCTATGTTAGTCCCAGTTCACACTAGTCAAGGCTTATTGCTAAGCTCATCACTTTTTCTTCTTTGAACTTTCATCGGTGTTCACACAATGAAAGTCTTATTTATCAGCTCATATTTTTTATGAATAGTTTTGTGTATGCATGTGTGCTACTTTTAACATTGCGTATGAGAAAGCAAAACGTACATGAAGCTGAGTCCTAGTTTCTTTCCCGTCGTCCTTATCTCCCACAAACTAATCAGCTTAGTCAATAAGACTTGCAGTGTGTAAACTAGGACTAAGTAAGAGCTACCAAAACAAATGAGTAATATTACCATAAACTGCCAATGTTGCAAGTTTCGGTACGTATGATCAGTGTTGGGCAACCATGTTATGAAAAATTATTATTATTGTATGGCAAAGTACAACTTTTTTCAAATTGTACCACTGAAGTATAAAGTGTACCAGTGTACCAATGCAAACGCAATTGTACCAAATTTGGTACAATTGTACCACAAATCCCAACAGTGATAACTACATGTAGAAATGCGTGAGAGTTTACCAAAGGAGTTGAGAGAGAGAGAGAGAGAGAGAGAGAGTAAGCAATGTACAAAGGCAGTGTTGTCAGATATGGCGATATCTCGCCAAACGTGGCGACAAAAATTTGGTTTTGGCGATGAAAATTTTTAAATGGCGATTGGCGATTTACTTGGCGATATTTGAACTCCTTGGCGATATTTTTGGCGATATTTTTAAGATTTCAATAAAATTTGCTTATCTCGACTTAAGCACTTTTTCCTTTTTGCCACAGATATATTGCAAGTGGGTGCGCCGCTTTAAACAACATATTTTTTATGTTTTACGATAGACGTTACCTACTGAATTTAAAATTTAACGATATTTGCAATGCAATTACATAATAAAAATATTTTTGTAGCTAAAATTTAATGTTTTATTATATTGGCGATATTTGGCGATATTCGACAAGTCATTTGGCGAAGAGGCTGAAAATAAATCTGACAACACTGTACAAAGGTGATAAAACCAAAATACAAATAAGTACAATATTTTTAATTGTAAACTATGAGGGGTTATGCTATGTTTACACGACGAGTTGAATCACCTGCTTCGCTCTCTGAATCATGTTTATGAATCATGTTGTTTAGACTACTCATTCGTGCTTCGTGTGCAGCGTGCCAATTTAGTGCTTTTCGTACTAGATTTAAAGTTTTTTAATTGATAACAGTGCGGAATTTTTCAAATTGTTGCTTAAAAAAAGGCACTAAATTGGTGCTTTTCACCTTTGATAGTGCGTTTTGCAAATCTACTAAATATTAATTTGTTAAAGTGTGGTGGCTTTATTTTCACTTTTCAAAAACTATCTGCTTTCACCCCTTTTAGAAATGCAAAGTTTCCTTTGCAGAATGTTAATTCAGCTTGGTGAAATATGAAGGAAGAAAAACTTTATCTTTCATAGTGAGAAAAAATAATATATTTCTAGCAATTACAGAGGATACCATACACGTTATAAAATAACTTAATTACAATAATCTAATTACTAACCACTGAGGGAAGCAATGTATTGCTTTCTTGATAACGAAAGCTTTCAAAAATGCTTCTGAAAAGTAGTAACGTAAGGCTCTCTAACAAAGTGGACAAAAGTAAAAGAATGTACACCAGTAACTTTTGCATCTGAGTACATAAAAACTGCACATTATTGCTTCTGTAAAACGAATTAGTAAAGCAAAAAATGAACGGCTTTTTGTAAACTGGATGCATTGCTTCTAGCTGGGTTACAAAAACTCTTCTGGGAAGCGGTAATTTTTGCTGGGATGGTGAAATTGAAGAAATAGAACGAAGTATCAGAAATTTAAGGATACATAAATGGAAAAATTTGCTCAAAACTGATCAATTTTGGATTGAATTTTATAATTATAGAAATTCAACTAATCATAATCCATTTCTAATACTGTCAATATTTTCTCTAAGACTATTAACATTACCATGTTCAAATGTTGAAGCAGAAATAACTTTTAGCGCTTATAAATATTTTAAAAGTAAGTTAGAAATACAATAATGATTTTATAAATCAAATTGTTTCATTCATATAAAATACGGTCTAAAAAGAAAAGGCTTATGCTGTTCAGAATGTAACATACTGAACCATGTTCATGTAAAAATTAATTCAGACGAAACACCTAAAAATCTAATTGTTTTATTAAAACAGTTTCATGGCCAGAGGAAAAAGATGAAACTGCATTTCTTGAAACGAGGAGTATAATTCTCGTTGATCATCTTTTGTTAAAATAGTACACCATAATTATTTTCATACTCATATTCTACTTATAAGCAAAATCGAAATATGGCTCCATATAATTGAAATTATTACAAAAACCTATGAAATGTAGTAAATTTAAAATTGTAGTTAACTTAAATTTTTAATTTTTACTAATTCAATACATTTATAATTAACCATATGGGCTTTCTCTTTATTGCAAATAAATAGATAAATATAAAAAAATAAATAAAAATATATTTATGTACATACATACATATGTACATATATACGAATACTTATTTCATTTAGTGCTTTTTTATGAACACACAGTGGTTTTTGCTCTGAAAAAGTTGGCATCACTGTTCGCGTGGCATTTTTTTTATGTATATTCACACAAACATACGTATCATACGCACGTATATACATGCATACACATAAGCATATATACTTTACATAAATTCCACTCATGCGAAATCTTGTTTTTGAAGGCATCTCTATATTTTCTTCTTATTTTTCCTTTTTATATTATTCATAACTTAATTAAATTTATTTATATTAAACTCACATCTATGTTTTTTTTGGCTTGTTTTCATTTGTTTACAAACACACACATACACATATACATACCTATTTTGTTTTGATAGCTAGTTCAGATAAAGTGGCGATTAACTGCGATAAAAGTTAGAGAAGATACCAATTTTACGTGCTTGGCAAGTAGATTCATATTGAATCTACTTGATTCGCTCTCATAATTTTGTATGGCGAAGCAAGTGGATTCGGTCATGATTGGGGCGTGAAGCATGAATAGAGAGCGAAGCACGTACCGTCTAAACATAGTATTACTCACAGCATTATATTTTTTTCGAGTTATTATTTTAAAACATGATAATTTATGATTACCATCTGAATACCCCAATTATGTCTGCCTCAAATCAATAACCAACCGATGATATGTGGGTATTGTGTGTATTTACGTTTGTTTCACCACTTCAAATGATATGAAGAACCTGATCGATACAAGTAAGTATCGATGCTTTTTATGCGATACTCAGTAGATATCGATACTTTTGAACCGATACCGTATCAAGTGGTATCGTTGCATCCCTAGTCGTAGTGTTGTAACAAGTAAATATTCTTAAATTTATAAGATATTTTGCTTCTTCTGTAAAAAAAAAGTAGAACGTGTACTTTTTTAATCTTATTTTACTTAAATTTTTATAATATTCAAACAAACATTTCTATGCACTCAATTACGATCGCGTATGCCATAATCGCAAATTTTATTTCACGTATTTCAAAATACGTATAAAGAAAATTTATTTTTAACCGACTTCAAAAAAAGAAGGAGGTTAACAATTCGTCACTATTTTTTTTTTTTTTTAGGTGTGTAAGGTCCATAACTCGGTGCATTTTAGACCGATTGTAAAAAATTTTTTGTTGTCTGAGAGGGTATAGCTTCCCATTGGTCCCATTTGAAAAAAGTGGGCGGAGTCACGCCCACAATTTTTTAAATTTGATTTATTGATCTTCTACTTATTTGATTGCTGCGAAACCTAGCAAACATCTTTGGTTCTTGTAATTAAAAAATTCTTGAGTTGAAAAAATGGGCGGGGCTACGCCCATTCAAATGTATTATAACATTACACATGGTTTTACTTAACCGATTTTTACAAAACTTAGCACACACCTTGAACTCTAAAATAGACAAAATTTTCTTTTAAAAAAATGGGCGGGACTACGCCCATTAAAATTTTATATTATATTTCACAGGGTTATATTTCACCGATTTTTACGAAACTTGGCACACACCCTAAGCTTTAATCAAGGCACAAAATTGCGTTAAAAAAGTGGGCGGGGCACGCCTATTAAACTTTAGTATAATATTTCATGTGCTTGTATTTAACCAATAATGACGAAACTTGGCACACACCCTAAGCTTTAATAAAGCCAAAAAATTGCGTTAAAAAAGTGGGCGGGGTCACGCCTAAAATTTTTTAAATTTGATTTTGTAATCTTCTACTCATTTGATTGCTGGGAAACCTAGCAAACATCTTTGGTTTTTCTAATTACAAAATTTTTAAGTTGAAAAAATGGGTGGGGCTACGCCCATTAAAATGTATTATAACATTACACGTGGTTCTACTTAACCGATTTTTACGAAACTTAGCACACTTCTTGAAATAAAGAAAGATACTTACAAATAATTTTTTTTTGAATTGACCAGAGTTTAAAAGTATTCACTAAAAAGGTAAAAATAAAACTTTTTAAAAAAAAATTAAACCGACTTCAAAAATAAGCACTAAAAAGCAACAAATAATATAGATCTAGTTAAATAAAAGATTTTTATATATGTTACCTACAGTGCCGTTTGAAGTTGGTGCCAGCAACATTGGTAACTAAGCAGATACATATGTACATAAAAATTACTTGCAGTTTTTTTACCGGGCATGTTCCTATGTGCTTAGTTCCAGTATTACTGGCACCAACTTCAAACGGCACTGTAGGTAACATATAAAAAAATCTTTTATTTAACTAGATCTATATTATTTGTTGCTTTTTAGTGCTTATTTTTGAAGTCGGTTTAATTTTTTTTTTTAAGTTTTATTTCGTGACGAGTTGTACGTTCACGGATGTAACGAGTGGGGATCTAATTCACACACTTTAGGTTTTATTGCTCAAGTTTACATTTTGTACTAATAAAGAAGAATATGGATACATATATAGAAACGGTATAGACGTAAATCATACTTTCTCATCTCTCCATGCAGCAAGAAAAATTGATTTGTGTGAGCCAGCTCTAACGGCTTTAATATTTTCTGTTAATATCATTCCAATTTCGAAAAAACCAATTATGTATGTATAGTAAAGCGGCCCCTACATTTTGCGACTTTTTGTACAATTTAGAGGTCTGGTTGGCCAATGGTTGGTAAAAAAAAATTTTGATTTTCATTCAACTGATGAACAACTTAGCTAATTTGCCCAATTTAACACCTTTTATTACATATTTGGCATCTCTAGAAAGATTGCTAAACAACACAATAAAGATAATTATCAAATGTCTACAAATACTCAAGAATTTCTTCTATTAAATACAGCACATACTCGTAGTTCCAAATAAACACACTCCATAAATCATGAAAAAGTCAAACACAAAAATAATAAGCAACAGAAAGCAATATAAGAAAAACTGGAAATAAATAAAATTGCCAGACATTATTGTTTAATTTCAGAAGCTTATTTTGAAGACAAAACAAGTTAAATAAACAAATTAATCGTAACACATGGAATAAATCACTGGGAAGCAGTACTGTTGGAGTTTTCTTTTTCGAAGCTATACATAAGTACATATCGTTGGTCGCAAGTAGAAAGGCCCTAACTAACATAATTGTAACTTTACAGGAGAAGGTAAAATATAATAGAAACTAATATTCACAATTACCCTTATTCCAGTTGTCGACATCGACGTCACTTTAACACAATACCAAAAAATTGGGACTTGTTTACTCGCTCTCCAGAATAATTTTGCTCTACTGACAATCTATTTCCGTTAACTAAGGTCTAGAGAATATCATAAACCTGCCAACAGTAGTCAGCTGTTTTCGACAACGGGTACACAAGCCCCAATTTTTTGGTATTGTGTTAAATTGACGTCGATGTTGACAACTGGAATAAGGGTGAATGTAAATTTTTTGTGAAACTGCTTGTAAAGGCGTTATTTCTACACTATTGCAATTTATTTTTGTGAGAATGTGTATTTGTGTGAAATGTATTGGAATCACTGAAAAACTTAATTTTGTAAAAAACACGAGTTAGGGCCTTTCTACTTGAGACCATCGATATGTATGTAAAATGAAAAAAAAAATATTACCAACAGATTCCAAACAATCGACTACAACACCCTGTAAAACAGATGACGTGAGAAAATACATACAGTTTGTCAAGAAAATAATTACACGGGGAAATATTGGTGGTTTATTTACCACACAATTTATGTTGTGTTTGATTATATCGCTGCTCATTTACTTAAACAACGTCCGTCATAACTCAAAAAAAAAAATAGTTTGTCCGAAAACGAGTTTAAAGTTTTAAATTTACACATAACTTAAAGGAAAAAAGACGACAAATTTTTGTGTGCAATGTTTACACATCATGAAGAACGATATGAGGATTAATTTTGCATTACGTTCTTTGAGTAAATGAGCGATATGTAGCTCGGCTATCTATTGAATGTGCACCTGGCGTAGGCATCGCCGAAACACATCATTCGCTCTTATATCTTAACTAATTAATAACTTATAAGCAGGGAAACCGCAAATATGCAATTACATGTTTTTTCTTGTATCACGTATTAATGCGGGGACAATATATTTATCCGTTTCAGAACTTTTAATGAATTTTGGCATCGATTTGTTAGTGCATATTTTTGCATATTTTACCCTTTAAAGCATGTTTATGCATATATCAGTTTTACACGCATATTTTTAGCATATTTTCGAATTTTTAGAGCATAATTTACGCTTTTAGGGCATATTTTCATACTTTATAGAATTTATTTTATTTCAACCCGCTTGGCACCACCATCCTTTAAAAAAACTCTCCATTCCGAAAAAAAAATTTATGAAATTTTTTTTTAGCAACGCATTAAAATTTCATTTTCGAAATAAAAATTTAAGTTTTAAAGAAAATTTTTTTCCTGTGATATCTGGGTTAATATGCTTACAAATTATTTTTAATTTTCGCCATCTAAATCTCTGTTCCAATGTTCCATGTAGTGTATAATTTTTTTTATATATAACCCAGTTTTACGGACGTTAGTTGCAATACAAATTTAGCTATGTGTGATTTAGCTGTGTGTGATTTACTCTGCCCCGAAAAGACCTTGAAGGAACATTGTAAATGTATGAAAGTTCATTAAGACGGGACAGAAAAGATTTTTATTTGAAATTCTAGGTCAATATTTTGTTATTTATTGCAATAAAAATTATAAATTAAAATCTTGTCTTATTTATCCAAAATACAGTTCCAAAGCCTTAATTCTGATATCGTGATCTTTTGAAATTAAATTTAAATGCTTATGCATCCAATAAAAATTAATTTGGTTTAGTAAAAATTTTTATAGTAATTTTGTTTTAACCTGCACTTCAAACCCAGTTATTCTTTGTTAATTATGTTTCCGTTTTTTGGTTATTTATTTTTTTCTTATTTTATATGCAAATGTTGTTGAATTTTTGATTAAAAAATATATTTTCATTTACAAATAAACCAATTTATTCTATTTTTAAGAGCATATTTTTATACCCTTTACCAACAAAAATGGTAAAAGGGTATATATAGGTTTGTCATTCCGTTTGTAATTTCTATAATATCAATAAGCGATCCATATAATATATATATTCTGGATCCTTATGCATAGGGAAGACGAATAAGCGATGTCCGTCTGTCCGTCTGTCCGTCTGTCCGTCTGTCCGTCTGTCCGTCTGTCCGTCTGTCCGTCTGTCTGTACGTGAAATCGGTTTTCCGAAGCTCCCAGAAGAGCTAGAGACTTCGTTTTTGGACTGGTGTGTCAGAAATTTTCCAAAATAGATTGGTATTGAAATTCAGCAAAATCGGGCAGACGATTGCAGAGCTGGAAAACTTAAACTTCATTTTGCCATATAAAAGTAACTCCCGAAAACAAATTTTTATTTTTTTTAATAAATGTACATATTTTACACTTCAGTACGACTAAAATTGGAATTTTAAATTAAAAAAATACAAAAAAATTAAAACGACGTTTCCAGGGTTGGAAAACTTTAACTTTTTGTGTTATGTAAAATTAACTATGTCTAAAACTATATTAGTATTTTCTCGAGAACCGTAAGAGCTACAGACCTGAAATTTGGACACAGTATGTAGACCTTTGGCCGCTACAACAGCAAATACATAATAATTGGAAATTAAAGGGTGTTCCAAAACGAGCAACGAAAAATTTTAAAATCCCATGTAGTATATATACAATTGTATATACACTTGAAATTTGTAAGGTTAGTGTATTTTTATACAGACTACAAAAATTAACACAAAAATCTAAAAAAATTTTAATTAAAGGGTGTTCCATCAGTTAATGCAATTTTGACTATGTAATTTCACAATTTGCTGTAAGAGCAAAACTCTTGAAATTTTCAAAAACGGTAAAAATGAAAAAATAAAAAAATATAAAATCGCCAAACCGAAAAAAATCGCCAAAAACAAGCAAAAATCGCCAAAACGAAAAAAATCACCAAAACGAAAAAAACTCTAAAAAACAGAAAAAAATCGCCAAAATGAAAAAAAAATCGCCAAAATGAAAAAAATCGCCAAAACGAAAAAACCCCAAAAAACAGAAAAAAATCGCCAAAATGAAAAAAAGCCAAAAACAGAAAAAAAATCGCCAAAACAAGAAAAAACCTAAAAAACAGAAAAAAATCGCCAAAATGAAAAAAAATCGCCAAAATGAAAAAAATCACCAAAACGAAAAAAACCCTAAAAAACAGAAAAAAATCGTCAAAATGAAAAAAAATCGCCAAAACGAAAAAAAACCCTAAAAAACAGAAAAAAATCGCCAAAATGAAAAAAATCGCAAAAAAAAGAAAAAACCTAAATAACAGAAAAAAATCGCCAAAACGAAAAAAAGCACCAAATTAAAAAAAAATTTCTAAGACTAAAATAAATCGCAAAAAAACGGAAAAATTGCTAAAATGAAAACAAAAATCGCCAAAATGAAAGAAAATCGCCAAAATGAAAAAAAATCGCCAAAATGAAAAAAATCGCCAAAAAAAGAAAAAACCTAAATAACAGAAAAAAAATCGCCAAAACGAAAAAAAGCACCAAATTAAAAAAAAATTTCTAAGACTAAAATAAATCGCAAAAAAACGGAAAAATTGCTAAAATGAAAACAAAAATCGCCAAAATGAAAAAAAAATCGCCAAAATGAAAAAAATCACCAAAACGAAAAAAAAACCTAAAAACAGAAAAAAATCGCCAAATGAAAAAAGCACCAAAACGAAAAAAAACCCAAAAAACAGAAAAAAAATCGCCAAAATGAAAAAAGCACTAAATTAAAAGAAAATTTCTAAGACTAAAATAAATCGCAAAAAAACTAAAAAATTGCTAAAATGAAAAAAAAAATCGCCAAAATGAAAAATATCGCTAAAACGAAAAAAAAACCTAAAAAACAGAAAAAAAATCGCCAAAATGAAAAAAAAATCGCCAAAAAAAGAAAAAAATCGCCAAAACGAAAAAAAAACTAAAAAACAGAAAAAAATCGCCAAAATGAAAAAAAATCGCCAAAATGAAAAAAAACAAGTAAGAGTGCTATATTCGGCTGTGCCCAATCTTATATACCCTTTACCAACGTGCGTACATATATATAGTATACAGCACATACATACATATTTATTTAGTGAAAAAATTTATAATTTTTTTCTCTAAAGCAATTAATAGCAACTGACCTTTCAGTATTTTTCGATTAAAGAATTTGATTCAATTATTTTATTTTCGATATTAGTAATAGTTGAATATTTTAATCTAAGCTCTGTGGTTAAGATATATTTTACATTCACTCTTATTTCAGTCAACATCGACGTCACGGCAATACATTACCAAAATATTGGGGCTTGTTTACTCGCTCTCAAGATGTTCAAAAACGGTGCTGCTATTTAATAACTCTAAAATATTCTTAGTATTGCACCTCTATACCAAGTAAACTAACTTGTTTGTTGTTTGTTTTTTTCCCGCATTTAATAATCATTGATGTTGCAAAACTGTTTAGTGTCTTAACTTAAAGTTCCCACTGCAAATGGTATACATCGTGGTATTATCTAAACATTTTATTCCTACAGGATTCTTTTGAAATTTGTTCAGCAGAAAGGTATCAGGAAAATGAAACTGAGCATGTCCTTTAATTTATCTTTAGCGACAAATTTTATTTTGATCTCTATTTACTAAAAATTAATAGTTATTGTGCTGAGAGCACAATAAGCACAAACCTTCGTTTATACTTCAATTAGATATCCATAAAAATTAAACATGTATAAACAATCTTGAGTAACGATTTTCCTAAAATTATTATTATTATATTATTATTTTTTTACCGAAACTTTTTTCAATCTCCAACCCTGGAACCATATTTCTGAGTTTTTTAATACTAATTTATTTCTTTATAAAATATAGAATATATTTAATTACCAAAGAAATAATTAGTTTTATATACCGGAAAAAATTTAAGTTTTCCAGCTCTGGAGCCATATCTTTTATTTTTCTAATTTCTATGCCAAACTATTTCATTCTAAGTCATAAAGTATATAAAACTTGTACACAAAAAGAAAAAAACTAACTTGACCTAGTTACTTTTGTAAAAAGCAATAAATTTACCAACCATGGAATCATCCTTTTAGATTTTTCTGATTTAAAAAATTAATAAAGTGTGTTAAGTGAACAAAGAAATAAAAAAATTAATTTTATACTTTAATATCCAAAAAAATTCAAAGTTTCCATCTTTGGAGCTGTAATTTTCATTTTTCCAATTTTATACGCCAAACTTTTCTTAAAGAAGCATAAAATATATTCAATTTATAAAGGAAAAGAAAAAAATTTTTAGAACTATTTAATTTTACATAACACAAAAAGTGTAAGCTTTTCAACCCTGGAGTCATAATTTTGGATTTTTCTGATTATTGATACCAATCTAGTTTTTTTAAAAATACATAAGATATGTTAAGTGAACGAAGCAAAAACGAATTAAGAAAAAACCTAGTTTCATTTAATTCCTTTATTATTAAAAAATTCGGTTCGGTACATTCGGTTCTGAACAATTTTTAATGTGGGTTTGTTGCTTTTTGAAGTTTTTTTTCAGTTTAAACGATTTTTTCAGTTTTTTCGCTTTTTTCTCATTTTGGCGATTTTTTTTTCTGTTTTTTTCGGTTTTTTTCAATTTGACGATTTTTTTTCTGTTTTGTGGGGGCTTATTTTGATTTTGAAGATTTTTTTCATTTAGGCGAATCTTTTTACATTTTGCGATTTTTTCTTATTTTGGGGTTTTTTTATTTTGGCGATTTTTTTCTGTTTTTGTGGTTTTTTTCATTTTGGCGATTTTTTTCGGTTTTTTCTGTTTTTGGGGGTTTATTTTCAATTTGGCGATTTTTTTCTGTTTTTTGGGGTTTTTTTCGTTTTAGCGATTTTTTTTTTCATTTTGGCAATTTTTTTTTAATTTTGGCGTTTTTTTTTAATTTTGGCGATTTTTTTTCATCTTGGCGATTTTTTTTCTGTTTTTAGGGCTTTTTTTTATTTTGGAGATTTTTTTCATTTTGGCGATTTTTTTTCATTTTGGCGATTTTTTCCTGTTTTTGGGGTTTTTTTTTCATTTTGGCGATTTTTTCTGTTTTTTTGGGGTTTTTTTCTTTTTGGCGATTTTTTTTTCGTTTGGCGATTTTTTTCTGTTTTTTGGGATTTTTTTCCGTTTTGGCGATTTTTTTCATTTTGGCGATTTTTTTTCATTTTGGCGATTTCTTCTGTTTTTTGGGGTTTATTTTCATTTTGGCGATTTTTTCTGTTTTTTGGGGTTTATTTTCATTTTGGCGGTTTTTTTTTCTTTTTTGCGTTTTTTTTCATTTTAGCGATTTTCTTTCATTTTGGCGATTTTTTTTTTCATTTTAGCATTTTTTCTGGTTATTCACAATTTATTTTAGTCTTAGAAATTTTTTTGTAATTTGGTGCTTTTTTTCGTTTTGGCGATTTTTTTTTTTTGTTTTTTGGCGATTTTTTTCGGTTTGGCGATTTTATAATTTTTTGATTTTTTAGTTTTAACGTTTTTGAAAATTTCAAGAGTTTTGCTCTTACGGTTTCCAAGATACAGCAAGTTGTCAAAATAGCATAGTCAAAATTGCATTAGCTGATGGAACACCCTTTAATTTAAATTTTTTTAAATTTTAGTGTTAATTTTTGTAGTCTGTATAAAAATACACTAATCTTACAAATTTCAAGTGTATATACATACATACATACATACAATTGTATGTATATTACATGGGATTTTAACATTTTTGTTGCTCGTTTTGGAACACCCTTTAATTTCCAATTTTCATGTATTTGTTCTTGTAGCCGTCAAAGGTCTACACACTGTGTCCAAATTTCAGGTCTCTAGCTCTTACGGTTCTCGAGAAAATGCTCTGCATAGTTTTAGACATAGTTAATTTTACATAACACAAAAAGTTAAAGTTTTCCAACCCTGGAAACGTCTTTTTAATTTTTTTATATTTTTTTAATTTAAAATACCAATTTTACTCGTACTGAAGTGTAAAATATGTTCATTTATTAAAAAAAAATAAAAATTTGTTTTCGGTAGTTACTTTATATGGCAAAATGAAGTTTACGTTTTCCAGCTCTGCAATCGTCTGCCCGATTTTGCTGAATTTCAATACCAATCTATTTTGGAAAATTTCTGACACACCAGTCCAAGAACGAAGTCTCTAGCTCTTCTGGGAGCTTCGGAAAACCGATTTCACGTACAGACAGACGGACAGACGGACAGACGGACAGACGGACAGACGGATAGACGGACAGACGGACAGACGGACAGACGGACATCGCTTATTCGTCTTCCCTATGCATAAGGATCCAGAATATGTATATTTTATGGATCGCTTATTGATATTATAGAAATTACAAACGGAATGACAAACCTATATATACCCTTTTACCATTTTTGTGGTAAAGGGTATAAAAATCGCTAAAATGAAAAAAATCACCAAAACGAAAAATAACATAAACAAGTAAGAGTGCTATATTCGGCTGTGCCGAATCTTATATACCCTTTACCAACGTACGTACATATATATAGTATACAGACACGTACATACATATTTGTTTTGTGAAAAAATTTATCATTTTTTTAAAGTTTCCATCTTTGGAGCTATAATTTTCATTTTTCAAATTTCATACACCAAACTTTTCTTTCAGAAGCATAAAATATATTCAATTTATAAAGAAAAAGAAAAAAAAACAAAAAGTGTAAGTTTTCCAACCCTGGAGTCATAATTTTGGATTTTTCTGATTATTGTTACCAATCTAGTTCTTTAAAAAATGCATAAAATATGTTAAGTGAAAAAAGCAAGAACGAAATAAGCAAAAACTTAGTTTCATTTAATTCCTTTAATACTAAAAAAATCAGTTAAGTGCGACTTTGAATCGTGCACGAAAGGAAGGTTTTTTGCTTTTTTTAAAGTTTTTTTCAGTTAAAACGATTTTTTCAGTTTTGTCGCTTTTTTCTCGTTTTGGCGATTTTGTCTGTTTTTGGATATTTTTCTCATTTTGACGACTTTTTCTGTTTTTTTTTGGGTTTTTTTCGCGATTTTTTTGGCGATTTTTTTGTTTTTTTTTTCGTTTTGGTGATTTTTTTCATTTTGGCGATTTTTTTTCATTTTGGCAATTTTTTTCTTTTTTTTCTGTTTTTTTTCGTTTTGGTGATTTTTTTAATTTTGGCGATTTTTTTTTTCATTTTGGCGATTTTTTTTCATTTTGGCGATTTTTTTTCATTTTGGCGATTTTTTTCTGTTTTTTAGTTTTTTTTCGTTTTGGCGATTTTTTTTCTTTTTTTGGCGATTTTTTTTCATTTTGGCGATTTTTTTCTGTTTTTTAGGTTTTTTTTCGTTTTAGCGATATTTTTCATTTTGGCGATTTTTTTTTCATTTTAGCAATTTTTTCGTTTTTTTGCGATTTATTTTAGTCTTAGAAATTTTCTTTTAATATAGTGCTTTTTTCATTTTGGCGATTTTTTTCTGTTTTTTTGGGTTTTTTTTTCGTTTTGGTGATTTTTTTAATTTTGGCGATTTTTTTTATAATTTTGGCGATTTTTTTCTGTTTTTAGGTTTTTTTTCGTTTTGGTGATTTTTTTTCATTTTGGCGATTTTTTTTTCATTTTGGCGATTTTCTTTCATTTTGGCGATTTTTTATATCATTTTAGCAATTTTTCAATTTTTTTGCGATTTATTTTAGTCTTAGAAATTTTTTTTTAATTTGGTGCTTTTTTTCGTTTTGGCGATTTTTTTTCTGTTATTTAGGTTGTTTTCTTTTTTTGGCGATTTTTTTTATTTTGGCGATTTTTTTCTGTTTTTTAGGGTTTTTTTCGTTTTGGCGATTTTTTTTTTCATTTTGACGATTTTTTTCTGTTTTTTAGGGTTTTTTTTCTGTTTTTTAGGGTTTTTTTCGTTTTGGCGATTTTTTTTAATTTTGACGATTGTTTTCTGTTTTTTAGGGTTTTTTTTCGTTTTGGTGATTTTTTTCATTTTGGCGATTTTTTTTTCATTTTGGCGATTTTTTTCTGTTTTTTTTTCGTTTTGGCGATTTTTTTTTCATTTTAGCATTTTTCCTTTTTTTTGCGATTTATTTTAGTTTTATAATTTTTTTTTTAATTTGGTGCTTTTTTTCGTTTTGGCGATTTTTTCTTGTTTTTGGCGATTTTTTTCGGTTTGGCGATTTTATAATTTTTTATTTTTTCAGTTTTACCGTTTTTGAAAATTTCAAGAGTTTTGCTCTTACGGTTTCCAAGATACAACAAATTGTCAAAATTACATAGTCAAAATTGCATTAACTGATGGAACACCCTTTAATTTAAATTTTTTTAAATTTTTGTGTTAATTTTTGTAGTCTGTATAAAAATACACTAACCTTACAAATTTCAAGTGTATATACATACAATTGTATATATACTACATGGGATTTTAAAATTTTTCGTTGCTCGTTTTGGAACACCCTTTAATTTCCAATTATCATGTATTTGTTGTTGTAGCGGCCAAAGGTCTACATACTGTGTCCAAATTTCAGGTCTGTAGCTCTTACGGTTCTCGAGAAAATACTAATATAGTTTTAGACATAGTTAATTTTACATAACACAAAAAGTTAAAGTTTTCCAACCCTGGAAACGTCTTTTTAATTTTTTTATATTTTTTTAATTTAAAATACCAATTTTACTCGTACTGAAGTGTAAAATATGTTCATTTATTAAAAAAAAATAAAAATTTGTTTTCGGTAGTTACTTTATATGGCAAAATGAAGTTTACGTTTTCCAGCTCTGCAATCGTCTGCCCGATTTTGCTGAATTTCAATACCAATCTATTTTGGAAAATTTCTGACACACCAGTCCAAGAACGAAGTCTCTAGCTCTTCTGGGAGCTTCGGAAAACCGATTTCACGTACAGACAGACGGACAGACGGACAGACGGACAGACGGACAGACGGATAGACGGACAGACGGACAGACGGACAGACGGACATCGCTTATTCGTCTTCCCTATGCATAAGGATCCAGAATATGTATATTTTATGGATCGCTTATTGATATTATAGAAATTACAAACGGAATGACAAACCTATATATACCCTTTTACCATTTTTGTGGTAAAGGGTATAAAAATCGCTAAAATGAAAAAAATCACCAAAACGAAAAATAACATAAACAAGTAAGAGTGCTATATTCGGCTGTGCCGAATCTTATATACCCTTTACCAACGTACGTACATATATATAGTATACAGACACGTACATACATATTTGTTTTGTGAAAAAATTTATCATTTTTTTAAAGTTTCCATCTTTGGAGCTATAATTTTCATTTTTCAAATTTCATACACCAAACTTTTCTTTCAGAAGCATAAAATATATTCAATTTATAAAGAAAAAGAAAAAAAAACAAAAAGTGTAAGTTTTCCAACCCTGGAGTCATAATTTTGGATTTTTCTGATTATTGTTACCAATCTAGTTCTTTAAAAAATGCATAAAATATGTTAAGTGAAAAAAGCAAGAACGAAATAAGCAAAAACTTAGTTTCATTTAATTCCTTTAATACTAAAAAAATCAGTTAAGTGCGACTTTGAATCGTGCACGAAAGGAAGGTTTTTTGCTTTTTTTAAAGTTTTTTTCAGTTAAAACGATTTTTTCAGTTTTGTCGCTTTTTTCTCGTTTTGGCGATTTTGTCTGTTTTTGGATATTTTTCTCATTTTGACGACTTTTTCTGTTTTTTTTTGGGTTTTTTTCGCGATTTTTTTGGCGATTTTTTTGTTTTTTTTTTCGTTTTGGTGATTTTTTTCATTTTGGCGATTTTTTTTCATTTTGGCAATTTTTTTCTTTTTTTTCTGTTTTTTTTCGTTTTGGTGATTTTTTTAATTTTGGCGATTTTTTTTTTCATTTTGGCGATTTTTTTTCATTTTGGCGATTTTTTTTCATTTTGGCGATTTTTTTCTGTTTTTTAGTTTTTTTTCGTTTTGGCGATTTTTTTTCTTTTTTTGGCGATTTTTTTTCATTTTGGCGATTTTTTTCTGTTTTTTAGGTTTTTTTTCGTTTTAGCGATATTTTTCATTTTGGCGATTTTTTTTTCATTTTAGCAATTTTTTCGTTTTTTTGCGATTTATTTTAGTCTTAGAAATTTTCTTTTAATATAGTGCTTTTTTCATTTTGGCGATTTTTTTCTGTTTTTTTGGGTTTTTTTTTCGTTTTGGTGATTTTTTTAATTTTGGCGATTTTTTTTATAATTTTGGCGATTTTTTTCTGTTTTTAGGTTTTTTTTCGTTTTGGTGATTTTTTTTCATTTTGGCGATTTTTTTTTCATTTTGGCGATTTTCTTTCATTTTGGCGATTTTTTATATCATTTTAGCAATTTTTCAATTTTTTTGCGATTTATTTTAGTCTTAGAAATTTTTTTTTAATTTGGTGCTTTTTTTCGTTTTGGCGATTTTTTTTCTGTTATTTAGGTTGTTTTCTTTTTTTGGCGATTTTTTTTATTTTGGCGATTTTTTTCTGTTTTTTAGGGTTTTTTTCGTTTTGGCGATTTTTTTTTTCATTTTGACGATTTTTTTCTGTTTTTTAGGGTTTTTTTTCTGTTTTTTAGGGTTTTTTTCGTTTTGGCGATTTTTTTTAATTTTGACGATTGTTTTCTGTTTTTTAGGGTTTTTTTTCGTTTTGGTGATTTTTTTCATTTTGGCGATTTTTTTTTCATTTTGGCGATTTTTTTCTGTTTTTTTTTCGTTTTGGCGATTTTTTTTTCATTTTAGCATTTTTCCTTTTTTTTGCGATTTATTTTAGTTTTATAATTTTTTTTTTAATTTGGTGCTTTTTTTCGTTTTGGCGATTTTTTCTTGTTTTTGGCGATTTTTTTCGGTTTGGCGATTTTATAATTTTTTATTTTTTCAGTTTTACCGTTTTTGAAAATTTCAAGAGTTTTGCTCTTACGGTTTCCAAGATACAACAAATTGTCAAAATTACATAGTCAAAATTGCATTAACTGATGGAACACCCTTTAATTTAAATTTTTTTAAATTTTTGTGTTAATTTTTGTAGTCTGTATAAAAATACACTAACCTTACAAATTTCAAGTGTATATACATACAATTGTATATATACTACATGGGATTTTAAAATTTTTCGTTGCTCGTTTTGGAACACCCTTTAATTTCCAATTATCATGTATTTGTTGTTGTAGCGGCCAAAGGTCTACATACTGTGTCCAAATTTCAGGTCTGTAGCTCTTACGGTTCTCGAGAAAATACTAATATAGTTTTAGACATAGTTAATTTTACATAACACAAAAAGTTAAAGTTTTCCAACCCTGGAAACGTCTTTTTAATTTTTTTGTATTTCTTTATTTTAAAATTCCAATTTTAGTCGTACTGAAGTGTAAAATATGTACATTTATTAAAAAAAAAATAAAAATTTGTTTTCGGGAGTTACTTTTATATGGCAAAATGAAGTTTAAGTTTTCCATCTCTGCAATCGTCTGCCCGATTTTGCTGAATTTCAATACCAATCTATTTTGGAAAATTTCTGACACACCAGTCCAAGAACGAAGTCTCTAGCTCTTCTGGGAGCTTCGGAAAACCGATTTCACGTACAGACAGACGGACAGACGGACAGACGGACAGACGGACAGACGGACAGACGGACAGACGGACAGACGGACATCGCTTATTCGTCTTCCCTATGCATAAGGATCCAGAATATGTATATTATATGGATCGCTTATTGATATTATAGAAATTACAAACGGAATGACAAACCTATATATACCCTTTTACCATTTTTGTTGGTAAAGGGTATAAAAAAAGAAAAAAATTGCCAAAATGAAAAAAAATCGCCAAAATGAAAAAAATCACCAAAACGAAAAAAAAAACAAAAAAATCGCCAAAAAAATCGCGAAAAAAACCCAAAAAACAGAAAAAAATCGTCAAAATGAGAAAAATCTCCAAAATGAAGAAAAGCCCAACAACAGAAAAAAATCGCCAAAATGAAAAAAACCTCCAAAAACAGACAAAATCGCCAAAACGAGAAAAAAGCGACAAAACTGAAAAAATCGTTTTAACTGAAAAAAACTTCAAAAAAGCTTGCTTTTTTTACTTAACATATTTTATGTATTTTTTAAAGAACTAGATTGGAATCAATAATCAGAAAAATCCAAAATTATGACTCCAGGGTTGGAAAACTTACACTTTTTGTGTTATGTAAAATTAAATAGGTCTAAAAATTTTTTTCTTTTTCTTTATAAATTGAATATATTTTATGCTTCTGAAAAAGTTTGGTGTATGAAATTTGAAAAATGAAAATTATAGCTCCAAAGATGGAAACTTTAAAAAAATTATAAATTTTTTCACAAAACAAATATGTATGTACGTGTCTGTATACTATATATATGTACGTACGTTGGTAAAGGGTATATAAGATTCGGCACAGCCGAATATAGCACTCTTACTTGTTTACTTTTAAGCGCATATTTACAAGTTTTTAGTGCATATTGAATGCGCATAAAACACTTTTTTTAGAGCATATTTGTGGTTTCCCTGCTTATAAGTAAAATTGTTAAGGGAAAATAGTAAAAAGAAATTTGTTCATACAATCTTATGAACTCGGGATTGGGAACCCACTCAAATAGTGTTTAACCGAATATTGCACAGTTCACAGGTGTTATATTGTGCCATATTGCCGTAATGTTTTAAATTATTTAAATTTTTTTTTGCTATCAAAAAAATTTAGTACATTATGACAAAATGACACAATAGAACAGCTTGTGAATTGGTTAAATGTTCCATCAAACAAAAATCTTCCAATGCTGTTCAAAAATTTGTTCGAGTAATTTACCACGTCTTATCGCATGGCAAAATATAGGAAAATCCCTATAAAAAATGTGCACTTAAAAACAAGGATCGCAAATAACGAATATTTTCCATATTTAAACTAATAGAAAAGTTCTACGTGCACAAGGAATACACCAAGATACTCTTTGTTAGAGTCTGAACACAATGTAACGATAATTTATTGCGGTGCGGGTTTTCATACGATTTTGAATTAAAAAACCGAAGTGCGGATAGGCATAAAATTAAAATCTATTTAATTTTCATTGCGGAATTTCTTATTCTCTCAATTTTTGACACTCTTTCTGATGTTGTCATAGTTTTTGAATAATTGGCGGTGTTCACAAAAATTTTTGTCATAAAGTATAAGGGTCGTATTCAAAAAAATATTTTACTTGAGCCTTAAAGTTCATAGTAGTTACCAAGCATTTTAAGGGCACTGCTACACGTTCAATATATATTGAACGCGATCCAGTATCGTGATATTTATTGAACGTGTAGCATGCAGTGTTGATGGATCGCTATCCATATCACAGAAAGGCCTAAATTATGGAATCCAGATCACGGATCGCGTGAGAAATATTGAACGTGTAGCATTTTCATGATATTAGATCGCGATACTTTAATAAGAATTGAAATAAAACAAATAAAATAAAAGACGAGTTGAAAAAAATTTAACAAATAAAAAGTAAAAAAGTTTATTACATTTGTGTAAAGTTTGTTTTAATAAAGGGTAATGGCAGAAGATAGTGAAAGCGAGTGGGTTCTGCCGGTGGAATCGGAATTAACGACCGAAAAAATTATTTTAAGACTTTATTTTTAATTTGGAGGCATTGCCGGAGTTGTGGTTCTCGTCGGCTAAAGGCTTGAACAGAATAGAGTAGTTGTAGTAGTAGCTGAAGCTGACGACGTAACTAGTAGAGCAGCAAGAAAAAATGTGAACAGAATATTGAAGCTTTCTGCATGGTTACCAAATATGTAACTTCTTAAAAAACTTGTAAGATTATACAAGAATAATATGTGAATTTGTTCAATTCACATGCTCGAATTAACGTCGTATGTGTTGTCTAAAAATCAATAAAAATTGCTAAATATCTGATAACTAACACCAGTAAATACATTCTTCTTAAGGTGCGTTTTCTTAAGCAACGAAATTTCGAAAATTCGCAAAAATCGCAATAATGGAAAGAAACACTAAAATTTATTAAAACTCGGTAAAACTGTAAGGCAAGCAAACATTCCTGTAAAGTCGCGAAAATTATGAAAATTTGCAAAAAAAAAAACTTGCTAAAATTTTAACGATTGCAAAGCACAATATTGATTAAAATTCCTAAAAATATAAGATAGAAAAAAAATTTGGGAAAATAACGACTATCGCAAAAAAATCGATAAATCGCAAAAAGTTGCAAAATTTTAAACAAGATATAATATTGATTACAAATCGGTAAAACTGAAAGAAATGCAAAAAAGTCGGTAAAAATCGTGAAAAAGACGAAAATTCGTAAAAAGTAGCTAGCAGCGGGATGATAACAAAGTCTAATATCGCTTAAAAATCGGCAAAAATGTTAGAACTCAGAAAACATGAAAAAAGTCGCTTTTATCGCGAAGTTTGCAAAAAATTGCGAAAAGTTGCAAAATTTTAAAGAGTCATAACATTGACTAAAAATCTCAAAAACTCTAAGGAATTCAAAAAAATCGCGAAAATTATGAAAATTTGCATGAATTTACTAACAGCGGGATAATAACGAAGTTTAATATTGTTTAAAAATCGGCGAAACTCTCAGGAAGCTGAAAACATGCAAAAGTTACTAATGTCGCAAACTTTGCAAAAATTCGCGAGGAGTTGCAAAATCAGAAGCAAGCCCTACAATTTATGAGAAATCGCAAATGCTATTGACAGCTTGCAGCGCTACTCTTTACGTTATGCTGCAGCTACTATTCTGTTCCTTTAATAAATTTATTATTAATAAACGATCCGCACGATATTGCACGTGTAGCATACGCTCGTTATCCATCAATCCCTTAAAATGGATCGCGATCCAAATATCACAATATATATTGAACGTGTAGCAGTGCCCTAAGGCTAACATTGATTTATTAAGAAATTTTATTCAAAAGACAACGTTAATTATTTTGTAATTTAATAATAAATACTGGTAACTCCACCGTGTTCAACAACCATTTCATTCGAGTATTCAAATATTTTTTATTTTATTAAATAAATTTATATTATTTTGAAGTAAAGCAACTGAACTTCTGACATGGAAGGAAAAAAGAAAAACATTGCTATGAAGTAAAAGTAAAAATAGTATGATGAATAAAGAAAAATTGTCACAATTTATTTTATTTGAATGAAATGAGTACTTGAATATCCAGATTTTTCCATTCGTTTTGACTGTATGTACATCACTAAAACATTTTTGTATAATTGAATTTATTTTAATATTTTTTTATGGATTTTGCTATATATTTCGAATCAGTTGGATAATTTGGTGATGTTTTCCATAACATGACAGAAATAATAAATTTAAGATAAGAGCTAACACTTCTAGCTTCATTTTCAGATGTATCATGAATCAATATGTGCTATATTAACAAAAATATTTGAGGTACAAAATACACATTTTTGAAATATCAACTTAAAGTAGTCTTAACCATGATATAAATATATTTTTTTAAAAACAAAGAGAGAATGGAAGTACCTTCTATATTTATATCATGGTCTTAACAAACGTAGGTGCCTACTTTAGAATTTTGATATAAAATTTTTTTTGAATACAACTTTACTTAATATTGCATAGCAAAGCTTTATTAAGTTTTTTTGAATACGACCCAAAGGATTTGCGACTAAGTACTAAGACTAAGGCAATAAATATGAAATATAAATTATAAATGTTTTTTTTTTCCTATATTTTAGAAAGAACGCCACATACCGTAGCCTCTGCTATTTTTATATTAAGTACGAATACCATTTTTACCAATCAGAATTGAATTTTCATTCATTTTATTTTCTGTTGTAATATATGTATATTTTCTATTGCAATCAAAATTAAAAATAAAAACTTTTTCAGAAAATTTTTTGATTGCACTGCTATTTCAATGCTCCCAACTGTATATAACGTAGATATTCTATTCTAATTTCTTTACAACTGAACTCCGCTGTACCCTAAATATGCAATCGCAAAAACAATTTCTTTCTTTTCATACGACTGTGCTTTCGATGTCGATTGCAAGCGCAATTAATATTGAGTAATAGGCAGTTATTTATTTTAGGTACAGTTGCACGGAAAACTCTATCAGGGCAATTATGAATAAAACTCCCAGGGAAATTTCTCCCTTTTCCAATTAGAATTTTTTGTTTTCCCTATCACTTGCCATTAGTTGGAATTGTTCCCTGGGAAAAATTTCCCTACGAGTTTTATTCATAATTGCCCTGTATATACCCCCCCCCCCCCACCAACAAAAAAAAAACAAAAATTATGGGGAAAAATATACATATTTATTAATAATTTAAAGAAACTCAAATTTTACTGCACAGAAAATTATACATACTCCCACTGTTAATCAACCATACTTTTCCAAAAAAAAAAAACTTACACATGTTTTGTCACTACGTTATAATGCTTCATGTCCCTCAGTTAATAATTGAAAAGGTTTGTAATCAGTTGTTCTTAATGTTTAATAACAATGAGTCCAAAAGTTAAAGAAATAAGATTAGATAATAGGAATCTGATTGTTCAACATCAAAAAATTGGAAAATCGTTGAGCGAAATTGAAAGAAAATGACAACAATTCCAGGATAACTGCTGTTAATATAGCAGAAGAGATTGAAAAAATGTCGATTGCCACTGTTTAGTCAGAGACAGTACGCAGTGTATTCGGATGTGGAGGTTATTATAGTCGAGTGTTTCGGAAAAAAACCATTCATAACTGATATTTAAAAGTCCCAATGGAATTTGCTTAAAAGCATTTAAATGAAGATGAAAACTTTGGGAAAAAGTTTGTCTTCAGCACAGAGTATAAATTTAACTTATTCGTTTACAATGGAAAAGAAAGGTGAGCCCAAAAAGAATGAAAAGCTGGAACATATAAACCTAATGCCCAAAACTAATGCGGGTCTACTATGGTTTTTGGTTATATGTCGCCGGCTGGTGTCAGAAATTAAATTGTTATTGAGACAACAAATGACCGATTTATGTATTTGAACCTATTAAAGGATAATTTGAAGGTGTCCCTAACCAAAATGGGTCTACCTGGAAGCTGGTACTTCCAACAAGATAACAACCCAAACCATGCAGCGGTAATTTTAAAGGCATTACTGTTGTACAATGTGTTCCCCAAGCATCTTGCTTAAACCCCGTTGAAAATTTAAGGACGAATTGGAGTGCAGGATAATAAAAACTGTGTGATAAAGAACCAACAGGTCGTAAAAAATGCTCTTATCAAAGAATGGTACAAAATGTCTTCGGAAACCACCGGTAAACTGGTATATTCTATGAAAAATCAATTTAATTTCGAATTAGAGAGCAAAGGAGCTGCAACAAAATATTTAAATATTAATATATTATCTACCAACTATGTATATATGGCTCTATGAGCTGTTGGTTTTTTGAAATAAATAAATAGCAAAATTTAAAAATTTTAAAAACCCCCCCGAATATATCTAGAAAAGATGCGATATCTTCTAAACCGCTGGACTGTTTTTCTTAAAACATAGCTTAGAACCCTCTCGATCAAATCACATTTCAAAAAGGAAAAACTAAATGAAAATCTATACAGCTATTTGTTCTGTACGAGGATACGTACAGACACGCAAATACACAGGCACTAGAGATCGACCGAAGGCGTTTTTTTTTTGGCCGAAGCCGAAGCCGAAGCCGAATGTTTTAAATTTTAAAAATGATACTTGTTTTATATGAATTAAGAAAAAAGTTTGCTTTTTTGAGACCACTGAAATAGCTGTAATATCTATTGGATACATAACAAGAAAAATAAAACTATTTTGCAATTTCTAGATTGCTTTTTCATATGATCACTCACAAGAACGTCCAAGTAAGAGCAGAGAATGTAACAAAGAAGAAACAAATAAGTGTGTTAATTGCATTAAAGAAAATAAAAGGCTCAATTTAGATCTTGATGAAAATCACAGCACGTATTACCGCGAGTGTCCAGTATACCAGAACAAGCTCAAATTAAAAAAGAAGAGGCTAGGCTTAGTTGCCTAGCAACCAAGGAACATACGAGGCATATATACTAATATACAAGGACTCACAAACAATTACAACCAACTTGAAATAATTGTAGAAACAAATAAGCCAGAATTCATTATACTCTCGGAAACGCATTTAACACAAGACGTGACGGAAGAAGAAACGCATCTAAGAGGTTACAATCAATTTTCAACAATATCAAATTCAACAAGGACTGGTGGAGTTATAATATATATAAAAAAGAAATGGATTATGAGAAAAATCTTTGAAAAAATAATCGAGTCAAAAATATGGATAACTGCCTGCATGGCAAAATATAATAACAACAAATTTCTAGTTATAGCTATTTATAGATCTCCAAGTAGTGCTGAAAACGAGTTTGTGGCAGCCTTTGATGAAGTATTAGAAGAAGTAAGTGATGTAAACTGTGATATAATAATAGCTGGTGATTTCAATATAGACTGGAGTAAGGAAGGATTTTATAAAAGCAAAATTAATTGTTTATTGGACGATAACGGTCTTAAGCAAATAGTGAATGACTTTACAAGAATAACACAGAGCTCAAAAACATTAATTGATTACATTATAACAAATAGTAGGAATATAACGGCTAACATTAATATATCAAGCAAAATATCGGATCATGAAGCAATTGACATAATAATAGATAAAGCAGAGTACAATTCTAATGAAAAAAATTATAAAGATTTGAAATATTTAAATATAATAGATCTCAATATAACAGAGAAATTATGAGCATACAACAAATAAATAAGAATAACAATTTAAACAGCAACGTAAATCTGTTTGATGAATATTTGGAAAATGGAGTTAAAAAACTTACAAAAAGAAGAACGATTAAAGAAAACTATAAATGTAATTGGTTTAATGAGGAGCTAAGATGCTTAAAAAGAGAGAAAATTAGTAAATATCAAATAGCGAAAATACAGAACACTAATGAAGCATGGGCTAGGTACAAAACAGTGCGAAATTTTTATAAAGTTAAAATTGAAAATGAAAAAAATAATTATTTAAATAATAAAATTAATAATGTCAATAATCAAAAAGAAATGTGGAGGGAAATAAAAAAGCTAATTCTAAAAAAATCTCAAAATGTAATTGAAACTGTGATATTTAATCAAATAGAATACAAGGAAAATTTTAAAATAGCTGATAATTTCAACAATTATTTTGTAAATAGTATTAAACTAATAAGGGATACAATAAATAACGTGCAATATGTCGATAATATACCTGTTATAAACGCCCGGTTCAAGTTTCGTACAATAACTTTAGATGAATTAAGAAAAATATGTAAAAATTTAAAAAACAAACCAGACTATAATAAAGTATCAAGTAGCATGATTATGAATGGTTGGAATATAGTGGGTAAATCATTGCTCAATATAATTAATAAATCGTTGGAGACGGGAGTATTCCCTGAGAATTGGAAGACATCTATGGTAACACCAATTGAAAAGGTTGCAAAAACAAGAATATGCGAAGAATTTCGACCAATAAACACCCTAAAAACATGTGAAAAAATATTAGAAAGAGTAGTAAAAGAACAATTAGAGAAATATGTAGAAAGTAACAAAATATTATCAAAATACCAATCTGGATTCAGAAAAAAGTTTTCATGCGAGACAGCAGTAAATTATTTAATAAACAGATGGAAAAGAAATGAGAAAAACAATAAGATAGTCGGAATTTTTCTGGACTTTAAAAGAGCCTTTGAAACAATTGATAGAAACATACTTCTGCAAAAACTACATAGATACGGAGTTAGAGGAACAGAACTACAATGGTTTAAATCATACTTAACAAACAGGAAGCAAATCACAAAAGTAAACAACATTAAATCTAACATAACTAACAATGATTTTGGAGTTCCACAAGGATCAATTCTGGGTGCCCTTTTATTTATTATATACATAAATGATATGCCAAACATATTGAACAAATGCGAAGTAGTATTATACGCTGATGACACACTTATTTTCACGGAAGGAGAAACTAACACTGAATGCTATCACAATCTTACACATGATATGGAAAATGTAAGCGTTTGGCTAAACATGAATAAGCTAAAACTGAACGAAAATAAAACGAAAATTATGGAATTAAATACAAACAGCAATGAAATTTTTAAAATAAATAATCAAATTATAGAGAAGGTTAATCAAATAAAATATTTAGGCTTTATTATTGATAAAGATTTAAAATTTAAAAACCATATTGATTATATTTGTAAAAAAATCGGCAAAAAAATTAGTTTTTTTAAAAGAGTCAGAAAACAGGTTTCACTTATAACCGCAATAAAAATATATAATACTATAATAAAACCACATTTCGAATACGGCTCAACAATATTATTTACATGCTGCACAACAAATCAGATTGAACGGCTTCAGAAACTACAAAATAAGGCAATGAGAACTATATTGAAGTGCAACAGATATACATCTATTCGTCTCATGCTGGAATCCTTGAAATGGCTCAACATTGAACAAAGACTAAAACTTAACACTATCACTTTCATTCAAAAAATCAGAAGCGGAGAAGCACCAGAGTACCTAACTGAACAAATAGTATATGTGAGAGAGGCTCAACCGTACAATCTAAGGAATATGGACCACTTTAGAATTGAGAGAGTATCAACAACATCGATGCAGCGATCGCTTTTTTACAAAGGTCTACACCTTTACAACTCCTTACCAAATTATGTAAAATTCGAAAATAATTCTAGTATATTTAGAAGACACATTGTTAATTTTGTAAAATTTAATTGAATAGAGAAAATGTTATAAACTAATTGTAATGGAATGTATATGAAAAGTATTGATAATACTAATAAAGAGACTACTACTACTACTTAAAAGAAAATAGAATGCAACAGGGTTGTATTTCAAAGCAACCCTTTCAAAACGTTAAACACAATAGAAACTGTCGGCGAACAACGACCAAAAATAATGTTATTTTTCAAGCTTGGAATGAAAAATATTCGGCTTCGGCTAATCGGCCGATTTTTGTCATAGGCCGAATGTTTGCCGATTACCAATTTTTGGCCGAAGCCGAAGCCTATTAATCGGTCGAACTCTAACAGGCACACTCTACAAACTTATAACACTCCTTTCTTTAATCGGGGGTTAAAAATAAATATTTTTATGAACTAGAAACATAAGGTATGGAGTATGTATACTTTTATGTCTATTAAAACTGAATTTTTTAAAAGTTTTCATAAATATTTTGTTTTTTCAAAAATTATTTGTTATAAAATATTTTTATTTTTACAAGAAATAATATGCTATAAATTTAGTTGATAAAAAAATTTAAAGACATGCATAAAATGCATTTTTTTCTTGGGTATTATAAATTTTCTGTGCCACTGTACGTCAGCGAAAAACTGCAATGCATAAAATATGTTTGTTTCTTGTAAATTAAGCATAAATTTGAGTTAATTATAATAACGAAAGCTGTTTTCAGGGGCCACATAATGTAAATTCCTTTTGCTCACCCAAAAGACAAAGGATAAGTACAATGCAGAAAAACATATTTTCAAAAGTGGCTGGATTTTTATACAGAAATAAACTCCCTTCCGATATTGTATGATATGCTAACTTTTATTTGACAAACTGTATGTTTGTGTGTTTGCATAGCATTTTTCTAATTGTGAGTGATGATCAATTTAATTTTAATGAAAGTTTTTATTATTTATTATTTTATGGACCCTGACTGTGCCCTGACGATAATGATGACGACTTCAATAAACGGAAGTTGAAGCAGTTAACATGAATACAAATGACACATCCATACAACTGAATTTGTCAGATTCCAAATTTTAATACATACAAATTCATTAAAACACCGGTTTGGCATCATGCAAAAAATAGAACAACCCCACCCACCCCATTTCAAAGTTAAAAATAACCAAAGGAAAAACTTACCTAAATCCTCCATTTTTTTGCAGATGAATTGACAAGATTCCTTTTCCAAACTATCGAGTCTGTGTGTAAGTAGACGCAAACTGTTTAAACTTTTGGTAGTAACTTCACTGAAAAAATATTTCTTTTTAAATCACAATTTTAGCTTAATTTTCTCTTTTTCTTTTAATTTCAAAATCTGGTTTTTCTTTGTCGTCGTAAATGAAGCTGCTCCAAATTCTTTTACCACAATATTTCCGCGAATTTTACAAGCACTGTTGGTTATGAACAATTTTACAACTTCGTTTAATTCTTTTTTCTGCTTTCGGCAAATTTTATTTTAATATTTTATTTCTTACCACGCACACAATTTACATTTAATAATTTTCTTTTGATTATTTTTACTTCTTTCAATGAAATGTTTTAAATTGAAGTTGCTGTGCTCGACTAATCAAGTTCTCTGATTCATATTTATTCCACATGTCTGTTAATAAAAAATTTGTGTATTTTTTCCCCCACCAGGCGTCCCCTACCTGATTATTTGTTGAAATCACAACAAGGTGTATCTAACTAGGTGGCAGCGTTGTTTCAGCTGATAATTTTTTGCTCTATGTGCTTTGTAGCTGAAGAATTTCAAAAACTTCGATTTTATTTTGATTTTAGTACAATTATTTTTATGCGTTTGACATTCTTCGGTTCTTTACATAGCTATGGTTGCTGTATTTTTGTATGAAAAATCCTTAAGCAGTCACCTGTATAATTACACCATGAAATCACAAGAAATATACAAAAAAAGAAGAAACCCATGATACAATTATACTAGGTACATGCACGACTACAACAATTGGAATTTTGTTGTATTTGTTGTTATAAACAAACGATAAATTGTCAGAAACAAATGTCTTTTGTTTATAAAAAATTGCAATTACAGGGCAACTAAAGTACAATTGCAGACGCGGCATTCCTGCATGATTATAGTTATTCAGTGTTGCCATTCTGTGTGTAGTTAAATAGTGTGTAATTTCTACTCACATGTGTAGGCCATGGAATTAAATTCTTGTATAATGTCTGTGAAATTCTACTTTGGGTTCTATTTGTATTTATTTTTCTTTTAATTTTAACCTACACAAAAGATGTGTAGTGTAATTTTCTTCAATGTTTAATTGCAGACACAGCCTTGTGTAAATTCATTGGCAACACTATAAACATTTTATTCACACACATACACTAACATTTTTGCAGCTTGTAAGCAAAGTTTGACATTTATCTGCAATGTATACAGTAACAGGCTGGGCTTGTGCATGTACCTGTTATAATTGTATCATGACCAAAACATAGAAAATAATGCCTCTCACAATGCTGCCTATTCAGCGGATTTCAAAACATTACTTTATGAAAATGTTGTGATATATCGTCGGTTGGTTTCTGGTTTGTGGCACAATATATTCAAAATACATTATGTCTGCACCAAACCAGAAACCAACCGACGATATATAATTCATATGAATCAAGGCATATCTAACTAGGTGTAGCCCTTTGCAAAGTTAACTTTGCGTATCTAAAACGGTTATTTGAAGCTGAGGAGGGTATAAAAACTCCGAAAATAGCGTGAAGTAATATTCGAATGGCCCCTTTTATGTAGTTATCTTTATAATTGCACCATGCACAAACATGTAGGGCGTTTTAAATGGTCAAAAGGGTGATATTGACTAAAGTCAGAATAAGTTTTTACTTTCTATTACGAATCAGCTGATTCTTTTTTGTTTATAGAAATATTACACAAGTCGTTAGATTTTTGTTTCGTTCTGTTATGTTTCCGTTCAACCTGTGAAAATCCAAAAATTTTTAAGTAATTGTAACTGACAGCATAAATAAAATCAAAACATTTTGAAATAAACTGTGATTGTGCTTTTATTAAAGTTAAATTTGTACCAGAAAAACATAAAATTATATTGAATTTTCTGGTCAGAAACAGTTATTACAGAAAAAAACTATTAAAACTTAGAAACAGAACGTCACAGCACATTAAAGCAACAGAAAGTAAAGACTAATGAGGCCTTTGGTCGTCTGTTAGGTTCTGTTTCGGATTAGCCTGAAGACTTTACCAGTCGTTACTTTCTGTTGCTGTTCTGTGCTGTTATAATTGTATCATGAAGAAACCCAAACAAGAAAACAGCAACAACAACTAAAATCCAATCGGTATTTTACTGCACACTTATGTACATACATATGTGTGTATATCGCATGTAAAACAGAAACAACAAAATAACATGTCAACAAAGCGAAATACCAGCAGAAAACGAAATAGAAAAGTAAACAATGTGCAAAAGGTGCTTAATAAGAGAAAACACGCAAATGTAATCACTAAAATGTCAAAATAGATGACACGGCGTAAGAAGTTATGTCAACCGAACAAAACAGCTAAGTCAGGGTTGTTTAACTTTTCCGTTATATTTTACAATGTGAGTTTAAAGAGTTGCCAAATATTTATTTTGCAACAGGTAAGTTAAGGGACAAATGAAACTTATTATATATATTATTTGTTTAACTAATTTATTTATTATTTTATTAATCTTTTATTGATTCAAGCAGCTCCCCTTTTTTGAATGAAGATGAAAAATTTGTTTTTGTTTACAACACATTATAAATTTATTTACTTATTATTATTTGACTCGGATTATAGATTTATTTGTTTAATAACTATTTTGCTTCTGAGCAGGACTACATAGAAGTTTAATTTTAGTATTTTTTGAATTTTAGCAAAGGAAAATAAATTTATAACCATGCGTAAATATTGTATATACATACATATGTATATAAAAAAAAATTTTTTATCATAAATTTAGACAAAATTATACAAATTCATTTCTTGTTACAAATTTAAACAAAATAAAAAAATTATAGAAAATTTTTACAAATTAGATATATTCGCACCAACTCAGTCAAATGCTCATCAGTTAGAACAGACTGATACTTATTTTGAACAAATTTAAGTTTTGAATACAACGCAAGGCAGATTCATTTCCAGGTAGTATCAGGATTACAAAAACAATGAAAAAATACAACAATGAAAAAAACAACATGGGTTGTAGTTCATCAAAAACTTCAAAAACAGAATTTGTTTAACATAACAATAATAAAAATTATTCACATAACTTTGAAAATATTTCTCCGCGGCAGCTACCACTAACAACATTTGCAACGTTTAGCACATGGTGTAATTATACAGGTGACTGCGTAAGGATTTGTTATACAAAAATACGGCAACCATAGCTGTGTAAAGAGCCGAAGAATGTCAAAAGCACAAAAATAATTGTACCAAAACCAAAACAAAATCGAAGTTCTTGACATTCTTCAGCTACAAAGCACATAGAGCAAAAAATTATCAGCTGAAGTAACGCTGCCACCTGTTTAAATACACCTTGGTTTAGCACTTCTCACAATTTTTTAATAGTTTTTTCATATTTATAAATTTGTTTTCACAGAATTTTTTTAATAAAATATTTTTCATATTGAATTTTTTTAACATTTTCTTTTAATTTCTCTTTCGTAAAAAATTTTTGAAGTTTCCGATGAACTTTAATTTGGAAAAAAATAGCTCAGCTGAATTTCCGCTACTACCTTGTGAATGTGCCTTGATACAACGACTCGCAAGAATACGAAGTATCGAAATAGAAAACATGCAGGCTTGATTTCAAATTGAAAATGAATTGAAATCAAACCTTTTCCCAAACGACAAACGTTTGAAAATTATTTGAAATTATTTTGAAATGGAGAAAATAATTTGTTTTCACTTTCCTTTTAAATTTTATTCTCAAATGTTTTGTATATTAATTCAAAGGATTTCTTTCTCATTTGCTGGGTTGTTGTCGCAGAGATCTGATTGGCAGTTGTGCTTTCGTCGGTGTGAAAGCACAAAGCTGTTTTGTACAAGATCGCACATTAAACTGATTCACTTGAAAATTAAATAAACAGACAAATTTAGGAAGAAAAAAATTTAACGCGTACTAATTTACACTAAGCAAGAGAGTGAGACGAGGGGAGCATAAACTTTTCCTTTACCCTTGTCTCTCTCTCTCTCTCTCTTAAAAAACTAATCATCAGCTTAGCAATAAGACCTGCTGAGTGTAAATTAGGACTTTACACCATAGATTTAAAGCTGCGGGTTTTTTCTCTTTGCAATTCATTTCCACACGAAACCCATTTGATTTATTATTCACCCTTATTCCAGTTGTCAACATCAACGTCACGTCAATACAATACCAAAGATATGGAGATTGTCTACTCGTTCTCCAGAAAAATTTTGTGCTATTGACAGTTTATTTCTGTTCCTAAAGGTCTAGAAAATAGCATGAGTCTGTCAATAGCAGTCAGTTGTTTTCAACAACAGGTAGGCAAGGCCCAATTTTTAACCGACTTCAAAAAAAGGAGAGTGTTAACAATTCGTCCCCATTTTTTTTGGTGTGTTACTTCATAACTTGGTACATTTTAGACCCATTAAAAAACTTTTTTTTTCCTGAGAGGGTATAGCTTCTCATTGGTCCCATTGTAAAAAAAGTGGGCGGGAACACGCCCAAATTTTTTAAATAAAATTTTGATATTCTACTTGTTTGATTACTGCGAAACCTATACAACACCTTTGGTTATTGTAATTATGTACACGATTTGAATTTGAAAAAATGGGTGGGGTTACGCCCATTAACATTTATTATAATATTTTACGCTGTTCTACTTAACCGATTTTTACGAAACTTACCACACACCTTGAGCTCTAAAATAAACACAGTCCTCCATTTCAAATTTAATATTTTATTTTAAGTGAACCAAAAAGGTGACATTTTTATTTTTGCGAGATATTTCAGTGAAATGTCTTATTTGCTTTTTAAATTGCTCTGTCACACCGAAACATATGGCTCGATTGTGGGAGTCAACCATTAAATTCAGTTGCCAAATTGAAATAAATGAAAAAAATTAAAACTTTATTAAATAAACTACTCCTTTGAGCAGGACAAAATGCGCTTTAAAATAAAAAGGGAATTGTTAGTTTAAAATTATCTTGAGCAATAACATTTATTTTATTTTTGTACCATAAACTACACAACTTGGACGCGGAAAATTATTTTTTTAAATTAATTTATATATTTTTATGAAATGCAAGGTTGTGTAAGATATTAAAATAAGATTTTCAGACTAAATCGTACGATCAATGAAAATAAAAAAAATCATTCAGGTATGTGATGAAAAACGATTTAGACACAAAACCAATTTACATATATACGATAAAAGGTGTGATATGTTTCCTATAGTCGTTTTTTCAATCATTTTAAAACTTCTTTTTAAAAGCTTTTCCTGCCATTCTTGATAAGTTTGTTTTTACAGGCCTATAATATGGTTTATATTTTATCTTCTAGTATACTTTTTACAAGTCAGTAGTTTAATATAAGCTCAAAAATGATACTCAAAATCGATCAGAATTCATCACACCTTTACAAAATGATTGTTTTGAAATCGTTTTGAAAACGATAGTTTTCGATCACATACCTGATTATAATTTTTTTTTTATATCAATAAAGAGACACAAATCTATGATCAAATCCATTTAAATTACATGGATTTGATCATAGGTTTGTGTCTAAAATGAACGACTACGACGGTTTGAAAGTCAAACATGATCGATAATCTGAACAGTCAACACTATCATTCAAAACAGATAATGTTTGACTGTCACTCGTGTTCGATACACAGAAAAATAAAATTTGTAAATACAATTAATTTTTTTGTTATATCAATTAAATAATTAATTGATTTTGAACCTACAACGATATTTGTAAATACAATTAACAAAATTGTAAGATGAGAGCAAAAAATTTTCAATTAAATATTTTGTTATATCAACAATATATTTTGTTGACTATTTTTCTTTTTTTAATTAAATTCATTGTTATATCAACAATTTATATTGTTAACAAAAAATTTTTTTTCAATTAACAATTTTGTTATAACAACAATTTTAATGACAAAAATTTTATTTTTAATTAAATTTTTTGTTGTATCAACAATTTTAATTGTTAAATAAAATTTTCTTGTTAATTAAATTTTTTGTTGCATCAATAATTTATGTTGTTGGAAATAGAGAATTTTTAAATAAAATTTTTATTAATATTTATTAATAGTTACCTTTTTTGTAAATATTCCAATAAAATTTTGTTTTATTTTTTAATATTTTTAATTTATTTTATTAATTTATTTATGAATGTGGAAACTTTGACATTTTTTGTATTTGGGAAAACAGAGAAAACTTGTATGAACAGGTATAAACTTTAATATTTTTTAATTCAATTTATTAGTTCACTTATAAATGTGGAAACTTCTACAATTTTTTTGGTATTTGGAATTTCATAGAAAAAAATTTTAATGAACAAGTAAAAAAGTTCTGACTGTTTAGGAAATTCCAGATTAAATAGAAATATAATTTTGAATAATATGTCCACGGCGGACAGGGAACTCATGATGGGGTAGCGTATTCCATCAAAATAAACATTAATAGATTTAATGTTTGTTATTTCTCCCACTACTAATAGGAGTGGTTGTCTGGATACTGACTGCAGCTTGAGCAGCTTAAACTTTGGTTCCACTTCCTCAGCGGTTTTGCCAATCAGGGCAAACGATTGTTGAGAGTCAGAAATGGTATATTTCTTTCGCTGCTTCGATCCATTGGGCTCTGTTACAACTCACAGTGGTGGCGAAAACATATGGTGCAGCAACCAAAATGAAGCAAATATTTTTGACTCTAAAAATAAAAATGTTATGTAGCATAATTTCAAATGTAATTGGCTGTAGCCTTACCTTCGTTACTGCTGCTAATTTGACTCAATGAAGTGGAGATATTAGCTGCAGAAAATACACTATAGTGTATACCCCACATAATGCAATAAAACACCACTATCCCATGTAATTAATATACAAATTCGAAAGTATTTTCTTTCGCTCCGAATTACAGAGTAGACCTCCTGTTTCACCCTCTAACTAATAACACATTTGTTTATTTGAAATTAAATAATTGTATTCAGTGCTGCATAAATAATAAAAAGTTATTTTTAAATCCGTATATTAATTTAACTTTAAATCCACTTAAGATGATTTACTGCAAATAAAATATCCGGGCAATTATGAACAAAATTCCGAGGGAAATTTCTCCCTTTTCCAATTAGAAATTTTTGTTTTCCCTGTTACTTTCCATTAGTTGGAATTGTTCCCCGGAAAAAATTTCTCACGACATTTTATTCATAATTGTCCTCTATATGAATGTATATGTATGAGCTAGAAATGCCAATCGAAAACAAGTTTTTCTTGAAATTCCTTAATTCGAGATTTTTCAATTGATATGAACACATATAACTTTTTAAGCCCATATTTATGTATGTATGTATGGTGGCCTTCATTCAGGCTTATAAATAACATTCCACATGGAAATTTCAAAACGTGTTAGCAGTTGATATTACGATTAAAAATGTATCCTGAAAATTTCTAAAATTACATTTTCAAATTTCGAAAAAAAATGCTTGTGAATTTGTTTACTTTCAAAAAAAAAAAACTGCAGACGATTTTGAAATATTTTGACAATTACCGAAGAAAATTATTCACAGAGAATTATCCATATGTACGTCTTGGAATTGTCTGTCGGAAAAGGTGGAAATATACAATGAATGAATAATTTTATTCGGAAATTTTCACATGTGGAATTAATGATAAGACTGATTAATAAAAGCCACCTATGGAGGGATAATAGAATTCGTCGCACTTCTGTCTTGCTGATGACTGGGGCCTAAAAATAACACTCCTTCCAAGGCTGTTTTCACAATGATCCACTCGCTGCCAGCTGATATCGTGGTGAAACAAACTGCAATGAATTCAGCGATACGATTACATGCAAGAAATGCATAAAAAAAGGCGCACATTTTGGAACAAATAGATCTTTCAGTGTACATATATGTATATACAGGGTGTTTTTTTAGAGGTATAGAACTTCGAATTGAAATAAAACACAAGAAAATCGTTTTAATGTCCATCAATTTGGCTTTATTGGAAGGATAATTTTATGCCATTAATGTTTAAATATGATTTCGGGCATGTGGCCGCCGCGGCTGGCTCGAATAAAGCCAATTCTACAGGTCCAATTTTCAACCACTTTTTCGAGCATATGGGGCCGTATGTTGGCAATAACGCCACGAATGTTGGCTTCCAAGTCCCCTAACGTTTCTGGTTTGTTGGCGTAGACGAGCGACTTCACATATCCCCAAAGAAAATAATCCAATGGTGTCAAATCACACGATCTTGGTGGCCAATTGACAATTGCGATGAAAATCAGCATCGAGATCAATCTCATTTTCGGCCCATACACCAAAATCACGACGCATTGCATGGTCTCGCGGCTTTAATTCTTGCACAAGCTGGATCTTGTAAGGTCGCAAGCCAAGATCTTTGCGCAAAATCTTCCATAAAGTTGATGGACAAAGCTCCAATTGCTGTGCACGGTGGCGAATCGATTCATTCGGGTCCTCTTCAACACTTTGCTCTACAGCGGCAATTGTTTCTTCGGTGCGCACTGTTCGACGTCTCTGCGGATGCGTATTATCACATAGAGTAAACGTAGTGCGAAAACGATCCATGGTTAACCGAATTAATTGGTTTGATGGACGATTATGTCGACCATAAAGTGGACGGAGCTTGCGGTAAACTTCGCGAACTGAACCATTATTTTCGAAATAAATTTGCACGATTTGCAAGCGTTGTTCTTTTGTCAACCTGTTCATGATGAAATGGCAAACCAAACTAAATATTAATCACTTGACAGCTGACAAAATGGCCGCCAGTTAAAAAGGTGATGCCAACTTAAAGTTCTATACCTCAATAAAAAACACCCAATACTATTGCTTAAGCAAACCGTTGCCCGACAGAAGATTTCATCTAAACACATCTTGTGCGATGTTAGGAAATCTTTCCGATGTGCTAAGTGTTCTTACAGACGGGTCGAAATCGGACAAGACCTTGGGTGAGGGAGTTTTAATTCCCCACTTAGGGCCAAAAATTAAATTCGAGCTAGTCAATCAGTGTAGTGTTAATACAAACTGAAATATCAGCTAAAAGAATTGTGGCCAGATCTTATAGAATATACCTGTGGCAATAAGGAAAAAGTGCTTAAGTCATATTTTACTGTTGCACAAGAGCACTTTTAAGCGTTCAAGTCGATTTTATGAAATTTATTTATTTCACAGTTAAATTCGAAAATTCTCTGTCTAAAAAAGATAAGTCTTAAGTCATGGTGCTATAGCTTCTTGAAAAATAGCACAAATTAATTGAGATTTTGCCCAGACATACTTTCAAGTATGCAGATTACGGAGGCACCATTAACTCAAAATCAGCTTATCTCGAATTAAGCACTTTTTCCTTTTTGCCACAGATACAATGAAGATATTCAAGAAGATCAAATTTCTGTCAGGAGAAAAATGTCGGCATTCGATACCGATCAAATTTCCTTACAAATTATAGCATGAAATGACAAGTTAAGCGTATTTTATAAAAAGAACGTTTATTGTAGAAGGTTGAAAGTAAAGTAATGAAAAGTATTTTTAAAAAACATGAACAAACAAAAAGTATTACATAGTTTGTATTAAGGTGATTCCAATACTCCTCCTTAATCCTGTTGTTTGTTACTGAATACCCAAAGCCTTACGGAAATATTGAAGCTTGATCCTCTCGAGCGGTTTCGTTAGAACATCTGCAAACTGTTGGTCGGTCGCCACATATTCCATTTTGAATTCGCCCTGAGCTAGAGTGTCCTGAATAAAATGATGGCGTATATCAATGTGTTTTGTCCTTGGGTAAAAACCATCATTTAATGCGATTGCCATGGCGCTTTGATTGTCGCAACATACATTTAAAGGCTCATGATTTTTATGAAAATGTGACCTTATGCCATTCCACCATAACGCCTCTTGAACAGTAGCTGAGAGAGCTAAATATTCAGCCTCACAAGTTGACAGTGCAACAGTTTGTTGTCTTTTGGAACACCAGGATATAGCTCCTCCTTGAGCTATAAGAGCGTAACCTGTTGTTGATTTCCGGTCCTCAAGATTTGATGCCCAATCTGCATCAGCATAACCAATGATGTTGCCAACATCCTTTGTAGAGTTATAGCGTAGTTTTAAATTTTAAGTTCCACGCAAGTATCGAAACAGATGTTTGACAGCAGACCAATGACGAGGACCTCGATTAGAGCTATAGCGACTGAGTTTGTTTACGCAAAACAAATATCTGGACGTGTGCATTGACAAAGATACATCAAACATCCTATTGCTTCCTGGTACGGAATTTCGCGCATTTTCTGAATGTCTTCATTTGTTGTTGCACAGTCATGTTTAGATATTTTTTCGCTTACATTCATAGGTGTAGCTACTGCCTTAGCATCTTTCATTCCAAACTTTTCAAGTATCTTTTCTATATAACTCTCTTGATCACGGGCAATAAAGTCTTTTCCACGAGTAATTCTCATTTCAAGTACTTGAGATGATACGCCAAGATCTTTCATGTGAAATTTTCTCTTTAAATGAAGTTTTACATCTTTCAGCCACTCGTCATCATTAAAAAATATGAGTAGATCATCTACATATGTATATAGCTACTACTAAAATCTTTTTATCCTTTAGTTTGTAGAACAAGCATGGATCGTATTTGGATTTGGATTGAGTCCAAATGACTCAAGTGCACAGTTTAATTCCTGATTCCAAATTCTGCTAGACTGTTTGAGTCCGTATAGTGCTTTATTCAGACTACATACTTTAGACGGATTATTCGGGTCAACAAAATTGCCTGGCTGTTCCACATAAATTTGATCATTTAGTTGACTTTGAAGAAATGCTGTAACAGCATCCATCTGCTCAACTTTAAGATTCATTTGTGCGGCGATTGCGAAAAGGTATCGCAGGGAACTATGACGTACAACCGGTGCATATGTTTCTTCATAGTCTATCCCCTTTCTCTGTGAGTAACCTTTAATTACCAATCGCGCTTTATAACGATCTATGGAACCTGTTATGTCGTGCTTAGTTCGAAACACCCATTTGCACTTAATTGCCTTACGATTTGGTGACAAGTCTTGCAATGACCAGGTGTCATTCTATATCGATTGGTATTCCTCTTCCATCGCAAGTTTCCATTTATCAGAGTCTGAACGTGATAAAGCCTCTTCCAGCGGTTCAGGATCTTGTGCAGTTGACTGAAATAAATGTGTGCCCGTATTTGGTTTTCTTGTAAATGAATTCTGAGGATACTTGCCTGTATATATGCACCCCTCATCGCCGAGCTTTGACACCTTTTTACGTTGAGTACAAACTGGTATATTTTGATGCGATGGAGGTGCTACTAGTCCAGAAATCGCATGAAAATCGTTTTCCGATTCCACTGATGAATCTTCGTCTAATACAGAGCTTTCTCTTATTGTTGTTTCAGCTGGTTCATATTCATCTGATGAAGATGTGCCTTCAAAGTTAGTGTTAAAATCAGCTAATTTAGCTGGTTTCTGGTGGTTTCTTTCGCTGCGGCGTAAATTTACAAATTCCGACTGGCTATTTACATCAGGTGATTGCGAAGTAAGTCTTTGTTGATTTTCTGTGTTTGATGATATTGCTGCATTTGGTTGATTTGATATATTCGTATCAGAATAAGTGTCATTAATGCAACCTATCTCAATATTTATTCTGTTGTTTTCTTCACCTAACGATAATTTATTTGAGCATTTAGCAACATTGTTATCTTCATCAACAAATGAAACATTACGACTTTTAAAAATTATATTTTTCTTAGCATCATAAAGGCGATAAGCCTTTGGTGTGCTCATCATAGCCCGTTAAAATACATTATTGTGCCTTTGGGTCCCATTTTTTGCGGTGAACTTTTGGTATATGTACCATTGACACAGTTCCAAATACCTTTATGTGCGATAAATCTGACTTTCTTCCACTCCAACCCTGGATGTCTCTTAATAAGATGGCGAGATATTATAAACTAGAGTTAAGGCTCAGTTAGCCGACTGTAATGGAATGTAACTGCGTTATAGAGATGTAATGTAACTAGAGCTTTTCTTTTCTCGCACTTTTTTAGTTCCCGGGAAATCGGGATTGGTTTTTAAATTTCCCGAGTTTTCGGAAATTCCCGCTTGAAACAAATAATTAGAATTAGTTTTTTAATTTAAAACGTGCATAATATTATTTGAAATTCACTTTAACGAGATCGAAAATACCAAACTAAAAAATCAATAAATTATTAACAAAAACGAATAAAAAATAAATAAAATATTAAAAGGTACGTACTATTTATTATCAAACGAAAAAATTAAGAAATATTAGTTTTATTATTATTTGACAGTGTTTTAAAAACGACAGTATAGTAATTGATTCATCAGTCATCCATCCTTCGATCATCAGTCATCAGTCGATTTTTCGATGCATACAAATACAGGGCAATTATGTAAAAAATTCCGCAGGAAATTTCTCCCAGGGAACAATTCTAACTAATAGCAAATGATAGGGAAAACAAAAAATTCTAATTGGAAAAGGGAGAAATTTCCTGCGGAATTTTTTACATAATTTTTTATACTAGTCCATTCATCAAGTTTTTAACTCGGAGTTACGGAAAGCTTTTCCGTACTTCTTCGGGAAGTTTTTCATTGGGTTCAACACCTTTTAATTGCTTGTTAGATATTCCCTCTAAATGACGAATTAGACCACTTGTGCTCCTTCCTTTACAAGTAATTGTTTTGAAACACAACGAGAAAACTGCAGGATCTGGTGTTTTCTTTTGAAAATGTCCAACAAATACGATTTATTATTTTGCATATAAATTATTTGCATAAAAATTATGTGTTTGGCGTACATATTTACCCGAAGAACGTTTAACTTGCTACGGAATTTTTTAAAAACAAATAAACACTCACTCAACATACCTTAATAAGAATTTCCACACAGTGGACTTTTTTACCCCCAAAAATTCCCGCGATATATTCGCGGGATTACGGGATTGGAATTTTGCGGAATTCCCGTGAAAACCCCTAATGTAACGTAACCTACTTTTCACATAAAAATATCGATCAGCTGTTTCCTACCGTTGCAGTTACATTACATTAAAGTCGGATAACTGAGCCTTTAATCTAAAATTCTTAGAACAACTAGAGATATTATATTAAACTTCCATTTAAATAAATTAAAAGTTCAACTAATATCAAAGTGGAAACAAAAACTCAATAATCAACATGTTTTTATTTTCTTATAATTGGATTTTAGATTTTAATTTTTTCAATAATCTCGAAATTCGGTTTTGGCATCTCTAACATGATTATAGAAATATAATAGTTTGGTTTTTTTTTTTAAACCAGATACAACATTTAAAAATTGTGTCTATTAAGTAATTAATTTTTAAAAGATTTACAGTTTTATTAAGCAGGATATTTAATATTGAATACTTTGAAATTGTTTATGAGTGAACAAGTTTCTAGCGAAAAATATTGAATTTGAAATTTATTTTGTGATTTCTGAATATCAAAAATATACTTGCGCATGAAAACTGCAAGACTTTTAACACGTATTTATTGACTTGACATCTATTTTAATATTGCATTTATTACCTTGTATCTACAGCTGATGAATTTAGATCATGATAATCGTTTGACAATCATATTTAAAATACTAACACAAAAATTACATCCATATATAATTTTTTTCATACTGCTATCATCCATCAGGTGTAGACATTATGTTACAATATATTGATGTTCTTTAAATATAATATTGAAAAACAAAAATTTCTTTATATTTTTAAGTATATTGCTGACAACAACTGTAGAAAAGAAATGACTACAAAAACTACATCTAAAATTTACAATAATACAAAGAAATGCAAGTTCGAAAAATTATAATTAATTAATTAATTTTCTTGTAAACATTTACACATATAAAAATTATGGTATTTGTAAATTAAAATTAACAACAAATAGGTGGAATATTACAAAGAAAAGTTTTTAAATATTTTAACATCAAGTCTTTTAGTTCGAAATTGTATATAAATTGTATTTCTAGCTTTAACTATTAATAATAAAATTTCAATATATTTTGTATCATATGAATATGAATTTAATAAAAAGAATTATTACATTAAATTTTAATTGAAATAAAAATAAATTAAATATACTTTCTTGCTAAGTAATAATCATTAATTTATATAGTTTAAGTATATTTTGTAAAAAGATATTTTGCGGGCATTTCGGTTTTATAATCAATATTTAGAAAATTAATTTGAGTTCTGAATTTTGAAAATAAATCCCTTGCTGAATATGCAATTGATTTACATGAAAAAATTTAAATTTTAAAACGAAATTTTGCGATGTTTTCGAAAATTCTAACTTTTTTGTGTCAAAGTTTTAAAATTCGAGATTTAGTTCGAATTTAAGCAGAATGCAGAATGTATGTAATTAATATTCAAATGAAATAAATATTATTTTTTTTGTATAAAATTAAAAATTTTAAGGTTTGCGCTTGTTTTTGAAAATTTGAACTTTAATTCGAATGCAGCCAGATTTTAAATTTTGATAGTTCAAATAGTAAAAGTACTAATTTCTTCGAAAACATTGAAATTTTTTTTTCAAAAATTCGAACTCCTATTAAAATTTATGCACAATGAAAATTTTAACATTTAAGTTAAATAAATATTTAGTTAAAGAGTTTGAGGTATCACTGTATTTGAAAAATCAAACTTTACTTCGAATTTAAGAAAATTTTTATATTAAAATATGAAAAGTAAATAAATAACCTCTTGTCGGAGTCGTAGGTAGTAAAATCGTTGGTAGTCAGTTCTACACCTGAATCATGAGTTCTACATACAATATAAAGATTTGCTTATAAACAAACTTTTTATTGAGATAATCATGCGCTACCTACAGCTCTGACAATAGGTTGTGAATTAAGCAATTATTATTATATATAAAACCGAAAAATTCAAGTTATTATTTAATTTGAAATTTAGTCAAGAAAATACATAGCTTTCAATTATATTTTTTTTAGTATTTTTGAGACTTCAAAAGTGAATTTTTAACTTACATAAATGTGTAAAATTTGTATTTTAATTTCTCCTCATTATGGAAGTTGTAGGCGCCATAAAATAAATCATCCTTTGCTCATTTAATAACGATTTATGATATTTCACATTGCATTTTGGCATTTTTATGTCACCAACAACGTTTGATGTGATGAGAGTGAATTCTTTAGAATTGGTCAGCATATTAATTTAATTTTCGATTATAAGAACTCAGCCTTTCAATATCTTTAAACAAAAATAAATCTAATTTTTAAAACTAAATGCATATTTGTTTGCAAACAGGAAACCGTGAGATATTAAATCAACTAATTATTTTAAGGTGTGTGTGTGTGGTGCTTATTATTTAAGTAAAAATTTCTTAAATATACATACTATAAAACAAAATTATAACAATGAAATCCTTTCATACGCCGTCATACTTCATGCACATGAATATCACAGGAAGATGGAACGGAACGTTGGAACTAAAGAAAGAAATAATTAGTGGCAAACATTTGGGAGTCATAAGTTGGCAAAATATCTATACTGTTAAAAAAAAAACAAATTGGAATGTGGGCCAAATTTTGTGGCATAAGGTACCCAATACTGTTTTTATACGGCGCATATGTATCAGAAAATATAGATATAAAAATTTGTTCAATAGATTTGAATATGTTCTAAAAAAACAAAATCTTAAGAAATAATTACACACTTTGTTTGGAATTAGCAAAATTTTAAATTTTATATATAGATAATTTGCAAAGAATAGCCAGATGCTGCTTGTAGTGGCCAATACATACAGATTGAGCAGGATTACGTTGTTTATTTGCAAAATTTACAAGCATAACATTTCTTTTCAACTTCGAACACTTCTAAACTCGAATAATTTATAACCATATCGGTTATTTATTATTTATTTCTATCTAAACCGTAAGTGAAATAACAGGGGATAAATCCAGGCATTCGATATCGAACGAAATTTTAAAACATTTTCATTTGCATTTCATAAAAATAACTGAAATATCGTGACATATCGAATGCCGTAATTTGCTGCCAGGTATTTATTTATTATTATTACCCGTATTTCGAAAATTTTCAAAAGGCAACCGTGTAAAAACAGAAGCAGGTGTAGTTACGTTCATGTACAGTATGCCAAAAGAATATTCATACACCCTCAAATAAAAAATGTACTGAATGTATTTTTCTTGTAAGATTTCCTTTATAGGGATTTGATTTAATAAAACATTTAAATGAAAAGACATTTCACATATAATTTTTAAAGAAAACCTGTACCTCGTTTCTCTAATTTGTCAGGCATGTTCTGAAAATCACATTTTTCAAATCACTAGTGATTTTAAAAGTAATAATGGTCCCGTAGACGTTTTTAAAATCATATACGATATATTTCTTTCAGAAATGATATTTGATGTTCTATATAATAGAAAAATTAAAAAAAAGAGCGAACAAATATCTGCATGACCATCATTACTTTTAAAATCACTAGTGATTTGAAAAATGTGGTTTTCAGAACATGTCTGTGTGAGAAGTTTTCGCATCGAGAAAAATCAAGTTACTATGTATATTCAAAATATACTTATAAAAATTAAAGTTTCGTGCGAAATTCTGTCAAACTACATGTAAAAGTATTTGGAATGAAATATTTACGAAATAAACTTGCAAAAGTAGTAAGTACTCTGCTCTTATTGCGAAAAACACGTAAAATGTATCCGGCAGCATGTTTTTCCATGCAAAGTGTTTCTGGCATCATTTTCGTTTCAGCTGCGAAACAGCATGAGCTGTACTTTTTTCCCACGGAATTTTAAGTAATGCAACATTACTTAAAATTACTTTCAAGCAATAAAAGCGAGAAATTTAGCAAAACCGCGAGATGGACTACATTTGGTGCATCGTTGGGTGGTTACTGGTTTGCCGCAATAATAATGTATTCTTAATATTCTGTGCGGCAAACCAGTAACCACCCGAAGACATGTCAAATTTTTCGCAAGGAAAAATCAAAGTTGCTCAAGGCGAAATCAATAACAGGTGGCCTCTTCAGGCCGGCTGATAATCAGCTGTTGATGCCGAAGTGAGCAATTCGAACCAAAATGTCAAAATTTGCTCAGACATCTTTTGACAGATTAGTAATTGTAGCACAGCAAACTACATGTTGTTTTCTGTGTAGTTGTATTGTTGTAGGGATAAGGTCATCTGATACTGAATTCGCCTTGATGTTGCTCAACCGTTTTCGCATATTCGAACAGAGTATCAGCCTTGATTGTGGATGGCGTATTTCGATTTAGAAAATAAAAGATCATGGTAACATTTTTCCTCACATTTGGTACCAAAATGTCGTAGCTGAAGTCGAAATACACCAATCTCGATTAGGCCCATGGTTTTTTTTTATTACTTGTCCTGTGTTTCACTAGTTATTCGTAATAACAAATTTTTCGATTCGAAAAGTTCTGACACACTGCAATATTTAAAAAAACCAAATTCATATCCGTACACAAAAATTATTTGAACAAATTACATTAGAAACTAATGCAGTTATAAGACAAACTAAAAATTAATACGTTTTTATACTAACACTAGTTTTCAAAATAATTTCCGTATGTAATTTTTTGTGCACGAATATAAACTTTGTTTCTGAAAGATTTTCTTTTGTTTTTTTTAGATTCTTTAAAAAGGTTATGGGAAAAATAGGAATATTAATGTTTAAACGTTGATGGTGTGTGTACGAATATGATTTTTGTATACTGTACATATACATGTGTATAACAATAATAATGTACATACATACATACGTACATACATATCGTTGCCTTAATATGGAAAGGCTCTAACTCATTATTTTTTTTAAATCCAGTTTTTTCTATATTTCGATAGAAGTAGATGTGCTTTGTATCGAAAAATGCAAAATTCTCTATTTCAAAAAAAAAAAAATTTTTAGGGCCTTTCTATATTAAGGTAACGATATGTATATATGATGTTTATATGTCTAATTATGTGATATGATAAATAAATAATATATAGAAAGGATAAATAATACAAAAGTACGACTAAAAAATAAATGTATAATAAGGTAATGTAAATAACTATAAATATAAGTATAATGGATTAAAAGAGAAATGAAATGAAAATATCTTGACATACATACATATGTATGTACATAAGTATGTCATTATGTATGTACATACATATATAGTTTATACATGCAAGTAATGCCGTCAAAGAACATAATATGTCTCTTTGATAATGATTTATAATGTTGGTTGTATTATTGATGATGAACTTTTTGTTAGTTGAAGGTCTTTTTTTTGGTTCTATATTTAATGTCATGTAAAAGTGAAAGTGAAAATTGTTTTTTTTTTTTTTTGTAAATGCCATTTGAAATTGACTTCAAATTAAATTGTTCACATTTAATTTATAAAACTTGTATAAAAAAGTGAGCTTATTTGTTCGCAGTATCAGGTGAGTCAGGAGGCTTGGTCCAACAGACGAGTAAATTGTAGTTTTAGATACGATATAAAGGATCCTGACTACGTATTTCAACATCTCTAGTAGCTTTTGCGAAATGCCCGGAAAAGGCAGCAGGCAAACAGTATTGTAAGAATCTGGAATAGAGTATGAAAAAAATTATGTGATTAGAATAGTGTAGCTCATTTAAAATGTAGAAGACGCCTGTCCCTATTGCCGTTGTCAACTCAACTCAGTGAAATTGTATGAGAGTCAGCCCAACTCCCACACAACCCAATTCTTACAAAATTAGAACCACTTTAGTCCTCGGATAATTTAACTGGGGGTCAACTCTAAAATTCGAAACGAAAGAAAATGCTTTCGAATTTACATGTTATAAGCACACAAATTCGAAAGAATTTTCCATGGTGTAATTATACAGGTGACTGCGTAAGGATTTATTATACAAAAATACGGCAACTATAGCTGTGTAAAGAACCGAAGAATGTCAAAAGCACAATAATAATTGCACCAAAACCAAAACAAAATCGAAGTTTTTGACATTCTTCAGCTACAAAGCGCATAGAGCAAAAAATTATCAGCTGAAGTAGCGCTGCCACCTAGTTAAATACCCCTTGGAATTTTCTTTCGCTTCGAATTACAGGGGGGCTACCGTGTATTTCGATTCGAAAAGTAAAATTTTTCGAAAGAAATTTCCGAATCGAATGCTAAACCGTACTGCGTAACTCGTTCGAAACGATTACAGAGTTTATTTCGAAACGAATGGGATATTATATGAAAAGTTGGTAGCACTGCTGCTAAAGTACCAAAATGGCAAAAAATATCCCATAACAAAAAAATCTTTGCCTTGCAAAAAAATTTAATGGTATACGTATTTTGTGAGAAAAATTAAGTGCTTGTTGTAATTTTTATAATGGATTGTGTTTGCTGTGGTTGGACGAGGATGATTATTATACGATTTGCTTTTAGCATCTGAAAATTTAGATGCCCTCTTGCGAGGTATGGATGCAGAGACATATAGTTTACAACTTCTTCATATTACTTTTATTTGTGTAATTTTTTTTAGTATTCCTTGAATGTTTCAAAATCACAAACATTTATAACAACATAAATAAGCACTATGTTTTAGCAAATCAAAAATTAAGTATAATTTGTTTATAACACCTTTTATTTATATTGAAATATTTAAATAATTACATTTTCTATTTTTCTCTCAAGTTGTCACTAACAAAATGTCTTTCGAACCATTTCCGAACGCTTTTTGCATAACTGACACTCGTTTTCGTATTACAGAGTAGCCCTTTCGAAAGAGATTTTTATTGTTCGTAATACAGAGTTGCTGTCTCGAAAGGGATTTTTAGTTTTCGATAGAGTACAAAAACCGTTCGTAAATTCGAAACAAGTAGTACGAAAATCGTAATACACAGTACAATTCGTTCGAATTCGTAAGTTATTTCTTTCGAAACGAAATACGCGGTAGCCCCCCAGAGTATGTAGACATAAAATAATTTTTATATTTTTTTTATTATATAAGAACACTTTTCTGGCTAAATTTTCAATACTCCCACGAAGTGTTTTTTAAACATACATACATATCGTTACCTTAATATAGAAAGGCTCTAAATCGTTATTTTTTTTTTTAATCGAGTTTTCTCTTTATTTCGATAGATGAACGTTTATTAATGTACTGAAAAATGCTAAAATCTCGATTTAAAAAAAGTAATAAGTTAGGGCCTTTCTATATTAAGGTAACGATATGGACACATGTTTTTAGATTCAGTAAAGCTTGTTTGAGTTATGGCCTGTCCCTCGTTGTCACTAGAAATCGTTCGATCGACAACTTGTATTGCAAACAAAAATAACATTAGAAAATTTTTTATTGTTTTCAATATAAGTATTTGATCGAACGATTTCTGGTGACATCGTGGGACAGGCCTTTAATGTCGATACAACGAATAATTTTTGAGCGTAAGACAGTTATATAAAACTCAGCTACATAAAACTTATTTTTTAAAACAATTTAATTTTTCTTTGTTAAGACTAGGTTTCACTACCCTACACGACTTTTAAGATAATACAACCCTGGTGATAATATCACCGTCGTACAATAGTCTTTACTGTTTTTTTTTTTCAAACAGCTGATTGCTTTTAAGGATGCCCAAACTAGCACGAAGAAAAAGTACTGCCTTTTTCGTGCAAGAAAAAGAAGAATAGAACTCTCTCAAAACCTCTCCCACTTGCCAGACTTTATGCAGGGGAACAGTTTTCGCTAAAAATGAGACCCCGCGGGCTCCCAACGTTGATTATGGCATCAAATCTATTATGGGTCTGTTCGAGTACTTTTCCAGTAAAATTTAGCAACTGAGTAAATACTTAGTATAGAAAGAGAAATTTCTTTCAATAAAAACGTTTGCATATACAAGTTCGGTTAACTTGTTCAAGATATATATTGTTTTGATTTTTCAATTTTTTTTTTCAATTATAAATAATTTTTTACAATTTTCAAATAATAAAGTGTGTCATAAAAAATATTTTTACAATTTTTAAATAACAAAGTGTGTCATAAAAATTATTTTTAAAATTTTTTGAACAGTTTTGGTATTGATTTTGAAACTTTTTTGTTTCTCCTGCAAAAAAAATATATAGAAGTGTAGTTACGTCCGTTTGCATTTAAGGTGACGGTATGTATTTGCAAAAAAATTATAAGTAAAAATATCACTACAATAATCGCTTCACTTTATTCGCGTTTAAAAACAATCGGGTATGTTCGGTATTCCACGTGAAATGAAATAGTTCGGAGTTGCCATAACAATGTTTTTATAAATACATATTCCCAACAACAATTCTATGCCAATTCCGCATGTTTTAATTACACGCGGAATACAGAACATAACAGAATATATTTCTGGCATCAAAATTAAATATATGTTATTTTCAAGTTAAAAAATTTATTTGTTGTTAGACTATTTGCAAGTAATTACTTATATATGTATGCAAATGCAGGGTTAATATATATTTTTATTTTAAAAATTTCATCTAAAACTAAAAATTTTTGTTCCCCTTTGCTCTCGTTTTACTGATAAAAATTTGTCAACTAAGAATTTCCATTTACTCAGCAAACGAACTGTCATTTTTTTTACGCGAACACCAATCCAGAAAAATGGGGTAAACAATTGTAAAACATTCTAAAAGTTATGAGTTCTCGAACGCAGCTTATGTTTGTCTACGTAATTCTTTTCTGGCTGCGTAAATTTAAAATAAAGTACAGTTTTGGGCATTGTTTTTGCTCGATTTTTCTTTTATTCACCGCAGGTAACAAAACAAAACTAAGGCAAACCTTTCCTATTATTTACTTTGATACTGTGAATCCTACACCAACCAAATTGCGAGAATGCAAGAAAAACGTTTATACACAACATCAGTCTCAACAAAAATTTAACAAGCAAATACCTATTGTTTATTTCAAATGGTTTAGCTGCTTACCTGAATGCCTGCAACTCCCAAAACCACACCAGCTAAAACAAGCGTATTTGAATCTATGAGTGTAAATAGTTTTTGCAAGCAACCATCCGTATTGGCATGAGCTACTGTGCAAACTTCTGCTTCGTTTAAATTAATGACGGGACAACATGAGGAGGGAATGGTTTTATTTCGGAATATATTTTCCCAATCGTTGGGTCCATAAGTACCGCAACAATCCATCTAAGTGAAAAATAGTTTTCAAAAATCAGTTAAAGTGCACCATATTTTCAATAAAAGAAATATAAATTTTTAAATAATTCTCAACGAACCTCTGTTTGTAGTAGAGTCCAGCCATCACGATAGTCCTCTCGTTCTTTGTAATATTTCATAGATTTATTAAATTGACCTTCCATTACCTGCTCCAGGCCGGTGTGCTTGGCATAACCAGCTATGCCCAAGCCAATCTCGAAGAAAAACACTATTAAGGCCAATATAGCAAAAGATAAAATCATGCAACTGTTTTCGTTTAAAGCACCGCAACACCCCAAGAAGCAGATAAAGGCAATAACGGCACCAACAACCATTAATATTATAGGAGCTGTCCAAATGTGGTCACTAACGAAATTATTATAGTGAGCATAATTAAACTGGACCATAGCACCCACCGATAAAATCAATATGCCCGTTAGCTGTAATAATTCAAATGAGACGGAGAGTTAGACAAAAGTTTACATTTAAAAAATGAGAAAAAAAACTTTGAATGTTAATTACTTACCGCAAATAATAAATTGCAAAAACATGTTATACATTTAACGCATGCTACGCCGCCAGAAGCCATTGTAGTATATTTTTTGGGTTTTTATAAATAATCTAAAAGAAATTAATATTAAATTTTATCAATTGTTGAAAATACGAATATAAATAAATAATTATGCATGTATGCCATGCATAATGTGTGTCTTTTCATTTGCAAGTAAATTAAGAATAAATGTTAAGACATAAAAACACTGCAATACGACCGTTTTCAACACAGAACGAACCACCCACATCAACAGACATTATCTTGAACACACCATTGCTCAAATACTCCCCCAAAAAGTACACAATTTGTTCACGCATGCCACGGAAAAGTGGCTCATAAAACAACAATAGGAAATAGCGATGTATTGTGTTTAAATTTGAAGAGTGTGATTATTATACAGAGTGTTGCATAAGATTGAGTTTTTATGAATGTTTTCATTATTTTTAATAGTGTTAAACAAAATCTGCCTTTTTTGGTATCGTGAAATAGAGAGAAAAAAATGTAATGACGATTGAAAATTGTTAGTGGTCCTTCGTACCTCAGTATTGACAACACTACATTTTCAGAGTTTTAATATGCGATTTTCACAAGGCAGTCATTATGTTTAGATTTTGCTATAAAACAATTATATGGCAACAATTTAGCAGTTTTATTTGCAAATAAGTCGTGTGTATAAACGTAGTATTAGGCAGGGTTTACATCTGTGTGTCATGTGTCCAAAAAAGCGTAACCAGTAATGAAAAACTGTTTGATTCTCCGTTCGACGGAAAAATTTTCGAACAAACTAGAAATCAGGGGTGTTCTGTAAACCGTGCGTTTTGACATCGTACGATTTCAAAAATCGAAAACAGTGTTCTGCTGATCGGACGATTTAGTGCGTTCAACGTTAAGTTAGTATAAAATGTCTTAAGCATCTAAAACATTAAAATAAATTAAATTATTATTATACTAGTCGAATTCCTGTAAATAGAGTGTAGGGGTTGCCATTATAAGTTTCTCACACAACAGTGCTACCACAATGACAAAATTATAAAACTTAATGATCAAACAGAATTGGGGCATAAACACATTTTCCATACAAAATGACACAAAAAATAGCCTCAGAAAGCAGTCGATAGATAGAATCTAGTTTATTTTGAGAACGTTTTTTCTTATGCTCTCACATATAAATAAATATTCTCTCAAACATGTTACCATACTTTCAATAAATTTCATACATTTTGTGAACAAAACTACAAAGAAAAATAAGCACAAAAGAAAATAAAACAAAAATTAGAGAGCATTTGAAGTTACTGCCTTAGATTTTATTATGAGCTTTGTTAATTTGACAGCGATTTTTCCTGAAGTTGCGGACTTATTCTGTTTGATCATTTAGTTTATCGGAAAAAATGTCAATTTATCATTAGAGAATTTTAAAATTGTGTTTCGAATAACAACCTGTGCAATTAATATACCCTGCTACACTGATAATGGGAGGTCTCGAGAAGTGTCCACTAAGGAAATCTTCCCATCTTAAATACAAATTATTTCATAGAAAAATAATGTCCAATGTTATTCGCAAATTTTCAGGTAGCTTATTTAACAAGATTCTTATTTAAAACATTTTATGAAAATACCCTGTGAAGCATTATTAATTCTTCATACTGCACTCACACCTTTTTCAAAAGACAACCTTTTGTTTTTCCCCAATAAACAATTACAGCAACATATCGTTACCTTAATATAGAAAGGCCCTAACTCATTATTTTGTTTGAAATCAAGATATTGGCATTTTTCGATACATGCAAAATGCAAAAAAAACAAGTAAGAGTGCTATATTCGGCTGTGCCGAATCTTATATACCCTTTACCAACGTACGTACATATATATAGTATACAGACACGTACATACATATTTGTTTTGTGAAAAAATTTATAATTTTTTTAAAGTTTCCATCTTTGGAGCTATAATTTTCATTTTTCAAATTTCATACACCAAACTTTTCCTTCAGAAGCATAAAATATATTCAATTTATAAAGAAAAAGAAAAAAATTTTTAGACCTATTTAATTTTACATAACACAAAAAGTGTAAGTTTTCCAACCCTGGAGGCATAATTTTGGATTTTTCTGATTATTGATACCAATCTAGTTCTTTAAAAAATACATAAAATATGTTAAGTGAAAAAAGCAAGAACGAAATAAGCAAAAACTTAGTTTCATTTAATTCCTTTAATATTAAAAAAATCAGTTAAGTGCGACTTTGAATCGCGCACGAAAGGAAGGTTTTTTGCTTTTTTGAAGTTTTTTTCAGTTAAAACGATTTTTTCAGTTTTGTCGCTTTTTTCTCGTTTTGGCGATTTTTTTCTGTTGTTGGGCTTTTCTTCATTTTGGAGATTTTTCTCATTTTGACGATTTTTTCTGTTTTTTGGGTTTTTTTCGCGATTTTTTTTGGCGATTATTTTGTTTTTTTTTCGTTTTGGTAATTTTTTTCATTTTGGCGATTTTTTTTCATTTTGGCAATTTTTTTCCTTTTTTTATGTTTTTTTTCGTTTTGGTGATTTTTTCATTTTGGCGAGTTTTTTTTCATTTTGGCGATTTTTTTTCATTTTGGCGATTTTTGTCTGTTTTTAGGTTTTTTTTTCGTTTTGGCGATTTTTTCGTTTTTTTGCGATTTATTTTAGTCTTAGAAATTTTCTTTTAATTTAGTGCTTTTTTTCATTTTGGCGATTTTTTTCTGTTTTTTGGGGTTTTTTTCGTTTTGGTGATTTTTTTCATTTTGGCAATTTTTTTTATCATTTTGGCGATTTTTTTCTGTTTTTAAGTTTTTTTTTCGTTTTGGTGATTTTTATCATTTTGGCGATTTTTTTTCATTTTGGCGATTTTCTTTCATTTTGGCGATTTTTGTTTTCATTTTATCAATTTTTCCGTTTTTTTGCGATTCATTTTAGTCTTAGAAATTTTTTTTTAATTTGGTGCTTTTTTTCGTTTTGGCGATTTTTTTTCTGTTATTTAGGTTTTTTCTTTTTTTGCCGATTTTTTTCATTTTGGCGATTTTTTTCTGTTTTTTAGGGTTTTTTTCGTTTTGGCGATTTTTTTCATTTTGACGATTTTTTTCTGTTTTTTAGGGTTTTTTTTCGTTTTGGTGATTTTTTTCATTTTGGCGATTTTTTTTCATTTTGGCGATTTTTTTCTGTTTTTTAGGTTTTTTTTCGTTTTGGCGATTTTTTTTTTCATATTAGCATTTTTCCGTTTTTTTGCGATTTATTTTAGTTTTATATTTTTTTTTAATTTGGTGCTTTTCTTCGTTTTGGCGATTTTTTTTCTTTTTTTGGCTTTTTTTCATTTTGGCGATTTTTTTGTTTTTTGGGGTTTTTTCGTTTTGGCGATTTTTTTTATTTTGGCGATTTTTTTTCATTTTCTCGATTTTTTTCTGTTTTTTAGGGTTTTTTTTCGTTTTGGTGATTTTTTTCATTATGGCGATTTTCATTTTGGCGATTTTCTTTCATTTTGGCGATTTTTGTTTTCATTTTAGCAATTTTTCCGTTTTTTTTTGCGATTTATTTTATTTATTTGGTGCTTTTTTTCGTTTTGGCGATTTTTTCTTGTTTTTGGCGATTTTTTTCGGTTTGGCGATTTTATAATTTTTTATTTTTTCAGTTTTACCGTTTTTGAAAATTTCAAGAGTTTTGCTCTTACGGTTTCCAAGATACAGCAAATTGTCAAAATTACATAGTCAAAATTGCATTAACTGATGGAACACCCTTTAATTTAAATTTTTTTAAATTTTTGTGTTAATTTTTGTAGTCTGTATAAAAATACACTAACCTTACAAATTTCAAGTGTATATACATACAATTGTATATATACTACATGGGATTTTAAAATTTTTCGTTGCTCGTTTTGGAACACCCTTTAATTTCCAATTATCATGTATTTGTTGTTGTAGCGGCCAAAGGTCTACATACTGTGTCCAAATTTCAGGTCTGTAGCTCTTACGGTTCTCGAGAAAATACTAATATAGTTTTAGACATAGTTAATTTTACATAACACAAAAAGTTAAAGTTTTCCAACCCTGGAAACGTCTTTTTAATTTTTTTGTATTTTTTTTAATTTAAAATTCCAATTTTAGTCGTACTGAAGTGTAAAATATGTACATTTATTAAAAAAAATAAAAATTTGTTTTCGGGAGTTACTTTTATATGGCAAAATGAAGTTTAAGTTTTCCAGCTCTGCAATCGTCTGCTCGATTTTTCTGAATTTCAATACCAATCTATTTTGGAAAATTTGTGACACACCAGTCCAAGAACGAAGTCTCTAGCTCTTCTGGGAGCTTCGGAAAACCGATTTCACGTACAGACAGACGGACAGACGGACAGACGGACAGACGGACATCGCTTATTCGTCTTCCCTATGCATAAGGATCCAGAATATATATATTATATGGGTCGCTTATTGATATTATAGAAATTACAAACGGAATGACAAACCTATATATACCCTTTTACCATTTTTGTTGGTAAAGGGTATAAAAACTCGATTTCAAAAAAATGTAAGTTTCGCAAATTTATAAGACACACATATTTGTAAAATTCTCTTTGTTTACCTTAATATTTAGTAGAATAACCATTATTTTTAATAACGGCTACCCAACGCTTAGGTATTGAGTCCACAAGTTTTTGGCAAGTGCCGACTTGGATATTTTCCCACGCGTCTTGAATTAATGGCCAAAGTTGGTCTTTATTGGACGGATTTTTGCCTTGAAGATTTAACTTAACAATTTGCCAAAGGTTTTCTATAGGATTTAAGTCTGGTGACTGTGCAGGCCAGCTTAAAACCTTAATTTCATTGGTTTGAAAAAACTCTTGCTCTCTTCGAGTCATTGTCCAGTTTCGGGTCATTGTCCAGTTGAAACACCCATGTCACTGTATATGTATGTAGATATATGTACATAATATTGTGTATGCATGGATGTATCTAATGTCAGAGTAAATTCTGAGTTAACCTATGAATGTCTAGATGTGGAGCTAGGTCCATCAGTATCATGTATAGGTTTCTGGAGAAATATATGTCGCGCTACGTGCAAGGCCGGACACTTGAAAAGCAGCTGGAAAACCCAAATTTCTCAGTACTGCTCTTAAGTCCTAATTTAGACTATGCAAGTCTTATTGCTAAGATGATTAGTTTGTGGGACAGAGAGACGAGGGGAACAGAAAAATTTCTTTTCTCCTCGTGATTTACGTTCTTAGGTTCTTTACACAGCTATGGTTGCCGTATTTTTGTATAACAAATCCTTTATGCAGTCAGCTGTATAATTGCACCATGGCCCTAGCCTTATTTCCATGTCTGCTGATAGCACGCAGCAGATAAGCTTGTTACTACCGCCATCAGCCGCAAAAAAGTTCTTTAGATTTTTGGTTATACGACTAGCTTGGGTACATTTCTGTTGCGACCGCGAAAGTATAATTGCGACTACAATGATGTATTTTTGGAAAAGCATAAAAAAATTTACAATTAAATTAATTTTGTTACCTCGGTTCTACAGTTTCTGATAGTCCGGCAAAAAAATGTTCGCTGGGGATTGCTTTTTAAGTAGTGTGCTTGTGTAGTTGTATGGAAGTAATAACAGAAACAGCTGCGCGCCAATAACAAATCAATACTGCTAAGGAAAAACAAAACAAAACAAAATATCAGTTTTTCTATTATCATGTAAATACATATGTATTTCAGATACGTATGTATGTATGTGTGTGTAAGAATTAACTCATCAAAACTAGAGTGAATATTAAAAAAGGGTAAAATAACAAAAACAATTTAATGCTGCTAGTTTTTTCTTCTTTCAAATAAAGAGTTGAGATATGGCAACAATGATATTGTTTTATCAAAAATAGCACTTGTTTTTTTACACTGTAAGTAATTAACTTATACCAGCCACTGTTCCTAATATAAAGCCTGACATTTTTTAGTTCAATTTCCGATAACTCGGATAGGCTGCTGAAGGATATTCTGCCAAGGAGATGCAGACGGAGATCCTCCAGAGCGGGACAAAAGAAGATGAGATGCAAGATACTTTCCTCCTCTTCTTCAACATTGCAACTGAAGCAGTAGTCAATATACGAGAGACTCATACATTTAGCAGTGGCCGGTCAAAGCGGCCACGACGTTCATCAAAAGCTTCCTAGTGAAGTTCATTAGGATTCTCGTTTTGTGGGTGTTTAGGCGAGGCCAGAGTGTTTTCGCTTTTGCACAGGCAGGCTCATTGCGCCATCTGAATTGAGCTAATTCAAGAAAGGGAATATCGAAGCGTCTGCAGTAGGATGAGAGTGGGAGGCCACGGAGATTATTAATTCGCAGCGCTACACAGAGAAAACAGTGCCTACTAAATACCTCATAAAATAGAACAAAATTAATAAGAAATCTCTATATTTTTTTAATAAGGAAATCTTATTAATTTCATAGAGAAAACCTTTTTGAAAAAATCAAGAAGAAATCTTGTAGTTTTTATTTTTTTTTTCAATAAAAAATAAAAAAAATTGCGTCTTTATTCTCTGTACTCGTACTTATATATTTTAATTTAAATTCTATACTATATGCATATGTATGTACATATCTTAACTAACTTACTCACCAAGTATTGAACTAGCAAACTTCTACCTGATAGACAAGCACTCTAACCAATATGCTAACAAGCAGCCTGAATAACCATTGAAATTATTGTGGAAACATTCTTACATAAAAATAAAAACGATCTTGAAAAAAAAAATTCTGTATGTTTATTTATATAAAAGAAATAACAAGACACCTCATAAAATCAAGAAGATTTTCTTATTAAAAAAATCAATAAGATGCTTTACACATAATCATATAGGAACCTACTAAAATCAAGAAGAAAACCTTATTGAAAAAATCAATAAGGCAACCTAATAAAATCAACAAGAAAACCTTTTTAAAAAAAATCAAGAAGGCAACCTAATAAAATCAATAAGAAATCCCTATAGTTTACAATTTATAAGAAAACCTAATAGAATCAAGAAGTTTTTCTCTACGGATTGTTTTTTTTTTTGGTGGCAAAAATAATGGAAATTTAGTAAAAAAAAGTTGTGGTTTTCTTCTTGATAAAATTAATAAGATTTACAACATAAAAACAATAAGGAATCTCTATGAAAAAATTTTCGCTTCTTTCTGCTGGGATACCCCTTAGCCTAGAAACGTTTCATAGAGAAAATCTTATTGATTCTATGAGGCAGTTTTTTCTCTGTGTAGCTTTCTAGCAGTTAAGTCCACTGGAAGCCAACCCAACACAGCGAAAAGCGCTTTTGTCGGCGTGGATCTCAGAGCACCTGTTATCATAAGTGGCATTTTGCGGAGAATTCCCTCTAGTCGAGACTGATTACTTGATGAGTCGAGTGCATTCCAATAGACTGAAATTTCATAAAATAATATGTTTTATAACCATCTCTAGTATTCAACCGACTCTCTTAGGACTAATTCCCCAAGAAGGGCCGATTGCGTTCCTAAACACGTAGATTGTCATTATGGCTTTCGCTACCCTTGCCTTAAAACTTTCCCTCCAGGAAAGCTTACTATCGAGGACAACACCCAGATATGTGGCATTATCCGACAGGGTTAGGATTCTACATTACTGCAGAATTCTCTCCAAGTTTTGCGTTCCTGACTTAGTTTTTGAATTTATTTAATGAGGCTTTGTAAAGTTGACCAGCTACCAGTTTCTGTTATGCTTTCAGAACACAAAGGTAGTCTTCGATTTTGGCGTTGTATAGATGCCCTGCAGGATAAACGCATCTGTTAGCGTATCTACGGCTAAGTCAATATCCGCAGCCTCCCCTATATTTGGAGGTTGCGAAATCCAGTTGGTGAGGATTTGGTTCCGTACCTACCAGTTTTTTTACGTCTGTTAACATACAATCTTGTTTGTGTTACAAATGCTAATTGAGAATGTTAAATAGCGGCGGTCAGAGAACGAGCAGTCTGAAGAGACTCTCCATTCACTAATTAGATAAGCGTGCCTTTTGCCTATTAGAGACTACGAAAGTTGGTTCTGAACCCCTATTTAATATCCAGATTGTTATCCATAATAAAATCAAAAATGCACTCACCTCTTTCATTTGTATCCGATCTGGTGATGTGCGTTAGCATCAGTGCCTATTACAATAGGAATACCGCACAAGTTGGCTTCCTTAGTCCAGAATGTTTGGTGCTTTGCATACAATTCATATAAACGAATACTTTGGTGGTTAAATTTTCAATTATAGCTGGAAGTGTTTTTAAACATAGAATCAGTAAAGCTTGTTTGTTTTTTTTTTGTCTTATTTAAGTTCGATACAACGAATCATTATGGTATTTTAAATACTTAATAAAAAACATTCAAATATTAGAACCTCTAGTTCCAATTTCGCAATTTCTAATTTCTACTGTGTATATGTACATATTTACATATTTCTCTGTAGTTGTGAGCTGTCTTGCCAGAAAAATTGCGTCTCTTGTACCCAATTTAAGCTGTCATGTCCCCAAAAAATTCCCATTTCAAAAAGAAAATCCTAATTTTGTCCCCAGAAATATATCATTCAATAAAAATCTATTTAGGAAAAAATATGTACCTCTTTATATTTGTGGTATTACCAAAATTATTTCCACTACTAAATTATTTAATGTCCACATCAGGGAAGGCATTCAGAATTTTTAAAATGTACCAACAACTTTCAAAAATTGTACTTTTTTGACCTTAATTGTACTCAACAAATTTTTTTAGTTAAAATTACATATTTTATTTGATTTTATTAAAACAATCGACTTTGTTTTGGCTACCGAATCGTTTTCAGAAATTTTCTTGTAAGTTGGGATGTTAAAGGATATGGTTACAACTGTTCTAGCATCCGAATTTAGAAGAAAAATTATTTGAAAATGGACGAGTTCACATTTTTTTGGCTTTCTAGCTGCGTTTTGCTTTCACAAGACTGTTTTCAAGTGAGAATAATATAAGTTTCATTGTTCAAAAGTAAAAATTGACATATGAAATTGTTTGAAAAGAAATGTGGAGTGAAATTGGGGAGATTCCCTAAATGTACTAAATTAGTCATTGGTGTACTATTGCACTTTCCGAGCTTGAATAGTACCAAAAAAGGTACAATTGTACCAACTTTGAAAATTTAACTTTTCGCAAATATTAAAAAACCTATTAAGAATAAAGCGATCAACTTCAATATTTTACAGTAGGTAGTAAATATATACATATATATTTGAGTCTTGTACTTTTGAAATGAAATAGTGAAGACCGTCTCTAAACGGTGTTTCCGGTTTGTGTGTACAAAAATATCCCCCTTTTTTCGATATTTTCACCTTCGATATGTACATATATGAAAACATTATTGTTTGCTTATTGTTGTATTATTTTCATCCCTTTATTTTACTATTGTATAAAAGATGGATGTTACTAAACGTGCTAATAAGAGATGAACAATTCCTCGAATTCATAGTTCCTGCAGAAAGTTCTATAGAGAGCAAAGATGAAAGTTTTGAAAACGATGACAGTCTTGAGGATACTACTTAAGACTTCGATAGTATAGAGACTAAAATATTGCCAGATAATGCAAAACAGACCATAGCAGCATGAGTTCAAAGTATGACTGTAGCTGAGACCATCGGTTTATTCAACTTTCGTTGTAGGTGCAGCAGTTGTTGAAACCGATACGACACAAGAGGCGTCGACATCAACTACAACAACAAGAGCATCCTTTAAACGCAAAAGAGCCCGATCTATATTGCCAGCGGCTGAAGCTATCGGACCATCAGCTCAACCTAATACTGGATGTTTTTGGTGGATGTATGACTTTTATTTGGCTTATTTGAAATGTATGCATTTTCGCTGTTTAGTAAACAGCTGCCAAGGCACTATCTAAAACATCGCAAGTGCTCTCCAAACTAGTACGGCACAAGCTTTCGAGGATATTTGTTACTTCCATTGGCTCAAAACAACCATAGAACTCTTTAATTACTTTTTTACGGATGATATTATTGAATGCATTGTTGTTAAGACAACGGCACGCCCAAAAGGTAAATGTTTCGAACAATATATCCGATGAAGAATCGCTTTTACAGCTTCCAGATTTCCGTGTAGCAATAGCTCCTGCACTTGTTGCCTTCAGAAATAAACGGTCCGTAGGGAAATCATATATATATTGGAAAAAGAGCTGTTCGTCCAGTCGGTGATGTTCGGTGTCGATCATTTTACTATTTTGGTCAGTAGAAAAGCCAATAAATGCAAATATTGCAAAAACTCTGACACCCAAATACTTCTGATTTTTCATTACTCGTACATGCAAACCGGCAAGACCGTCTACAGACGGTCTTCGCTATTCTTTTCCTAGCGTTCGTTCCTAATGTTTTTTCATTTAAAAATTAAAACTTACAGTTCTTTTGACTATATCCACTTAAAAAAAATTATTAGCTTCATCCGATAATTTTTAAGATCTGGCCGGTTAGAGGGTTAGGATAAAATATAAGAAAAATCGATGTTACGAGTTCAAAATGAATAGTCCCCAAATCCCTCCCCACGAAATTCTGTCCGCAAGTGAGAATTGAAATTCCCATTTTGGAGACAAATCACCAAAAAAAATTTTTTTAATTTTTAAAACCCACGATAACTTTCAAGCGGTTGGACTGATTTACTTCAAGTATAGACTAGAAGATATAAGATCAAGTCACATTTCAAATGAAACTAACCAAACTAAGATCGGTGTAGCGTTTTGGGAGCTGCGGTGTCAAAGTTACACAGATTCAACAGAATATATATAGAAGAGAACAGATATCTTCTAAACGGCTGGACCGATTTTCTTTAAAGCTCAGAACATTATCGATCAAGTCACCTTTCAACGGTTCTTTTTTTGGTTGGGGGTTAAAAATATATTTATTTAATTAAAAATTTTTATTTCAAAATCGGTTAAGTCGATGCAGATCTGGGTGTATTGTAAGTTTTATATACCAGTTTGAGGGTAATTTGTTCAATGTGAAGGCATATCTCAGTATCTCATACAGGAAAACAAACCAAATTAATCTAAAAAGTAACTGAAAACTGTGCAATTGGCGAAAAAAAACAGTGCTGGCAACTTAAAGCTAAAAAAGAAATATTGTACATACACACAAGATCTGTTAAACGCCATGAACAATACTTATTAGGGATGTAACGAATGTTCGCATTCGCATTCGCTTACTTTTGCTATTTGCATTCGCTTTTGCATTCGCTAAAATGTATGCGAATATTTCAAGCGAATACTAGCGACAAAAAAATTGTATTTCTTTTATGAAAATATTTTGCGATTAACAAACGTCAAAAAAACCAGAACTGATGTTTTCAGAAAAAATGCATTCCAAGTTTTCTTAATATGTATTTTGACAGCATTTCACATGAAATGTTGAACAGAGTACCAGGCTTTAGGGCCAAAGTAGAAATGGGTTGATAGCCTAACATTTTGTAAACATATTATTAATTATTATCCATACTTACTCTTATATAAATTTATTTGCATGTGATATTTTAAAGAATTTTAATATTTGCATTCGCAAATGCTTTCGCAAAAATTAAAATGTATTATTCGCTTTCGCTTTCGCATTCGCTAAACTAGTATTCGTTACGTCCCTAATACTTATCAAACTTAAATGGTAAAATAAAAGAAGCAGTTGATAAATAGGAAGTACAGGTTATAAATGTCAATTAAATTAAAAATAAAAACTTTATTATAAGTACATACATACATATGTACACACATATTTGTGCTTTCAGTCAGTCAGTTAATCAATATTATGTACGTAGATACATTCATACATGTCCATCAATCAATAACTTTCTGTATTTGGAATTGGAATGAAGTAATAATTTGATGTGAATTGACATTTCGTTAATGATTTTAAACATAAATAAGGCAAAATATCATTATTAAATGAGAAGTTCATGTTTAAATTATGAGACATGATACAATTATACAGGTAACCGCGAAGCTCCAGCTGTTTTGCTTGTTTCGTGATGTGATCTGCCAAATGTTGTTTATGTTTTGCCAACACACGCACACAGTGGCTATTAAAACTGTACTAATACAAAGAAGTACATGTAAACGTGAGTGCATGTACATTGTTTTCTATTGGTTTTTTTTTTTTGACAGGTTTCATCACAAAACAGCAATAATAATCACTGTTGTTTCATTTGTTGTACATTTGTTGTAGATTCGCGGCTACCTGTATTATTGTATCATGTTATGAGAGATCATATATATTTTTTAAAAAACTACCTAAATCTGAAAAAAAAACTTTTTTTCCAAAACAAAAACTTTTTTTCTACAAAAGTACCAAAATTTTAAAAGAAAACAGCTGATCGATATTGTTATGTGAAAAGTAATGAAAATGGTTAGGTTAACTGAGCCTTTAGACCAACGGTTTTCAATTGGGGGTCCGCGGACCCCCGGTGGTCCGTATGAAAATTCCAAGGGGCCCGCGAAGAGCTAAACAAATATTGTTATGATTCCTCAAAAGTTAATATTAATAAGATTTAGTAATAATGTAATGTAAAACGTAATGTAAAACGTATATTTCGCATTGCGGTAGGCTGTGCTACTATTAAAATTTCTGAAGGGGTCCCCGAAGAAAGAGCTTGTGAGAACATATGCTTTCGACACTGTTGCAGTAATAAGGGAGTGAGAAAATATAAGATCGTTTTATTGCATACAAACATTACTTAATATTTTCATTCAATATACATACATACTTCAAAAGTTCAATTATGGACATATTTATAAAAAAAATTTTAAAAAACTTTATATTTTCAAAAAACTTGTTGGCATCTCAAAAAACTTCCAAAAAAAGGGAAAACTTGACAAAAGGTAACGCTGTGAGAGATACAAAGAAAAAGAGAGAGATGGCATTTGAATGATTTTAAAAACGATGAATTCCGAACCCTTTCGGGTAAATCACGGATCAATGACTTTCAAAAAATTAAAAAAAAAAAAATTTAAAATCGAATGCGAAATATTTACAAAACATTAATATGTAACAAGTTTTTCCTGTTTAATAATCTATTTCTAGCAAATGCCTGATACCAAAGAATATAAATTATATAGAATGCGCATCTGAGCTAAAAAATTAAACATTTTTTGGTTACGCTTCAGATGCGGGGGAAAGTATAAAGCGCGAGCAAACACGCAGAGAGAGCATTCGCTTCCAGGGTGACCGATGACATTTTTCAAAAAGTGGCACCAAATAGGGGAGGATTTATAAAAAAAAAAGGCATCATTAAAAAAATCGACACAACTACATTAAAGTTCTTATTTTTAATGTATTATTATATAATTCACTTTAGAAAAAGGGGTACAAAAAGAGGCAAGGCAATCGAAAAAGTGCAAATTTGCTACTTTAGTCGATCAAACGGTCACACTGTACGCTACAGCGACAGAGCTTCGAGTTCTTGCTGCAGCTTGTCGTCACTGTTGCCAGTTTTGCAGATTTCTCTGCATTTTGCTGATTTTTCATTGAAAAAATTATAAAATGAAATTTGCAGATTTTCTGAAATGCTTGTGTAACATCAATATTTCGTGTTTTTCTTTACTCCGTAAGAGAAATAACCATGGTGTTACTGTCAGAAACATACACATCATAATAAACACTAACAAATAAGTAGTGTTTGACGTTTAATTTTGCAGTAACCATACCACCCACATAACAATGATAAAAAGAAACTAGCTAATCTGTGCAAAGATGTATGTATATACATATATATATATATATATATATATATATATATATATATATATATATATATATATATATATATATATATATATATATATAACACAATAAATCATAAACAGTCACAACTCAAAACTATGAAAATTGTTTTATTTTTTCATGGGCCGAAAAATTTCTTTTGAAGCAAAATCTTCGTTAACAGTTTTTTGCCACTCCTAAGCAAATGCGATTTTTTGAGTAGTGACTGTTCATGATTTAGTGTGCGATATTTTGCACAGATTAGTATGTATATGTCCCATTATTTTAAAGAATTTGTAATATCGGCATATGTTTTTGTACAGCAAGATAATTTATGTTAATTCGCAAATTAAATAAAAAATGCATACATGACAAACATATAACCTCCTCCTTAATTGAAGTCGGTTAATAATTCGAAAACAAAATGAAAAGCAGTTCAAAATATAGGTGTTGAGTTCTTGTTTCAACTTTGTTATTTGTTGTTAGGCTTCTCATTTATTTAAATGAAAGTTTATAACATAATAACTCTAGTTGTTCTAAGAAATTTGGGTAAAGGTTCCCTGATGATCTGCATTAGCAACAGTGAAATGCGCATAGGATCCAGCTAAACCCCTCAATAATCAATTTCAATGTATTTTTAATAAAAAATATTTTACTTAATAAGTAAAATAATAATTTGGGATTATTAGTGCGTTTAAAAAAATTTTAAACTTAAATTTTAACAATTCCCATAAAAACACTAATTATTAACTTGACTGCACCCGGTCAAAAATACTTGTTTGGCAACACTCTATTCTTTAATAGCTGTTGTTGTTATTTACATTTATTTTCTTTTACATACTCTTACAACTACAATTTGAAGCTGAAAAAAAGTCAGCCAATGTAGCAATGGTAAAGTAAGAAAATAAAAAAACATGTTGATTATTGAGTTCTTGTTTCAACTTTGTTATTTGTTGTTAGGCTTCTCATTTATTTAAATGAAAGTTTATAACATAATAACTCTAGTTGTTCTAAGAAATTTGGGTAAAGGTTCCCTGATGATCTGCATTAGCAACAGTGAAATGCGCATAGGCTCCAGCTAAACCCCTCAATAATCAATTTCAATGTATTTTTAATAAAAAATATTTTACTTAATAAGTAAAATAATAATTTGGGATTATTAGTGCGTTTAAAAAAATTTTAAACTTAAATAGGTGTTTTTATTGATTTTTTTCCCGATTTTTGAAAATTATTTTGCAGATTTTTTAGCCAATTTTTGCAGATTTTTTGTAAAATGTTCTGGCACCAGTGCTTGACGTTGTAATCATTCACCCCTATCGTGAATAAAATGTGAAATTTTTGAACCCATGAAATTTTCATTCCCCATGAGGAGAAATTTGCTATCGGGAATTTCATGGGAACATTTGTTCCCGCTATTGATTCGCAGTGAATGAAAAAACGGGAAGAAAATTAGACAAATTTATGTTTGATAGTGAGAAATACACACATTTTTTGTTTCAGATGCAATGTTTTTAAGCTATTACATTTAAGTTTCGTATTTGTATTGAGCCTTATTTTCGATATTTATCGTAAGTGAGATTTAATTGAAGATAGACCTTTTTATTTAAATTAAAATTTTGTGGGCCTATCCATAGTTAAGAATTATCAAAATGCCAAATATTTTATAACTTTTAAGATAGGGGCTGTAAAATTTTATCGTAAGCGAAAATTAATTATGTGAAACAAATTTGAATATTATAAAAATAATCTTCTCTTCTTATTTAAATACCATATAAAAATTGTTAATTTTGTGTTAAAAAAAGTAACCAAAATAGAAAAAAGTACACAAGTACACATTGGAAAAAAAGTAACCAATTTTGGTTACAAGTAACCAAAACGGCAACGCTGATCATAGCATCGCTCTCTACGAGACTGTAAAAAAGCAAAATAATAAAAATCAAACATACATAAATGCACACATGCTTTCGCTCTCAGCAATGCGAGCGCAGCATACACTGCAGAAAGAAATGAGAGTGCGTATGCTGGACGGGTAGTACTGCAAATCAGGATTGTCAGATTTTTTCTGGCCTATTTCGCCAAATTGATATTAAAAATCGCCAAAAGTCGCCAAAATCAATTTTATGTAGTTTTTCTTATTAAATATTTGATAATAAATTTGATTTTATATAAAACATTTTTTAATATACATTTTTACAAAATAATCGTATAAAAATTTAGCAGAAAATCGCCATAAGTAGAAATAAAGTCGCCAAAAATAATTTTTTTCCAAGTTTTTTTCATCCAAATTCAAATTGAATTAATTAATATAAGAAAAATCATCAAAATCCAGCCGATTTTATTTCTTGCAAACGAGTTTTGGTGGGATTTATTTTTTTTAAACTACTCCTTCAACAAACTAATTTTGCTGAATTACAAAAATTTTGAGTTTCAATTTTGTTCAAAAAATAGCCACAAATTTATTTATCGCCAGAAAAATCGCCATGTCGCCAAAGCAAAAATTTGGACGCCCAACAAGTTGAAAAATCGCCACGTTTGGCGAGAAATCGCCATATCTGACAGTCCTGCTGCAAATACCCGCATAGAAAATTTTAGCTTGTATGAGATGCGCATTCTATATGATTTATATTCTTTGCTGATACATTAGATTATTATTCTTACATTAGTTAAACATATGAACTTTTGCGAATAGAATTGGTGAAATAGGCTCTTAGAATTTTAAATGTTTTAAATTTTTAAGACTGAAACGATAGAGTGGTACTGCAAAAAATCGTTATTTCACACAATTATTAGTAAATAAATTAAAGTAAATAATAAAAAAATAGAAAATAAAGGCAAACAGTTTGGGTAGTGGGACAAGGTGTTCAAAAATCTAAATTCATAGGCTTAGTTTAGATTTCGGAAATTTAGAACAACTACAAGACTCCCGACGAAATTAGCTCTAATATGAATGCATTTTGCCAAATAGTTGTAGTAATATTTTAATCATTAATTAATTGTATTATTCACATGTGTGAAAAATACAACAACATACAATAAATTTGGGTCAATGAAGTTTTCAAAATTAAATCAACTCTTGGGAGTATAATTAAATATCAGGTGCATAAGTTCCCTTAATACATATTTATCTTAAAGCTAAAGACAAACCACTTTTACTATGCCTCTATTTAGTGTCTTATTATTTATTCAAAACTGAAATAAAATGTTCTTTTATTTATTTACATACATACATACATATATACATACATACATACTACAAACGAGCACATAAGTATGTACATACATATGTACATTTCGTCGCAGTTTTAACTGGCCGATGTAACTGACATTTTTTGAAAAATGAGTTAAGTCCACTACTAACTGCACTTTACAAGTCATAATTTTTATGACTGTAAGCATTCCTGTTGTGCCTATAAAAGTAAAAACATTTCAGTCATATCCATAAGAATTCGTGTACATACATATATAAAAAAAAATATAAGAGCTACTCTTCTATAAAATTTTTAAAATGTTAGTTAGGGCAGTTAGTTAAAACAGCGGCGATATGTATGTAGAGCACATTGGTGACCAAGTTCTTTGCTGTACTTAACGTATGTACATATGTACATACATACATACATACATAAGAATGTACATACATATGTATGTAGACATTTAGATGCAAACCCCAAGACGATGGTCGTCATGAAAAGTCAGCCAAGTCATGTCAATAACTTTGTTTTTGTTTTGTTAGCCATCCATTAAAATGTGTTCATGTTTGTGCATTTTGTTCACACACACGTGTATTATTTGTTGCACTATTATACCCTTCACCAAAAATGGTAAATTGTATATATCGGTTTGTCATTCCGTGTGCAATTTCCACAATATTAATATGCGATACATAACGTATGTATGTATATACATAAATATATTATCGGTCCTTATAAATAGGGAAGACGAATAAGCTATGTCCGTGTGTCCGTTCGTCCGTCCGCCTGTCTGTACGTGGAATCGGTTTTCGAAGCTTCCAGAAAAGCTAGAGACTTCGATCTTGAACTGGTGTATCATAAAAGGTCCGAAATAAAATTCGTATTGAAAATTAGCAAAATCGAAAATACGGTTTCAGAGCTGGATAGTTTAAACTTCTTTTATCATATAAAAGTAACTAGCTGAAACTAACTTTAGATTTTTTGTTTGATTTTTTAAACCTATTTTATATTTAAGTTAAAATTAAATTGGTATTAAAAATCAAAATAAATCAAAAAGTCGATTCCAGGGCTGGGAAATTTATTTCTTTTTGGTATATAACAGTAACCTACTTAAACAATTCTTTCTTTTTCTCTATTAATGAAACATATTTTATATTTGTGGAAATAATTTGCTCAAAGAAATCAGAAAAAACTAAAAGGATGATTATTCCAGAGTTGGAAGGCTTAATTTTTTGGTCAATTTAATTTTTCTTTAGAAATTAAAAATAATTTTTTAGAAAGAAAAGTTCGCTCTACAAAATTAGAAAAATAAAAAGCCTATGCTCCAGAGGTGGATAACTTAAAAATTTTTTTTTGGTACATTAAAGTAACTAAGCAAAAGTAATATTTTTCTTTATTAATTAAATACATATGCTATATTAAAGAAATAAAGACATAAGTATTAAAAATCAGAAAAATTAAAAAAAAAATAGTTCCAAAACTGTTTTTTTCTTTTCAATAAAAGGCGTTTACTCAATTTTTATATGGAAATCTATTTTAATCACAAAAATTGGCACTCATTTGTCTCACTAAGCTTTGTGATATGTTGCGTATTATGCACAAATGCAGGTGTGTGTTTAGTTTAGGTTGCTTGCAGATGTTTTAAAATGGAAATTTAGTTTAAGTACCATTATTAATAGTTAGCACAAAGGGATCATTATATTGGACCCTACTACTTTTTCGTGCCAGCAGCCTGCTAACCTTATTAATAGTTATTTAATTTAGTTTTCGGTGTCGGGATCAATATGGTAAAGGCTGGCAAAACTTTTAATTTATATATACATACATATACATTAGAGTGGCCGTTAGTTGTATGGATAATTTTTTTTTTTTTGATTTCTTATATTCTCTCCCCCAAAATCGGTTCAATTTTATGTAAAAAAATTTACAGACAAATTTCATATCGATAAGTTGTGTTTTAGGGGGTGCGTCCGCCCATCAAAGTTTGCCCTCAAGCCCATTTATTCAATGTAAATTTTTTTTAGTTTTCTTTTGACTATATATACATACATATATGTTTGAAATAATTTAATAGATGTAAGTGCTTAATATAAAAAATGTCCATATAAATATAACTTTGTTACACACAATTTTTGGTATTTTGTTGGTTATTTTGCTCATTATTTTCTAAAATATTAATTTTATCAAAAAACTTTCTTTGAGAATAATGTTGTTGACTCGGAGGGCTAAAATATTGCCATATATCATATTCTTGTAAAATGATTTTTTAAAAAGATAGTCATATGCAAAAAACTTTGAGAGGAGGACGCACAACTTATCGCTATGAAATTTTTTTGAGGGGGGAGAGAATATAAGAAATAAAAAAAATATATATATTAACGGCCACTCTAATATATGTACATATCGTCATGTGAGAACTTAAGTGTCCAATATCCAATAGTTTATAATGGCGTATTGGACACTTAAGTTCTCACATGACGATATGTATGTATGTATGTATATGCAGATTCAAGTTGCTTTAGATGTTTGTTGAATAAATTCCCATTATTAAGTGCTGATCTCTGTTAGAAGTCATCTATAATTAATTTCTCCTCATACACGTTAAAAAAGGAAAAATACCTATTAATAATGTAAAAAAAATCTCAAATAAAAAGTGCAGCTTTTTTGCTATTGTTCATGTCAAAAATAAAATCTTTGAATCAAATTCTTTAAACGGAAAATATCCATGGGTCACTTCCTTTAAATTGCACTAGAGGAAAAAATAAATCATGTATTTTGTTCAGTTATGTATGTATGTATGTACGTACTTCTGTGAAGGGGAATATAAGATTCGATATAGCCGAATATAGTAATCTTAGTTGTTGTTATTATAACTTTTTATTTCTTTTATAATAAATACTTAAGTATGTATATGCGGCTCAGTACCCCGTATTGGCAATTTAGTTTTGACCCAATTTATTCCAATCGATAATTTAGAATGCATTTAAAAAGAAATATAAAATGCTGTAAGTTAGTTATATTATGTTTGACATTTTCATATACAGACATACGCATACATACACACATAATAGAGATGAGCGCGTGTCGACACGAACATGGACGACTAACACGAAGTGCTCGTGACAAAAAATCTGATTTCGTGCGTGGTCGGGTTGTTTCGTTTTGAGCAAAATTGACACGATAATCACAAAACTATTTTAGGTGTTGTAGAAAATTTGACACGCGCCCATCTCTAATACATACATACATAAATATGTATGTAAATATTAGTGATATGCCAAATGTAAATTTTTGATATTCGCGAATACGTGTACGAAAATTTTAAACAATATTCGCAAACACGAGTATCATATGTGAAACTTAATAATTTAAATGGGTCTTTATTAATGTCCTGCACAAGATCATTTATAAGACCTTTCAAGACATGCGACATTTTTCAAACGCTTTACTCCAGCGAAATATTCTAAAACAAACTCTAAACAACACTGTTGGCAATACATTTGTTTCAGTTGTTTGTCTTGCCAACAGTGTTGTTTAGCGTTTGTTTGTCTTGAAAGGTCTTGTAAATGGTCTTGTGCAGGACTTTAGTCTTTATTTATGTACTTACAAACATACATACATGCGTCTCCAAAATGAAATACTTATGGGTAATTCCATGTCAAATCGATTAAGAGTTAGACACGACCCCTTTCGATTTGGATGCAATTTGGTCAGGTCTTTTTTTTTTATTTGTTCATTAATAATTATCACATGTAATTTGGCTTACAAAGCGATGCGAACATTAGCCTGTTCAAATCATAAATACAGAAACATATGAAACATATAAAATTATTAAAGAACAAACGACAATGGCAAGACTGACTGTAAATTTAGAGATGGTAAAATTGAGCTTTCATTACAAAAAAGCTTTCCGCAAATTGAAATAAGATGAATCAAAACAATTCACAGATTCGTAAAGCAGCTCTGGGCGAGTCAACATCACGCGTCGTTGGCAATTATTTCTTAAATGCAACCAGGCCACTGTTGTTTATTGGCCTTCGAGAGTTTTGCGTCTCACCGCATGTGATTAATGGTTGGCGTCGGTTAACGGTATCACCGCGATATCCCGTTGGTTTCCATTAACCACATGCAAAAACAAAAACAACAATAATAAAAACAACCACCACAAGGGAGTGGATCTTGGAAACTCCTACTTCCTATATGAAGGTATAGGTCGTTCGCAGCAACCGAAGGAAGCTCCTACACAACAAAACAAAATTATCACCACAAAGGTGGCACCAGGATTAAGTGTCCGAAGCCACCTTTTTTGACATACATAGTATGTCAGCACAGGAAGAAGAAGAAGAAGAAAACAATTCACATATTCCATTTGCAATGATGGCTGAGTATATAAACCAGAAATCTACATCAACTGACACCACACACAGTGGACCAAACACAGAAGAACGCTGATGATGAAGGTTTAGTGGCCTTCGAAAACGGCTAGATGTTCCGTTCAACTATGTGTTGTTAGTCAGAATATTTACAGCAAACTTTGGTGTTATTTGTTCATTAATAATTATCACATGTAATTTGGCTTACAAAGCGATACGAACGAACTATAGCCTGTTCAAATCATAAATATATAACTAATTATTGATTTCACAAAAAGTGTTCTCCTTTTTCCTTTAGGTTTCATGTATTTAAATAATTATGTACATATTTTGATTTGATTTTAATTTTTGGAAAAAATATTTGACAGATATTCGCCTGAATTCGGCGATAACGAATACGAATTGTGTGTACGAATATTCGGTAATTCGAATAGAAATACAAATATTCGCACACCACTAGTACATACGTAAGTATGCATAAGCCCCAAATGAAAGCGAAAACTGCATGTTCACGCAAATATTTAGACCTGTTGGCAGGTTTATGCTATTTTCTAGACCTTAGGGAACGGAAATAGATTGTCATTAGCACAAAATTGTTCTCGAGAGGGAGTGAACAAGGCCACAATTTTTGGTATTGTGTTAAAGTGACGCCGATGTTTATAATCACCCAACTGGAGTAAGGGTGATTATAAATATGGAGGTTGTCTAACAAAATAATGCAAAAATTTTATTTCGCGTAAATCAAGGAATGCTACTATTCTATTTCTAGCGCGTTATATTAAAATTAAAAAAAGTGTAATTAAAAAATCGCGAAATCGCGTAAATCGTATGATTTAAGGATGGGAAAAGGCACTGGTTTTCTGAACACCGCAATTTCGGAATTTGAGAATGTCAAATCCCTCTGTCTCACAACTGTGCCGCAGTCGTCACCGAGGGGAAATCAAATGTCAGATTGACCTCTATTAAATTTTTCCACCTATAGTCCCGACATGGCGGGTTTACAAGGCATTGGTATGACATTTTTACACAAGAATATAACGACTATCCTGCAATAAGGCAACGATATGTAAACAACTTTTATTTTAGAAATTCCGGATTTCTTTTCAGAAATTTCAAAATACAGTTGAGAAAATTTTTACGCAAGCATACAACATTAACACACATGCACTGATTGACGGGCTTAATAATTTCTTTTCGACAGAATTGAATGCGGCCAATTATGAACACACGCGGTATTATCTAATTGTATTGCAAAACTGTTTCCTTAAAGTCAGGTCAATGTCAATAAACCCCAGTCGGCTGCTGTCCACAGAATACATGCTGTCTTTAAATTAAAGTAACCCCAGCCAAATCCAGCTGGAGTTGGACCTTTCACATCTAGAAACCATATCGTAACCCACAGCTCATTTAGTTCAAATTTATTTATTTATTTATTATGCAAATATCAAATTGGTATTTTTTTTTTTGTAAATAAAACATGTTAATAAGAACCCAGCAAAAATTTTTCAAAATTTTGTAATGGGTAGTACTCTTTTAATGGCTTACAAAGTAACGAGTGGTACTTATTTATCTAATTATTTCATTTGCATAATAATTACTGTCATGTAATGAATAAAATAAGAACTTATTTATATCACTACGTGAAAGTAGTTATTGTAGTACTTTCCAGTTAATATATCTGGAGAAATTTTTTACAAAATTTTATTTATTTAAAATAAAATAATTAAAAAAATAGCAAATTAATTTTCTATAAGTTTAAGCAAAAATTGTATCTATATTATTTTGCATACTTGTAAGCAAAAAAATAACCCATTAAATTTTGAGTACTTTTAGGCAATCAGTAATCTATTAACTTTTGCATGTTTGTAGGCAAAAAGTATAGGGTACCGCATACTTTTTGAACTTCTCAAACAAAAATAATGGGTTATTCAGTCAAATTGTAACTACTTACGACTGAGGAGTACATACACTTTTTTGCATTCTAGTAGGCAAAGTTTTTTGCTGGGAAGTGACGTTTTCGCAATAAAATTGCATAGTTCTTTATATAATTAAGAAGAAGTATGCATGTATGTATGTATATTCATAATCTCAATGCATATACATATGTATGTGTACATACATATATGTACATATGTATGTAGTACATACCCAGTCAGCATTTTATGCAATCAATAATCATATTCGAGTTTTTTGGACTCCTCCGCGCGATTAAAATAATCATTTATGCGATCGTTTTCGAGTCGAAAAAGACTGTTCATTCGGGAGACTCTTCTAAAAGAGTCTTTTATGACTCGCGCTTCTAATCAAGTTCGACTAATTTTCGAGCCAGCTCGAGGTAGCACTCACAATCACTTGCAACTCTTTTCTGAGCCTTTTTCGACTTATCTGCCTGATTAAAATAATCATTTATTTAATCATTTCGAATCGAAAATTACTGTTCTTTCGGGGGGGAAAAACGTAGCGACTATCAAACGAAATTTTAAATTCACTATAAAAAGAACTTTCACAATAATCATGAAAACTGTTTTCGTTGCTTGTTTGCCCTGATTCAATATCACTTTTTTAATTTTTTTGGCAATCCACTTTTTGAATTTTTTTAGCTGAAACCTTTTTTAACCCCCCCCCTCCCCCACAAAGAAAAGGGTGTTATAAGTTTGTAGTGTCTGTCTGTGTATCTCTGTCTCTGTGTGTCTGTCCGTGTCCACGTGTCCACGTACATCCCAAACGGCTGGACCGATTTTGATTTAGTTTTTTCTGTTTGAAAGGTGACTTGATCGAGAAGGTTCTTAACTATGTTTAAAGAAAATCAGTCCAGCCGTTTAGAAGATGTCACATATTTTCTTAAATTTTTAATTTAAGTTATTGTTTTAAGTTTTTATATAAATTCTCTCACAAATTTAATACACTTTATGCATTTTTCCCATTATAATGCATTAAACACATTCACACATTCACACAGCAGGCTACACGAACACACGACTTCAAATGCCGCCAGCAGCATTTGTCCCCTCGTAGCCAGCTACTCAATTATTTTGGAGACGGCAGCAGCACCATCTGCACCTGATATTCAAGTACAAATACATATGTAGTTCAGTATTGCCACTTTCATATATTTTGCATTTATTTTTAAAATGTACTTATTTCACGTAAAAGTACAAAAATGAATCAATTTATTCTTTACATCAATTTCTGGATATTGTTTCTGGTAAATAATATAAAATAATTGAACGGTATCATTCATTCAACATTTTATAGTATACTGACACAAAACATACAGAAGTATCACGAGACGGAAGATAAGGGTATTTTTCTGTTTGTCTCGTTTTCCCTCAAATTTTGTCGGCGTTTTTCTAGCTTTTTTTTACCTGTCACTTTCTTAACTTCTGTGTATTCTGTGATCTGGCAAAACTGCATTTGCTCATTGTAGCCAAAGAAATAGAAATTATTAAGGCGAATTCACATAAGGTGGTCTTAATTCACCAGCTGACATAGCTTCTCTGCTGTCAAATCAACCAAAACGTTAGGAAATATTCTGACAGCAGGAAATTTTACACTAACAAATATACAAGGCGAATACGCAGAGTTGCAAATTAAGACCACCTTGTGTCAATTCGCCTTGGAAATTAGTTTAATTGGAGTACAAAGACAAAATCATCATAGACAACAACTGGTCGCCGTGTTGCCTTGCTGTCTTCAAAAGAATCATTCTCATATAAACATGTGTATTCTGTCCTTGACATTTGGTAGTCGGTAGCTTGGTGTGGCGAATGTGTTTAATGCTTAAGCATTAGCAAGAGCAAAAGGAACCATTTCGAGCATATGGGTGATCAATTTATGATTGCGCACATTCTGTACATTTTGTTGTTTAAACAAAACACTTTCTAAAAATTTTTGGGAATCATTTTCGAGTCTTATTTTAAGCGCAGAACTGATTCATCAGTTTTTGATCATCTACTGTAGTCGAAAAAGTCTCAGTTTGCTGAAACAATCTTGTACATGCTGACTGAGTTTAATCCAGCTAGCATTTGGGTGATAATTTTTTCCAAAAATCTCTTCTATGATTCTCCTCAGATCACTTTTGATTATTAAAAACTGATTTATCACTTGGATGATTGAAAAAGGATTCACTTATGATTCATCAGTATGATAAAATAATGATTTCTTAAAAATATAGGAACAAAATGCAAAGAAGCCGCAAAAAGAAACCCAATGATTTAAATACTACCAGAAAATTGCTCAACAATGAATCAGCAAATCGTATCATAAATGATCCTCTGGGATGATTCATCTGTAAGGTACCATTTTCTCACAACGGGAGTATCATTTATGATCGAAAAATTAGCTCATATGCAGTTATTCTTCCCGTCAAGCTGATTCGGAAAAGATTCGATTATGATACAAAATGCTAGCTGGGAAGTATGCATTTTATGGGTTTCATTGTGAACTTTTAATTTGATAGTTCAATTAGAATTCATATTATTTTCAAAATGAGGCAGAGAACAAAAATTAGAAACATATCCAAAGTATTTATTTTATAATTCATAAGTAATTTAACAATAATATAAAAGCCAAAATTAGTAGAAATTGTATGCAATATTTAATTAGTTTATTGTCGGAGTTATTTCGAACACACATGTGGTGCAAAATGTATTTGTGTAATTTTAAGAAGATTGCCTCTTTATAAAATCTTAATTTATTAACATGATTAAATTTTTTTAAGCTTTAGATCTTTATTTTTTTATACTAGCTTTTACCCGCGGCTCCGCTCGCGTTGATCTCATATTTTGGAAACTATTCTTGAAATTTATGAATGTTTTGTTATTTGTTACTCATTGATAATGTGTAAAAAAACGATAAAACCCAACAAAAAGGTGACAAAAAAAGTGGAGAAAGCTGAATTAGAACCGGTTTTAAAACGCATTACACAATCAAATCCGAAATGAAAATTACTCTAACCAGCCCAAAAATCTGTTTTTCCTAACCAAATATAAAAAACCGTTTCCGAACCGGATAAAAAATAGGCTATATTTGAAACTTATAATGTATGTAGCTTTCCATTGTTGAAAAAGTTTTCAAAATCGGTTTAGCGGTTTGAAAATTCGTACCAAATTTGAAAAATCGATTCCGAACCGGATAAAAACTAGGCTATGTTTGAAGCTGATAATGTGGCTTTTCATTGGTGAAAGAACTTTCAAAATCGATTTAGCGGTTTGGGCGTGAAAGTGCCCAAACTCACTTTCACATTTATAATATTAGTAAGGATATTGCGTTAATTTTAAATTTGTTCTTTTAATATAACAACATATACATATATACAATATTAAGTGTCGGTTTATCAATGTCGATAACGTTCGGTGGGTCGCACAATTACATTTGAAATATAAACAAAATTTTAAAATTTGTTTTGAATGCTCGTGTGAGACAAGTCGAACGTTGTCAACATCGTTAAACTGGCAGTAAATGTGTATGGGTCACAAAATTCTGTAATATAATGAGAGCAAAACAAAAAGTATGCCAAATTTAATAAGAATATCCGTCTATTACATTTAGAGCTAGTTTCTTACTAATTAGTTAAACTAAGTTTAACAAACGTTCCAGTTAACCAAGAAGATAGTTTAAACGGGGTTTAACCACCCATGCTGTTTTTCAGTATCGTTTAAGAGTTGCCAATTTTGCTAGAAATGACATACTTTGTATGCAGTTTAGATGTGGCATTCTTGAAAATAGTTTGTGTAAATAGGGTAACACTTAAAAAGCGCTGTGACAATTCTTTAAATGTATTTTAAAATAATTTCAATAATTACTTTGATATTTTGCAGAATTAAAAAAAAAAAAAAAAACTTTATTTTTTTAATTGCCTAACATTTATAACCAGTGATACCATCTTTTTTGGCTCTTAAAGCACATCAGAATTTAAAAAAAAAACACCAAAAAGCGTAATTTTGAGATGTAAAAGCATAAAAGTACTAACGTGAAAAACGAGTGAAGATCCAAACGAGTGAAGTTTAATAATGTTTAAGATTTTCTCAGCTTTTCCCTATTTAATGAAATATATCAGACGAAAGAAAAAGTAAATGCACCAAGTTTTTATTAAAGTAGTTTTAAGAAATACACAAATTTCTTAAAAGCACTACTTAGTGCTTTTTCTTGGTTTGTCACTAACGCACAAACTTTGGCGTTTTGAGTCTTCAAATAGCACTAAAAATAGTGTAAAAAGCACCAAGTTGGCATCGCTGGTTCTAACTTGAATTTAGCTGAGCAATGTTACACGATTAAACTAATGGCTCGATTATGGATGGCAACCGAACTTTGGTTGAGTTGTTAGTTGCCGAAATGGTATTACGGATGGCAACTGGCAACTAACAGCTGGTAATTTCAGTTGCCATATTGGCAACAACAAATTTGTAGTTGCTGCATAGTTTTTGAAGCAAAAAAGTGGAAAACTTAAAAAGTTAGCGCAATATCATTTTTATTTTTGAATTTCTTCTTTGCATATTTAAAGAAAATATGCTTAAGACCTGAAAAAGGGGTTGTTAAAACTTATTTTAGGCAATAACATTTACTCACTGTAGATGCGATAATTCTAAAGAGCCGTCGAAGAAATTCAACATTTTGTACATGCTTCTCTTCATCAAAAATTAATTCTATAATTAATGTTTTAAACACTTTAAATTAATAATTTTCTTTTTAGCAATTGTATTTCTTATATTTTAAATTGTTGTTTACATATTTTCAGTTGCCAATCTGCCTTAATCGTATTTTCGATAACTTGTAGGAAGTTGCCATACATAATACCAATTTTAAGCTCAGTTGCGTTGCTAGTTAACTCTGCACCTGAAGTTCGGTTGCCATTAACTAGATAATCTTTACTTGAAAAACAACATTTTAAATTTAAACTACAGTTAACTCACTAGTATAGTTTATCTCTGTGTTAAAATGTAGCCCTTAAAGTTAAAGACATGTTTAACGCCAAGTTGTAGTAATGACCCTTAAAATACAACCTAATTGTTGATTTAAATCGCAGTTATAACTGGAAATATGTGTTCTATAAACATGCTGTTACTAATTCAGAAACTTATTCACGATTAACGCACTATTTGCAAATAAAATGCTTGAGGTTGCCACGCTTACAAATGTTTGATAACAAAAAACAATAAATGGATAAATATTGCAACAAGAAACATTGATAGAAGCAAATAACGACGATTTAAACAAACAATTATTTGATATTTTGTACATTTACACTATTGTTTTTGTCAACATAAGTAAATTTTCTATAGAAGTGCTACCAAGTTTGTGTACTTTTGCTATGCCCTATAAACAGTGAGTTAATTTATTTGCAAATAATTTTATTTGCAAATAGTGCGCGTATAAACGTAGTATATGTAATTTTGAGAACTTGCTGTATATTGGAAACCGTAAGAGCAAAACTTTTGAAATTTTCAAAAAAGGAAAAACTAAAAAATCAAAAAATTATAAAATCACCAAACCGAAAAAAATCGCCAAAAACAAAAAAAAAAATCGCCAAAAACTAAAAAAAGTACCAAATTAAAAAAAAATTCTAAGACTAAAATAAATCGCGAAAAACCTGAAAAATCCCCAAAATAAAAACAAATCGCCGAAATGAAAAAAACCCAAAAACAGCCTTCAGTTACCTGATTGTAATGTAATGTAACTGTAACGTAGGAAACAGCTGATCTTTATTTTTATGTGAAAAGTAGGTTACGTTACATTACATCTATAACCATTTGCATTACTTTTCACATAACAATATCGATCAGCTGTTTCCTACTGTTGCAGTTACTTTACATTACAGTCGGGTAACTGAGCCTTTAGACATGAAAAAGTAGCAGAAAGAAAATTTATCCATTTTATTTGCTCAAAATAAATCACCCTTATTCCATTTGTCGACATCGACGTCACTTTAACACAATACTAAAAAATGGGGGCTTGTATACCTGTTCTCGAAAACAAATGACTCTTGTTGGCAGGCTCAAACTCTTTTCTAGACCTTAGGGAACAGAAATAGATTATCCATAGCACAAAATTGTTCTCGAGAGCGAGTAAACAAGCCCCAATTTTTTGGTATTGTGTTAAAGTGACGTCGATGTCGACAAATGGAATAAGGGTGAATAAATGATAAATAAAACGAGACATTTTAGCCGATTAAGCCGCCGCCGTTGTTTTTATTTCTTAGCCGATGTTTTTCGGCTTGAGTCGACTTTCAGCCGCCGCCGTAGATTGTTTTGTTCAGCCGCCGCCGGTCGACAAACCAGGTCGGATTCGTTGCCTGCACACGAGACTAATTTTTATGCCGTACAATTTTTGTTCTTTTAAGAACACAGGCTCAGTTACCCGACTGTAATGTAAAGTAACAGCATTGTTATGTGAAAAGCAGTGTTGCCGAATCGCGGGTAATTACCCGAATCAGGTGTAATTTTTATGTGCATGTGTAGCGCGTGGGTAATTGCTCTCAGGTGCAATTTACAGGTAATTTGAAATTCGTTTGTTTTATATAATAAATCGTGTGTTCTTGCTTTCACATCGTTTTCACATGTTTTCTTGTGAGTTTGGATGTTAAAACACATTAAAAAAATTGATACAAAGCAAGAAAAAATAAATTTTTTGATTCGAAATTTATATTACAGATGAAAATTATATAGAATTTTTTGCCATCGGAAACTCATTTTGAGAAAATTTGAATTGGATTTCACTGGGGCTGATACCAAATCATAAGTAGACCTTAAACAAGATTTTTGAAATGTGTCAAATATGTATTTTAATATTGGGTGTAATTCCTTTGAAATTGGGTAATTTTGGCTCCTACGAGGTGTAATTTAAAATATATATATTTTGGTAACACTGGTGAAAAGTAATGCAAATGGTTATAGAGATGTAATGTCACGTAACCTACTTCTCATATAAAAATATCGATCAGCTGTTTCCTACGTTACTTTTACATTACATTACCGTCGGGTAACTGAGCCTTAAATCATCCGGCACAAATATGTATACGTACACATAACTTTGTGTGTGTTAGTGTTTTTTGTATGCATTTGATATTTGCTGTTTTTATACCCTTTACCAAAAATGGAAAAGGGTATATATAGGTTTGTCATTCCGTGTGTAATTTCCATAATATTAATTTGCGACCAAAAAAATATATATATTCTGGGTCCTTATGAATAGGGAAGACGAATAAGCAATGTCCGTCTGTCCGTCCGTCCGTCCGGTGTACGTGAAATCGGTTTTCCGAAGCTCCCAGAAAAGCTAGAGACTTCGTTCTTGGACTGGTGTGTCAGAAATGGTCCAACTTAGATTGGTATTGAAAATCAGCAAAATCGAGCAGACGGTTTCAGAGCTGGGAAGCTGAAACTTGATTTTGCCATATAAAAGTCACTACCGAAAACAAATTTTTATTTTTTTTTAATAAATAAACTTATTTTACACTTCAGTACGACCAAAATTGGTATTTTAAATTAAAAAAATATTAAAAAAATTAAAAGGACGTTTCCAGGGTTGGAAAACTTTAACTTTTTGTGTTATGTAAAATTAACTATGTCTAAAACTATATTAGTATTTTCTCGAGAACCGTACGAGCTACAGACCTGAAATTTGGACACAGTGTATAGACCTTTGGCCGCTGCAACAAAAAATACATGAGAATTGGAAATTAAAGGGTGTTCCAAAACGAGCAACGAAAAATTTTAAAATCTCGTGTAATATACATACAATTGAATGTATGTATGTATATACACTTGAAATTTGTAAGGTTAGTGTATTTGTATACAGACTACAAAAACTAACACTAAAATTTCAAAAAAATTAAATTAAAGGGTGTTCCATCAGTTAATGCAATTTTGACTATGCAATTTTGACAACTTGCTGTATCTTGGAAACCGTAAGAGCTAAACTCTTGAAATTTGCAAAAACGGTAAAACTAAAAATCAAAAAATTATAAAATCGCCAAACGGAAAAAAATCGCCAAAAACCAAAAAAAATCGCCAAAATGAAAAAAAGCACCAAATTAAAAAAAAATGTCTACGACTAAAATAAATTGCGAAAAACCCGAAAAATTGCTGAAATGAAAAAATCGCCAGAATGAGAGAAAATCGTCAAAATGAATAAAAAAAATCGCCAAAATGAAAAAAAATCGCCAAAACGAAAAAAAACCCAAAAAAAAGCAGAATAAAATCGCCAAAATGAAAAAAACCCCAAAACAGGAAAAACTCGCCAAAAACAAAAAAAAATTGCCAAAACGAAAAAAAACACCAAATTAAACAAGTAAGAGTGCTATATTCGGCTGTGCCGAATCTTATATACCCTTTACCAAAGTGCGTCTATGTAATATAGATCATTCATAAGCAAATCCATACATATGCATAAGTTTTGTGAAAAAATTTATAAATTTTTGCTCAAGTGCAATTTTTAATAAGTGACCTCTGTGTATTTCAATTAAATATTTTTTCCCACATTAGGAATAAGTTGAATATTTTATTCTACACTCGGTATTTAAGAAATATCTTACATTCACCCTTATTCCAGTTGTCAAAAACGACGTTACGACGTCATACAATACCAAGAAAATAGGTGCTGGTTCACTGGCACTCGAGATTAGACTGCAACAATTTGCAGTTGTTTAGGATATAGTACCTATTATCGGTCGGCAGAGCCTCGTTAGCGAAACAGGGAGTACCAAGTTCGGTGAGAACAGTGGGTGAGGTTGCCATTTGAGTAGGAGAGGCTAGTAAATCCCGGGATTTTCGGGATTCATTGAATCCCGAATCCCGGGATTTCAATTTTTTAATCCCGGGATTTTCGCGATTCAGTCAATCCCGAAATTGTTTTTGTTTGTTTTATAAAAATAAATTCATCATGACTTTCCCCCATGCGAAAAGAGTAACAGTGGCAACACAATATTGTTCTTTTATATTTATTTGTTTAATCCTGTTAATATTGTCAATGAAAATGTATTTCCAAACCATGTATTTTCTCCTATTCTTTATTAATTTCAATCTATTTGATGATAATAAGCAATATTTTTAACAGTTTTAATAATAATATAGTAAATAATAAAGGTATTCACGTAAACTCTTGCAACTGTGTAAAAGGCATAATTGCACTTTCTGACGCGAGTAACCCATTTTGTTTAGTTGTCGAGAAAGTCAAATACAATATGTACATCAATATGTATATATACTATACTCGTATGTTTCTTGATTAGTAAAATATTTTGTTCAAATGCTGAAACAAAGTATCAGAACTTCGCTAAATAATTCAGTAATCAATTCATTCTTTATTATGACTTATGTTCTATGTCATAGGTTTTTTTGAACATAATAAAATTATGTGTTTGTAATCCTGAAATCTAATTTGAAAATTACTTCATAATTTCTATATTTTCACTAGTTAAGAAGTTTTACAATATTATGAATTTTATAATTCTTTAAAACATGTTTCTGCGTTATAATTTTGTGTTTTATAAGTACTTTTTGTCTATTTTTTGGTTTGGCAGTGTCATTAAAAGTTAACAATCTTGCAAAATTTTCGCTGACAATCTTGCACTTACTCAGTCAGACCCTGACAATTTTGCATAATTTTTGCAAAATAATTTTCTATCTGGTTGTTGTGATATTTTTTATTAACTTTACAATTTTGCTTTTCCACAAAAGCACAATTTTTGACGTGAACACTTTTAATATTTAAAAAATTTTATTTTTTAGTTTTGCTTTTTTATGAATAACAAATATTTTTGTTATATTCAAGTATAAAAGGTAATTTATTTAACAATGTAATATAAAATGAATTATAAAACTTTTGTTATGAATTGAATTATGCTACTGTTCGTAACGCTTTTTAAGCCAAATTACATGTGATAATTATTAATGAACAAATAACATCAAAGTTAGTTGTAAATATTCTGACAACAACACATAGTTGAACGGAACAGCCAGCCGTTTTCGAAGGCCACTAAACCTTCCTCATCAGCGTTCTTCTGTGTTTTGGTCCACTGTGTGTGGTGTCAGTTGATGTAGATGTCTGCCTTATATACGAAACCTTATTGCAAATGGAATATGTGAATTGGTTTGATTCATTGCATTTTTCAATTTGCTCATATATATGTTTGGTAATGAAGGCTCAAAATTTACCATCTTCCATATATATTACAACAGTCTTACCATTGTCGTTTGTTCCTGAGCCTTCATTACAAAACATATATATGAGCAAATTGAAAAATGCAATGAATCATATTCCATTTGCAATAAAGTTTCGTATATAAGGCAGACATCTACATCAACTGACACCACACACGGTGGACCAAAACACAGAAGAACGCTGATGAGGAAGGTTTAGTGGCCTTCGAAAACGACTGGCTGTTCCGTTCAACTATGTGTTGTTGTCAGAATATTTACAACTAACTATGATGTGATTTGTTCATTAATAATTATCACATGTAATTTGGCTTAAAAAGCGTTACGAACAGTAGCCTAATTCAACTCATAAGAATTTAGAAACAAATACAGTTCGAAAAATAATAATTAACTATAAAACTTTTGGTTGGGAACCTCTTTCAAAGACGATTTTTTTAATAAGTAACTATAAATAGCATATATCTTTCATTCTTAAAAAAAACCCAAAGTCCTGAAAAATCCCAGAATCTCAAACAATTTCGGGATCCCCAAAAATCCCGAAATCCCGGGATTTGATTTTTTGAAATCCTGAATCCCGGGATTCGGAAAATCAGTCCCGATTGGCATCCCTAATAAAAATACACTAACCTTACAAATTTCAAGTGTATATACATACATACAGTGAACAAAGAAAAAACTTGTACAGCAAACGCTCCGCTCTTCTAATCAAAATATCTATGTTGCTTTGTAAGATTTTAAGATAAAACCAAAAGCAGTTTCAAGACAAATTAATAAGCTTTCTATAGAAATCTTTAATTTTATTAAGAAATTTATTTTAATACTAAAAAAATAACTTAACATAAAATAACACTATTTTCAAGAGCCAAAAAAAAACTTGTACACTAACTCTTCTTTCAGGAAGGAGCTATGAAATAAGGAATACACTAAAAATTAGTATTAAATGTGGCCACGTCTAGCATCTAATAGATTATTTTCATAGAATGAACTGGGTTTTTGGCAATTTTGGGAGCTATATGGTCCAATATGCCCTGGAGAGCACTTTTGAGTTAATTTTTACACATAATCTACAGCTCGCGTAATTTTTTGTTCACATACGCCCACAGAATTTCATTTGTACTAAGGCCAAGGATCTAGGGAGGATGTGCCTGCAATTTTTTTCCATTGAATGGAAGCCATTCTCTTATTATTGAAGACGAAAGTTTCGGGTATTTAACTCTAACTAATCAATAGTCTCCACTTACATTTAATTTGGCAGCTAACTGTGCTAAATTATCTCTTATTATTTTAAAATAATTCATTTTATTTATTGTACGTTCCATAAAAACCGGATTTCATACACCACTCGATCCCATTGGGCCCCATACCATCATATTACACCCCCCATGCTTCACCGTGTTATTCAGGTTATTATCGTTAAAGCTGGAACTTTTCTTTGCCACGCAAAGAAAGATTATATTAATCACTATGATGACTTTTGGGACACTGCTGAATCCAAATTTAATATATTTGGATGTTATCGTTGTAGATTTTTGTGGCGAAGAGGAATTCCAGCATTAGTGATAAAAACCTGAATAACACGGTGAAGCATGGGGGGTGTAATATGATGGTATGGGGCCCAATGGGATCGAGTGGTGTATGAAATCCGGTTTTTATGGAACGTACAATAAATAAAATGAATTATTTAAAAATAATAAGAGATAATTTAGCACAGTTAGCTGCCAAATTAAATGTAAGTGGAGACTATTGATTAGTTAGAGTTAAATACCCGAAACTTTCGTCTTCAATAATAAGAGAATGGCTTCCATTCAATGGAAAAAAATTGCAGGCACATCCTCCCTAGATCCTTGGCCTTAGTACAAATGAAATTCTGTGGGCGTATGTGAACAAAAAATTACGTGAGCTGTAGATTATGTGTAAAAATTAACTCAAAAGTGCTCTCCAGGGCATATTGGACCATATAGCTCCCAAAATTGCCAAAAACCCAGTTCATTCTATGAAAATAATCTATTAGATGCTAGACGTGGCCACATTTAGTACTAATTTTTAGTGTATTCCTTATTTCATAGCTCCTTCCTGAAAGAAGAGTTAGTGTACAAGTTTTTTTTGGCTCTTGAAAATAGTGTTATTTTATGTTAAGTTATTTTTTTAGTATTAAAATAAATTTCTTAATAAAATTAAAGATTTCTATAGAAAGCTTATTAATTTGTCTTGAAACTGCTTTTGGTTTTATCTTAAAATCTTACAAAGCAACAGAGATATTTTGATTAGAAGAGCGGAGCGTTTGCTGTACAAGTTTTTTCTTTGTTCACTATACATACATACAATTGTATATATATTACATGGGATTTTAACATTTTTAGTTGCTCGTTTTGGAACACCCTTTAATTTTTAACTCTCATGTACGGAACCCTAAAAAGGTTAAATTTTACAGCTGTGGAGCTGTGGTTTTTATTTTTCAAATTTTTTATACCCAACTTTTCTTTCCAAAGCATAAAATTAATTTATAAATAAAAATATAAAAAAAAATTAGTCCACCTAGTTAATTTTGTATATCACAAAAATCTATTTATCTATTTACTTTTATATGGCAAAATCAAGTTTCAGTTTTCCAGCTCTGAAACAGTCCGCTCGATTTTGCTGAATTTCAATACCAATCTAAGTTGGACCATTTCTGATACACCAGTCCAAGAACGAAGTCTCTAGCTTTTCTGGGAGCTTCGGAAAACCGATTTCACGTACACCAGACGGACGGACAGACGGACATCGCTTATTCGTCTTCGCTATTCATAAGGACCCAGAATATATATATTTTTTTGGTCGCAAATTAATATTATGGAAATTACACACGGAATGACAAACCTATATATACCCTTTTCCATTTTTGGTAAAGGGTATAAAAAGCTAAAGTTCCCAACCCTGGAAACACCTTTTTAATTTTTTTCATATTTTTAGTACAAATTTTATTCGTACTGAAATATAAAATAAGTTTATTTAACAAAAATATTAAAATAATTCTGTTATCTATTTACTTTTATATGGCAAAATCAAGTTTCAGTTTTCCGCTCGATTTTGTTGATTTTCAATACCAATCTAAGTTGGACTATTTCTGACACACCAGTCCAAGAACGAATTCTCTAGGTTTTCTGGGAGCTTCGGAAAACGGATTTCACGTACACCAGACGGACGTACAGACGGACATCGCTTATTCGTCTTCCCTATTCATAAGGACCCATAATATATATATTTTATGGGTCGCATATGAATATTATGGAAATTACACACGGAATGACAAACCTATATATGTATAACCTTTTCCATTTTTGGTAAAGGGTATAAAAAAGTACATTCGTAGCAACTTTAACATCACTGCCCTATTCCTTGGATTTATTTTTCCCAAACAAGAAATTGCAGGACACAACAGAAAGTTGATAAAAACAGAACACATAAACACTTGGTCATATCACAGTTTTTTTTTTCGCCGACGCGTCGCAAAACATTCATTTAAAAATCACATATAAAGTATCACTCCTATTTTGCAAACAGGTAGATACATACATATGTATATAGTTACATATGAATAAACATTTTCACAATTTTTAAAATTTAACTTTGCATAAGAATTAGTATTTTTACCTTGTTTTATTCACTCAAAATTCCCGTTATACACTACAAATATCCTTAGCAAATCAAAGAATTTTTGAATTATGATTTATTTATTTTACTTTATTTATTCTTTAACACGCGTTCAAAAAATACCTTCCTTGTCTACTTATGAACAGAGAACGAAGCCGAAGGAAAAAAGTCGGCGGCGGCGGCTGACCACAAAATGAACCGGCGGCGGCTTAAAATCGGCTTTAAACGGCTTGTCATATTGTATCAGATACGTATGTCTGATGAACTATTTTATTTAAAATATTAGAAAAATAGTTTTTTATATTCTATTTTGTATTAGCCGAAAGCAGCCGCCAGAACCGGCGGCGGCTGAGACACCTGAAAATAAACCGGCGGCGGCTTAGCTGCGGCTGAAAATCGGTCGGCTTCGTTCTCTGCTTATGAAATGAAATTGAACCAAAAAGAAAGGTTGGAATCAGAGAAAGAAGCCGATCGGCTCACAGCCGGCTCAAGAGCCGTCGCCGATTTTCAACGTAACTGTAAGCCGCCGCCGATGCATGCGGCTAGCCTCAGCTTTTTCGTGATCTTTTACTCTATATATAAATTATTCAATCTTAGTTATTAAGAAAACATTTACCTTTATATCGTAGTCTGAAAGGATTTTCTATCCATTAAACTGAAATAAATAAATATATAAAAACCAGCTGATGTCAATGTCAGCCGGCTTATGAGCCGCAGCCAACTATTTTTTCCTGAACCGCCGCCACCGACTTTTTAAGGCGGCTTGTTACTCTGGTTGCAGTTTGCAAAAGACCAAAACCATGATACAATTATACTAGGCACATGCACGACTACAACAAAATTCCAACACCAAAAAACACATGTATTTTGTTGGTATAAACAAACGGAAAATTGTCAGAAACAAATGTCTTTTGTTTATAAAAATAGCAATTACAGGGTGACTAAAGTACAATTGCAGACGCGGCATTCCTGCATGATTATAGTTATTCAGTGTTGCCAATCTGTGTGTAGTTAAATGTGTGTAATATCTACTCACATGTGTAGGCCATGGAATTAAATTCTTGTATAATCTGTGTGTAATTCTACTTTGGGTTCTATTTTTATATATTTTTCTTTTAATTTTAACCTACACAAAAGATGTGTAGTGTAATTTTCTTCAATGTGTAATTTCAGACACAGCCTTGTGTAAATTCATTGGCAGCACTATAAACATTTTATTCACACACATACACTAACATTTTTGCAGCTTGTAAACAAAGTTTGACATTTATCTGCAATGTATACAGTAACAGGCTGGGCTTGTGCATGTACCTGTTATAATTGTATCATGACCAAAACATAGAAAATAATGCCTCTCACAATGCTGCCTATTCAGCGGATTTCAAAACATTACTTTATGAAAATGTTGTGATATATCGTCGGTTGGTTTCTGGTTTGTGGCACAGTATATTCAAAATACATTATGTCTGCATCAAACCAGAAACCAACCGACGATATATAATTCATAGGAATCAAGGCATATCTAACTAGGTGTAGCCCTTTGCAAAGTTAACTTTGCGTATCTAAAACGGTTATTTGAAGCTGAGGAGGGTATAAAAACTCCGAAAATAGCGTGACGTAATATTCGAATGGCCCCTTTTATGTAGTTATCTTTATAATTGCACCATGCACAAACATGTAGGGCGTTTTAAATGGTCAAAAGGGTGATATTGACTAAAGTCAGAATAAGTTTTTACTTTCTATTACGAATCAGCTGATTCTTTTTTGTTTATAGAAATATTACATAAGTCGTTAGATTTTTGTTTCGTTCTGTTATGTTTCCGTTCAACCTGTGAAAATCCAAAAATTTTTAAGTAATTGTAACTGACAGCATAAATAAAATCAAAACATTTTGAAATAAACTGTGATTGTGCTTTTATTAAAGTTAAATTTGTACCAGAAAAACATAAAATTATATTGAATTTTCTGGTCAGAAACAGTTATTACAGAAAAAAACTATTAAAACTTAGAAACAGAACGTCACAGCACATTAAAGCAACAGAAAGTAAAGACTAATGAGGCCTTTGGTCGTCTGTTAGGTTCTGTTTCGGATTAGCCTGAAGACTTTACCAGTCGTTACTTTCTGTTGCTGTTCTGTGCTGTGCCGTTATGTTTCTAAGTCCCTGTCCAGATTTGCAATTTTTGTTGCAGCAGTTCTTGGGTTAATAGTCCTAGTCCAGTTTTGCAATTTTTGTTGCTGCAACTTTGTAAAATTCTGCTTTGAAATTGCATAAGTGTCCTATTAAGAAATTCTAGTTTTGCAATTAGGTATTAAAAAATTCTATTTCAGAACAAATTTGTCTGAAAAACTAATAATTATTTTTACTTTTTGTTACATTTTGTGATTTTCATACAATTGAACAAACAAAATAAAATAAAACGCCAAATATACCTAATATTAACACTTTTGATGTTAATTTCTTTAAATTTTAATAAAATAGACACATCCCCTGAAGAAGTGAACATAAAATTCACGAAACGTCGGGAAAAATATGTAATAAAAATTTAGTTTTTATTGACGTAAAACGAGATAGGCCTCACCAGCTAAATAATAAAGGTAGAATTAGTAAAATCGTATCGTTCTACTTTACAGGTTGCCGTATCGTTCAGCTTTGTATACAAGTTATAGAAAATGTAACAGTTTGCACAGCACTTTATTTTGTCTGGTATTGAATGAATGCGGCTTTTTTGACATTCGCTACAGAAAAATCTGTTTTCTGTAGATTTCTACGTCACCAGTGCTACCACCACATACTTTATAACTAGCAACATGCATTGCATATGGTACGGCTTTTGTCAGCTGACACGCAACTTCACTATACGATTTTACTAATTCTACCTTAAGAAATTAATTCACAACAAATTTGATTTGGCCAAAAATAATTAAATAACATACCTACAAACTTTAAATGAACAACTGCGAATTTCAAAACAGAAGAGAATGCCGAGCACATGAAACTATGTACTCCTCCCCAATCGTCTCACCCCTCTCACCAATAAACTCAAGAATTGCTGCAACAAAAATTGCAAGTCTGGACGAGGACTAAGACTACACCCTACAAGAACACTACCAGTCAATTGACTGCTCATTTGATCGGAAGTCAGGCAGTATATATTCATCATTGCGTAGAACAAAGTTTCTATCACATTATTAAAGGCAAAATGAAAAATGTGATGGAAACTTTTGTGTACGTGTGATGTTGCATCTCTCTCTAACTAATGAATATAATATAAAGTTGAACTGCTCACTCCAGTCCTTTTTACTAATCAATGATAGCATAAATATTACTCAAATTTGACTGATCATAATTGAATAATATATCCCCCACAATTGAGTAATCATGATTGATTTGTATACTGACAGCAAATATAATTTTTATATTATATTGTTTGCTTTTTTATTATAAAAGATAACTTCAAAACTACAAAAGTAAATAACATATTTAAAACAAAAAATCGAATTAACAAAAACACAAAATAACTTGAGCGGTATCTAGCCCTCTTCAAACATTTTCATGTAAACCGCATCTACCTCTTTACAAATATCTAAAATTTTGAAAATAAATATACATATTAAATTAAACTTAGTGAATTTCTTTTATTCGCTATTTTACTTATCTTTTTTAACACTTTTAGAAACTTTAATCACAAGACAGAATGAATTGGATTACCGCCTTCATCGACCCAAGCACGTCTTGCTCTATTCAAATATCTAAAAATTTAAAAAGAAACGAATACATACATACATATGTATATTTTTAATTAAACTGTATAAAATTTCTTTTGTTCATTATTGTTTTTATCTTACATTTTCACAAAAACCATAACTTTTTTTTACCACATACATTTTTATTTTACAAACCGAACGAACTATAAATTATTTTCAATAAAATTCAATATTTTAAAAATTTTGACATATGTACATTAGATGTTCCACTCTAGCATATATGTTAGAGTAGCGCAACTATAATAACTGTTGAATTTAATGTAAAATTGTTGCAAATGTGTTAGTAAAAAAATGTTGTTTGTGTTAGTTTCAGTCATTCATTTCTTGTAGGGCACACTATGGGACCGCTAATGAAATATACCTGGTTGCATAAACATGTTGCAAAGTCTGTACCTACGATGAGGATTACATACAGGACGATTATGAATTAAATTCAGCGAGAAATTTCTCCCTTTTCCAGTTTGTATTTTTTGATTTCCCTATTACTTGCTATTAGTTGGAAATGATACCGGAAAAAATTTCTCGCGGAATTTTATTTATAATTGCCCTCATAGTTTAAAAGATATGCGTAAAACATGTCTTTTGATTTCAGCGCTTTTATTATTACGCCAGTTGTGAACACTGTTGCAGCTTGTCAGCAGTGTTACCGTTTGAACGACTATAAATGTGTTAAGAGAATGAAAATGGCTACGCAATTTAAGAGAAAACAAAACTGTTCTTTTTCTATTGCACACAGCGTTGCCGTTTTGGATACTTTTAACAAAAATTGGTTACATTATTTTCCAATGTGTACTTGTGTATTTTTTTCCATTTTGGTTACTTTTTTTAACACAAAAATTACCATTTTTATATGGTATTAAAATTTGCATATCGTGATACACTACCTCATTTTAAAACTAATTTCGTATTTAAAAAACAAATGTGGATGTGGTTTCCAAATTTAGTTCATGATAAAGAAGAAGAAATTGTATCCCAGTAGCAATTGCTCAGATTTTTCCAATTGGAAATAAAACGTATCGATATGGATATATTTTGAGGCAAAGTTTCCAAACATATAAATGAATTGATTGCCACACAGCTCATCAACTGTGTGAAAGGATATTTTCGTAGCTAAGTTTAATCAAAACTAAGTGCAGGAAGCTAGATTTTATCACCAACTCCATAATGCATATGTATTATAATACTTTATCTAACATTCATGTGTTTGGATAACGCATGTAATAATATTACATTTTATTTTTATTACAAAGAACGTATTTCTTATGTTATTGTTTATTATTTGATAGCTAATTATAACACATATCAAGCCTTATTTTTTATTTAATTGTAAGCGACAAAAATTAGAGTTTCCAGGAGAAGTTTTTTATAATATTCAAATTTGTTTTACATACTTAAATTGTCGCTTACGATTTTACAGCCCATATCTTAAAAGTTATCAACATTTTTTCATTTTGATAATTCTAAACTATGGGTAGATAGGCCCATAAAATTTTAATCTCAATAAAAAATTATATTTAATTTATATTTAATTATAAGTAAATGTGCCTTGCATAATACGTATACAAAAATTGCAAGAAAGTACTTTCATGTGTAAATGTAGCGTAATAAAGAATTGCATTCTGTGCTGCCATCAGGGTGACCGATGACATTTTTCAAAAACTGGCAACGAGTTGGGGATTTATAAAAAATATGGGATAATTACAAAAAAAAATTGAGAAAACTACACTAAACTTATTTAATTATTTTTAATGTATTTTTATATAACTCACTCTACAAAAAGGGTGACAAAAACTGGCAATGCAGTCGAAAACGTGGAAAGGCAGTCGAAAAAGTGACAATTTGCCACTTTAGTAGGTCAAACGGTCACGCTGGCTGCCATATACGTTTCAGGAAAACATTGCAAATTTCAAACAAAACAATTTTTTCCTTAGAAGAAAATTGGCTAAATTTTACATATTTTAACGAGTAGTTCATGAATGAGCTAGACAATATCATGAACATCATCAACGAAGAAAAAAATAATTGTTGATGCTTGGAAATATTTATGGCAATTGAAAAATTTACTGAAAGGTACGAAAAGCAAAGTAAAAACTAGGAATGTAACGAAAATCAGCTTAGCGAATGCGAAAACGTATAGTACATTTTAATTTTTGCGAAAGCGAATGCAAATATTACAATTCGTTAAAAAAATCACATGGTGTATAAGAACATGAAGTTGTGTTGTATACATAGATCTACTTGAGTCTTGAATTCAGTATATACTTATTAATTTATTAATAACAAAAATTAAAAATTTAAAAAACCCCCGATATACATATCTAGAAAAGATATGATATCTTCTAAACGGCTGGACCGATTTTCTTCAAGCATAGTTAAGAACAGTCTCGATCAAGTCACCTAAAAAAACTAAATCAAAATCGGACACACACTAAAAACTTAGAACACCCCTTTTTCGGTCGGGGGTTAAAAATAAAAGTTCTTAAACAGAAGTATGAAATCATATTAAAATAAGCTTGTATAGATAATAATTAAAAATAAATTTACAAAATATTAGGTAATCAACCCATTCATACTTTGGCCCTAAAGCCATGTACTAAGTTCAACATTTCATGTGAAATGTTGCCAAAATACATATTAAGAAAAATTTTAAGTTTTCATGCGAAATATAATGAGTGGCACTTGTTTTGCGTGGAACTTACAACAAACAAGGATTAGTTAATATTTTTGCATTTAAAATTTTTTTAAGAAGTAATGAATGGTGCTTAACATTTTTCAAAAGTTTGAACAGACTAGTCCTACCTTGCGGCTACACTTTCAATAAATTTCTTTCAATTTGTTTTTCTCAAAATTTGCTACCACACTCAATTCAATTTGGGAATTGAATACCAGGAGGACTTCAATTTTTCTTTCAACACTTCATTCAGATTTTCTTTCAATTTAGCAGCTGTTTTAAAATAATTTTTGTGTTTGTAAAATATTTAAAACAGAAGTAAATTTCTTTGCTGAAATAAAATATGTATAAAAAACAATTTTTAATTTTTTCCTCGGCGACGGCATTTTGAACATAAAATTTGAAATCAAATTGCTTGCAGCCTACGTTACAACTTCAATTTTAGCATTTTTTGATTTTTTGAACAAAAATTGCATGGCTGCTCACGCGTGTGAAGAAATCGCACCGTAAACAAACCGATTTCTTCCACCTTTTCCCCACAGTTGAAAAAAAAATGTAGTAGGAAAAAAAGTATGGAATTTTGCAAAAAATGTAGCCAAAGCCACTTTATTTCAACCCTGCTGAAATAATTCGTAGTGGAAATGAGAAATTCTGTTCCATTCCACATAATTTTTCCATACAGTGTTGCATTTAGACTGCGGTGAGAAACTAGTAACTACCATATAGTCAAACAATTTAAAAAATTATTTGATTATGAAAAGTACGCTAGTGAATAAAATCTGTAAATTTAATGGTGCCAAAAAAATAAGACCAGTTTTGAATAGGTAAAAGAGCCCTCTAAACGGCTATAGGGATGTCATTTCTGGCATTTTAGCCGTTTAGAGGGTATACTACCCTTAGGTGAAATTTCATACTAGGCCAATATGAAAAGTACGCTAATTGAATAAAATCTGTAAATTTAATGGTGCCAAAAAAAGAAGACCAGTTTTGAATAGGTAAAAGAGCCCTCTAAACGGCTATAGGGATGTCATTTCTGGCATTTTAGCCGTTTAGAGGGTATACCACCCTTAGGTGAAATTTCATACTAGGCCAATATGAAAAGTGCGCTAGTGAATAAAATCTGTAAATTTAATGGTGCCAAAAAAATAAGACCAGTTTTGAATAGGTAAAAGAGCCCTCTAAACGGCTATAGGGATGTCATTTCTGGCATTTTAGCCGTTTAGAGGGTATACTACCCTTAGGTGAAATTTCATACTAGGCCAATATGAAAAGTACGCTAATTGAATAAAATCTGTAAATTTAATGGTGCCAAAAAAAGAAGACCAGTTTTGAATAGGTAAAAGAGCCCTCTAAACGGCTATAGGGATGTCATTTCTGGCATTTTAGCCGTTTAGAGGGTATACCACCCTTAGGTGAAATTTCATACTAGGCCAATATGAAAAGTGCGCTAGTGAATAAAATCTGTAAATTTAATGGTGCCAAAAAAAGAAGACCAGTTTTGAATAGGTAAAAGAGCCCTCTAAACGGCTATAGGGATGTCATTTCTGGCATTTTAGCCGTTTAGAGGGTATACCACCCTTAGGTGAAATTTCATACTAGGCCAATATGAAAAGTGCGCTAGTGAATAAAATCTGTAAATTTAATGGTGCCAAAAAAAGAAGACCAGTTTTGAATAGGTAAAAGAGCCCTCTAAACGGCTATAGGGATGTCATTTCTGGCATTTTAGCCGTTTAGAGGGTATATCACCCTTAGGTGAAATTTCATACTAGGCCAATATGAAAAGTACGCTAATTGAATAAAATCTGTAAATTTAATGGTGCCAAAAAAAGAAGACCAGTTTTGAATAGGTAAAAGAGCCCTCTAAACGGCTATAGGGATGTCATTTCTGGCATTTTAGCCGTTTAGAGGGTATACCACCCTTAGGTGAAATTTCATACTAGGCCAATATGAAAAGTGCGCTAGTGAATAAAATCTGTAAATTTAATGGTGCCAAAAAAAGAAGACCAGTTTTGAATAGGTAAAAGAGCCCTCTAAACGGCTATAGGGATGTCATTTCTGGCATTTTAGCCGTTTAGAGGGTATACCACCCTTAGGTGAAATTTCATACTAGGCCAATATGAAAAGTGCGCTAGTGAATAAAATCTGTAAATTTAATGGTGCTAAAAAAAGAAGACCAGTTTTGAATAGGTAAAAGAGCCCTCTAAACGGCTATAGGGATGTCATTTCTGGCATTTTAGCCGTTTAGAGGGTATACCACCCTTAGGTGAAATTTCATACTAGGCCAATATGAAAAGTGCGCTAGTGAATAAAATCTGTAAATTTAATGGTGCCAAAAAAAGAAGACCAGTTTTGAATAGGTAAAAGAGCCCTCTAAACGGCTATAGGGATGTCATTTCTGGCATTTTAGCCGTTTAGAGGGTATATCACCCTTAGGTGAAATTTCATACTAGGCCAATATGAAAAGTACGCTAATTGAATAAAATCTGTAAATTTAATGGTGCCAAAAAAAGAAGACCAGTTTTGAATAGGTAAAAGAGCCCTCTAAACGGCTATAGGGATGTCATTTCTGGCATTTTAGCCGTTTAGAGGGTATACCACCCTTAGGTGAAATTTCATACTAGGCCAATATGAAAAGTGCGCTAGTGAATAAAATCTGTAAATTTAATGGTGCCAAAAAAAGAAGACCAGTTTTGAATAGGTAAAAGAGCCCTCTAAACGGCTATAGGGATGTCATTTCTGGCATTTTAGCCGTTTAGAGGGTATACCACCCTTAGGTGAAATTTCATACTAGGCCAATATGAAAAGTGCGCTAGTGAATAAAATCTGTAAATTTAATGGTGCTAAAAAAAGAAGACCAGTTTTGAATAGGTAAAAGAGCCCTCTAAACGGCTATAGGGATGTCATTTCTGGCATTTTAGCCGTTTAGAGGGTATACCACCCTTAGGTGAAATTTCATACTAGGCCAATATGAAAAGTGCGCTAGTGAATAAAATCTGTAAATTTAATGGTGCCAAAAAAAGAAGACCAGTTTTGAATAGGTAAAAGAGCCCTCTAAACGGCTATAGGGATGTCATTTCTGGCATTTTAGCCGTTTAGAGGGTATATCACCCTTAGGTGAAATTTCATACTAGGCCAATATGAAAAGTACGCTAATTGAATAAAATCTGTAAATTTAATGGTGCCAAAAAAAGAAGACCAGTTTTGAATAGGTAAAAGAGCCCTCTAAACGGCTATAGGGATGTCATTTCTGGCATTTTAGCCGTTTAGAGGGTATACCACCCTTAGGTGAAATTTCATACTAGGCCAATATGAAAAGTGCGCTAGTGAATAAAATCTGTAAATTTAATGGTGCCAAAAAAAGAAGACCAGTTTTGAATAGGTAAAAGAGCCCTCTAAACGGCTAAAGGGATGTCATTTCTGGCATTTTAGCCGTTTAGAGGGTATACCACCCTTAGGTGAAATTTCATACTAGGCCAATATGAAAAGTGCGCTAGTGAATAAAATCTGTAAATTTAATGGTGCCAAAAAAAGAAGACCAGTTTTGAATAGGTAAAAGAGCCCTCTAAACGGCTATGGGGATGTCATTTCTGACATTTTAGCCGTTTAGAGGGTATATCACCCTTAGGTGAAATTTCATACTAGGCCAATATGAAAAGTACGCTAATTGAATAAAATCTGTAAATTTAATGGTGCCAAAAAAAGAAGACCAGTTTTGAATAGGTAAAAGAGCCCTCTAAACGGCTATAGGGATGTCATTTCTGGCATTTTAGCCGTTTAGAGGGTATACCACCCTTAGGTGAAATTTCATACTAGGCCAATATGAAAAGTGCGCTAGTGAATAAAATCTGTAAATTTAATGGTGCCAAAAAAAGAAGACCAGTTTTGAATAGGTAAAAGAGCCCTCTAAACGGCTATAGGGATGTCATTTCTGGCATTTTAGCCGTTTAGAGGGTATACCACCCTTAGGTGAAATTTCATACTAGGCCAATATGAAAAGTGCGCTAGTGAATAAAATCTGTAAATTTAATGGTGCTAAAAAAAGAAGACCAGTTTTGAATAGGTAAAAGAGCCCTCTAAACGGCTATAGGGATGTCATTTCTGGCATTTTAGCCGTTTAGAGGGTATACCACCCTTAGGTGAAATTTCATACTAGGCCAATATGAAAAGTGCGCTAGTGAATAAAATCTGTAAATTTAATGGTGCTAAAAAAAGAAGACCAGTTTTGAATAGGTAAAAGAGCCCTCTAAACGGCTATAGGGATGTCATTTCTGGCATTTTAGCCGTTTAGAGGGTATATCACCCTTAGGTGAAATTTCATACTAGGCCAATATGAAAAGTACGCTAATTGAATAAAATCTGTAAATTTAATGGTGCCAAAAAAAGAAGACCAGTTTTGAATAGGTAAAAGAGCCCTCTAAACGGCTATAGGGATGTCATTTCTGGCATTTTAGCCGTTTAGAGGGTATATCACCCTTAGGTGAAATTTCATACTAGGCCAATATGAAAAGTACGCTAATTGAATAAAATCTGTAAATTTAATGGTGCCAAAAAAAGAAGACCAGTTTTGAATAGGTAAAAGAGCCCTCTAAACGGCTATAGGGATGTCATTTCTGGCATTTTAGCCGTTTAGAGGGTATACCACCCTTAGGTGAAATTTCATACTAGGCCAATATGAAAAGTGCGCTAGTGAATAAAATCTGTAAATTTAATGGTGCCAAAAAAAGAAGACCAGTTTTGAATAGGTAAAAGAGCCCTCTAAACGGCTATAGGGATGTCATTTCTGGCATTTTAGCCGTTTAGAGGGTATACCACCCTTAGGTGAAATTTCATACTAGGCCAATATGAAAAGTGCGCTAGTGAATAAAATCTGTAAATTTAATGGTGCCAAAAAAAGAAGACCAGTTTTGAATAGGTAAAAGAGCCCTCTAAACGGCTATAGGGATGTCATTTCTGGCATTTTAGCCGTTTAGAGGGTATATCACCCTTAGGTGAAATTTCATACTAGGCCAATATGAAAAGTACGCTAATTGAATAAAATCTGTAAATTTAATGGTGCCAAAAAAAGAAGACCAGTTTTGAATAGGTAAAAGAGCCCTCTAAACGGCTATAGGGATGTCATTTCTGGCATTTTAGCCGTTTAGAGGGTATACCACCCTTAGGTGAAATTTCATACTAGGCCAATATGAAAAGTGCGCTAGTGAATAAAATCTGTAAATTTAATGGTGCCAAAAAAAGAAGACCAGTTTTGAATAGGTAAAAGAGCCCTCTAAACGGCTATAGGGATGTCATTTCTGGCATTTTAGCCGTTTAGAGGGTATACCACCCTTAGGTGAAATTTCATACTAGGCCAATATGAAAAGTGCGCTAGTGAATAAAATCTGTAAATTTAATGGTGCTAAAAAAAGAAGACCAGTTTTGAATAGGTAAAAGAGCCCTCTAAACGGCTATAGGGATGTCATTTCTGGCATTTTAGCCGTTTAGAGGGTATACCACCCTTAGGTGAAATTTCATACTAGGCCAATATGAAAAGTGCGCTAGTGAATAAAATCTGTAAATTTAATGGTGCCAAAAAAAGAAGACCAGTTTTGAATAGGTAAAAGAGCCCTCTAAACGGCTATAGGGATGTCATTTCTGGCATTTTAGCCGTTTAGAGGGTATATCACCCTTAGGTGAAATTTCATACTAGGCCAATATGAAAAGTACGCTAATTGAATAAAATCTGTAAATTTAATGGTGCCAAAAAAAGAAGACCAGTTTTGAATAGGTAAAAGAGCCCTCTAAACGGCTATAGGGATGTCATTTCTGGCATTTTAGCCGTTTAGAGGGTATACCACCCTTAGGTGAAATTTCATACTAGGCCAATATGAAAAGTGCGCTAGTGAATAAAATCTGTAAATTTAATGGTGCCAAAAAAAGAAGACCAGTTTTGAATAGGTAAAAGAGCCCTCTAAACGGCTATAGGGATGTCATTTCTGGCATTTTAGCCGTTTAGAGGGTATATCACCCTTAGGTGAAATTTCATACTAGGCCAATATGAAAAGTACGCTAATTGAATAAAATCTGTAAATTTAATGGTGCCAAAAAAAGAAGACCAGTTTTGAATAGGTAAAAGAGCCCTCTAAACGGCTATAGGGATGTCATTTCTGGCATTTTAGCCGTTTAGAGGGTATACCACCCTTAGGTGAAATTTCATACTAGGCCAATATGAAAAGTGCGCTAGTGAATAAAATCTGTAAATTTAATGGTGCCAAAAAAAGAAGACCAGTTTTGAATAGGTAAAAGAGCCCTCTAAACGGCTATAGGGATGTCATTTCTGGCATTTTAGCCGTTTAGAGGGTATACCACCCTTAGGTGAAATTTCATACTAGGCCAATATGAAAAGTGCGCTAGTGAATAAAATCTGTAAATTTAATGGTGCTAAAAAAAGAAGACCAGTTTTGAATAGGTAAAAGAGCCCTCTAAACGGCTATAGGGATGTCATTTCTGGCATTTTAGCCGTTTAGAGGGTATACCACCCTTAGGTGAAATTTCATACTAGGCCAATATGAAAAGTGCGCTAGTGAATAAAATCTGTAAATTTAATGGTGCCAAAAAAAGAAGACCAGTTTTGAATAGGTAAAAGAGCCCTCTAAACGGCTATAGGGATGTCATTTCTGGCATTTTAGCCGTTTAGAGGGTATATCACCCTTAGGTGAAATTTCATACTAGGCCAATATGAAAAGTACGCTAATTGAATAAAATCTGTAAATTTAATGGTGCCAAAAAAAGAAGACCAGTTTTGAATAGGTAAAAGAGCCCTCTAAACGGCTATAGGGATGTCATTTCTGGCATTTTAGCCGTTTAGAGGGTATACCACCCTTAGGTGAAATTTCATACTAGGCCAATATGAAAAGTGCGCTAGTGAATAAAATCTGTAAATTTAATGGTGCCAAAAAAAGAAGACCAGTTTTGAATAGGTAAAAGAGCCCTCTAAACGGCTATAGGGATGTCATTTCTGGCATTTTAGCCGTTTAGAGGGTATACCACCCTTAGGTGAAATTTCATACTAGGCCAATATGAAAAGTGCGCTAGTGAATAAAATCTGTAAATTTAATGGTGCTAAAAAAAGAAGACCAGTTTTGAATAGGTAAAAGAGCCCTCTAAACGGCTATAGGGATGTCATTTCTGGCATTTTAGCCGTTTAGAGGGTATACCACCCTTAGGTGAAATTTCATACTAGGCCAATATGAAAAGTGCGCTAGTGAATAAAATCTGTAAATTTAATGGTGCCAAAAAAAGAAGACCAGTTTTGAATAGGTAAAAGAGCCCTCTAAACGGCTATAGGGATGTCATTTCTGGCATTTTAGCCGTTTAGAGGGTATATCACCCTTAGGTGAAATTTCATACTAGGCCAATATGAAAAGTACGCTAATTGAATAAAATCTGTAAATTTAATGGTTCCAAAAAAAGAAGACCAGTTTTGAATAGGTAAAAGAGCCCTCTAAACGGCTATAGGGATGTCATTTCTGGCATTTTAGCCGTTTAGAGGGTATACCACCCTTAGGTGAAATTTCATACTAGGCCAATATGAAAAGTGCGCTAGTGAATAAAATCTGTAAATTTAATGGTGCCAAAAAAAGAAGACCAGTTTTGAATAGGTAAAAGAGCCCTTTAAACGGCTAAAGGGATGTCATTTCTGGCATTTTAGCCGTTTAGAGGGTATACCACCCTTAGGTGAAATTTCATACTAGGCCAATATGAAAAGTGCGCTAGTGAATAAAATCTGTAAATTTAATGGTGCCAAAAAAAGAAGACCAGTTTTGAATAGGTAAAAGAGCCCTCTAAACGGCTATGGGGATGTCATTTCTGACATTTTAGCCGTTTAGAGGGTATATCACCCTTAGGTGAAATTTCATACTAGGCCAATATGAAAAGTACGCTAATTGAATAAAATCTGTAAATTTAATGGTGCCAAAAAAAGAAGACCAGTTTTGAATAGGTAAAAGAGCCCTCTAAACGGCTATAGGGATGTCATTTCTGGCATTTTAGCCGTTTAGAGGGTATACCACCCTTAGGTGAAATTTCATACTAGGCCAATATGAAAAGTGCGCTAGTGAATAAAATCTGTAAATTTAATGGTGCCAAAAAAAGAAGACCAGTTTTGAATAGGTAAAAGAGCCCTCTAAACGGCTATAGGGATGTCATTTCTGGCATTTTAGCCGTTTAGAGGGTATACCACCCTTAGGTGAAATTTCATACTAGGCCAATATGAAAAGTGCGCTAGTGAATAAAATCTGTAAATTTAATGGTGCTAAAAAAAGAAGACCAGTTTTGAATAGGTAAAAGAGCCCTCTAAACGGCTATAGGGATGTCATTTCTGGCATTTTAGCCGTTTAGAGGGTATACCACCCTTAGGTGAAATTTCATACTAGGCCAATATGAAAAGTGCGCTAGTGAATAAAATCTGTAAATTTAATGGTGCTAAAAAAAGAAGACCAGTTTTGAATAGGTAAAAGAGCCCTCTAAACGGCTATAGGGATGTCATTTCTGGCATTTTAGCCGTTTAGAGGGTATATCACCCTTAGGTGAAATTTCATACTAGGCCAATATGAAAAGTACGCTAATTGAATAAAATCTGTAAATTTAATGGTGCCAAAAAAAGAAGACCAGTTTTGAATAGGTAAAAGAGCCCTCTAAACGGCTATAGGGATGTCATTTCTGGCATTTTAGCCGTTTAGAGGGTATATCACCCTTAGGTGAAATTTCATACTAGGCCAATATGAAAAGTACGCTAATTGAATAAAATCTGTAAATTTAATGGTGCCAAAAAAAGAAGACCAGTTTTGAATAGGTAAAAGAGCCCTCTAAACGGCTATAGGGATGTCATTTCTGGCATTTTAGCCGTTTAGAGGGTATACCACCCTTAGGTGAAATTTCATACTAGGCCAATATGAAAAGTGCGCTAGTGAATAAAATCTGTAAATTTAATGGTGCCAAAAAAAGAAGACCAGTTTTGAATAGGTAAAAGAGCCCTCTAAACGGCTATAGGGATGTCATTTCTGGCATTTTAGCCGTTTAGAGGGTATATCACCCTTAGGTGAAATTTCATACTAGGCCAATATGAAAAGTACGCTAATTGAATAAAATCTGTAAATTTAATGGTGCCAAAAAAAGAAGACCAGTTTTGAATAGGTAAAAGAGCCCTCTAAACGGCTATAGGGATGTCATTTCTGGCATTTTAGCCGTTTAGAGGGTATACCACCCTTAGGTGAAATTTCATACTAGGCCAATATGAAAAGTGCGCTAGTGAATAAAATCTGTAAATTTAATGGTGCCAAAAAAAGAAGACCAGTTTTGAATAGGTAAAAGAGCCCTCTAAACGGCTATAGGGATGTCATTTCTGGCATTTTAGCCGTTTAGAGGGTATACCACCCTTAGGTGAAATTTCATACTAGGCCAATATGAAAAGTGCGCTAGTGAATAAAATCTGTAAATTTAATGGTGCTAAAAAAAGAAGACCAGTTTTGAATAGGTAAAAGAGCCCTCTAAACGGCTATAGGGATGTCATTTCTGGCATTTTAGCCGTTTAGAGGGTATACCACCCTTAGGTGAAATTTCATACTAGGCCAATATGAAAAGTGCGCTAGTGAATAAAATCTGTAAATTTAATGGTGCCAAAAAAAGAAGACCAGTTTTGAATAGGTAAAAGAGCCCTCTAAACGGCTATAGGGATGTCATTTCTGGCATTTTAGCCGTTTAGAGGGTATATCACCCTTAGGTGAAATTTCATACTAGGCCAATATGAAAAGTACGCTAATTGAATAAAATCTGTAAATTTAATGGTGCCAAAAAAAGAAGACCAGTTTTGAATAGGTAAAAGAGCCCTCTAAACGGCTATAGGGATGTCATTTCTGGCATTTTAGCCGTTTAGAGGGTATACCACCCTTAGGTGAAATTTCATACTAGGCCAATATGAAAAGTGCGCTAGTGAATAAAATCTGTAAATTTAATGGTGCCAAAAAAAGAAGACCAGTTTTGAATAGGTAAAAGAGCCCTCTAAACGGCTATAGGGATGTCATTTCTGGCATTTTAGCCGTTTAGAGGGTATATCACCCTTAGGTGAAATTTCATACTAGGCCAATATGAAAAGTACGCTAATTGAATAAAATCTGTAAATTTAATGGTGCCAAAAAAAGAAGACCAGTTTTGAATAGGTAAAAGAGCCCTCTAAACGGCTATAGGGATGTCATTTCTGGCATTTTAGCCGTTTAGAGGGTATACCACCCTTAGGTGAAATTTCATACTAGGCCAATATGAAAAGTGCGCTAGTGAATAAAATCTGTAAATTTAATGGTGCCAAAAAAAGAAGACCAGTTTTGAATAGGTAAAAGAGCCCTCTAAACGGCTATAGGGATGTCATTTCTGGCATTTTAGCCGTTTAGAGGGTATACCACCCTTAGGTGAAATTTCATACTAGGCCAATATGAAAAGTGCGCTAGTGAATAAAATCTGTAAATTTAATGGTGCTAAAAAAAGAAGACCAGTTTTGAATAGGTAAAAGAGCCCTCTAAACGGCTATAGGGATGTCATTTCTGGCATTTTAGCCGTTTAGAGGGTATACCACCCTTAGGTGAAATTTCATACTAGGCCAATATGAAAAGTGCGCTAGTGAATAAAATCTGTAAATTTAATGGTGCCAAAAAAAGAAGACCAGTTTTGAATAGGTAAAAGAGCCCTCTAAACGGCTATAGGGATGTCATTTCTGGCATTTTAGCCGTTTAGAGGGTATATCACCCTTAGGTGAAATTTCATACTAGGCCAATATGAAAAGTACGCTAATTGAATAAAATCTGTAAATTTAATGGTGCCAAAAAAAGAAGACCAGTTTTGAATAGGTAAAAGAGCCCTCTAAACGGCTATAGGGATGTCATTTCTGGCATTTTAGCCGTTTAGAGGGTATACCACCCTTAGGTGAAATTTCATACTAGGCCAATATGAAAAGTGCGCTAGTGAATAAAATCTGTAAATTTAATGGTGCCAAAAAAAGAAGACCAGTTTTGAATAGGTAAAAGAGCCCTCTAAACGGCTATAGGGATGTCATTTCTGGCATTTTAGCCGTTTAGAGGGTATACCACCCTTAGGTGAAATTTCATACTAGGCCAATATGAAAAGTGCGCTAGTGAATAAAATCTGTAAATTTAATGGTGCTAAAAAAAGAAGACCAGTTTTGAATAGGTAAAAGAGCCCTCTAAACGGCTATAGGGATGTCATTTCTGGCATTTTAGCCGTTTAGAGGGTATACCACCCTTAGGTGAAATTTCATACTAGGCCAATATGAAAAGTGCGCTAGTGAATAAAATCTGTAAATTTAATGGTGCCAAAAAAAGAAGACCAGTTTTGAATAGGTAAAAGAGCCCTCTAAACGGCTATAGGGATGTCATTTCTGGCATTTTAGCCGTTTAGAGGGTATATCACCCTTAGGTGAAATTTCATACTAGGCCAATATGAAAAGTACGCTAATTGAATAAAATCTGTAAATTTAATGGTTCCAAAAAAAGAAGACCAGTTTTGAATAGGTAAAAGAGCCCTCTAAACGGCTATAGGGATGTCATTTCTGGCATTTTAGCCGTTTAGAGGGTATACCACCCTTAGGTGAAATTTCATACTAGGCCAATATGAAAAGTGCGCTAGTGAATAAAATCTGTAAATTTAATGGTGCCAAAAAAAGAAGACCAGTTTTGAATAGGTAAAAGAGCCCTTTAAACGGCTAAAGGGATGTCATTTCTGGCATTTTAGCCGTTTAGAGGGTATACCACCCTTAGGTGAAATTTCATACTAGGCCAATATGAAAAGTGCGCTAGTGAATAAAATCTGTAAATTTAATGGTGCCAAAAAAAGAAGACCAGTTTTGAATAGGTAAAAGAGCCCTCTAAACGGCTATGGGGATGTCATTTCTGACATTTTAGCCGTTTAGAGGGTATATCACCCTTAGGTGAAATTTCATACTAGGCCAATATGAAAAGTACGCTAATTGAATAAAATCTGTAAATTTAATGGTGCCAAAAAAAGAAGACCAGTTTTGAATAGGTAAAAGAGCCCTCTAAACGGCTATAGGGATGTCATTTCTGGCATTTTAGCCGTTTAGAGGGTATACCACCCTTAGGTGAAATTTCATACTAGGCCAATATGAAAAGTGCGCTAGTGAATAAAATCTGTAAATTTAATGGTGCCAAAAAAAGAAGACCAGTTTTGAATAGGTAAAAGAGCCCTCTAAACGGCTATAGGGATGTCATTTCTGGCATTTTAGCCGTTTAGAGGGTATACCACCCTTAGGTGAAATTTCATACTAGGCCAATATGAAAAGTGCGCTAGTGAATAAAATCTGTAAATTTAATGGTGCTAAAAAAAGAAGACCAGTTTTGAATAGGTAAAAGAGCCCTCTAAACGGCTATAGGGATGTCATTTCTGGCATTTTAGCCGTTTAGAGGGTATACCACCCTTAGGTGAAATTTCATACTAGGCCAATATGAAAAGTGCGCTAGTGAATAAAATCTGTAAATTTAATGGTGCTAAAAAAAGAAGACCAGTTTTGAATAGGTAAAAGAGCCCTCTAAACGGCTATAGGGATGTCATTTCTGGCATTTTAGCCGTTTAGAGGGTATATCACCCTTAGGTGAAATTTCATACTAGGCCAATATGAAAAGTACGCTAATTGAATAAAATCTGTAAATTTAATGGTGCCAAAAAAAGAAGACCAGTTTTGAATAGGTAAAAGAGCCCTCTAAACGGCTATAGGGATGTCATTTCTGGCATTTTAGCCGTTTAGAGGGTATATCACCCTTAGGTGAAATTTCATACTAGGCCAATATGAAAAGTACGCTAATTGAATAAAATCTGTAAATTTAATGGTGCCAAAAAAAGAAGACCAGTTTTGAATAGGTAAAAGAGCCCTCTAAACGGCTATAGGGATGTCATTTCTGGCATTTTAGCCGTTTAGAGGGTATACCACCCTTAGGTGAAATTTCATACTAGGCCAATATGAAAAGTGCGCTAGTGAATAAAATCTGTAAATTTAATGGTGCCAAAAAAAGAAGACCAGTTTTGAATAGGTAAAAGAGCCCTCTAAACGGCTATAGGGATGTCATTTCTGGCATTTTAGCCGTTTAGAGGGTATATCACCCTTAGGTGAAATTTCATACTAGGCCAATATGAAAAGTACGCTAATTGAATAAAATCTGTAAATTTAATGGTGCCAAAAAAAGAAGACCAGTTTTGAATAGGTAAAAGAGCCCTCTAAACGGCTATAGGGATGTCATTTCTGGCATTTTAGCCGTTTAGAGGGTATACCACCCTTAGGTGAAATTTCATACTAGGCCAATATGAAAAGTGCGCTAGTGAATAAAATCTGTAAATTTAATGGTGCCAAAAAAAGAAGACCAGTTTTGAATAGGTAAAAGAGCCCTCTAAACGGCTATAGGGATGTCATTTCTGGCATTTTAGCCGTTTAGAGGGTATACCACCCTTAGGTGAAATTTCATACTAGGCCAATATGAAAAGTGCGCTAGTGAATAAAATCTGTAAATTTAATGGTGCTAAAAAAAGAAGACCAGTTTTGAATAGGTAAAAGAGCCCTCTAAACGGCTATAGGGATGTCATTTCTGGCATTTTAGCCGTTTAGAGGGTATACCACCCTTAGGTGAAATTTCATACTAGGCCAATATGAAAAGTGCGCTAGTGAATAAAATCTGTAAATTTAATGGTGCCAAAAAAAGAAGACCAGTTTTGAATAGGTAAAAGAGCCCTCTAAACGGCTATAGGGATGTCATTTCTGGCATTTTAGCCGTTTAGAGGGTATATCACCCTTAGGTGAAATTTCATACTAGGCCAATATGAAAAGTACGCTAATTGAATAAAATCTGTAAATTTAATGGTGCCAAAAAAAGAAGACCAGTTTTGAATAGGTAAAAGAGCCCTCTAAACGGCTATAGGGATGTCATTTCTGGCATTTTAGCCGTTTAGAGGGTATACCACCCTTAGGTGAAATTTCATACTAGGCCAATATGAAAAGTGCGCTAGTGAATAAAATCTGTAAATTTAATGGTGCCAAAAAAAGAAGACCAGTTTTGAATAGGTAAAAGAGCCCTCTAAACGGCTATAGGGATGTCATTTCTGGCATTTTAGCCGTTTAGAGGGTATACCACCCTTAGGTGAAATTTCATACTAGGCCAATATGAAAAGTACGCTAATTGAATAAAATCTGTAAATTTAATGGTGCCAAAAAAAGAAGACCAGTTTTGAATAGGTAAAAGAGCCCTCTAAACGGCTATAGGGATGTCATTTCTGGCATTTTAGCCGTTTAGAGGGTATACCACCCTTAGGTGAAATTTCATACTAGGCCAATATGAAAAGTGCGCTAGTGAATAAAATCTGTAAATTTAATGGTGCCAAAAAAAGAAGACCAGTTTTATATAGGTAAAAGAGCCCTCTAAATGGCTATTGACATTTTACCCAAATGCTATGACTAATTATTTAAATTTCACATACAATTCGACAAAAAAAAATTAATTAGAACCCTATATAATACCATTAGGTTTTTTTTCCCCAAAACTTGTACAGAAATTATTCTGTTTTTAATTGAAACATAGAAGGATTTAGAGACAACTTTAAAAGTGGGTTGGGAATTATGTTTCTGAAACATTTTCCACTAGTTTTGTATAATTATTATTATTTTTGTCCTAATTATATGAACATAAAACTGAAATATATTTTCAGTGTATGGTGAAAATCTAGTTTCATTCCGGCTGTTTCTTATTTAACATGTGGCATCACTATTTTATTTAAGAAATATCAGCAAGGTTACCGCAAGTATGCTGCTACTCTGTGTGAACTGTCAAACCCAATATGAAAAAACACACAATTTTTAAAATTATTTTCGGTTGTAGTATGACACATCAGTTGTAATAGAGATGGAATTAATGGAGATGAGATCGTGATTGAATATTCACTCACGACAGGTTCATAGTCAATGCCTTATATATAAATTATCTCAAGTGATATTATGAAAATTAACATTTTACTTGAGCTATAGTTTCACCTAAAATCTACAGCTTGGTATGGACCTTATAGAAGAATAAAATAATATCTTCTTATAGAAGAATTAAATAATATCTTACGCTTGAAGTGAGTCACGCGTTTTCTTCACCCACATGCAAAATTCATATGTACAGTGGCACAGAAAACTCTGCTCTCTAATAAGATGGGTTTCAGAAGAAATTGTGTTCCGATCTTTGGTAAGAGCACTAGCGAGCTGAAATTTCATACAAAAATAGATCTAGATCAGAGATCGTTAGGAAAAATCTAAAAAGCCGGAAGTTTCAATTATTTTATATTCATAAATGAATACAACAAAATTTTCAGCCTATGCTCACTCGTGAATGTATTTCATAAGCTTACTTTTTATTTATCACACATGGATGAATGAGAAATAAAAAAAATTGTATTCATATAGTTATGAGAATAAAAGTGGCATATAATGCAAATTTGTAAAGTATTGCAAAATGGAGAATAGTTTCAAATTTGGCTCAGCATTATCAAGTCTATAAAAATGAATAAAAATGAAGCTTGTTTATATGTAGGGTTTTTTTTTTAATTTTCATTATATCGTCGCTTGGTTTCTGCTTTGATGTATGGAACATTTAAAAAAATTAGTTATTGATTGATTATAAATATATATGAATAATGTGTCTTCTTTCAAAATTCGTTATTAGTTTTCCGATATCTTGAATATATCAAAAGATATAGGGCTGCAATATTGGCGTCATTTCCACAATTGTTGAAAATTTTAAAATCTTTTTTCCTGCAATCTACATTTTTGGGATATGTGGCACATTTCGCATGTAACAGTATTAATATTGTTATTCGCATCTGTTATGATGCATATTCTCCTCAAAGAACGTAATATACAAATCCTCATATGCATAAAAAAAATACAATGAATTTAAAATCCATTTTAAGAAAATGTATGAAAAATCTTAAATAAAATACATTTCAAATTAATTTTAAATTTTATGATAATGGGGGAAAAACTATAAGATCTGTTTCGTATGTATGATGTATGAATATGTATGATGACGCTAATAAACAAAATTTTTTATTAATAAAATTTCTTTTACTGAGTATATTCAAACTGTATTTTATTTCTTTCGCTGTTTTTCCTCTAAAAGTCATGTTATATGAATAAAACTGATATTTTCACCTTTTATATCCGCTTAATATACACAGAAAAAACTAATTTTCCATTTCAAACACAAAATTCTCTGAATCAAATATTAATTTTTTCAATTTAGGTCCTACAAAGAAATTTGTAAATTCAAATACAGAATTTTGTAATAATTTGTTTGCAAAAAAACCCTGATTTTTTCAATCAACAAATTATCTGATTCAATAAAATTTTTTTATGAAAAAGAAAAGCAAATAAAACAAATTATTTTGTACAGTATGCAATTTCTATATTGGAACAGAAATCTTCTCTTAACAATTTTGTTACAAATGTACTTTATACCAATTTGTATTAACTAGAATTTTTCACTCCATACTGTTTTGTGTAAAACCAAATGTGTTTGGGATGAGTCGAACCTGCAATCTCTTGACTAATAAACTAACGTACTTACCACTCAGCTAAAGAGCAAATCGCTTTTGGATACGCAAATAATGAATACACGCAAAACATGATTTCTTTTGTTTCTTCTAATCTAAAAATAACTTTGTTGAGTAAAAAAAACAAGCCACGACGTTTTTCGGCTTCTTGTCCGAATTCACACGTATACAACACGAGCATTTAAAGAAAACAACATCAGCACATGACCACGTTGAGTCAATCAACAAGCAAGGAAAACACCAACACAAACAAATGAAATTAAATGATACAGTTTTTTTATATGAAACAAAATTGAAACAAATAATTTACTGGAACAGTAAAAATATTTACCGAAACTAAATTTTATTTCAAAACACACGTTTGTTTGAAATTTTTTTGGGAATAATTTTTTCTGTGTATACTACTGTAACCTACTTGAACAAGTAGTGAACAATATTGTTGTTATGATTCTGACATGCGTTGACAAAGATTTTTGTTATTTTTCTTTTTAGTGCTAATAACATTTCATATTGCATGTAAAAAGTTTATCAACTTTAGTTTGAACAAAAAACATATGTATCTATTACTTTTATTATTAAACAACAAATTCTATCGTGTATTTTTATAAAACTAATGAACTAAACATTCCTCATCGATTTTCTCGAAAACACATTTTTGTTCCATACATCAAAGCAGAAACAAACTGACCATATGTCGATATTTTGCCAGTTCTAGGCAAAAAAAAATATACAAATCAATTGTAAAGATCTGGCTTGGAATTTATTATTATAAAATTAATAAGCTATTTAAAATTATTATTTATTTTTTTATTTCAAAATTAACATTTTACATACATAAAAACTAAAATGGGAGGCAAATTAAAAAACCTGTTCGATTTGGCAATAAATTTCGTGATTAAAATGTTCATTTGGACTCTATTTTTATACAACTTTAAAAAATTACGATTTTAATAAAAAGTCGATATTACTACTTTAACATATGTAGCTGGTGTCGTACATACTATTATTATTATAGTTCCATAATTTTTTTTAATTTGTCAAAACATTTACTTAACATACTGTACGTGCAATATGAACATTACAAGTATACAGTATGTCACGATAGACATTAGACACTGGAAAAATAAAGTTGTATTAGCTGCACAAACGATTAAAATTTTGATTTTCGAGTGGTAAATAGTTACAACATTAGCGAGCGAGATATTCAAAGTTGTAAATTATTACCTTACTATTAAATTATTATTCGTCCTTTACTGAAAATCGAAATTTGAAAATTTAGAAAAAATAAAAATTTTTTATGAAAAACGCAAATGTTAAGGGTTTTAAAAATTAAGTTTGATAAAAAGGCACAAAAGATATAAATCCCAAGAAAACTAGCCTCCCAGGTATGTTCATTCTCCTGAAATTCGTCCTTTACTTAAAATCGAAATTTGAAAATTTAAAAAAATAAAAGTTTTTTATGAAAAACGCAAATGTTAAGGGTTTTAAAAATTAAGTTTCATAAAAGGGCACAAAAGACATATGTAAATCCCAAAAAAATAGCCTTCCAGGAATGTTTCTTCTCCTGAAATTCGTCCTTTACTAAAAATCAAAATTTGGAAATTAAGAAAAAATTATACATTTTTATGAAAAACGCAAATGTACTTTTTGGGAAAAGTACTTTTTAGAAAAAGGTACTTTTAGGGAAAAATACTTTTTGAGAAAATGTACTTTTTGAAAAAAGTACTTTTTAGAAAAAGGTACTTTTTAGAAAAAGGTACTTTTTGGAAAAAGTGCTTTTTAGGAAAACGTGCTTTTTAGAAAAAGGTACTTCTTAGAAAAACGTGCTTTTTGGAAAAAGTACTTTTTAGAAAAAGTACTTTTTAGAAAAACGTGCTTTTTAGAAAAAGTACTTTTTAGAAATAGGAACTTTTTGGGAAAAATACTTTTTAGAAAAACGTGCTTTTTGGAAACAGTACTTTTTAGAAAAAGGTACTTTTTCCAAAAAGCACGTTTTTCAAAAAAAGTACTTTTTCCAAAAGCACGTTTTTCTAAAAAGTATTTTTCCCAAGTACTTCCTTTTTATAAAAAGTACTTTTTCTAAAAAGCACGTTTTTCTAAAAAGTACCTTTTTCTAAAAAGTATTTTTTCTAAAAAGCAGGGGTTTCTAAAAAGCACTTTTCCAAAAAGTACCTTTTTCTAAAAAGTACTTTTTTCAATAAGTACATTTTCTTAAAAAGTACTTTTTTCAAAAAGTACATTTTCTCAAAAAGTATTTTTCCCTAAAAGTACCATTCTCTAAAAAGTATTTTTCCCTAAAAGTACCTTTTTCCAAAAAGTACTTTTCCCAAAAAGTACCTTTTTCTAAAAAGTACTTTTCCCGAAAAGTACCTTTTTCTAAAAAGCACTGTTTCCAAAAGCACGTTTTTCTAAAAAATACTTTTCCTAAAAAGTATCTTTTTCTAAAAAGTATTTTTCCCAAGTACTTCCTTTTTCTAAAAAGTACTTTTTCCAAAAAGCACGTTTTTCTAAAAAGTACTTTTTCTAAAAAGCACGTTTTTCAAAAAAAGTACTTTTGCCAAAAAGCACGTTTTTTTAAAAGTACTTCTTCTAAAAAGCACGTTTTCCCTAAAAGTACCTTTTTCCAAAAAGTACTTTTCCCAAAAAGTACCTTTTTCTAAAAAGTACTTTTCCCGAAAAGTACCTTTTTCTAAAAAGCACTGTTTCCAAAAGCACGTTTTTCTAAAAAATACTTTTCCTAAAAAGTATCTTTTTCTAAAAAGTATTTTTCCCAAGTACTTCCTTTTTCTAAAAAGTACTTTTTCCAAAAAGCACGTTTTTCTAAAAAGTACTTTTTCTAAAAAGCACGTTTTTCAAAATTAGTACTTTTTCCAAAAAGCACGTTTTTTTAAAAGTACTTTTTCTAAAAAGCACGTTTTTCTAAAAAGTACCTTTTTCTAAAAAGTACTTTTCCCAAAAAGTACCTTTTTCTAAAAAGTATTTTCCCAAAAAGTACCTTTTTCTTAAAAGTACTGTTTCCAAAAAGCACGTTTTTCTAAAAAGTACTTTTCCCAAAAAGTACCTTTTTCTAAAAAGTATTTTTCCCAAACAGTACCTTTTTCTAAAAAGTACTTTTTGCAAAAAGCACGTTTTTCTAAAAACTACTTTTTCTAAAAAGTATTTTTCCCAAGTACTTCCTTTTTTTAAAAAGTACTTTTTCCAAAAAGCACGTTTTTCTAAAAAATACTTTTCCTAAAAAGTATCTTTTTCTAAAAAGTATTTTTCCCAAGTACTTCCTTTTTCTAAAAAGTACTTTTTCCAAAAAGCACGTTTTTCTAAAAAGTACTTTTTCCAAAAAGCACCTTTTTATAAAAACTACTTTTCCTAAAAATTACCTTTTTCTTAAAAGTACTTTTTCTAAAAAGCACGTTTTTCTAAAAAATACTTTTCCTAAAAAGTATCTTTTTCTAAAAAGTATTTTTCCCAAGTACTTCCTTTTTCTAAAAAGTACTTTTTCCAAAAAGCACGTTTTTCTAAAAAGTACTTTTTCCAAAAAGCACCTTTTCCCATAAAGTACCTTTTTATAAAAAGTATTTTTCCCAAAAATTGCATTTGTCTAAAAAGTACTTTTCCCAAAAAGTACCTTTTTCTAAAAATTTCTTTTTCAAAAAAGTACCTTTTTATAAAAAGTACTGTTTCCAAAAAGCACGTTTTTCTAAAAAGTACTTTTTCCAAAAAGCACGTTTTTCTAAAAAGTATTTTTCCCAAAATGTTCCTTTTTCTAAAAAGTACTTTTTCAGAAAAGCACGTTTTTCTATAAAGTGCTTTCCCAAAAATACCTTTTTCTAAACAGTACTTTTCCCAAAAAGCACCTCTTTCTCAAAAAGTACCTTTTTCTAAAAAGTACTTTTCCAAAAAGCACGTTTTTCTAAAAAGTACTTTTCCCAAATAGTACTTTTTTCTAAAAACTACTTTTCCTAAAAATTACCTTTTTCTTAAAAGTACTTTTCCCAAAAAGCACCTTTTTCTAAAAAGTACTTTTCCCAAAAGGTATCTTTTTCTAAAAAGTACTTTTTAACTCTTTAATGCCAATGCTACGTTCAATAATTTAAAAAATATATCAAATGCGAAAAAGGTACCAAAATTCAGTTTTTACCCCCTTTTAACCCCTAAAAGTACACATTAAAAAAGTACCAAACACATGTTAGCTTGTTTTTGCCAGCATTCTTATGCTTTTTGAATTTTTAGTCTATCTAATGTAGTTTCCGAGATATAAAGATACCTATTTTACCCCTTTTTACTCCCTTCGCGGTCCAATTTTCAAAAATCCCTTTTTAGTGGATCTATATATCGGAAGGGGAATATACACACCAAATTTCAGCTCTCTAGCTATAGTCGTTAATAATAAAATCTCTTTAAAAATATGTAGTCTTTACTTTTTTATAAATAAAATTTGCGAATTAAAAATAATAATTCTTTACAATATGGAAAATAAAATTCGTTTGCGAAAGCAATTAATTCGAACACTCTTCCTACCCTGAGGGGTTATTATGTAATCCGAATCGAACGGAAATGTGTTCGAATCGCAATGTTAATAATATACAAATTCGAACAGTTTTCGTTTCGAATCGAATTACATAATAACCCCCCTGATTTTAAGTCCCCAAATAAAAATAAATGAACAGAAATTTGCGAAAAATTCCACAATTTTAAACAAGTGATAACTTTTATTAAAAATTGCTAAAGATCTAAGAATGCTAAAAATTCGGGAAAAATCGCGAAAACTTATCAAGAATAATGACAATGTATAATACTGTTTAAAATTCGCGAAGAATGTTAAGAAGCAGAATGTGTAGTTGCAAAAACTATTCATAAAAAAAATTATACGAAATCGCCGATACTGTTAAAAATAAAATAAACTAAAAAAAAAACGCGAAAAAAACTAAATAAAAGTTGTCAGTGTGGCAGGGTTGAGCAGTCACGGCTGTTGAACATATGTAACAGTTTTTGTTTATTCAATTGCAATTTCTTCCTTTTTATTTATAAACAGCACAAAATGTTCAATATAAAATTACTTTAATTCAAAAAACAACTCTTAAATTGGATCTACAGTGGACCTCTAAAATTTCAGTACACCTTCCAATTTTTTAATAATGCTAATAACTATCATAATTAGCTTAATCGAATCAGATCTTTTTGTATCAGCAGTTTTTAGAAAGAAAAGAGATTTATAAAATAGTGCAGTCATAGCACTATTACATTATTTATGATTATAACTATTTTATAAATATCCATTTCTTTCTAAAAAAAACTACTGACACAAAAAAACATGATTCGATTAAGCTAATTATGAGCATTATTAAAAATTGGAATATATCCACTGTATAACTGATAAAATAAATAAACTAATCAAATTCACTTTTGCGATCTAACTTTCTTTAATGATGTGTGCACCTGTAAGAAAACAAGTTAATTAATAAATGCACATTCATATATATTAAAATAAAAAATAACTTTACCTCGAAAAAGTTTCTCAAAGTTATAGCGTGTAATGATGTTATTAAATTTCTAATTTCTCTATTTATGGGAGCCGTCTGCTCCTTTGTTCATCATGGTGTTGGGGCATAATAAAGGTGGATTGTGGCTGGTATAGCGCCCCGTGGAACGAGCGAAACCAAAAAGTTGTGGCACAGTAGCTTTGCATAGTATAATGTCTTTTTGGGCGGAAATCCTTTTCTTTGCTTCTTTTAATATTAGCGAGAGCACCCAAACTTTCTGCAATAGTTCCTTTTGAATCATCTTTCCAAGCTGTTTTAGCAGCTGGTAAAGGTGGGCCAGCTAAAGAAAAAAAAATTCTGCAATAGTTTCTTGGTCAGCTAATATTTCAAGCAACATACCATTGATCTTACTAGCCAGAAATGGATGCATATGTCTGATTATTGGGTATAAATGTTCGTCCAGTATTTGTTTCTGGCCTTGTTGCATTTATCAACAAAGAGGCCTAACGATTTTCTAGAATAAACGCTGACAATTAATATTTAAAATAATGAAATATTGTTCAAATAAAACTTACCGTTTTGTTGTAAAACAAGCTGACTTGCTGGAAACTTCTGAACTGTTTGCGTACATCTTTTTTGGTGGCACGCTGTTAAGCAGCAATATAAGATGCTGGAATAGTTTGCAGCCCAGCGTAGAGTATTACACATTTGTGTAGGCACTTACGGATCAAAAAAATGTGGCCGGGTACCACTTTAGCTGTGGAAGCACGCGTGAATTTTTATTTGGTAGCAGGCCTACATTTCTCTTTGGTAGCACGCTCTTGAGTAGCACCAGCTGTTAAAGGTGGTCCGGCCAAAGTAATATATGGTGCTGGAATAGTTTGCTGGCCAGTTATACCACAAGCGTCCATGCACAGCACAGTGAATGGCTTTATTTTCAGTGCCTTCATCCAAATTTCATAAAAAACAACCAATTCCAGAGCGATGCATTGGCAGATATCATTGAGAACACGTAATACGAATAGTTTTAACACCGATTACATTAATATTTATTGTATTTAAACTATATTAAGCATAAAAAAATAGTTTTAAATTAATATTATTTTGTGGCAATGAAAATTCATGGAATTGTTTTTGCAAATATTTTAACTTTATCATGTTATTTAGGTCGCAATTTATAATCACTAGTTGACGAACGCCACTGGCCTTTACTTAAAAAGTTTAAAACACAAAAATCACCGCTCATTTATGCAAATATTTAAATTTTATTAAAAATACGTGTAAAATAATTCACTTTAATAAATACTGACGCCATGATGAATTCCAGTGCTGCCACACGATCTACTAAGAACGAACGGAATAGAACAGATTTTCAACACACATACACTGTAAAAATAATAATATATTATAATTATTTTGCATATATATTTGTAAATACATGTGCATATACAAAATAATTAAATCAATTTTATTATTTAAAGTAAATATATTAAAACAACAGCATTTGTTGCAAACATTTTCTTTCTGCATAATTTTTCACCTAATTGGTTGCAAATTTGCGTACTTGCTACTTTTTACACCATAATAGCAAAAAAAAATATTTAGTACCAAGTACCAACATATGCAACCCTGCACCCCGGTGCGCTGTAAAAGTACGATTTCTTCACATCGATTGGCTGCTCAGCAGCTCAAAAAACTGCGATAAACAGATAAGTCTGGCAACGTTGATTGCACTCCGAATTCTATTTTTATTTTGCCGGTATTTATTATTTACCTCTTTTTAAATAAGTTAATTTATTTATAATTCATATTATAATTCATATTATATTCAAATCGCTAATTTAACATTCAGAGGATAGACATAAGAAAACTTATTTCAAATTAAAAAACTACTTATTGTTTTTTTTGGTAAATTAAAGAGACTGAAATGTTTCACAAATATGGGGACGAAAACAAACAAACAAAAAGTGCTTATAGTATAATTTTACCAAATAAATGTGATCAGAAAGTAAATGCAGCTGGTGAAAAAATGCGTATTTACTGGTATAAAGTTCCCAAATTTGGATGTGGTTACCTCTTGTATGTGCTTATGTCTTTGTTGGCCATTTTTACAATGTGCCTGGTGTTTAACAATTATTTGATGAAATTGCTAAAATTTGAAAATATTTCAAGCTTACACTCGTTTAAAAGTGCCTCCACAGATCAATGTCAAATGCAACTCGTGGAAAGTATACCGGAACACTTAAATTTTTCGGAAGGGAGACCATCTTTTATGTCCTCTTATCAAGCTTGGAAGTTGTTGTTAAATAGCTCAGAGCATTCATTAGATATTGGCTCATTTTACTGGACTCTAAGAGGTGCAGATGTTGTAGACGATCCAACAGCAGCTCAAGGTGAAGATATTTTCCAAAACTTAATTGATGTTGGACTGGAAGGGAAAGTAAAAATACGCATTGCCCAGAGTATGCCAACAGAGAAGGAAGCCGATTATGATACACAAATTTTGCAGAAGAAAGGTGCCGCCGAAATTCGTTCATTAGATTTTGCACGTTTATTGGGCGGTGGTGTGTTACACACAAAATTTTGGATTTCAGATAATAAACACATCTATTTAGGAAGTGCCAATATGGATTGGAGATCTTTAACTCAAGTAAAAGAGTTAGGCATACTGGCCATGAACTGTCCGACATTGGCTAGAGATCTTGCAAAAATATTTGAACAGTACTGGTTACTTAGTACCAATGACTCCGTCATACCCACGCAATGGCCCTCAATATATTCAACAAGTTATAATTTTAATAACCCTATGATTTTAAATGTGAATAATAAATATCAACAATTCGCTTTACTCTCAAGTTCACCACCACCCTTAACACCTAGAGGAAGAGTAGATGATATTGATGCTATAGTGGCAATAATAAAGAACGCGAAACATTTCATAAATATAGCAGTTATGGACTATTATCCCTTGGTTATATATACAGAAAATAAGACATATTGGCCATACATTGATGATGCTCTCAAGGAGGCAGCTATCAATAGAAGAGTAAAAATAAAAATGCTTATTTCCTGGTGGCGTTATTCGAACCCTTCTGAGGATTACTTCCTAAAATCCTTACAAGCCATTTCGGGTTCAATGCCCGGAGTTGATATAGAGATAAAACGTTTTGTTGTTCCTGTAGATAAACATGAAATTAACATTCCATATGGGCGAGTAAATCACAACAAGTATATGGTTACCGACAACACGGCCTATATTGGCACATCAAATTGGTCGGGTGATTATTTTACGGATACGGCTGGCGTTGGTTTAGTTTTGCCCGATACCACAGGAGTAGCCAAGCATAGCAATGGAACATCTACAATACGCATAGACTTGTTAAGCGTTTTTGAAAGAGATTGGAATAGTCCCTACACTCGGAACTTAAATGCAGAATAAACGGAAGTTTGTCTCAATTAATATTGATTCACATTGAGGCCTTATAAGCAAATTGTTCATATGAATCCTTTTATTTTCTCATTAAGGTGTATAATTTATTAATTCCATATCGCTCATTTACTCATAGAACGTCATAACTCAAAAAATGGAATCATTGAGTTAGTGTTGCAGAATTAATCCTCATATCGTTCATCATATTATGACGTTGTTTGAGTGAATAAGCGATGTGTATTATTGTATTTTTATTGTATTGTGTGCATGATATAAATATATATATTTATATATATATATATATATAAATATATATATTTATATCATGTTTGTATGTATGTATTTTAAAAATTGGAGTTAATTTATAAATATATGAAGCTTATTTAAAATTTATTAATTGCTACTAAATCCCTAGATATTATTATTTCTTATATTAAATCTATTTTGATGAAATCTTTATGTCTTGGATTTTTACTTTCAGTTCGAACTGAAAAAAGATCTTTATTAAAATGACCAACTATAGTTATAGTAAAAGGGATATTGTTATACACAAAATGATGCATATCGCCGCCTTCTTAAACCACGTAAGCGCCATTTTTTTCGAAACCTGAGTTTTTTTGTTTCTTATGGTAGAACAAAAATTAAAGCAATTTCGAAACCCTCGTAAGCGCCATAGAAAATTACATTTTCTTGCAAAATAAATTGATTTTTATGTTTATAATTGGAAACATTAAAGTCTCGCCCAGCAAATTTTTTTATTTTTGAGGTTAAAAATGAAATCTGGTAAGCTTCAGTTCAATCAAGTGCCAAGCTCTCAAAGTCAGTAACTTCAGTAAAAACGACACTTCGTTGAGTAGCTCGAAACTATATATACTATACAGCTGAAGTGTTCTTCAAGTCCTCATTATTCCACACAAAAAGCCGTTCTGAAGTAGAGCTGGCAAACTATCGATAGTCACACTATTCGATGTTTTCCATAGTTTGTTCGAAAACTATCGATAGTATCGATAGTATCGAATTATTTAATACTATATTTACAAGACAACTTGAACCACTTGGTTCGCTTTGTGAATCAATATTGCGATTCATGCGGTTCACGCGACGCATTCGTGATTCGTTTTGACTGTGTTTTTATGTACATATATATTATATGAATAAGAAAACTTAGGTAAAAATTGTGTTTAAAATTATATTATATAATTTTAAACACATCCATTTTTAACGCCCGACCAAAACAATGGGTGTTATAAGTTTGTAGTGTGTGTCTGTCCGTGTCCACGTACAGCCCAAACGACTGGACCGATTTTCATTTACTTTTTTCTGTTTGAATGGCGACTTGATCGAGAAGGTTCTTAACTATGTTTGAAGAAAATCGGTCCAGCCGCTTAGAAGATATCACATCTTTTCTAGATATATCGGGGTTTATAAAATTTTTAATTTTTGTTATTGTTATTAGGTTTGATTTTTGTTTACCAATACATATCGAGCCTTATTTTCGATTTTAACGTAAGCGACAAAAATTAAATTTTTCAGAAGTTTTTTTTAAAATATTCAAATTTGTTTTTGTACGTAAATTGTCGCTTACGATAAAATTGTACAACCTGTATCTTAAAAGTGTGAACAAGCTATTAGTAATATTAAATTTAATTTTTCAATACATATCGCTAATTTATTCAAACAACGTCATAACTCAAAGAATTTAGTTTTGAAAAAAAACAAGTTAAGTTTTCAATTTACAAACAACTCAGTGGCTTGCACGCCATTTGCGCCATTTTTACTCCATAATTTTATTTTTTATATTTTTGAGTTATGACGTTATTTTAGTAAATGAGCGATATGTACTTATATAAAATAAGTTATTTTCAATAAAATGAAATTAATATCGTTGGCTAAGAGTGTAAACCTGCTAAATCCACTTTTTATAACATACAGTGAACAAAGAAAAAACTTGTACAGCAAACGCTCCGCTCTTCTAATCAAAATATCTCTGTTGCTTTGTAAGATTTTAAGATAAAACCAAAAGCTATTTCAAGGAAAATTAATCAGCTTTCTATGAAAATCTTTAATTTTATTAACAAATTTATTTTAATGCGAAAAAAATAACCTAAAATATAATAACACTATTTTCCAGAGCCAAAAAAAAACTTGTACACTAACTCTTCTTTCAGGAAGGAGCTATGAAATAAGGAATACACTTAAAATTAGTACTAAATGTGGCCACGTCTAGCATCTAATAGATTATTTTCATAGAATGAACTGGGTTTTCGGTAATTTTGGGAGCTATATGGTCCAATATGCCCTGGAGAGCACTTTTGAGTTAATTTTTACACATAATCTACAGCTCGCGTAATTTTTTGTTCACATACGCCCACAGAATTTCATTTGTACTGAGGCCAAGGATCTAGGGAGGATGTGCCTGCAATTTTTTTCCATTGAATGGAAGCCATTCTCTTATTATTGAAGACGAAAGTTTCGGGTATTTAACTCTAACTAATCAATAGTCTCCACTTACATTTAATTTGGCAGCTAACTGTGCTAAATTATCTCTTAGTATTTTTAAATAATTCATTTTATTTATTGTACGTTCTATAAAAACCGGATTTCATACACCACTCGATCCCATTGAGCCCCATACCATCATATTACACCCCCATGCTTCACCGTGTTATTCAGGTTTTTATCACTAATGCTGGAATTTCTCTTCGCCACAAAAATCTACAACGATAACATCCAAATATATTAAATTTGGATTCAGCAGTGTCCCAAAAGTCATCATAGTGATTAATATAATCTTTCTTTGCGTGGCAAAGAAAAGCTCCAGCCTTAACGATAATAACCTGAATAACACGGTGAAGCATGGGGGGTGTAATATGATGGTATGGGGCCCAATGGGATCGAGTGGTGTATGAAATCCGGTTTTTATAGAACGTACAATAAATAAAATGAATTATTTAAAAATACTAAGAGATAATTTAGCACAGTTAGCTGCCAAATTAAATGTAAGTGGAGACTATTGATTAGTTAGAGTTAAATACCCGAAACATTCGTCTTCAATAATAAGAGAATGGCTTCCATTCAATGGAAAAAAATTGCAGGCACATCCTCCCTAGATCCTTGGCCTTAGTACAAATGAAATTCTGTGGGCGTATGTGAACAAAAAATTACGCGAGCTGTAGATTATGTGTAAAAATTAACTCAAAAGTGCTCTCCAGGGCATATTGGACCATATAGCTCCCAAAATTGCCAAAAACCCAGTTCATTCTATGAAAATAATCTATTAGATGCTAGACGTGGCCACATTTAGTACTAATTTTTAGTGTATTCCTTATTTCATAGCTCCTTCCTGAAAGAAGAGTTAGTGTACAAGTTTTTTTTTGCTCTGGAAAATAGTGTTATTATATTTTAGGTTATTTTTTTCGCATTAAAATAAATTTGTTAATAAAATTAAAGATTTTCATAGAAAGCTGATTAATTTTCCTTGAAATCGCTTTTGGTTTTATCTTAAAATCTTACAAAGCAACAGAGATATTTTGATTAGAAGAGCGGAGCGTTTGCTGTACAAGTTTTTTCTTTGTTCACTGTATGACATTTTAATGCCGTTCGAAAGAGAAAGAGACACCTCATAAACTTGCTAAGATATTTATTTTAATCTAAAGCCCTATACATATGTCGAGGAAACTTAATGTATTAGACTAATTTCTTAAGCTTTGTATAGAAACCGTTAACAGAATTTGGTCTCTACTGTAAAATTTGCTGAAAGTGAGTTACCAGGTTTACACTCGAAGCCGACGATATGTTAAATTTTATTGAGTTTATTGCCAATTTGGTAATATAATTTTTCAACGATATTATCACTATCGATAGTCTAATGGAAATAAAACTATCGATAGTACAATCGCTCTATTCTGAAGCCAAATTCATAGTCGGACGGTTAATTTTTAGGATCGACCCAAATTATATTTTTTATATAACCAACATTTTCTTTATGTAATACAAAGCTATATCTCTGCTCCTTAAACTCGTAGTAGCTAACATACAAACCGTAAATTGTATGGAAAAAACATGAATTTTGTCGATTTTGAGTTATTCATCCGAATTGCGTATGTCGAGTCGAATATTCGACTACGACAATTTTGTATTTGATTAAACAAACCTTTTACAAGTTTTCTTTATTCTATGACAAAATTCTCGTAGACGAATATTCGACTCGACATACGCAATACGGGTGATTGTTTAGAATATAATCTTTTAGCAAAGTAATAAAATTAAAAATCCATTTTGTTAATTAATTTGCAAAATAGTTTACTTTGTGGATGTCACGTCTGTTCAAAGAGAATATTTGCACATTGCTGTTTTCGTGAAAAACATCTTAGCGATAAATTTGGCTACAGTTACGTGGAAGTACCAAGGGCCTTATGTATAACAAATAACTGGCATGAAGTTAGTATAAGTGGCAAAAGAGTTTTGCCATACAATTTTACATTGAAAATCACGCTAGGACTTAGTAGTGGGTTAAAACTACGTAATCCACTCATTTTTAAAAATCAAATTGTATGGAGCAACTCGTTCACACCTAATTCAAATTCGTCACTTATGCTAATTTCATGCCAATTTTATCTTATACATTAGTCCGCAAATTTGTTCAAAAAATATTTCTATTTATACCCATATTTTAGGAGCTGGCGAACAAAACTAGACATGTCTTCATTACATGATTTAAATGATAAAATACTCCAATAAGCGAATCAATTCCTTGAAGCTGCTGCCATTCAGGATATCAATGCAACACTGTAGTAAAATATTTCTGCTTATATAATCTGGCAATACTGGCCAAAAAAAGTAAACAAAAACTTAAAAAATAAGTCGGTCATATTTTTTCATATATTTTCCGGTATTGAAAAGAAATTTCGGAATATTTATGTATTGTCCTCTTGGTAACCATTTGTTGCGTGGTCCAGGAGAATTTATAACAAATCCTCGTCTTATTAGATTCGTAAACAAATTCTTTCCGGACTATTTACCATCAGAAAAGGTTTGTGCAAAATGTAAACTAGATATAGGAATTGCCTTTGAATACAAAATGAAGCGTGCTTTAACAGCCAAAGTTCAAAATGGATCTTTAATAAGCTCTTACTCTTCAGACGATTCGTCTGTAGCAAGTAATGCAAAAGTTCCTAAACGTTCAGGTGCACCATCGGTTACATCAACAGACGATGATGGTCAACCGACTACTAGTGCCCAAGCAGCGGCTAAACGTAAAGGAAGGGAAGAACGCCAAATAGGAGTTCAATCACAAAATCTTTTAGCTATAAATGTACAGAGAGGTGCCCGGCTGCCGCATATTCAGCCGGTTGCAAAACGCCAACAATTTGTGCATGCAAACAAAGACATAATGGATATTTATATAAGCGGCATAAAGGGAGGTTAACCTGTGCGTGCATTTTCCTTTTTTGTAGAAAATTGTCAAGTGTATTGTTGGGATATTTCAAGAAACATTGAAACTGTAACTTGCTTCTTCATTTTTATATACATATATCAATATCTAAATTTATATGTTTAAATTTAACACTCATTTTCTTGTAGGCATAGCTAAACAAGAACGTTAGGCGTTTCGTTAACAGTATGTTCTGCATTCCACATGGAATTAAAACGTGCGGAATTGCTACAGAATTGTTGTTGTTGGAAATATGTATTTATAACAGCAATGCTATGGCAATTCCGGAGGATATAATTTCACGTGGAATACAGAACATACCCGTATGTCTGTGGATATTTGATAAATCGTCTTCTTTCTAAATCAACTAGTCATAGTATATCTTGAGTTCTAAAGGTGTTAAAAATACGGAGAATATAACAAAAGAAGCGCTTTACCATGTTATATTTACTATATAAATCTTGGAAAAATTGATTTGTTTGTATGCATGTATGTATATTTAGATTAGGATAGTCAGGTTGAATGAGAATCTTGACCTAGTCTCATTACAGAATTACACTTATGTAGTACATTTGGTCAATTTGTGCGCTCTACTATAAAACATGTACATACATGAAAAGTTGCCTCTTTTTACATAAATAAGTTGTTAAAATTTCAATCCCAAAATACTTTATGTCGGGGTACTTTATGTCGGTAGTAGTAGCTAGTAGTATCCGTATGGAAGATTTATTCTCTTGACTGAATGCTGGACAAACGGCACCGAAAATATTCCAATGTTTAGTCTGCAAATACGTATTCTGCTGTTCACAAAGCGCTCTTGTTTAGTTATTGATGTTAAAGCGAATTCTTATCAAATTGATTTTAAATCATTTAAAAGTTGTTTTATTCGTAAAAAATTGAAATCATGTGATTTGAAACCAGCTATTTTCGTATTTTTGCTGTTTACTTCGAAAATTGCACTAAAGTGCTTATATTAATTTCTTGTGGGTCTGCTCTACAATACGAAACGAAAGTAAATATTTGCGAATTTGCATGCTATTCACTTAAAAATCCGAAAGCATTTTCTTTCGTTTCGAATTACTGAGTAGACTTTTGGTTTGTCTATGAATTTTTTAAATTAAAATTTGTACTTGTTCAAATTTTTATTTTGAGAATTGATGTTGGAGCATTATTACGAGTGTCGTATTTCGACTACGACTACGATGTTCTTTAGTCTAGTACAAAATCTTCGTAGTGGAAGTCGTAATACGACACTCGTAATAAGTCTCATTATATTAAACTTTCACATGATTTAATTTTTTGGTACTCAGCTTATTTTGTTCATTACATGTATTTCATATTTGTCCACTTAAAAGAGCTTTTAGTTGTGCAGTTTGATTCTATTTCTTCCATTGATTCGGTTTTAAAAAAGTAATTCGATTAATATATATGTACATATCTTGTTGTTTATATCTTAAAATACATTGGAGTTCGGTTATAACGGACCACGAGAGACCCTGACAATTTTCTTTATTAAGGAAACTTGTTATAGCTGGAATAAACGTTTTTTTTTACAATTCAAAAAAATTAACAAAACAAAGTATCGCATTTTATCTTAAAAAAGGCATTAGTTTATCTTTGAGCTAAGACCAGCGGAGTTCGATGTAAGCGCAGTAATTAGTATTTGTATAAAATAAAAAGCGTTCTAACCCGAAAAGTTGCTCATTATACTCTATAATTAGTTATGCCCTAATTCTGTTCGACGAATGTATCGTCTTGTCTATGGACGAAAAAAGAAGCAGTTTTGATTCTTTAAAACGATTATTATTTATTGTCTATGCTAGAAGGTTCGTGTATTTGCTTTATGATTTTGTTCCAAACATTATGTCCAAAACATATTTTTTCATATATTTTTCAAACTATTGTATAATAATTTAATTGAATTTTTATGCTTTAAAAACATGGCAATAATATTTATATTTTTCATTGTCAAATACAACAACCATTTTTGAAGAAAATAATTTAGAGACTTCAAAGACAAGAACTCAGAAGCATTTTCAAACAAATACGTCCTAAATCTTCTTACTGAATTAGGGCATTATAACGAGTTTTCGAAAATATAAAAATCAAAAATAACAATCATTTCTGATCGAAAAATAACAATTATTTCTGCTCGAAAAAATAAAAATTATTAGTGGTCAAAAATAAAACAGAAAACTGTTTTAGTATCATAATGGATTCTTATTTCATTGAGCTTTCGGTGTCTGTATTAATATGGTAAAAGCTGAGAAAATGTTTTACTTATATAATAAGATAAGAATAATAATCACCCTTATCGTGGTTGGCGCTTTTATAAAATGGTATCGTGGTTGGCAAAAACGCCAGTAAATGCAACACTTTTATTTTATTATTTATTTAATAGTGAGTAGTATTTTTAATACTTTGAGAGTTTACATAATATAAAATATATAAAAATAAATAAATAAATAAAATAAAAGTTTTAAGTGTTCTGAACTAAATTATTTCTGATGAAATTTACAACTTTTTTTCTAAACGCTATAGTATTTGGTTCATTTTTAATTTCATTTGGCATCAGGTTATATAGTCTCAATCCTTTATAGAAAAATGTTCTCTTCATCGCATTAGTATGGGCCTGTTGTAGTCTGAAGTCATTAGCATTTCTGAGGTTATATGGCTGAGCTTCTCTTACGTATCTTGTCTGGTCCGTCAAATAATCAGGTGCATCTCCCATTTTCAATTTCTGAATAAAGTTTATTGTGTTCAGTTGCAGTCTTTGTTTAATATTTAACCACTTCAATGTATTGAGCATATAATTAATAGATGTTAATCGATTACATTTTAATATTGTACGCATAGCTTTATTTTGCAGTTTCTGTAGTCTTGAAATTTGTTGATCATTGCAGCTGGAATACAAGATTGTTGACCCGTATTCGAAATGCGGTTTAATAACTGTATTATATATGTTTACTGATGTTAGTGTAGATCATTGATCACCAAAAGGCCGCCCGTGGGCACTTTGTTATGCTCTTTTTTACACGTACATTTGTACAAGCATTCAATTTGCTCTCTTTTACATTACATATGTATGTGTTTGCTTATCATTGGTGTAGATACTTTATTTCGCAAACGATTAAAAAATCCAATTTTTTTCCCGATCTTTTTACAAATATATTCAGTATGTTCATTGAATTTTAAATGTTTGTCTATTACAAAGCCTAGATATTTAATACTGTTTACTTTTTCAATTGTAACGTTATTTATTTGAAATGATTTATCTGTTTTCATATTAATTTCCATTATTTTTGTTTTATTTTCATTTAACTTTAATTTATTCATATTTAGCCATTTGTTTATATTGCACATATCACTTGCCATATTTTCATAACACATATCCTCTGTCTCTGCTTCCTTAAAAATTAGTGTATCATCTGCATACATAATTATTTCGCACTTTTCCAGCGTATTTTCAATATCGTTTATATATACAATAAATAGGTACCCCGTAATTATTTTCTATCGCAGTTGATTCTGTATTATTTACTTTTGTTTTTTGCTTACGGTCTGTTAAATACGATTTAAACCAATCCAACTCATTATCTTGAATACCATATTTGTAAAGCTTTTGCATTAAAATATTCCTATCTATTGTCTCGAAAGCACGTTTAAAATCAAGAAAAACTGATAATATTTTATTATTTTTATTTACGCATTTCCATCTGTTTATTAGATAGTTCACTGCTGATTCACATGAATGTTTCTTTCTGAATCCTGACTGATATTTAGATAGCAAAATATTATTTTCTATATATTCTTCTAATTGATTTTTCACAACTTTCTCTATCACCTTTTCACATATTTTTAAACTATTTATTGGACGAAATTCTTCACATTTGTCTGAAATCTATTACAAATAAGTCGATAAAATAGTACCGCGTTTGGCGTTTTTGCCTGTCAAAAGTGGCGAAAACAGTCTTTAAGATTTTTGTTGCCGCCATTACAGAAAAAATAATCAAAATTAAAAAATTATTTACATATTTTGTTAATTTTGTCGTTTATAATATACATTTTAGTACAAAAATAACTAAAGCTTAAATAAAATAAAAGTGAAAGAAGAATGGAACGGAAATTGCTGTGATTTAAATAGTACTGGACCTCTATTCCGCAATGATGAAACGCATAACTCACCACGGACTGACAAATATTTACAAAAATCTCATATCCAGCATTTTTTTGGTAACTGCCTTTGGCAAGTATCCTCATTGTTGCTGATAGTTTCAACAATTTTGATAGACCAGAGTTAGTTCTTCTTTGGGGGTTGTTTAATTTGGATGATATTTTTTTTAATACATAATTAAAACCATTCTTATTTAATCTAATATACATAAGTAATGAATCTGGGAAAAAGTATTTGTTTGTGTATGTACTAAATTAAAAAAAAACAAATGTAAACTTACCCCCTGTTTGTATAAGACGTTTGAGTTAGAAATCTTGGCGTTTTTGTAATAGATTAAAGGAAACTTGTACAACTTTTCTTTAATCTATTACAGAAATGCCAAGATTTTTAACTCAAACGTCTTACACAAACAGGGGGTTACTTTCTGTTTGATAGGAAAAATATGTATGCATGTACATACATATGTATGTATATTGTTTTTTTAAAAGATTAAATTCTTTTGTATCACTCATTTCTTCGTCTTCAGAAGACGAATAAAAGCACCCACTTAATATTATTAATTATAAAAACGAACTATTTTCAAAAATTAACAAATAATTAATTTATTTATTTCTTTGAACCTTCTACGACAGGGGATCTTTTTGACAATTGTCATAACAGGATGTTTCATAATGAAATAAAATAGAGTCATCTATTACAATATGACTCTTTTACAAAATAGTTTTAGGCGAAAATTTTACACGATACCACTATAATAAAAAATCGATTACAAATACGCCAGTCGTCGAAATACGCCCACGCCAAACACGATAAGGCACGGTTGGTAAATGTGGCACGATCGTGACATTTTTGGCACAATTTAATGATTAATGGCACGATGGCACGCTCACCCAAATTTTGGCACTAATGCAACATCCAAAATTTTTGAAAAAAGTTTTTAATATTGTATAAAATACTTCAGCAAAATTTGTAAAATCTGTTGTAAAAATGTGTACTTCTAAAAGCTGCAACTATGAAAATATTAGTTTCAAGTAAATGACATCTTACATGTTGTTTTTTGTTCGCTTCTATTTTGTTCTCCTTGCCTAAATGGCGCACCAAGTCGCCTGCCTTTTTGTCATACATAGATTAGCCGCCTTCGAAACTATCGGTTTTTTTATATTTTGGCCAGTTTTATATCATTCGTTATATTCGTTCGTATATGTGAATTGTTCAAGATTCAACACAACTGACTCAAAAAAACAAACAAATTCTATAAGGTCGCGTCCTTGCTAGCTTAAAAAAATCTAAAGTGGACGAAAATTTATTGTTGAAGACTGAACATTTTTTTTCTACTTGAATTTTTGAATTAAATAAATAAATAAAACAAACAAAAATGAATTGAATTCCTATTAATCAAATGTATTGACATTTAAAATACAAACTCAATAAAATTTACAATTAATACAATATATTTCACCGTTTTCATGAACCCAGCTGTGTATGTATGTACATTTATTTTTTGGCACTTTTTAAGTTATTTTGGCACTTTTTGGCTAACATTTTGGCACGAAACTAAAATTCCCAAATACCATCACTGCGATAAGGGTGAATAATCTGCCTTATCGTAGGTGGCGTATTTCAAATACGACTACGACTGTTTGGTAATAGATTAAAGAAAAAGAATAGAGTGTTGTTATTTACATTTATTTTCTTTTACATACTCTTACAACTACAATTTGAAGCTGAAAAAGTCAGCCAATGTAGCAATGGTAAAGTAAGAAAATAAAAAAACATGTTGATTATTGAGTTCTTGTTTCAACTTTGTTATTTGTTGTTAGGCTTCTCATTTGTTTAAATGAAAGTTTATAGCATAATAATGCTAGGAACACAACTGGGACGAACGACGAATTTTTCGGTGCGAACTTTCGTCATAAAAAATAAAACACATGTGTGCATATGAAAATGAACACAACACCGCCGTACAGCGAGATAGATTTATTTCTAATTTGTACGCCGACGAACGACGAAAAAACAATTTTCCCTCTCTCACTCTCTCTCTCTTTGTACACACAACAACCAACTTTATCAAATATAAGAGAGGAATTCGCTGCGTAAATTCGTCGTTGTTGTGCTTCACACCAGGGCTGTCAGATATGGCGATTTCTCGCCAAACGTGGCGATTTTTCTACTTGTTTGGCGTCTAAATTTTTGGTTTGGCGACATGGCGATTTTTCGGGCGATAAATAAATTTGTTTGCGATTTTTGTGGCTATTTTTTAACAAAATTGAAACTCAAAATTTTTGTAATTCAGCAAAATTAGTCTTTTGAAGAAGTAGTTTAATAAAATAAATCCTACCAAAATTCGTCTGCAAGAAATAAAATCGGCTTGATTTTGATGATTTTTCTTATATTATTTAATTTATTTTGAATTTGGATGGAAAAAACTTATAAAAAATCATTTTTGGCGACTTTTTTTCTACTTTGGCGATTTTCTGCTAAATATATAGACGATTATTTTGTAAAATTTTATATTAAAAAAAGTGTTATATAAAATCAAATTTATTATCAAATATTTATTAAGAAAAACTATATAAAATTGATTTTGGCGACTTTTGGCGATTTTTAAAATCAATTTGGCGAAATAGGCCAGACAAAATCTGACAACCCTGCTTCACACGACGAATTTACTCAGCGAACTCTTATAGACGAATTCGTCGACGTGGACGAAATTCGTCGTTCGTCCCAATTGTGTTCCTAGCATAACTCTAGTTGTTCTAAGAAATTTGGGTAAAGGTTCCCTGATGATCTGCATTAGCAACAGTGAAATGCGCATAGGATCCAGCTAAACCCCTCAATAATCAATTTCAATGTATTTTTAATAAAAAATATTTTACTTAATAAGTAAAATAATAATTTGGGATTATTAGTGTGTTTAAAAAATTTTAAACTTAAATTTTAACAATTCCCATAAAAACACTAATTTTAACATTTTCTTTTGTAAAAAAAAAACAATTAAATCGACTTAAAATATTAGCACTAAAAATTTAAAATTAATTTAGATTCAATTAAATACATTTGGGGTATTCAAATGGTACTCATAAATTAACACGTTTTAAAGTAATAACCAGCGTGACCGTTTGACCGACTAAAGTGGCAAATTGCCACTTTTTAGATATATCTATTCCACTTTTCCACTTTTTCGACTTCCTTGCCACTTTTTTCCTCCTTTTTTTAGGGTGAGTTATATAAAAATACATTAAAAATAAAAAGTTTAGTATAGTTTTCTCGTTTTTTTTAATTTTGCCCCGTTTTTTTTAATTTTGCCCCCATATGGCTGCTTACTCTCTCTATCTCAATTCCTCCCACGCATTTCTACTTGTAGCTAAGAAAGTCTTATTACCAGGGAAACCAGAAATATGCTCTAAAAAAAGTGTTTTATGCGCATTCAATATGCACTAAAAACTTGAAAATATGCACAAAAAACTCAAAAAAATATGCTCTTAAAATAAAATAAATTGGTTTATTTAAAATGAAAATATATTTTTAATTAAAAAATTCAACAACATTTGCATATAAAATAAGCAAAAAAGCAAATAATAAAAAATTAACAAAGAATAACTGCCGTATTGAAACAAAATTGCTATACATATTTTGACTAAAGCAAATAATACAAATTATTTTTTTTTGACAATCTCGTAAAAATTTAACTTCAATTTCAAAAGAGATCACGATATCAGAATTACAACTTTGGAACTATATTTTCGATAAATAAGACAAGATTTGTATGTATAATATTTATTGCAATAAACAACAATCTAGGTCAATATAGATTTTCAAATAAAATCGTTGCATACCACATCTAAATAAACTTTTATATATTGACAATGTTCATTCAGCGTCTACTCGGGGTAGAGTCCGTCACAAATAGAAAAACCGAATTTTTTATTGAAACTAACGTCCGTAATAACTACGAAAATTTATACACTACATGGAACATTAAAAATGAGACTTAAATGGCGAAAAATAAAAATTTTGTGCAACACTTAAGCTTGTAAGCAAATTAAAATAAAAATTTTTATTTATTTTATTTTATTTTATTTCTTTAATTTCAAAATATGCCCTAAAAGCGTAAATTATGCTCTAAAAATTAGAAAATATGCTAAAAAAATATGCGTGTTAGAGTGATAAATGCAAAAACATGCTTTAAAGGGTAAAATATGCAAAAATATGCTTTAAAGGGCAAAATATGCAAAAATATGCACTAACAAATCGATGCCAAAATTAATAAAAAGTTCTGAAACGGATAAATATCCTGTCCCCGCATGAATACGTCGCAAAAGAAAAAACATGCAATTGCATATTTGCGGTTTCCCTGCTTATTACTTTATGACCTATTTGTTTCAACTACAGAAAATATTATCGGTTTTGCAGATGATATTATAATATATCACTCTGATAACAAAATCGAAAAAATTAATGATAAGTTGCAAAAGTATTTTTATATTATAGAAAAATACACAATGGATTGGCAAATGGAAATCAACCCCCTGTAGGAAACTCCCTGTAGGAAAATGCAATAGTAACATAAAACGTAAATGGAAATCCTTCAACGTTAAATCTATCGACAATACTAACTAATATCCCTAACAAGTAGTTAAATACCTTGGTATTAATCTGGACATATTCAATGAGCATATTAAAATTCAAACTATAAAGGCTAGAAAGGCTTTCTTTATGTATAAAAAACTATTTTTCTCTAAATATGTATATAAATTCAAAAATTGAGACAATTATGTATCAGTCTTTTTATTATTTAATAAGACCAATTTTAACGTATGGTTGCCAAATTTGGTTCAACATATCTCCAGCATATATGGAAAAGTTAAGGATATTGGACAGATAATTTATAAGAAGTTGCTCCTCATTGTATAGATCAGCAAATAGCAATTATAAAAAACATACATCTAACAAAATACTATATATAAAAAACAGCAAAAATAAGTAGAATTGATAATTTCATTATACACTTAATAAGAAATCACATTATGAAAAGTACTGAATGTTCTGAAAATTACTTAATATTAGCCCCTTATTATATTAACGATGAATATATGTATGTTGTCAGATTTATATTTTTGAAGAGATCGGCATGCGGACAGACTGTCAGTAAAGATGGTAATTTTATTATACACGGATTCAGTAGCAATATCTACCGCCTTTTTAATGGCCCACAGTTCACCAAACAGACTGGACGACCTGAAGGCAATACTAAAATAAAACTTCATTGTGAGACACCTTGTAGACAGTAATACCTGTAGTGTTAGTACCAATGGATGCGTCTGTGGCAAGGACAACAAAATCATCTCCTTTATACTCATTCACTTCATAATTTTATAGCACCTTTATTTCCTCTTTAGACATATTACTCTTGGTATTGTTTGAAAGTTTCGTCCTTACCACATTATTCCCTTATTTACAAAAGCAGTATCAGATTCCAATTTATCAAAAAGTTGGATTTAATTTTAAAGTTATAAAACCTTAGGGTAATTATTTCTCTCACAGTCAAAAATAGAGCTCGTTCTCTCGGGGGAAGTTCATTGTCTAAAACATATATAACTTGAACAGGAGTGGACGGAACCAAGTCAATACATCTGAGCAGCGTGGAATTTTGGAGAGTGGAAATTTTCTTATTAAAATTACATGGCGCATTGGCCATTGTAGTCCTTGCATATTCAAGTTTCGATATTACTAGACTTTTATATAGATTGATTGCAACTGTAGGAAATAATCCAGTTTTAACAGATGTAAGACATTTCAAAAGATTTGTTCTCTTTCAAAATTTCAGAATTAATGGTTTTATAATGTTCTGTGACTGTCCTAGAGGAGTTTATGATTCTTCCCAGATATTTTAGGATATTTACTTGATTAATACGGATACCATCAATGGCGATGTTAATCTTCATTCTGTTGCCTTTAGCAAGATACAGCACATTTGTCTTATCAATATTAAAGTTCAGATTGAGGCCTTTACATAAGCGTTTAAATTCCATGGATTTAAATTTAAATTTTTTTTCAGCAATATCAAAAAAATTTGTTGTGCAAGACAAACATAAAGTCATCAACATATTGATAAATTTTGGTATTTTCATCCTCCAAAGAATGCAACTGTTTTGTATATATATTAATAACAAAAATTAAAAATTTTAAAAACCCCCGAATATATCTAGAAAAGATGTGATGTCTTCGTAACGGCTAAACCGTTTTTCTTAAAACATAGTTAAGAACCTTCTCGATCAAGTCACCTTTAGAACAGAAAAAATTAAATCAAAATCGGTTCAGCCGTTTGGTCTGTACGTGGACTCGTGCAGACACACAGACACACACTACAAACTTATAACACCCCTTTTTGGGTTGGTGGTTAAAAAGGAGCTGAGAGAGGCGACTAATCTGAGGAAGTCCATCACTTATTGTTTCTTCATATGAGCCAAGTTTGAGAGTCCTGTTGGACAAAAAGTTGCAGAACCACATAACTACAGTAGTGTTTACTTATACCAATTTTAAGTAATATGTTAATCAACGTATTAGTTTTTAACAATTATAAGCATAGGTCACATCAAGAACCATAATAAGAACCTTTTTACCACTATTCTTGAGAATGGCAAGTCTATGCACAAGTTTATTCATCGTCATGGCCCTTGATTTATTTTTCCTATAAGAAAATCTATATTTTCTATAAATTGATTAATGTGTTCTTTCAACATTAGATTAATAATTTTGAGGAATATTGCAACAAGGGAAATCGGCGTGAAATTTTTAAAATCAGTCAAATCTTTCTTAGGTTTAGGTATGGGGAATATTTTAACAAGGCGCCATTCATCAACAATGCAGTTGTGGATAAAAGCATCATTTAACGGTGTTAAGAGTGAACGCTTAGCCAGTCCCGAAAGGGCCTTTACCATTTCATATGCTATACGGTCGTGCCCAGAGGCAGATGATTTGTTTTTTGATGCAAGGCAAGTCTCCAATTCCTCATACGAAAAATCCGGAAAGGGAGCACTTTTATAGCTAGACCATTCAATAGGGATGTAGTCATTGTTAATCGGAACCTGTTACTTTAAATAAAGAAGATATTGACTGTTGTTCTCATCGTCCCACAGAGTGTTGTCAGAAATTTTGCCAGAGTTTTTTTACATTCCTGACAAATTTCCAACTAGCCCGAGCACTGGGATTTTTGTTCAAAAGATCGATTTGCCTCACATAGCTTGATTTTTTTTTTGCTAGTGCAAGCACACGTTTCCAGTTGATCTGATGGAAATTTAAAAATGTTCAGGTGTCGGATATCTTACACATTTACTTCTTGCCGCCACATGTTTTCTGAAGATGTTGGTCATGTCTCCTGGTAAAAGTAGCCGCACGAAATTCATTTCGAAATACATTATAAATACCATCGATACCTGGGTCCAGTTCAATCGTATTGAGAGAATTAAGAACCTTTTTTCTTGACAAAAAATTACTTTCATTTACTCCACATGTGAAAAATTCAATGTGTTATAATTAAAACTTTTTTATTTTTTTCACAAAAGAAAAAATTTGAATAAAAAAACTCAATTTGTGGATTTTTGGGGACGAGAAATCAAAAATTGGGGATAAGTTGTAGAAAAAAACTGCCAACACTGGCCCCTGCTGTCCTCCAGTTTACACTTCCCGTTCTCATGAAATCGTCTGCTCAGCCATCTAAGCCTATGACGTTGCAGCTTCGGGTAGTGACAGATAATATGTTCAACGGTTTCTAGATCCTCTCCATCCAAGCATATCCTATAGAACTCTGGAGTGAAAGTTTCTCAAATGCTGGTTCTTGCTCTGACCGAGCAGTGACCAGTCAACACGCCTACCACAATTCGCATCGCCTTCCTATCCATGTCTAGTAGCAGTTTGGATCTTCCTCAGTCAGATTTTTGCCACATAGCCCTCGTGACTCTACAATCCTTCCTACTTCGCCATGAATGGTTGGTCCTGCTCTCTACCCAATTACAGAGTTTCCTGTCATAAATTCCCTCATCTAACGCCGACAATATTCTTGCCAGCTCATCTGCAATTTCATTTCCCTCAACACTGCTGTGGCCAGGAACCCAACATAGTCTGACACTATATTTGTCCATAAGCTAGTTGAGGGCTCTCCTACAGTCACTAACAAGTTTCGATTTGACATTGTGTCCCTTCAAAGCTTTTTCCACTGCCTGGCTGACGACGTAGAAGGTTACCTTCTCATCTTCAGCTACATTCCTGGCCACCAGTTCCGTGGCCCTTGAGGAAAACGCTGTATTCATTCGGCAGTCTGAAAGAACTACGTATGCTCGTTCCCAATATATAGACACCAGCCCCTGTGCCTTCCCCCATTTTTTATCTGTCTCTCACTAACCTTATATAGCTTATCGGATTCGACACAATAGTCCCTGTCCGGAATTGAAAGTGAGAGTGTTCTACTAAAATCAATTTCAACGACCTTATATTCTGTGAACTCAGCGCTTACGGATCCCTGATCACTAAAACTGATCTCATTTAATTGATGTGTGACTACTCACCAAATCTGTTTCTACGAGTCTAAGGAGACATAGTCGCCGTTTCCACCACAAAGTCCTGAAATAGATAAAGAATGACGTCCAGGGTAGCCTGAGGTGTGCTCCTCTGAGCACCGGTGATGCCCAGCGAGGCACACCTCTGAACATTAGCTAATAATGTCCTGTGACTTTCCTTCTTCAATGCCTCCCACCATACCACTCAAACATAGAAAATAACCGGTCTGACAACTGAGGTGCAAATCCAGTTTACTATATTCGGTTGCATACCCCAGTTCCTTCCTATGGAGTTCCTGCATACGTAGTAGGCATCATGGCTGAAATTTAGTAACGGATATTTTCTTTTCAAAGCATCAAGGAAGTCAGTAGCTTGGCGTAAACCTTAGATTTGATTGTGCGAAATAAATTTTCCAAAGAAAATTTCTCAAGTTCGTGGCAAAGTTGTGTGTGATATTACGTCACACAGTGTTTGTGCAAAAACTATAAAAAGTAGTCCTAGATTATTGAGAGTTGGCAAAAAATTCGGGCATACCCACCGCCCATGCAATCCAAATCGTCATTTTCGAATAAAAATTGTTCTTATCCAAGCAGAAGTCCTAAAATTTTGTGCCTACACTTTCTAGAATAAAAGAAAATACGCATGCCGAGCTTCATAAACAATGTTTCGATATCGGGTCTTATTCAATCCCTAAGCATCTTTGACTTGTATCAATTATTAACCACTTAGATAAGTCATATCGTCCCTAAGATGTCAAACTATCCAATATGCAAAATTCGTTTTTTAAATTCGTTTCCTTGGTACCCTAATTTCTAGGATATGCCTCGTTTTAAAATGCTGAAATTTTCACAGACGATAGACAACTCTATAAGAAATATTTTAACTTGGCACTTTTAGGAATACGTCGACTTTAAATTCACAACTGACTCTTCGCGCTCTTCTGAAAATTACAAATTTGCATATTGGATAGTTTGACATGCTAGGCACGATATGCTTAACAGCAGGTGGATATTTACGACGTAAACGCTATAAAAATGATAAGCCATATGTGTCGCAGAACACCACAGGGATGTATATTATCTCCTCTATTATGGATTACCATCATACACAGCCTCCTAAGGATTCTATCCGAAGAAGGATTCAGGACCGTGTGCTATGCACACGAAGTGGCGAAATTAATAAAAGAAAACACCCTAGAATATTATGTGAAAGAAATATAGGTACTCACAATTTATCTTACAACTGGGCAAGTGAGCGAGGTTTCGGAAAAGCAGATTTTTTTTTGTTCACGATAAAGCGGGAAGTTCCAGCTTTTGAATCTCCCGTATTTCAAAATAAAACAATACAACTTACCAAAAATGGTCAAATATCAAGGAGTGGTACTTGATTGTAGATAATCTTGGGAATATCATACCATAAAATAATTAAATCTGGCAAAAGTTTGGACCTTTTGTAGAAGAGCAATTGGGTACAAATGGGGAATAAGTCCAAAGATGACACACTAGCTATACACGTGTGCGGTACGACCAATTATAATATACGCATCCTAACATAACAGGTGGTTTGTTGTTGTGTAAAATTTCAACTTTTTCTTGGATTTGACACAAGAGAAATTAACAGGTGATCACCATATGCTGAATCGAGGTCATCTGGTGGACATTTCTAAAAAATAGGTTAATGTAAAACCCTTCAAAAAATACAGATACGGTGCTGTATTAGCATCTATAGCACTATAATAACCACATCAACTTAGGCGATTTAAGGTGCCAGTTGCGTATACTACTCCAGCCGACTCGTTAAGTTGTGCCAGGGCTATACAAGATTGCCTAGGTAGTTGCCGCTCACTGTCCGAAATCGCTGGGGGTGGCCATTAAGGACTTTGTTGTGCTTACAGCTATTGATGGTTTCAGTAACCGTTTGTTGGTGTAGTGCTTTTTTGGAGCTCTTAATGGACATTCTGTTAACGTGGAATGTCGTTTCTAATGTCTACACGATAGTGCCTGAAGTCCTTTGGGATATGTCTCGGTAGAGGATCCCGCATCAGAAATTGATGATTAGGGTAATTTTTACACATTCTGTAGCCTGCTGTTGTGGATATCTTTAATGCATTAAGTGCGATAAGGCTTGTATGTTGCTTGGTCAGAGAGAGAGTTTTGCGTCTCACTCGCACTTGTTAATGGTTACCTCAAGTAACTGTATCGCTTACAGTTACCTTTTATTTGAAATTTTCCGTTGTCATGTGAAAACTTATTTAATTGCATTTATAATGGTGGAGACCATAAAAAAACTCTGGGAGTGGATCTTGGAAACTCCTATTTCTTATGCGAAGGTATAGGTCGTTTACAGCTCCTAGTGAGAATTTAAATTTTTAATCAGAATACAAAAAAAAACTACGTATGTATGTACATATTTTCTTAGTATTTAATTAATGTGTTTTCATTTATTTTTAGGCTGTATGGACCCAGACATTTTTCATCTAATTACCGACTCACTTTCAGCGGGAAATTCAGCCCCAAAAATAAGTAGTTTAATAGTACATTACTTATCTAAACACTTTGCATCAGATTACGAATGGAATGACATAGAAACCTTAATGAAAATGTTTGTTACATTTTGCGAAAATATTGCCATAAATGGAGATCAATTTGTTCAGCTTTCCAAAGATGATGACTGGTTTCTGGAAAATTCATTTAGAATAATGTACAACGAACAAATGAATTCTGGCAATTTTGAAATTATGCTTGAGAATATTGTATTAAAATCACCTAATAGTATAAAAAGCGGCATAATTTTAGATAACATATTAAGTTATATTAACAAATATTTAAATTGTACGAGTAATATTCAACTAGATGAACTTTCGCCTAGAATAAGAAATATAAGTATTAATAGAAAAAAGTTATACGCGATAATTGAACGCGTTTTTGCGCTTCCCTCTTCAGCTATTGAAAAATCCATAGAGGCTTTAATTAGGTCTATTGATTTTGAAATTTTAGGATATGTTTTCTGTGAAACCTCCACTAGTATTTATTTCGATAAGTGTGTTATTATGAGTGATATTATATGTAATAAAATTGAAACCTCATCCGAATATATTGAGAATTTCTTTATGCCCTCAATTGTTTTGGCCTTAAAATCAAATAGTGGAAAATCACTTTTTAAAAAATGTCTAGAAAATAAGTATTTCTGTTGCAGTTTAAATTTATTTCTAAGAAATTATTTAACAAATTTTGCAAATAGTCTTAATAGCATGCGAGACAAAAGTGTTTATCTCTCCTACTGCATCTTACACATTTACTTCTTGCCGCCACATGTTTTCTGAAGATGTTGGTCATGTCTCCTGGTAAAAGTAGCCGCACGAAATTCATTTCGAAATACATTATAAATACCATCGATACCTGGGTCCAGTTCAATCGTATTGAGAGAATTAAGAACCTTTTTTCTTGACAAAAAATTACTTTCATTTACTCCACATGTGAAAAATTCAATGTGTTATAATTAAAACTTTTTTATTTTTTTCACAAAAGAAAAAATTTGAATAAAAAAACTCAATTTGTGGATTTTTGGGGACGAGAAATCAAAAATTGGGGATAAGTTGTAGAAAAAAACTGCCAACACTGGCCCCTGCTGTCCTCCAGTTTACACTTCCCGTTCTCATGAAATCGTCTGCTCAGCCATCTAAGCCTATGACGTTGCAGCTTCGGGTAGTGACAGATAATATGTTCAACGGTTTCTAGATCCTCTCCATCCAAGCATATCCTATAGAACTCTGGAGTGAAAGTTTCTCAAATGCTGGTTCTTGCTCTGACCGAGCAGTGACCAGTCAACACGCCTACCACAATTCGCATCGCCTTCCTATCCATGTCTAGTAGCAGTTTGGATCTTCCTCAGTCAGATTTTTGCCACATAGCCCTCGTGACTCTACAATCCTTCCTACTTCGCCATGAATGGTTGGTCCTGCTCTCTACCCAATTACAGAGTTTCCTGTCATAAATTCCCTCATCTAACGCCGACAATATTCTTGCCAGCTCATCTGCAATTTCATTTCCCTCAACACTGCTGTGGCCAGGAACCCAACATAGTCTGACACTATATTTGTCCATAAGCTAGTTGAGGGCTCTCCTACAGTCACTAACAAGTTTCGATTTGACATTGTGTCCCTTCAAAGCTTTTTCCACTGCCTGGCTGACGACGTAGAAGGTTACCTTCTCATCTTCAGCTACATTCCTGGCCACCAGTTCCGTGGCCCTTGAGGAAAACGCTGAACATATGCCAGCCAGAACTTTTAAAACATCGAGTTTTATTTAAAAAAAATAAAATTCATTCTGTCTGATTATAAAAAAGTTTATAAAAATGTTAAAAAAGATAAGTAAAATAGTGAATAAAAGAAATTCTCAAAGTTTAATTTAATATGTATATTTCTTTTAAAAATTTTAAATATTTTGGCGATGAAAAGGTGAAAAGAGGGCTAGAAACCGCTTAAGTTATTTGGTAATTTTGTTTATTTGTATTTTTGTTATAAATATGTTATTTACTTGTGTATTTTAAAGTTGTTTTTACAATAAAAAAACAATTAAAATAATATAAAAAGTATATTTGTTGTCAATTATGATCAGTTAAATTTGACTAATTAATATTTATGTTATCATTGATTAGTAAAAAGCAGTAGAGTTAGCAGTTCGAATATATGTTATATAGTCGACGAAATTCATTATTTAAAGAGACAACTCTATAAGAAATATTTTAACTTGGCACTTTTAGGAATACGTCGACTTTAAATTCACAACTGACTCTTCGCGCTCTTCTGAAAATTACAAATTTGCATATTGGATAGTTTGACATGCTAGGCACGATATGCTTAACAGCAGGTGGATATTTACGACGTAAACGCTATAAAAATGATAAGCCATATGTGTCGCAGAACACCACAGGGATGTATATTATCTCCTCTATTATGGATTACCATCATACACAGCCTCCTAAGGATTCTATCCGAAGAAGGATTCAGGACCGTGTGCTATGCACACGAAGTGGCGAAATTAATAAAAGAAAACACCCTAGAATATTATGTGAAAGAAATATAGGTACTCACAATTTATCTTACAACTGGGCAAGTGAGCGAGGTTTCGGAAAAGCAGATTTTTTTTTGTTCACGATAAAGCGGGAAGTTCCAGCTTTTGAATCTCCCGTATTTCAAAATAAAACAATACAACTTACCAAAAATGGTCAAATATCAAGGAGTGGTACTTGATTGTAGATAATCTTGGGAATATCATACCATAAAATAATTAAATCTGGCAAAAGTTTGGACCTTTTGTAGAAGAGCAATTGGGTACAAATGGGGAATAAGTCCAAAGATGACACACTAGCTATACACGTGTGCGGTACGACCAATTATAATATACGCATCCTAACATAACAGGTGGTTTGTTGTTGTGTAAAATTTCAACTTTTTCTTGGATTTGACACAAGAGAAATTAACAGGTGATCACCATATGCTGAATCGAGGTCATCTGGTGGACATTTCTAAAAAATAGGTTAATGTAAAACCCTTCAAAAAATACAGATACGGTGCTGTATTAGCATCTATAGCACTATAATAACCACATCAACTTAGGCGATTTAAGGTGCCAGTTGCGTATACTACTCCAGCCGACTCGTTAAGTTGTGCCAGGGCTATACAAGATTGCCTAGGTAGTTGCCGCTCACTGTCCGAAATCGCTGGGGGTGGCCATTAAGGACTTTGTTGTGCTTACAGCTATTGATGGTTTCAGTAACCGTTTGTTGGTGTAGTGCTTTTTTGGAGCTCTTAATGGACATTCTGTTAACGTGGAATGTCGTTTCTAATGTCTACACGATAGTGCCTGAAGTCCTTTGGGATATGTCTCGGTAGAGGATCCCGCATCAGAAATTGATGATTAGGGTAATTTTTACACATTCTGTAGCCTGCTGTTGTGGATATCTTTAATGCATTAAGTGCGATAAGGCTTGTATGTTGCTTGGTCAGAGAGAGAGTTTTGCGTCTCACTCGCACTTGTTAATGGTTACCTCAAGTAACTGTATCGCTTACAGTTACCTTTTATTTGAAATTTTCCGTTGTCATGTGAAAACTTATTTAATTGCATTTATAATGGTGGAGACCATAAAAAAACTCTGGGAGTGGATCTTGGAAACTCCTATTTCTTATGCGAAGGTATAGGTCGTTTACAGCTCCTAGTGAGAATTTAAATTTTTAATCAGAATACAAAAAAAAACTACGTATGTATGTACATATTTTCTTAGTATTTAATTAATGTGTTTTCATTTATTTTTAGGCTGTATGGACCCAGACATTTTTCATCTAATTACCGACTCACTTTCAGCGGGAAATTCAGCCCCAAAAATAAGTAGTTTAATAGTACATTACTTATCTAAACACTTTGCATCAGATTACGAATGGAATGACATAGAAACCTTAATGAAAATGTTTGTTACATTTTGCGAAAATATTGCCATAAATGGAGATCAATTTGTTCAGCTTTCCAAAGATGATGACTGGTTTCTGGAAAATTCATTTAGAATAATGTACAACGAACAAATGAATTCTGGCAATTTTGAAATTATGCTTGAGAATATTGTATTAAAATCACCTAATAGTATAAAAAGCGGCATAATTTTAGATAACATATTAAGTTATATTAACAAATATTTAAATTGTACGAGTAATATTCAACTAGATGAACTTTCGCCTAGAATAAGAAATATAAGTATTAATAGAAAAAAGTTATACGCGATAATTGAACGCGTTTTTGCGCTTCCCTCTTCAGCTATTGAAAAATCCATAGAGGCTTTAATTAGGTCTATTGATTTTGAAATTTTAGGATATGTTTTCTGTGAAACCTCCACTAGTATTTATTTCGATAAGTGTGTTATTATGAGTGATATTATATGTAATAAAATTGAAACCTCATCCGAATATATTGAGAATTTCTTTATGCCCTCAATTGTTTTGGCCTTAAAATCAAATAGTGGAAAATCACTTTTTAAAAAATGTCTAGAAAATAAGTATTTCTGTTGCAGTTTAAATTTATTTCTAAGAAATTATTTAACAAATTTTGCAAATAGTCTTAATAGCATGCGAGACAAAAGTGTTTATCTCTCCTACTGCCAGATGTCTTATATCATGTACCTCAACTGCAATGAAATAAATAATCGCTATTTAGATATATTTACTGAATTGAATGAGAACAAATTTATGCGGGATTATTTAACCCATATCAATATGATATATAGCTGAATTATTTGGTTAACTATTGTATAATATAACAAAAATTAAAAATTTTAAAAATCTCCGATATATCTAGAAAAGATGTGACATCTTTTAAATGGCTGGACCGATTTTCTTCAAACATGGTTAAGAACCATCTCGATCAAGTCACCTTTCAAATAGAGAAAACTAAATCAAAATCGGTTCGTTTGGGCTGTACGTGGACACGGACAGACACACACAGACACACACTACAAACTTATAACACTCATTTTTTTTGGTCGGGGGTTAAAAATGATTAGTTTTAATTTAACGGAAGCAAATTATATAGATTTATTTTTGTATTATTAATCATTTAACATAGAGTTCGCGATTATGATTAAATTAACTAGTACAAGTGTCTGTACAAGTCCAGGTACAGACCATCAAACGGCTGGATGATAATCGGATCAGCCATTTAAAAGATACTGCATCTTTTTGTGGGTTTTTGAAAATTTAAAGTGAAATTTAATGGCTGCTGGTTAATCATTTTTTATATGCATTTCATTCTTACTTTAGTAAATCGTTAGTAGACTTCAACCATACGTTTTGAACAATGAAATGCATATAGACAATGCTTAACTACCAGCAAATAACCCTACAAGAAATGTATGACTGAAACTAACACAAACTAAATTTTTTCACTAACACCTTTGCACCAATTTTACATTTAATTCAATAGTGACAGTCAATTGACTAGTCATTTGATCGGTAGTAATGAGGGATACATTTATAGATTATAGTTGATCTACTCTAGCATATGTGCTAGAGTGGAGCATCTAATGAACATATGCCAGCCAGAACTTTTAAAACATCGAGTTTTATTTAAAAAAAATAAAATTCATTCTGTCTGATTATAAAAAAGTTTATAAAAATGTTAAAAAAGATAAGTAAAATAGTGAATAAAAGAAATTCTCAAAGTTTAATTTAATATGTATATTTCTTTTAAAAATTTTAAATATTTTGGCGATGAAAAGGTGAAAAGAGGGCTAGAAACCGCTTAAGTTATTTGGTAATTTTGTTTATTTGTATTTTTGTTATAAATATGTTATTTACTTGTGTATTTTAAAGTTGTTTTTACAATAAAAAAACAATTAAAATAATATAAAAAGTATATTTGTTGTCAATTATGATCAGTTAAATTTGACTAATTAATATTTATGTTATCATTGATTAGTAAAAAGCAGTAGAGTTAGCAGTTCGAATATATGTTATATAGTCGACGAAATTCATTATTTAAAGAGAGAGAGAGATACAACATCGCACGTACACAAAAGTTTCCATCACATTTTTCATTTTTCACTTAATAATGTGATAGGAACTTTGTTCTACTCAATGATGAATATATCCTGCATGACTACCGATCAAATAACCGGTCAATTGACTGATACTATTCATGTAGGGAAATTTCACTTTTACATAATAGGATTATGTCAATATGTTAAATAATAAATTTTTTGAATTTTTACAGCCTTATTTATAACACTTATTAAGGCCTTATAAAGGGGTTTTAAAAGCAATTTTCATACAAAATGTTTCTTAAAAAGCCTTAATAATTTCTATATATAAGGCTGTTAATTTTTGTTATTTGGTTATCAATTATATCATTCTGTTTACTAGTTTAAGCGACCGTAGTTATAAAACTAATTGGGAGCAAATTACGGCAAGCGATATCAAGCGCAATTTACAAATATATCCATTTTAATTCTTTAAAAACTTCGCTCGATTTCGAATGCGGCAGTTTGTTCCCTCTTTAAGAAAAAATAACATAAGAAAAAGAAAATAATAAAGAATAAAATATATACACATGTATATATGTATGTATAAATATAATTTATTTTTCCGTAATTTTACTTACCAATTTTCTGTAATATTACTTACAAAGTAGTTCATTTGTATATCGTTAGATAAAATGCAAACAGGCGTAACTAACAAAAAACAATTAAGAGTGCTATATTCGGCTGTGCCGAATCTTATATACCCTTTACCAACGTACGTACATATATATAGTATACAGACACGTACATACATATTTGTTTTGTGAAAAAATTTATAATTTTTTTAAAGTTTCCATCTTTGGAGCTATAATTTTCATTTTTCAAATTTCATACACCAAACTTTTTCAGAAGCATAAAATATATTCAATTTATAAAGAAAAAGAAAAAAATTTTTAGACCTATTTAATTTTACATAACACAAAAAGTGTAAGTTTTCCAACCCTGGAGTCATAATTTTGGATTTTTCTGATTATTGATTCCAATCTAGTTCTTTAAAAAATACATAAAATATGTTAAGTAAAAAAAGCAAGCTTTTTTGAAGTTTTTTTCAGTTAAAACGATTTTTTCAGTTTTGTCGCTTTTTTCTCGTTTTGGCGATTTTGTCTGTTTTTGGAGGTTTTTTTCATTTTGGCGATTTTTTTCTGTTGTTGGGCTTTTCTTCATTTTGGAGATTTTTCTCATTTTGACGATTTTTTTCTGTTTTTTGGGTTTTTTTCGCGATTTTTTTTGGCGATTTTTTTGTTTTTTTTTCGTTTTGGTGATTTTTTTCATTTTGGCGATTTTTTTTCATTTTGGCAATTTTTTTCTTTTTTTTATGTTATATTTCGTTTTGGTGATTTTTTTCATTTTAGCGATTTTTTTTTCATTTTGGCGATTTTTTTTCATTTTGGCGATTTTTTTCTGTTTTTTAGTTTTTTTTTCCTTTTGGCGATTTTTTTCTTTTTTTGGCGATTTTTTTCATTTTGGCGATTTTTTTTCTGTTTTTTAGGTTTTTTTTCGTTTTAGCGATATTTTTCATTTTGGCGATTTTTTTTTCATTTTAGCAATTTTTTAGTTTTTTTGCGATTTATTTTAGTCTTAGAAATTTTCTTTTAATTTAGTGCTTTTTTCATTTTGGCGATTTTTTTTTCTGTTTTTTGGGGTTTTTTTTCGTTTTGGTGCTTTTTTCATTTGGCGATTTTTTTCTGTTTTTAGGTTTTTTTTTCGTTTTGGTGATTTTTTTCATTTTGGCGATTTTTTTTCATTTTGGCGATTTTTGTTTTCATTTTAGCAATTTTTCCGTTTTTTTGCGATTTATTTTAGTCTTAGAAATTTTTTTTTAATTTGGTGCTTTTTTTCGTTTTGGCGATTTTTTTTCTGTTATTTAGGTTTTTTCTTTTTTTGGCGATTTTTTTCATTTTGGCGATTTTTTTTTCATTTTGGCGATTTTCTTTCATTTTGGCGATTTTTGTTTTCATTTTAGCAATTTTTCCGTTTTTTTGCGATTTATTTTAGTCTTAGAAATTTTTTTTTAATTTGGTGCTTTTTTTCGTTTTGGCGATTTTTTTCTGTTATTTAGGTTTTTTCTTTTTTTTTGCGATTTTTTTCATTTTGGCGATTTTTTTCTGTTTTTTAGGGTTTTTTTTCGTTTTGGCGATTTTTTTTTCATTTTGACGATTTTTTTCTGTTTTTTTAGGGTTTTTTTCGTTTTGGTGATTTTTTTCATTTTGGCGATTTTTTTTCATTTTGGCGATTTTTTTCTGTTTTTTAGGTTTTTTCTTGTTTTGGCGATTTTTTTTCATTTTGGCGATTTTTTTCTGTTTTTTAGGTTTTTTTCGTTTTGGCGATTTTTTTTTCATTTTAGCAATTTTTCCGATTTTTTGCGATTTATTTTAGTTTTATAAATTTTTTTTTAATTTGGTGCTTTTTTTCGTTTTGGCGATTTTTTTTCTGTTTTTGGCTTTTTTTCATTTTGGCGATTTTTTTCTGTTTTTTGGGGTTTTTTCGTTTTGGCGATTTTTTTCATTTTGGCGATTTTTTTTTCATTTTGGCGATTTTTTTCTGTTTTTTAGAGTTTTTTTCGTTTTGGTGATTTTTTCGTTTTGGCGATTTTTGCTTGTTTTTGGCGATTTTTTTCGGTTTGGCGATTTTATATTTTTGTATTTTTTCATTTTTACCGTTTTTGAAAATTTCAAGAGTTTTGCTCTTACAGTTTCCAAGATACAGCAAATTGTGAAATTACATAGTCAAAATTGCATTAACTGAGGGAACACCCTTTAATTAAAATTTTTTTAAATTTTTGTGTTAATTTTTGTAGTCTGTATAAAAATACACTAACCTTACAAATTTCAAGTGTATATACAATTGTATATATACTACATGGGATTTTAAAATTTTTCGTTGCTCGTTTTGGAACACCCTTTAATTTCCAATTATCATGTATTTGCTGTTGTAGCGGCCAAAGGTCTACATACTGTGTCCAAATTTCAGGTCTGTAGCTCTTACGGTTCTCGAGAAAATACTAATATAGTTTTAGACATAGTTAATTTTACATAACACAAAAAGTTAAAGTTTTCCAACCCTGGAAACGTCGTTTTAATTTTTATACCCTTTACCAACAAAAATGGTAAAAGGGTATATATAGGTTTGTCATTCCGTTTGTAATTTCTATAATATCAATAAGCGATCCATATAATATATATATTCTGGATCCTTATGCATAGGGAAGACGAATAAGCGATGTCCGTCTGTCCGTCTGTCCGTCTGTCCGTCTGTCCGTCTGTCTGTACGTGAAATCGGTTTTCCGAAGCTCCCAGAAAAGCTAGAGACTTCGTTCTTGGACTGGTGTGTCAGAAATTTTCCAAAATAGATTGGTATTGAAATTCAGCAAAATCGGGCAGACGATTGCAGAGCTGGAAAACTTAAACTTCATTTTGCCATATAAAAGTAACTCCCGAAAGCAAATTTTTATTTATTTTTAATAAATAAACTTATTTTACACTTCCGTATGACTAAAATTGGAATTATAAATTAAAAAAATATAATAAAATTAAAAAGACGTTTCCAGGGTTGGAAAACTTTAACTTTTTGTGTTATGTTAAATTAATTATGTCTAAAACTATATTAGTATTTTCTCGAGAACCGTAAGAGCTACAGACCTGAAATTTGGACACAGTGTGTAGACCTTTGGCCGCTACAACAACAAATACATGAGAATTGGAAATTAAAGGGTGTTCCAAAACGAGCAACGAAAATTTTAAAATCCCATGTAATATACATACAATTGAATGTATGTATGTATATACACTTGAAATTTGTAAGGTTAGTGTATTTGTATACAGGCTACAAAAATTAACACTAAAATTTCAAAAAATTTAAAATAAAGGGTGTTCCATCAGTTAATGCAATTTTGACTATGCAATTTTGACAACTTGCTGTATCTTGGAAACCGTAAGAGCAAAACTCTTGAAATTTTCAAAAACGGTAAAACTAAAAAATGAAAAAATTATAAAATCGCCAAACCTAAAAAATCGCCAAAAACAAAAAAAAAATCGCCAAAACGAAAAAAAGCACCAAATTACAAAAAAAATTTCTAAGACTAAAATAAATCGCGAATAACCGGAAAATTGCTAAATGAAAAAAAATCGCCAAAATGAAAGAAAATCACCAAAATGGAAAAAAATCCCCAAAATTAAAAAAATCGTCAAATTGAAAAAAAAATCCCCAAAACGAAAAAAACTACAAAAAAACAGAAAAAAATCGCCAAATGAAAAAAACCCCAAAAAAACAGAAAAAAAATCGCCAAAATGAAAAAAAATCGCCAAAATGAAAAAAATCGCCAAAAACAAAAAAAAAACCGCCAAAAAAAGCACCAAATTACAAAAAAAACGTCTAAGACTAAAATAAATCGCGAATAACCGGAAAAATTGCTAGATGAAAAAAAAATCGCCAAAATGAAGATAATCACCAAAATGAAAAAAATCCCCAAAAAAAATCGCAAAAAGGAAAAAAAATCGCCAAAACGAAAAAAAAACAGAAAAAAATCGCCAAAATGAAAAAAATCCAAAAACAGGAAAAAATCACCAAAATGAAAAAAATTGCCAAAATGAAAAAATTTCCAAAATAGGAAAAAATCACAAAAATAAAAAAAATCTCCAAAATGAAAAAAAATCTCCAAAATGAAAAAAAGACCCAAAAATAGAAAAAAATCGCCAAAATGAAAAAAAACCCCAAAACAGCAAAAAATCACCAAAATGAAAAAAATCGCCAAAATGAAAAAAATTTCCAAAAAAAAGCCCTAAAAACAGAAAAAAAATCGACAAAATGAAAAAAACACCAAAATAAAAAAAAACGCCAAAATGAAAAACCCCCAAAATAGGAAACAAATCGCAAAAAGGAAAAAAAAATCGCCAAAATTAAAAAAAATCTCCAAAATGAAAAAAACCCCAAAAAAACAGAAAAAAATCGCTAAAATGAAAAAAAATCGCCAAAATGAAAAAAATCGCCAAAATGAAAAAAAATCGCCAAAATGAAAAAAATCGCCAAAACGAAAAAAACCCAAAAAAAACAGAAAAAAACCCCAGAAAGGAAAAAATCGCCAAAATTAAAAAAACCCTAAATCAAAAAAAAAAAATCACCGAAATGAAAAAAATCGCCAAAATGAAAAAATCTCCAAAATGGAAAAAAGCCCCAAAAACAAGATAAAAAAATCGCCAAAATAAAAAAAAACTTCCAAAATTAGAAAAAATCGTTTAAACTGAAAAAACTTCAAAAAGCATAAAAGACACATTAAAAAATTCTCAAAACCGAATGTACGGAACCCTCCGTGCGCGAGTCAAAGTCGCACTTTACTGAATTTTTTAATATTAAAGGAATTAAATGAAACTAAGTTTTTTCTTATTTCGTTTTTGCTCTGTTCACTCAACTTATTTTATGCATTTTTAAAGAACTAGATTGGTATCAATAATTAGAAAAATCCAAAATTATGATTCCAGGGTTGGAAAACTTACACTTTTTGTGTTATGTAAAATTAACTAGTTCTAAAAATTTTTTTCTTTTCCCTTATAAGTTGAATATATTTTATGTTTCTGAAAGAAAAGTTTGGCGCATAAATATTAAAGTATAAAATTAATTTTTTTTTATTTCTTTGTTCACTTAACACACTTTATAAATTTTTTAAATCAGAAAAATCTAAAAGGTTGATTCCTGGATTGCTAAATTTATTGTTTTTTTACAAAAGTGACTAGGTCAAGTTAGTTTTTTCTTTTTGTCTATTCCTGTAGGAATAAAACGGTTACATAATACCACGATCTATACTATTTGCAATGGGAACTTTAAATCAAGACACTAAGCAGTTTTGAAACATCAATGATTATTAAACACGGGAAAATATAAAACAAGATAGTTTACTTGGCATGGACATGCAATACGAAGACTATTTTAGAGTTATGAAATAGCAGCACGGTTTTTTAACATCTCGAGAGCGAGTAAACAAGCCCCAATATTTTGGTAATGTATTGACGTGACGTCGATTTTGACTGAAATAAGAGTGAATGTAAATTATATCTTAACCACAGAGTTTAGAGTAAAATATTCAACAATTGCTATTATCGAAAATAAAATAATTGAATCAAATTCTTTAATCGAAAAATACTGAAAGGTCACTTACTATTAATTGCTTCAGAGAAAAAAATTATAAATTTTTTCACAAAACAAATATGTATGTATGTACATATGTGTCTGTACACTATATACATATACATATGTACGTACGTTGGTAAAGGGTATATAAGATTCGGCACAGCAGAATATAGCACTCTTACTTGTTTTGTATTTTTTTAATTTAAAATTCCAATTTTAGTCGTACTGAAGTGTAAAATATGTACATTTATTAAAAAAAATAAAAATTTGTTTTCGGGAGTTACTTTTATATGGCAAAATAAAGTTTAAGTTTTCCAGCTCTGCAATCGTCTGCCCGATTTTGCTGAATTTCAATACCAATCTATTTTGGAAAATTTCTGACACACCAGTCCAAAAACGAAGTCTCTAGCTCTTCTGGGAGCTTCGGAAAACCGATTTCACGTACAGACAGACGGACAGACGGACATCGCTTATTCGTCTTCCCTATGCATAAGGATCCAGAATATATATATTATATGGATCGCTTATTGATATTATAGAAATTACAAACGGAATGACAAACCTATATATACCCTTTTACCATTTTTGTTGGTAAAGGGTATAAAAAATTCAAAATCGAGTTATTGACTAATTATTATGAATACAATTAAACTAAACTAGATATACCAAACGGACGACACAATCGTCCGTATTCTAAACAGAAACAAAATCTCTTTATTAAACCTAATTCAATTTATTGAACTCTCTTCCTATAAGTTTTATGGCTTTCATACAATAACAAAAATACTACACAAATATACACGCACACACACACACACAGTGTAAGCTAACAAATGCGTGTGTACTATGTTTGCATGTAGTAGTAGCAACTTTAAACGCTTATAGCTCCTAAAATACTAAACCGATTTCAATAAAATATAGATTCTGCACATCTGTGCAAAAATTCCTTTAAAATAATATAAATCTTTCCAAAATCGGTGCAGTAGTTCCGGCGTAAAAGGGATTACAAGAAACGTGTTCGCCTATTAATTATATAGATGTTGTATCCAGACATTTTTACACTTCAGCGATCAAAAATTGCACTTTTATTAACAAAAATTCTTTAAAATTATATTTTTTTTAGTTACGAATTTTCGCATTTTAGCTAATATGGAGGAAACGGAGGTTTTCATCAGACTTGGGCAGTAATGGTTACATTTTGTAGTTGATTACACTTCGATAACAAAATTTATGTAATTGTAATTAAAAGTTTTCAATTACAATTACATTTTGCTGTAACTGAAAATTAAAGAAAGTGATGACCAGGGAAACCACAAATATGCTCTAAAAAAAGTGTTTTATGCGCATTCAATATGCACTAAAAACTTGTAAATATGCGCTTAAAAGTAAAAAATATGCTCTTAAAAATAGAATAAATTGGTTTATTTGTAAATGAAAATATATTTTTTAATCAAAAATTCAACAACATTTGCATATAAAATAAGAAAAAAATAAATAACCAAAAAACGGAAACATAATTAACAAAGAATAACTGGGTTTGAAGTGCAGGTTAAAACAAAATTACTATAAAAATTTTTACTAAACCAAATTAATTTTTATTGGATGCATAAGCATTTAACTTTAATTTCAAAAGATCACGATATCAGAATTAAGGCTTTGGAACTGTATTTTGGATAAATAAGACAAGATTTTAATTTATAATTTTTATTGCAATAAATAACAAAATATTGACCTAGAATTTCATATAAAAATCTTTTCTGTCCCGTCTTAATGAACTTTCATACATTTACAATGTTCCTTCAAGGTCTTTTCGGGGCAGAGTAAATCACACACAGCTAAATCACACATAGCTAAATTTGTATTGCAACTAACGTCCGTAAAACTGGGTTATATATAAAAAAAATTATACACTACATGGAACATTGGAACAGAGATTTAGATGGCGAAAATTAAAAATAATTTGTAAGCATATTAACCCAGATAACACAGGAAAAAAATTTTCTTTAAAACTTAAATTTTTATTTCGAAAATGAAATTTTAATGCGTTGCTAAAAAAAAATTTCATAAATGTTTTTTTCGGAATGGAGAGTTTTTTTAAAGGATGGTGGTGCCAAGCGGGTTGAAATAAAATAAATTCTATAAAGTATGAAAATATGCCCTAAAAGCGTAAATTATGCTCTAAAAATTCGAAAATATGCTAAAAATATGCGTGTAAAACTGATATATGCATAAACATGCTTTAAAGGGTAAAATATGCAAAAATATGCACTAACAAATCGATGCCAAAATTCATTAAAAGTTCTGAAACGGATAAATATATTGTCCCCGCATTAATACGTGATATAAGAAAAAACATGCAATTGCATATTTGCGATTTCCCTGGTGATGACATTTAAAGGTAATTGTGCTGGAAAAAAAAATCTCAGTTACAATTACAAACAATTGGAAAAATAATTCCTTAATAAAGTAATTATAGAAAATGTATGTAACAATTACCTTTATTTTGTTAATTACAAAACATGCATGTACCAAGTGTAAATCAGTAGATACGGATATGAATATTGAAGGTGCTTTTAATAGAAACTGGTGTCAGTGCAGCGGCCGCAATGTCAATCCTAAAACGGATATGTACGATACCATCGTTATCACCAAGAAATTTAAATGGTATCACCCTTGCACTGCCCGAATTTTCGGCCACCATCTTAGACAGTAAGCTCTTCTGGAAAGAGAACCTAGAAGCAAGGGTAAAGAAACCCGTAACGGCTCTTTACGTTTGAAAATATTCCATAGGCCATAATTGGGGTATAAACCCTAAAATGGTTGAATGTATACTAAAGGTAATGTTCAAACCTATACTTTTCTATGGTAATATGGTCTTATTGATAGAGTTGGGGTAGTTGGACCCAGCTCTATAAACCATACCATGTAATTTAAATGGGTTTGATCACAGGTTTGTGTCTAAAATGAACGGACCCAACTATACTGGTGAAAGGTTTTGGACTCAGAGATTAATTGTTCACATCTGGAAAGCATTTTCCACACTATAGCAATGCTGATAACAGGTGATATGAAATCAACACCAACCAAAGCATTATGCGTGATGCTAGACTGGATTCCAGCAGGTTTACTAGCTCAAATGCTAGTAACACGCTCTGCCATTAGACTAAATGTCACAAGTGTATGAAACCCGACGAATTGGGGACATGCTCACCTTTTGGAGAATATAAATATAATCCCTAACTAAATTAACTACGGCACTCCATTTTCTATATTCGAGAGGAAATTCTGCTACACTCTGGAAGAAAACCCTTCCATACCACCTGAAGCTATACTTATTTAAACAGTTGGTTCCAAGGGGGATGAGAGGGTCGGTGGAGGCGTCTATATTGAAGAATTCGGGATAAGAATACCCTTTCGACTACCGAACGATTGTAGCAAATTCAAACAGAAATATCTGCAATAAAAAAAGCCAGCTAACTGGTTATGGTCGTATCGCATATCTGATATGAATATACGGATTATAACTGAGAGCAAAGTTGCCATCAGATACCTAAGGAATGTATGTAATACGTCGTACCTCGCATATGAATGCCACAAATCCTTCGAAAGGATGGCGGATCATCCTAATATAATCCCGCACTGGGTGCGAGAACATGGGACCAATGTTGGGAATTTAACAGCAGAAGAACTATGCTTCGGGAAGAATACATTGATAACTTCTGCGGAACTCCTATAAATTCCAAAATAGGCACCCTATATATTCCAAAATAGGCCAACTTGTTCCCCAGCAAGAACATTATGGCCATTTTTAAACAAAAGAAGGATATTAATACTACTTAGCTTCCCGTGAACAAACAGAAGGAAAATTGTAGCTGTTATTAAGAGCCACTGTCCTTTCGGCGACCATGATAAAAGGATGGGAATCCTATATAATGACTATTGTTCAGCATGTCTAGGTTAAGAAGAAGCGTAGTCGATATCTCACCTCCTATACATCTGCCCTGCACTAAAAACCCAACGGGCGGTTGACCTTAAATACCTGCTTCCCTTTATTAGGAGCAGTGGGTGACTCTATTGCTAACTCCAGCTTCAAGCTTTTTTTTAGCACGCTTTTAAACCTTAATCTATTTTTTGTAGCACGTCGCCTTCTCTCTCTCTCTCTCTCTCTCGATAACTCTATTTCTCCCTTCCTATTTCTAACGTTCTCTCCCTCACAGGTAACACAAAGGCACCTAATTAAATGGACCCAATTGTCCGAACCTTTTCTCTTCCGTCGGAAACCTGTTAACCTAATCTAACCAACAAAAATATTAAATTATAGTTAACATAAACTTCAAAAATTATAACAATAATCCTATTTGCATAATTAAATAATGTGTTACATATCTTTAAGTAAAACGCAAAAAATATATACCAATTTTTTCAAAATAATAACTCTCAATGCACCCATTTCAAACTAGCTCACGACCTTACAACCCTAGTCAGTAGAGTTGTGGAAAATGATTCATTTTACTGAATCGTTCAGATTGATCCGAACGATGAAATGAACTAATTCGTTCGTTGTTCTTTATTTACTCTGCAGTGATTGAACAAAATATCAGACTTGTTTTCTTTTTGTTATTATGAACGATTCTGATTTTTCAGTTTTTAATCATCATAAGTAATTCTGTTGACTCATATGTGTCAGACTTCATATTTAATTAATGTTTAAACATTGGTGTTAATTTTAATATCGATTCTGACGTTTACCAAGAATATAAAAAGAACGATGAACTATAAAAAATATTGCAATAAAAAGGTTCAGAAACGTTCAATTTACTGAGTCGTTCAACTGGACTAGTTCGTTCATGAACTACACAATGCTAGTAGTCATAAACTCTTCAAAATCTTGAATGCACACTGAAGTTCTTTTCTAATAATTCGAACCTTTGATACATGAAGCAGAGAATAATTTCTTTTTGTTTTGTTGAGACACCTCCAAAACACGTTTTCTTTTGTATATATTTTGTATATTTTATATATTTTTTTTTGTCATTCTCTGCTTCAAACCCCTTTTTGTAGTAGGTTCAGACCTTAACTTTCAAAACGGTAGAATTATATTTTTCTTAGCTCCTTCTGCCAGAATTTGTCGTTAGGACCTTCTTATTTGTTTTGTGTTGTGTTGTAATTTTATTTCAAAACTCATGTTGTAACAATTTATTACCCTCATACCTAAATAAGAGCGGAAAGCGTCGCGTTAGCAGCAGGGTACGCATTTTCAGTACATTTAAATGTGAAAATATTACTTTATTGTACTGAAAATACGTACCCTGCTGCTAACGCGACGCTTGCCGCTCTTAAGCCGAAGGTCCATACCATCCGTTCTTTGCATGTGCGTGATATGCGTTTCTGTACATTCTCTCCGATTCTAAATTCAAGTTACATGCAATACGTCTTATGCGCAATTATTTTTGTTGTTTTAATGCAAAAAGAGAAAAAATTTAAATTCACCACACGAACATTTGGCTACAAAAGAGAGCACGATGCATGCGACGGATACAAAAGTAGAAAGTAAACCTACTTTATCCTTCCTATGCGTCTATACGTTCTTTGCGTTTTGTTCTGTAACTTGCCACATACAATTCCATTGATTCTACTTTTTGACACATGCATAAAACGCAACTACGCATTAAACGGATGGTGTGGACCTTCGGCTTTATTTAGGTATGAGGGTAACACAAGTATCAGTATTAGAGTTCGACCGATTAATCGGCTTCGGCCTTCGGCCAAAAATTGGTAATCGGCCAACATTCGGCCTACGGCAAAAATCGGCCGATTAGCCGAAGCCGAATATTTTTCATTCCAAGCTTGAAAAATAACATTATGTTTGGTCGTTGCTCGCCGACAGTTTCTATTGTGTTTAACGTTTTGAAAGGGTTGCTTTGAAATACAACCCTGTTGCTTTCTATTTTCTTTTACTTGGACGTTCTTGTGAGTGATCATATGAAAAAGCAATCTAGAAATTGCAATAGATGTTACAGCTATTTCAGTGATCTCAAAAAAGGAAACTTTTTTCTTAATTCATATAAAACAAGTATCATTTTTAAAATTTAAAACATTCGGCTTCGGCTTCGGTTTTGGCCGAAGTTTAGGATTATAGCCGAAGTTCGGCTTCGGCTTCGGCCAAAAAAAACGCCTTCGGTCGATCTCTAATCAGTATTGCTCAGTATTTATTTCAAACAAGTCTAAACACTTGTTTATTCTTTTGTTTCCGTAATACATTAAATTAACCACCCGCGATAACTTTGATGTACAAATCCATAAATAGTAGAGAACAAAGCCAAGCATGTAAACACATATGAGTACGCAGTACGTATATCGTTACTTCAATATAGAAAGGCTCTAACTTATTATTTTTTTGCAATCGAGATTTTTGCATTTTTCTTCTATCCAAATATACAAAAAACTCGATTTCAAAAATATAATGAGTTAGGGCCTTTCTATATTAAGGTAGCGATATGTACTCAATTACTGGAATGTGTAAACCCAGTGACCATTTCTTTTTGACGTAAAAATTATTGGGAAATTATTTTTATTTAAACAAAATTTACTCTAGAACTGATTCAAGCGGAATTCATAACATGATATTCGAGCAAAATGCTCATGTTTTTTTAGAAGATGGAAATATTCTCGCTAATAAATATACATAATTTATATGCATTGTTGCATTTCGAATCAAAATGAGTTCACCTTTTTGAATTCGTTTCGTTCGTATTGTTCATATTCTCATAGAAATAGTTTTTATTCTATTTTTCTCAGGGTTAAGGTCTAATTTTACGAATACACTATACTTTTTGAAGTCTTACCGGCCTGTCCCACGATGTCTTCAGAAATCGTTCGACCCAATACTTATATTGAAAATAGCAACAAATTTTCTAATGTTATTGTTGTTTGCAATACAACTTGTCGATCGAACGATTTCTGGTGACATCGTGGAACAGGCCGTTAGCTGACATATGGCCGTACAAATGTTTTAGTTTACTATCAAACAAACCTAAACAAATATAACAAAAATTTTCATGATCATAAGTAGTAGGGAATTGGGGCTCCGGCCCCAATTAAACTTTTGAAATTTTAAAATTTTAATTACCCAAATTTTAAAATTCTTGGAAATTTGTGAAATTTGATACCCTACGAGGGTGGGTCAATAAGTCCGTCCAACTTTTTGTTTACATAAGGAATTTTTTGTTTACATAAGGAGTTTTTTTGTTTACATTAACTTTGTGTGAACGGGTGATTTTTTTTTGAGGTGGCATTAATTATGTGAATAGGTGATTTTTGGGGGGGTGGATTAAGGGGTTTCATAAGATTAGTATTTCATAAGTATATATGCCGACGGGAAAATCATGCAATGATTTTTCCTAATACTAATGGGTGTGAAATTGTGAAAATTAATTTTTCCTAATGCCTACGGCAATATATGAATATTTTTCCTAATGCCTACGGCAATATATGAATATTTTTCCTAATGCCTACGGCAATATATGAATATTTTTCCTAATGCCTACGGCAATATATGAATATTTTTCCTAATGCCTACGGCAATATATGAATTTTTTTTCAAATGCCTACGGCAAAACATGATTGTTATTTTTCCTAATGCCTACGGCAATATATGAATATTTTTCCTAATGCCGACGGCAAAACATGATTATTATTTTCTAATACCAAAGGGAAAATTGCCAGTGTTGCCAGACTGTATAAATTTGTTATCGTAATACTATATCAGTAATATCAGAGAAAATATTTATTTATGTGTTCACATGTATGTGAACACCCATACTTGTGTTCACATGTATGTGAACACCCATACTTGTGTGTGGGGGGTCCAGCTTGATAGTCGCGGGTAATTTAATATTTTGTGTATTTGTTTAAGAAATATGTATGTATGTATGTATGTGTATGTGTATGTATGTATGTGTATGTATGTATGTGTGCATGTATGTGTGCATGTATGAATGTGTGATCGTGGGTACTTGTGCGTGGAATATTTTGTAGAATACATATATATTTTGCAACGTAATTATTTTCTTTGTCTACGATTATTTTAAAGCAGCAAACTAAGTACACTCAACAGCAGAGAAACAAAAACCAAGAATTTGCAAGTAAGCAAAAAAGTTAATTTCTCCTTCTCCCCACTTCCTTCTCTTTCCTTTATGTAGTTTTTATTTGAAATAAGAAAACACATTTTATTTCATTTTATTTTTTATACATTTATTGTTTAAAATTTTATAAAATTTTATAATAATACATACATTCATATTTTAAAAAGTGAAAAAGTTTAATTAAAGCAAGACATTTCTTTTGTTAGTAAAATAGCATTTTTTAGTGCGCAAGCACCAAATTTATGATAATTACAATAAAAATATTCTGGATACTTGATTTCCATTTGTTTAAAGTTGATGCAGCCTATATCCTCAACGTTAAAAATTTTTCGGCATAAAATTTTTTCCAACCATCGTCTTTTTTCTTCACCTTTTACATTTATTTTAGAACATCTTGCGTTGGCTTTTATAAAATTGCAAACGCTTTGAAATGAAACTGATCCAGCAGTCCAGCTTAGGTGATGATAGTTTTTTGTTAGCCACTTTGCTTCTCTTTGCTTTTCTATTGATAAGCATTTGATATCAAATGGGGGTTTTATAATGAAATTGTTATATTCATAATTGTTGAAAACAATTGCTACTTCTTTTGCGATGAAATCATTTGAATTATTTTTGAAACCTTGTACGTCTATGAAAATTATGTTGTTTTCCATATTAGTCAATTCATAAGACTTTTCGCACTTGTCCTTTGATAGGTACATATTCTAATATACGATCATGAATAAGAATGCAGTAAGCTGATGTTTTTGCTCCAATATTAGTTGCTGTTTCAAATTCTATTTTTATATCAATCGGTCCATTATTGAGTGATTCATTCTGATGACTGACATCTACTACAATAATAGGAGCTTTTGTCTTAAACTCTGATGCAGTTAGAAGCGGTTGAGATTCTTTCATATAGTAGCTTTGTTGAAATCTTAGATACATATCATATAGAATTGCATATCGTTCATTTTTGAACTTTATGTTAAGATCATCATATGGATATGAGACTGAATTTAAATGTACTTTTAAATTAGTCAAATCACAATGAACAAACTTATTTTCTTGTTGAAAAGCAATCAATACAAAACGAGGGCGTTCTCTATTTGCAGCTAGTTTAACATTCCAAATATGGCTAGTTCCCATATTTAATTGTGGATTGACATGACAATCCCAACTGCGAAATGCCATAGGTATAGAAGCACCATTGTTAATAATTTTAATCATATTCAATTTGCTAAAGTCGCATAATTGAACATGTGGGATTCTCCATGAGATTAGTGAAATTGTAAGTTTAGCTTTTTTAGTAGAAACACTCGAGCGTACAAGATCTTCGTCGTTCTTATTGCGCAAGAGTATCAATTCATGTTTTCCATTTAGTATAACTTTGTTGTAGTCTTCAGCGAATCCTAGAAGCATTTTTAGAGGTACATAGAAATTGAAAAAGCCATTTACAAGAGTGACATCGTCAATTTTGTTCCATCCAGCATTTTGCATCACGTTGCTTTCTGTTGGTGACATAGAAACCAAATTTTTTATGGTGCTTGTGGCTCCTAAATATCTTGTATGATCAATTTCAATTCCATTGAGCTCATAGCGAATTTCATCAAATAGATATGCCACAAAGTTGTTTTTTAATATAAAGTTGTCCGATGATGAAGAAGATTTAGAGTTATTATCATCAGCAACAAAACCTTCTACATAAATGTAGCTTTCACTGGGTAGCACGTACAAATCTTGATTTTGTATTGAAATTCTAATTTCATCATTATTGTTGTAAGATTGTAAGTATGGTACATATGTATGATAGTCCTTTTTGATTATATTCTCATCAGACAAGGGCTTATCTAAGACATCTATTATTGAACTCATTTTGTCTTCAATTTAAAATTCAAGGACTTTAGAAAATTTTTATTTGATGTTGTTAATGCTTTCTGTTGTACTGATCGCTTTAATGTTGATGTTGTTCTTGTTGCTATATTTTTTAAGGTATTTGTGTTGTATATTAGCATTATTTAGTTGGCCTTAAATGTATTCGTATTGTAATTTCCTCTCCTCGGAAATTAATTAAATCACCGTGTTGATCAACTACGCGCAGCGCTAGTGAACTTATCTCTCTGGTGTTCACAGGTAAATAGATAAGATTTCTTGGAACCTCATCTATTTTATAGCCTGGAGGCACATTAATCGGAAATTCATGAAGTGTATGCGATTTGGAGCTATTCATATATGTGTTAATAGCGATACTACTTTCAACTCGCAAGAGATTTACTTTAAAAATATTAACTGGAAGATCTGAATAATAATATTGGTTTGGTGTTAGGATTTTGCTATTGAATCCTAAAAGTTTTCCAATTGTATTGTCTTTATTAAAATATACAGTATCCTTGGAACTATTAACTTTAACTTGCATTGTATTGTTATTAGCTTCAATAAAAATCTTATTTGCTGGACAGAGTAGTTTGTATTGCTCTTCTATAAAATCAACTATATCATTTAGTTCGTAAGATCCAATTGGTATTTCTATTGTATATTCTCCTATATGAAACATATTGTTGTAGGTGTCTACATTTGGAATACTGTTGTATGAATGAAAATCAGTTAGAGCACACTCATATGCATCATGTAATTCAATAGGAGGAAAGTAACTAGCAGATAATTCTGATGAGTTAGAGCTCAGAGTAAGTGTTATTGACATTATAACAGACTGATTACAATTAAATAAAGTTTAGTAGACAGTATGGTTTATAAGCATAATTTACATATTTATTTCATTTTCTTATTTTAAAATTAACATTTGTTTCTTAATATTAATGCTATTATTGTTTTGCTATGATGTTGTTGTTGATTTAGTTTTTCTTTCATCTATAATATTTCATCTTTACTTATCCAAGAATTGTGTTGATTAGAAAATCCCAGCCATTTAACATATACCTCCTTCCCTTTAATTTTAAGCACCTTTTCAACTAGATATGTATTTGGAAATCTGGTTTTTGAAAGTTCGTCAGTATAGAATCCACCTTTAATAGGATTACCAAGATAGTCTTCTAATATGTATGTTGCAGGATTTGTATTTTGAACTCTTGTAATTGTAAAAATTTCTGTAGTCCAATTTGGAGTATAACCTTTTTCAAATGTATGCTTATATTTGCTTATGCGTACATGATCTCCTACATTAAATTTTGACATTTTATACATTTTCATATGACTGTATACTGTATTTAGCAGCTTTTCCTCATTTGTTGAGTTGACTTTAATTGGAGGCATTTTAATGGTACGATGAACTTTTCTATTGTAGGTATTAAGTAAATCTTTGTGTTTATCAATCCACTTATAAGAACCATTATAGCTAAATTCTTTCCACATCATTCCTTTTAGTGTTCTATTAAATCGTTCTACTATTGATGCTTTCATAATGCTATATGTTGAGTAGTGATTAATGTTGTATTTATGCATTAATTTTTCAAAGTGTTTGTTGAAAAATTCTTTACCATCATCTGTTTGTATGTTTTTTGGTATTCGCCCCAATTCAAAAATATTTTCCATTGCGTTAGTTGTTTCAAGTGCAGTTTTTGTTTTTAGCGGTACTGCCCATGCAAATTTTGAGAATGTGTCAATAATAGTCAGCAAAAATCGATAATTTCTATTTTCTTTTGAATAGTTCCCCATTTCAACTAAATCAGCTTGCCAAAGATCATCTATTCCTTTCATTATAACTCTGCGACGCACAAAATGTTTTCGTGCTTGCTTATGGAGTTCGTTTACTAAATTTCTTTTTGAAGACATTAAGTTGTTTTTAGAGATTTTTTGAAGAGTGTTGTGATCTAGTTGAAGCACTTTCAGCTATTGATACAAACATGTAATTTTCTAATCTATAAATTTTCTCATTAAGCTGTTCAATTTGTTCTTCAAAGGATGTTTTAATTTTTAGAATATCTTTTTCAATTTTATAATTTTCTTCTATATCTAATTTTGTTTCGCGATGTAGATCCTCAATTTGCATTTGAATATTTTCTTGAATTATAGTACTGTCTCTCTTAAAGTATGCTAATAATTTCTCTTCTAGTTTTTCGATTTGAGTTTGCAGAAACAATTTATTGATAACATCGTTTTCCTCCACAGCTTTTGCAACATTTTTGATCCTTTTGTTTTGGACATCAATGTTGTTGTTCGTATCCACAAAGAACCCCAGCAGTTTAGGTGCATTTTTCAAAGAAACTATGTTGCTAGTATCGTTTAAATAATGTCCAAATTTATCAACAGACATGCTTTATATACTTTATTAAAGTTAATGTATTATATTAGCTTCACGTAGTTCTTCAATAATTGATACAATCTCGTTATTGTGATTATTATGACCTGCAGCTTGTGATGCGAGCAGTAGTCGAAGTCGATCTACTAGCTCATTTGGATCATCCCAGTATATATAGTTGGGCTTATGGATGTTAAATTCCATCATTCCATCACCTAAGTAGCTACCTTTTGGCTTAGATCCTGTTGATTCGGGTAAATTATCCTGGTTTTTCTCGTCAATAAATTTCTTAATAATATGTTTATATTTATATCCTCTAGTACCCTTAATTTGACCATCAGGTTTATAGTCTCTTCTATATGCATTAGTAGTAATTAAAATCTTTTTATAGATTTCGAGTTCAAATTTATCATAATTTTTTGGTATTTTATGAAACATTAGAGAAAATAGTCCTGGTGTTAGAGCCCATATTTGACCACCAACTTGTATTTTATGTTCACTAAGTGTAAGTTTACTATCACCGAATTTCCATTCATTATTGAAATCTTTATGTGGACCATAGTTTGTATCTAATTCATTTCTTTCTTCCAAGACTGATAAATCAGTATAAGTATCTTCTGTATTGGAAGTTTGTGAGTAAAAATCATCTTCATCATCATCATCATCATTTTTAGTATTAGTTTCGTTAAATAATATGGTACTATCAGATATTGTTCCTTCTGCTAGTTTCTTTGGTGTACTTGTCTCTAACTTGAGTGATGGTTTTTCAGACTTTAAACTTGTATTATTTTCAAATTCTGTCTTCATTTTATTTTCTTCTTTAATGGGAATTCTTTTAATTTTTTTAGAACTATTTATGAATTCTTTCAGTGGTTCTGTTATAGGTTTAAATGTATCTCTTAGTTGTTCACGTGTATCTATTTCACCAGTTTTTATACTACGAAGCTTTTTCTTCAAGACATTTCTTGTCAACACCAACTGTTTTAAAATTTTCTCATCCATGTTTAATAAATAAAAGGTATCAGCTATTAGATGAGGTATCAGCTATTAGATCAGCTTATTAGCACCTGGTCTGGTTTTCAGATCAGCTTTTTAGGACCTGGTCTGGTTTTCAGATCAGCTTTTCAGGACCTGGTCTGGTTTTCAGATCAGCTTTTTAGGACCTGGTCTGGTTTTCAGATCAGCTTTTCAGGACCTGGTCTGGTTTTCAGATCAGCTTTTTAGGACCTGGTCTGGTTTTCAGATCAGCTTTTCAGGACCTGCTCTGGTTTTCAGATCAGCTTTTCAGGACCTGGTCTGGTTTTCAGATCAGCTTTTCAGGACCTGGTCTGGTTTTCAGATCAGCTTTTCAGGACCTGGTCTGGTTTTCAGATCAGCTTTTTAGGACCTGGTCTGGTTTTCAGATCAGCTTTTCAGGACCTGGTCTGGTTTTCAGATCAGCTTTTTAGGACCTGGTCTGGTTTTCAGATCAGCTTATCAGTACCTGGTCTGGTTTTCAGATCAGGTTATCAGGTATCAAATCAGCTTATTAGGTAGCTGGTCTGGTTTTCAGATCAGCTTATCAGGTATCAGATGAGGTTATAGCAAATAGATGTATCAAGCTTAAAGTTAGATTAATAACTAAAGTAAATGTTTATGAAGAGTAGTTTATATAGTTATGAAATAGTCAAATTGCTTTCTGTAGCGTCCATCATTTAATTCATTATCTTTGCTAATCACCAAAAATCCATATTTATCCTTCCAACACTCTCGACAAATCTCATGAAACTTTTCATAACTCATATCGCCACCAACATGATCTCTATAAACATGCTTCATATTTGTCTCATCTTGTTTAAACATTATAATAACATTGGCATTGTCTCTTATTAAATGCTTGGGAATTCTAGTATAAGTTTGACACAAGTAGAATGAATCGACATCCCTATGTCGCCCCATACAAAAATATGTACGTATATTATTCTGCTTTTCACATGCAACATCATCAAATATCATAATTGAATTAGTTTTAGCTTCGTCAGGTGGAATAACTAATTCATTATCTGTAAATGTATAATATCCCATTCCTTTAATTGGTGAAATTAGTTTCTTCAGGTATTCATATTTGGGTTGATAAAGGGATTTAGAGTATAAATAGATGTTTTCAAACTTGAGTCCATTAGGACTTTCTAGTAAGCCAATCATAACATTAGTCTTTCCACAATTGGATGGTCCAACTATTAGAGCACGAATAGAATTTGGTAAGAGGGGGCTATGCTTTATTTTTGAAGTGATGTTGACTGAATCGTCAATATTACGAACTAAAATATTTTTATGTTGTTTCACTAACTGCATTTTTGTAACTAAATACATTTTATAAATGTTACCTCTTATTATAGAAAAAATTAGATAATATGGTTATACGATATCAGAAAACGTTTAGTCATAAAAACACCTTCGTTGGAGGAGGTATAGTAGATAAAATAATAAACTCTCTACCTGTTGAGCTTCATCTTCCGGGGTATCAGTACTGTGGACCTGGAACAAAACTACAAAAACGTTTAAATCGAGGTGACAAAGGTATTAATTTATTGGACTCTGCTTGTAAAAATCACGATATTGCGTATTCAAAAAATAAGGATTTAAGTACTAGACATAAAGCTGATAAAATACTTGAAAATTCAGCTTGGAATCGAGTTTTAGCAAAAGACAGTAGTCTTGCAGAAAAATCATTTGCATATATGGTTACTAACGCAATGAAAACCAAAACTAAATTTGGTATGGGTGTGGAGAAAAAGAAAAATGCTAAAAAGAACAAGCTAAATGATAAAAAACTATTTAGAACATCAATTATAGCTGCAACAAAAATACTAAAGAAGGAAAAACCATTAGATATTAACTCAGCTATTAAAATTGCACGAAAAACTATTAACAAATCATTAAAAGGAAGAAAGTCTCAAATTGTAGTTCCACGTGTAATACGTGTTCCAAAAATCGGTGGTTTTTTACCTCTAATACCGATTTTAACTGCTCTGGGTGCAATTGGTAGTCTAACAACTGGAGGTGCTGCCTTAGCTAAAGCTGTAAATGCAACAAAGAATGCAAAAAATCAACTTGATGAAGCAACTAGACATAATAAAGCGATGGAATCTATAGCAGTGGGAAAAGGACTTTACTTAAAACCATATAAAAAAGGTTATGGTTTAGTTCACAAAGAGGAATCAAAAAACTCTTAAAGATGCTGCCCAACAGACCACTATCTGATGTGGACCTAAACCGTTTCTCTCTAAAAATTCCATATTTTAGAGGAGTTTTCATGTTGAATACTCTACCAAAACGAACAAAGAAAATTGAATGTGGAATAATCAACTTAGATGTATCAACAGGACCTGGTACACATTGGGTAGCATACTATAAAAACAACAATGAAAAAGAATATTTCGACAGCTTTGGAAACTTACAACCTCCTTGGGAAGTAGTCAAATATCTTGGTGCAAATATAAAATACAACTATAATCAGCATCAGAATTTCAATACATTTACCTGTGGACATTTATGTCTTAAATTTCTTTATGAAATAACTGAAAATATTAAATAAAACACAAAAATTTATATTTTACAAAACTCTTTAATGTCTTTTTATTCATAATTTAAAATACATAATTAATATATTATTGCCAAACAGGAAATTGGGAATTTTGAATTAGAAATTCACTCAGCTCACTCTCGACAATTAGGTTTTCTTCACCTTCTCTACTTAGGCAATATGATCCGCTTGAGAGATCTTTGATATCGTCATCAGTTAAAATATTATATCGTTTGGGCAGGAACATTATGTGTTTATTCATTTCAACTTTTAGGGTTGGTCCATATTTAGTTGTTACACGTACCACATTTCTAATAGTATATTTCGTTGAAGAATCAAGCTCCTTTACGTGTATTAAAGTTTTGTTATTTAGAGCATTAAATTTTGCAATTAGATTTGTTGTGGAGTCCATTTTTTTATTTTTTATTTAGATACTTCTTGTCACTCTGAATGTTTAACTGGAAATGATCTTAAAAGTAGCGATGATGACTTCAAAAAGGCTAATCGAAAATAATTGTGGTGAAATAGTGAATAAGTGGGGGATAGTGATAGACAGAAAGAGATAGTTATAGAGAGAAAACGGTTAGAGAGAGATAGAGTAGTAAAAAAGAAATATGGAATAGAGAGAAAAGGGTTAGAGAGAGATAGACTGCTAAAAAGAAATATGACATAGAGATGATAGTATAGATATTTTAAAGACCATATAGATATTTTAAAAATTTTCAGAACAAATTAGTCTTAAAGGAACCTTCCAACATTCATCATCATTCATTCATCAGCAAATAAAATGAGCCAAATTAGACGTACTCTTAATCAATTTATAAGAGATTTTGAAAGCTTCAGGCTTTTTGATCATTGGGAGATGATAAAATGTTTCCAAAATATGCTGGATGAGAACGAAGAATATGGTGTCATGGAAGATGAAGACAACACTGAAGGACACTTCCCAAGCTGTCCTTGGTATCATCCTGAGTGTGAGGAGGGACCTGATACTTGCAGATGTACCATATATTTTTTACGAAAAAATATACTAGAACATCTAATAATTGGCTATTACGAAATGTTTCCATCATTATAAATAAATTAAATAAAAATGAAATTGAATTGTATAAATAATAAAATAAAATAAAATTGAATTATAAAAATATTCCTTGATTTGTATTATTTTTTTCTAAAGGAAAACTAGGAATCATCTGTTCGAATATAAAATAACAGAAACTTGTATGTAGTAAAAAAATATGAGGATTTTATCTGATTATCTAAATTATTTCTCTTTATGAAAATATCTAATTGAATTTCATAATATTGTGAAATTCAATTTCTCTTGTGCAGAACCTCTCAAAGAAAACAAGACTGTGCATGTTTAAGTGACCTGAAAACAAGACTGTGCATGTTTAAGCGACATGAAAACAAGAATTTGCAAATAAGCAAAAACAAAATTTTTTTTGATCCAACGAAGTAAAGCCAATAAAGAAATAAAAAAACCATTCACATTTTCCATTCTTTTTTCAATAGTTTATTTACAATAACTTTTCTTAATAAATAGGATTTAAATACAATAATATTTCTTAGACTTTTTTACATTCATTTTAACAACAATAAAATAATTTTTCTTATTAAATAGAATTTTATATACAACAATTTTTCTTAATAAATAGGATACAAATACAATATTTTTTCTTAATAAATAGGATTTTATATACAATTTAAAAATTAACTAATTAACTAAGATTTTCTTGCATTTTAGCAATCTCATCTAGCAACATGTCAAGTTCGTATTCAGGGTTAGTTTCCTTAATACGAAAATGATACCATGCATAAGTGTTTATATTATTTGATCTAATTTTTCTCTTATCATCTCCATAGCTTAATACTACCTTATTTAGTTCACTAGTATATAATTGATGTAGTTTAGATTTAAATGTTAACATACTATCATACACATTAATCTTATTAAATAGGCAATTCTTATATGTAGCTAAACTATATTTATCTAATATGGCTCTCTTTACCCCCTTCGATTTTTTAATATCATCTTGGTTTTCTACGCTAAATGAATACATTTTTGAGCGCAGCCCAACAAACTCTGTCATTATCTTACCGCAATTTTCATCCTTCATCATACCAATTACTTTTTTATTTACTATTGGGAAATTATAAATATTGTCTGTAGGATAGTCCGATGTGTCGAATTGTTCATGTATGTCATTTTTTATGTCAGCGTAAAAGTCGTCAGTCTTTATTGAATATATAAAAGAGTCAGTATCCATATAGTTTAATGAGAGGTTTGTCTTAAACTTAGGTTGCATGTACCCGTAATGGAAATTATACATTTTCCATTTGGACAGCTCGAGTACACAAAATCCTAAGTAAATTGGTTTATTGTAGCAGGTTTTGACTCTAGTCATTTCGATTGCTACAAGATCTTCAGAAAATATAGATAAACTATGAAAATTTGGTTTTGATATCCAATCTTGGGCACCTAAATGATTGCAATTCGTCCTCTCCCAATTATTAACAATTTTAACATCTCTCCTCTTGTCCACATTTTCCATGGTTTTACCATACACTGCATTATTAAGTAGCTTGAAAAATTTTTTTTCAAAAGCATTTTTAGCAGTGGCTCTATGTCTGGTATTTAGGTCAATATAGCCTTTTAACCATGGAGATTGTTTAAATGCTAGAATACGATGAGTTTTCTTTAAAACTAAGCCATATTCTAAGCACTGTTTGAGAACTCTAAAGTGTATCACATATGATTGCTTTGTAGAGAAATCGGTTATCAACTTGCTATACTTCGCTTGCATAGGTTTCTTATTTTCAGCGCAAAAAGGAAGATCATTATGCAAGTCGTGTAAATGAGAGGGATAATCCAACGTAACCTCATAAATATAACCGTCTGTTCCATTATCAGCTATGCTGTTTGGATCCAGATTCAATTCGTCTTGTGATAACCATCTGAACCCACCATGAGGAAGATATTCCGACATCGCCCATCCATACAAATTGTTAGCGTCTAAATAGACGAGAAATTCTGAGGGCTTTTCTTTGTCGAAATCTTGCAAATATTTATTATTTGCTTTCGAATATCTTTGACTACACTGTACTATCCCCCCACGTATACCTTTTTTCATAAAATTGTACATGTCTATGTCTGTCAATAATTCTAACTCAATTTTTGTATATTTGAGCATTGCATCCCAGGAAAGGCCAGGTGCTGTATAATACTGACAAGGATCGAGCTCATAAATACCCTTACAAACTTTTCTAAAGTTCTCGAAAATATCTGTCAGTAAGAGGACGTCTGTTTTTAAGTAAAGTTCCATGTAATCTTTCATTGTTTCACAACCAAAAGTATTCCATACCTCTACAGCATGTGAGTATTCCTCTAAAGAACACTCTTTATTATTCAACTTATTAAAAAAATCACTGCGTGAAGGCAGCTGGCATTCATCTAATTTTTCGAATGAATTTAGGTACTCATATGGGAAAATACCTTTTTTCTTAATAAGCTGAAATTCTTTTTCTGATTGAAATAAGGACCTTATAGTGCTGAAATCATTATCCGACAAATTGCAGGCTAATGATTCCAAACTCTCAGCCATAAAGCGTATAGTATCAAGAAATCTTATTTCAAGCTTATGGCCATCACTCATTTCTGTGAATTGGGAGAGGGATATATAAAGTTCCTTATTGAGAGGGAGTACTTTCAGTTGCAATGAAATTTCACCTAATTCTTTAATGAAAAGATGTGAGTCATAATTTGAATAATTGTGGAAGTAAACTGGTATAAATTTGGGAATTTGGTAATTTAAATTACATTTATTGTGGGCTGCGCCTCTAAATTTGCCACTAATGTGGCAGTGATCTCTAACACGATCTTTGCCTAAAAATTTTTGGCAAATATGGCAATTCACCGCACTATAAAAATTATAAGTATCTGAAGGGGATAAAGTATCCATTTGTCTATTGTTAACTAAATAGTTATTATATATATCTTCACAATCCTTAATTAAATATTCTACAAATTTTTTGGAGGCATCTTCCCCCGTATATATTCTAAGCTTATCTAAATTATTACTATGGAGACACTTAATAAAATAACTAAAGGCACAAGGTGTGTGCCTTTTTATTAAATTTGTTTTACTACTTACACTATTACTTATATCCTCTAATACGCATTCGAAGTCCGCGTAAACAACAAACGGGACATCCATTTTTCGTTGATGTCCCTTAAAACTAAGAATGGCATCCTCACCTGATGGCATAGTTGTGACTATCTTCCCACATTCCTCCTTATGTGTACTCATGATGGTCTCCGTATGAGTATATTGGAGACAGCTATTGCAAAAAATTAATTTATTGTGGTTTTTGGTAGTCTGATTCTGTAAAAGTCTGTGAATGATAAGAAATAAAATAAAAGTTTATAAGTAAAACGTATATATTATAAAATATATAAAACAAGTATATGTATTATTAAATTAAAGTTTTGTATAATTTTTTAACTTACCTTGATATGTTCTTTATCAAAATGTAGTGATGAACTTCACCATTTTCCAAAAGCAACAAGTTTACATGGCTAATTTTTTCGTCCTTGGTGACATAATAAGGACCAATAATCTGATTGGCTCCCTCATCATAGCCGAATACGTTAATACTTATTGCTGGATTGTTCACCTCAAACTCTTTTATTTTGTTTAATCCTAATGGGAAGCTTAAATTTTTGAAATTTAACGCTACACCATTTCGCGTAACAATCGTCTCTGCAGCAATGTCTTGAATATTATAAGAACTGCAACGTTCTTGATTGTATTGGGTTGTATCCATGGCAGCAATCATACACCACTTGAAACAGTAGTCATCATCATTTTGTATATTGATGCAAGCTTTTTTTATTGCTAATTTTTGAGGTGTGGATATCCAGTTCGATCCTTTGACGAGCGAAGATTTGTTGATGTTGATTTCTGCTCGGACTATGCGTGACAAAGTCCAACCAGAATCTCGCTCTTCAAATTCGGACATTTTGGTTGAAATCTCGGCAACCTGCTTACGGAATAATTCTTCAATGCTATCTGCCCTCGTCAGCAAACTCATTTTGGCTACATGTGATATTATGCACAACTCCAATTCTTCTCCAACAATTTTGATATACTCCGCCACAATACTCAGATGAAATTTAATTATTGAATGCTTAGTTAGATTCACTTGAAGTCTCTCCATAAAAACATTTTTATTTTCTTCAACAAATTCTTCCAACAAAAGTTGGTCTTTTTTGTTTAAAATTGCATAAGTGGCAATATGGTTTTTGAATGCTTTCGATATTTTATAATATCGCACATTCGCTTCGACATCTTCTGTTCTAGCATGCGAAGTATTCATTGGAGTTGGCAGAGTTTCTTCTCTTCTTTCTTCTACTTCTCCATCACTTTCCGGTAAGCTTATGTCCATAACATCGTCGAATAAATTACCTCCAAGGATACCCACACCCTGTTGTTGAGCTTGTTGTTGTTGTTGAGCTTGTTGTTGATGATCTTGTTGTTGATGCTGGTACTCTTGTTGTTGATGTTGGTACTCTTGTTGATGATAATTAAGAGGCTGCCATTGCATCACATTGGGATTATAATTGTATCCCAAAAACTGATTATTCCATGGCATACCGTATTGTTGAAAATTTAATGGTAACTGATATTGAGGATACTGAAGATAAGGATATTGTTGATGAATGAATGATGATGATGAAGTTTGGCGATTTTGAAGAGATGTCTGCGGTAGCTCTTGATTTATGCCCCGGCTTACGACCACTTGATCCTGCACACTATGGTTTTTAACATGCTCCAAAAAGGACTTTTGGTATTTGTATACCTTATTGCATGTATTACACTGATAACCTGATGAACTCATTTTTAATTATTTTATTATTATTTCACTTTAACACAATTGCTGATGACACTTCTTGTAAATACAATAACGTACTGATGTGTTGGTTAGAAATGTTGGCGTATTTATACTAAAATTAGAAGCAGTATCCTTGCAGCATTCATAAATTTTACTTTTTGTTTCTCTGCTGCTGACTGTACTTAGTTTGCTGCTTTAAAATAATCGTAGACAAAGAAAATGATTACGTTGCAAAATATATATCTATTCTACAAAATATTCCACGCACAAGTACCCACGATCACACATTCATACATGCACACATACATATACACACATACATACATACATACATACATATTTCTTAAACAAATACACAAAATATTAAATTACCAACGACGATAAAGCTGGACCCCCTCCCCCCCACACACAAGTATTAGGGGTGTTCACATACATGTGATCACATAAATAAATATTTTCTCTGATATTACTGATATATTATTACGATAACAAATTTCTACAGTCTGGCAACACTGGCAATTATCCCTTTGGTATTAGAAAAAAATAATAATCATGTTTTGCCGTCGGCATTAGGAAAAATATTCATATATTGCCGTAGGCATTAGGAAAAATATTCATATATTGCCGTAGGCATTAGGAAAAATATTCATATATTGCCGTAGGCATTAGGAAAATCATGTATTGCCGTAGGCATTAAGAAAAATATTCATATATTGCCGTAGGCATTAGGAAAATCATGTATTGCCGTAGGCATTAGGAAAATCATGTATTGCCGTAGGCATTAGGAAAATCATGTATTGCCGTAGGCATTAGGAAAATCATGTATTGCCGTAGGCATTAAGAAAAATATTCATATATTGCCGTAGGCATTAGGAAAAATATTCATATATTGCCGTAGGCATTAGGAAAAATATTCATATATTGCCGTAGGCATTAGGAAAAATTAATTTTCACAATTTCCCCATTGGTATTAAAAAAAATCATATTCATGATTTTTCCGTTGGTACTAGGAAAAATCATTTTCATGATTTTCCCGTCGGCATATATACTTATGAAATACTAATCTTATGAAACCCCTTAATCCACCCCACAAAAAAAAAAATAATGAGTTAGGCCCTTTCTATATTAAGGTAACCTCAAAAAAAAAAAAACACCCGTTCACACAATTAATGTAACCTCAAAAAAAAATCACCCGTTCCCACATGGGTTAATGTAAACAAAACTCCTTATGTAAACAAAAAATTCCTTATGTAAACAAAAAGTTGGACGGACTTATTGATCCACCCTCGTAGGGTATCAAATTTCACAAATTTCCAAGAATTTTAAAATTTGGGTAATTAAAATTTTAAAATTTCAAAAGTTTAATTGGGGCCGGAGCCCCAATTCCCTACTACTATCATACAATTTCTATGAATGAAACATAAATATGTCTATTGCGGCTGTTGGAAAATTCGATCGATTGTGGGTTAAGAAGTGAAGCGGAGTGCGGAAATGGTAAACAGGTATAAAAAAGTTACAGGTCTGTTTGAGATAAATCAATGTTAGACGAGCTGCAATGAAGTACTAATGCCCATAGATATCTATTAGTGTACAGATAAATATCATGTGAGTCCCGGTCCAGACTTGCAATTTTTGTTGCAGCAACTTTTTATTTTTTTAGTGCAAAAGAGCGAGAGAGGAATACAAAAAGTATATATGTATTTCTATTTCCAACACTCTCTCTGGCCAGCAAAAATACATTTGGTGCAGGTAAGCACTAAGAGAAAAAAAAGCGCTTCTGAAGCGCGTGAAAGCACACAGTACAGCCCATCTGCCTTACGAGGATGCAATAACGTAAGCGAATGACGAAATTTAACACAAACACTACGAAGTTGGTCGGCTGTTTTTATTCAAATACTCAAAGTTCTTTATGGCGCGTGAGCGCTCTCGCTTACGTGGATACAAATTTGGATACTAATGTGTAGTTTCCACAATGCAAGCAAGCGACTTGTCTAGAAAATTTGTATAGGAATCACTCAAACATTTGAGAGCTTTTCATATATTTTTTCTAGACAAGTCGCTTGCTTGCATTGTAGAAACTACACATAAGGAAATTTTTACTTCGAGTTTTTTATTTTTTAATTGAATTGTGTACGAAAATAAATAAGTGCTTCGGTAGGTCAGTGCGTAGTGTTTGAGCCTAATATGCGGAGATCCTGGGATCGACTCCAGATTCAATGCGGGGAACATAAAGTATATGATAAATGTGCGTTGTATACAATTAAAATAAAAAATACTAGGCTAAAGAACATTTCAACCGTTTGCTTTAATCTAGTACAAAATCGTCGTAATCGTAGTCGAAATACGACACTCGTAATTAAGTCCAATATAAAAACAAGATAAAGTATTGGAAGTTAATCTAAGAGTAGAAGAGAGTTGTGCTCTCCCTTACCATCCTGCTTCCAGGTAGACTAATATTTTTGCTGGCCAAGTAGATATTATATCACAACCTTGGACCATGTAGTGCAAGCATAGCATTTAAGGTCCAGTTGGTATACTTAAGCTAAGTCTTTAGAGCTCAGAATCGTCGAAGTCTAATACCTGTCATGAAAGAAGAAATCCTTCTTTTTGGTACTTCAAAAGATCGTTCCGGGTCTTGGAAACTCTTTAATGATGCAAATAAGGTGGGAAACTGGCCGGCATACAGATCGTGGTTAAATCGTTTCAATCATCTGATATGAAATACGAGGCGTAAGTATTGAAGATGCATTTGCAACAGTGTAAAGGGCACACCAGTGGACATGAAGCCTTCAAAGCACTTGTGGAAGAACACTTTCTTCGATGCACTAAATAAATGAAGAGGCGTGTTGGCACCTGGTAAAAATGTGATCTAATTACTCCTAATTATAGATAGGAAAGGTCAAGTGGGCAATAAATTGTTAAGGACGTTTAAAGCCTCGTGACATAAAGTAAAGTTCTGATATTGGGCCTTACTACGAGTGTCGTATTACGACTTGGACTAGACGAAATAACATTGCAACATTTTTTCTTTAATCTAGCACAAAATTGTCGTAGGCGTAGTCGAAATACGACACTCGTAATTAAGCCCATTATAATAATAATATGACAACAAATATTACAACAGCAATAACTACATGTACTTTGTTGCTATAAATTACCATCTTACTTTTCAAAACAGGGTAGCATCGCTAGATTGTATGTTTATTATAGGAAATGTCAAACACCATACAAAACTGAATATTCGTTAGGTGTTTATGGATACCCAAATAAAAGCATGTTCTTAGGCTTATACCTACGCAATTCAAATTTGACATTTGGCTTGGTATAATGACATTAGTCACCTGGTGTAGTGCTGCCACCTAATAAATGCGCCTTGACTGGAACGGTCGATTGAGCTTTATCTTCGAAAAGCTTTAAAGAAGACTATTTACTAAAAATTTCAACCTGCTTATACTACACGCAAATTGGTAGAGATTGCATTGAGTTTAATCGTTGGTTTCATGGAAAAATCGATAGATCATAATTAACAGAGAATATCTTCAATAATGCAAAATACGGAACAACCCAGGAAGCAATTCCAATGAAATTCTTTCACAATATTCATGAAATGTTCATAGGATTTGTGAAATTATCATTAGATTTGGGCAAAAATTTGAATGAAATTGTTTCATTGGACTTATGAAGTAAAATTCTTTCGTTGTATAGACCAGTGTAAAAACAAGTATAAGAAAAACTCGGTGAATCAATCCTAGTAACTCTAAATTAATCTTCAACAAAGCTTTGGTGGCCTGCAGTGTTGCCAAAAAATTATGATGGAAGTATGCCAAAAGGGTCCACGATATCGGCTAAAATGCTCTATAGAATAAATTTTTTTTTACTAAATTACTACTAGAGTAAAAATGCTAAAATAGCAAAAATGGCGACCTGTATTACACTAATCTACACATTGTGAGGTGATAGAGAGAATTCTAAGCAACCTCGCTTTGATAACATGTGTGTCACACAACACTCCTAACAAAGTAATTTTCATGATGAATTGTTGACCAGCCAATCTGATGATAAAACAATTGGTAATAAGCCCAACGGCGGCCATTGATCATGCTCTAATGCTTAAATAAGGGTCTTCTAGAAAATGCTCATTATCACTCAGTCATACTTCCGTCTTATAGAAGATTTGATATCGAAATTCCAGTTACGATGACAGAATATCGAACAGTCCAACTTGGGTGGGGGAATTTTCACTCCCTGCCTTAAGCAGAGTATAATTTTAGTAATAAATGAGTGCAGAGTTGTACAGGCTGAATTTTCAACGATAAAACTAGTGCACAAATGGCTTAGGCAATTCAGGACGTGCAATGAAAATATACCCATATATGCCAATAGAAAGACTGCGGTTAACTACACATCGGTTGAACTCGCATATACAGCATCAAATCTCTCCTATCTCTTAACGAGTTGGGTAGCTATTTTTATATAAAGCTTCTCTGTAAACATTGAAACAGAAGCGAGCTCTGGAATGATATTGTGAAGATCTAGTTAAAACTCGAAGTCCCCTGCAAGACTTACGCACTGATAAATTGGTTCTTTTGAATTTATTCTATCACCATCCTGAAAATAATCTCAAAAGATCAGCTTCGTAAATTACTGGCAGTGTTAACAGGACAATGTCTGATAGATGCTTAAGTTAGAAGATTGAAACTTACATCTGTCCCATTCTGTAGAAGCTGTAGTGATAAATAGCGAACAGTTGAACACATTCTCTTTCAGTTCCCAGTTCTTGTAGAGAAGGGCCTAATCCGTGGGGGAACTCTGGATAATATTGCAATAATATATACATATATAAGCATGTGCTAGATCGCTGCGAAAAAGTGACCTTGCTATAATAATAGGCGCTCAATGCAATTAACAAAAGCAAACCGTAGGGACAACTCGAGGTTCGTCGGAATCGTGACGGGACACTGGACGATCGGCAGACATGCTAATAGAATAGACCTGTCCTATAATGAGTTTTACCGCAGTTGTGAAGAAAGCATGGACGAGACAGCTTTCCACTTTTTTTTGCGAATGTCCAACCTTGCATCTCTCGGGTCACACTATTTAAGGCAGCCATATACTAAACGACCTTTCAGAGTTATCAGACATCGATTTAAATGAGCTGATTGATATCTTAATGTGACAGTTTGGATCTACGGTTCTGTTTACGTCAAAAAGGAATCATCTAAATTCTAATTGAATGCTGGCGTGGTGCGGGCAGCCACGTAAACCAACCAAACAAACATCTACATAAATGTTACACTGGATGGATTAAAATATTGTATGCAAAATTTAGCACTGAAAAAATCACATCATGTAAGATGTCATTCTAATTCTTCTCTTCCGCCTCGGTATTACAAACGGAATCTAAAAGGCTTAAAGTGAGGTGATATTAGTGGAACTGTCAATCTGAAAACCCTAAACTAAGCTGAAGGCTTGTTGATTTTCTTATTTCTTATTATCTCATTGTGTGGTGTTGGCTGACGTATTTAGCTCCTTGACTACAAAACCAAAGATCCTGGGTTCGAGCCCAGTGTCCGAAAAAGTCATGAAATAAAAAACCACGAATTTTTCTTATGTGAATTAGTCTGCCTTTATGTTGTAAAGTTTAAGTGACGAAGGCATAGTCACTATTTATTGAACACTACCGGATTCAAATGATACTAAAGCTAATGTGACATCACAGGGCCTTCCTTCGTCAGTATCAAAACCATCAGCGAAGTAAAATAAGCAATAAAATAAGTATTAAACATTAAACAAAAATTAATGCGCCTTTTTGACACCAGAGGCGCTGCAACACTACTTTAAATGAAAAAAGGTTCAAAACCAGAGTCGTAAAGATAATGCAGCTTTCTTTTGTCTATAACTTACCACTTGTCTTCTCTACAACTATACCGTTCCTAAAGAAGGTAACATCTAGCATTGGTAGTAATAGGCAATCTGAGTGTTAAGGCTCACTTACCCGACTGTAATGTAATGTAACTGCAACGTAGGAAACAGCTGATCGATTCTTTTATATGAAAAGTAGGTTACGTTACATTACATCTCTATAACCATTTGCATTACTTTCCACATGACAATATCGATCAGCTGTTTCCTACTGTTGCAGTTACTTTACATTACAGTCGGGTAACCGACTGTACTGACCGTGGCTCAGGGTATTTAAAACTTAACGATAAGAAAGCGCATGGAAATTTTTCAAAAAAAAAAAAAGAAAAGCAATGGAAATTCTTATTAAAATGATTTGTACGTCTTATTATAAAATTGTCTACTTATTGTGGTAACAGTCGTCAATTAGTCTTTATATAATCTTCTTCTGTGTAATAACTTTATTCCATTTGCTTGAATTCAATTAAAAATTCTTAAAAATTTGTCTTAGAACTGCTTTTGTATTAACTTTTATTTCAAAAGAATCCTTACATTTAATAAAACAATCGAAATTTCGCCAACTTTAATTTATGGCCTATTTCCCACCTGCGAAAGAAAACGTTCGACTTAAAATTTATATTGGAAACAAAAACAAATTTTCATATTTAATTGTTGTTTTGAATATAAATTTTAAGTCGAACTTTTGCTTTCGCAGGTGGGAAATAGGCCATTAATAAATGTATTTAATTTAGAAAATTAGCTTTTCCCGGGAACTCGATTTTTTCATTCCCGTTTCCGGGGAAGTGCAAATCCCAAACCCTATAACTCATAACTCAAAAAACTAGTTTTCCATTAAACGAGTTTACAATTTTCCAATCTTCACACAAACTTAAATGAAAAAGAAGATTTTATTTTGAGTTGAGTAAACAAGATATTTGTATGAAATTTTTAAATAATATGAAGAACGATATCAGGATTAGTTGTGGTATCATTGACTCAAAAATTCACTTTTTTGAGTTGTGACGTTATTTGAGTAACTGAGCGATATGTATTTGTGTAAACAACTACTGTTTACATTTACTGGCCGTTATCAGACGTTAATTCGGCAACTTGAATGAATTCGCTATTTAATGTTCGCTGGGTATATAAAAGCATCCTTATTATCCCTATTTATGTGTGTTACACTTACTTATTAAATTGAAGAACACTAATTAAAAGCTTACAAAAAAAAATAATAATAATAAACAAAACTGAAATGGATGGAGAAGAGTGTCTAGAAAAGTTCCTCAAGAGGAGATTTTAATTATTTGCTGATAATGCACCCATGAAACAGGCATGCGGTGCATGAAAAGACAAGCCTGCTGCCAGTAATATGTAAGTACGTAGAAAAAAAGTTACTCATTTACAGAATTACTGTTGTTGTTGACACACTGTTGTGTTGATGTTGTTAATAAAACCCAATTTAAAGTAAATGAGCATAGTCTGCCAATCAGTCAGTCGTCGTCCTTCGTCCTGGGACAAATGCTCTTGCACACACACACACACACACACACACACACACGCACAGACGCTCATGTTTATGTAAGTATATATTTACATTGGAAATGATGTGTGTTAGCACTTATTGATGTCATTAATTCCTTTTGATGTGGGAAATCACAGTGGGACTTCTAGTATATATTTAAGAAAGTCTACACGAATTATTTTTGTGCTTAGAAAATTGATCTTAATTAATTTATATGGTTAAAATTCCTTAGTAGTCATTTATAGAAAAACAAGTAAACATTTTTCTGTTAATGCCATTTGTGTTTGCTTTACTGAGTACCAGACTTGGGCAGTAATGATTACATTTTGTAATTGATTGCACATCAAAAATATAAATTTTTTTGTAATAGTAATTCAACGTTTTCAATTACGATTACATTTTGTTGTAACTGAAAATTGGAAATTGAAATTGTGGTGGAAGAAATCTTAATTGAAATCATATGTATGTAATTGCAAAAATAATTGTTTTTATTAATTACAAAAATGTTCAATTACAGTCAATAATTAACTTCAAACATTATAACAACTAAGCTATTCGCATAATCAAATAATCTCCCTTATTGCGAATGGCGTCGTTGACGTCACATCAAGACGACAGTAAAAATTGTCACTTGTCTACTCTTTGTCAACAAATATTGGCTACTATTAACATGCTCCATTAATTTACAAAGCCTTAGAGATTAGTAAAGCTTAAATTAGACGCGACATAGCCATAATGCCATAGCCATCACCAAACCAAAATTCAATTGGTTTCCATGGTGAGAGTGAGAGAGACTCGCCATAACGCCATAACTCTCACCATAGAAACCAATTGAATTTTGGTTTGGTTATGGCTATGGCGTTATGGCTATGTCACGTCTAATTTAAGCTTAAGCTATTGTCAATAAAAGCCAATTGTTGCCAATGAAGAGTTGACAAGTGACAATATTTATTGTCGTCTTGATGCGACGTCGACGAGGCCATTCACGATAGGGGGGAATATGTTATACATCGTTAGCTAATAGCAAAAATAAAAACAATATTACTAAAATTGTCATCTTTGGAATGCTGTGCCTTGATGTTAAAATAATATCTCCCAGTGCACCTGGTTAACACTAACTAACGCAAAATTTCATTATAAAGGGTGGACAAATTTGAGGTTGGGAAGTAAATTGGCTTATAGGGCATTTACATCAGCACAAAATCTAGCATATTTTGATTAAAATCTTTTTGAAAATCTATACTGTTTACACCAACTTTTTTTGACATTTGTCAAGAGTTTTTTATCCAAAACAAAATCCATCAACTGAATTGTTTCCAAAACTACAACCAAACAACTGAAATGTAGCAAATTCACACACTTTTTTAAGCAGACTGTAGCTAATTCACTCACCTTTGGTTGTACAGGGTAGTAAAGAATAAATAAATCATTAGATTTTTATTAGATTTCCTACAAATCTACTGAAAAATTAGATTTCGTTTTGTATGGGAAATCTGGAAAAAGGCAGCTTGATTTAGCTCGAAATCCTGAAAGTACTAGATTTCGAGACAGTGTAAATGCACTGTTAAATACAAATTTTTTTTTTTATAAATTCAGTTTTATTTATACCAATGTAAAGTAGAAATATGGGAATTAATAAAAGAATATGATTTTGGTTAAATGTCCACCTCAAGCAGGTGGCAGACGTCCGCTCTTTTCATAAAATTTTGAACCGCATTGTCAATGTAGCGCTGAAGTTTATCTTTCGGAGCGTCAGTTGTTTCTCGTTTGTTCACGTAAACCCTGTCTTTCAAATTAAAATTCACAAATTTCACAATTAAAATTCTTTGTTCAACAGTATAGCGTTCCATGGTTAAAATGTCCCAACTTTTTACTAAATAAATGTCAAAGGATGACAGCTAAACTCTTGACGTGTCATCATTTGACAGCCATTTTACTTCCTACCCTCAAATTTGCCCACCATTTATTATTCACGCGTGTCATGCATGAATCGCCGAAATCACGTGAATACATAAATAAATTTTGCTGTACTTAAAATCTCATTTTAACAAATATGTAATTGAATTTGTTGAATTAAAAGTAATCATTCCTTGCTTAATTACAAATACATTTTATTTTAATTGCAAAAACTATTACAATCAGACGGAGTTTGTAACTGAAACATAAAATTTTTTGCATTTTCAATCGTGTGAACAGTTGGTGTCATAAATAAAATTTATTATGACAATTTCCGAATGTTTACATTTTTAAACTAAACTGAAGAAACTTTACTTCTAGAATATTATCATTCAATTGACTGGTCATTTGATCTGTAGTTATGCAGGATATATTCATCATTGCGTAGAACAAGGTTTATATCATATTATTAAGGGCAAAATTAATAATGTGATGGAAACTTTTGTGTACGTGTGATGTTGCATCTCTCTCTAACCAATGCACTGCTGCTGATAGCATAAATATTAGTCAAGTTTGACTGATCATAATTGGCTACTACATCCCCAACAATTGAGAAATCATGCATGATTGACATGACAATAAATATACTTTTTAATTCACCCGTATTGCGTATATCGAGTCGAATATTCATCTACGAGAATTTTGTCATAGAATAAATAAAACTTATACAAGCTTTGTTTAATCAAATACAAAATTGTCGTAAACGAATATTCGACTCGACATACGCAATACGGGTGATTATTTTAATTGTTTTTTATTATAAAAAGTAACTTAAAAATACACAAGTTAATAACATATTTAAAACGGAAAATCTAACTAACCAAAAACATAAAATAACTTAAGCGGTATCTAGCCCTCTTCACACCTTTTCACCTCCAACGCACCTTGCTTTTTCCAAATACCTAAAAAATTCTAAAATTATATATACATATATTAAATTAAACTGTGTAAATTTCTTTTATTTAGTATTTTACTTATCTTTTTTAACACTTTTATAAATTTTAATTTTCACAGACCGAATGTATTGTATTTTTAAAAAATAAAACTCGATGTTTTAAAAGTTTTGGCATATCTACATTAGATGTTTCACTCTAACATATGTACATATACAATTATAATTAATAAATAAATCCGTCATCACTACCGATCAAAACTACCGATCAAATGACTACTCAATTGACTGTCACTATTGAATTCAATGTAAAATTGTTTCAAGTGTTATACCCCTTTTAGACACGGAAAGTTTACTTTGCAAAGTCTTAATTCAGTTGTGTGAAAGACAGAGGGAGAAATACTATCTCTCTCTGTCTATCTCCCAGCTGAATTAAGACTTTGGAAAGTAAACTTTCCGTTTCTAAAATGGGTATTATTGAAAAAATTTTGTTTTAACCCTTTTCCATACGCAAAGTTTACTTTACAAAGTCTTAATTCAGCTGTGTGAAAGACAGAGGTAGTAAGTAGTACAATATCTTTCTGTCTCTCTCCCAGCTGAATTAAGACTTTGTAAAGTGAACTTTGTATTTGTATTTGTGCTAGTACAACAAATACATGAGAGTTAAAAATTAAAGGGTGTTCCAAAACGAGCAACGACAAATTTTAAAATCCCATGTAATATACATAAAATTTGAAATTTTGTAAGGTTAGTGTATTTTTATACAGACTACTAGAATTGACACTAAAATTAAAAAAAATTTTAATTAAAGGGTGTTCCACCAGTTAATGCAATTTTGACTATGTAATTTTGACAACTTGCTTTATCTTGGAAACCGTAACAGCAAAACTCGTGAAATTTTCAAAAACGGTAAAACTAAAAAATCAAAGAATTCTAAAATCGCCAAACCGAAAAAAATCGCCAAAACAAAAAAAAGAGCGTCAAATTAAAAAAAATTCTAAAACTAAAATAAATCGGGAAAAACTGTAAAAATCGCCTAAATGAAAAAAACCCAAAAACCGAACTGAACTGAAAAAAAAAACGCAAAAAACGCTACATTAAAAAATGCTCAAAACCGAATGAGCGGAAACCTTCGCACTTTACTGAATAAATTTAATGTTTCATAGCATAAAATACATTGCATATTGCCAAAAGCATTTTTTAACACAAAATATTTCTGAGCTCCCATAATTATTTTTACTGTAAAAATTTATTAAATTTGCACTTCAATTTCGTTCCGTGTGTTCAAAACAACTAAGCAAAAAATTCATACTCGTACATGCGTGCACAACTTCATTCTTCGCTTTCTCAGTGACGACTAAATGAAAGAGCATAAGCATGTGTGTGATTTTGATTTCCACAATTGTGGTATGGCTTGCGGGTTACTGTCTTACCATGATACAATTATAACAGGTACATGCACAAGCCCAGCCTGTTATTGTATACATTGCAGATAAATGTCAAACTTTGTTTACAAGCTGCAAAAATGTTAGTGTATGTGTGTGAATAAAATGTTTATAGTGTTGCCAATGAATTTACACAAGGCTGTGTCTGCAATTACACATTGAAGAAAATTACAGTACACATCTTTTGTGTAGGTTAAAATTAAAAGAAAAATAAATAAAAATAGAACCCAAAGTAGAATTACACACAGATTATACAAGAATTTAATTCCATGACCTACACATGTGAGTAGAAATTACACACTATTTAACTACACACAGATTGGCAACACTGAATAACTATAATCATGCAGGAATGCCGCGTCTGCAATTGTACTTTAGTTACCCTGTAATTGCTATTATTATAAACAAAAGACATTTGTTTCTGACAATTTTTCGTTTGTTTATACCAACAAAATACATGTGTTTTTTGGTGTTGTAATTTTGTTGTAGTTGTGCATGTACCTAGTATAATTGTATCATGTGTCTTACCAATTCTCTTTGGTAAAAAGAACGATTCTGTTAATGCTTATTCTGTACTAAATTCCTATTTCCAAAGAAATATTTTGTAATATTTTTTTAATAATATAATTTGTTTTTTTCTTTTTTATTATATCAATGCATTTGGCTTTGCATTTACATATAATACTGGTATTTATACATTACTATTATATAAAGAACTGAAGCGGTATTATTTTTATACCCTTTACCACAAAAATGGTAAAAGGGTATATATAGGTTTGTCATTCCGTTTGTAATTTCTATAATATCAATAAGCGACCCATAAAATATATATATTCTGGATCCTTATGCATAGGGAAGATGAATAAGCGATGTCCGTCTGTCCGTCTGTCCGTCTGTCCGTCTGTCTGTACGTGAAATCGGGTTTCCGAAGCTCCCAGAAAAGCTAGAGACTTCGTTCTTGGACTGGTGTGTCAGAAATTTTCCAAAATAGATTGGTATTGAAATTCAGCAAAATCGAGCAGACGATTGCAGAGCTGGGAAATTTAAACTTAATTTTGCCATATAAAAGTAACTATCGAAAACAAATTTTTATTTTTTTTTAATAAATGAACTTATTTTACACTTCAGTACGACTAAAATTGGAATTTTAAATTAAAAAAATAAAAAATAAATAAAAAGACGTTTCCAGGGTTGGAAAACTTTAACTTTTTGTGTTATGTAACATTAACTATGTCTAAAACTATATTAGTATTTTCTCGAGAACCGTAAGAGCTACAGACCTGAAATTTGGACACAGTGTGTAGACCCTTGGCCGCTACAACAACAAATACATGAGAATTGGAAATTAAAGGGTGTTCCAAAACGAGCAACGAAAAATTTTAAAATCCCATGTAATATACATATAATTGTATGTATGTATGTATATACACTTGAAATTTGTAAAGTTAGTGCATTTTTATACAGACTACAACAATTAACACTAAAATTTAAAAAATTTTAATTAAAGGGTGTACCATCAGTTAATGTAATTTCGACTATGTAATTTTGATAAATTGCTGTATCTTGGAAACCGTAAGAGCAAAACACTTGAAATTTTCAAAAACGGTAAAAGTAAAAAAATAAAAAATTATAAAATCGTCAATAAAAAAAAAATCGCCAAAAACAAAAAAAAATCGCCAAAATGAAAAAAAGCACCAAATCCAAAAAAATTTCTAAGACTAAAATAAATCGCAAAAAAACGGAAAAATTGCTAAAATTAAAACAAAAATCGCCAAAATGAAAGAAAATCGCCAAAATGAAAAAAAAATCGCCAATATGAAAAAAATCACCAAAACGAAAAAAAACCCTAAAAAACAGAAAAAATCGCCAAAATGAAAAAAAATCGCCAAAAAGGAAAAAAACGCCAAAACGAAAAAAAACCCCAAAAAACAGAAAAAAATCGCCAAAATGAAAAAAAAATCGCCAAAACGAAAAAAAGCACCAAATTAAAAAAAATATCTAAGACTAAAATAAATCGTAAAAAAACGGAAAAATTGCTAAAATGAAAACAAAAATCGCCAAAAAGAAAGAAAAACACCAAAATGAAAAAAATCGCCAAAATGAAAAAAATCACCAAAACGAAAAAAAAACCTAAAAAACAGAAAAAAATCGCCAAAATTAAAACAAAAATCGCCAAAATGAAAAAAAATCGCCAAAATGAAAAAAATCGCCAAAACGAAGAAATTCCAAAAAACAGAAAAAATCGCCAAATTGAAAAAAACCTCCAAAAACAGAAAAAAAATCGCCAAAACGAGAAAAAAGCGACAAAACTGAAAAAATCGTTTTAACTGAAAAAAACTTCAAAAAAGCAAAAAAGCCTACCTTTCGTGCGCGATTCAAAGTCGCACTTTACTGAATTTTTTAATATTAAAGGAATTAAATGAAACTAAGTTTTTCCTTATTTCGTTTTTGCTTTGTTCACTTAACATATTTTATGTATTTTTTACAGAACTAGATTGGTATCAATAATCAGGAAAATCCAAAATTATGACTCCAGGGTTGGAAAACTCACACTTTTTGTGTTATGTAAAATTAAATAGGTCTAATTTTTTTTCTTTTTCTTTATAAATTGAATATATTTTATGCTTCTGAAAGAAAAGTTTGGCGTATGAAATTTGAAAAATGAAAATTACAGCTCCAAAGATGGAAACTTTAAAAAAATGATAAATTTTTTCACAAAACAAATATGTATGTATGTGTCTGTATACTATATATATGTACATACGTTGGTAAAGGGTATATAAGATTCGGCACAGCCGAATATAGCACTCTTACTTGTTTTTTCCTAATGTGTTTATAAAACGTTATTATTTAATCGATCTCATGAATTATAATTTGTTTTTGTTGAAATAAATTAAATTAAAAAATAGTTTGTATTGTTTTGCATTGGGCGGAAATTCCCGGGAAACCGAAAAGTAGTTCCCGCTTTCCCGGGAAATTAAAATGACCGGGAAAAGAAAAACTCTAGCGGCATATCAAACAGTGCTTTCGGTTTGCTTCATACAAATTGTAGGGACATGAAAACTTTTGGGGGCTAAAAGAGGATTTCTGCTTTTGCTTAGGTATGCCTGTAACTCTAGCTTTGATCTGATCTCTTTTGTCAATAAGTTTTCAAGAGAAACAAAAATACTTTGTTGATTTTTTTTTCTTTAAAAGTTTTTAAATTTTGTTTATTTGAAATATCTTCTTTTGATAATTTATCTTTATTATTAATATATGTATATTACTATCATAACAAATAATCCTTTATGTTCAATTACAAGTATTTAACATTTTCTTCTTTTCTCAACTTAATTTGATTTATATTTTAATTGCAAATTTTGGTTGTCATTACAATCCTAATTTGGTAGTTATTTTAAAATTTTCAACGCCAAAACATTTAATTGATTAAAGTAAACTTAAAAAAAGGAATTGCATAAATTTTACACATAATTTTTCACTACTTGGACTAGAATCTAAATACTAGATGTTTTAAGATGTGTCATATTACTAATTAATAAATATAATAAGTGTGTAAATAATAAATATTTTGTATTTATTATTTAGTTAATTAGAGATCGACCGAAGGCGTTTTTTTGGCCGAAGCCGAACTTCGGCTAAAATCATAAACTTCGGCCAAAACCGAAGCCGAAGCCGAATGTTTTAAATTTTAAAAATGATACTTGTTTTATATGAATTAAGAAAAAAGTTTGCTTTTTTGAGATCACTGAAATAGCTGCAATATCTATTGGATACATAACAAGAAAAATAAAACTATTTTGCAATTTCTAGATTGCTTTTTTATATGATCACTCACAAGAACGTCCAAGTAAAAGAAAATAGAAAGCAACAGGGTTGTATTTCCAAGCAACCCTTTCAAAACGTTAAACACAATAGAAACTGTCGGCGAGCAACGACCAAAAATAATGTTATTTTTTAAGCTTGGAATGAAAAATATTCGGCTTCGGCTAATCGGCCGATTTTTTCCATAGGCCGACTGTTGGCCGATTACCAATTTTTGGCCGAAGGCCGAAGCCGATAAATCGGTCGAACTCTATAGTTAATAATATAGTAGGTATATATACTTTTCAATGTATTATTTACTATTTTGCTGTTAATTTAATCGGTATCCAGCGCGGTTCCAAATTATTTAATATTCTTTTCTTAATAACAAAAACAACTTAAATTTTGAAAACAATATTCGTTGATATACTTTTTTCGTTCATTTGCTTGTAATTTCTCGTAATTTGCTTAATTTTAACAACAACAACAAAAAAAATGGATTGTAAATTCGTCAATTTTTCAGACATCATTTGCTGTCATTTCGAAAATTTATAAAAACTCTCGAAATGGTTCATCGAAATTGTTGTTATCGCCAGTTGAGTCGGCATAGCCATTCATTAGAATTGGCGTTTGTTGCAGTGGCTGTTGCTGTTGTTGTTGTAGTTGTGCTGTTACCGACTGCTGTGGCATTAAAATTTGACTATGATTCGATATCATGACATGATGTGTCTGATGATGCATATGATTAAGCGGCTGATTTTGTTGTATTTGTATGGTGGTTGTTGCTGTTGTCAACGATTGTGTTTGGGGATTTTGATGGTCAGCCAAGAGGCTACAATTGTACGCATTGGCAACGTTAGGATTGAGCACATCGTCATAACATGTAGGCAAACCCACTAAAACATTTCCATTGCCCACTACACCGCCACCAGCATTGAGACCCAATACAGTATTGGTATCTCCATCGGGCACAATGTTGTTGGTGTTCGTAGTGTCGCCATTGCCATTCATAAGAACGCCATTAAATTCTAGGGCGGATTCTTCATTGCGTTTCGCTAATATTATGTGGGTCAGGTTTATGATGTAGTTTTTGGCCAAGGTTAGTGTTTCGATTTTCGATAGCCTACGTTCCATTTCCACATGGGGTATTACTTCGCGTAGGGACTGAAATAAATGAAACAGAATAGTTTTGTGATTTTGTGTAAAAAATGTTTTAATAATAAGATAAAAAGATTTTTACAATAGTGGATTTTAGTTCTATGTTACGACAGGGATTAAACTGTCATATTTATGTATGTCAAATCTATTGTCACTTGTGTTCAAATTAACTGGTTTTTTTTTTATAATGAACTATCATCGTATTGTGTATACTTTATTATTTTTATCAAACAACTTTTTAATAAATATTCTTTTTAAAAAGAAATAAACATTTAAATAAATTTAGTAAAGTGCGACTTTGATTCGCACACGAAGAGTTCCGTACGGACACTACATATATAATACTTCTTGAAATGGGACCTAATTTTTTTTTTAGTAAAATTACAGAATGTCAAGTCAAAATGACTGAAAATTAGACTGGTTGTTACTTTTTAGTGTAGATGAGGGAAACATTTATTAAAATATCTAAAGTATTAATAAAATGTAAAGCAAATTTCAAACAAATGCTTTTATTTTGTTTTTGCCGGTTTTTTTGGTGTCTTGGTTATTTTTTTAGTCTTGGTGTTTTTTCTTAGTTCTGACGTTTTTTTCGATTTTGCGTTTTTTTTCGGTGTTTAGTTCATTTTTAGTTTTTTTTTTGGCGACCAGAAGTAAAAAACTTCTAGTAATTTTTGCATTTTAGCGATTTATTTTATTTTTGGTGATGTTTTTGATTTGAGCGCTTATTCATTTTGGCGATTTCTCCTTTTTACAATTTTTTTATTTTGGAATTTTTTAGTTTTAGCGTTTTTGCGAATTTGAAAAAAATTTTTAAGGTTTCCGAAATACAGCAAGTTGTCAAAATTACATTAACTAATAGAATACCTTTTAACTTTGATTTTTAAATTTCAGTGATAAGTGCTGTAGTCTGTATATTATATTAGGATTTATATTAGGATTCTCGAGAAAACATCTTGTGACAGACATATAGGCAAACATTTAAATGGACGGACATCTAAAAACAAAAAGAAACGGGAAAACAAAACGAACCCACCTTTTCACCTTTGGTATATCTATAACTGAAGACAATTAATCTAGCCGTACGCTTTGATGCCGTAGCTCCCAAATGGGTAGACTGATTTTAAATTGGTTTTTTTTTTCGTTTGAAAGGTGACTTGATTTAATATCTTATAGCCTATACTTGAAGAAAATCGGTACAGTTGTTTGATCTGTACTTCATGGTTCTTAAATGTTTTCATTTTTGTTATTAAACAATAAACCATATGACTGAGCTCGTGAATTAAATAATTGAATTATTAACTTTTGTTTGCTTTTTGGTTAGGTTAGGCTAGGAAGGGTGGTGCAACAACACACTTCCACTCGGAGATCCAGTTAGATCTATTGAAAAAATAAAAAAAAATTTAACCCCAAATTGAATCCAGAAGAACACCATCTATTGTGTCATTAAGCCACCGAATTCCCCTGATGGAGCCCCTGATATCCTCTAGTTTATACTTTGCGATATCACTAATTCTCTTGGAAACGTCTGGAATTTCAAGCAATGTCAGGTAATATCGTCAATGGTTTCTGGTTCTTCTTTATCCTCGCACGTCCTTCAGAAATCTAAAGTGCCAGTTTCCCAAATGCTGGTCCTTGCTCTGATAGTCGCATCGCCTTTCTATCCATGTCCAGTAGCAGTTTGGATCTTCCTGAGTCAAGTTTTTGCCACATATGCCTCGATACTCTACAATCCCCCCTACTACTCCATGAAAGGTTGGTCCTGCTCGCCTCATCATCGTCGATTTCATTTCCTTCAACACTGTTGTGGCCAGGAACCGAACATAGTCTGAAACCATGGGCCTGATTACGACTTCGACTACGACTATTTTGTAATAGCCTAAAGAACATTGCAGCATTTTTTGTTTAATCTAGTACAAAATCGTCGTAGTCGTAGTCGAAATACGACACTCGTAATAAGGCCCATTATTTGTCTATAAGCAAGTTGAAATCTCTCCTACAGTCACTAACTAGTTTCGATTTGACTTTGTGTTCTTTCAATGCCTTTAGCGCTGCCTGACGGTCGACGTAGAAGGTTACCTCATCGCCTTCAGCCACATTTCTGGACACAAGCTCTGTGGCCCTGAAGATCGCCAAGATTTCAGCTTCATTCATTCGGCAGTTTGAAAGAACGACGAATGTTCGTTCCCAAGACATAGATACCAGCCCCTGTGCTTTCTCCCATTTTTGATCCATCTGTAAAGATCGCACTACCCTCATATAGCTTATTATATTTCAGTTCTCTGAACCTTAGCATATAATCTCCTATGACTCTCCTTCCTCAATGCCTCCTACCATACCGCACAACCATAGGAAACAACCGGTGTGACAAACGATATGTAAATCCCGTTTACTACCTTATGTTGTAGACCCAAGTTCCTTTCTATAGAATTTCTGCATGCGTAGTAGACATATGCCAACAAGCAAACAAAAAATCCTAATACAGTAAAGACTAACGGCCGTATTCTCAAACAAATTTATGTGTATATCAAATGTGTAGCCTTTCCAATGCCGTAAAGTATTAAAATCAGAAATAATTCATTCAGATAGATATTTAATATACTCATGCATGTATGTATGTATGTATGTATGAATGTATGTATATATGTATGTATTTAGGTTTTTATGCACTATTTCTTAAAGGAAACAAATTCCTAAACCACTTACCTGGAATGCATCATTCAGACTATGCATACGCATGCGTTCCCTTTCGTTGGACTCTAAGCGCCTCAAGTTGCGTTCTTTTGCATTAAGAGTACCTTTTCGGCGACGATTTTGGCTGGTACCCGATGAGTTGCGACCGCGACTTGATGGACGTGCACCACTGCCACCGTTACTACTGCCACCACCTCCACTTGTGTCATCGCTTTGCGAACTTGAATCCGTCATTTCCATATCATAATTATTGCTTAACTGTGAATTTGTAAATCACAAAGAAAAATTAAAATTTGGAAATTGTGCAGTAGATAGAGTTTGTCTAGTCAGTGTTTGCTCGGTGAAAGTTTTGCAAACGTTCAAAACAAAAAAGTATGCCAAAATAAATTTTTATTTGTGAACATTAAAAGGGTCATGAAAAACTTCCGCTGGGTGTGTCAAATTCTATCCATACTGTGTGGCCCAACAATGGATTTCAATGGCCAATCTCCCACAAGTTAATTTGGTTATAGTAAAGGTGCAAAAAGTGTCGATTTTGAGGAGAATTCTAAGGGTTTGACTATAACGGTTGGTTGGTCGGTTTCAAGTTATTGCTAACGCTGAGGGATTACTTTGTATTTCGATTGGAAAAGAAAAAGTGTGAATTTGTGTATTATTTACTATTAATTAGAAAACTTTTTCCTTCCATTAAAGTTATAAAGTAAATTTCCTTAACTACAGATCAGCTGTCCCATTAGGATAGTGAAGGATGCAGATCAGATGGTGCTCAACTTTTCGTTTAACTGTGCCAAGCTAAGATTGCAGGTAATCGTTAGAGATTTCTTATTTACTTGGATGTGTAGAAACGTCATTACAAAAAATCGAGTGAAATTTTTGTTTGAATAAAATGGTCTTAAATGCTAATTTAAACTTTTCCGAAGAGTAATCGGACAATTTGGAGTTATGTATGTATGTATAAATCGAAATTGTGAATTATTTTGTGAAATTCTTTAGTATTGCTTTTACATTTGAGCAAAATCTAGTACTCACAAGATTTCGGGCGAAATCTAGTAGATTTCCCATACAAAACAAAATCTACTTAGTCATTTGATTTTGTCAAAATCTACTTAAAATCTTGTAGAACGTAGTGACACAGCTAGAGTTTTTTTTAATTTGTACTAAAAAGTCAGCCTGTATTTTTTAAAAAGGTGTGTGAATTGGTTACATTGCCGTTGTTTGGTTGTTGCTTTGGATAATTTTTCATTAATGGGTTTTGTTTTGTATATAAACAATGATAAATGTAAAAAACAGTCGTCGCTGGAGAATCTATCCTCCTGGGGCAGCAACAAAGAACTGGGAGTCAAAGAAGAGAAAACTGAGTCCTCCTTACCAGGAGATACAAAATATATATCTTTGTACTGCCCTGTATGGGAGGGGTAGAACTGAGGCTATCAAATGGAGCGAAATACTTGGGTGTTTTCCTTGATAGCAAGCTTTTTTGGAAAATGAACACGCAGTAAATGCTAAAGAAAGGCCTCAATGCCTATTACTCATGCAGGAGCTCTATAGTATAGATAGCAAAGCGGTTATTTAATATGCTTGTTTGGTATGGTGGGAGGCATTGGTGAAGGAATGTCACAGAAGATTACCTGCTAAGGTTCAGAGTTGTGCCTCGCTGGGCATCACAGGTGCTCAGGGGAACATACCTCAGGCTGTTTCACGCCATTCTTCACCTGCTTCCTATAGAGGACTTTGGGTGAAAACGGCGACTATAAGTCTCGTTAGACTCGTTGAAGCATGTTTGGTGGGGACAGGAATCAGTTTTAGTAATCAGGGATCTGTAGCCCATGACTTTACGGACTATAAGGCCGTTGAAACTAATTTTAGTAGAACACACTTACTGGTAATTCCGGTAGTGCGGTCTTTACAGATGGGTCAAAAGTGGGAGACGGCACAAGGGCTGGTTTCTATACCTTGGAAATGAACATTCCTGGTTCTTTCAGACTGCCGAATGAATGCAGCGTTTTGCAAGCTGAGATCTTGGCTATCCTCAGGGCCACAGAGCTTGTATCCAGAACTGTGGCTGAAGGCGATGAGGTAACCTTCTACGTTGACAGCCAGGCAGCGCTAAAAGCTTTAAAAGAACACAATGTCAAATCGAACTACTTAGTGACTATAGGAGAGCCCTCAACTTGCTTATGGACAAATATTGTATGATAATATGTTCGGTTCCTGGTCACAGCAGTGTTAAGGGAAATTAAATTACCGATGATCTGGCAAGAATATTGTCGGCGTTATATAAGGGAATGTGTAACAGATCGGTGAAATTACAGGGAACTTAATAATTGGGTGGAGAGCAGGAACAACCATTTCTGGCGAAGTAGGGAGGATTGTAGAGTCTCGAAGGATATGTGGCTACTGGATATGAATAGGAAGGCGATTCGAGTCATGATAGGCGCGTTGAGTGTTCACTGTTCGGTCAGAGCAAGAACCAGCAGTTGGGAAACTGGCACTCCAGATTTCTATAGGATGTGCGGGGATGAAGAGGAACCCGAAATCATTGAACATATTATCTGTCATTGCCAGAAGCAGCAACGTCATAGGCTTAGATGGCTGAGCAGAAGTTCCCATGAGAGCATTAGTGATATCGATAAGTGTAAACTGGAGGACATAAGGGGAATTCAGTGGCTTAATGACAGACAGAAAGGAGCTTGTGGATACAAATGGGGGTTAAATATTAGTATTAACGGGTCAAATGAAGGTAATCACAATTGACCCAACTGGGTCTCCGAGTGGAGGTGCGTTATAGCACCACCCTTCCTAAGCTAACCTAACCTAAAAAACTGGGTGTAAACGGTATACATTTTATTAAAGATTTTAATTAAAATCTGCTAGATTTAGTTTAGGTAAAAATGCCCTATTAGAACATTTTATCAAACATAATCCAAAAAGTTTTTCTATTGAAAGTAAGAAATATCGGTCTATATACTTATTCCTATTATTACAGAAAATTTTTCATGATCGTGATGAATTTTTCTTTTCACTTAAGCAAGCGTGAGCCAAAAAAGTATAAGAGTTTTGTCATGAGTGAAGATTTATTTACGATCACATTTCTTATTTTTACTGATAAACTTCGCATAATTGTTATGTAAACTAGAAGACTGAATTTACCTTTCAACAACTTCAGCCAAAACTGTCAGCATGACTGACATGACTTTCTCTTTCACAGTTCGGCTCACGCTAAGAAAATGTATAGCTTGAAAAAATCAGAGCTGGAAATCAAAACTGAATGGAACGGAGAGATTTAGGAAGTTTTTTCCTTTCTCAGAGAATAGAATGGGCTTCTTTGTAGCTGTTGGCTTGTCTGAAGACTAACACAACATAAAATCAAATCAAGTGATAAAACACATGCCGCATTATATCAATGCTCTACTGATTTAATAGATCTGGATACTCCATTTCCTCCCAAGAGCTTCTAGGCCCCTCCTGAGGTCGTGGAAGTAAATTCTATATTGCACCATTTCAAAAATCTCATGAACTTGAATGCTTCTTATGAAAGATGCACTTAGATTATCGGACGCCATTTTTGATTTTCATGTCAAGAGCATCTAGGAGTTTCCGATTTCTTAGTGCAAATATAACTTATAATTAGAAATATAGGACTCATAATTTCAACTTTGGTCGCAAGATCTAATTTAGAGATTGTTGCAAGATTGCGATTTAGTAAGGCATTAATCTTTTGCCGCATTTTTAAGTCTCAGGCAGGCTTGACCTGTTACAGATGGAATGCGAACATTAAATGCTGCTGGCATATATAATATACGAATATTTTATGTGAAAAGAGAAAATAAGTTATTTATTTCAGACATACTGTCCTCAATGATTTCTTAAAATATGAATTAAAAAGCTTTTCAGCCCTATTCTGAAAAAAATGCGCTTCGAGTCTTTCCCTATCCATTGTTCTCGTATATAGAAAAATATCATTTAAAAATTTTCAGGTAAAATAAAACACTGGAAACAAAATAGCTGACTACGAAAATTATAAATTGTGTCTCTCGCTGTCTGTTTGTGAAAATTAATTCAAAACGATAAAAAACTTGTTTGTCCTTCTAATACTTGGCAATTAATATAATTAATTAATATTTTCGGTAAGAATTTTCAACTTACCTGGGGTGTTCTACGACTAGTTCGTCTTATTGGCCTAGATGATCTGTTGTTATCCTGATTATTGTTGGTTTCTGCAGCATGATGGGCGGTTGGTATATTTTGTGTTTCTGTCATGGCGTAGTTGAGCATTTGTTGTTGCTGCTGTTGTTGGGGCTGTTGTTGTTGTAGTTGAGTGAAATCATGAGTGCCCATCAATTCGATCACTTGACTATCGTGCATATTTAATTTACATATTAATTCATGATTCATTTTATGGTTTGTTGTATTGGCGGGTTGTTTTCTAAAATAAAATGCGAAAATAGGAAATTAATTTATTTGGGAGGTTCAAAGTAAAGGGTTATTCATTTAGTGGTCTTAAAACCACCGGCCTGGCAAGGCTGTTAGCTGTAAAATATCTGTCATAATTTATTTAGTGAAATGTTTGCATTGCACGAATATGGATTGTTTAACAACCGAACAAGATCTATTTATTAGGTCACTGCAACCCTCCTGATGATTTGTTGGGTCTGCGTCAGAGAACAGAAAGGAGTCGTGAAAAACTAAGTAGAGTTTAATCATGATTTATAATTTCTTGTAATTATGCGCACTCATACTTATTGCAATGTTGTCTATGAATTAGACTTGTGTCCAACAGTTCTTTTTGAACTAGTTCGTTTAGTTGGACACAAGTCCGGTCAAAAACTTCAATGTAAATTAAATGGGTTTGAAACAACTTTTGATTCAAACGCTCTCAAACTAGTTCAAAAAGAACTGTTGGACACAAGTCTACTATGAATCAAATTCACTCGAAAATTTGAAGTGCGCATCGAACTCATACTTAGCAATATTTATGACGTTGTTGATTTGGACTCTCCTTAACTCAATGCCTATGGACGATGCAAAATAAGTATGATTCACAATGCTAACTTCGCATGTGAACATTAAAGTTCTCATTATTAGTATGTGTTTCTCTCTTGCTTTTTGTTTTGTTTTTTGTTCTGCATGAATTGAAAAACAATCCTATTTACTACTATTGTATACCACTTGCAAACTCTTCAATGATTAAAACTTTAAATAAACATACATGCATGAGTTGAGTGAGCTGAATCAATATCAGTAGTATAAGTATTTTCCTGAAATTATAAATCAAACTGAGGTGATTTATAAGTGTGAGTGTGGATGACTTTGATGTTGATGTCGCATTCATATTTATTTCAACCTATACTTATAAATCAATGGCATGGTGAGTATGAGTAAATCAGAGTAGTTGATTTTAGACTTGTGTCCAACAGTTCTTTTTGAACTAGTTTGAGAGCGTTTGAATCAAAAGTTGTTTCAAACCCATTTAATTTACATTGATGTTTTTGACCGGACTTGTGTCCAACTGAACGAACTAGTTCAAAATGAACTGTTGGACACAAGTCTAGTTGATTTTAAATGATGTCTATTCACTTACATTTAACATTTTATGAGTCAGTATGAATAGCGAAAACATGACTCATTGCGGTTCTCTGGTCTGTTTATTTAAACTGTCAAAAGCTGTGGGCAGCATACACTTTAGTTTATGTTTGTGTGTATTTCTGACAACTTAAACATAGTTTGGTTTCTTGTGTTGCCATATTTATGTTGAGTTGCATCGGTCTGACAAATAGACATTGCAACCGAAGAACGTGTACAAATTTTAGTCCAACCTAAATTAGAGCGTCAAGTACATTCAAAGTATATTTGATAGGCCTTATTTAAATGTACTCTAAGCACGTGCAATGCTGCTAATGCTACTCTTGACACCCTAATTTTGGCTTTTCTGTTACTACATAACTACAAAAGTGGTGGTTCCAAAGTGGTGGGTGCTTTTCGAGCATTACGGCGTGATTATGGGGGGTTCCCCATACAAACATTTGTGATTTTTTTAAATATTTGTATGGGGAACCCCCTAGGGGTGGTTCCAGGAAGTGTGCCACTGGTATAGGTGGGTCGACCCTCTAAAATTAGTTGTGATCGGTCATACATTTTGACTCGATTGAGGAACTCTAAATGGGTCAAAGTGAGATTTTTCAAAATTTGACTCTTCAAGAAAATTTGACCCTTCGGATCAAAAGTTGGGACATCAAAATACATTTTAGAGATATGGTTCCTTCGGCAAAGTTTCTTATTTTGATCCCTAGAATACGATTTTTTTTGTAATTTGTGCGATTTTTAAATCGACCCGCCCTAATGTATATACGTACATATATAAGTTCCCATAGTTCCTACAATATAACAAAAAATTTATTCCATTCTGATTTATCCGATGCAAGTGTTTTTATCTCGTTTCAGCTCTTGTCTTGGTTAGATGCTTCAATTTCGATTTGGCGGCGTCAGGTGTGTGATGGTATTCCTTTTTTGCGGCTTTCTTGTCTTGTGATATCATCAATGGGCTGCTCCAGGGTATAACCTAGCCAGCTCCATTTTCTTTTCCGAATCTCTACATGTACGGGGATTTGAGAGGTTTGGACCCATAGTCTTTCATTGGTTGTCGTTACTAGTCAGAATATTTTTAAAATTCTACACAGGCAGTGATTTATGAAGACCTGTAGCGAGTTAACATCCTTCTTCGCTGTATTCCACGATTCACATCCATATAGGAGAGCTGATTTTATGCAGGAGTTAAATATTTTTAGTTTCGTTCTTTTTGAAATAAGCGATGATCACCATATGGGGTTAAGAATCCCAAACTAAACTAACTAAGCTAACCAGCTTTTATTCGATTTCTTACGTCGTCTGCAGAACCACCGATTGTAGTCAGAAGACTTCCGAGATAGCAGAACGTGGATACATCCTCAAGATTCTTCCCGTCTATTGTTAATGCGTTGGTATTGGGAGCATTAATTTCTTAATATTTATTTTTAGGCCAGCCTTAGCTGCTTCTGTTTGTATTGTATTGATGTTAGCCTACATGTCATTAAAGTTGTGGGACAGTAGACATATATTGTCGGCATAGGCGATATTTTCTAGCCTTCTGTTGAATCCCCAAGTTACTTCCCTCTGCTCATATGAGGCTCTTTTCATTATGTTATATATTGAAAAGCAGAGGTAACAGTCACTAATACAGCCATCAATTATTTTTGTTGGGGTACCTTTGCATGCTAGCGTGCTTCATATGGCTAAATGGCAAAGCGTATCGAATGCTTTCTCAAAATCGATGAATAAACAGATTGCTCAATTATGATCCATAAACTGTTGACATGGTCAATGCATGGTTTTCGAATGCCACTGATAGCCTTTTATTAATAACTTGTGAAATTATCTTGTTTGCGATATTGATGAGAGTTATGCCGCGCCAATACTTGCATTGTGACAAGTCTCCTGTTTTTTGATATATTAAAATTAAGGTACTGTCAGTTAGTTACCCATAGATTTTTTATAAGGAGGTAAATAAACTTGGAACTGATTTTAGGTGATGCTTTTAACAGTTCAAGAGATACATTTTCTGGTCCATTAGCTTTGCTATTTTTCAAGGACACTATGGCATCGATAATTTCGGAAGTTTCTGGGCAATCTGTGGGTATATCGTCCCGAACCCTGTTTTGAATGCAATCACATAGGTTTCTTACCAGCGTTCCATGTGTTTGCTAACATCGAGGAGTGAAGAGTGGTGCTCTACCCATGCATCCATCTGGTCTTTTTTGGATGTGACTAAATCTCTATTTTAGTTTTTAAGTGGTTTGTTAGTGGTTTGTTCCTGGGTAAGTTTCTTAGCAATTCTGTATAAATCTTTCTTTCTATGGTTACGAGTTCAAGCGGTATTCATAAGCCCTTTACGTCTCTTCTTTCGGATATGAGGTTTTAAGTATTGTGAGAGATCCAGTTCTGTCTTTTGTTTCGGCTGAGTTACAGTATACCAATTAGGCACTGTATTATTTGGAAGCGTTTGAAGGGAGGCGTTGAGAGAATATATGTAGCTGTTTTTGGTTGTTGTGTTTTTCACTTTATCGACGTTATATTTTCCTTGAGCTTTATTTACTCTTCTGATTGCTGCTACTTTTAAACGAATTGTGTCAATTAAATGGTGATGGTCACTGCCGCAGTCTGCAGCACGTTTGTTTTGGATATCTAGCAACGACCCTCTTCATTTTCGGCTTATGGCAATATAATCGACTTGATTTTCGGTGACGTTATCGGGGCATATCCATGTTTTTGTGAAGGAATAACGTTCCAAGAGTGACCAAGTTGTTGTGTTCATGCATATTTTCAGAAAGAGGTAGAGTTAAGGTTAGCCTCATTGCCCTCTCTAGGCCAGTATTCACAAGGGTATACTTGGGCGTTGAAGTCGTCTGTCAGAAGCATGATGTCTCCACGGTTGTTTTTTTTTTTGTTTTTGATAAGATTGGTATAAATGCAATTTAAAGTCTAGTCAGTTTCTTTCTGAATGCTAACGAAGTCGCGGGAAAATGCTAGTTAAAAATAAATTTTTGCTTTAATAAAAATTTTATTTATTTATTTAAAAACAGAGGCAAGACAAAACAAAGGTCTAGAAATATTAAATATTTTTCATTTAAAAATAGTAGGTGTTGTTGGCTGAACTAGTTAGTACTATGACTTCAGAGTATATGAGGGTCTTAGAGAGGCCGAGTTCGCTCCCTGGCCAGACTCAGTAATATTAACATCATATATTTTCTAATAAATATTAGCATCTACACCAATGCACATCACAGCGACGTCCTTTGTGGATACTTGTAGCAATGAATCTTCGGTGAATAAGTAATAAAATGGATGCATATATAACTTAAAATAATGCTCAGTGACTCTGTAACAATGCTATAAAAATGAATACTACACACAATAGCAGTTGGAAAAATTAAAATAAAAATTAATAAAGCTTCTTTATCTCTATCTATCTGTCAGTTCAGCATCTGTACTAATCCCTTTCCTACTTTTAGGTAACATGAATAGACATGTTATTTTCACCCAAGTGAGCTGAAAACTTACTTTCTCTTCTGAGAAACCTGTTAACCTAACCTTACTTATGCAGGGATTGGCAGAACTCTACTGTTGGAAGAGTGACCGAAATTCTCTTGAGAAACCAAATAGTGAAAAGACAACAGATATTCTAACTCTAGAAAATCCAGCACTTCGAAAATTGGTTAACATAACAACGTGCAACGTGATATAATATGTGGAGCTTGCAGGAAGATGATGCAGCTTTCGGATAATATTTGTGACACTGTCCACCATTCAGTTAAATCAGAAGACAAATCTTCTATCTGAAAAATATGCCAGATATGGAATATGTTAGAGCCTCGGATTGGAAAAACTTAAGATTCTTTACCTGATCAAGTTTGATAGGTTTTATGGCTTCTTTACTCGGAACTGCCGCAACCCCCACCACCAATACTTCTCTCAAGAGCGAGCAATATGCTACAAAAGCATAACGGTAATCCGAAATTGATTGAGTCAGCATTGATTGCCCCGCTTTTCAACCTAACCTAACTTATTCAGCAATAGCATCATCATCATAGAAAGTAAAAAATATATGTATGTACATAACGGCAAGGGCGAATCGTTGCCATGATTTTCTGCAAGAACTAACGCTTCATTTACACATGCAGGTAACTTGTTACAAGTTGCGTGTACGTATTAACAACCAACACATCGAATGAAGTAATAAAAACACTTGCAACTTGCTTGATTGTTTACACAGTCAAGTGCAAGTTTATTTTAAAAATGTCGTTGAAGGAGAATATTTTAAAGAAAATTGTTCCGTATGTTGTTTCTATTTTGTGTGTGTTTGTATGAGTTTTTAATGTCTGTGTTGCCAAATTTTTAGCATAGGAACATTGCAGGGAAGCAAATTAAGTGAACAACTTTTTAACACAATAATTAACAAATGTATACTGCAAATCAATAATAAATCATATTTGATTACATGATTTTTCTTTTTATATTATTTTTTCTGTATATAAGTTGAAATAATAATATTTTAAAAATTATTCCATATAAATTATCCATTAAAATTAAAATAAAATCCCTAAGGGGTAACACTGTTTTACTTTTGACAATTCTCCTACATGCAAGTGAAAAAATTACTTGTAATGAAAATCTTTTGCCAGTGAGCCTACAACTTGTAGCATTATGATTGTATTAGTAAAAATATGTCGATGTATTGAGTTACTTGCACTTGTACTTGCATGTGTAAACGGTAAGTAAACCTATTTCGAGTTTCTTAGGCCCAAATTCACAGTCATTAGTTAACTAATAGCAATAGTTTAACCAATAATATTTGATTCACAGCTCTTTGTTTACCATTAGTTAAACCGCCAAATGTCATTGGTTAACAAATAGTTAGACAGCAGCTGATTCGTTGTAAGCTTTTTTAGTATTGTTGTTTTGTGAAAAATTGTATACACCAAAGTATATTTATATAAAGTATATGCAGGTCTACAACAACTAAGAAAATACAAAAACAACATGCGCTTTGCTTGTGTAAAAATAATGGATGAATGTCAAAAACAGATGATTACAACCAGACCTGGGCAACTTGTATTACTTTTCATAAGCACTGATTGAAAAACAAAAATTTTAGTGAAAATTTAAATTTGATGCTTGTAATGCACTCTTTTTTGCACTAAAATAAAATCTCCTACGCTGCAGCCACACGTTCAATAAATCGCTTTCAATTTCATCACATATATTGTTTGTCAAAATTCCTTGAAATTGATAGCTGTTCCACAGATTGATAGTCAATTTCATTTTTTTAATGCCACCGACGAAGAACAACTCAAATTTGTAGCTTCAATCAATGTGTGCTGTGACAAGCCGTTCAAATTGAAAAGTAAATTGCCATATAAATGGATGGGTGCATTTGAAAGCAATCTAGTTTTCAATTTAAAAATTTAGAGTGTGTAAGTGCCGGTCCAGACTTGCAATTTTTGTTGCAGCAATTCTTGAATATGCGTGAGAGTGTTGAAAAAGAAATATATACTTTTTGTATTCCTCTCTCGCTCTTTTGTACTAAAAAATAAAAAGTTGCTGCAACAAAAATTGCAAGTCTGGACTGGGACTAAGTAAAAAAAGTGTGAGTGTATTGAAAATTTAATGGAATTGAAAGGCAAAAATTGGACGTGTGGCCCCCAAGTTAAAAGTAATGGATTAATATTGCATTAGCAGCTAATCGTGTGGCGAATAATGCACTAATTTTGTATTGCCACTAAGCACATCATGAAGTAATGCAATATTATTGCAATATCACATATCGTACACAGTAAAATTATATAAAAAGTAATCATATTTTTTATCAGATAGCACAAATAAAAAAATACAGTGAAGGAACATTGAAGGCACCTGTATAAGTACGTGCATACAAATGAAAGATCAGTACCCCATTTCTGTAACTTGTGAGAAGTTCTCGCATCGAGAAAAATTAAATAATTATATTTTTTGTCCTATTTTACACTGGGTTACTCACATAAAAACTTACAAAACATATGAACAAATACAGTTTTTTTCTTACTCAACCTGTGTTTCACAGGATGATAACAATTTTTTCGACTCGAAAAGTTCTCACATTCCTTACAGAAACGAGGCACAGAACTTAGGTTTTCGTTTATTTTATTGTAAAGTTACATATATCTTAAAAATGGTGATTTTATAAACGGAATATACTACCGCTTGGAACAATTATAATTATTGAAAAATTATAAAAATGGTGGTGATATGATTTTTTATTATAGTTGTTTTTGTTTTTGCATGTGGTTAATGGAAACCAACGGGATATCGCGGTGATACCGTTAACCGACGCCAACCATTAATCACATGCGGTGAGACGCAAAACTCTCGAAGGCCAATAAACAACAGTGGCCTGGTTGCATTTAAGAAATAATTGCCAACGACGCGTGATGTTGACTGGCCCAGAGCTGCTTTACGAATCCCACTATAATTATCAAAGTTAGTTCTTATGTAATAAATTTGCATTTGTATTGATTTCGTTTAGTGTAGGAAAATGGTCAATGCATTTGCTTATTTAATGCAAGTCCCAGATCTGCATACAACAAAAAGGAAATGTATGGATAGACAAAACCAAAGTAAATTTATGAATTGATAAACCTTTATTACGTGAAATAAGTATAATAAAAGCTACATATTTATTTTAATAATTAAATATAATTATTTTTAAATGTTTTGTAACACCCTTTTTAAGTAAAAATTTATTTAAACTTTTTCACTACACACAATTGTGTATAACAAAGCAAAGCAAAACAAAATGGCGTACGAAAATTGTAAACAACTTTTGACATTCATGCATTGACACTACACGAGAAAAAAATTAATCACCTGAGTACTTGCATATACTTTATATAAATTTACTTTGGTATACACCTTTCACACATACGTTCTCAAGCATACTCTTTGTATTTAGCTTTAACACATTCTTTTTATTTAATTTTCTATTATATTTTGGTTTTTCCGAACCAATTTCAGCACGAATTCAATATCTTGCACGATAAAGTTAGACGAGCGAGAACTGTTTTATCCATTTTTAACATGGTGTAAATATACAAAAATACGGCAACCATACCCAGTAAAAAAAAATTGGAAGTCATTCCAAAGGAACTACGTTTTCATTGCTTCCAAAAAATCGATAATTTTAACTTGCCGATAGTTAGCAGAAAACCAAGTAGAAGTTTATGTTAGTCATACAAAACCTTGTAATTCCTCCATAGTTTTAGAAATTACTCACCAGAACTTTTAAAAAAATCGATTTTTTTGAAAAAACTTATGAACTAATTTTGGTCTAAAATTTTGAAGTTATTTGCTTAAATTTACATGAAAACACTGTTTCGCGTTTAAATTCGTATAGAGAGAAACGAACTGTAAAATAGGTAACTATTAACCATTTTTCCTAGATGAAAATATTATCATAGAACCCAAAAAAAGAGATTTTTCTTAAAATCGCTTCCAATTCGGTGACCAGGTATCGAAAAATAGAACTTCTTGCAATGACAACCCTATGTAAAAATCATTAGATCGGATCGAAATTTGCACTACTTCCAGATCGCAAACTCTACATTTTCATGACTTTTTTGGAGTGTCTTTTTTTACTGGGTAGCTATGTAAAGAGCCGAAGAATGTCAAAAGCATAAAAATAATTGTACTAAAACCAAAACAAAATCGAAGTTTTTGACATTCTTCAGCTACAAAGCACATAGAGCAAAAAATTATCAGCTGAAGTAACGCTGCCACCTAGTTAGATACACCTTGATTTTTAAGAAATAATATAACAAATGTAAACAAAAACCATATGCTTTAGCAGAGCTGCCAATATTGAATCTTAATAGTATGATAGGGTTACCATTCTATGCTCATATTAAAAACTTTAGTTAAACCATACACTGTGAATACGAAGTACATATTAGTTAAACAATAGTTATCATTTTAGTTTACTAATAATTAAGTAATGACTGTAAATTTGGCCCTTAATAATCCCTGGTTGATTATTATTTTGTCGTTTCGATATGTTACCAACTTCCATCCCTATTAGGTCCGTAACCTTCTAAACCGAACTTGCAGGCTGTCTAATTTAATTTGTCTGCCAACCACAATAATTAAAGCCTTTTAGCACAAAGTCATTGTAAATATTTTTAAAGTATGCAACAGTAATTCATGTAATAATATTTCTTTAAACTGGTTAAAAGCCACAGGTGCTTAGAAGGGATGTCTGGAGTTAAGATGCACTTCTTATGTATTTAACAGCGTGAGTCAAAAAGTAGCTTTTTATGCCAGGATTCCTTATGTTTTTCATTGACTTCTTTAGCACACAAACACACACACACACATTCATAAACACGATGTGACATTTACACGAGTGCGTAGTGGTGATACTCATAGTTTTCTATGGGAAGTGTTATAATTGTGATGATGCACTTGGCGCCACACTGATGGCAACACATGATGATGTCTTTTTTATTTCTTAGGATGATGAAAAAATTAGTTTGTATGGGCGGCATCATAAATGTTGCTTATTTAAAAGAGCAACACTAATGTTTGTTGACTTTTCAGTCAAATAAAATTTTTAATTTTCCTTTTCTTCAATTGTTTTTTTTTTTCAAAAAAACATTATGTAATAACAATTTTATTAGAACAGTTGTAATGGCATCCGCATGGATTTGAAAATCTTTTATTGAATTGTTGAAAGGAAATATGTAATTGAATGAATTTAAAGCGGTCAATTCATGAACAGTTCTATGATTTGTAGTTTTATTTGTTTAACTAGCAGGTTTTTTTTGAGGTGGATAAATTAAAATTGAAATGAAATTAAAAAAAATTAACTGCCAGTTTATAGAAGACAAGTAAAAATTCTCATCTGTCTATTTATATTGTTTATTTTTGTTTTCAATATAAATAGGCAGACGAGAGTTTTTAGTTGTCTTCTATAAACTGACAGTAAATGATCAAACAGAATTGCGGCATAACGTTAATAGATATATTTAACAAAACAATAATGTTTTTGCAAGTTATTTGTATGAAAGTGAATCTAAAATTTTCGTAAATCAACTTAAGCGGTAGTGCTAAAAGTCCACAGATATGTACATTCGTTTTGATTTAGATTATAGAAAAGCATTTATATTGAAAACAAAAACAAGTTTTCATATTTAGTTATTTGTTTTCAGTATAAATTCTCTAGCATCAACTTAAAAATAGATGAGTAAAATTCTTTTGATTTTTATTTCATACTCGTATTAGAAAATTGTTAACTTAAAGGCAATTGTTTAATGATATATTATCAATATAAAACCTTTTAAAATGCATAAAATTTGTTAATAAAGTAATATTTATTAAAAAAAAATAATTTATTTGATCCCGAAATCTCAAAAATACCGGAATCCCGAAAAATCCCTGGACTTTCGGGATCGGGATTTCCAAAAATCGATCCCGGTTGGCATCCCTAGTCGTCACAATGGTAGTTTCCCAACTTAAGTAAATTTTTTGTATTTACGGTATTGTAGCGGTATAGAATTATTGTAAACGGGGTATTGGGAAACTTACGTAGAATTTTTGTATATACAGTGTTGTAGTGGTATATCATTATTAAGAACGCGGTATTTGTAAATGTTAAGTCATATTTTTGTGTTTACAGTACTGTGGTGGTACACAAATTTTGGAAGAGTCGTAATTTTGTTTTTACAGTGTTGTGGTGGTACATATTGTTTGGGCAAAGTCACAATTTCTGCCTGGGTAGCTGTCCGATTGTTATAAAATACAGCATTTAAGGAGGAGTCACAGAGGTCAAGTCTGAAATTTGTACTATATATCTCCAAAGGGGGCGGAGCCACAAAGCACCAAAGTGGGCAACGTTGGGTTAATGAAAAATTAAAACCGTTGGCAAGCTCATGTTTTTGATCTGATAAAAAATATATTTTGCAAGTGGATTTTTTTTCTATCCAAGAGCTAAAAAGTCTGGTACATTTATGGGGTTTCGCTTACAGTTTAGGGTATAATCGAGGGAAAAAATAAAATTTTTTTTAGCAACCTTGGTCCACTATTCTGCTAATGGAGAAGTCAAACCTTGTGCGATTTAGAAAAGGAAACTCATTCTGAATAAGGTAGGAAATGATGCAATTAATACCAGAAAGTAATAACATAACAATAGAATTTTCTTTTGAGTTACCAGCAATTGCCAAAAAAAACTCGCAAAATCCCAAAAATGGGATTTTTCAGTATTTTTGCAGTATACTTCTTATTTTTCGAAATTTGGAAATATTTAACAACATCTTTTATTAAGGTGGCGTAAAAAATTTTTTGGTTACAGCTTTGGAATTTCAAAAATGCTTTAAATTTGATATTTATAACAAAACTAGGTCTAATTCGAATATAGGGTTGATGGAGAAAAATTTTCTGAACTCTTATATCTGAAGTTAAAGATTGCTCTCTTGAAGTGAAGAAAACTATTTACTCTAAGTTTTTAATGTTAATTGTACAAAAAATTTATTTTGTTTGTTTTTAAGTTGGCTACAAGAATATTGTTTATTCTTTGAATTGAAATATTCAAATATTCGTTTCGTCTAAATTTGGCGAGTACAAATACGAATATTTAAAATTATTATTATTTTTTTTAATTAACCAAAATGTATACTTTATACATACTCGTATATGCAAAGTTTCAACTGCAGTTTCCTTATTTTACTTTTTTAATAAATTATTTTTTAATAAAAGTATAAAAACATATAAAGCAACAAATAAGTTTATATGTATTTATATGGCAATGTTAAAATACTCCGTTTTCGAAGTAATTTAATAAAAAAAAAGAAGAGAGGTATCTTAGGACACTCGGTTGTAGCTATGCTGCTTGGTTATATAAAACAAACTGAAGTGTTAAATAACAATGCAATAAAATTATATCATATAATGATTGTTTATGAAAATCCGACATGAAAATATGTAGTTAGTTAAATATCTCAACTAGTAGGTCGCAAGAGCAGTGTGGCCACAACAAAAAAATTTTTAATGCTAAATGAGGCTTAAAATAATGCTAAAAATGCTAAAAAAATTTTTGAAAATGCTAAAATATAATGCTAAAAATTTTGGAATAATTTTTTAATAATTATGGTAATAATTTCGAACAAATATTTTATTTAACCTTAAAAAAACAAACAAAGTTGATTCAAAAGTAAAATAACAATCCAGGAACATACAAAATACAATTGCTAAAATTCATAAAACCTCTTTTATCTTTGTATTGTCGTATTAAATATAATAGTGTAAACTTTGTTGTTAGTAATTTTCATATAAAAATTAATTACATAAAATAATTTTACACTTTTATTTTATATGTTTTAATGTATTAGCATGCCAGCTATCAACGTAATATTAAAGACATTTCAAAAATACTTTTTGCATTAAAAATTGATTAAGTTACTTTTTTTAGTTCTATTTTTCATTGTATGTCCAGGAGGAGAATTCCGCAACGATGAATTTTAAACTGTTCGACCCCGAAAAACATAATTTTGAATACTTCTTTTGTTCTTGTTATTAGGTGTTTGACGTTTAAAATACATTAAAGCGGCTATTAGACGGTCACACTCGGTACATGAGCATGACAGACTTTCGTACATTTCAATATACACCTTTAAAAATGCGCGCTCTAACCAATCCTCTTTACCCTTTCCTTACAAAAACACAAATGAAACTTGCACTGAGTTTGACAGAAGATCTATTAAAATAGTATGATGGTATGATGAAAACCACAAAAATTAAAAATTTTTTTAAAACCAAACCATTATGAAAACACGAATTATTACACCCTTCTCAAATACCAAGTACCCTAACAGCCGCTTAAGAGTCTGAACACAATGCACCGATAATTTATTGCGGTGCGGTTTTTCATACGATTTTGAAGGAAAAAATCGCAGTGCGGAACGGTATAAAATTAAAATCTATTTTATTTTCACTGCGGATTTTCTTATTCTCTCAATTTTTGACACTCTTTCTCTTTCTGATGTTGCCATAGTTTTTGAATAATTGGCGGTGTTCACAACATTGTTGTAACAAAAAACATGATTTTTTTTTGTCATAAAATGTAAAAGTTGAAAAAATATATCTGGAAATCTATAAAATGTTAATAATTTTTTGTTTTTAGTTACTGCCATTACAAATTATTTAACACAAAGAGTAAATTTTTTTATAAAAATGTATGTACAAAAAAAATTAATAAAAATTTAAACAAACAATGACAAGTATCGCCGTAGCCGTCTTCCGTTGTATTGTGTTTATTTTTCTCTCCCGCAACGAGAAATCGCACCGCACCGCAAATATTGTGTTTAGACTCTAAGACGTTTTTCGATGTTTACATGGTTTCCATAATTATATATTTGTATAAAAATAACAAAATGCAATGAAATACATTAATTTACAAAGGTTTTCACTTATATAAATGGAAAAGAATATATGAAACTTATAAAATCAAAAATGCTAAATAATGCTAAAAAATTAATACAAAAATGCTAAATGCAATATGAAAAATTCACTGCTAAATCAAAATACATAATGCTAAATTTAGCAGTGAAAATGCTAAAAGGGTCACGCTGCGCAAGAGGTAAGTTTTATATACCATTGGCTGCTGCTTCAAAAACTCTTTTTCGATTATACCAAATTTTGTTTATGTCGTCTTGGAGCAAAGTACAAAACAATTCGAAAAACTGAAAAAATACATTTTTTAAAAATGGTCCAGCTCACGGATGGTCAACGCAAGAACCAAAATATTTTGGGAATCATCATAAAACATATCAAACTTTATTTTCAGAGGGGTAACAAAATCACTTTTTTTGAGTCGCTCTAATAAATATATATCTTATTTGTGCTTTGTTTTATTAAAATTTATAGTCATTTAAATGGCATAGTCGTGCATAAGAGGTAGTAAATCAAGGCTCAGTTAGCCGACTGTAATGTAATGTAACTGCAACAGTAGGAAACAGTTGATCGATATTGTTATGTGAAAAGTAATGAAAATGATTATAGAGATGTAATGTAACGTAACCAACTTTTTATATAAAAATAACGATCAGCTATTTCCTACGTTGCAGTTACATTCCACTACTGTCAGCTAACTGAACCTTTAAACACTGTTGCAGCAATAAGGGAGTGAGAAAATATAAGATCGTTTTATTGTATACAAACATCAATTAAATATTTTCATTCAATATACTGCAAAAGTTAAGATATGTACATACTTATAAAAAAAAACTTTAAAAATCTTTATGTTTTCAAAAACTATTTGGCATCTCAAAAAACTTCCAAAAAGAGGGAAAACTTGACAAATGGTAACACTGGTTTCAATACTCACAGCCAGTGATGGAAAATGAGATTTGCATTTCGGTATCAAAAAAATTTTTTTTTAGTATTTTTTGACCCCGAGAATACCATAAATTATATTTTCTATTAACAAAAAAGTATACAAAATTCATTTACAAAGAAATAAAATGGGAACATATAAGTACAAATATACAAATAGGTATAGCCTGTATTATTACTGTGGGAACATAAAGCATGCCCCCGTATTCTGTAGCTCTCTAAAGCTGAATTCGATCACTAAAATGCTGAACAAATAGAAAATTTAAAATTTTTGGCGATGACATAAAACAATACAATTTTGGCGAATTACGTTTTAATGCCATTACCTGATTTATCAATATACGTTTGGAAATTGCATTCGTAGCCGAAAATCGATAAATTGATTTTATAGATTTTTAGCTATAGATATTTAGGTTTAGCGAGTTACAGATCACGATGGCTCTTCCTTTATTTTGTTTTCATGAGATTTTGGTAAGAGAAAATCCTTTCGACATTTACAGAGGAGTAAGGTATGGACAAAATTCCGTAAGCTGCTCTCGATTTATCAGGAAACATGTATACATGTAATGCCTTTTTATTTTCAGCCAATGTAGACCAGGGGGGTTATTATGTAATTCGATTTGAAACGAAAACTGTTCGAATTTGTATGTTATTAACATTGGAATTCGAACACATTTCTGTTCGATTCGTATTACATAATAAACCCCCAGTAACTGCATATATTCTCTGTTGGTAATGGTTTCAGTTCTTCCATATCAGTCAATGCTCTATATTGATTGTCCATATTTAAAAAATGTTTCTTTCCCCTGGGAACATTTTAATTAAAAGTGGTATAATGATGTTGATTTTACCAGATAAAATATTTTCAGGGGGAAACTTACTAAACCAAACTAACATTTCATTGTCAAAGTCCACTTTTGCCCTTAGAACTTAATATAAATTTTTTAAACTTTTCTTTAAACTGATTTAAAAAAGTTGTTTCAATAGATAACCTTCTGTGCCACATAAAATATCATTGAGTGAAATATGTTTTTCGTTGATGTTTAATTGTGAAAGGTTACACTTTTCTAAAAGATCATTACTAATAAAGTTTCGTTCCTTTTTTCGAAAAAAAAAAATTAATTCTTTTCAAAAATATATGCATGCGCGCGTCTTCTGACTGCATATCTAAGTTGTCCGTGAGAGTATCAAATGTGGTATACAGAAAAAAGTATTCACCAATAAATATTTTCAGTTAAAATATTAATTGATTCAATTAAATTTTTAATTGTATTTATTAATTTGAGTTAAAAAATTTAATTAATATTATCAAATTGTTTATAGGTGAAAATTTAATTAATTTTTTAATTGATATTACAAATATTTTAATTAATATTACAAAATCATTCATATTAATTTGTTGTGTGTAGGGGAGTACTACGGTACTTTTTCATGTTAAATAGTATCAAAAAAAGTACGATCGTACCAACTTTCCCATCACTGCTCACAGCACACACTCAGTCCTAGCAATACGAAATGCAAATTTATAACTGTAAAAGTGTCGATTATTTATGTTACGAAAATTATTTTCTAACCCCTGTATCGTCCCATAAGTAGCATAGCTACAAAAATATTTTTTGCTTTGTTCACTGTCTGAATGAATAAATTTAGCAGTAATATCGGTATACCAGTATTGTTAACTCGGTAACGGTATGTACCGGTAATACCGAAATGAAAAAAATACTGTTACCGTTACCGATAACGAAATTTAAAAAATAATTGTACCGGTATCAATACCGATACCGTTATTTGTTTCGGTTTCCAACCTTGTTTTAAAGTAATATATTGCAGTACCTTTTTTTTATTATATACAGTGCGTTATTACAGTAGCCCTCTCTCTGATCTGTCATTCTTAATCAACAAATTTATTGCAAACTTTTTTTTAAACAATTCCTTGCATGTTCTGCTATTTGATTGTGTAACATCATTATAAAACACTTAATACGACTCGTTGTTACTTTAGGAACTGTGTGTTTACAAGGTGTTTGTATCCAGCATATTATAAATGTTTTTATCGAAATGTTTCCGACCAGTGGCAAAATATTTATTGTTAAGCAGCAGCGGACACCGCTCAGAGTGTCACCCAGCAAACACAAGGTCAATCAGTTTCATCATTTGGTATCCACTGTCATTTATAAATTTGTTTTGCAATATATATAGCAGTTTGCTATAAAAGTACGTAATTAAAAATAGCTTTATTAAGTTTATTTATTTTTTTCTTAACACACAACACAATCAGCGAAGCGATTAGCTTGTCTGCGGAAAACACCCAGGGTCTATGGTTGGAATCGGACCCACGACCTCTGGACTGAGAAGCTAGAATCGCTACCACTCAGCCACAGGGGCACCCAATATGATAATACACCGTCAGGATCCGTGAACAGCCAAATCTCCGCAAGATCACAGAATACACAGAAGTGAAGAAAGTGACAGTTAAAAAAAGTTCCAATCAGGTTTTTTAAAATTCGTGGAAAAAAGAGAAAAGTATAGTGTATTTGATACTGTAGTGTATTACTACTTACCAACTAACACAATTAATAAAAAGCGTTGTAATTTTATTGCACTCGAAAGAAGAATCAAAACAAAAACACGGAACAAATTTGAGGGAAAACGAGACAAATAGAAAAATACCCTTATCTTCTGTCTCGTGACACTTCTGTATGTTTTGTGGCAAGATGTTACAAGTGAAAGTGAATATGAAGGAGAGGTAACGCTACACAATATCGACCAAAAACAAAAATTAAAAATTATCTCCTACTATTACATACATAGAATAATACATTTCACAAAGAATTTGTGCCGTTTTTCATTGTGCTCTAGCCATAGACGTCACGTGAGTGAAGACACCTGCTTTTACCTCCAGAAGGTATAATTAAGATGGAGGTATTTGGACAGGATGCCAGTAATTAGGACATTACTTTTAAATTCCAACCAAGGTTGATTTTTACGAGAATGGTATCGTAATAGATTTTGTCTGTCATATACCGGTAGCTTCCGGCCGCACCTCCTCAGCTTTCGATATCTCATTACATTTATTAAATGATTTAATAAAAGACTAATTAGTACCACAATAGGGATTTTTGACTATAAGGAGAGTCACTGAGACATTTCTGGAGATTTGGTTTCCCTGGTGTCCACAATAGACGTATATTCAACAGATACGAATAGATACGTTAGCTAGCTTTTGACTAATTTCCAAGAATATAAGGATCTTATATCGAAAATTTTACAACTTTCAATTCTTTGTTCAGAATTACTTGCAAACGAGCAGAAATTGTCTGTATCTTCGTTTCAAATACTATTAGCTGGTTACCTATAGGAGTAAACATTTTTAAGTTGCATCCAAAGACATCAGTACCAGCCTCATAACTAGCCTTAGATCCGTTATCAAAGCTTTGTAAATTTTTTGGGTTTACCTTAGGATCAACAGTTTCTCCAATGCTTCTGTCCGGGATAGAGACCATGAATGTTCTCCCAAACCTGACATCGAATTCTATCCTACCATTTGGAGAATCCATTAGGTTCCTACAAGATATTGTATTAAAAATCGAGAACTGCCCATACTTAGAATAAAATACAAAGTTTTCGAAACCAATGCTGTAAGCAGCCTTTGGGGTAAATAACTTATTAAGGATCTGTACAATAATCAATCCAGTTATGAATTCAATGGCCAGGGTTTAACAAGTTATCGTTATCGTGCGCGTAACAAAATATCTTCACGCTACCTAAGAGAAAATAGGCTAATGGCGTGAAATTCCACAATCTCGGTGGACAATCAATATGATTATTTCTTCTAGGAAATATGTATTTTGAGTAGGTTAGGTTAGGTTAGGTTAGCAGGTGGCTGATAAGGAAGAGTGATAAACTATAGTCTAGCTCACTTGGGTCCATTACAATGATCCCTTTGCGCTACCTGCAAGTTGAAGAGAAGACATAGACAGAGAGAGATAGAGCGGAATGGGCTAAAGGGTGAGAAAAGAAGATGTAAAAGAGAAATAATAGTTGTTATTGAGGAGGTGAGAGTGGGTCAATAGTTGGATAGGGAGTCTGCAACTATATCAGCCACTGTTACTTATATAAAGGCTTAAAATTTTGAGTTCAATTTCCGATAACTGGGATAGGCTGCTGACAAGTCAAGGAGGAGCAAAAGCAGAGGAGAGGCAAGTATTTTTTTAGTAACTAAACCCTCTTAATGAAGAACCACCTAACTGCTAACCATGGCTCCATTTGCTGGCCGTTGATAATAACGGTTATGCCATAATATTATTTTTTGAGAATATCTCGAGGATTTTCCTCATACGGACAGGAACTTTTGAGGGTAGACAAAAAATATACTTTATATGCTGACAAATACAAAATTAGTGGTCCATTAATAAATAAGAAAGATAATGATACTTTTTAATTTAAAATTTCCAAAAAGTCAACAAGTGACGTCATTTCTTCATTACGTTCCATATTTATGTATATGAGGGTGGAGCAAAAAGTCCATAATTTTTTAACCTTCTACGCAACATTTTTCCTATCAACAGGCAACTGTCACATGACTCCTGTAAAAAATTTAACAGCCTGCATCATTTAGTTTCTGTTTGACAGCAGATGTGATTTATGAAGAAAGTAGGAAAAAGTGAATTTCATGTGCTGATTAAGCGGAAAAAACCATAGCTCAAACCAAGTATAAGCTTAACAAATACTATGGGGACTCTTTACCATAAATTTCAATGGCAAAAAAGTGGTTTACTGAACTTCGGTGCGGCCGAGATGAGGTCTCTACACTTGAAGCAGTTACAAAAAAAATCACAATATGGTGGTGGCCGATCGGAAAGTTAGATAGCTGGAGAAGCCATAGCCATCTCACATGACTCAGCGGCTTCATAAGAAAGCTTAAGGCAGGATAGATGCTGCATTTGCTTACAATCTACCACTAACACAATCGTGTAACAACTTCGGAGGAGTGTTTGGCGTTGTTCAACTGCAATATGAACGAGTTTTTGTATCGAAACGTTTATCTACCACAATGCAATAGAGATCAGAGACAACATTAAAAAGGGCCGTTTCCCGGGTTGAATAGGCGCCAATGTCAGCCAATGAAATGGCTATCACTTTTGCGATGCATGCGTCATAATCCACATTGACAATTTTCAAAAACGTTAAGAAATCAATGGCGAATATTATGCCAACTTATTCGGTCTATTTAATGAGGATTTGAAATAAAACGACGGCATTTGGAAAAAGGTTATTTTCCACCCAGGACAATGCAAGGTTGCACACATGAGCAATTTCCTTCGCAAAAATGCATGAATTGGGCTAAGAGTTACTCTCTCATCTGCCCTTTTCTCCTGACTTAGCCCCGAGTGACTATTTCTTGTTCCCAAACCTGAAGAAATGGCTTGGCGGAAAGAGATTTTGATTCCAACAGTTAAATCATGTCACAAACTACATAATACCTATTTTGCTGAGCTCGAAAAATCTTATTTTTGGAAGGGATAAACATATTGGAGAAAAGTAGGACAAAATGTATAGAGCTCAAAGTAGACTACATTCAAAAATAATAAGACTTATCTCAAAAACTTGTGTTTCATTAAAATTCGAGAACTTATTGAACCGCCCTCGTATATATTTAAGATATATTTGAGAGGACAAAGTAACAAATTTGAGATAATTGAACGAACTATGTATTACCACGTTTATACGCACGGCTTAATTGCAAATAAAACTGTAAATTGTTGCCATATTATTGTTTTATTGCGACTTACTAACTCATATCCCGTTTATACGCACTTCTTATTTGCAAATAAAACTGGAAAGCGCTGCCGTATAACTTTTTTATTGTAAGTTAATAACTCACGAAAACTATTTGCAAATAAGATGTAAAATGTTGCCAATTATTTTTGTTCTGTAAGAAATGTAATACATATTTAACAATGTGTGGCAATATAATTCACAGATAGTAATGTATGCTATCTACGTATAAACGCTGAGTTTTGTATTTACAAATAATTTTATTTGCAAATAAGATTTGCGTATAAACGAGGTATCAGAAAACTATTCACGATTAACGCACTATTTGCAAATAAAATGCTTGAGGTTGCCACACTTACAAATGTGTGCTAACAAAAAATAATAAATTGACAAATATTGTAAAAAAAAAAACATTGATAGAAGAAAATAATGACAATAAAAACAAATGATTATTTGTTATTTGATAAATTTACACAATTTTTTTTTGTAAACATAAGTAATTTTTCAATAGAAGTGCTATCAATTTTTGTACATTTGCAAATATTTTTATTTGCAAATAGTGCGCGTATAAACGTAGTATATGTAAATGATATTTGAGGAAGACTTTGATATCAACTCAGTTGCGGTTTGAAATGAAACGCACTTGTTTGCTGGGCCCTTCTTGTGTGTGTGTGTGTGTGTGTGTGTGAGCTGGTTTGTATGTACATTTATTGCTTTGTAAGGATTGTAACCTTATAACCTTATTTCTCGGTTGTTCATTTTCAACCTCCACTCACAGGATTCAATGTGAAAAGCTCAAGTGTATAAAAAGTAAAGAAATCCTAAGAAAACGTTTAACGCTGTTCAACAAAAACAATTGCATGAAACTGCGTTGAACTTTAACTTGAGTGCGAGGAATGAATAGAAAAAAACCCTACAGGTCATTTGATTGTTAAAAGATGATGAAAAATAAAGAAAAGAATGAAAGTTCGAAGCATACAAACAGGAAACTTAAATAATAAAAAAAATATATGTAAGAATTTTAAAAGCAAAGAAACAAGTTATTGATGTTAATGTGTTGAATGAAATGTTATTGTTTACAACCTAAATCAGCAGATATTTCTTTAGTTATATACTATACACTTGAATTATAAACGTGAACTGGTACGAGAGAATGAACGACTGGGACGCAAACAACATCCTTTTCAACAAACACTGCGGATACACAAGTATGTGCGATTGTAAGATTCTTTTTTTTAATACCTTGTACTATAGTTGCTGCAACAACCTTCAATTTTATCAACTGTTGCATTGTGGATGCAACAAGTTCATTGACTTACATATGTATATGTTGAGGACAAATGTGCGTGACGAAATATAGACACACATACATACATATACATACATACATATGTATGGACTTGTGATGTAACGAATGTCAATTTTTAATATTCGCGATTACGAATACGAATATTTGAAACGATATATATGATATTTATAGACATTAAATTGGGATTCTATTTACGCCTGCAATATGAAATATTAAAAAATTGTTATGAAAAAGGACTTGAAACTCCTGTTGGCGTACTTTAAATTTAATAAAAAATACCAAAAATCTTAATCGTAATTAAATTATATTTGAAACGAATACGAATATTTGTACATCACTAGTATGGACGTATGAATTAAGTACGAAAGTTCGACATTGGTGTAGAAAGGAACGTTTCATGGCTTAATGCATATGAAAACGATATTTTTTTTTATAAATGTTTGATTGTTTCTGACTAAATACACTTAAACAAATTCTTGCATCTGATGCAAAATTTTTAAATACATACTTACATATTGCTTCCTTCTTCAACGTTTTTAATTTACATACCCAGCTAAAAAAATATACACAGAGAAAACAGTGCCTACTAAATACCTCATAAAATAGAACAAAATTAATAAGAAATCTCTATGGATTTTTTTTCAATAAGGAAATCTTATTAATTTCATAGAGAAAACCTTTTTGAAAAAATCAAGAAGAAATCTTGTAGTTTTTATGAGGCTATCTTATTGATTTTTTCAATAAAAAATAAAAAAAATTGCGTTTTTATTCTCTGTACTTATGTATTTTCATTTAAATTCTATACCATATACATATGCATGTACATATGTATGTTTGTAGTATGTTGTAGATGTTACTCACCAAGTATTTTACCAGCAAACTTCTACCTGATAGACAAGCACTCTACGCAATATGCTAACAAGCAGCCTGAATAACCATTGAAATTATTGTACAAACATTCTTATACAAAAATGAAAAAGATCATAAAAAAAATTGTCTGTATGTCTATTTATAGAAACAAAATAACAAGACACCTCATAAAATCATGAAGATTTCTTTATTAAAAAAATCAATAAGATGCTTTACTCATAATCATATAGGACCTACTAAAATCAAGAAGAAAACCTTTTTAAAAAAATCAAGAAGGCAACCTAATAAAATCAATAAGAAATCCCTATAGTTTACAATTTAGAACCAAGAAGTTTTTCTCCATGGATTGTTTTTTTGGTGCCAAAAATAATGGAAATTGAGTAAAAAAAGTTGTGAATAATAAGATTTCTTATTGATTTTATGTGGTTTTCTTTTTGATAAAATTAATAAGATTTTCCACATAAAAATAATAAGTAATCTCTATGAAAAAATTTTCGCTTCTTGCTGCTGGGATACCCCTTAGCCTAAAAACGGTTCATAGACAAAATCTTCTTGATTTTATGAGGCAGTTTTTTCTTTGTGTAGGCTTAAGTTCATATAGTATGTATTACATATCTAGTGTCCGTACGGAACCCTTCGTGCGCGGGTCATAGTCGCACTTTACTGAATTTATTCCTTATTGCCACAGGTATATTGCTCCATTACACTTCAAAAAAAGGTCAAAATTTGTTTAAAATATAAAAAAGTTGAACACTTATGACACTTCATCTTTTCTTGAATTGATAGAAAGAAACAATAAATGTTAGAAAGAACAAACTATATAAAATGGAAACAAAATATTTAAATGTCAAATTTTCGTAATTAGAAACCGCTAGTATTAACACAAAACAAACTACAAATCGCTATGTTTGACCATAAACCGCTAATTAACGAACACTTGAAATGTCAATTTTAAATTTTAAATTTGTCTTGACAGACCTTCATTTGTTATCGATAACTTTAGTCGAGTTGTTGAAATTATTTAATTTTTCTTAATATATGTAGCTGAACCCTTTGTACCTGTTGAGCTTTCCTATTACAATATGTTTGCACTTTTCTCTAAAACTTGATAATGAAAGAAAAATGGGCTTAAAATTTTGTTCAAAAATTAAAAAAATAAAAGTGAAACAAAAATTTATTTAAGAAACAATTTGTTTAAAAAGTGAAATTTGCCTGAAAGTAAAAAAAAAATTAATTTTTTTAATTAAAAATTTACTTGAGTGTTAAGATTTGTTTAAAAAGTGAATATTTGCTTAATAACAAAAATTTGCCTGAAGGTAAAAGTGACATTGGCTCAAAACTAAAAATTTTTCTAGAAGTTGAATTAAAGTCTGTTCAGAAGTAACTGTAAAGGTACGGCCAGACTTGGCCCAAAAAAAAGCGTAACCACTAAATATTAGTGGAAACTATTTAACTTAACAAACACGTGTCTGAATTGATAGCTTAACCGAAGCCGCACTTTGCTATACAATAAAAAACCCTATGCCATGCGAAACAACACCATCATCATCGATCAACGTGGGCTCACCAGAATTGTAAGTCGTTTTAAGATTCTTTATTTTCCTTTATCGTAAAACCTATGGCGGTTGGGATTGTAAACTTTTCCCGGAAAATGATTTAAACTGGAAAAGCAAAACACATCAGAAAACTAAAACCAGTACCTGGATTCAGTAACTTTTATTACGGCAATCGTATCGCTATAACAAATATAACGAAATTTTATCAACTTATTTTAAGAATATTCGCAGTCGGCAGAAGTTAAAAAATTGAGATCAGAAGCTCAAATTCATTTAGTTTATTTTAGTTCTGCTTTGTGCTTTTCGCTTATTTTGACATTTTGCATGCAGAGATGCCACATGATATTTTTGGGGTAAACAAACGGACCTAATGACAAACAATCAGTATGCAAAAGCCGTTCATTTTTAATTAGGTTCGGATGGTTTCTAATCGATTATATCAATGAAATGTTATTGTTACTAAGTAACTAGACTTGTTTTATTGCTAAATAGGATAGTTGTAAATTAACCTTACCTTAGGAATTACTGATTTCTTCATATTTTCTTTGTTATCACTTGCTCGATTTTGCCGAAAGTTAATAAGCTGTGCCAAAATATAAAATTTCTGTTGAAAAAATCTAAACATTTTACTAATCGGTAATCCTTCCTCCAAATAATGATGTACTGGCTGGAATAGTGTAGGGTGAAAAAATGACATACATATTCTGTAAATGGTTATATATTCACCATTGTCGTGATGTATAGTCGTGATCTTTTGTCAATTTAATTGGGATTTGGTCTAGTCTTATAGTAAAAGGCACTGAACAAGTTCGATGTAGTTGAATCCAGGAACTATCAAACAGTACAAACATAATGCTCATTGTTCCCTCCAATGGTACCGCCACGCCACTTTAGAGCCAGTCCCGTAACTATTCTTAGATATTAACCTGAGCTTAACTGGTATTTATATTTTTGAAATATGAGTGTCTCTGTGGTCGAGTGGGTAGTGTGCAAGCCTGTCATGCGGGATGTTGTCAGTTTCGAGTCCAAAAAATATACATATGTATGTTTAAAACTAAATTATAATTGCACTTGTAAAAAAAAAAAATTATAATTTTTCATTAGGTTTATTCATTTACTAAAAATTTTTACGAATTTGTAACTATTGTTACTGGAAAGTGTTCACTAACTCAACAATTTTGCAAGGAGAGAGCGTCAAAAGAGAGAAAAAAGTTGAGAGACAAAAAATTGCTACAAATTATAACTAGTCAAATTTTTACTTGCAAGAATTATCCAGACAGCTGTTTTCAAATAAATTATTTGATAAATAGCTGAAAAAGGAAAACTGAAAAACTTGCATTTGAAAGCATATTTGCTTAATTTATTATGTTTCTTTCATTAAGCCACATAAATTAAATTTTATTGTGAAAGAAATTTATTTGATTCTCATATCTGAGCAGAGATGGAAAGTAGCATTTTTGTATTTGTTAATGGAATAAAATTAAAAAATTTTGAAAAATGCATAAAAATAGTAAATATAAATAAAACTGTCTCAGGAATTTCATAAAAAAATATGCAATTAAAATATTACCAAGCAAAATACATCAGAAAAAATACAATTGTACCATGATTTCCATCCATGGTACTGATATGAATAAAATTTTCTTGCAAGTTCTTACAATTAAAGCGTTCATTTACTTTTTCATATTTAGGAGAGTAATTTTGTAAATTTCTGCCTTAGTCTCTCGTTGCTAGTTTCTGCTGGGAAAGTAAATGAACAGACCTATTGTTGCAGTTAAGTGTCGGAATGAAATTTTTAAATAATTTATATTATTCCACACCGTTTAGGTCCCCATGAGATAGTTCAGTTAAAAGTTATAAGGTGCATGCAAAGTATCAATTAACCCCATCCTAGGCCATGCCCATGTAAAAGTTACTGGTCCGCTTGATAGGAAGTGGTAGAACTTGGACTGGTCCCTATCACTTGGGAACAGATCACGTGACTAGTCTTGTGTTAGTTCCATTTCCTGCAGGGAAATAACCAGGATATACTTAAAGTATTTAAAATACAACGGTTTTTTCATTTTGTTCTATAGATGCATAAGCTTCGCGCATCTGACAATATTAAAATGTCTGACAAATATCTGGCAATAATTTTTCAATGTGTTCACACGATTATAAGATGTCTGACAATTTGTTGTCAGCTGCTAGACTTGCAATGGACTGACAATGATTTTTCTGGCAACGACGTCTGACAAAAACTGCCAGTTCACACGGTTGTAAGAAATTTTGAGCACATTTTACTGGCAATATTGTAAGATCTGACAACCGTCTGTACATATGTAGCTTAACTCATAGAATCTTTTCCAAAGACTCTAGAAGTTTTCTTGGTAAAAAGTTGCGACAACTTCTTCGGTTCAGTTTTTTGTAACTAACACCTAAACTTTAACAGCGATTTCCCAAAAAAAAAATATCATTTTTGTCATATAGAACACAATAACTTACTTAGTTATCAGTTGCCATATTTAATAACGTTTTGGAAACTGGCAACGCAACTAAAGTTCTGTTGCCATTCATATTCGAGCCATTATCAATCACTCTTAAGCGCTTTTACATTTGTTACTGCTTTTTTCATGACCTAACACCACTGTATTTACTTAGATGAGTTTAATATAAATATTTTTTTGCAAGTGTACACAAACAGATTGTTGAGAGACTTAAGTATCATCAATACCGGTTTTCATTTAATGAATACAATCTAAAGACTAAAAATCCTATAACCAGTATTTATACTCGTATGTATGTATGTATCATGCTAAACACATCTTTCATTCATATATACGAGTACTGATCAGATAAGTAGATTTAAATTATTTTCCAAACTACGTCTCTGGGCTAAGCTTGCCGGTTGTCTGATAATCACAAATTCTAAGATAGAAAAAGCTTTTTTACACTCATTTCAATCAGTTTAAGTTGACGTCTTGACCATGAAACATTGGCAAAATATAAGTTTTTGTTTAGTGCTGACAGTGATCTCTTTGTCTTTGCGAGTGCAAAGTGTTGCCGAATGGGCAACAACGGATGAGGGCAAGAAGTATTTAATTGAAGACAAATATGCGGTATAGTTTCTTCATATTAATTTCATTGTGTTAGTTAAATGTTTGCTGAGTGTCTGAATTTTTCTATATTTAGTATACATGGCTGGAAGCTTTGCAAGAGTGTGCCAAACGCAACTTGTCTTTGGTTACTTTAGACACGGCAGAGAAAAATAATGATTTTGTGAGACTAATGAAAAATCGCTACGGTAATTAGGGAAACAAATTCCCATGAATCCATTCATGCATTTGCTGGGACAACGTTATAACTCAAAAAATTTAATTTTCAAGTTAATAATATCGTTCTTCATATTGTGTAAAAATTTCATATAAAAATCTTGTTTACTCAGCTGTTGAGAGAAAAATTAACTGCCAGTTTATAGAAGACAAGTAAAAATTCTCGTCTGTCTATTTATATTGAAAACAAACAAACAAATTTTAGTGCTTTGTTTTTGTATTCAATGTAAATAGCCAGACGAGAATTCTTACTTGTCTTCTATAAATTGGCAGTTAATTTTCTTTCTTTTTATTAAGTTGCGTGTAAATTGAAAAACTTAAACTCGTTTTTTGTAAAACTAGTTTTTTTTTTTACTTATGACGTTGTTCAAGTAAATGAGTCGAGTGACATGTACAGGTGTACATAATACATAGAAGCTGTACTGAAAATGGTTTTTGCTTTGCAGGTAATGGATTAGATTTGTGGATAGGCGGTGCAGCTTCTACCGCTGACAATACCAATCGCAAATTCGTTTGGGCCTCGAATGGTAAAACATTTCAATTCGCTCACTGGCAAGAAGGCGAACCCAATGACTTGGACAACAATCAGCCCTGCGTTCACACTTGGTCAATATCAAAAGATTTTCGTTGGGCTGATGGCCAGTACTATTTGAAGTATGGTTTCATATGTGAGGCATCATCATTGCTGTACAAATGCTGGGGCAGTTCGTAATACATAGTAAAATATCTAATAAAAGTTAACTGATTTTATATTTATAAAGCATTATTTCCACAATTCTTTGATAAAAATAATTTGTGTATTTCACAATTTTAGTTGTTTTTTTTTATCTTAAAATGTAATAAAAAAAATTCCACAATACATACTACATAAGTATATAATTTATTAAGCAAGATTTTTATTTGGCAAAAGCATATTAACACTTCAATTAAATCGCGGAAATAAGGAGTCAAATTTTAATAATGCTCTCAAAGTTCCAAGTAGTTCTAAGGTTTTTATATACGTACATACATATGTATGATTTACAAACTTCTTTGTCTGCGGAAAATTCATGTATCATGTATAGATTAATTATAAAAATTAGTTTACTCCCCTGATGAGATAAATTATCATAAAATCTAATTTAGACCTTGAATTTATGAACAAATTTTCGAAAAAAAAAAATATTTTACCGACTTCAAAAATGTATGTATGTAGCTCTAGAAATTTAAAAGCTAAAATTAAATTAAATTTAAATGAAATACATTATTATAAATTATGCATATATGTATATGTATTACGTACAGTGCTGCTCAAAGTCGGCGGCAAGTAGTTTACCTACATATACATACATACATATGTACATATGTAAGTATATCTGAGTTTAGCCAAAAATTATTACACTGAAAAATATTTATTTTTAGTTTTTAGTGCGCATATCTTAATTCGACATAAAATGTTTTTAGGGGATTTTTATTCACTGAACTGAAAAGAAAAATGTGGCAACAATGATTACATTTCTATTACTACGTTTATACGCAGGGCTAATTTGCAAATAAAACTGTAAATTGTTGCCATATTATTCTTTTTATTGCGACTTACTAATTCAGAAAACTATTCACGATTAACGAACTATTTGCAAATAAAATGCTTGAGGTTGCCACGCTTACAAATGTTTGATAACAAAAACAACAAATGGACAAATATTGCAACAAAAAACATTGATAGAAGCAAATAATAACAATTAAAACAAATAATTATTTGATATTTTGTGCATTTACACTATTTTTTTTGTCAACATAAGTAAGCTTTCTATAGAAGTGCTACCAAGTTTGTGTACTTTTGCTATGCCGTATAAACAGTGAGTTAATTTATTTGCAAATAATTTTATTTGCAAATAGTGCGCGTATAAACGTAGTATATGTTCACATATACTACGTTTACAGTGTTGCCAAAACGGCGGTTTTCCCGCTATATATGACTGTATTTTGTTGCTATTAGCGGCAAGTCTATTAAAAAACCACCAGCGGGTTTTTGAGCGGAAAAATTTCTTATTTGACGGGTTTTTAGCTTTTTTCTCAATCTAAGAAAAAAAGATAAAATTTAGTTCAAAACTAAATTAATTTAATCCTTCTTTTCATATTAAAAAAAAACTAGTAAACAAAATTTTAGACAAGTCGAAAACAAACTGAAAACTGGGTAGGTGATTGGATCAATGAATGTAAGGAAAATATAATTTCAAAAAATATCTCTCAAAACAATCACCCTTTTCGTGAATAAAATGTGAAATTTTTGTTCATATAAAATTTTCATTCCCCATGAAGGGAAATTTGCTATCGGGAGCGTTTGTCCTCGCTATCGTTTCGCAGTGAATGTAAAAAAATTGTAAAGACTTGTAAAGCTTAAAAATTAATTAAATATCAGACAAATTTATGTTTCATAGTGAGAAATACACACATTTTTTGTTTCAAATGCAATGTTTTTAAGTTTAAGGTTGTAGTTTTAAATATTTTGAGTGCAGTGGAAAAAATTCGTATGTATGCTATCGCCATAAAATATACCACATGTGCACCAAAGATGTTCATAATCAATGAAAAAAGGTATTGTACGGAATTATTGTTATTAATTATTTACTGATACCTGTATATATATATATATGTATATATATATATATGTATATATATATATATATATGTATATATATATATTGTCCTAAAAATAATTATTTATAATTAAAAGTTATTAATTGGAAGTTTAGTAATAAAATTACACGATATATTTATTCAGTTCGCCTGAAAAAATAAAGTGAACAAAACCAAGGGAAAAGTGAAAAAATCCATGTGAAAAATATTATGCACGATAAGGGGAATCAAAAAAGGGAACAGATTTCTGGGGAAAAATTATTCACGGTTACAATTTGGGGAAAAGGGAAAACTGTTGTGAATAATTTGTTTTTGATTGAAATTTTATTTGAAATTTAACTTCAAGCAAATGTGAACTGAGGCATAGAGTTTATTCTATCAACACTATTTTTTTAATTTCAGATAGTCAGAAAATCAGGAAATTTCAACAAAAACAGATAGCTTCCTATTTCAATTAAAATCGCAAGATATACGTTTAGAATAAATAGGGTCTGTCGCAGAAAAAACGTATCAATATTATAAGATGAAATTGTCACTTGGATTCTACTTTTTTATGGTTCGAAGTTCGAGTATGGGGACTCTGCAGGAAATAAAATTATTTAAATTGTAAGCCGAGTTTTGGTCACAAATATTGGCGAACTATGAGATTCCGACATATGTATTTGCATATTTTATAAAATGTATCTCATAAAATTTTTTTAGCCAATAAACCATAAAGAAAGGAATAAGTTGCTTATAAAAAATTCAGCGGTTTTATTAGCGTTTACTTTTATTCATGTAGCGGTTTTTAGCGGGTTTTCAGGGGCTATATGGCGGGAAATGCCTACAACATTTTGGCAACACTGTACGTTTATATGCGCACTATTTGCAAATAAAAATATACGGCGTAAGCAAAAGTACACAAACTTGGTAGCACTTCTAAGGAAAACTACTTATTTTTAAATTTAATGATCAAAGAGAATTGGGGCATAAACACATTTTCCATACAAAATGACACAAAAAACTAGCCTCAGAAAGCAGTCGATAGATAGAATCTATTTTATTTTGAGAACGTTTTTTCTTATACTCTCACATATAAATAAATATTCTCTCAAACATGTTACCATACTTTCAATAAATTTCATAAATTTTGTGAACAAAACTACAAAGAAAGATAAGCACAAAAGAAAATAAAACAAAAATTAGAGAGCATTTGAAGTTACTGCCTTAGATTTTATTATGGGCTTTGTTAATTTGACAGCGATTTTTCCTGAAGTTGCGGACTTATTCTGTTTGATCATTTAATTGAAATGTAGTGAATTTTAATCAGAAATAATTTCTTAATTAGGCTTAAGTTCAGTAATTTCAATTCTTATTGAATGAAATATTTTTATTAATTAATGTGAGTTTCTAAAGAAGAGAAGAAAAATTAAACTATACTTTATTAGCTGGGGGAAATACCGATAATTTGCTATGCAGCCACGCACTTCATCACTATCTATTGTTGTAGAGATTCTTATTAACATCAGCTATTTAACGCAAATTTACAATGAAATGGAATATGAGAAATGATTATTGTGTACAATTATTGATTTAGTTTTGGTAAATACATTTGTAAGTATCACTATTCATTTTCTGTTTTTCAGTTTTTTAAGTAAACTTTGAAACAAAAGTCCGTAAATGAGCTAATATTTTGCAATTTTTAAGTGATGAATGTATTTATAGTAAATATTTACTTATAGTGTTTTCACACTGACTTGGTTTTAATAAAAGTTGGTTTTAACGTTAAAACCTGGTTTTACCATACAAATTGTTTTTGTTAAATCCAACTTAAAACCATTTCTGAATTGGTTTTATTTTGGTTTTATGAAATGCAACCCTGTTTTCGTTGTGGTAAATTCAGTGCTGCCAAGTTAAAATGACCGGCAGCAGCTGATAATGTTTATGCCAGTGAATAACAAGAGATGTCGCTTGAAAGATTTTCAACTTAAAAATGAATGCAGCAGCAACAATAAGTAAAAAATTATGGAAAAATAAGAGTTTTTTCGAATAAAAAAAACAACAAAAATATTTTCATTGAACTCTGGAAAGTGAAAATAAACGTTATGACATATCGATCCACCGATAAAAAAAAGTTGTATTTTGTGATTTATTTATGCATTTTTTATATACAATAACTTGATTTGCAAGCACTTCTTCACTTTGTATTAATAGTTCCATAATTTTAAAATATTAATTTATAAAATATAAAATAATTTCAATTTTCGAGCGCACTGTAAAGTTTCTTAGTTTTTCATACAAACCAAAACAGTTGTACAGTTTGTCAAATATGTAAGTGTTATAAAAAGCAGAAAAAAATACAGCAACAAACACACGCATTTAAACAAGCGGGTAGTTTTAAAAGATACATAATTGAAGACACTTGCTTCAAGAAAAGCTGACAGCAAACTACGGCGCTCGATATCGAACGAAATCACCAAATATTTCATTAGAGTCTATATGGACTGTTATAGGTCCCTGATGTGTGCGATTAAGTTAAATAGTTTTCAATAACATGGTATTCTATGACATTATCTATTAGATATGTAAAAATAAAATCGATCCAGGCAGACAGATAAACAAAAAATTATAAAAAATTTTTGTTGTAACTACATATAAGTAAAAAGAAATTATTTTGAATTAAATTTAAAATTTATTTATTTGCATAGATGATACGCATTCATATAACTTTTTTTTTTTTTGGTTTTTCTAGATCTATTTTTGCTTGTATATTGAAAAATTAATTTTTATTTAATTGTAATTAAAAGTTTGTATTGCCGCAAATGGACTCTTAATTTCCTTTATAAAGAAAATGTATAAGTTTGAAGTTTAACAGCAATTGATTAACTGAATACATATGTATGCAGTTGTTGTAATCGAAATTAGGTTTAATTTTTTTTTCAGTGTTATTTGCTACAGTTAATATAATTATTTTCAGTTGCTCAGCTGGTTTGCGATTCTTCGAAAAATGAGAGAGGTGATTAAGTTATACTAAACGTATATACATATATTATGCATATAATCAAACTTTATTTTTTTGACTTTAACATGGAATACATCGAGAACATGACTTTGAATACAGTCAAGAGCGAAGTTCTTGGAATGCAATAAAACAAATTTGTACTACTGACAGATTATGAGATCATTTTCGTTACTTTGTGGTTCGATGTGAAAGTGAAACTATTCGAATTTGTTTGTTTTTTTACGTGGAAATTCGAAAGCAATTTATTTCGCTGACTACTGACGCTCATTGACTGCTTTGGAAGCTCATTTTCACCTAAAATTACCGCAATCTACTAGGAATCTAACAAACTTATAAAACCGAATATACGGCCATGTCACAGAGTTCAATCGGAATTGAATAAACCTCAAAATGTCAAGCCCTAGCCAGAGCATACCCCAGCATACCACCGCCTCCAACAGTCTGGACACACCCGACAAATTACCGTATTTTATTTTTCTTTTTTAGACACCATGTCCTTTAAAAATGAGGTGGATTTGATTCCGATTCCGAACGGAATTGAACTCTGTGACATGGCCGATAATTCAACATATCGTAGTACATACATAAATATAAATCGAAGGGTATTCAAACTTCGTTATTTATACCTGAATAAAGCCTTATTTCTTACTTATTTGTTTTTTATATTATCCAACTAAATAAATACAACTTACTTTGTTCTGTTATGTTCGTAATTTATTATTTTTAATCTTTTGTCATACAATAATATAATCTAGGCTTTATTTGAATTTACAATTTGTAAAACAACCCATTAAGAATATATTAATTTTGCTGACTTATTTAAATGTATGTATGTAGACCGGTTAAATTTTTAGTTTTTTTTATAACTTTTAAGCCCTTTTCATGCATTGTAATGTAAGTGAAACATTTAAAAAAAGAGAAACTTTCGGTTATATCTATTGTCTATTAAATTGTTTGATAAAAAAAACCAAATGCAAATGATTGTGGGAATCAAGCTGATATATATGTATACTCGCAGTACATACACAGATCATTAAGTCCTGTTTTTACACTGAGGCTTTCTACTAAGAACAAATCATGCCATAACCGCCAAAAAAGCTTAAGCGACATAATTTTCGACCTTAATTTTTTGACCAAAATCGATTATTTGCGATCGTAAATAGTCACTTTCCGTCAAAAAAAGAAGTCCAAAAAACGTGTCGCTTAAGCTATTTTAGCGGTTATGGCTCGAAATTATCATTTTAATTTATTATTTTTCAATTGTCTTATTTGAAATAATATGACGTCTTTCAAATACTTATTGCACAGTGGCACATTTTGCGCAAATATATAGCAAAGTCCTTAATTTTAAAATTTTTGAAAAGTGCTGAGCAACATGGATTATTTCGTATAGGAAAATTTGACATGTATCCAGTATTAAATAGTTCTTGACACTATGCGGCAAAAATTAAAATTTCCAACTTCCGTTAAAAAAAATTCACGATTCAATTCCTAAAAGCTCAGTTACCCGGCTTAAAGTAAAGTAACTGCAACGTAGGAAACAGCTGATCGATATTTTTATTTAAAAAGTGGGTTACGTTACATTACATCTCTATAACCATTTTCAATACTTTTCACATAACAATATCGATCAGCTGTTTCCTACTGTTGCAGTTACTTTACATTACAGTCGGGTAACTGAGCCTTAACACTTTGACATAAATGCCCAAAATGTGTGCTATTTGGCAACTCTATTTAAATATAAACAGCTGTGAATGTTTACATTTTTTGAAATTAAGTTTCCAAACTCTTGTGTGGTAAGAAATTCCAATAAGGAAAAAGTGAGTTTTGTTAAATTGCATAGTTATATTTAAAATTTTACCAAAATTGATTACAACAGTGGAGGTGTGTACTTAAAAAAAAGATGAAAATATTTTACTAAATTTTGGTATAGAACTTACGTTATCACATTGAAGTGATAGGTTGGCCGGTCTGCCCAATGAATTTAAATGCTATTGATCGGCTAAAAATAAAGACTGGAAGCAAATTGAATGTAATAGAATCGTTGTTTTCATAAAAAATTAGATTGAGGTTTAAAAAGCATATTAGTTAAAAAATATTTTAAGGCTAAAAAAGGTTTTTTAAATATTGGCATTCATTATCAGTATATTAACTAAAAATCAATTAACTTGATTTTTTACAAACATCGGGGCAACACTTTATTCTTTATTTGTCATGGTAGGTACAGACTTAGCAACCACACAGATTGCATTGTCGGTCGCATAGTCTGTAGTCTTGTTTATGGTTGCGTTCGAAGTTTCGAAAATATCAAAATATTTTGATGTTTATAGCTTGCATTGTAGGTTACAGTGTCTGTGTCAAAATATTCGAAAACGTGTTGCGTAAGCAAGTTGCAAAGTCTGCACCTACCATCACTTGCATCTTAGTTCTGCAAAAGAACGATTATTAATTCACAAAGTACTCCTGTCTATATTTGTTTGTTTGTCCGTTTGCAGAGAAATATTGTTTTTATAAAATAAAAAAATGTTTTCCAACTTGTATTTAGTAAAAAAATAAAAAGAGTTCACAGCGAATCTTTCTTAAAAGAGATTTTTATATGATTGTTTTTATTGCAGATTAAGAAGCACTAGAATAACGAGTCTTATTTTATTTGCTTTGAGTGTTTATACATGAGGGGTTAATTTTCTACAATTACACTAGTTTACAAAATAAAATTTTTTTCATGTACATTTGATGAGATATAGAATTTCTTGTGTATTTTCTTCCGCTGAATTCGAAAATTAAGGTTAAATTTTTTTTATGGACCAGTTTTTGAGATATTGTGATTTTTTCAGTTTTTCGAACTTTTTTTACTTGACCTATCATATTTCGAGCTAGAACTGTCCGTTTGGGTCGTTCTTGGTATTCAAATGAAAGGTATTGAGATGACAAATAAATATGTAAAATCGGATCTTTAATTGGAATAGCGGTTCAAAATATATCAATGAAAATAGGGCACATTTTCAAAAAAATCTTATTTTACAGTGATTTTATGCTGACAGAAAAGTACAAATCGTTAAAAAAAACATCTGGTTTCTGTTCATGTACGTCCAACCAGACCAACCAGAAGAAAATCGACCGAAAAATTACAAAGTTATAAGCAATGGATTGAATAAATCCAAAGTAAAAATACATAAAAATAACAAATAACACAGGTCAACAAAATTAAATTTATTATGTAAGGTCAAAGGTTTCATAGTAAATTTGTATAAAATAAGTACTGTGTATCAATCCCTTTAAATTAGTTTTTTGAATTGACTCTGTATCTCGAGGTTTTCCGTTATAAAAAAGAGGATGCTGTATCACATAATTGGCATTAAATCGAGAACCAGTTCTTCGATTCATTAAAAAATTGCATAGAAGGCTATCAAACCAATTGACCTTTAAATTACGTCGTCAGGAATTTTTTTAACAGTCTTATAGTTTCAAAGATATTCAGAAAGTTTTATACAAAAAAAATAGTTTTTTCTAAAAAAAAATTAGAAAATCGTTTGTTTCTTAAAAGACTCATTAAAACTTTAAACTGAAGAAAATTTTATATTTTGTTATTAATTGTGATACCTTCATATGTTATAAATAAAACGAGTCAAATTTATTAAAAATCCTTCCATTAATTCTGAATTTATTCACAATTAAGTGCTCGCATATGAGTATATTTTACGGAATTTTTTAATTTTTATTTATTTTATTATTATTATTTTATTCTGTAAAATATACTCGTATGCTAGCACTTAATTGTGAATAAGTGCTGTAATTTGCCCCCAATGTATATTTTTTAATTTGAAATTATTTGAATTTATATTTTCGGTATTTTATGAAAAATAAAACATCCCAGCAAAAAACTTTGCCTACTAGAATGCAAAAAAGTGTATGTACTCCTCAGTCGTAAGTGCTTACAATTTGTTATTTTTGTTTGAGAAGTTCAAAAAGTATGCTGCACCCTATACTTTTTGCCTACAAACATGCAAAAGTTAATACATTACTGATTGCCTAAAAGTACTCAAAATTTAATGGGTTATTTTTTGCTTACAAATATGCAAAATTTTATAGATTAGTTTTTGCTTAAACTTATTCTTAATTAATTTGCTAGTTTTTATAATTAAAATAATTTTCACGATCAATAAATTTTTCTCTAGATATATTTCCTTATTAACTGGAAAGCACTACAATAAGTACTTTCACGTAATGATATAAATAAGTTCTTATTTTATTCATTACAGGGCAGTCATTACTACGCACATAAAATAATTACATAAATAAGTATCAGTCATTACTTTGTAAGCCATTAAAAGAGTACTACCCATTACAAAATTTCGAAAATTTTTTGCTGGGATTGAAACAATTTCTGAGTAAAATGAAAAAAAAACAGCAAACAGAAAGGAAATATTAAATTAATATTATTGTCAGATGGTGAATGGCAAGAAAAAAGTGAGAGAATGGAAGTGTTTTCTATTGTTATACCATGAACCAACCGTCCATACTTTTTAACGAAGATTTTGTCTTAAGAAATTAATTAAATCCCACTGTGCACGTACTAAATTAAGAAAAAACTTGGCATATTTTTCGGCTTTTTCAGCTCAAAGATTACCAACGTTACCAGCTTAGTTATTTAGCATTCCATATAGCTATTATGTACACTATGTGACCGTCCACATGAAAAGGTAGCAAATCTTCACTTTGCTAAATTTTCAGGAGAGCCAATTTATTAAAAAAAAGTTAAAAAATCAATTTCTTATTGATATATTTTTTTATTAAAAAAATTTGTAGTATTAATCAGATTAATTTTATTTATTTATTTTGAATTTCATACATAGTTTCATCCAAAGTAGAGATGGTCACGTGTCGAATTTTTCCAACACTACACGCCACAAACACGAACACCAAGACGCTCAACACGTTTCGTACGTGCGTACATGCACGCGAAAAATTTTGTCAACACGATACTGCACAACACGCATGAAATATTATTGATATGGTATTTAAAAATCAGAAAATTTAATTAATTTTTTTCAAGCGTGGCTTTTTAAAATATCGCACTGCCAGCTGATAGTATCTGCAACCACACCTAATACTATCGGTTTACGCACAGAACTTTAAGCTTCAGAGGCCGATAAAATATCAACAAATATGCTGGTGTTGTACGAGTATGTTTGACGATACAAAATATCCAATTATCTACTGGAAGTTCATTCATACATATTTTACATCTAAAATCGGTTCGTGTTTTTCGTGTCAATTTTGCTCAACACGAAACGACACGAAATCAGATTTTTTGTAACGAATACTTCATGTTGGGTCGTGCGTGTTCGTTTCACGAAAAAAAAACACGACACGCGCTCATCTATACCACAGACTCTGCACTGACTGCTATTGCCATCACTATCAAAAACAGCTGATATTTTTATTACCATTTCACTTAAGGTACGGTCACATTTGGCAAAATTTTTTCGAAAAATATTTGCTCATAATTGCCTATATATTTGTTACATATTTTGTTTTGTGGTCCCACTATGCAAATATAAAGGTAAAATTGAGTTTTCATTACAAAAAAAAGCTTTCAGGAAATTGTAATACGATGAATCAAAACATTTCGCATATTCCATTTGCACTGAAAACTTGAGTACATAAAGCAAAAATCAACATCAACTGACACCACACACAGTGGACCAAACACAAAGAACGCTGATGATGAAGGTGCAGTGACCTTCGAAAACAGCTAGTTGTTCCGTTCTACCAGTGTTTGCCAGAATATTTACAATTAACTTTGCTGTTATTTGTTTATTAATAATTATCACATGTACAGTTTGGCTTACAAAGCAATACGAACTTTAGCCTAATAAAAATCATAAATATTTGCCAATTATGTTTGTCGAAACAGAAAGCAAATAATAACAAATAATTATTTGAAAAAAATGTTTTTAAGGTGTTCACACTTAAACAAATATTTACTTTAAAAAATGTTTGCAGCCAACTTAAAAAAAATTAAAATTTTTAAAACTAAAATAACATTTACAATGAAAGACTTCGAAAATACTCTTGTTTTACTCTGTGGTGATGCTTTAACGATTCTTTTGGAACAAAATAGTAATATTAGGCAAAGGGAACTAATAAAAATACATATCGTCGGGTGGTTATTGGTTTGCCGCAGTTATAATGTATTTGTAATAGACTGTGCGCCATACCAGTAACCACCCGACGATATATTACTTAAGGCCGTTTCACACTATAATGCAAGTATTAATACTTTTGACGAAAATGCATCCCTAATCTAATTTCTGTTTCAAAAATTTCAAAAGACAATAACAACTCAACATGTCAGAGTTGCATTTTCCACAAAAGTATTAATACTTATATTATAGTGTGAAACGGCCTTTAACGCTATTGGGTACAAACTCAAACAAATTTTTTTTTCGCAATTGAAATGTAAAATTTCTTATTGAATATTCAGCTGTTCTATTTTAGTTGTTATCAGTTTGAGTGTAACCAACTTATTTATTTTAATAAAAAAAAGGTAATCAGCTTATACTATGTACATATGTATTATAAATGTCGAATTTTTCCCGCATTTTCTTTCGTTCGGAGTTACTGGATTAAAGTACTCGTATTTTATTTTACTTTTGCTCACATCTTTCATATTTCACTAGTTTGCCAAGCTGTTGACATCTTCTCAATACTGGTGATCCATTCAACATCTTTCGATTATTTTTTTTTTGTGATCTCTAGAAGACAGATACACAGCTGTTCGAAAGCATACGAGTATTTGTATATTGCTCATTGAGGTAGTTTACACGAGACTAATTTTTATGCGGCACAATTTTTGTTTTTTTAAGAACACACGAGACTAATTCATCCGACATAAAAATGTATACGTATTCACAGCTTTGTGTGTGTTAGTGTTTTTCGTATTCATTTAACATTTGCAGCTTTTTAAGTTGTTTGTGTATTGGTTTTGTGCTGCTAATGCGGGGTTGTAGCTGGTTGAAAAATTATGCCAAACACAAAACCCCTCTCTTTGCCTCTCTCACCCACAAACTGGCATGTTATGCCAGCACAATTAATCCCGCGTAAATCAGCGCATTTACTCAAACAACGTCATAACTAAAAAAAACTAGTTCGCCAAAAAAGGAGTTTAAAGTTTTCAATTTGCACACAACTTAATGAAGAAAAAAGTTTTATTTTTCTCTCAAGAGCTGAGTAAATAAGATATGCTAGGAACACAATTGGGACGAACGACTAATTTCGTCCACCTCGACGAATTCGTCGATATGAGTTCGCTGCGTAAATTCGTCGTGTGAAGCAGAGTTGTCAGATTTTTTCTGGCCTATTTCGCCAAATTGATTTTAAAAATCGCCAAAAGTCGCCAAAATCAACTTTATGTAGTTTTTCTTAAGAAATATTTGATAATAAATTTGATTTTATATAAAATTTTTTTTAATATAAATTTTTACAAAATAATCGTATAAAATATTAGCAGAAAATCGCCAAAAGTAGAAAAAAAGTCGCCAAAAGTTATATTTTACAAGTTTTTCTCATCCAAATTCAAATTGAATTAATTAATAGGTATAAGAAAAATCATCAAAATCCAGCCGATTTTATTTCTTGCAAACGAGTTTTTGTGGGATTTATTTTTTTAAACTACTCCTTCAACAAAGTAATTTTGCTGAATTACAAAAATTTTGAGTTTCAATTTTGTTAAAAAAATAGCCACAAAAATCGCCAACAAATTTATTTATCGCCAGAAAAATCGCCACGTCGCCAAACCAAAAATTTAGACGCCAAGCAAGTAAAAAAATCGCCACGTTTGGCGAGAAATCGCCATATCTGACAGCCCTGGTGTGAAGCACAATAACGACGAATTTACGCAGCGAATTCCTCTCTTATATTTGATAAAGTGGGTTGTTGCGTGTACAAAGACAGAGAGTGAGAGAGAGAAAATTGTTTTTCGTCGTTCGTCGGCGTACAAATTAGAAATAAAACTATCTCAGAATTCGTGTTGTTGTGTTCATTTTCATATGCACACATGTGTTTTATTTTTTATGACGAAAATTCGCACCAAAAATTCGTCGTTCGTCCCAGTTGTGTTTCTAGCAATATTTGTGTGAAATTTATCAGGTATAGACTCGCTTTAATAACAGTTGTCAAGGCGCACCACTAAACCAGGTGACGTTTGTTTGTTAAATGTTTGTTTGTTTGCTAAATGTCAAATTGCTTGTGTGGGTATAAGCCTATGCCGTCAACAATCGCTCTGAAATATTCACCTTTGTATGGTGTTTGACATTTATTACAAGAGGCATTTATACCAACAAAGTTCATTCTTTTTTTGTGCTATAATATTTGTTGTAAAACCAGAGCTACATTTCTGATGTGCCTTGGTCAATATACGGATAAACTACAAGCAGTTAGGCAATTTTATTATGTGGTTTTTGTTATTATTATAGTCGGTTTGTTTTTAGTTTCTGTTTATTTACATAGAAATTATTAATTTCGTAGTGAAAAGTTTTTACGAAAAAAATGTTTTTTCTCAAAACCTCTCAGTAGACTGACTGATATAATTTTTGAGGGCAAAAAACAAAACCTCAGACAAAATTTTTGTCCTGACAACTAAATTTTTAGGGTTCTGTACACCAAAGGTGAAAATGAACCCTATTGTTTTCGCTACACTGTGCGTCTATCCGTTACAGACTGTTTTCTCGAGAACCGTACGAGCTACGCACCTGAAAGTTTGACAGAGTATGTAGAACATTGGCCAATACAACTACAAATATATGACAGTTAAAAATTAAAGGGTGTTCCAAAACGAGCAACGAATAATTTTAAACTTGAAATTGGCAAAGTTAGTGAATTTTTAACAATAAAATTAAAAAAAAAATAAATTAAAGTGTATTCTACAAGTTAATGTAATTTTGACTATTTAATTTTGATAACTTGCTGTGTGTTGGAAACTGTAGGAGGCAAACTCGTGAAATTTTCAAAAACGCTAAAACTAGAAAATCTCAAAATTAAAAAGTTGCCAAACCAAAAAAATCTCCAAAACGAAAAAACGCCAAACTGAAAAATCTCTAAAACTAAAATAAATCGCCAAAAACCGAAAAAATTTCAACATTTTTGCTTTTGGGCACCAAAGATAAGAAAAACTAGAAAAATCGCTAAAGTTCGTATTGTATTACATATGTAGTGTCCGTATGCGAGTCAGAGTCGCACTTTACCGAATTTATTTTGTTTAAAGCGATTTTTTCGATATTTTTTGGTCACTATTGTTAGTGAATCATGCACCACAAAAAACAAAAAATGTAAATATGTTGCTTTTCATAAACAAAAATAACTTAATGACGGACAAATTTCTTCCGCTGATCTCACTTATTTTTCATACAATTATATTATTTTTGTTATTTATTGAACTGACAAACAAATTTCTATTTGATTTAGTTTTGTTTTGTGTAAAAATATTTTGTTTCGAATTTTTAAATAAACATGTACATTATACGAGAACCATACAACTTCGATACTATCACAATAGTATCGTCGATATATCGATAGTTTTTCCAACTTTCGATAGTCTTGAATTGATATATCGATAAAGTTTTTTAAACTATCGAAAACTTTCGATAGTGACACTATCGATAGTTTTCCACCTCTAGTAATATATATACATACTAGCTGACCCCGGTCCGCGTTGCTGGCCCTAAGCAAACATTAGTGTTGTATATGGCATTGGTGGTACAATATGAAAATTGGATTTTGCCCACGAATAAACTAAATATTGCGCCATCTGCCGGACGAACTTCAAACTACAGAAACGCCCCTCACGCCCCATAGAGCATGTATATAAAGTTTGGTCGAAATCGGTGCAGTAGTTCTTGAGTTACGGTGCAAAAACACAAAAAAAACCAAATATTGTGCCATCTGTCGGACGAACTTCAAACTACACAGAAACACTCCTCACGCCCCATAGAGCATGTATATAAAGTTTGGTCTAAGTCGGTGCAGTAGTTCTTGAGTTACGGTGCAAAAACACAAAAAAAACTAAATATTGGGCCATCTGTCGGACGAACTTCAAACTACACAGAAACACTCCTCACGCCCCATAGAGCATGTATATAACGTTTGGTCTAAGTCGGTGCAGTAGTTCTTGAGTTACGGTGCAAAATCTCAAAAAAAACTAAATATGGCGCCATCTGTCGGACGAACTTCAAACTACTCACGCCCTATAGAGCATGTATATGAAGTTTGGTCAAAATCGGTTCAGTAGTTCTTGAGTTACGGTGCAAAAACACAAAAAAAAACTAAAAATTGCGCCATCCGCATTTACCGGGGTAGAATATATATAAAAACACGCGCCTGTCTTTTACAAATATTTTGTGGGGTGGAAGGCGAAAATCTGTTGGGGCATTGAAGAGTTCACCCCTAACAAATAAACGTATTTTTGATTTTTATATATATTAAGATGAATGTATGGACAAGGTGGATATCTATCTACCTCTTTATAAAATATGAAGCAAAATGCCAACAAAACTAAAAAAAACACTTTTCGCATATGGATTTTGACATCCATTGCACACCATAAGGCCAATTTAATTAGCCTCTGCTACCACCTCATAAAATAATTCCGCTTTTACTTCAGGTTTAAGTAAGTGTTGCCATGCTCAAAAATTACTTAGAGCATTTACACTGAAAAAAAATACTTAGGAAAATCAACAAAACACGTTGGTCTAAATTTTAACATAGTAAAAACTAGTTTTATTGCAAAATACACGAATCGAAAAGTATGCGACCCAGCACGGTTTTTATATTGTAAAAAAATCGGACTATTCGACATTCGAAAAATCAACATTTTGAAAAAAACCGATAGCCGTAATGTGAAAAAACCGGGTTTTAAAACCGGTTGAAAAGCCGAGTCTATCACCCTACACACAATAAATGCGATATTTGTATAAGGACCTACATTTTGGTCAAAATAAAATATCTGTCCTAAAATTTCTACACGCATTTGGATTTCATTTTACCTTGTTTTTTTTTTTTGTTTTATAATTTAAATTGAATTGTTTTGATTGATTTTTTGTTTATATTGTTTTAATTGAACTGTTTGATAAATAAATATTGAATTTGGAATTACAAATTCATGAAACATGTTTGTATATACATCTGTATGTTGGTATGTGTATTTATTTAAAATTTTAAATATTTTTCAGCATTTTTAAGTAAATACGTTTCGCTATATCGAAATATCGATATTTTACAACATATATATCGATGGGATATACATATGTATATCGATTCTTTTTTTCCCATTTGCCCATCTCTACTGTGAATGTATTGGAGAACTGTCAATGTATTGAAGTTGCGAGCTACCCACCAAACAGAAAGCCGCACAGTTAAAATCAAGGCACATCAATCAGGTAACCGCATTTCTACAACAAATATTACAACAGCAACAACCACATGTACTTTGTTGCTATAAATTACCATATTACTTTTCAAAACAGGGTAGCATTGTTAGATTTTATGTTTATTATAAGAAATGTCAAACACCATACAAAACTGAATATTCGTTAGGTGTTTATGAATACACAAATAAAAGCATGTTTTTAGGCTTATACCTACACAATACGAATTTGACATTTAGCTTGGTATAATGACATTAGTCACCTGGTGTAGTGCTGCCACCTAATAAATGCGCCTTGGTTAAAATGTTAATTGAAAAGAAAAAAATTCCTAATAGGGTTTTTACACTGGCGCATATTTAAGTGAAACGCATGGAAGATGTTAAAAATGTGAAACATGCGTTTACATTGACATCATCTCAGTGGTCAAAAAGACCAAATGGATTTTGATGTAACATTAAAAATTGAACTAGATGTTTCTTTGCAAGAACAAACAAAGTTATTAATTCTGAGCATGAAAATTAAAAAAGCTTTTGCAGAAACAGATGAAGATGTTTTTGTTAAAGGTACACCCAGAGAAAAAAAAAACAGTTTAAAATCAATTAAAACCATATTGATACAGAATATGACTCAATAGAGTGCTGTTTTAGACAAAAAGGTCTTGATCACGCGTCTGTGAAATGGATTAGGTCTATGCTCGAGAGCAGGGACATAACTGCTTGTATGGGTAATTAAGGCAGTTAAAGGGTGTCCCCAAGGTGGTGTTTTATCACCACTCCTTTGGTCAGTGGTGATTGATGAACGTCTCCCTGTTCATAGTGAACAAGGAAACGAAGTTATAGGATATGCTGGTGACCGGGTTGTGATGGCAACTGGAAAATTCTGCAACATTCTCTCAGACGTCATGAACAATGCTTTGTGCACTGTAACGACATGGTCTGGCGGTCAACTCTGATAAGACTATTGTGGTACCTTTTTCTCTTAGAAGAAAACTTGGTCTAGAAACAGTATCGTTTAACGGATGCAATATTCCTTATTCGACCAATGTCAAATACTTCGGGATTACCCTTGATGGAAAGCTAACTAGGAACCGACTTGTTGAAAGCGTAATACAGAATGCCACTAAGGCGATCTGGGCGGTGAAGAGTTGTGCTGGGTGCACCTGGAGTATGACCTGGAAAATGGTTATGTGGATCTACACAATGATTGTTAAGCCAATCCTAACGTACGGCGCGATTGTTTGGTGGCAAAAGACTCGCCAGGTTTTGGCAACAACTAAACTCTGTAAAGTTCAGAGATTGGCATGTCTTCTTGCAACAGGCGGAATGACGTTATGTCAAACCTTAGCCAAATCTTTATTAGATTATTATAGGATGCGTCTCGGGAGATCTCCTCTTTGTGTTGGCAACGGGCACTCGTCGGTCCTTTGAAAAATGTCCAGCTTAGGACTGCTAGGAATGCCTAGCGACAGGATAAACTATGAACTGAGTTTCGACAGAAGATTCAATGTTATAATTCCACCAAGGGCAATGTGGGACGAAAACGGTCCCGATGTGGATTCCAGAAGTTTATCGTGGTACATGGATGTATCCAAAACGGAAGATGGGTTTGGTGCTACAATTTTGACACCTACTTCAACCCAAAGAGAAATGTAATATTTGAAAGATTCAAATTCAACTCTCTGGTGCAAAGACAAGACGAAACTATTGACAGCTTTATAACAGATTTACACGCCCTACCAGAAAATTGCGATTATGGGAGTTTGAAGGAGGATTTAAATACAAAAGTTAGTGAACAGATGCAGTTGAAACCAGACCTGACGCTAAAAATTTTGCAACCGATACAGCACGACAGGCTGAGGTTCAAATTCAACAAACAAAAATTATCAGAGAGGAAAAGGCTGTTTGCAGCGTAACAACAGAGGAAGATAACCAACAATGGAACCGAGGCACACAACAACAACAGGATTTGCAGATGTCAATACATAAGGGTAAGAATGGTTATTGTTATCGTAAAATAATATGTAATTATTGTGGCTATGACTCACACGATAGGAAAAATTGCCCAGCAAGGGAGAAAAATTGTAATATTTGTAAGACAAGAGGGCACTTTGCAAATGTATGCAACAAAAAAATTTAAAATAAAGCTGAAATGAGAAATTCATGAAATATATGTTCAATAGGACAGAAGAATCAAGGTTTGACGAGTCACGAAGGTTTCGAAAATATGGTCGGTACAGTGAATGATTACGATTCGATTACGTACTCCACTTAAGAACTAATTTTGGATTTGTTCTGGATGACATTGCAGTTAGCTTTTAGTTACTCTAAGGCTGAGCTTACATCTGGCATTTCTTGTGTGCCATGCGCCAAAGAAAGCTTAACCACTAATTACCAATGAAAAACTGTTTGATTCAGACATGTATTTATTGATTTAAACTGTTTCCAATCATGTTGGATTCTATAAAATTGTGTATTAGTTATGTATGAAACTGTTTAACTTAATAAATAGGTGTCTGAATCAAACAGTTTTTCATTAGTAATTAGTCGTTACGCTTTTTTCATGCTTGTGTGGCACATGGCACACAGATGTAATCCCGGCCTAAGAAAAGTGAACTATAAGTTAATTATTTTTGTAGTCAACCACGATACAACCGACAGGGTACAGATAAAGTGAAGCTTATGTGTGGAATCTTGTACATTGGAAGGGACAATGATGTTCTTGTCCAATGTGCAATATCACAGGTTAACAAGTCGTATAAAAATGTAGTGTTCGAATCTTTTGGATTCCAACGGCCTTATGTATAAGCAAAAATTGACATGAAGTTAGCATAAGTGACGAAATTGAATAAGGAGTTAAGGACTTCCTCCATACAATTTGACATTAAAAATTTTCGCATTGCCTAATTTTAACCCACCTCTAAGTCCTAGCATGATTTTTAATGTGGAGTTTCATGGCAAAACTTTTTAAGATCATGTTCAATTTTGCCACTTATGCTAACTTCATGCCAATTTTTGCTTATACATAGGGCCGCAAGTGTTTCGTGCCTTTTGTGTTTTTTACAAGATCTTAACAAAAATAAGTGATTTGTATCTACGTAAAGGAGCAGTGATGATGTTCTTCTTGCTTAACAAACTGCTTAAAAAAGAAATGTTCGGATGAATTGGAGTCCAAATGTTTTCGCTATGTGTTCTTTTTTACAATTACTAGGCAGTAATTAGACAACAGTCTCAGTTAGCCGACTGTAATGTAAAGTAACTGCAACGGTACGAAACAGCTGATCGATATTGTTATGTGAAAAGTAATGGTTATAGAGATGTAATGTAACATAATCTACTTTTTATATATCAGCTGTTATAGGTCGTGTACAGTAAGTCACAAAACTTTATTAAAATACTTATAATAACATCTTGGGCATATGGTCTAGTTACTCCGTCCATATTTGTGCAACCATATTATGCAAATTTACTTTGTAAGAATTGTACCAAAAAAGTACAATTGTACCAACTTTATCATACCTGTAATGAACACTTTCCAGTAACAATTGTAACATATTCGTAACAATTTTTAGTAAATTAACAAACCTAATTTTATTTTCTAATTTTTAATCAACACATGTTTGCAAATGCAGTATACACTCAGAGACTAAAGTTTAAATACACACCCCAAATCTGTAGTTTTCAGAAAACTAAAGCTTTTCTGAAAACTTTTCAAATGGAGTTTTATTTACATTCATTTATAAGTAGTAAATATAAAAAAAAAATTTTGCTATGTCCAAACATAATGGTAATTTTTTAAAAATACAATAAAATTGGGTGGACAAAAGTTTAAATACATGTTGACATATTTTCAAATCAAATTGAATTTCGTAAGAAAAATAAAAAAATATATTCATATAAGTAACATTTTATTACTTTGTTGACCCATTTAGACTCTCCACCAGAGTTTGTGAACAATTTAGCATTGACAGCATCAAATTTGGCGTTCCAGAAGGTGTTATTTCTGTCCATAAGCTTTTATGAGAATTTTTTTAGGGTTTCCTTGCCAGTAATTTCATCCTTTCTCACCCAACCTTCCTTACATTCATCACAACATCACAGCAAAATATTACACATTACCATCAGAACTACTTGCCATATAATGACTTACTTTTCTGATTACCAAATTTCATTACTCGCTTACAAAACACATTACCTAAAATTTCACAAAATTATGTACAAGTTGCTAAATGAGGAGAATAATTTTTTTAGATTAAATAGTTGCCAAATAAAAAAAGTAAGTACTTCTCAGGAATCGATTATTTTAGTCTCACGCCCTGCTAAAATCGTTAAGTTGGTAATCCAAAAATGCTTAATTCCAAACCCGATTACCTTTTTTGAAATTTTTTGCTGGGATGCTCCATGGGATTAATGTCTGAGGTTCAGGGAAAGCCTTTATAGGTCTCGTAGAGCTTAATACAGCCGCCAATATTTCAGCAAAAGTGCAGCGTGCTTCGGATCGTTATCTAGTTTGGAGGATCCAATGAGGTCCAAGGTCCAATTTGTCCACCTGTGATTCTCAATATAGTATTAAGAGTCTTACTATAAACATACAGGGTTTCTTAGCTAAATTCAAAAATTTTTTGGGTTGAAGTCTACTGACGAGCTGAATCAAAATCGGTCCAGACACGTACAGACACAGAGATATACAAACACATACTACGAACTTATAACAACCCTTTTTTTGGTCGGGGGTTAAAAACAAAGTTAATCATGCTTTTAATATTAAAGATGACTGACAAAAAGAGGACACAAATTATATAGATGGCAGCTTGTTAAAATAGATGATTGTCCACTAAAAAAGAGGTCGTATGGTCGCCTTAACTAATTCCCGGTTTGTTTAACAGAAAATATTTAACCAACGCTTATTTCTATATATTTCACCATCCGGCTGATACTTAACAAAAACATACGACAGAAAATATGGCAATGGTGTCTCTATTTGATTACAAAATCTTTTTAAAATTTTCAAAAATCGTTGTGTAAAATCCTCATCTGACAGACAAAAATAGTCGGGCCGAGCGAAAATTCTTTTTCTACTCCTTACTTTTTATATATTATAGACGTTCTAAAACTATAAATGTTGTCCTTCCATTTTCCTTAATACTCCTTTTTGTTTTTAATTTTTTTCTTTCTTACAATTAGTATCTTAACCTACAAATGTTGTTTAGTTAAATTTAACAGACATTTTCTGTTAAATAGTGTAGGTTAAAAGTTAATCATACTTTGTGAAAGGTAGTTAAACCTAACTTAAACTTCATATTATCTTTTTATCATACATTGTGAAAAGGGCCGTTAGTTGTTTTTTTTTATTAATAATATTAATTTTGAGAATATATTTTTTTTTATAATTATGCGCAAAAAATTTCAATGAAACTCTAAGTTAAATATTAAATTATTATTAAATATTAAACATACATACATACATATATTGCGTGGTACATTAAGTTTAAATTTATAATAAAAATCCACTGGAAAAATTCAAAATGTATTTTTAAAGTTTAAATTATATAAATATGTACATATGTATGTATGTTTAGGTATTTAACCTTCAACATGTGTATTTATTTTCTTACAAATTTTGTATGCTTTTCAAATTCTTTGATATGAACAGAAATAATGAAACCACATCCGTAGTTTACAAATTAAATTATAATCAATTATTTAGTTATTAACCGAAAAATCAGGGTGCCAAAAAAATTTATTGAAAGCTTTACAAGTTTTTGTAAAAGCTCGATAGCAGCGTATTGGATTCTATATGAGCAATTTGGTTGCGTTTCGGAAGCTATGTACTACTTTTTACACAAAAAAATTTCATATTAAAATCTACGAAAACAAGCTTAATTTAACATTTTTCTACAATGATTTTGCTTCATAAGTGTCTCATGTCAATTCAACATGATTTGCAGTAATCTTAAAAGAAGCATTTTTCTTTTGAAATAACTTTGTTTCTTGTTGATTTAACATTCCCGTACTGTTAAACTATAATGAAGAATCATGTTGAATCAAAGTTATTTCAAGTTGAATCAACATGAGATTTTTTAAATTATTTAACTTATCTGATTGTGTGTATTGGCACAGGCATAAAAATTGTTTGTGTGTCGTATGCACCGTTGGTAGTCAACGTGCCTACCGCTGCAGCCAGAACAACCTTAAATATTCTTTAAATACACACAAAATAAATACCATAATGAATGAATTAATTTTTAATTCAATATGATTCAATTGATCATATAACAATAAATTGATTTGAAACTATAAAGTTATAGTTCACAAAAAAAAAATTTGGTTTGTCTGCAGGATTCGAAGCTGCGACCCTCTGACTATAAGGCTAGTACACTGCCTATCAGCCAGCAGCAGGAAGTTTTCGCTAGTAATGCGAAGTTTGTCGGCTTTTTACGAACAACAAAACCAAGAACAAGCCACACAACTGAACACAACATTGCAATGCAGCAATGAACAAAGCAGATAAGCACCAAACACACTTAAACAACATGTTATCTATCTGTTTAAAAATGAATGCTTGACATACAACCTTTATAGGCGGCCACACCGCTTGTCCAATCGCAACGAAATTTGCTGCACTTAGTCTGTGCAACTATGATTTTAATGAAATTTAGAAGGTCACAGAGGTTATGTACATTTTCCACACCAGGACCAGGAGGACGATAAGGGGTAAATTTCTGACCCTCTGAAAATTTCCAACCGATTTTAATGAAATTTAGAACATAAATAGATACGCGTCTAAAAAGTTACATAGGCTACGTACATTTTTAAAAGTAGGACCAGGAAGGCAGCAGAGGGGAAATTTCTGGCCCTCTGAAACAATCAAACGGGTTTTAATGAAATTTAGAACATATATAGATTTGTAGCTAAAAATTCACATTTCCAAAAGTAGGATCAGAAGCGTGGTAGGGCGGTAATTTCCGCCTCCCCCCCCCCCCGAAACGTTCAAACCGATTTCAATGAAATTCTGAAGATAGATAGATCTGCGCTTAAGAAGTCACAAAATTACCATAGATATTTTCTAAACTAGGACCAGGAGGAAGTAAGGGGGACAATTTCTGAGCCTTAACTCGATTCTGGTGAAATTTGTAGTATAGATACCCCTTCGCTTAGAAGGAGACATACTCTACGCACCTTCTCAACAGTAAAACAAGGAAAGGGGTACGGATGAGTCCTACTCCTCCGAAACTTTGAAATCGACTTTAATGAAATTTAAGGACATAGTCAATGATTACGTATTTGCTACCTGATCTTTGCAAAAAAAAATTGACCAGCCCTAATGTATACATATGTTTATCGGGAAATTTAAACCATTGTCCTGTTTTGACCCTTTATAACATTTTTCCTCTCACTGGTAAAATTATGAACAATATTGCCAAGTTATGTCCAAGTTTTGGTCTCAGTACTTTGATGGCCGAAATTTTTTATACGAACTTGGCTTTTTTCATATTTATGTTTTCTTGAGAATATCATTTTACACAGATATCAATATAAAACAAAGAGTTTACAAAATTGCACCAAAATCCTTTAAAAGGTAAGTAATACATGAATTTTAATAGTCGATTATTCATAAAAAAAACTGAAATATTTGGACTTTTAAAAAAATCGGCAATTTTAAGGAAAAAATCGTCAAATCGTCATTTTACTATTTTCGGCACCAAAAATCAAAATGACGATAAATCGTCAAATCTGGCAGCCATGGTCCTAGTTTACACTATGCAAGTCTTATTGATAGGATGACTAGTTTCTTCTCCCCTCGTCTCTCTCTCCTAAAAAACTAATCAGCTTAGCAATAAGACTTGCATGGTGTAAACTAGAACTAAAGAGCAGACTTTGTTAGTGTAAACTTTTTTGTGGCTTCGTAAATACCTTTTATGCAATTAAAAAAAAAATCTGTAGGATTAAATACGAAGACTATAAAATTTTTTACACAAAATACATAATGTGGGTCCGTCCAGACCTCATGCTTTACTAAAGTGACATACATATACGTTAAAACTTCCTTATAAGTCCATTTTTGTTTGATTTGTATACCCTATACCAAAAAAATGGTAATTGCCATTCCGTTTATAATTTATATAATATCAACAAGCGACCCATAAAATATATATGTATATTCTGGATCCGTATCCATAGGGAAGACGAATAAGCGATGTCCGTCTGTCTGTACGTGAAATCGGTTTTCCAAAGCTCCCAGAAAAGCTAGAGACTTCGGTTTTTGACTGGTGTGTCAGACATAGTCCAAAATAGATTGGTATTGAAAATTAGCAAAATCGAGCAGACGGTTTCAGAGCTGGAAAATTTAAACTTAATTTTGCCATATAAAAGTAACTACCGAAAACAAATTTTTATTTTTTTTAATAAATACACTTATTTTACACTTCAGTACGACTAGAATTGGTATTTTAAATTAAAACAAGTAAGAGTGCTATATTCGGCTGTGCCGAATCTTATATACCCTTTACCAACGTACGCACATATATATAGTATACAGACACGTACATACATATATGTTTTGTAAAAAAATTTATAATTTTTTTAAAGTTTCCATCTTTGGAGCTATAATTTTCATTTTTCAAATTTCATACACCAAACTTTTCTTTCAGAAGCATAAAATATATTCAATTTATAAAGAAAAAGAAAAAAATTTTTAGACCTATTTAATTTTACATAACACAAAAAGTGTAAGTTTTCCAACCCTGGAGTCATAATTTTGGATTTTTCTGATTATTGATACCAATCTAGTTCTTTAAAAAATACATAAAATATGTTAAGTGAAAAAAGCAAGAACGAAATAATATTATTTTAATATTAAAAAAATCAGTTAATTGCGACTTTGACGCGCACGAAAGGAAGGTTTTTTGCTTTTTTGAAGTTTTTTTCAGTTAAAACGATTTTTTCAGTTTTGTCGCTTTTTTCTCGTTTTGGCGATTTTGTCTGTTTTTGGAGGTTTTTTTCATTTTGGAGATTTTTTTCTGTTGTTGGGCTTTTCTTCATTTTGGAGATTTTTCTCATTTTGACTATTTTTTCTGTTTTTGGGTTTATTTTCGCGATTTTTTTGTTTTTTTTTTCGTTTTGGTGATTTTTTTCATTTTGGCGATTTTTTTTTCATTTTGGCAATTTTTTTCTTTTTTTTATGTTTTTTTTCGTTTTGGTGATTTTTTTCATTTTGGCGATTTTTTTTTCATTTTGGCGATTTTTTTTCATTTTGGCGATTTTTTTCTGTTTTTTAGTTTTTTTTTCGTTTTGCGATTTTTTTTCTTTTTTTTGGCGATTTTTTTTCATTTTGGCGATTTTTTTTCATTTTGGCGATTTTTTTCTGTTTTTTTTCGTTTTAGCGATATTTTTCATTTTGGCGATTTTTTTTCATTTTAGCAATTTTTTCGTTGTTTTGCGATTTATTTTAGTCTTAGAAATTTTCTTTTAATTTAGTGCTTTTTTTCATTTTGGCGATTTTTTTCTGTTTTTTGGGGTTTTTTTCGTTTTGGTGATTTTTTTTTAATTTTGGCGATTTTTTTTATCATTTTGGCGATTTTTTTCTGTTTTTAGGTTATTTTTCGTTTTGGTGATTTTTTTCATTTTGGCGATTTTTTTTTCATTTTGGCGATTTTCTTTCATTTTGGCGATTTTTGTTTTCATTTTAGCAATTTTTCCGATTTTTTGCTATTTATTTTAGTCTTGAAAATTTTTTTTTAATTTGGTGCTTTTTTTCGTTTTGGCGATTTTTTTTCTGTTATTTAGGTTTTTTCTTTTTTTTGGCGATTTTTTTCATTTTGGCGATTTTTTTCTGTTTTTTAGGGTTTTTTTCGTTTTGGCGATTTTTTTTCATTTTGACGATTTTTTTCTGTTTTTTAGGGTTTTTTTCGTTTTTGTGATTTTTTCATTTTGGCGATTTTTTTTTCATTTTTGGCGATTTTTTCTGTTTTTAGGTTTTTTCTCGTTTTGGCAATTTTTTTTTCATTTTTAAATTTTTCCGTTTTTTTGCGATTTATTTTAGTTTTAGAAATTTTTTTTTTAATTTGGTGCTTTTTTTCGTTTTGGCGATTTTTTTCTGTGTTTGGCTTTTTTTCATTTTGGCGATTTTTTTCTGTTTTCGGGGTTTTTTTCATTTTGGCGATTTTTTTTTTCATTTTGGCGATTTTTTTCTGTTTTTTAGGGTTTTTTTTCGTTTTGGTGATTTTTTTCATTATGGCGATTTTCATTTTGGCGATTTTCTTTCATTTTGGCGATTTTTGTTTTCATTTTAGCAATTTATCCGTTTTTTTTTGCGATTTATTTTAGTCTTAGATTTTATTTTTAATTTGGTGCTTTTTTCGTTTTGGCGATTTTTTCTTGTTTTTGGCGATTTTTTTCGGTTTGGCGATTTTATAATTTTTTATTTTTTCAGTTTTACCGTTTTTGAAAATTTCAAGAGTTTTGCTCTTACGGTTTCCAAGATACAGCAAGTTGTCAAAATTGCATAGTCAAAATTGCATTAACTGATGGAACACCCTTTAATTTAAATTTTTTAAATTTTTGTGTTAATTTTTGTAGTCTGTATAAAAATACACTAACCTTACAAATTTCAAGTGTACAATTGTATATATACTACATGGGATTTTAAAATTTTTCGTTGCTCGTTGGAACACCCTTTAATTTCCAATTATCATGTATTTGTTGTTGTAGCGGCCAAAGGTCTACATACTGTGTCCAAATTTCAGGTCTCTAGCTCTTACGGTTCTCGAGAAAATACTAATATAGTTTTAGACATAGTTAATTTTACATAACACAAAAAGTTAAAGTTTTCCAACCCTGGAAACGTCTTTTTAATTTTTTTTTATTTTTTTAATTTAAAATACCAATTTTAGTCGTAATGAAGTGTAAAATATGTACATTTATTAAAAAAAAATAAAAATTTGTTTTCAGTTAGTTACTTTTATATGGCAAAATGAAGTTTAAGTTTTCCAGCTCTGCAATCGTCTGCCCGATTTTGCTGAATTTCAATACCAATCTATTTTGGAAAATTTCTGACACACCAGTCCAAGAACGAAGTCTCTAGCTCTTCTGGGAGCTTCGGAAAACCGATTTCACGTACAGACAGACGGACAGACGGACATCGCTTATTCGTCTTCCCTATGCATAAGGATCCAGAATATATATATTTTATGGATCGCTTATTGATATTATAGAAATTACAAACGGAATGACAAACCTATATATACCCTTTTACCATTTTTGTTGGTAAAGGGTATAAAAAAGCGTTTTCGGGGTTGGGAACTTTAACTTTTTTGTTATATAAAAATAACCTAATAAAAATAATTTTTCCTTTTTTTATCTATAAATTTAAAATGTTTTACATTCTTAAAAGAAAAATATTGGTGTAAGAAATCAGAAATATTTAAAATTATGATTCCAGGGTTGGGAAACTTACACTTTTTGTGATATATAAAATTATCTAGGTCTAATAATTTTTTTTATATTTTAATTTATATGTATATATGTATGTATATATATTTTATGTTTTGGAAAGAAAAGTTGGGTATAGAAAATTAGAGAAATAAAAGCCACAGCTTCACAGCTGGAAAATTTAAACTTTTTAGGGTTCCGTACACTAAAGGTGAAAGGAAACCCTATTGTTTTCGCTACGCTGTCCGTCCGTCTGTCATAGGCTATTTTCTCGAGAACCGTTATAGCTACAGAGTGTGTAGACTTTTGGTCGCTACAACAAATGCACGAGAATGAAAAATTAAAGGGTGCTTCAAAACGAGCAACTAAAAATATTAAAATCCCATGTAATATACATGCATAGAATTGTATATATATATACTTGAAATTTGTAAAGTTAGTGTATTTTTATACAGACTATAACAGTTAACACTAAAATTAAAAAAAAATGGAAATTAAAGGGTGTTCTATCAGTTAATGTAATTTTGACTACGTAATTTTGGCAACTTAGAAACCGTAACTCGTGCTCGAGTTAAAGTCGCACTTCACTGAATTTATTTGATATTAAAGTAACTAAATAAAACTAGTATTTTCCTTAATAATTTTTTTCTTTGTTCACTTAACATATTTTATATATTTTTTAAAGAACAAGATTGGTATAAATACCCAAAAAAAATTTAAAAGGATGATTCCAGGGTAGGGAAAAGTACACTTTTTTTATTATATAAAACTAATTAAATAAGGCTAGTTATTTCTTTGATAATTAAATATATTCTATATTTTAGAAAGAAATAAATTAGTATGTACTCGTATTAAAACCAGAAAAATTTAAAATATTCCAGGGAAGTTGAAAAAAAATTTGGGTAAAAAAATAACCAAAACTAATATTTTTTTTCAATTAAAAATATTTCATGTTTTAGGAAGATCTTTACTCAAGCAAATTCTTTAGTCGAAAAAGAAAACCGAGAAGTCACTTACAAAAAATTGCACTATAACAAAAAATTATAAATTTTATCACAAAACAAATATGTATGTATTAGCGCTGGGATACTATCGATATTTTCTACTATCGATATCTATCGATAGATCAGATTTCGCTATCGATAGTATCGATATTACTATCGACTGAATGTTTGTAGTTGAGAGAGGAAAATACAACTAATTTTTCATCAGGTCACAGTTAGTTTTTTTTATCACTTTGTTGAAAGCTTATGGTCTTATGTTTATTTTAATATGTATGAATATGTATCTACGAACATTATTTTAGGTGACAGATTTTGAAAAATTGTGCTGATGTCAGTTAAAAAAATTTTATAACACCTCACGTTTTCAAAACTGCATTTTCAATAATATCGATATCGATATTTTTTCCTATAGATATTTTTGATATTTTAAAACTATCGATATTATTGATAGTACTATCGATAGTATCCCAGTCCTAGTATGTATGTACTTATGTATGTATCTGTATACTACACATACATACGTTGGTAAATGGTATATAAGATTCGGCACAGCCGAATATAGCACTCTTACTTGTTTCATCTCGAGTTTTCACCATTAGAAGGCCAAATAAATTTGGGGAGGGTATCTGAAAAATCAGGTCCCTAGCGATACTGAAAACAGGTTTAAATTGCAAAGCAAAATTCAAAAAGTCTGGCCAGTCTTCTAAGGCTTAAAAAAGTATAATAACATAAGATTAAAGTTAGAAGTTTTAATAAAATAGAAAGTATAAAAAATACCTCTTCATTTAGTATAATTTATCACAAAAGCGTCAAGAATTACAAAAATTGTCACATTTAGGAGTCATTTTGCACAGGTAGAAAATCAATACATACATATAAGCAATGGAAAAAGTGTCAAATTACTATCTACTTTAGTAGCACCAACGCACAGTGGTTCCAATGACAACTTTAGCGCGAAAAAAGTCGTAACTCTATTTTAGAAATATATTTAAGCATAAAAATTTGGCACAATTTCACGCTTAAAATGGACTAACTCTATTGAGTGGGTGTGGCACTTTTCATATAAAAATTAATTGACATAAGACCTGCAAAGTCATTTCATAATCAGCGACATTACTATAAGTTGATTTCTGTGTTTTGTATAATCAAAATATGTAAATATTCACTGCGAACACAAAAAATAAGAAATAATCAAAAAATACATAAGAAGATTCGATATAAATTGTTTAGGCGAATATGGGCAGGTGATTTCTTTAATTTTCAATAATTCACATGTTATAGAATATAACAACACAAAAATTGGAGCGAAATCTATTGAAATTCACTGTTAAAAGTCTAACACAAATCCCAATACAGATACAATTCCAGAATCAAGGAATACATTTTAAATTTCATCCATCTTTTTCTAAACGGAATGCTAAATCAACTGAACATAAAGAATTCCAAAAATACATATACATATGTACATATGTATATGTATCTCTATTGTATACATACATATGTATGTATATAGTATATAAGATCAACAAATAGTACGGAAAATTTTTGTACCTTATTTTATAACCCCTCAAAACCACATGGAATTATCGACTCGTTTCTTATTAAAAACAAAATTACAGCCTGTTTGTGTAAGACGTTGACGATGGAAATATTGACGTTTTTGTAATAGATTAAAGAAAAGTTGCACAAGTTTCCTTTAATCTATTACAAAAGCGCCACGATTTCTGTCGTCAACGTCTTACACAAACAGGGAGTTAAGCAATTATTTCTGTTTAAAACAATACTGCAGTGATAATTTTGCAAATATACCAAAACAAAAATGTATACCGTTGTGCACGGTGGGGCCTTGTCATTAAAAAGCCGTACAAAATTTTCACTTTTGTACCATTAAAAAAAAAAATACTTTTTTCGCGCTAAATTTGCTATGTATTGAGACCATAGTGCAACCAACGGTAACGCTTTCTGTAATAATAAAAGCAGCGTTGCCGTTTTTGGTTAATTTTGACCAAATTTTTGTTATTACTTGCATTTGAAGTTCTTTTCTAATTTTTGTTACTTTTTGACCTAATAATTGAAGCACAGCCGCCAATAACGTTGTAAAAGACAATTTTTACATAACCAGTTTTTTCACAGATTACCGTTAACATTACTCTCTTGCGTTGTGCAAACATCAAACCATCCAAAATTATGCATCTTATCGCCGTCAAAATACATACAATTACAATCAGTCAGTCAGTGGAAAACTTTGTAAGTAACTAATAAAATCATGTAAACGAAATTGTCGAAAATAATTGATAAATGTAGCAGAGATATAAAAAGAAAAGTTAATGCTAGTTATCATTATTTTCGATAAGCTAAAAAAATTTAAGCGAAATAAACAATCTTGCTTTAAAATACGTTTTTTGGCTCTCCTGAAAAATTATTATTTTGTCACTTAAAACGTTATTCGCGGCTAACCTTCAATTATGTACGAATTTTTTTATGCTTAAAGCATTTATGTATTAAGCATAGACATGTTTTGGGCTTTTATTTGTCTAAACTTTGATCAGAAACAAATAAAAATGGTGCAACTTTGTATGTAGAATTTGGTTGTAACTTGAGTTACTTTTATTGAAAAAGTTCAAAAAACAGACGTTAATGAAACTACGAGTACCATTGAATTAAATATTAGTAAGTAAATAATAAACAATTCTATAAATATGTAATTAATAAGTGGGTGGGTAAAGTTATTGTTCTTTTTCAAACAGAAATTCAGTTTATGTTTTTGTCATATTGATACGAGTACTAATTCGTTCATATTAAAGCGTTTGGCTTGTATTGAGAAAATAGACATTACAGTCCTCACGAATTATACAAACTGGTGATAAAAGTTTTAAAGTATTTCTGCTCCATCACGATGCCATCTCTAAGATCTGAGGCCTACATATTTCTACAAATCTAAAAGTAAATAAATTTAACTTGTTGCTTCTTGGAGTACAGACGATTTGTAGTTTTATTAGATTCGGAACGTATTGTTTGTAGTTATATCAAGTGTATAAAACGAAAGCATTTTGAATTAAATTCAGCAGTTACTTACAACACTTCAACAATGAATCAACTTGAAAACAAACGGTATTTGGCAATTTTTTCGATCTTGTGTTTAGTTAAACTTGTTGTGTGTGAACACCATTGGGTGAAAGCGGAGGATGGTTCAAGATACATAATCGAAACTGATTATGATGTGAGTTAAATTTTACTATTTTTTTATATGGGAGTAAAAAAATAATTTATTTTTCTTAGTACACCTGGAGCCAGGCTATTTTAAAATGCGCCAGGAGAAAGATGACGTTGGCAACTATCAATTCTTCGAAGAAAAACACCGCATTAGTAAAACTATTGCAAAATATCTCTTGTAAGTTCTTAATGAGAGTGATTGACCACATAGACTACACAAGCGGCTTGGCAAACATATGTATTTTGAAACTCGTGTTTGTATTGCAATATGTTTGCTCGCTTTTATCTGCTAAACAAATTTTAATTTTTGTGCAAGGAGTTGAATTCTGTTCCATTGTAATATCGTACATATCGAACTACATAGTTCAACAATACTGTATTAACTCAAAATTTTTTTTATTTAATCTTTTTGACAAAAAAAAAAAACAATACATAACGCTTATGTACTCGTATGTCTACGTGTAGTAAACAATCCCAAAGTTCTGACTACTCTTTCTTCAAAGAAGTACATGCTGTGATCTGTTTTTTTTTTTGCTGAAGTGATTTATTTCTGTGAATCAAGAAAACAAAATTATATTGAGCTGTATCAAGTGATTGGCCATAACAACTGATTGCTAAGACAGTTTTGTTGAACGAGTGCGATATTTTATTATTATTTTTTTATTTCTAAACAAAATAATGAAATTTTTTTCCCTTTAGAAATGTGCAATTAAGTGTTCAGTAGTAATTTATTTCAATATATTATTTTTATTTAAGCCTATGTATCTACCTGATATATTTTTATCATGACAAAAGTCAAACTTAATATTGAAAAATAATTTTTTTTAAGTCAGCTGTTTTTCCGACATTTGTCATGATAAAAATATACCAGGTATAGACGTAGAGTGAAGCGTGTCAAAGTGAGCAAAATAAGCAACACATGCAAAAGGTTTCTTAGCCTACTGTGATTGTAGTTTTGTAATTCTCAATCATCTATTCAGTGTTTTTGCTATAATCATTGAGGTTTTGCAAGCTATTTTGGAGTTCCGTACACCAAAGGTGAAAAAGGAGCCCTATTGCTCCGCCACCACACCAACGAGACCACAAGAGATCACAACAGCCAATCAAATCTCGTTGACAACAATGCTTGCTCTTACTTTGCACGCAAACAATAACAAATTTAAGAGCTTTCAAAGCTGTTTACGAGTAGCTCAAATACAAATGTCAGAGCATGTGTGTTTGGCAGTGATGCCAACTTTCTTGTCTCTGAAAGCACATCAAAATTAAAAAAAAACACTAAAAAGCGTAATTTTGAGATCTAAAAGGCGTAAAACGCACTAACGTGAAACACGAGTGAAGTTTAATAATGTTAAATATTTTCTAAGCTATTCTGCATTGCGGCAATAGTATCATCTTTAATGAAATATATCACATGAAAAAGGAATGCTTTACACTGGAAACGTAAATACACCAAGTTGTTATTAAAGTAATTTTAAGAAATACACAAATTTTTTAAAAGCATTGCTTAGTGCTTTTTCTTAGTTTGGCACTAACGCTCAAAATTTGTGATTCTGAGTCTTCAAAAAGCACTAAAAATAGAGCCAAAGGCACCAAGTTGGCATCACTGGTATTTGGACGTAGCTGATATAGACACATGAAATTTGTAAAGTTAGTGTATTTTTATAAAGACAACTAACACAAAATTTTGAAGAAAAAAAAAATTAAAGGCTGTTCTATCAGTTAATGTAATTTTGACTATATATTTTTGACAACTTGCTGTATCTTGCAAACCGTAAGAGGCAAACTATTGAAATGTTCAAAAACGATAAAACTAAAAAATTCCAAAATTTTAAAATCTCCAAACCGAAAAAAGATCGGCAAAACGAAAACAGCGCTCAATTAAAAAAAATTCATAAAATTAAAATAAATCGTCAGAAGCCAAAAAAAAAAAACGCCAAAATTAAAAAATATGTATCTCCAAAATGAAAAAAAATCGCCAAAAACTAAAAAAATCACCAAAATCGAAAAAATGAACAAAAAAAAAAAAACGCTCAAAACAGAAAAAAATCCCAAAAACAAAAAACATGTCAAAACTATATATTATATAGTTATCGGGCAAACAAAATACTGCCTTTAGCTAAAGGCAAGTTGTGAAAATGGCCCTTAAATTAGTTTAGAGTTATTAGAATCTTTACGTCCTTTAAAATATATTAAAAATGGTTTGGCACTATTCGAACGATTTTGGCACTATTTCGAAAGAGATTCGGCACGAAAATAAAATTTCCAATTCCCATCACTGGTCGTCAGATATTTGTTCAAAGAACGGGGCCTGGTTCTCAAAACTTACCAGTGTTGTAGTGCAAGTAAAATAATTATGAAAATATTTGATACAAAATATACTTTCAACAACCTCTTTATTGACTTCATATCTGAAGTCTACTGATGAGTTTGTTAAGCAGAAGCGAAATGTATGTAGACGTTACTTAACCAAAGAACAAACAGATATTCCTAATGTATTTTGATTTTTTTTTTACATAATGTGATAAATAAAATAAAAAATAAAAGGGAAATGGGATTCAAAAGTTGCACTTAAAAAACTATGTGTGCGTGTGGTACATCAACAGTTATGTCTATAACAAAACCTCAGTTCTCGTATTCTATTTCATTAAAAAATTACTGATGTTCATGGAAAGAATTGAAAAATAAAAAGCTTGGCTGATTAAGAAAGCATCCCTTCAATAAAAACGCACTAAAGTAATTCGTAACTGAAATCGTATGCATGCCTGCCAATTTAAAGATTATAATTCGAATTTAACAGATTTGTTTTCTCTATCGCAACGCAATTCGCCAACATTCGCATTGGCATATATTTTGCAATAAATAAGAGAAACATAAATATTACCAATATAATTTGCAAGCTGTACCCGTTGTCAGCAAATTAGTGAGTATATTGCAGAAAACATCCTGTACAATTTTGGTAGAAAGACGTAGTCTTATGTTCCAAGTTCACAATTGGAATTGCAATTTGAAAACAAATATATGTTTTTTAAACTTAATGAGTTCCTCATAAATGTGCAAGTCTATCTTTGTTTCGCTTCTCAGTTGGAATTTTTTTGATAATTTTAAAAAGTAAAAAAATTGCCTTTAATACAATTTTATTTATTTATTTAGGTACTGGCTTGGATCTCTGGATTGGTGCAACAGAATCAACCTCTGGACAGTCTGAACGAAAATTCGCTTGGATTTCAAGTGGCAGTACAGTGAGATTCGCTAACTGGGAAACTGGTGAACCAAATGATGCATATGGCGGCCAACCCTGCGTTCATACTTGGTCTAAAACGGAAAACTTCACCTGGGCTGATGGTCAATGCAATTTAAAATATGGCTATATTTGTGAGACAACGTTTGCAAACAGGTATCCAAACTTATTAAAAGACGCACGTGACAAAATAGAAGATGAGCTGGACGACTTGAAATCATACAGTGAAAGGGATCACAGCAGACAAAGTCGAAAAAGAAAGGTCAAAAGAACTACAAAATTCATTCTTCAGAACTTGGACAGTCTTCGTCCTAAATAAAATATTTTTACAGAAATATTTGCTTTACAATATAAAAAGCAGATATACATAAAGGATATTCACAAGGTTGTGCTAAATATTGTATTGGTTGTATGCTAAGCTAATAGTGATAAAATTGCTATTGATATAAATTCACAATGGACATTATATAGAACGTATATAATAATTGGTGTAACCTTCTGAATTCTTTTATAACGTTTTGTATCTTGATGTAGAACTTTAACTAAGGGCCTGTTTGTCTAAATGCGAACGAACGTTTTGATCGAACATTAGTATTGGAAACAAAAACAAATTTGAGTTTTTTGCTTTTGTTTTTAATATAAATGTTCGATCGAAACGCCCTAAATTCTTCTTTTTATAAAGTAAATGGAAGCTAATAAAAAAAATTTTTTGCTCTATGAAAAATAAACTTTGATTGAAATATTTGGATCAGGGAATATTCATATCAGTTGTACTATGCTCAATTCGCTTTAAAAATGTATACTTTCGATTGCAAAAGAAAGTTTTGCAGACGTTAGAGATTTGTTCAGTGAACTGTGCCTCGTCTTTGTAACTTTGGTTGTCCTATTTTACACAAGGATTCAACAAATATACAGCCTCTTCTTTTAATTCCACTATGTCGTCAGCTTTATTTCGCTTACTAGCGGTCTCCACTAGCCGTAAACTTGGTATGGGCATTATGTCGGACATCGCAAACGACTAATGGAGACCGCTAATGTCAAACTTTTGTCCATGCTCTGACATGGATGCCCGAATATATGTCTGAGCAATAATGTTCGCCATGAGATTCTCAGTCCGCAGCCATTTGCAATAGAAAGAAAAGAGAGAGAACAAAATTGGTAAATATTCCATCTTTGTCGCACTAGCGCAAAATACTTTGATATACCTGAACATGAACATCACACGTATTCACCACAACAAAGAAGTTGATAATTTTTTCACAGTTTCTCTGGCGGCGTCGTGTTCATGTTCATGTCATGTCCAAGTCGATGACTAGTGGAGACGTAAGATTATGATTACATATGTAACTGTTTTGTTTTACGTGTTTGTAAATCAAAGTAGTGCCAATTTGTAAATTTCAAGATTTCTAGCAATTTTTGTAAACTTAATAACATTTTGTTTCATGCTAATATTTATTTACTGTATATTCAAAAATGAACTAACTATAATTATGCAAATCTGAAATCTAAATATAATTACTAGGCCCGATCAGTGTCGGATATGCCCATGTATCCCTCTTTTTTAAGCGGAAAGCTGTAAGGTTCCAGATGTTACGAGCAAGTGGAATGGGATGTGTCTCGAATTTTGTTAGATATTTGCCTGCGTATTTTGCAATTGCTTCAGTCACAAGTGGTATATTTAGATCACGATGTAAATTTGGGTTTTTTATTTACCATGGAGTCGATGTTATTAACCGTAAATTTTGTTTTGCCTTCGTTGGATTCTCCCTACATTGAAGCAGTGCCTCAAAGTTGAATTCCGCAGCACCATATAGGTTTTAAAGAAAGAACTGGCTCTCTGACAATACTCGGAACATCATATCCGAAAGAAGAGACGTAAAGGACTTATTGAATACCACCATAACTCGTAATAAAAAAGCAAATCTGCGCTCAATATACATACATATATTTCGCTGGACAAGATCTAGATCTAGATCTAGATCTCTGACGAGAGATCTAGAGAAGCTTCAGCGTGAACTAAATCCCTAGAGATATTTTTAATGACGCCAAAATCTATAACATCCGGAATTTTTTTTATAACAGTAGCCCAGTAAGTAGGCTCCCCACTCGAAATGACGTCCAAGCCCATTTTTATACCCTTTACCAACAAAAATGGTAAAAGGGTATATATAGGTTTGTCATTCCGTTTGTAATTTCTATAATATCAATAAGCGATCCATATAATATATATATTCTGGATCCTTATGCATAGGGAAGACGAATAAGCGATGTCCGTCTGTCCGTCTGTCCGTCTGTCCGTCTGTCCGTCTGTCTGTACGTGAAATCGGTTTTCCGAAGCTCCCAGAAGAGCTAGAGACTTCGTTTTTGGACTGGTGTGTCAGAAATTTTCCAAAATAGATTGGTATTGAAATTCAGCAAATTCGGGCAGACGATTGCAGAGCTGGAAAACTTAAACTTCATTTTGCCATATAAAAGTAACTCCCGAAAACAAATTTTTATTTTTTTTAATAAATGTACATATTTTACACTTCAGTACGACTAAAATTGGAATTTTAAATTAAAAAAATACAAAAAAATTAAAACGACGTTTCCAGGGTTGGAAAACTTTAACTTTTTGTGTTATGTAAAATTAACTATGTCTAAAACTATATTAGTATTTTCTCGAGAACCGTAAGAGCTACAGACCTGAAATTTGGACACAGTATGTAGACCTTTGGCCGCTACAACAGCAAATACATGATAATTGGAAATTAAAGGGTGTTCCAAAACGAGCAACGAAAAATTTTAAAATCCCATGTAGTATATATACAATTGTATATACACTTGAAATTTGTAAGGTTAGTGTATTTTTATACAGACTACAAAAATTAACACAAAAATTTAAAAAAATTTTAATTAAAGGGTGTTCCATCAGTTAATGCAATTTTGACTATGTAATTTCACAATTTGCTGTATCTTGGAAACCGTAAGAGCAAAACTCTTGAAATTTTCAAAAACGGTAAAAATGAAAAAATAAAAAAATATAAAATCGCCAAACCGAAAAAAATCGCCAAAAACAAGCAAAAATCGCCAAAACGAAAAAAATCACCAAAACGAAAAAAACTCTAAAAAACAGAAAAAAATCGCCAAAATGAAAAAAAAAATCGCCAAAATGAAAAAAATCGCCAAAACGAAAAAACCCCAAAAAACAGAAAAAAATCGCCAAAATGAAAAAAAGCCAAAAACAGAAAAAAAATCGCCAAAACGAAAAAAGCACCAAATTAAAAAAAAATTTATAAAACTAAAATAAATCGCAAAAAATCGGAAAAATTGCTTAAATGAAAAAAAAATCGCCAAAACGAAAAAAAACCTAAAAAACGGAAAAAAATCGCCAAAATGAAAAAAATCGCCAAAACAAGAAAAAACCTAAAAAACAGAAAAAAATCGCCAAAATGAAAAAAAATCGCCAAAATGAAAAAAATCACCAAAACGAAAAAAACCCTAAAAAACAGAAAAAAATCGTCAAAATGAAAAAAAATCGCCAAAACGAATAAAACCCTAAAAAACAGAAAAAAATCGCCAAAATGAAAAAAATCGCAAAAAAAAAAGAAAAAACCTAAATAACAGAAAAAAGTCGCCAAAACGAAAAAAAGCACCAAATTAAAAAAAAATTTCTAAGACTAAAATAAATCGCAAAAAAACGGAAAAATTGCTAAAATGAAAACAAAAATCGCCAAAATGAAAGAAAATCGCCAAAATGAAAAAAAAAAATCGCCAAAATGAAAAAAATCGCCAAAAAAAGAAAAAACCTAAATAACAGAAAAAAAATCGCCAAAACGAAAAAAAGCACCAAATTAAAAAAAGTTTCTAAGACTAAAATAAATCGCAAAAAAACGGAAAAATTGCTAAAATGAAAACAAAAATCGCCAAAATGAAAAAAAAATCGCCAAAATGAAAAAAATCACCAAAACGAAAAAAAAACCTAAAAACAGAAAAAAATCGCCAAATGAAAAAAGCACCAAAACGAAAAAAACCCCAAAAAACAGAAAAAAAATCGCCAAAATGAAAAAAGCACTAAATTAAAAGAAAATTTCTAAGACTAAAATAAATCGCAAAAAAACTAAAAAATTGCTAAAATGAAAAAAAAATCGCCAAAATGAAAAATATCGCTAAAACGAAAAAAAAACCTAAAAAACAGAAAAAAAATCGCCAAAATGAAAAAAAAATCGCCAAAAAAAGAAAAAAATCGCCAAAACGAAAAAAAAACTAAAAAACAGAAAAAAATCGCCAAAATGAAAAAAAATCGCCAAAATGAAAAAAAAAAATCGCTAAAATGAAAAAAATCACCAAAACGAAAAAAAACATAAAAAAAAGAAAAAAATTGCCAAAATGAAAAAAAATCGCCAAAATGAAAAAAATCACCAAAACGAAAAAAAAACAAAAAAATCGCCAAAAAAATCGCGAAAAAAACCCAAAAAACAGAAAAAAATCGTCAAAATGAGAAAAATCTCCAAAATGAAGAAAAGCCCAACAACAGAAAAAAATCGCCAAAATGAAAAAAACCTCCAAAAACAGACAAAATCGCCAAAACGAGAAAAAAGCGACAAAACTGAAAAAATCGTTTTAACTGAAAAAAACTTCAAAAAAGCTTGCTTTTTTTACTTAACATATTTTATGTATTTTTTAAAGACCTAGATTGGAATCAATAATCAGAAAAATCCAAAATTATGACTCCAGGGTTGGAAAACTTACACTTTTTGTGTTATGTAAAATTAAATAGGTCTAAAAATTTTTTTCTTTTTCTTTATAAATTGAATATATTTTATGCTTCTGAAAAAGTTTGGTGTATGAAATTTGAAAAATGAAAATTATAGCTGCAAAGATGGAAACTTTAAAAAAATTATAAATTTTTTCACAAAACAAATATGTATGTACGTGTCTGTATACTATATATATGTACGTACGTTGGTAAAGGGTATATAAGATTCGGCACAGCCGAATATAGCATTCTTACTTGTTTGAAATTGTATTGAACAACGCTTCACCTCTGGGTGCAATAAGACGCGAACCCCAGAACGGATGTTTAGCATTGTAGTCGCCGGGTGCTACGAAACAAGGTTCAAGTGATTTGTAGTGATTTGTGGGAGGGGAGTATATTGATGATATCACGAAATTTGTACAAAAACTTTTGACGCAAATATTTTTTGCTTGTAGATGTTCTTCACAAATGTTGTCAAAAATATAGTGCTTCAGTCTTGACTTTATTAGAATTGCTGATCCACCGCATGCTCTTCCTCTCGGGTCCTTTGTATCATAAAGGTGTAGCCATTCATTATGAATGCTAGCTTACAAAGTGTACGAAAGTAAGCTAGATTGTATTCGAACTGCCCACTGTCAACTTGCAATGTATGTTAGGCAATACTAAGCTTTTATGTTTATTGAATGAAAACTTCCGTATCTCGCTTACTTTGTGTGCAAGTGAAAGGCATTCACTCCACAAATGCGGCAATGCATTTGAAAATGTATACTAGGTACGTATATTAGGTGGTGTGCATTACTGTCTTACATGTGTGCATCGAATCATCGCTTCTGTAATCGACATTTTCGCCGCTGGGTAAGAGCGTCAAATTCAATCGCAGAGAGAATTATGTTACGTCCCAACGGCGAAAATGTCGATTACAGAAGCGATGATTCGAAAGGTGTCTTATATGTTTCGCAGCAATCAAACAAGTAGAATATCATAAAATTAAATTAAAAAAATGTGGGCGTGTCCCACCTATTTTTTTTTACAATGAAACCAATGGAAAGCTATACTCTCTCAGACAAAAAAAAAAGAATTTTTACAATCGGTCTAAAATGTACCGAGTTATGAAGTAACACAAAAAAAATTGAGACGAATTGTTAACCTCCTCCTTTTTTTGTAGTCGGCTAAAAATAGAAATATTTGGGCCCCTTCTAAATTGGCATCACTAATTCTGTGGCAATAAGGAAAAAGTGCTTAAGTCGTATTTGACTGTTTTGCAGGAGAGCACTTTTAAGCGTTCAAGTCGATTTTCAGAAATTTATTTATTTAACATGTAAATTGGAAAATTCTCTGTTTATCTTTATTTTTTATACAAACATCGTTCTACACACTGTAAATGATACATTTAAGTTGAAATATCCCAAAGTATAAGCTAAATTAAGCTATTATTCCAAATGAGATTAGAAGTCTTAAAAAGATAAGCCGCAATTCATTTAGCTATAACTTCTTGAAAAATCGCTCAAATTAATTCAGATTTTTACCAGGGATATTTTCAAACATGCAGATTACGGATCTACCATTAACTCAAAATTAGCTTATCTCGATTTAAGCACTCTTTCCTTTTCGCCACAGAATTTCTAATTCGCATACAAATCCTAAAGGCTAAGAACGCATTGTACTAAATTATACTGATTTTTAAAATTGGAAGACATACTCCACATAACACTAAAATAAAATTTACTAATTTACGATCAGTTAACTTTGACAAAAAGAAGTTTTGCGCACAATTAAAGTATGGATACAAGGACGATAAAATCAAAGAGTTAAACCTTAATTTAGTATAGCGCTCAAGAAAAAATACACAGCTACTTGAAAATGGACCGGAATTTCTTTATTCACAAAAATTAGAAATATGTGACAAAGGAATAATCCCTGAGAGATATCATCAAGAATATATTAATATGAAAAGTTATGTTAAAATTGAAGATTTACTAGCAGAGTATACTTTAATATATAATACACTTTTTCAATATTAAATATACAATCACTGTTATGTGCATACTTAAATTTTAATTATTTTTCTTTAATTTTTTGTATGGTATGCCTTGATTTTCAAATTTTTATTAAACGGATATAATCTAAACAACTCAAAATAATAAAAAAATTTTTAAAGCCATTTCCAAAAGTATTACCAGTTTACAAAATTAAATTTTTTCCATATACATTTGATGAGATATATATTTTTCCGCTGAATTCGCAAATAAAGTTTAATTTTTTTTATGGAATAGTTTTTGAGATATTCAGCCATGTCACAGAGCGCAATTCCGTTCGGAAACGGAAATCAATCCGTATTTCGGTGCTTTGGAAAACGAAAAACGAAAAAATAAAATTCGGAATGAAATCACTTTTAATTTCATAAACGGAATTAACATATTCTGCATGTTAAAGTAAGAAAAATATTAAAAAAAAATTTTTTAATAAAGAATACTATTTTTCATTCATTTATTCAAAGCTGGATTAAAATTAAGTCAAGTCATTACAAAAATAAAATCAACAGAACAAAATGTACGGAATTGGTTTCTTTAGTATTGCCATACCATTTTTGTATGTATAGTTCATCAAAATCTTCATATTGGCAGCACACAAAACAAAAAAAAAAATACAAAGTCCTCGTCCAAACTTGCAGTTCTTGTTGCTGAAATTTTTTAAGGTTCTGCTTTGAAATTGCATAAGTGTCCACATTAGGAAATTCTAGTTTTACAATTAAAGGCTCCATTAGTCTTAACTTTCTGTTGCTGTTCTGTACTGTTCTGTTCTGCTTCTAAGTTTTAGTACTTACTTTTTCTGTAGTGACTTATCAGCTGTTTCTGACCAGAAGGGTTACAGTTTTCCACTAATGTGATGAGTTTTGCATCGTCCATTGTTATGTTTGAATATAATTTTATGTTTTCCTGGTAAAAACTATTTTTTTTAATTCTAAAAGCACAATTTCAAAATAATTTTATTTAATTTATGCTGTCACTTACAATTTCTTAACCATTTATTTGATTTTCACAGGTTGAACCGAAACAGAACAGAACGAAACAGAAAAACTAACGACTTGTATAAGATTTCTATAAACAAAAGTGAGTCAGCTGATTCGTAACAGAACAGAAAGTAAAAACTAATTCTGCCTTATGCTAGGAATACAACTGGGACGAACGACGAATTTTTCGGTGCGAATTTTCGTCATAAAAAATAAAACACATGTGTGCATATGAAAATGAACACAACACCGCCGTACAACGAAATTCGTCGTGCGTGACGAATTCTGAGATAGATTTATTTCTCATTTGTACGCCGACGAACGACGAAAAAACAATTTTCCCTCTCTCACTCTCTGTCTTTGTACACACAACAACCAACTTTATCAAATATAAGAGAGGAACTCGCTGCGTAAATTCGTCGTTGTTGTGCTTCACACGACGAATTTACGCAGCGAACTCTTATCGACGAATTCGTCGACGTGGACGAAATTCGTCGTTCGTCCCAATTGTGTTCCTAGCATTAAGTATTAAAAAATTCTATTTCACGACAAATTTGCCTGAAAAATTAACAATTATTTTTACTTTTTGTTACATTTTGTGTTTTTCGTACAACTGCACAAATAAAATAAAATAAAACGTCATATACACCTACAAATAATTTTATCCTATATGCCACAAAGTTGGAGTGGAGAAAAACGACAAGGAAGGTTTACATGAAGTTTTCTCAAAATATTTGCATCACTGCTTCCCATACATATTTTGAAGAAAAATGTAAATTTTTGTGAACTTTCATGAATTAAGTTAGAAGTTAATATTACTTTATTGTAAAAGTAAAAATACGTTTTGTGGTCCATACACCAGTTTTCTTAATATATTTTCAAAAAGTAGCTTTTTTTGCTCCATACGTATACTTAATTGCAGTGTGACAGCTGTGGATTGGAATATTTTTGTTTTGTTTATTTATTTTTCTTGCTGTCCAGAGAAATAAGTCGATCGTTTAACGCCGACTAAGAAGCAGCCGCCGTAAGATTTTTCACTATCAATCCGCTTAAACCTTTACACAAGAAAAACAAGTAATTGAAGTGTATTTAATATAAAGAATGATATTAAATGATTCCTGTTCTACTCGAACATGCATAATTAAGGTTTCTATTATTTTATTTTAGTGTTTAATAAATTTATATCAAAACATGTAATCGGCGCTCTGCGGCGGCAGCGGCTAATTGAGGATGTTTATGCTTAACAGTCGCCGTTTAATTTTTCTTGCGGCATCTTATATTTTTATTATTCATTTCTTGTAGAATTGAAGCAAAACAAGAGTTAACTTTACTTCATATGTTTTTGTATGAGAAATTTTACGCAAACGTCAAATTGTGGAGTGTATAATAAAAAAAAATACTTATTAAACTTAAAAATAGTGGTTATGGAGCAAAATGAATGCATAATATCTCAGAAACCATAATAAATTTCGTGAAAGGCGTTTTGATTCAAAATATATATGTATATTCCATACCTAACTCATTTTCTAAGAATGGTCGGTGGAGCAAAACTATTTTGGGTCGACGATATGCATAAAATAAAATTTTAAACACCTAAAAATATGCAACATTACGCTTTTTTACAAAATCATATTGCCATACTTGTAACATAAAAACGATTTAACTATTTTTTCGGATTGATGAAAACGATCGGAATCTGAAACACCAAAATTAAATTTGAACGGAATGGTTAAAACGGGATCAAAAGCATTCCGAACGGAATCTGTGATTCGGATGATAAAAACGATTTAAATTTTTTTTCGGATTGATGAAAACGATCGGAATCTGAAGCACCAAAATGAAATTCTAACGGAGTACATAAAATATACAGCCATGTCACAGAGCTCAATTCCGTTCGGAAACGGAATTCAATCCTTATTTCGGTGCATTGGAAAACGAAAAATAATTTCGGAATGAAATCACTTTCAATTTCATGGACGGAATTAACATAATCTGCATGTTAAAGTAAGAAAAAATATTTAAAAAAAATTTTTTCAATAAAGATTTCATTAATCGCTCGATTACGATAATAAAAATTTCCTTTTAGTAAGCAAAAAATTTATGAGAAATTTGTATACAGTGCAAATTCAACTCCTAAAAAATTAAAATTAAAATTTTTAATCTAAAATATGGACAATGTACATAATTATTCGACATATTGTCATACGTTTATTTTAATTGAAATTTATGACAACATGTCGAATAATAAATTTCTTAAATGGAAAATTTAGATTTCATTTTTCATTTTGCCTTATAAATACTTTTATTGTTATCCAATGGATTTCTAATTGTATAAAGGTGTAGAAAAATAAAATAGATTCATATCGAATATAAATCATTTGCCTAGGCCTACTACACTTATTTTGTGATTTTCAAAAATATTATTATTTGTGAATTCTCAAATAGTTTTTAAAAGTCTGTGCATAAGATAAGAGGTTTGTGGCTGTCCAAAATATACAGTTGAAGTCTACTGATGATTTGGCTAAGCACCAATGAAATATATAGAATTTTATTACATTCTGCCAATTTTATTTCAAAAACGTCACAATATCTCAAAAATTTCATTACAACTGATACAAAAATATTTTTAATTCGGTTGGTAGATACATAGGCTTCTTCGTATAAAAAACAGTATAAAAATATATGAACTTGTTCATTCATTATGATAATAAATTCATCAAGTCTGTATACAAAATTGAATAAAAAATAAATTAAGATAACAAAAATTAAAAATTTTAAAAACCCCCGTTATATCTAGAAAAGATGTGACATCTTCTAAACGGCAGGACCGATTTTCTTCAAACATGGTTAAGAACCATCTCGATCAAGTCACCTTTCAAACAGAGAAAACTAAATCAAAATCCGTCCAGCCGTTGGGGCTGTACGTGGACACGGACAGACACACAGACACACAGATACACAGATGCGCAGACACACACTACAAACTTATAACACCCCTTTTTTTTGGTCGTGGGTTAAAAATAGAAATATGTATATTTCGTTTGATTTCCCATAATTTGTATTGTTTTTGATACTCATAAGCAGTGATGCCAACTTTTTAGATTCAAAAAACGTAAAAATTTTTGAAAAAAGGGCTAAACTGAAAAAATATACGTTTAATGCAATATAAAGTAAAATTTTTGGCGCGAAAAGGGGCTAGTTTTAAATGTTTCTGTTGAAAATCAAAGCCAAAGTAAAGTAATTTGTTAGAAGATAAATAACTACCATGCGATGAACACATATCTTGATATATAACATTTCAATAAGGTACATACATATTTCATTTACATTTCAATAAGGTACATACATACATACGTAGATTAAATAGTGTATATATATATGTATATATACAGTAGTAGTATGCATACATACAGTAGTAGCCCTGTAGTAAATAAAATAATCAGTTGAGAAAAAACACTAACTTATAAATTAATTATTTTGCAAGTGACTACAAATTGGTTTAAATCTCATGCAGATATCAACCAAACATATTGAATAGAAGCACACGTAAGAAATAAATAAAAGCAAACTAAGTAAATGAAAAGAAAATAAAAAAATCAAAAGAAGCATGCCATAAAATCAAATGCCAAATGTTTGTGTTGAAAAAAAACTAAATAATTTCAATAATATTTTCTATGAGCGGTTCGTATGTATGGATATATTTATGTACATATACATTTATGCATGTACGAATTATTTATTTTTAGTGCATATAATACCCTGCAGGAGGATAGGTGTCAATTGTCTAAAAGCTACTATTATCATTACTAGAACAGCAAGAACTAGTGCGAATAGGGTTAAAGTTGTTGTATAAAATTACTAGTTCTGATGAGTACTAGTATATGAAGTAGTTCCAAGGCACCACATTGCAAAATAAATTTTTACTGTCTAACAGAGCACTTGCACTGTACGAAAATTGGTATTATACAATTATTAAAGTTTTAGGTTCACCTATAAATAATTATAATCAAATAATTACAATTAACCTATTGTATTTTTGAATTTTGATAAAAAATTGCGAATTTTAACTAGCAGTTGTCACTGGGTAACAAAGGAATAAAACCACCAATTTTATAGAATTTTTCTTTGCAAAAGAACTGGTAATTAACTAGTCCTAAACTAGTACCAATGGCACTAGTAATTTTCTAAACACACTCAATGCTAATTTGAGCATTAACATGTTATAGGAAAGTTTGCGGTTGGGAACTAGTGGTGGTGGCTTCTGTGCTAGTAACATACCAGTTGGACACTAGTTCGATCTCCTGCAGGGTAATAATAAATATTTATATAGACATATATGTATTTATATATTTACATAGATATATATGAATATATACATATATGTATATATGTGTATAATATATATAATATAAATATACATTTATCTTTTTTTTTGCTATAATATTAATTAACTACAAATTGGTTGAAAAATAAGTAATTTAAAAGTCATGCAGAGATGGACAATTGACTACTGCCTATGACATGCCTATGTTAAAATAGTGAGTCGGCGACAAGGAAAAAAGTCACTTAATCAACCAGTTGTGGTTATTAAAAACCGGTTTGAAGTTACTTACAAATGGGTTTGAGTTCCTATAGGGAGTATACATACATACATATGGCTACGTAAGTAAATTTTAAATTTATTAAATAAAAATCTGTTTTTAGGCTATACTGAAAATCTTTGAAAGCACAAAACTTTGAAGAAATAGAACATTTTTCCATATTGTTTCTTCTTTTTTAAATTGGTAAAGCAAATTAAGAGAAGAAAATTAGTAAAACAGCATTGTCACATTATTTCATAAGTCGATATTGCTCGATTAAAGTTAGAAAAAAGTTCATAAAAATTTATACGTAGACATATCGAGCAAAAAGTTAAAAGGGGCTAAAAGGGCTGTAAGATAATTGTAAAAAGTGCTAGATAAACGCGTTTTATAGTTTCGGGCCAAAAATTTTTTTCGCGTTTTGAGTGACTGAAAATGGTCTAAATCTAGCCCGAAAAGGGCTAAGTTGGGATCACTGCTCATACACACAGAAAAAAACAATGTAAAATCGTTAAAAATAGGGTTAATTTTACATTTTTTGCCAATGATTTTGCTTCATGTTTGTTTGATGTTAATTTAACATGATTTATAGTAATTGTCAAAGATAATTTTTCCTTTTGAAATAACTTTATTTCATGTTGATTTAACATTTACCTACTGTTAAAATCAAAATGAAGAATCATGTTGAATCAAAGTTGTTTCAAGTTGGAACAACATGAATTTAATTTAATGTAGTAGTTGTACTTTATTAATTATTTAACTTACGTGTGGTTGACATAGACATCAGAAAAATGTTTGTATATAAATGAAGTTGGCTTCCCCGCCAAGCTTTGAACTAGGAACTCATCGCGTGGTAGTCAACGTGCTTACCCCTGCAGCTACAACAACTTTAAATATTCTTAAAATACACACTAATATGTAACATCTTGAATTAAATTATAATTTAACATTATTTATCATTTAACATACAATTTATTTGAAAAATTTTAGTTTTAGTTAAAAAAAAAAACAAAATGCTTTGACTTGAAAAGTTTTAGTTAAAAAAAAAATTTAAAATAATTTGAGTTCACTCCAGGATTTGAACCTGCGATCCTCCGACTGCAAGACTAGTACACTGCCTACCAGCCAGCAGCTGTTTGTCGGCTGTTTACAAAAACAACAACAATACAAAAACAACCTACACAACCAAGCACAAAAGTGTATTGCAGCTATGAACAAAGCAAATAAACACTAAAACACTCAAACAACATATTATTTCTTGTAAATTTAATGTGATTTGAAGGAAGTTGAATCAACCTTTTGGCATGTTGATTTTGCATTGATATTTTTTTCTGTGTGTAAGTTCTGATTTAAGAACTTCGTTTTATATGCTTTAATTTTTTCTTTTTAAAATAAATATGTATAATTTACTTCTATATTCTTATGAATTGAACAGGCTAATGTTCGTATCGCTTTTTAAGCCAAATTACATGTGATAATTATTAATGAACAAATAACATCAAAGTTAGTTGTAAATATTCTGACAAGAACACACATTTGAACGGAACAGCTAGCCGTTTTCGAAGGCCACTAAACCTTCCTCATCAGCGTTCTTCTGTGTTTTGGTCCACTTTTTTCAATTTTCAAGAATACTTTATTGTTATTGGTTTCGTAACGTTTTTTGTTTCTCCTGTAAAAACTATAAAAGTGTAGTTACGTCCATTTGCATTTAAGGTGACGATATGTATGTATACACCATAAAGTAAAATTATGTATACTTTCATATTAAAAATAATTTTGGTTATTCAGCATCAAAATGACAACAGTAATGCAGTTTGAGCAATTGGTCGCCCGTATGGAAGAGTTTACTCATTTGGCCACATGAAATCCGCAGTTCGGTAGCAGCAAAGCTTCTATGGCGTGTACATGTGAGACAGACGGTAGCAAGGAAAATAAATTCTTATATACAACGTTACGATTACAAATTTATACAATGCACAGCTTATTTCACTGATAGGTAGGTTTTATCTCACCACTTTTGATGGCCGAAATTTTGGAAAGGAACTTGGCCTTTTTTCACATTTATGTTTTTGTGAGGATTAGTAATTATCAATTACTTTGTGGGATCTTTTACATAAATATTTTGCAAGAATTTGATTATACATACTTACATATGTATTTATACATATATGCAAGTCACATGTACATACATAGATATATACCCTGCAAAAAAGTTTGCTTACTAGAATGCAAAAAAGTGTATGCACAGAGAAAACAGTGCCTACTAAATACCTCATAAAATAGAACAAAATTAATAAGAAATCTCTATGGTTCTTTTTCCATAAGGAAATTTTATTAATTTCATAGAGAAAACATTTTTGAAAAAAATCAAGAAGAAATCTTGTAGTTTTTATGATGTTATCTTATTGATTTTTTCAATAAAAAAATAAAATAAAAATTGCGTCTTTATTCTCTGTACTTATGTATTTTCATTTAAATTCTATACCATATACATACATATGTTTTTATATGTAGGTAGTATATTGTAGATGCCCTGCAGGAGATCGAACTAGTATCCAACTGGTATTTTACTAGTACAGAAGCCACCACCACTAGTTCCCAACCGCAAACTTTCCTATAACATGTTAATGCTCAAATTAGCATTGAGTGTGTTTAGAAAATTACTAGTGCCATTGGTACTAGTTTAGGACTAGTTAATTACCAGTTCTTTTGCAAAGAAAAATTCTATAAAATTGGTGGTTTTATTCCTTTGTTACCCAGTGACAACTGCTAGTTAAAATTCGCAATTATTTATCAAAATTCAAAAATACAATAGGTTAATTGTAATTATTTGATTATAATTACTTATAGGTGAACCTAAAACTTTAATAATTGTATAATACAAATTTTCGTACAGTGCTAATGCTCTATTAGACAGTCAAAATTTATTTTGCAATATGGTGCCTTGGAACTACTTCATATACTAGTACTCATCAGAACTAGTAATTTTATACAACAACTTTAACCCTTTTCGCACTAGTTCTTGCTGGTCTAGTAATTATACTAGTAGCTTTTAGACAATTGACACCTATTCTCCTGCAGGGTGTTATTTATTTATACATACATACATATATACACATTATGTTATGTTCTTAACTAACTTACTCACCAACCAGCAAACTTCTACCTGATAGACAAGCACTCTAACCAATATGCTAATAAGCATCCTGAACAACCATTGAAATTATTGTGCAAACATTTTATTTATAGAAACAAAATAACAAGACACCTCATAAAATCAAGAAGATTTTCTTATTAAAAAAAATCAATAAGATGCTTTACACATAATCATATAGGAACCTAGTAAAATCAAGAAGAAAACCTTATTGAAAAAATCAATAAGATAGCCCAATAAAATTAAGAAGAAAGGTTTTTTAAAAAAATCAATAAGGCAACCTAATAAAATCAATAAGAAATCCCTATAGTTTACAATTTATAAGAAAACCTAATAGAATCAAGAAGTTTTTCTCTATAGATTGTCTTTTTGGTGCCAAAAATAACGGAAATTGCGTAAAAAAAGTTGTGAATAATAAGATTTCTTCTTGATTTTATGTAGTTTTCTTCTTGATAAAATTAATAAGATTTACCACATAAAAACAATAAGGAATCTCTATGAAAAAATCTTCGCTTCTTTCTGCTGGGATACCCCTTAGCCTAAAAACGTTTCATAGAGAAAATCTTATTGATTCTATGAGGCAGTTTTTTCTCTGTGTGTACTCTCCAGTCGTAAGTACTTACAATTTGACTGAATAATCCATTAACTTTGTTTTAGAAGTTCAGAAAGTATGCAGTACCCTATACGCTTTGCTTACAAAAATCCAAAAGTTAATAGATTACTGATTGCCTAAAAGTATTAAAAATTTAATGGGTTAGTTTTTGCCTAAAATTATTCAAAAGTTAATTGGCATTTTTTTCTAATAAACATAAATAGAATTTTTAAGAAAATTATAAAACTTGTACCTTTTTTTGGGATTGTTAAAAATCATAATTTTGCAAAGAAATTATGTGAAATGTATATTAAAGAATATTTTGTAATAAAAGTTATAGTAAACCCAAGTTGTTTTATTCTTTTCGAAGTTAATTTTCGCGATCAATAAATTTGTCTCTAGATATATTTCATTATTAAATAATTTGTTTATTTTATTATTTATATTTTATTCAGTACAGGACAGTCATTATTATACACATAAAATAATTAGATAAATAAGTACATACCACTCATTACTTTGTAAGTCATTAAAAGATTACTACCCATTATAAAATCTTGAAACATTTTTGCTGGGCACATACAAATATATCGGAATTATACGTGGCTTTAAAAAAAAAGTTATACAAGGAACCTATCAAACGATGCGAATGGTGTCATTTAAGAAAATGTTGCCACAGAGCCGCCCCATACTGATTTTTAGGCAAAACTTCTTGAATTGAATATGATAAATATTAGTAGACCTATCTTCTTCCAAATACAATTCAATCGATTGAATGTTAAGACATTATTACCAAATTTATTAAAAGTATTGCAGTCGATTTTATTTAAATATTTAAACGACAATAGCTGTAGCTGAAAACAATAACCAGACCGCCGGCTTCTTCTTTGCTACTAAACTTTTTCACAAAATTTGAAAAACAACTTCAACTAAATAAATATTTTTTGACCTTGAAGTTTTATTATTTTTTTCAACTTAAGTAACCTACGAGTATTAAGAAAAAAAAAAAAAAGAAATACATGTGCCGGTAAAATCTCCAAGTGTAGAACGTTTGATTTTTTTTTATAAAAAATTCTTAATTTTTATAAAAAAAAATTTTCATGAAAATTTTCCTCTTTAGGAGTGTAAAAAAAGAAATTTCTCAATTGTACGACTAACTTAATGCGCAATTGCAATTTTGGATAAAATTTTTTAATGCATAGCTCCATAAGTACCTTTATTTATGTTTTCTTTAAGAAGATAAAAATGTTTCGAGATATAAGGAAAAAGTGCTTATGAAAAATTCATATCGTCGGCTTAGAGAGTAAGAACCTGCTAACTCACATCAATCAAATTTCACAGGAGAGACAAAATACTGTTAACATTTTCTATATAAAGCATAAGAAATTATCCTAAAACATTAAGTTTTTTCAACATTTAAAGTTTTAAACTAAAATAAATATTTTAGTCAGTCCATGCGGAGTCTATTTCTCTTTCGAACGGCATTAAAATGCCATATTTTATAAAAAGTGGATTTAGCAGGCTTACACTCTAAGCCGACGGTATGTGACTACATATTTTAGAGGGGAGAACCAGCGTTGTCAACTTGGTGCGTTTCGCACCAATTTTGGAGCTTTTTTGAACTTTTTTGTGCGAAAAATTCCTTAGTTGGTGCGTGGTGCGCTTTTTTTAAAAAAATCCTTATAGAATAAAATGCGCCTGTTTCAATACTATTTCATTCAACAATACAAAATTTTTACAATCAATTTTAGTCTATGTTCAGACGATGAAAGTCTTATTTTTAAGATTGCTAGTTTATAGGCGAGTGAGAAAAGCGGAAAAGAAACGAGTACTCAGCTTCATGTACTGTCAATACGTTTTGCTTTCTCATTCGCAATATGGAAAACGCAGTCATGAATACATAAAACTATACATAATAAACATGTAGTCAATAATAAGACTTGTATTGTGTGAACCCCGCAGATAGTTCAAAGAAGAAAAAGTGACAGTCTTATCAATAATACTTGTATAGTCTGAAGATAGATTTACAAGTACTTAAAACGGACTTGCTGTAGATAATTTGTATAACATAAAAAAAATTAACATTTTTCTATCCCTCTTAGATTTTAATAGTATGTAATTGTTTTTGTAAGTAAGTAAGCTTAGCAAAAGCAAAGTATTGTCACAATAAATTGTTAAGCATATTTTAGTAAAAGGATACACAAATAAATTTTTTGTGCTTTGTTGGCAATTTCTTTCATACATATTAAGTTTTAATATTTTAATTACACTTTTCCCAAAATTAATAATTAACCTGTTCAGTAAAATATTAATTGTTTTTTAAATATTTTTAAATTGATTATTGAGGGGTTAGCTGGATCCTATGCGCATTTCACTGTTGCTACAGTGTAAAAGTGACAGGTAAACAAGTAAGAGTGCTATATTCGGCTGTGCCGAATCTTATATACCCTTTACCAACGTACGTACATATAAATGGTATACAGACACATACATACATATTTGTTTTGTAAAAAATTTATAAGTTTTTTAAAGTTTCCATCTTTGGAGCTATAATTTTCATTTTTCAAATTTCTTACGCCAAAATTTTCTTTCAGAAGCATAAAATATATTCAATTTATAAAGAAAAAGAAAAAATTTTAGACCTATTTAATTTTACATAACACAAAAAGTGTGAGTTTTCCAACCCTGGAGTCAAAACTTTTGGATTTTTCTGATTATTGATACCAATCTAGTTCTTTAAAAAATACATAAAATATGTTAAGTGAACGAAGCAAAAACGAAATAAGAAAGAACCTAGTTTCATTTAATTCCTTTAATATTAAAAAATTCAGTAAAGTGCGACTTTGAATCGCGCACGAAAGGTAGGCTTTTTTGTTTTTTTGAAGTTTTTTTTTCAGCTTAAACGATTTTTTCAGTTTCGTCGCTTTTTTCTCGTTTTGGTGATTTTTTTCTGTTTTTAGGTTTATCGCCCAAATAGGCGATTTTTTTATTTATTTTTTGTTTTTTTTTATTTTGGCGATTTTTTTGGGGTTTTTTTCGTTTTGGAGATTTTTTTCATTTTGGCGATTTTTTTTCCTTTTGGTGATTTTTGTCTGTTTTTAGTTTTTTTTCGTTTTGGCGATTTTTTTCATTTTGGCGATTTTTTTCATTTTGGCGATTATTTTTCTGTTTTTATTTTGATTTAGGCGGTTTTTTTTCTGTTTTTTGTTTTTTTTTTATTTTGGCGATTTTTTTTCATTTTAACGATTTTTGTCTGTTTTTTAGGTTTTTTTTCGTTTTGGCGATTTTTTTCATTTTGGCGATTTTTTTTTCGTTTTGGCAATTTTTTTTTTGTTTTTGGCGATTTTTTCCTGTTTTGGGTTTTTTTCATTTTGGCGATTTTTTCTGTTTTAAGGTTTTTTTTCGTTTTGGCGATTTTTTTCATTTTGGCGATTTTTTTTCATTTTGGCGATTTTCTTTCATTTTGGCGATTTTTTTTCATTTAAGCAATTTTTCCGTTTTATGCGATTTATTTTAGTCTTAGAAATTTTTTTTTGTAATTTGGTGCTTTTTTTCGTTTTAGCGATTTTTTTTTTTGTTTTTGGCGATTTTTTGCAGTTTGGCAATTTTATAATTTTTTTATTTTTTAGTTCTACCGTTTTTGAAAATTTCAAGAGTTTTGCTCTTACGGTTTTCAAGATACAGCAAGTTGTCAAAATTACATAGTCAAAATTGCATTAACTGATGGAACACCCTTTAATTTCAATTTTTGGAAATTTTATTGTTAATTTTTGTAGTCTGTATAAAAATTCACTAAACTTACAAATTTCAAGTGTATATACATACATACATACAATTGTATGTATATTACATGGGATTTTAACATTTTTCGTTGCTCGTTTTGGAACACCCTTTAATTTCCAATTCTCATGTATTTGTTGTTATAGCGGCCAAAGGTCTACACACTGTGTCCAAATTTCAGGTCTGTAGCTGTTACGGTTCTCGAGAAAATACTAATATAGTTTTAGACATAGTTAATTTTACATAACACAAAAAGTTAAAGTTTTCCAACCCTGGAAACGTCTCTTTAATTTTTTTCATATTTTTTAATTTAAAATATCAATTTTAGTCGTACTGAAGTGTAAAATAAGTTTATTTATTAAAAAAAAATAAAAATTTGTTTTCGTTAGTTACTTTTATATGGCAAAATAAAGTTTAAGTTTTCCAGCTCTGCAATCGTCTGCTCGATTTTGCTGAATTTCAATACCAATCTATTTTGGAAAATTTCTGACACACCAGTCCAAGAACGAAGTCTCTAGCTTTTCTGGGAGCTTCGGAAAACCGATTTCACGTACAGACAAACGGACAGACGGACAGACGGACATCGCTTATTCGTCTTCCCTATGCATAAGGATCCAGAATATATATATTTTATGTGTCGCTTATTGATATTATAGAAATTACAAACGGAATGACAAACCTATATATACCCTTTTACCATTTTTGTTGGTAAAGGGTATAAAAAGCTCGAATTACCAATTAACACAGCTAATAAAAAGCGTTGTAGTTTTATTGCACTAGAAAGAAGAATCAAAACAAAAATGCCGACAAAATTTCAGGGAAATCGAGAAAAAATAGAAAAGTACACTTATTTTTCATCTCGTGTCATCTCTGTATACATACTTTGTAGCAGATCATCAGGGAACCTTTACCGAAAAATTTCTCAGAAAAACTAGAGATATTATTATACCCTTTACCAAAAATGGAAAAGGGTATATATAGGTTTGTCATTCCGTGTGTAATTTCCATAATATTCATATGCGACCCATAAAATATAAATATATATTATGGGTCCTTATGAATAGGGAAGGGAACAGGAATAAGCGATGTCCGTCTGTCCGTCCGTCTGGTGTACGTGAAATCGGGTTTCCGAGGCTCCCAGTAAAGCTAGATAGATAATCGTTCTTGGACTGGTGTGTCAGAAATGTTCCAACTTAGTTTGGTATTGAAGCTGGAAAACTTAAACTTGATATTGCCATATAAAAGTAACTAGCTAGATAACACAATTTCTTTAATTTTTTTGTTAAATAAACTTATTTTATATTTCAGTACGAATAAAATTTGTATTAAAAATATGAAAAAAACTAAAAAAATCAAAAAAGCGTTTGTTATATAAAAATAACCTAATATTTCCTTTTTATCTATAAATTTAAAATATCTTAAATTCTTAAAAGAAAAAGATTGGTGTAAGAAATCTGAAACATTTTAAATTATGATTCCAGGGTTGGGAAACGTACAGTTTTTGTGATATATAAAATTAACTAGGTCTAATAATTTTTTTTATATTTTAATTTATATGTATATATGTATGTATATATATTTTATGTTTTGGAAAGAAAAGTTGGGTATAAAAAATTTTAAAAATTAGGGTTCCGTACACCAAAGGTGAAAAGGAACCTTATTATTTTCGCTACGCTGACCGTTTGTCCATCTATCTATCACAGGTTATTTTCTCCGGAACCGTAAGAGCTACGGACCTGAAATTTGGACACAGTATGTACACCCTTGGCCTCTACAACAACAAATGAGAGTTAAAAATTAAAGGGTGTTCCAAAACAAGCAACGAAAAATTTGAAAATCCCATGTAATATATAAATTCTAAGACTAAAATAAATCGCGAAAACCGAAATATCTCAAAAAAAAAATCGTCGAAATGAAATAACCCAAAAACTGAAAAAAGCGCCAAAATCAAAAAAGCCCCATAAACAAAAAAAAAAAATCGCCAAATTAAAAAAAATCGCCAAATGAAAAAATTGCCCAAAAAAGTCCCTAAAACGGAAAAAATCGCCAAAATAAAAAAATCACCAAAATAAAAAAACCCCAAACACAGAAAAAAGATCGTCAAAATGAAAAAAAATAGCCAAAATGAAAAATAAATCCCTAAAAACAGAAAAAAATCGCCAAAACGAGAAAAAAGCGACAAAACTAAAAAATATCGCTTAAACTGAAAAAAAACTTCAAAAAAGCAAAAACATCACATTAAAAAAATTCGTGCGCGAGTCAAAGTCACACTTTACTGAATTAATTTTGATGTTAAAGTAACTAAATAAAACTAGTATTTTCCTTATTTCTTTTTTTCTTTGTTAACTTAACATATTTTATATATCTTTTAAAGAACAAGATTGATATAAGGAACCAAAAAAATATAAAATGATGATTCCAGGGTTGGGAAAAGTACAATTTATATATATATATATATATATATATATATATATATATAGGACTAATTAAGATAGTTATTTTTTTGATAATTAAATATATTCTATATTTCAGAAAGAAATAAATTAGTACAGGCAAATCTCAGTATAACGAATCTCGCTTTAAGGAAAATCCGGTATAACGAACGATAAGGAAATAACGAATGATAAGACAAAAATAAAAACAAGAACTTGCTAGCAATCATATTTCTAACATTTAATTCTACTTTATATAGAAAAAATATTAAACAAAATCTACAGCAGCTTATTTCATAAAAAGTAGCTTATTTCAAAAAAAGTTGCCCTCATTCTTTTTATTGTATTGTATCATGTCTACAGTAATAAAAATTCAAATAACACTTTAAAAAAACTTTGCGATATAACGAATTTTACGGTATAACGAATGTGCCTGACATTATATCGTTCGTTATACCGGGATTTGCCTGTATTCGTATATATTCTCCTTCTCAAAATGCGCTAGAACGCGCTGAGTTACAGCATTGTCAACTATTTATAGCCAAAACACGCTATTTTTCTGCGAGCAAAATAAAATTTTAATAAAAGTCACTGTATGTATTACACTGTACAACAAAATAACATTTTTTGGCTGCCTTTTAGATAAAATCACGCGGACTATATGGATTTCGATGCGTTAAACTCAAATCTGCATTCAGTTTTTCTCTATCACGTAGGGCTTTTTTTTATGGGCGTGGCTAATTTTGGCCCCTAAATTAGTCGACCATACTAATATATTTTACTATAACTCGAAAACCGCTATTTCAATTTCAATAAATAATAAACCAAAAGACGCTCCACAAAATTTTGTTAAAAAAAGTTTATAATCATTTTTTACCTATCTTTTATGGTTTCGGAGTTATTCAGAATTTAAAAAAGAAAAAAATTTTTTTTATGCAAAAATTGCGCAATTTTTTTACATGAAAATTGCAATAAAAAAATCAGAAACTCAAAAGTTTTATATTTTTTACATTTTTCTTAAAACCACATATCTTAGGAACAAAACAAGCTATAAAACGTGAAAATCCAGCCATAAATCTTGATTTTATTCACAATTTAAAGCAGGTACCTAAAAATGGAAAAATGTGTGTAATGCATTAAATGCAGTCACATTTACATCTGGTAATGCTATTGAAAGGGCATTGCGGGCAGGTAACAGAACTAAAAGAAAATATAAAATAAAGAATTTTGGGTATACATAAGTATGTTCACTCATCAGTTGCCATACAATAACTGTTTGTGAAACCGAAAAGTCAATTTCCAACCGCAACAAAATTTAAAAAATAGACCTAAAAATTTTAGCATAAGCTGAATTTAAAAAGTGATAATTTCTTCATATATTTTTTGGTTAGTTATTATTATTACTAATTCAAAATGTTGTATTTATGATGCGAAGTAATAGTTTTGTATCAAATTGTTGCAGGTTTCAAAATGCCAAGGCTTTGTAAAAATTCTGCTGATTCATTCTGTTATGTATGTGGTGATTTAACTTTAAAATCGCAACGGCAGACAATAACTTTTCAGGTTAAGAACGCCTATAAGCTATGCTTTGGAATTCCTATCGATGAAAGAGATAAATATTGGCTACCAAAAATATGTTGTAATAGCTGTTCAAGGGCTTTAAGATATTTGATCAAAGGAAATCGCAAGTCTATGCCATTTTCGACACCAATGATTTGGAACGAACCAAAAAACCATACAAATAATTGCTACTTTTGTATGACTACAACTCGTGGGTTTTCCAGAAAGAACAAAAATAAAGTCATATATCCCAATATTTCATCTGCCAAACGACCAGTTCCTCTAAGAAGTAATGATTTACTTCCAATGTCCCCTACATATGAGGAAGAAGATGCTAAGTCTGCAACTACTGAATCCAGTTACGCCACGATGGCTGCTTCTGCAAGTTCAACATTTACAAGTCCAACGAGCAAACGTTATTTTCCGAAGCAGTACGACCTGAATGACTTAGTTCGTGACTTAGGACTTTCAAAAACAAAGGCAGAACTTCTGGTAGATAAAGACGTGAAAGTCACATACTTTCGAAACAGAGAAGAAGAATATTTGAAATACTTCAGCAAAGACAGGGATTTAATTTTTTGTAATAATGCTGATGGTCTTCTGCGAGAACTTTCGTTCAGTGATAAATCTGAAGAATGGCGGCTTTTTATTGATTCATCAAAGACGAATTTGAAAGCAGTTTTGCTTCACAATGGCAACAAATATCCATCAGTCCCAGTAGCGTATTCAAGAAACATGAAAGAAAACTATTATAATATGAAGATGTTACTTAACAAAATTAAATACACACAGTACTCATGGAGCATTTGTGCTGATTTGAAAGTTGTAGCAATGTTAAATGGATTGCAATCTGGATATACCAAATTCTGTTGCTTTTTATGTGAATGGGATAGTCGCTCAAAAGAAAATCACTATAAAGTTAAAAGTTGGCCAAAAAGAGTAAATTTTATTCCAGGAGAAAAAAATGTTTCAGAAGAACCTCTAGTTCAGAAGGAAAAAATTATCTTACCACCTCTTCATATAAAGCTAGGCCTAATAAAAAACTTTGTTAAAGCAATGAACAAGGATGGTGAAGGCTTTCTATATCTTAAGAGCAAAATTTCCTCGAATCAGTGATGTAAAAATAAAAGAAGGAGTTTTCGTTGGTCCACAAATACGAGAGCTTATGAAGGACGCAGTCTTTAAGACGAAGTTGAACGGCGTGGAAGAAAGAGCATGGACTGCTTTTGTGAATGTGTGTAACAATTTTTTGGGAAATAAAAAAAGTGAAAACTACCATGAAATCATTCAAGAACTGCTTTCTGCCTATGAGGCTCTAAAATGCCATATGTCGCTTAAAATTCATTTTTTAAACTCGCACTTGGATTTTTTCCCCCAAAATCTTGGTGCCGTATCAGATGAACATGGTGAAAGGTTTCATCAAGATATGATGTATATAGAAAGGCGTTACAACGGAAAATCATTAGAAGGAATGCTTGCAGATTTTTGTTGGTCTATTCGACGAGAAACTTAATTGAAGATATGAATAGGAATAAAAATGTTAATTAGTAAATAACAAGAGACTTTTTAATTTTAAAGCGTTTTTAAAATACAAATATTTTTCTTACAAAAATTGTGTTTTATTTCAAATAGTTAAGTGTTGTAGTTCAAGCTAGCACTTTTTCTTAAAACTGAATATACTTAGCGCTTCTAGCTTAGTTTATTGACAGCATACATAATAATACATAAAGTGAAAAATATTTGCGACTAAAAGTTTTTCATTATATTTTGAAAGCTAAAAAAAAATAATATTAAACCAAAATTATTTATTTCGCCAATAATTTCTGAATACTCAGAGTTATTGAGAAATTATTGGCAGCTGAAATAAAAAAACATTGGATCAGCATTTAATGCATTACACACATTTTTCCATTTTTAGGTACCTGCTTTAAATTGTGAATAAAATCAAGATTTATGGCTGGATTTTCACGTTTTATAGCTTGTTTTGTTCCTAAGATATGTGGTTTTAAGAAAAATGTAAAAAATATAAAACTTTTGAGTTTCTAATTTTTTTATTGCAATTTTCATGTAAAAAAATTGCGCAATTTTTGCATAAAAAAAATTTTTTTCTTTTTTAAATTCTGAATAACTCCGAAACCATAAAAGATAGGTAAAAAATGATTATTAACTTTTTCTAACAAAATTTTGTGGAGCGTCTTTTGGTTTATTATTTATTGAAATCGAAATAGCGGCTTTCGAGTTATAGTAAAATATATTAGTATGGTCGACTAATTTAGGGGCCAAAATTATCCACGCCCATAAAAAAAAATCCCTACGTGATAGAGAAAAATTGAATGCAGATTTGAGTTTAACGCATCGAAATCCATATTGTCCGCATACTTTTATCTAAAGGCTATTTTGGCTGTTGTACAGTGTTATTAAATATAATTCTTTTTAGCAACTCTTTTAAGATTTTACAATAATGCTTCTGCGAAATTATGTCCTAAATAACTAAAATATTTTAATACAGAATCAGAATCACCAAATAATCGAAATCCTTAGTTTTTATTTTAAGTTTCTTTAACAAACTTTGTACGAGTAACAACATACTCGTATAAAATGTCGAATAGTTTTGCGATTCAAATGATTTTACTTCAGCTATAATAGATGCTTGATAAGTTATATACATTCTTTTGGTCACGAGTACGACTAAATATTTGAAGTTGTGAAATTTAAGGATATTTGCCATTTACAATATTAAAATGCTTTTTTAATTCTAATCAAAGGCAAGAAAATTTTATTTCCAACAGCTGAATCATTAACGAAATTAAAAAAAATGTATCAGTCTTGGATACTAGAAAATTGGTAAATTTATACAAAAAAGAAACAAAATTTTTATTGAAATGATGTAATTTATTTTATCCAAAACGCGCTAAGTCAGCGCTTTTTGTTATTAAGCGCTAAATCTAGCGCGAAACGCGCTAAATTGGCATCGCTGCTCCATTTACCAAAAATTAATATAGAATATATTTAATTATCAAAGACATAATAGTTTTATATACCAGAAAAAAATTAAGTTTTCCAGCTCTGTTGCTGTCTTTTATTTTTCTAACTTCTATGCCAAACTATTTCATTCTAAGTCATAAAGTATATAAAACTTGTAAACAAAAAGAAAAAACTAACTTGAACTAGTTACTTTTGTAAAAAAAACAATAAATTTACCAACCCTGGAATCAACCTTTTATATTTTTCTGATTTAAAGAATTAATAAAGTTTGTTAAGTGAACAAAGAAATAAAAATAAATAAATTTTATACTTTAATATCAAAAAAATTCAAAGTTTCCATCTTTGGAGCTGTAATTTTCATTTTTCAAATTTTATACGCCAAACTTTTCTTTCAGAAGCATAAAATATATTCAATTTATAAAGGAAAAGAAAAATTGTTGGTAAAGGGTATAAAATTTGTAGACCTATTTAATTTTACATAACACAAAAAGTGTACGTTTTCCAACCCTGGAGTCATAATTTTGGATTTTTATAATTCCTTATACCAATCTAGTTCCTTAAAAAATACATAAAATATGTTAAGTGAACAAAGCAAAAACGCAATAAGAAAAAACTTAGTTTCATTTAATTCCTTTAATATTAAAAAATTCAGTAAAGTGAGACTTTGACTCGCACACGAAGGGTTCCGCACATTCGGTTCTGAGCATTTTTATACCCTTTACCAACAAAAATGGTAAAAGGGTATATATAAGTTTGTCATTCCGTTTGTAATTTCTATAATATCAATAAGCGATCCATATAATATATATATTCTGGATCCTTATGCATAGGGAAGACGAATAAGCGATGTCCGTCTGTCCGTCTGTCCGTCTGTCCGTCTGTCCGTCTGTCTGTACGTGAAATCGGTTTTCCGAAGCTCCCAGAAGAGCTAGAGACTTCGTTTTTGGACTGGTGTGTCAGAAATTTTCCAAAATAGATTGGTATTGAAATTCAGCAAAATCGGGCAGACGATTGCAGAGCTGGAAAACTTAAACTTCATTTTGCCATATAAAAGTAACTCCCGAAAACAAATTTTTATTTTTTTTAATAAATGTACATATTTTACACTTCAGTACGACTAAAATTGGAATTTTAAATTAAAAAAATACAAAAAAATTAAAACTACGTTTCCAGGGTTGGAAAACTTTAACTTTTTGTGTTATGTAAAATTAACTATGTCTAAAACTATATTAGTATTTTCTCGAGAACCGTAAGAGCTACAGACCTGAAATTTGGACACAGTATGTAGACCTTTGGCCGCTACAACAGCAAATACATGATAATTGGAAATTAAAGGGTGTTCCAAAACGAGCAACGAAAAATTTTAAAATCCCATGTAGTATATATACAATTGTATATACACTTGAAATTTGTAAGGTTAGTGTATTTTTATACAGACTACAAAAATTAACACAAAAATTTAAAAAAATTTTAATTAAAGGGTGTTCCATCAGTTAATGCAATTTTGACTATGTAATTTCACAATTTGCTGTATCTTGGAAACCGTAAGAGCAAAACTCTTGAAATTTTCAAAAACGGTAAAAATGAAAAAATAAAAAAATATAAAATCGCCAAACCGAAAAAAATCGCCAAAAACAAGCAAAAATCGCCAAAACGAAAAAAATCACCAAAACGAAAAAAACTCTAAAAAACAGAAAAAAATCGCCAAAATGAAAAAAAAATCGCCAAAATGAAAAAAATCGCCAAAACGAAAAAACCCCAAAAAACAGAAAAAAATCGCCAAAATGAAAAAAAGCCAAAAAACAGAAAAAAAATCGCCAAAACGAAAAAAAGCACCAAATTAAAAAAAAATTTATAAAACTAAAATAAATCGCAAAAAATCGGAAAAATTGCTAAATTGAAAAAAAAATCGCCAAAACGAAAAAAAACCTAAAAAACAGAAAAAAATCGCCAAAATGAAAAAAAATCGCCAAAACAAGAAAAAAGCTAAAAAACAGAAAAAAATCGCCAAAATGAAAAAAAATCGCCAAAATGAAAAAAATCACCAAAACGAAAAAAACCCTAAAAAACAGAAAAAAATCGTCAAAATGAAAAAAAATCGCCAAAACGAAAAAAAACCCTAAAAAACAGAAAAAATCGCCAAAATGAAAAAAATCGCAAAAAAAAGAAAAAACCTAAATAACAGAAAAAATCGCCAAAACGAAAAAAGCACCAAATTAAAAAAAAATTTCTAAGACTAAAATAAATCGCAAAAAAACGGAAAAATTGCTAAAATGAAAACAAAAATCGCCAAAATGAAAGAAAATCGTCAAAATGAAAAAAAAATCGCCAAAATGAAAAAAATCGCCAAAAAAAGAAAAAACCTAAATAACAGAAAAAAATCGCCAAAACGAAAAAAAGCACCAAATTAAAAAAAAATTTCTAAGACTAAAATAAATCGCAAAAAAACGGAAAAATTGCTAAAATGAAAACAAAAATCGCCAAAATGAAAAAAAATCGCCAAAATGAAAAAAATCACCAAAACGAAAAAAAAAACCTAAAAACAGAAAAAAATCGCCAAATGAAAAAAGCACCAAAACGAAAAAAACCCCAAAAAACAGAAAAAAAATCGCCAAAATGAAAAAAGCACTAAATTAAAAGAAAATTTCTAAGACTAAAATAAATCGCAAAAAAACTAAAAAATTGCTAAAATGAAAAAAAAATCGCCAAAATGAAAAATATCGCTAAAACGAAAAAAAAACCTAAAAAACAGAAAAAAAATCGCCAAAATGAAAAAAAAATCGCCAAAACGAAAAAAAAACTAAAAAACAGAAAAAAATCGCCAAAATGAAAACAAATCGCCAAAATTAAAAAAAAAAAATCGCTAAAATGAAAAAAATCACCAAAACGAAAAATAACATAAAAAAAAGAAAAAAATTGCCAAAATGAAAAAAAATCGCCAAAATGAAAAAAATCACCAAAACGAAAAAAAAACAAAAAAATCGCCAAAAAAAATCGCGAAAAAAACCCAAAAAACAGAAAAAAATCGTCAAAATGAGAAAAATCTCCAAAATGAAGAAAAGCCCAACAACAGAAAAAAATCGCCAAAATGAAAAAAACCTCCAAAAACAGACAAAATCGCCAAAACGAGAAAAAAGCGACAAAACTGAAAAAATCGTTTTAACTGAAAAAAACTTCAAAAAAGCTTGCTTTTTTTACTTAACATATTTTATGTATTTTTTAAAGAACTAGATTGGAATCAATAATCAGAAAAATCCAAAATTATGACTCCAGGGTTGGAAAACTTAAACTTTTTGTGTTATGTAAAATTAAATAGGTCTAAAAATTTTTTTCTTTTTCTTTATAAATTGAATATATTTTATGCTTCTGAAAAAGTTTGGTGTATGAAATTTGAAAAATGAAAATTATAGCTCCAAAGATGGAAACTTTAAAAAAATTATAAATTTTTTCACAAAACAAATATGTATGTACGTGTCTGTATACTATATATATGTACGTACGTTGGTAAAGGGTATATAAGATTCGGCACAGCCGAATATAGCACTCTTACTTGTTTAATGTGGCTTTTTTGCTTTTTAGGGTTCCGTACACCAAAGGTGAAAATGGAACCCTATTGTTTTCGCTACGCTGTCCGTCTGTCCGTCTGTCCGTCTGTCCGTCTGTCCGTCTGTCCGTCCGTCCGTCTGTCCGTCACAGGGTATTTTCTCGAGAACCGTAAGAGCTACGGACCTGAAATTTGGACACAGTGTGTAGACCCTTGGCCGCTACAACAACAAATACATGAGAGTTGGAAATTAAAGGGTGTGCCAAAACGAGCAACGAAAAATGTTAAAATCCCATGTAATATACATACAATTGTATATATGTATATTACATGGGACCCTTGGCCGCTACAACAACAAATACATGATAGTTGGAAATTAAAGGGTGTGCCAAAACGAGCAATGAAAAATTTTAAAATCCCATGTAATATACATACAATTGTATGTATGTATATTACATGGGACCCTTGGCCGCTACAACAACAAATACATGAGAGTTGGAAATTAAAGGGTGTGCCAAAACGAGCAACGAAAAATTTTAAAATCCCATCTAATATACATACAATCGTATGTATATTACATGGGATCCTTGGCCGCTACAACAACAAATACACGAGAGTTGGAAATTAAAGGGTGTGCCAAAACGAGCAACGAAAAATGTTAAAATCCTATGTAATATACATACAATTGTATGTATATGCACTTGAAATTTGTAAAGTTACAACAATTAACACTAAAATTTAAAAAATTTTAATTAAAGGGTGTACCATCAGTTAATGTAATTTTGACTATGTAATTTTGATAACTTGCTGTATCTTGGAAACCGTAATAGCAAACTTCTTGAAATTTTCAAAACCGGTAAAACAAAAAAATCTCAAAATTATAAAATCGCCAAACCGAAAAAAAATCGCTAAAATCAAAAAAAAAAAATCGCCAAAACCAAAAAAAGCACCAAATTAAAAAAAATTTCTAAATCGAAAATAAATCGCGGAAAACCGGAAAAATCGCCAAAATAAAAAAATCACCAAAATGACAAAAATCGCCAAAATGAAAAAATCGCCAAAATGAAAAAAATCGCCAAAATGAAAAAAATTGCCAAAATGAAAAAAAAAATCGCCAAAATGAAAAAAATCGTCAAAATGAAAAAAATCGCCAAAATTTTAAAAATCGCCAAAACGAGAAAAAAGCGAAAAATAGTAACAAAAAAAAAATTATTTCAGCTGAAAAACGTAAAAAAACACTGTATTAAAAAATGCTCAAAGCCCAACGTACGGAACCCTTCGTGCGCGAGTCAAAGTCGCACTTTACTGAATTTATTATTTGAAGTTTTTTTCAGATTAAAAGATTTTTTCAGTTTTGTCGCTTTTTTCTCATTTTGGCGATTTTTTTCTGTTTTGGAGGTTTTTTTCATTTTGGCGATTTTTTTCTGTTTTTGGCGGTTTTTTTCATTTTGGCGATTTTTTCCTGTTTTTTTTTGGTTTTTTTTGCGATTTTTTTTCATTTTGGCGATTTTCTTTCATTTTGGCGATTTGTTTTCATTTAAGCAATTTTTCCGGTTTTTCGCGATTATTTTAGTCTTAGTCTTTTTCGTTTTGGCGATTTTTTTTTTGTTTTTTGCGATTTTTTTCGGCTTGGTGATTTTATAATAAAGACGGATTTTTTTTTATTTTTTTATTGAAAAAATCAGTAAGATAACCTCATAAAAACTACAAGATTTCTTCTTGATTTTTTCAAAAAGGTTTTCTCTATGAAATTAATAAGATTTCCTTATTGAAAAAAAACCATAGAAATTTCTTATTAATTTTGTTCTATTTTATGAGGTATTTAATAGGAACTGTTTTCTCCGTGTATGTTGTTTTGTAAAAAGAATTTTTAAAAGAACGCGGAGTAATAAGATGAAATAAGACGTTTTGTCAAAAGTTCGTTTAACTAAATTGTTTGAAATTTTATTAATTTTTCAGCATATTCAACACTAAGTTCTTTTGTCAAATGCAAACCACTAAAAACAAGAGATATGTTGATTTTTCGTATATAGTATTTCTGGAACTACACAGTCTAGGATAGTGCTGATAAGACAAAAAAATGCGCCTTGAAAAAAGATTCATATGATAAAAAATCCATTGAATTTTCATAACTCGACTTAAGTTCTTTTGTCAAAGGTCCACAGCAGAGAAACAACCCGATCGGCTCAAGAGCCGACTTTCAACGTACCTTCAACCGCCGCCGATGCATGCGGCTAGGCTCGCAAAATTTTTTGTATAGAAATATGTTTAAAAATCTTATCTAAATCAAAACCAGCGGCTGTCAATCTCAGCCGGCTCTAGCCGGCTTATGAGTCGCCACCGACTAATTTTTCGTAAGCCGCCGAAGCCGACTTTTTAAGGCGGCTTGTTTCTCTGGTCCACAGATATATATTTACATATATGTACTATACATAAGTATACGAAGTTAATTTTTATGTTTTTCCTTTAATTTTTGTATTGTTTTATAAAGGGTCCGCCAGATAACTTTTGTTTTTTCAAAATGCTATGCAAAACATCGAGTTTAGCTTCGGCTGTGTGGCACGTAGCGCCGTCCTGTTGAAACCAAATGTTGCCAATATCCTCCCCTTCAATTTTTGTGAACAAAAATTTGTTCAACATGGCCCGATAACGATCGCCATTGAGTGTAACGGCCACTCCTTGCTCATTTTCGAAAAATGGCCAAATTATGCCTCTGGACCAAAATCCGCACCAAACAGTGACACGTTTTGGGTGCGTCGGCTTTTCAATGTATGCGTTCGGGTTTTCTGTGCCCAAATGCGACAATTTTGCTTGTTTACATACCCGCCAAGATCAAAATGAGGTCAATTTGAAAAGATGATTTTTTTTTTTGGCAAAATCGGCATCTTCTGGAAGCAATGCGTTCCTGCGTTGTTCAAGCGTATACACAACCATATTCGTTCAGCGGAAGGATAAAACTAATTATCTGTCAGATCAGACATGAGCTAATTGTTACCATTCACGAAATAAGCACTAGTTGAAAAAAAACGTTAGATGGCGGACCCTTTAGTATTTACTAATGAACTGTTAACTCCTTCATTTTAATAAAGTAATTTAAAATTAAACTTTTGTAAATATAATAATTTTCTTATTTAAAAAAAAACCGTTTTACCGGTTTTTCCTGAGTTTTAAAAACCGGAACCGGTTTTTTTTATAATTTCAAATATACGAACTATTCGTAAACCGGTTTCTGGAAAAAGTATAATAATCGAACACCCTAGTTACGGGTATCTACTGAGAAAAAGTGAATAAGGCAACGAATGAAAATTGGGGAAAGTAAAGGTAGAATTAGTAAAATCGTATCGTTCTACTTTACAGCTTGCCGTATCGTTCAGCTTTGTATACAAGTTATAGAAAATGTAACAGTTTGCACAGCACTTTTTTTGTCTGGTATTGAATGCGGCTTTTTTGACATTCGTTACAGAAAAATCTGTTTTCTGTATTTTTCTACGTCAGCAGTGCTACCACCACATATTTTATAACTAGAAACATGCATTGCATATGGTACGGCTTTTGTCAGCTGACACGCAACTTCACGATACGATTTTACTAATTCTACCTTAAAAAGCACTCTTTACATCTGTATCACATATACATTCATCATTTACCTTGGCGTAAATTTTCTATATGTATGTATGTATATTGTACTATTAAATTAAAAGAAATAAAACTTTCTTAAGTTATACTGTTCTTTTAAGTCTTTTTGATTACGTATTGAAAACATATAATGAAGGAACAGCGAAATATCTTGCATTCGAGCAATTTGTATAACAGGTATGGACGGATGTACATATATGTGACTTTAAAGCAGGTTATAAAATGAGGCTATCATATGATAGGAATGGTGCCATTAAATAAAAGGTTGTCTCAGAGCCGCCCCGTACTGACTTTTAAGCCAAAATTCTTGCATTCAATACGATTTTGAATTATTTTGCTTAATATAATAATTATTAGTAGACCTATCTGCTTCTAAATACTCGTACAATCCAATCGATTGAATGTTAAGACATTACCAAATTTATTTAAATTATTGTAGTTGATTTTATTTAAAAATTTAGACGACAAGAGTTTTAGCTGAAAACAAAAAAAAAAAAAAAACAGACGGCCTACTTCCTGTTTACTACTAAAATTTTTCACAAAATTTGAAAAACAACTTTATTTAAATACGTATGTATATATGTTTTGGCCTTGAAGTTTCATTATTTTTTTCAACTTAAGTAATCTATTAAGAAACAAAAAGAACTACTACTTGTTCCGACAAAATCTGCACGTGTAGAACGTTTGTTTTTTTTTTTTGCTATATATCGCTTAATTTTTATAAAGTTTTTCCATGCGATGCCGACTGGGTAGAAATTCTCCTCTTTAGGAGTATAAGAAAATAAATTTTTTTGTTATTTGTAACTTAATGCGCAATTGCAATTTCGGATAAACATTTTTAATCTATTGGCTTATAAGCAGCTTTATTTACATATATTTTGTGTAAGAAGATAAAAATGCGAATTATGTCTCGATACATACTCGTACCACTTTCAGTTGAAATAAAACATTTTTTAAATTAAACGAAACCCTTTTCAAATTAAACGAAACCTTTCTCAAATTAAACGAAACTTTATTCAAAATAAACGCAACGTTTTTCAAATAAAATAAAGCATTTTTCAAATTAAATTAAACAACAAAACTACAAACCATAATCCGTTGTACGGGCATACAAAAATTATTATGCGTATTGATTTATAAAATCAATGAAGAGCTTGTCCACTAGCCGCTTTAGGAATTTGGATGAGCATGTCCATGATATATCTAGTTCGCACTAGGGTTTGCAAATACAGGCAAATCCCGGTATAACGAATGATATAATGTCAGGCCTATTCGTTATACCGAAAAATTCGTTATATCGCAAAGTTTTTTTCAAATGTTTTTTAAATTATTATTATTGCAGACAGGATACAATACATTAAAAAGATTGAGGGAAACTTGTTTTTAAATAAGCTACCAAATACAGACTAATAGTATCATATTTTTTGCTTCTGTAGATTTTTTTTAATATTTTCTGCTGTTCGTTATACAGAGCCCACATTTATGGAAACATTCGCTAGAATGTTCCTTGTTCCTAGCAAGTTTTTGTTTTATATTTTCCGATTTTTTCTTTATCATTCGTTATATCTTGTATAAAATTAGGTTAATATTCGCTATATAAGGTTGTTAATGTAAAAAATTTGGACGTTCGTTACATCGGATTTTCGTTAAAGCGAGATTTGTTATACCGGGATTTGCCTGTAGTTAATTGCAGATTTTTCATAATCGCAATTACGATTAAAAAATATCAGGAAAATATGCTTTTATAATTTTTAATAAAACCAAAATAAATTGCGTCATTAGTTTTAGTAGAACTGGCTTATTAAAATAAAAATTTTAATTTTTTTGTCGCCTGATCTTTGAAGTCAGATAATGGAAACTATCTAATAAAAGTGTTTCTGCGCGAAGCCATTCAAAAAGAAAAACGTAGGACTGATCACAACAACAACGGATAAATCACTAGAAAGCCCTTCTGAGCAATAACTCTTTACCATGGCATGGTATTTCACATTCTAGCCCGGAGCCCAAAAGAATCGGTGGAATTGAAAACGCAATAAGAAAATCTTACGAACAACAAAACGCCTGCTGGAACTCCTTAAATTCAACCTTAACAAAAGCGCACCACTAATATATGTGAGATGATATCCGACTCTTGGACCTCTGGCAGTCTTAATGACAAATTAAAAGAAGGCATGATTATTAACATACCAAAGTAGGGAAATCTGACGGAATGTAAGAATTAGAGAGGCATAATGTTACTCAGCATGATCACCAAGGATATAGCCAATCTTTTACTTAAGCGATTAGTCAGCAGAAATTTTATAAATTACTTTTTGTACTTGTTTATTTGTATTTTTAATTTTAATAAGTTAATTTTTGTATAAATACTAAAATTGAAAATATAAATAAATCAAAATCAATTTAGATTAAAAACTAGTCTTTTCTTTTTGATTCCCAAATTCTAACTGAGCACCATTACAGTGCTCGGGTGAATTAAAACTGCTGCGACCAGATATAATTCTAGGACCAAAGAGAAGAAATAAAACTTAAATAATATGATGGAATCCTTAAGGTAGCAGAAGAAGGGCCAACCTAACCATACCTGGAGGAGGCAGCTAGAAATTGAAGCGGGTAGACCAAATAAATCGTGTAACGAAGTCAAGATCATAGCAGCGAACAGGCAGAACTGGAACGAATTCGTCGAGGACCTATGTTCCGTATAGGAACAACAGGAAATAATATATCGCACTTAATCAACAAGAGGGTATTCACTCTTTTGTTGCTAAAATGATTTTAATTCGAAATGTGACTGTTTTTATCATAAAATTGCTCAAATTTTTTTTGGAGTTCAGACTCTTTTAAAAAGATTATATTATTCCACAATTAATGTTTTAAAATAAAAACAGCGTAAATATATTTAAAAATGCAATTTGCTTACTATGATTTTCAAATTCTGTATTGCTATTGTTTTGTCACCACTGTGCAATAATAACTAATAGATTCGTCATCTATAGATGGAACTAAGTCATTTAATTAATCGGGTTTTTTAAATTGGTTAATTGATCGATTAATTAATCGAGATTTTGGTTCAATCGGTTAACCGATTAAAAACAATTTTCATAAATTTGTTAATTACAATAAATAAAGAATTATTAACTATTATGAGATTTTATTAATAAAAATTTGTGATCGAGTTTTTCCAAAAAAATCCCTTAATCGTTGTCATATAAAACAAAATAGTTTTCGGCTTTTTTAGATTTTTTTATAAAATATAGATAATGTTCACTTGTTAAATAAAATGAAGTTCACTGAAATTCTTTTTTGTTTGTTTGAAAACTAATCTTACAATACGAGTATATGCTTCTTGTTTGTGAGAAGCAACAATTATTTGTTTCATATAAAATATTTTTAAATTCTACAAGAAATATCAAAATTAGCCGGTTGAACCGTTAAGCGAAAATAGCAAATTTTAAATTAATCAAACACTTAATCGGGTGACCGATTGAATACCCTAGTTGCAATCAAATGTCTTTGCATTATTTTTCGATAATACAAAATGCAGTAAAAGTAATGGAACTTGAATTCGATTATAACTTCAGTTGCTTAAAAAAATTAGATAAAAACACATGACAATGAAACTACCACTGAATAAAATAGTGTTGAGCACATATAACTTGAAAAATTCTATAAAGGCGAACCAGAGATGGGTAGGAAGAGTGAGTGTTGTTCTCTAAAAAGAAATCTAGTTTAACTAGTTTTATTTTTTTTTTTTATTTTTTTTTAAAGAGAAGTAACACTCAGGCAATGAATTCCAGAGTTACCTTCTTTAGGAGAGGGATAGTGATAGAGAAGACTGGTTGTGAAGCAAGATATAGAGAGAGGAGAGCTCCGCTTTGTTGCACGTTTTTAATAATGCTACATTGCAGCGCCTCTGGTGTCAATGAGCCGTATTGCATATTTTTTTAAGCTGTGCCTAGTTGTCATTTGATTGGTTATTTTAGTTTGCCGATGTTTCTGCTACACAATACCGACCAAGGAGGGCGCTCTTAGGATACATTAGGATTATCATCACTTCAACTTTGCTACAACAACTGATACAAAGGGACACTAATGCACATCAAAAAAATGCGTGCCGGAGACCGAGGTCGAAGCCAAGATCTTCGGTTTTGTAGTCAACGTGCTAACTACTTCAGAAAAAGAAAATTAATTTTCCAATTTAAACACAAAATATAAATTTATTCAATTTAAGTCCAACAATGAAAGTTTGTAAGGTCGAATGCCAAAATTTGCATTTATTTTTACAAACAAACAATTAACTTATCGTAACAGTGTGCCGCCATTTCCATTATTGTACAGAATTCTTCTCTAAGCGATCTTGTTGTTTTCTTTTTTCATAAAATGAAATTGTTACAAAAACACGGGAAGTTTCTTTATTTTTCCAATCATTTGTTCTCGGAAAAAAATTCACCTATTCTAAATAGACGGTAAGATGGATCAGCAGCTCTCGCGTCAACGTAATTATTTCTTAAGTGCGATCAGGCTTGTGTGTGGTTTGGTCTTCGAGAGTTTTGCGTCTCACTCGCACTTGTTAATGGGTACCAAAACTAACTATATCCCTTACAGTTATTTAGTGGTATTTTCCATTATCAGTGGTACGATTCAGTAACTTTTAATGATCCGACAATCGTAATTTTTGTAAATTCCTTTTAACAATAACACGCAGCTCATATTTCTTTTGATTTTTGTCGATAAAATTAACAGCACATAAATTATTGTCGCTTAAATAGCGACACAGCTGACATTACCTTACAGCGAATATCGTCAAAAATATTACTGAATAGCAAATTCGATAAATTTTCGCTGTAATTATATTAACGATGCGATTATCGTTAAAAAAAGTTAGTGAATTACACTACAGTTGCAAACATTTTAATAAGACGTATACAGGTGGAGAGCATCAAAACTCTTTATGGGGATCTTGGCATCTCTTACTTCTTATGCGAAGGTTACACAGGTCGTCTGCGCCTCCCGAAGGAAACACTGGCTTCAGCCATTCAAACTAAAATATAACTAACTAACTAACATTTTATTCCGCACTTGAAACAAGAGTACAGTAATAGAAATTAAATAAAAATTTTATGTTTTCAAGGACAATAAGACTCGTGTGCTTATTTAAACCTTTTGTTGTAAATAAACAGAGATTTATAAAAAAAATTTAATTTGATTTTAAAATTTTTGCATTAGTTCCCTTCAAAATGTTTGGAGAGAAAACTCCAACAAATTCTACCTCTACCTCATATTTATTATATTTTCATACCTATTTTTTTCTTAGAGAAATTTTAATTCATAATAGGAGGAATGGGAAAAGGAATAAAACTTCCAGGGCGCAAAAGGTTTACTCAATTCAAAAAAGTACTCCAATAGAATCAGATGTTGGCGAAATTAACTCAAATGTCATTCAGTACCAGTGTGCTATCGTTCGTAATATCAGCACGATATTTCGTGAACGCGTGAACGGCCTATAAAGGGCTAACGGTGAATACTACTTATTCATCACAATACCATCTCCCAGATCTGGGCCGTATTTCTCAAAACTACAAAATTTACTAATACATATCAAACACAGAGTTATACATACATATATACATACATATGTATGCATGTATGTACATGTATTAGAGAAAAACGATAATATTTTTCAAGTCGTTGCTTGTAGATGTGGCATTGTAGTTTTGTGCCATGGGCTATATAAAACCCATTCTCAATCCAACTCTATAGTTACTTGCAAGCACTTTAACAATGAAACAACTCGCGGTTAATCATTATTTGGCAATTTTTGGTATTAATTTCCTCTTTGGACTTGGGGAAGGCACCAATATTTCGCAGGTCTGCGAAACAAACGATGATCATCAATATTTTTTTGACAGTAATAAGAACGTAAGTCAATATTCTTTGTTTTTTTATACCCTTTACCAACAAAAATGGTAAAAGGGTATATATAGGTTTGTCATTCCGTTTGTAATTTCTATAATATCAATAAGCGACCCATAAAATATATATATTCTGGATCCTTATGCATAGGGAAGACGAATAAGCGATGTCCGTCTGTCCGTCTGTCCGTCTGTCCGTCTGTCCGTCTGTCCGTCTGTCCGTCTGTCCGTCTGTCCGTCTGTCCGTCTGTCCGTCTGTCCGTCTGTCTGTACGTGAAATCGGTTTTCCGAAGCTCCCAGAAAAGCTAGAGACTTCGTTCTTGGACTGGTGTGTCAGAAATTTTCCAAAATAGATTGGTATTGAAATTCAGCAAAATCGGGCAGACGATTGCAGAGCTGGAAAACTTAAACTTCATTTTGCCATATAAAAGTAACTACCAAAAACAAATTTTTATTTTTTTTAATAAATGAACTTATTTTACACATCAGTACGATTACAACTGGTATTTTAAATTAAAAAAAATATAAAAAAATTAAAAAAACGTTTCCAGGGTTGGAAAACTTTAACTTTTTGTGTTATGTAAAATTAACTATGTCTAAAACTATATTAGTATTTTCTCGAGAACCGTAAGAGGTACAGACCTGAAATTTGGACACAGTGTGTAGACCTTTGGCCGCTACAACAACAAATATATGAAAATTGGAAATTAAAGGGTGTTCCAAAACGAGCAACGAAAAATTTTAAAATCCCATGTAATATACATACAATTGTATGTATGTATGTATATACACTTGAAATTTGTAAGGTTAGTGTATTTTTATACAGACTACAAAAATTAACACTAAAATTTCAAAAAATTTAAATTAAAGGGTGTTCCATCAGTTAATGCAATTTTGACTATGCAATTTTGACAACTTGCTGTATCTTGGAAACCGTGAGAGCAAAACTCTTGAAATTTTCAAAAACGGTAAAACTAAAAAACCAAAAAATTATAAAATCGCCAAACCGAAAAAAATCGCCAAAAACAAAAAAAATCGCCAAAGCGAAAAAAAAGCACCAAATTACAAAAAAAATGTCTAAGACTAAAATAAATGGCGAATAACCGGAAAAATTGCTAAAATGAAAAAAAATCGTCAAAATGAAAAAAAATCGCCAAAACGAAAAAAACCCCACAAAAACAGAAAAAAATCCAAAATGAAAAAAAAGCACCAAAAACAGAAAAAAATCGCAAAATGAAAAAAAACCCAAAAAACAGGAAAAAATTGCCAAAATGAAAAAAAATCTCCAAAATTAAAAAAAGCGCCAAAACCAGAAAAAAAAATCGCCAAAATGAAAAAAAACGCCAAAATGAAAAAAAAGTCGCCAAATTGAAAAAAAAACTCCAAAATGAAAATAAACCCCCAAAAACAGAAAAAAATCGCCAAAATTAAAAAAAATCGCCAAAACGAAAAAAACCCCACAAAAACAGAAAAAATCCAAAATGAAAAAAAAGCCCCAAAATCAGAAAAAAATAGCCAAAATGAAAAAACCCCAAAACAGGCAAAAATCGCCAAAATGAAAAAAATCGCCAAAATGAAAAAAATCTCCAAAATGAAAAAAAGCCCCAAAAACAGAAAAAAATCGCCAAAATAAAAAAAAATCGCCAAAATAAAAAAAAATCGCCAAAATGAAAAAAAATCGCCAAAATGAAAAAAACCGAGAAAAACAGAAAAAAATCGCCAAAATGAAAAAAAGCCCAAAACAGGAAAAAATCGCCAAAATGAAAAAAAAACGCCAAAATGAAAAAAAAATCGCCAAAATGAAAAAAAATCGCCAAAACGAAAAAAAACCTTAAAAAACAGAAAAAATCTCCAAAATAAAAAAAACCCCAAAACAGAAAAAAATCGCCAAGATGAAAAAAAATCACCAGAATGGAAAAAAAATCGCCAAAACGAAAAAAACCCCAAAAAACAGAAAAAAATCGCCAAAATGAAAAAAAAAGCCCAAAAACAGGAAAAAAATCGCCAAAATGAAAAAAAAATCGCCAAAATGAAAAAACCCCCAAAATAGGAAAAAATCGCCAAAATGGAAAAAGAATCTCCAAAATGAAAAAAATCTTCAAAATGAAAATAAGCCCCAAAAACAGAAAAAATCGCCAAAATGAAAAAAACCGAGAAAAACAGAAAAAATCGCCAAAATGAGAAAAAAGCGACAAAACTGAAAAAATCTTTTAAACTGAAAAAAACTTCAAAAAAGCAAAAAAGCCACATTAAAAAGTGCTCAGAACCGAATGTACGGAACCCTTCGTGCGCGAGTCAAAGTCGCACTTTACTGAATTTTTTAATATTAAAGGAATTAAATGAAACTAAGTTTTTTCTTATTTCGTTTTTGCTTCGTTCACTTAACATATTTTATGTATTTTTTAAAGAACTAGATTGGTACAAGGAATTAGAAAAATCCTAAATTATGATTCCAGGGTTGGAAAACTTACACTTTTTGTGTTATGTAAAATTAAATAGGTCTAAAAATTTTTTTCTTTTTCTTTATAAATTGAATATATTTATGCTTCTGAAAGAAAAGTTTGGCGTATAAAATTTGAAAAATGAAAATTACAGCTCCAAAGATGGAAACTTTAAAAAAATGATAAATTTTTTCACAAAACAAATATGTATGTATGTGTCTGTATACTATATATATGTACGTACGTTGGTAAAGGGTATATAAGATTCGGCACAGCCGAATATAGCACTCTTACTTGTTTTTGCATAGTTATGTGCATATATGTATGTGGTTGGTGTATTTCGACTTCAACTACGGTCGTTTTCTCTTAGATTCTTTGACTTAAGGTGAATTCACCCATTGTTTCGGAACAAAAATTTTGTTTGGAGAAAATAAAATACAAGTACACTCTGTGCTTTTATTATTCATATAACATGATGTGGCAGCTCAGTTCAACTTTGGCTGAAAAAATTAAAAAAGTTGGCAGCTCAGTTCGATTTTGTCCGGACAAAAATTAAGATTAAACCAATTCAAGTAGAAAATGTTCCGAACAAAATTTATTCTCTTCTTCTCTCTCTCTCAAAAAGAGAAACGTCAAACTACATATGAAAAAAATTTTGTCCGGACAAAAATTTTGTTCCGAAACAATGGTTGAATCCAGCTTTACTGCAAAAACATTTAAATAAAACAACTTTTTTTGTATTTGAATTGTTACAATTTAAGTTTAACACTTATTAACGCACTAATTAATAATCCCCAATTATTGTTTTACTTATTCAGTAAAGTATTTATTTTTTATTAAAAATACATTGAAATTGATTATTGAGGAGTTTAGCTAAATCCAGCTGGATCTTTAATAAAACAATATTTTACTGAATAAGTAAAATAATAATTGGGGATTATTAATTAGTGCGTTAATAAATGTTAAACAATTTTTTTATGTCCTTTAGTACACCTGGTTTGAGGCCTTACAAAACTGTGCCAGTAGAAACATGACTTTGGCAACTATCGACACGGAAGAGAAAAACTCTTACTTAGTAAAATTGTTGAGGGAAAAGTCTGGTAAGTTGTTAATGAAATATACCGCACTGGGCTTAAAAGTTAGTGTTTGGGTGGATAGATAGAGATTTATATTTAAAAGTAAAAAAAAAATCGAAAAATAATTTAAAATCAAAAAATCTTATTCAAAAACACTTGGAGCATTTTATTAACCCCGGACTAAAAAAAGGGGTGTTATTAGTTTGTGGTGTGTGTCTGTGTATCTGTGTGTCTGTCCGTGTCCACTTACAGCCCTAACGGCTGGACCGATTTTGATTTAGTTTGATTTATTTCTTAACCATGCTTGAAGAAAATGGGTCCAGACATTTAGAAGATGTCACATCTTTTCTAGATATATCGGGGGTTTTTTAAAGTTTTAATTTTTGTTATTTATATTTTTTTTCAGTAAAAACACCTAAAGGCAAAAATATAACAAAACAAAAATTCCAATTCGAATTATTATTGAGAAAGTTATCGAAAAAAAAACTAAAAAAAGTGATATTTATTAAAATTTTATCACCCTTAGTCCAGTTGTCAAGATCGACGTCACGTCAGTATAATACCAAAAAATTGTTACTACGTCGTCCATTGTTATAATCAGGGAAACCGCAAATATGTATTTGCATGTTTTTTTTTCTTGTGTGACGTATTAATGTGAAGATAATATATTTATCCGTTTCAGAACTTTTTATGAGTTTTGGCATAGATTTGTTAGTGCATATTTTTGCATATTTTCCATTTAATTCATGTTTTTGCATATTTTTTTAGAATTTTTCGAGTTTTTAGAGAATATTTGAGTATTATAGGGCATATTTTGATACTTTATAGAATTTTATTATTTTAATACATATCGTTAGCTAAATTGCAAAAAGGCGTAACTAACAAAAATATAATTTTACAGGAGAAACAAAAAACTAAACAAAAAACTAAATAAAAAACTGAACAAACGTGTAGTTAAGTCCCTTAGTTATTTGTTAATAAAAGCGTAATTTTTGATCGCAGAAGTGTAGTATAACAATGAATCAAAAACTCGATTTTGAATTTTTCGTTAGTTAGGCCTTTTTGCGCCATGCCGTAAACACCAAAAAAAGCTTAAGCGACATAATTTTAAAAACTTCATTTTTTGACCAAAATCGATGATTTGTGATCGTAAATAATCCATATTTTCATAAAAAAAAACGAAGTTAAAAATATTTTTTGCCCGAGCTTTTTTAGCGGTTATGGCTCGATATGTTTGTCAAAATTTTTATTTTTATTTTTCTCCGTCAAAATCTCATTTCCAATGTTTTATTATTTATTACATGCAAACAATTTTTAGCTGCCAACATGCCAAAATACGAAATGAACATATTAAAAATTTTTTTTCGAGGAATATACAAACTACAAAGTGCTCTCAGAGACGCTTTCACGATCGAAATACACATGTAAAAATTATTTAAGAAAAGTGCTTAGACAACATCGCAAATGCATAAAAAATAATTATTTATAGATTTAAATAGATGAAACCTCCGATACATATTGCAAATGTTATTGTAGGTGTTTTATATTCTGACAGAAAAATAATCCAGTCAAAAGTTTTCAATAAACACAGTTGCTTCGAAGAAAAATATTCACTCTACAATTGCCCAAGTTTTTAACGAATAAATAAAAATATTGGACATTAAGTTCAGTATAACTTTGGTTTTGCTATAACTATGTAACTGACGCTGCCCCGATTACATCAGTTGACTATTATACATTGAAAAGAATCTTTTGACAGGCAACAATTTTTACTTAAAAATCTAAGTCAGTACAGATTCAAAGTTTTAATTCTGATATCGTGACGCCCAATATACATATGTTCCAATAAAATTTTTTGATTTTCATTTTTGGATTGAATTTTTTAACTTCTAAAAGATCAATCACATTTTGTTTCAAAATATTTTTATTTATTTTGCTGTCACAATTACTTAACAAGTTTTTGATTTTCCCAGGTTGAACCGAAATAGAACAGAAAAGAACGAAATAGCAAAACTAACAACTTGTATAAGATTGCTATGAACGAAAAAGAATCAGCTGATTCGTAACAGATTCGAAAGTAAATAATATTTCTGCCTTAACGATTTGTGTAAGATTTCTATAAGCAATAACAAAAAGTAAAAATTTTAAAGACCCCCGATATATATCTAGAAATCATCTGACATCTTCTAAACGGCTAGACCGATTTTCTTCAGACATGCTTAAGAACCATCTCGATCAAGTCACCTTTCAAGCAAATCGGTCCAGCCGTTTAGGCTGTACGTGGACACGGACAGACACACAAATACACAGACACACACTACAAACTTATAACAACCCTTTTTTTGGTCGGTTTTTACAGAATGTAAAAACTAATTCTGGCTTTAATACTTAATTAACTTTTGATGCATATACGAAATCAGGATAACATATTGAGCAGCCACACGTTCAATAAATCGCTTTCAATTTCATCACTCATACTGTGTGTCCATGAAATTGATAGCCGTGACACAAATTGATAGTCAATTTCATTTTTTAAATGCAACCGACGAAGAAACAGTCAAATTTATAGCTTCAATCATACGAACACAACGAAAGTAAAAGCAATTTGAAATGAAGTTGTACAACATACTCCTAAATTTCACAACCTATATCTATACAACTTGCCAAAAAATCAAATATTTTTAATTTTTCGTACAACCGAGACAGAGCATCATACGACGACCCAACACACTTTACAATCTCATACACATCCTGCTCATGTTGTACCAATGGTCGCAAGGTATGTGGCATTGTGTTCTTTTTATAGCTATGCTATTTATGTCATGACACAGTAGCTAGGACGTGATTTTCGTAACAAAAATAATCGACACTTTTAGAGTTATAAATTAATTTTTGTCTTGATTTCTTTGTACTTAAAGCCAGAGTACAAAAATAAACGAAACCAATTGTTTGATTTTGTTTTGTTTCGTTCTTTAAAGTGAGTGAAACAACAAGTAAGAGTGCTATATTCGGCTGTGCCGAATCTTATATACCCTTTACCAACGTACGTACATATATATAGTATACAGACACGTACATACATATTTGTTTTGTGAAAAAATTTATAATTTTTTTAAAGTTTCCATCTTTGGAGCTATAATTTTCATTTTTCAAATTTCATACACCAAACTTTTCCTTCAGAAGCATAAAATATATTCAATTTATAAAGAAAAAGAAAAAAATTTTTAGACCTATTTAATTTTACATAACACAAAAAGTGTAAGTTTTCCAACCCTGGAGGCATAATTTTGGATTTTTCTGATTATTGATACCAATCTAGTTCTTTAAAAAATACATAAAATATGTTAAGTGAAAAAAGCAAGAACGAAATAAGCAAAAACTTAGTTTCATTTAATTCCTTTAATATTAAAAAAATCAGTTAAGTGCGACTTTGAATCGCGCACGAAAGGAAGGTTTTTTGCTTTTTTGAAGTTTTTTTCAGTTAAAACGATTTTTTCAGTTTTGTCGCTTTTTTCTCGTTTTGGCGATTTTTTTCTGTTGTTGGGCTTTTCTTCATTTTGGAGATTTTTCTCATTTTGACGATTTTTTCTGTTTTTTGGGTTTTTTTCGCGATTTTTTTTGGCGATTATTTTGTTTTTTTTTCGTTTTGGTAATTTTTTTCATTTTGGCGATTTTTTTTCATTTTGGCAATTTTTTTCCTTTTTTATGTTTTTTTTCGTTTTGGTGATTTTTTCATTTTGGCGAGTTTTTTTTCATTTTGGCGATTTTTTTTCATTTTGGCGATTTTTGTCTGTTTTTAGGTTTTTTTTTCGTTTTGGCGATTTTTTCGTTTTTTTGCGATTTATTTTAGTCTTAGAAATTTTCTTTTAATTTAGTGCTTTTTTTCATTTTGGCGATTTTTTTCTGTTTTTTGGGGTTTTTTTCGTTTTGGTGATTTTTTTCATTTTGGCAATTTTTTTTATCATTTTGGCGATTTTTTTCTGTTTTTAAGTTTTTTTTTCGTTTTGGTGATTTTTATCATTTTGGCGATTTTTTTTCATTTTGGCGATTTTCTTTCATTTTGGCGATTTTTGTTTTCATTTTATCAATTTTTCCGTTTTTTTGCGATTCATTTTAGTCTTAGAAATTTTTTTTTAATTTGGTGCTTTTTTTCGTTTTGGCGATTTTTTTTCTGTTATTTAGGTTTTTTCTTTTTTTGCCGATTTTTTTCATTTTGGCGATTTTTTTCTGTTTTTTAGGGTTTTTTTCGTTTTGGCGATTTTTTTCATTTTGACGATTTTTTTCTGTTTTTTAGGGTTTTTTTTCGTTTTGGTGATTTTTTTCATTTTGGCGATTTTTTTTCATTTTGGCGATTTTTTTCTGTTTTTTAGGTTTTTTTTCGTTTTGGCGATTTTTTTTTTCATATTAGCATTTTTCCGTTTTTTTGCGATTTATTTTAGTTTTATATTTTTTTTTTAATTTGGTGCTTTTCTTCGTTTTGGCGATTTTTTTTCTTTTTTTGGCTTTTTTTCATTTTGGCGATTTTTTTGTTTTTTGGGGTTTTTTCGTTTTGGCGATTTTTTTTATTTTGGCGATTTTTTTTCATTTTCTCGATTTTTTTCTGTTTTTTAGGGTTTTTTTCGTTTTGGTGATTTTTTTCATTATGGCGATTTTCATTTTGGCGATTTTCTTTCATTTTGGCGATTTTTGTTTTCATTTTAGCAATTTTTCCGTTTTTTTTTGCGATTTATTTTATTTATTTGGTGCTTTTTTTCGTTTTGGCGATTTTTTCTTGTTTTTGGCGATTTTTTTCGGTTTGGCGATTTTATAATTTTTTATTTTTTCAGTTTTACCGTTTTTGAAAATTTCAAGAGTTTTGCTCTTACGGTTTCCAAGATACAGCAAATTGTCAAAATTACATAGTCAAAATTGCATTAACTGATGGAACACCCTTTAATTTAAATTTTTTTAAATTTTTGTGTTAATTTTTGTAGTCTGTATAAAAATACACTAACCTTACAAATTTCAAGTGTATATACATACAATTGTATATATAATACATGGGATTTTAAAATTTTTCGTTGCTCGTTTTGGAACACCCTTTAATTTCCAATTATCATGTATTTGTTGTTGTAGCGGCCAAAGGTCTACATACTGTGTCCAAATTTCAGGTCTGTAGCTCTTACGGTTCTCGAGAAAATACTAATATAGTTTTAGACATAGTTAATTTTACATAACACAAAAAGTTAAAGTTTTCCAACCCTGGAAACGTCTTTTTAATTTTTTTGTATTTTTTTTAATTTAAAATTCCAATTTTAGTCGTACTGAAGTGTAAAATATGTACATTTATTAAAAAAAATAAAAATTTGTTTTCGGGAGTTACTTTTATATGGCAAAATGAAGTTTAAGTTTTCCAGCTCTGCAATCGTCTGCTCGATTTTTCTGAATTTCAATACCAATCTATTTTGGAAAATTTGTGACACACCAGTCCAAGAACGAAGTCTCTAGCTCTTCTGGGAGCTTCGGAAAACCGATTTCACGTACAGACAGACGGACAGACGGACAGACGGACAGACGGACAGACGGACAGACGGACAGACGGACAGACGGACAGACGGACAGACGGACAGACGGACAGACGGACATCGCTTATTCGTCTTCCCTATGCATAAGGATCCAGAATATATATATTATATGGGTCGCTTATTGATATTATAGAAATTACAAACGGAATGACAAACCTATATATACCCTTTTACCATTTTTGTTGGTAAAGGGTATAAAAACAAAACAAGAACAATGACAAGGAGTACTCAATTTGTTTTTGCATTGTTGTTGGACATAAGTAGGGATGTAACGAATACCAGTTTAGCGAATGCGAATGCGAAAACGAATAATACATTTTAATTTTTGCGAAAGCGAATGCGAATGCGAAAGCGAATGCAAATATTACAATACGTTAAAAAAATCACATGAAAATAAATTTGTCTAAGAACATGAAGTTGTGTTGTATACATAGATCCACTTGAGTCTTGAATTCAGCAAATATTTATTCAACATTGTTAAACTGAAAGATATATGAAATCATGTTAAAATCAACCCATTCGTACTTTGGCCTTAAGACCTTGTACTAAGTTCAACATTTCCTGTAAAATGCTACCGAAATACATATTAAGAAAAATTAATGAATTGTCCATGAACAAATTTTGCAGAAGTAGTGCTCTGTTCATCTTGGAAGAATCATATGAAATATATCTTCAACATTTTAAGTTTTCATGCGAAATAATATGACTGGCACTTGTTTCGCAAAAAATTTGCAGCAAAGAAGGATTAGTTAATATTTTTGCATTTCAAATTTTTTTTACGAAGTAATGAATGGTGCTTACCATTTTTAACAGAATAGCCTTAAGTAGAAAATATTTTCGCGCAAATCAAACACTGCCTTTTCTTTTTCAAAAAATATTTCCAATATTTTTGTCTTTACTATTCGCTTTAAATATTCGCATATATTTTAGCGAATGCAAATGCGAATGCAAATAGCAAAAGTAAGCGAATTATTTGCGAATGCGAAAGCGAATGCGAACATTCGTTACAGCCCTAGAATAAATGGAAACGTGTTTACGTTAATATAATTTTATTGCATTGTTATTTAACAAAATAAGTTTTACACAGCTAAGCACCTGTCTTATTTTTTGAATAGTTAATTGTTCTTTGAATAGGTTTGGTAAACGTCAGAATCAATATTAAAATTTACACCAATGTAGAAATAGGATTTAAGTATGAAGTCTGACACATATGGGTAAAGAAGAGCAATTACAAAACGAAAACAAATTTGATCTTTCGTTGAATTGCTGTTCGGGGTATGTAAAGAATGATAAACTACGAACGAAATAAATTAACTTGGAATTAAATTGGACGTTCGGATCAATCTGAACGATTCAGTAAAATGAATTATTATGCACAACTCTAAGACTCATGCTATTTTCTTGACCTTAGGGAACAGAAATAAGCTGTCAATAGCACAATATTGTTCTCGAGACCGAGTAGACAAGGCCCAAATTTTTGGTATTGTATTGACGTACAACTATTAGTTAAAATAAAATTCCCAGATTTACCAGGGAAATTCTTTTGAGGAGCACTAATAATGGCCCTTGTTATGAGCAACTTTCGATTTTCGACTGTAGTCGAAAGTACTGATCCAACGAATTTTCATTTGGCATTGAGAAAAGAGCATTCGAAAAAAAACGTCGTGAACGTATGTGATGGAAATCGGTTCGATTTGAAATGAAATCGTAAGCTCAAAACGTAGAAAATTGTTTTTGGTGTTCCATCACATCTTTTTTTCCTAATATTTTCACAGAACAAGATGGGAAATGAAACTTTTTACGTTTTTCAATCGATTTTAAATCGAAAACGATTTGCATCACATACCTGATTGTTTAACACTTACATAGATTTTAAAAAAATGTTTCATATTAAAATACTTCAGCAAAATTCTGTTCGATAAAAGAGTCGTTGCTCAACGAAATTTTCGATGCTCATAATATGAATTTAACACCCTGTTTGTGTAAGACGTTTGAGTTAGAAATCTTGGCGTTTTTGTAATAGATTAAAGGAAACTTGTACAACTTTTATTTAATCTATTACAGAAACGCCAAGATTTTTAACTCAAACGTCTTACACAAACAGGAGGTAACATTCGACTTTCGATGTTCGATACCCAGCGAAGATCCGAAATCGAGTGCAACTCTTAATAGGGTCCGGTCTTGCTGATTAAAACATAAAATTTATATTTAGTAGAAGCAAATACGCGGATATAAAATTTTCAAAATATTTTAATAGGGTTTAAGTGAAAACATCGCCTTGCGGGCAATGATTGATGAAAATCAACAAGTTTTTTTTTATGTGATTACTTGATTGTCTTGAACTCTAATGGACGAAAAAGTGTCATTTGCTTTGTGATGTCATTACACTTATGTGCCTGCGAAATAGTTTCGTTTGATAATGCATTTTTCCGAAAAAAAAATAAGAGACGGGCACTTTTGTTCTTGATTGTAAAAAACTAAACGATTAAAAGTCTACAAACAGTTTTATTATTACTTATTATCAATTACGCACAGAAGAAGAAAAATTGGTGGGGCTCTGTATATTTTTCATGAGCTCATTAAACTGTCCCTTTTTTTACTCGACTGCGCGACGCAAAGAATGGTATTGTGTTTATCAGACTATGTACGTATATACGCATGTGTGTTCCAATATAAACCGAACGCGTCTTTGTCTTCTGCTAGGAACACAATTGGGACGAACGACGAATTTCGTCCACCTCGACGAATTCGTCGATATGAGTTCGCTGCGTAAATTCGTCGTGTGAAGCACAATAACGACGAATTTACGCAGCGAATTCCTCTCTTATATTTGATAAAGTTGGTTGTTGTGTGTACAAAGACAGAGAGTGAGAGAGAGAAAATTGTTTTTTCCTCGTTCGTCGGCGTACAAATTAGAAATAAACCTATCTCAGAATTCGTCACGCACGACGAATTTCGTTGTAAGGCGGTGTTGTGTTCATTTTGATATGCACACATGTGTTTTATTTTTTATGACGAAAATTCGCATCGAAAAATTCGTCGTTCGTCCCAGTTGTGTTCCTAGCATTAATCATGGCTGTGTCACTAATGATATGTCAGTTATCAAAATTCAATATGGCGGCCAACAGACGCCATTTTGTAAATACGAAAAAAATATATAAAAGAACTATATCAAAATGGTTATCATTCGACAGGTATTTCAAAATCATCTTTAGGTTTCTCTTATGATTTTTCATTTCGAATAACCATTTAGGATGTTTAACGGTTCAAAGTTGATCGCAATCGGGTTTTTCTGTAGATTTTTCATCGTTTGTTATTTTTAAAAATAACAATGGTAAATTTCCGTAAAATGAAAAATAACTTTTTTTCATCTGCGCACTTCTCCATGTCGTCACAAAGCAAATTAAATTTGTTCGTCAATCATAGTAGTCAAATAAAAATATAAAAATTTTGGATTCTCATCAATCACTGAGGTCAACGCATGCGTGTAGTCGGAAAAAACACAACTGCACGCATACAACTATGTGAATTTTTTTTTTTTTTTTTAATCAGAAGATGTTATTCAATCATTTTATGAACTAAAAGGGAAATGCTCTTAAATCAATTATCTAAGGAGAATTTTCATTCAGATTGTATTTATTTATTTAGATGGTACTTTCTTTGATCTATGGATTGGTGCTGCAGAATCAACCCCTGGAAAATTTGTTTGGGCTTCAAACGGCAAATCAGTGGATTTCAACAACTGGGAAGCTGGCGAACCAAATGGTGAATATGGCTATGAACCCTGCGTTCATACGTGGGCTCAAACGGCAAACTTAAACTGGGCTGATAGTCCATGTTATGCAAAATATGGTTACCTTTGTGAGAAAACGTTTGCATCAGTCTTTCCAAGTTTATTGAAAGACTCACACAAAAAAGTAGATGACAAGATGGATGAGTTGACAAGTCACGTTAAAGAGACATGCCCCAGAGAAAATGCATACGAAAAGGTCACCGAAACTAAGGAAGCAATTCATCTTATATTGAAAAAGCTTCAATGAAATAGTTTTATAAAAATGTTTTCTTTACAATATCAAAATCAAATGCACATAATGGATATTCACAGGGGTGTAGTACTAAACGTTGTATCGTTTGTATGTGCATATGTATGTATGTTAAGCTAATAGTGATAAAATTGCTATAGATATAATATAAGAATGGACATTACATAAAACGTATGTACATATATAACAATTAGTGAAACCTTCTGAATTCCTTTATAATGTTTTTCATGCTGATGTTGAATTTGAACTAATTTTTTTTTAATAGGATTAAGCGAATATAAATTGTAGCTACATACATGCATACATATATACATATGTATGTATATAAATTAAATATGTATATATGTATGTATGTATGTATGCACACGAAAAATTAATTTTACAAGTATAATTTTTATTAGATTTGGGCTTTGAAATTAGATTCAATAAATAATAAATGGCTGCTGCTTTTTTCCATCATACACTTTTTCGTTACCTTAGGTTAGGTTAGGGTTATCTGGTTGGTCCAAGGACCTCGCATAGACCGGGATTGATCCTTAGCGATACCAGCAGATGAGAAGAAAACCTGATAGTGTGGCAGTCTAGTTCGTGGTACCTGTATCGAATGACTCCCACACAGATTTAACAAATTTTAGCAAACTACCCATTTCTACTCTCAAGACTACGAAAAGTGTGGGCACCAACATAGTTATATCTAGTGCGGCTTAAGGCCGGGCAGTGACACAGTAGATGTTCCATTGTTTCAATTTCCTGCAGGTACCGTCAAGTACTCGTCCTATTTTGGCAGCATACGAAGCCGTCCAGCTAATACCCCCACTAGAAGTTTACAGTTGCTTCTAGTTAATGATAAAAGGAACTTAGTCAATTTGGGATCATAGGAGCTCCACACTCCAACATTTCTCCGCTTCTTCCCTCATATTAGAGTCTATGATCTCTTTAAGGTGTTGAATTAGTTTTCGGATACATACCGTTACCTCAGCCGGTAATTTAATTCCACTTTTGGCCAGTGTATCGGCCATTTCATTTCCCTTAACTCCCATGTGTCCCCGGATCCAGAATATGTGTACTTGTCTACCAGCACATAACAAATCCAGGGCCTTTCTACACAGGACCACAACCGAGGAGTAATTGCAGTCAGCTGAAATTGCTTTTATAGCTGCTTGACTGCCTATATACAGATTTACACGCCCATTCATAGTTAGAGGGGTGAAGGCTAACTCTGCTGCCATTTTGACAGCATAGATTTCCGCCTGAAAGATGCTACAATGATCAGGAAGTTTATTAGATTCCTCTATACTGAGCTCCTGACAGTAAACCGCAGCTCCCACCCCTCTATCCATCTTTGAACCATCAGTGAAACAGTTGAAACCAGAACCACTATGATTAAGACTTTCCAGATAGCCTTCTTCACTTATAGTGATCTGTGGTTTGGCAAAAAAGTTCGTCACTGGAATGATGAGTCCGAGCTACACTCCATGTCTTCTAGTAATTTGCTGTGACCAAATGATCTGTACGACATCTGACCTGTTATCATGAGTCGGATAGCTGATTTGCATGCCACGCTCACTGCAATTAGTTTTATTGGTTTAAGGTCCAATATAACGTCTAAAGCTGCAGTAGGCGTACTCTTTAAAGCTCTGCTAGCCTCTGGATACTTTCTAACTTTTTCAGGTATGCTTTTGTCTCAACCTTAAGTCGAACTGTTGTGCTCAGCCTAGAAAGATTATTTAATAGAGTTATGCTGTTTATACTATAATGCAACGCCGTTTTCTTAGGTGGCGGCTGTAAATTAATTTGTTAAATTTTACTTTACAAATACGATAAATCATGAATATTCCTTCAAAGTTTATTTCTCAAGGAAAATAATTTTTATTTCAAAAAGTTTGCAAATTATGTATTTGGGCATTATGCTGGGAACACAACTGGGACGAACGACGAATTTTTCGGTGAGAACTTTCGTCATAAAAAATAAAACACATTTGTGCACAGTGTTGCCATATTTTATTTTCAAAAATCTTCAAGTCGACCAAAAAAAAAACATTTTTTTGTCATTAAAAATCTATTTTTTAATAATTTTGAACTTACTGCATTGAAATTCAGTTAAAACTTATTTTGTTTCAAATTAACTAACCTAACAGTAAGGGTTTTCATGAGAATGTTCAAAATGTCAATGTCTTACAAACTGTGCGATTGTGCATTTTTACACTCTCGTAAATAAAATGTCAAAAATTTTATGGGAATTTATTTACACAAACCTGTTAAACTTGCCCAATAATTTTCACTCGTAAACTTAGCTGTGCAATTGTGCATTTTGTAAATAACAACTTCTTGCATTTTTTGGTTTCCTTTACGCATTTTTAAACACACACTCACTTTTTTATTTTTATAGAAAAGTGAGTTTATTTAATATGAATTTATATTCAAAAAATGCTTGAAATTTTCTTGTTATTTTTATTAAATAAATTTTTTTGACGTTTGTTTCAAATTTACATATACTGTTTGCCCAAAAGTTCAAAAGGGCTTCATGAAACAACTCTCGCAATTTCGCCCAATTGCACAAATGGCCATTGTTCGGTCGCTGGTTTAATAAATAAAACGTATTTTGAGCTGGTTTAACAATTCAGTTTTATTCGCAGCTAAAATCTGAAATTTAATAATTCATATAAATTTTCTTATTGTCTTAACTGTACTTTCACATTCTATTTAGTAATTACAACGTATTTATACATACATTTATGTTTTCTTCTAAATTTAACCAGCAGTTGAACAGGAATTTAAATTAGTATAATCAATTAAGCTGACTGTGGATAAGTGACGAAGTACTTCGGGTTTTATTCTTTAGCCAAAAGGAAAATTGAGTTTTTGCCACGTCATGAAATTTATTTAAACACGGTTGTATATTAGTGTACTTAATTTCATTGATGAATTTTAATGTACATTGTATGTCAGGGTACGTAATACGATGTAACATAGGCCCCTCCGTAAACTTCGTAGCTCGGGTAGGAGTTTACCGCTTTACGTCGAGCTTGGCAAGCTTCACCGTAAGTCGTGTAGAGAGGCCGTGCTTCGTTTTCACAACGGCGCTTCTTACTGCTTCATCCTTTCCACGGTGTACTTCAACAACGACACCCTTCAACCACTCGTTTCGCTTAGCATTTTCATCAACTATTATTACAAGGTCACCAATCGCTATTGGCTGTGTCGGCGTCTCATACCACTTCGTGCGTCGGGTCAAGCAAGGCAGGTACTCACGTATCCAACGCTTCCAAAATTCATTTGCTATCATATTTGATAGTCGAAAATTTTTGCTTAGTACAGCACCACTACCTTGAGGATTCGCATGCTCTCGTACACCGCTTGACGACCCAATCAGGAAGTGATTAGGGGTCAATGCCTCCCTATCAGCAGATTCCACTGGAACATAAGTTAAGGGCCTCGAGTTCAAAATGTTTTCAACATCAGCTAATGCACATCTAAGCTGTTCTTCCCGGAGACTTCTGCGCGGTAATATATCCATTAGTACGGATTTAACTGAGCGAACCATCCTCTCCCAGGCTCCTCCCATATGAGGAGTTGATGGTGGTAAGAATTCCCATTCAATAGTTGGGAATTTACGCTCCACTTCACTGGAGGAAATTTTTTCCACCTCTTCTCTCAGCACTCGGCTTGCGCCTCTGAAATTAGTAGCGTTGTCAGACAAAATTTTACGAGGTGTGCCTCTCCGACAGACAAATTGTTTAAGGACCAATAAGAAAGAATCTGTTGATAGTGATGGCGCTATTTCTAAATGTACTGCTCGTACGGTCATACAGGTAAAAACGACATCCCAACGTTTTTCCCTTCGACGGCCGACAACAATCTCCATGGGTCCGAAATAGTCTACGCCAGTGTAATAAAAGGGTCTGGTAAAACTGGCGAGTCTTTCTATCGGTAGATCAGCCATCATTGGAGCTTTTGGAGAGGCGCGTTGTATTTTACAGTGTTGGCAGGATTTGGCAACAGCGCGTACGGCGGCTCGTAGACCAAATATCCAGAATAGCTGCCTAATTTCGTTAACAATTATTTCATTATGGTGGTGATGATACATTCGATGAAAATAATCAATAATTAAATTTGTTGTGGCATGTTTTCGCGGCAAAATAATGGGTCTTTTTACACTGATTGGTACACCATCTACTTCATCAATTCTGCCCTTGATTCTTAACAATCCGAAATTATCTAAATAGGGTGTTAGTTTGTACAAAATACTATTTCTATTCAGACACTGGTTAGCTTTAAGCTGCTCTATTTCCTGGCAGAAGGCCTGTTCTTGGCATGCTTTAAATATGAGATAATTCACTGCTTCTATACTAGTATTCTCAATGAAAGGCTTAAATTCTGTTTGTGCTCTTTCACATCTAAGCAGTTTGCGTATACATTTTAAAACGACCATGTGGCACCCGCGAAATTTTTCCCAGGTGCTGAAACGTATTGGATCAGCTGTAATTACCGAAAATTTTTGCATTGGCCTTTGCGACGATACGTGGCATATAATTTCATTCTTGGTATGTTGATTGTTCAAGTCTGAAGTTGGCCAAGCATCCTCATCATAACTCAAAAACAATGGGCCTCTAAACCAGCGACTATTCGGACTAAAGTCGGGAATACTTATCCACTTAGTGGCGTCATCTGCGAAATTTTGCGATGATGGTACCCATCTCCATTCGGATACGTCTGAGTCTTCTAAAATCTCCCCGACCCGTACCGCTACGAACTGTTGGAATTTTCTTGCGTCTGATTTAATCCAATACAAAACGTCTCTTGAGTCGGACCAGAACACTCGGCGATTTATTTTAAATGAAGACTCCTTGCAGCAAAATTTACTGAGTCGCAGCCCAAGTATAGCAGCCATTAGTTCTAGTTTAGGGACTGATATGGGTTTTAACGGTGCTACTCGCGTTTTGGATGTAACAAGAGAGCATTTTATGTTATTTCCAATTTCCGATCGAAAATATGCTACTGCGGCATATGCATCTATGCTTGCATCTGTAAATATATGGAGCTGAACGTTATTCGACTCGCTGATCAGCTGGTAACACCTAGGAATACAAACAGTTGAAATTTTCTGCAAAACTGACGTCCATTGGTACCATTTTTCAAGTTCAGATTCCTTTATTTTCTCATCCCATGTTACACCGGATCGCCATATATCCTGCAGTAATATTTTAGCGTATATGACAAAATTGCCTAGAAAACCTAGTGGGTCAAAAATGGACATGACTACGCGTAGAACATTTCGTTTTGTTGGGCACACTGATACGTCAAAAATTTCAGAGCTAAAATTTGCATAAAATGTTAATAAATCGCGAGTGGGGTCCCACAACATACCCAGAACCTTTTCCAATTTATCGTCAGGGTTAACAAAAACCTTTTGCAAATTCTTGTTATAGTCAAGGCTATTGAGTACCTTTTGTGAATTAGAAATCCAATTGCGCATCTCAAATCCACCGTCTTGGTGTATTGCTCGGACTACTTTAGCTAATTCGACCATTTCAGCTTCTGTGTCTACACTTTGCAGCCAGTCATCTACAAATGTGTTGTTCAAAATAGATTGTACAGCGATCGGGTGTGTGTGAGCAAATCGTTCTGCGTTCTTGTTTTTGACATAATTTGCCGAGGATGGAGAACATGACGCCCCGAACGTCAAAACGGTCATCACATAAGTCTCAATTGCTTTGGATGAGTCACCCCCGCGCCAGAGAAATTGCTGGAAACGTTGATCCTCTTTTTTCAAACGGATTTGGTGAAACATTTCACGAATGTCACCACAAATCGCCACTGGGCGCTCTCTAAATCGGATGAGCACACCAACTAATGACTTAAGTAGGTCAGGGCCCTTCAACAATAACGAATTTAATGAAATGCCTTCAACGGCGGCCGCCGCATCCCAAACTATACGTGTTTTATTTTTGTTCTTATTTTGCACTGTAAATATAGGTATATACCAAGATTGGTTGTCATTATGAATATCACTCGGTTTTAACTTCCGTATGTATCCGTTTTTTTCATATTCCTTTATTTTTTGAATCAAAAATGATTTTACCTTTTCGTCGCGCTGCATTTTCGCTTCTAAGCAAATTAAGCGCCTTTTCGCCATTAGAAATGAGTTTGGCAAACATATTGTATCCTGTTTCCACAATAGTCCAGTTTCCCAGCGTTTCTCATCAGCTAAATATTTAGTCGTGCTTTCCATAATTGATATGGATCGTTCGTCTTCTATTGAACGTAAGGGGTTTTGACTTACTTTAACTCCTACGGCATCTAACGAGAAGTATTGTTTTAACATTTCATCCAAATAGCTATTGTTATTGTTGCATGAACAAATATGAAAGACCTGTTCTTTTGAAGAATTGCTCGTCTGATGACGTCCGTATACACCCCATCCAATTCGACACCTTGTGGCTATTAATCCATCGTTGAGACTTTCTCTTAAGTCGAAGGGAACACATAGTTTTGCATTATCAAGACCAATGAGAATTTTAGCTTTTGCTGCGCTATAGGGCATAATAGGCAAGCCATCAAAATGTTCACGTTTATCAATTTGTGCCTTTGTTAGTGTTTGCACAGGTAAATCAAGTTTTGTAATTGTGCGTACATTATTCAACAGGAATTTAGAGTTTTGGCTACGATCCGAGATGTACAAAGATACAGTTTTTGAACATTCTTCTCTTTGCATTATTTCACCTGTCCACTGTAAACATAACTCCTCAGCTGGACCATCTAATCCTAATTGCTCTGCCAGTTCACTTTCAATTAGAGAGCATGATGCACCCTCATCAATTAGAGCATAAGTATTGAGGGTATAACCGTTTCCAAAAAGAGTTACTGGAATGTATTTGAAGAGCACTTTCTCTTTTGCGTGAAATAAAATAGGTTTATTGTCATTATTACACCTTTGTTGTTGCTGCTGTGCAGTAATGAATTGTGCGGCATTTTACAGTCGTCTACCCCGCATCGACGTTTGGATTTACATTTTTTTATGTGGTGTTTTTTAAAACAACGTAAGCACAAACTATTTGATCTTATAAAATTCCATCGCTCGTTTATACTCAATGCGGTAAATTCGGGGCACTCAAAGAGACGGTGATTGTTGTTGCACTTGTAACATAAATTCGATTGGCTGTTTGCGTTGTTATCAGTAATGACGTCATGCACTAAAACACGTTCTTTTTTTATGTTTTTCGTTTCTCCAGTATACGGTGGGATGCGCACGTTGCTAGGTTATACAACCAAGTATCAAAACATACTATGTCTACTTTGCTTAGCATGAGTCTATATCTACCCCAATCTAATTTCAAATCAGCCGGCAGTTTGTCTACTAGTTCGCTAAGTAGCATAGGATCATTTAAAAAATCAGAAAGACCCATAGATTGCATCGTACTTCGGTAGTTTTGCACGGCAAGGGCAAAATTAATCAACGATTCAAGCTTCTCTTTACGTACAGTAGGCTCGCTTTTTAAGTTTTTTTGTAGGGCATGGTGTATAATTTCGGGACGTCCGTATAGCATTCTCAATGTCTCTATTGCAAAATTCACCGTGCTGGGCATCATTAACTTGCCCCTTACTGCTTCAAGAGCAGCACCCTTTAAACACTTTTGCAGCCGTATTAAATTTTCCTGATCACTAAATCCGCACCTTTCTGTTGATTGTATATAGTTGGTAATAAAGATGGGCCAGTCTTCTGGTTTTCCTGAAAAGACCGGTAAATCTTTACTAATAACTTGTCGGGCTGCTATGTGCGAAGACGATAATATTACATCGGTTGTACTATTGAGTGGATTTGAGCATTGAAATAATGTTGGCAGCTGAGTATTAAACGGAATGTACGTGTAATTACCATGTGGCAAATTTGAAGTATTTGGGTGTGGAGTACAATAAGAATTTGCATTTGACAGTAAGTAATTAAAATTGTTGTTAAATGGTGCATGATTCATATGACATGGTGTAGAAGTGTTTGGCGCGTGAAAAGCGGCGGTGGGCTTGGGATTATAAAATATATTCGATGGTGCTACGCCTCTGTTTAAATTACCACCAGGTCGTGTGTTTCCAATAACATCAGCACTAAAATTTGGTCCTACTGGCTGTTGCAAGTTGACGGCAGAATTTTGTTGATTAATTGCGTGAGTATGCTGTTGATTTGTTGCATTAAAACTAGAGGCAAATGTACTTGGATGTTTATCAAACATTCTAGAACTCGAGGCCACTGGAACAAAGAAATTTTGTTTCCCAGAGAATATTGAGGATTGTTGAGTTTCTTTATTATTGGTCGCGCCCGTAAGTGTGAGTGTGGACAAATGAGATGTAACTAAATCTGCAGTTGTGCCAGTTTGATTCGCTTGCGTTGTAATAAGCGAAGTGTTATGGCAAACGGCTTGCCCTAAGCTTTGTTGACCTTTTGTAAGAGATTTATCTAATGTCCTTGCACTTACTCGCGAACGCTTAGTCGCAGGGGCCTTACGCACGAGACCGGAACGAGTAGTTGGCGGAGCGATAACTGATAATTTACTTACCTTGCCCGACTTTTTGGTGTTGGAGATGGTTGGTTTTACCTTGTAGGTTACAGTTTCTAATTTTCCTTCAATAACTTTGGCTGCAAGAGGTGAAGCTGCTGCCGCGCTGGTACCCGAAGGCATTAGGGCCCCGGTGGAGGATGCGGCGGTGGCTGTGTGGTTTGCAGGGGTGTCGGTGGAAGTGTCAGATAGTTCAACAGTACCGAATGCGGTACAGTCTTTATCTCCATGTGCAGTCGGCATTGCAAGTTGCGTTTGATGAATCAACTTACTTTACTTACGATCGCAAGTCCCAGTATAGCAAATAAATATTTTAGTAATGTTCGGTCGCTGGTTTAATAAATAAAACGTATTTTGAGCTGGTTTAACAATTCAGTTTTATTCGCAGCTAAAATCTGAAATTTAATAATTCATATAAATTTTCTTATTGTCTTAACTATACTTTCACATTCTATTTAGTAATTACAACGTATTTATACATACATTTATGTTTTCTTCTAAATTTAACCAGCAGTTGAACAGGAATTTAAATTAAGTATAATCAATTAAGCTGACTGTGGATAAGTGACGAAGTACTTCGGGTTTTATTCTTTAGCCAAAAGGAAAATTGAGTTTTTGCCACGTCATGAAATTTATTTAAACACGGTTGTATATTAGTGTACTTAATTTCATTGATGAATTTTAATGTACATTGTATGTCAGGGTACGTAATACGATGTAACAGCCATTTTAAGCGTTCTCATGAAAACCCTTAGTATTTATGTATTTTTACAATCTACATACATATGTATGTACATTAAACATACATTCTCCCGAACTTGCTCTAGCTATCACAAAAAGAGAAGACAAATTATTACATTCGTTATCGAACTAATTTTTATAAAATTGCGTTTGTGTTGTGCTTAGGTCAAACTCATTCAGTCCGTCTTTTTTTTTTGACACAAACCTATGATCGATCCCATGTAAGTTTAATTGGGTTTGATAAATAATTTGCGTCAAAAACAACTGACTGAATGTGTTTGTCCCAAATCTTGTTTGTGTGCCGTAATTGACTACCAGATTTAAGTAAATTATTTCCTTCAACACACTCCTGGCTTTGCAGAATAGAATGTGTGTTTGTACATTGAGGAAACTATTGTTGAAATTTAATCAAGTAAAATAAATAGTGTTGGAGCGTGTTACTTCTTTTCATACTTTTCATGAAACAAAGAAGAAAACATGGAAGCAGTTTAGTCAAAAGGAACTTCAACTAATATGTTAAGAGTACCATTTTTCATATTTTAAAAAATCTTATTTTTAGCTTAAGAAATCTTTTAGTCTTTCTAACATCTCGAAAAACTTCAAAAATAAGATAAATCTTCATATATGGTAACGCTGTTTGTGCATATGAAAATGAACACAACACCGCCATAGAACGAAATTAGTCGTGCGTGACGAACTCTGAGATAGATTTATTTCTATTTTGTACGCCGACGAACGACGAAAAAATAATTTTCTCTCTCTCTCTCTCTCTCTCTCTTTTCACACACAATAACTAATACCAGTGTTACCGAAATATATATTCAAAATTACACCTCGTAGGATCCAAAATTACCCGATTTCAACGGAATTACACCCAATATTAAAATAAATATTTGCCACATTTCAAAAATCTCGTTTAAGGTCAACTTATGATTAATGATTACAATGAAATGCAATTATTTTTACAATAATAAGCGAATTAACTAGTTTTTTCGATCTACTGAAATGTTAGCTTTTTTGAGTTGACGTACTTTTAATATAGGCTCTAGATATATTAGTCTAATACCCCTTTTAGACACTGTAAGTTAACTTTTCAATGTCACAATTCAGCTGTGTGAAAGACATAGGACGGAATACTATCTCTTTCTGTGTTTCTCCCAGCTGAATTAAGACTTTGCAAAGTAAACTTTCCGTATCTAAAAGGGGTATAACTTTATCAATTATAAGAGCTTAACTCGCTGAGTAAATTAATCGTTATTCTGCTTTGAGCGACGAATTTACGCACCGAATTCTTATCGACGAATTCGTCGACGTGGACGAAACTCGTCGGTCGTCCCAGTTGTGTTCCTAGCATTATTTGTGTTTTTCGAAATACAGGAGCTATAAAATACTATTTTATTTACATAAATTTTGTTTTAATGGAGAATAAACTATGTTTTCCTACTTTTTTGAAATGATCAAACAGAATTGCAACAAAAACACATTTTCTATACAAAATGATAAAAAAAGCAGAACCAGAAAGCAGTCGAGAGATAGAATTTATTTTATTTTGACAACGTTTTTTCTTATGATCTCACATATAAACAAAATCCCTACCATACTTTCATTAAATTTCATACATTTTGTAAACAAAACTACAAAGAAAAATAATAAGAAAAGAAAATAGAACAACATTTGAAGTTAAGCTTAAAATAGAAGTCCATTAAGGTGCAAGTAGACGCGCCATAGCCATAATGCCATAGCCATAACCAAACCAAAACTCACTTGGTTTCTATGGTAATGGCTATGGTGTTATGGCAAGTCACCTATAATAAAACACATTGTTGATCATAAGTTTGGTTCGAACAGCTGTTTTCTATTGTTATGGTTATGTCTGATTGAACCTTAAATAAAAATTCGACTGAACTTTATTTTGTATTCCATATGATTTGACAGAATGTTTGTTAAAAAAGCAATGAAGCTATTTGTTGATAAATGCATATTTTATTAGTTTTAAATACATATTTTTATATTTTTACTACATATTTTATGTACATAAAATATAATTTTAAATGCATGAAAATCGTCTCCCTAGTAATCACTAAATACTAATGAAAAAGTTTTTTATTCCGATACCTGTTTATTAAGTTAAACAGCTTTCAAGTATGTTAGATTCTACGACATGGTCCATTAGTTATATTTGAAACAGTTTAACTTTGAAAATAAGTGCCTGAATCAAAAGATATTTCACTAATATTAAGTGGTTACGCTTTTTGGGCAAATGTTTGGTAAGTGTGACCGTAGGTTAAGACGTACATACATATCTATTGGGCAGAAAAGTTGGCAACAGTCTCACAAGAGTTGAGCCCAACAGCTGCATACATAGTACATACATATGTACGTTTTATTAAAGCTTAAATTAGAGGTGACATAGCCATAACGCCATAGCCATAACCAAACCAAAATTCAATTGGTTTCTAAAGTGAGAGTTATGGCGAGTCTATCTCACTCTCACTCTCACCATAGAAATCAATTGAATTTTCGTTTGGTTATGGCTATGGCGTTATGGCTATGTCACGTCTAATTTAAGCTTCAAGCGCCCATTCTAAAAAGAATTTAAATAAGTTTATGGTTTTTGTTATTAGATCTTCGATTGTTTTCGAAAGTTGATGCCACTGCTTTCGTTACATATAGTGTTTTTCATACGGGATTTCCCGGGAAAAATTTCCCGGGATCCCGCACACTTTCCGGGAAAGAAATCCAGAGAAATTTGAGCAGGAATTCCCGGGGTTTTTTATATTATTATGGCAACTTAATTTGTATGTACACATTCCTTGATGAGTGTCGTTATTCACTTTATTAATGCGATGGTGCAATAATAAGGTGATGGCAAAAACTAAGGCCGAGTTTACATCTGGTACACCTGCATTCTGAGACTTAAGGTGAATTCACCCATTGTTTGGGAACAAAAGTTTTGTTTGGAGAAAATTTTTTTTACTGAGAGTTTTTTGCAAGACGATTCATCCATTTCGAACATTTTGTCTGGAAAATCAAAGTTACCATATGAAATATGTGTGTAAAGGATGCGTATTAATTTTGCAAGTGGCAGCACAGTGGCAAATGATTACAATTTGCTGTGTCATACACATCTTTTTAAATGTTTACTGCAATGGTTTCGTTCAACTCTATACATTTGAATATGTGTTTCTTAATTTTTCTTTACTTCTATTGTAATAAATACAAGTACACTCTGTGCTTTTATTATTCATATAACATGATGTGGCAGCTCAGTTCAACTTTGGCTGAAAAATTAAAAAAGTTGGCAGCTCAGTTCGATTTTGTCCGGACAAAAATTAAAATTAAACCAATTCAAGTAGAAAATGTTCCGAACAAAATTTGTTCTCTTCTTCTCTCTCTCTCAAAAAGACAAACGTCAAACTACATATAAAAAAAATTTTGTCCGGACATAAATTTTTTTCCGAAACAATGGGTGAATCCAGCTTTAGATGCCTTTATTTGGAAAAAGCAGAACGCGACTATCAAAATTTAATTCTACAACAATTCATAAAAGTAAAAAACAGAAATGAGCAAGGAAATAAATGAAAATTACAAATAATTACAGATTATTTTTGGTAAATAGTACGGTTAACAGCATTAACAGCTTATTCTGTACTAAAGTCCTATTTCCAAAGAAATATGCCCTTATGCAAAAACGATTGTTAAAGTTAAAGCATGCGTTAAAACTGGTTTTGCCATACAAAATTCGTTTGTTAAACCAATTTTAAGTTTAACAATGATTTTTTCATAATACTCGTACAATTTCTTTTTTATAATATTGGTATCTATGTATTATTATATAAAGAACGGAAACAGTATTATTTTTTGAATAATGTGTGTATAAAACGTTATTATTTAATCGATCTCATGTTGAAAAATTTCTTTTCAACTTGAGGAACTGTAGAAAACGTAAAATAAAATAGTACATACGCCATTTTAAGTAATCGGGATTTCCCGGGAAACCAAAAAATCTTTCCCGCTTTCCCGGGAAATGAAAAAGTCCGGGAAAAGAAAAACTCTAGTTACATGCCTAAACATACATATGGAAAATTTCTTAACGAATTTATCAAAAACTTTCGGCTGTACAAAGAGCCTTTATGCAATTGTTGTTCCCTATAGGCTAGATTCTTCTGTCCCAATGCACACGAGCTTAGTGGCCGCATGTAAAAAAGGCCCAATAAAATAAGACCAAATAAAATTTCAAAATGTTTAATTGCGCCTTATTTAATATTTTTCGGCTTTATTTCATTGTGAAATAGACCAATCGTCCTGAAGTTAGACCTAATCGAAAGAATTCCAAAACAAAGTAATTAGAACATTTTTCATCTTATTTTTATTTTATGTGCAAAAATGTTAAATAAAAAACACATAAAAAATTTTTTTACACAAAAAAGACGCTCCATTTTATTTGGGCTTTTTTTAATTTTCTTATTTTCTTAGGCCCAAATTTGCAGTCATTAGTTAACTAATGGCAATAGTTTAACCAATAATATTTGATTCATAGCTCTTTTTTAACCATTGGTTAAACCGCCAAATGTCATTGGTTAACAAATAGTTAGACAACAGCTGATTCATTGTAAACTTTATTAGTATTATTTTTTTTTTTAAATTTTAGACACAATTCACGCATACGTTGTCGAATATCTTCTTTGTATTTAGCTGTAACACATTCTTTTTGTTTATTTTCTATTATATTTTGATTTTCTCGAACCAATTTCAGCACTAATTCAATATCTTACACGGTAAAGTTAGACAAACGAGCACTGTTTTATAAATTTTTAATAAATAACATAATAAATGTAAGTAAAAACCATATGCTTTAGCAGAGCTGCCAATATTGAATCTTAATAGTATGATAGGGTTACCATTCTATGCTCATATTAAAAACTTTAGTTAAACCATACACTGTGAATACGAAGTACATATTAGTTAAACAATAGTTATCATTTTATTTTACTAATAATTAAATAATGATGGCAAATTTGGCTCTTAAAATATGATTTTGTACTCAATTTACAGATATTTACTTTTTAATTTTATTGCTTGGCAATATTGGAAAAAATATTACTAATATTTTATAATTAATTTAACCCCGTATTCATAAAAAAATAAAATGAATTTGAAATTCGTTTTAGGAAAATTTTGTATGAAAAATTTGAAATAAAATACACTTCAAATTCGTTTCAAATTTTATGAATATGGGGGTTAGTATTTTTGTCTTAAGTATTTTGTTAAAAATATAATTAACAAAAATATGTTCTATAAAATAGAAAAACTTAACAAGTAAGAGTGCTATATTCGGCTGTGCCGAATCATATATACCCTTTACCAACGTACGTACATATATAGTATACAGAAACATACATACATATTTGTTTTGTGAAAAATTTTATCATTTTTTTAAAGTTTCCATCTTTGGAGCTATAATTTTCTTTCAGAAGCATAAAATATATTCAATTTATAAAGAAAAAGAAAACAATTTTTAGACCTATTTAATTTTACATAACACAAAAAGTGTGAGTTTTCCAACCCTGGAGTCATAATTTTGAATCTTTTTGATTATTGATACCAATCTAGTTCTTTAAAAAATACATAAAATATGTTAAGTGAGAAAAGCAAAAACGAAATAAGAAAAACTTAAGGTCAGATTTTGTAAATTCAAACGATTTTTTTGTTTTGAAATTTGTATGGAAAAATATTTTTTGAAAAGAATTTTCGTTATTTTTCATACAAATTTGAAACGTTTAGAAACAAATTTTTTTACAAAATCTGCTTATTAGTTTCATTTAATTCCTTTAATATTAAAAACTTCAGTAAAGTGCGACTTTGAATCGCGCACGAAAGGTAGGCTTTTTTGAAGTTTTTTTTCAGTTTAAACGATTTTTTTAGTTTTGTCGCTTTTTTCTCCTTTTGGCGACTTTTTTCTGTTTTTGGAGGTTTTTTTATATTGGTGATTTTTTTCTGTTATTGGGATTTTCTTCATTTTGTAGATTTTTCTCATTTTGACGATTTTTTTTTCATTTTTGTGATTTTTTTCTGTTTTTGGGTTTTTTTTATTTAGTTTTTTTTTCATTTTGGCGACTTTTTTCATTTTGGCGATTTTCTTTCATTTTGGCGATTTTTTTTTATTTAAGCAATTTTTTCGGTTTTTCGCGGTTTATTTTAGTCCTAGAAATTTTTTTTAATATGGCGATTTTTTTCTGTTTTTGGGTTTTTTTTCACTATGGCGTTTTTCCTGCTTTGGGGTTTTTTTTATTTAGGCGATTTTTTTTCTCTTTTTTGGGGTTTTTTCATCTTGGCGATTTTTTTTTCATTTTGTCGTTTTTTTCCTGTTTTGGGTTTTTTTTCATTTTGGCGATTTTTTCATGTTTTTTGGGGTATTTTTCGTTTTGGCGATTTTTTTGTTTTTCGCGATTTTTTTCCGTTTGGCGATTTTATAATTCCTTGATTTTTTAGTTTTACCGTTTTTGAAAATTTCAAGAGTTTTGCTTTTACGGTTTCCAAGATACAGCAAGTTGTCAAAATTCCATAGTCAAAATTGCATTAACTGATGGAACACCCTTTAATTTAAATTTTTTGAAATTTTTGTGTTAATTTTTGTAGTCTGTATAAAAATACACTAACCTTACAAATTTCAAGTGTATATACATATAATTGTATGTATATTACATGGGATTTTAGAATTTTTCGTTGCTCGTTTTGGAACACCCTTAAATTTCCAATTCTCATGTATTTGTTGTTGTAGCGGCCAAAAGTCTACACACTGTGTCCAAATTTCAGGTCTGTAGCTCTTACGGTTCTCGAGAAAATACTAATATAGTTTTAGACATAGTTAATTTTACATAACACAAAAAGTTAAAGTTTTCCAACCCTGGAAACGTCTTTTTAATTTCTTTTATATTTTTTTTAATTTAAAATACCAATTTTAGTCGTACTGAAGTGTAAAATAAATTTATTTATTAAAAAAAAAAATAAAAATTTGTTTTCGGTAGTTACTTTTATATGGCAAAATATAGTTTACGTTTTCCAGCTCTGCAATCGTCTGCCCGATTTTGCTGAATTTCAATACCAATCTAAGTTGGACCATTTCTGATACATCAGTCTAAGAACGAAGTCTCTAGCTTTTCTGGGAGCTTCGGAAAACCGATTTCACGTACACCGGACGGACAGACGGACATCGCTTATTCGTCATCGCTATTCATAAGGACCCAGAATATATATATTTTTTTAGTCGCAGATTAATATTATGGAAATTACACACGGAATGACAAACCTATATATACCCTTTTCCATTTTTGGTAAAGGGTATAATAAATAAAATAAGAGAGCCTTAAAGATATGTAGTGACTAGGGTTTGGGAAACGGGAAATCCCGGGAAATGTCTGTCTAATATTCCCGGGAAATTTTTTAGATTTTCCCGGGAAAACGGGAAATTAAAGGTGCATGTTATTTCATAAATATATAGAATTTATAATCCAATTTTACTTTAATATAAAAACTTATTATTTTTTTATATATTACAAAAGTTCGTTTGAATGATTGTATGACTAAATTTACACGAACGTTGACACATTTTTCATCGTCTGTTTAAACACTTACATATATCTTGTTCGAAGGAAATTTTTTAATCTTAAAATTAAAATTGAGTTTTTATTTTAAATGTAACTGTAAGAAAGAAAGAATTCTTTCGACTCCGATAAACAAGAAGTAAAATGTCCATGTTTTTTTAATATAAAATAAAAATGTGAGCTATTCAAATCTAGTCTGAAATTTCATAAAAATTCCATTAAATTGAGGTCATGCCATATCTCCTAAAAAAAAAGTGGAATAAATTGTATAAGTATCAATGATTGCAATGATATAATCGTTTCCTAAAGTAAATAATTCGATGCTAAGCGAACTCGAAGTGATTTTTCGCCGAATTAGTGAACAAATTTTGAAAAGTGTAGTGAAAATGTTAAGCTGTAAGAACTCTGAGTTGACGAAACTTAAATTGATTACAAGTAGACGCTATTATGGAAACCCTGCAGAAAATATTTTAGGAGAAATAAAATGAAAGACACTTAGACATACTGTGGCTCAGGGTATTCAAAATTCGGCGCAGCGCAGTATGGTACTGTAACCTGCTTGTACTTAACGATAAGAAACCGCCTGGAACTTTTTCAAAAAGAATGAGAAACAAGCAAGGCAAATTCTTATTAAAATGAAGGTAGGTCTTATTAGAAAATTGTGTACTAATTGTGGTAACAGTCGTCAATTGGTTCTTATATGATCTTTTGCTGTGTAATAACTTTATTCCATTTGCTTAAATTCAATTAAAAATTCTTAAAAATTTGTCTTAGAACTGCTTTTTTATTAACTTTTATTTCAAAAGAATGCTTACATTAATAAAACAATCGAAATTTCACCAACTTTCATTTAATAAATGTATTTAATTTAGAAAATTAGCTTTTCCCGGGAACTTGATTTTTTTAATTCCCGTTTCCCGGGAAGTGCAAAAGTCCGGGAAATCCCAAACCCTAGTAGTGACAAGATAGTGTAGTGGTTAAATTTTAATACATACAGTTTGTCAAAAAAAAAAAATGTTTTCATTGCTGTAAAAAATTAAATACCCTTCAAAGAAACGCTTGTTTTGAAGTGAATTACAAAAATGTCGAATATTTTTTTGATGTGTAAGGTACTCAAATTTGTTTATAATTATATTGCTTTAAAAAAATTAATACATATCACTTCAACAAGAAATTTCTTATGAAAGCTAAAAAGAAAATAGTTCAGGTTTCGTACTATCAAATAAATGTTTTCAAATACATATACATATTCAATAAACAGAGTGTTTATTTCCCTAAAATTTATATTTTTTTCTCTGCTTAAACTTTGTGTGGCCTCCTTGAACATCAATTAACGTTTATAAACATCTGGACATCGAATAAATTAGCTTATATACTATAGGTATATTATTCGGCTATTTTCTCCCACTCTTCCTTTATAACCCGTATTAACTGTACTTTATATTTCCTAGTGCTTTTTCTTTATGTGAGTCCACAAATTTTCGATGGGGTTCAAGTCAGTCTTTTGTGCTGGAGCGTTAATAACTTTTCTGTTGCTATATAGCAACCCTGTCCCACAGAGAGACGATTTTCCTGTGTCAAAAACAAATTGAGTCTTCGAGCATTGGCAGATATGCAATCCTATACAATGTCAGATAATTTTCAAAACGTGACTATGGGTATTACATTTTTCAGACACTTGCGCCAAATTGTTTGTGGTCCATTGTGATAGTACTTCAAACTACTTCAAATATGGTCAATAGCTAATTTCAGTCGGTTTTCAATGGTTTGAGCTGCCAGCAGAGTTTTTTTTTCTAGCAAGTCTGGAAAAATATTCATTAGTCATCATCAGTCATTACTGATTCGTTTTGCTAGTCCTCTAGTGCTGGAATGCTGTTTATTTCCAATAATTCTTATTATTTTAGTTTCAATACGCAGAATAATCTTTTCGTTTTGCCAGCCTGGCGAATTCTTTGTTACCAGTCTATCTTCATTTTCAGCACGATTAATGATATAATAAACTGTCTTGAGATTAAAGGAAAACATTTCATAAAAGCAAAGTAATTTGCAGGATTTTCCTTTGTAATAATTGAAATACACTAATTGAACAATATTATTATTAACATATTTTCCGGTCACTAGTTATTTAAAGCGTCACTTAATGCAGGTAAGACAAACCTCACAAAAACACAAATGTGAAAAAAGGCCAAGTTCCTTTCCAAAATTTCGCCCATCAAAAGTAGAGAGATAAAAGTGTTGACCAAGTGCTTGTTTGGCAGTGAAATATGCTATGCATTATATCTAATAAATTTGTAGTCGTAAGGTTGTCACATAATTTCTAGATAATCTGGTTACTTGACAACCTTATAGTCTTGCATTATTGCAACATGTATTCCAAATTTCAATAAAATCGCTGAAGTTAAACGAATTAGATTTGCGTTTTTAATTCTGAGATTTATGGGCGTAGTCCCGCTCCCTGGCTATAATTTCCGGGTATTCAGATTTGTCTAGCTAGTTGCTAACCTAGACCTACTTGTTTATAAAATTTTAACTCACTAGCGCAAATTTTAGTTTTTATTTGTATGGGCGTAGTTCCGCCCACTTTTTTTCAACTCAAGATTTTTTTTCGGTCAGTGTTTATCTTTCCCGTTTAGTTTCGTTGGAAAGGGATAATAGTAAATAAATAAATAGTACATTTAAATTTTCTGACCCGAAGCACATGAAATGGGAGGCTTAAGGGCGTGTTAGCGCCTACTTTTTTCGAAAAAAATTTATAACCTTGTATTGTTGCAACATCTATGCCAAATTTCAATAAAATCACTTGAGTTAAACGCCTTAGATTTGTTTTTTTAATTCTAAGCTTTACGGGCGTAGCCTAGGCCTGGCAGCAGAAGTATGAGCTTGTCAACCAGGACACTTATACACTCATGCTTACTTTTAGACATTTCCTGGAAAATAAAAACATAATAAGGGTTTTCACGAGAACTCTTAAAATTGCCATTTGTGGAATTGGGCAAACTTGCGAGACTTGTTTCATGAAGCCCCCTTTTTAACCTTTTGTGCAAACAGCTTATGTAAATTTGAAACAAACGTGTATTACTTCATTTAATAATAATAAAATAAGAAAATGTCAAGCAATTTTTAATTTAAAAACATCCCAGCAAAAAATTTTCGAAATTTTGTAATGGGTAGTACTCTTTTAATGGCTTACAAAGTAACGAGTGGTACTTATTTATCTAATTATTTTATTTGCATAATAATGACTGTCATGTAATTAATAAAATAAGAACTTATTTATATCACTACGTGAAAGTACTTATTGTAGTACTTTCCAGTTAATAAGGAAATATGTATATCTAGAGAAATTTGTTACAAAATTTTATTCATTTAAAATAAAAAAATTAGAAAATATAGCAAATTAATTTTGAATAAGTTTAAGCAAAAATTAATCTATATTAACTTTTGTATGTTTGTAGGCAAAAAGTATAGGGTACCGCATACTTTTTGAACTTCTCAAACAAAAATAATGGGTTATTCAGTCAAATTGTAAGTACTTACGACTGAGGAGTACATACACTTTTTTGCATTCTAGTAGGCAAAGTTTTTTGCTGGGACTAAAGCAAAATTTGTCCATTGGTGGTGATGGTATGGGGTTTTACCTGCACCCGGTGCTTAGACCACCCGTGAGATTAGGCCGTAATGGCAGGTACTCACGATAATCTTGAACACATCTGCCAAATTAGATCGAATATTAATACATGATTTGCACATTTTTGATTTCGGACCTTTGTAGGAGATGTACATGGCATATTTTTGCATCGCGGCTTGCTTTTTTGTAAGAAGTCGTACCATGATTAGTTTTTACCAGATTTACCATTTTTTTTGTTGTAAACATTTAGCCAATATATGTGAAAAAGTTCTGGCATCACTGGTGTAGGTATACAAAGACGTTTTGTGGAGAAAGGCTTAAAGGCTCAGTTACCCGACTGTAATATAAAGTAACTGCATCAGTAGGAAACAGCTGATGTATATTGTTATGTGAAAAGTAATGCAAATGGTTAAAGGCTCAGTTACCCGAAGGTAATGTAATGTAAAAGTAACGTAGGAAACAGCTGATCGATAGTTTTATATGAAAAGTAGGTTACGTTACATTACATCTCTATGACCATTTGCATTACTTTTCACATAACAATATCGATTAGCTGTTTCTTACTGTTTCAGTTACTTTACATTACAGTCGGGTAACTGAGCCTTTATAGAGATGTAATGTAATGTAACGTACTTTTCACATAAAACTATCGATCAGCTGTTTCCTACGTTGCAGTTACTTTACATTACAGTCGGGTAAATGAGCCTTGAGCCTTTAGTATTTTCACACTGAAAGTTAAAACCTGGTTTTAACGTTAAGACCATAAACAGCATTCACACTGTTAAATTCAGGTTTTAACTCACAGACTGTCTAATAACTTTGCTAAAAATAAAATAAATCTCCTGCAGAAATGTGTGTGTTTGTTGCTGTATTTTTTAACACTTATTTGACAAACTGTACAACAACTTCTTTTGTTTTTATGAAAAACTAAGAAAATTTACAATGCGCTCTAAAATGGAAATAATTTTATATTTTGTAAATAAATATTTTATAAAATTATGGAACTAGTAATACAAAGTGAAGAAGTGCTTGGAGATCAAGTTATTGTATATAAAAAATGTACAAATAAATCACAAAATACAACTTTTTTATTGGCGGATCGATGTCAGTCATATCGTTTATTTTCACTCCCCAGAGGTCAATGAAAATATTTTCGTTATTTTACTTCTAAAAAAATAATTTTTTTCCATAATTTTTTGATTATTGTTGCTGCTGCATTCATTTTTAAGTTGAAAATCTATTGTTATTCACTGGGATAAACATTATCAGTTGCTGCGGGTCATTTCAACTTGGCAACACTGAATTTACCAAAGCGAAAACAGGGTTGCATTTCATAAAACTAACTTAAAACCAATTTAAAAATGGTTTTAATAAAAATAATTTGTATGGTAAAACCAGGTTTTAACAGCTGGTTTTAACGTTAAAAGCAACTTTTATTAAAACCACGTCAGTGTGAAAACACTTAATAAATCCTGAAAACCCCGCTAGATACGATTTTATATAATTTCTGTGGCTTATGATGTTATTGCAAAAAAATCTAGTAATTTACGGCCTGTCCCACGATGTCCCCAGAAATGGTTCGATCGACAAATTGTATTGCAAACAACAATAACATTAGAAAATTTGTTGTTTTTTTCAATATAAGTATTCGATCGAACGATTTCTGGTGACGTCGTGGGACAGGAAAAAAAGTAATAATTTGCTTAAAAGGATTAGATTAAAAGTTTGGCAAACAATTTAAATTTTTTTTCTGCAGTATATTAATAAGTCACATTAATTTTTGAAGACAGAGATCTCCGCTTTGTTTCTGTTGCCCAACGTTGGGTGCGTTAGAAAGGAGTTCTGAAAGAAATTAGAAAAGATCCAGCAAGTATCCAGTATAGTAATTATTTTATGAATTCTTCAAAATTCTATTATAGAATCATATAATATTTTTGGAGATTGGCAATCTACACAAAATTTTGTTTCTTTTGTTTGTACTTTTTTATAAAGTGTTTGTTAGAAAAATGAGTTTTATGGCAACACATTTTCAAATTTCGTCTTGCTGTTTCTTTTTTTAGTTTTGTTAAAATTAACTTTACATTCACGCAGAAGCTTTCTAATTGGCATACCACATGAAAACTAGACATGCTAGCAAAAGTCATAAGGTAGTTCCCGGGATATATTAAAACTAGTTTAAAATTTCAAGTTAATTTTTTTGACGAAATATTTTGTATATTGATATCATTATATTGATATATTCCAGTGGATATTAATAAATAAGATTTTCTTTTATGTTTAAATTTAAATAACACTATTGTAAGCTTGCTTTAGATCTATTTCATGAAAATGGTGATTTTTTCTTTTACTCTTAACAGCAATAGTTTCATATCATTGCATCATTACATCTTCCTTAATATCCTTTTTGCATGATTATGATAAATTGATGTAACCTCAAAGTCAATCTCAAATCTGTGCCTCTATATGGCTGTAAAAACATAGAATATATCGAGTCGCGAAATGAGTACTATGCAAGCTTTTTTAAACCGTTGCCTCAGGCGTATACTTAGAATATCCTGGTCAGCCACGATATCAAATAAAGAATTGTGGAATAGAACAAATCAGATGCCTTTGGGTCTGAGTATACGATCGCGTAAATTTGTTTGGCTGGGATACACAATGAGAAAGCCAGCTAACGATATTACTGGACAAGCCGTTGAATATAATCCCCAAGGTTCTAGGAGACCTGGCAGACCTCCAAATACTTGGAGGTGACAAATTGGGAACGAGCTGCATGAGAATGGTGTATCCTGGAGTGAGATGAAATTGTTGTGTAATGATAAAATACAATGAAAAACATTTGTTGCAGCCCTATGTTCCACTGGGAATTAAAGGCTTAAATATATACATATACATATACATATACATATACATATACATATACATATACATATACATATACATATACATATACATATACATATACATATACATATACATATACATATACATATACATATACATATACATATACATATACATATACATATACATATACATATACATATACATATACATATACATATACATATACATATACATATACATATACATATACATATACATATACATATACATATACATATACATATACATATACATATACATATACATATACATATACATATACATATACATATACATATACATATACATATACATATACATATACATATACATATACATATACATATACATATACATATACATATACATATACATATACATATACATATACATATACATATACATATACATATACATATACATATACATATACATATACATATACATATACATATACATATACATATACATATACATATACATATACATATACATATACATATACATATACATATACATATACATATACATATACATATACATATACATATACATATACATATACATATACATATACATATACATATACATATACATATACATATACATATACATATACATATACATATACATATACATATACATATACATATACATATACATATACATATACATATACATATACATATACATATACATATACATATACATATACATATACATATACATATACATATACATATACATATACATATACATATACATATACATATACATATACATATACATATACATATACATATACATATACATATACATATACATATACATATACATATACATATACATATACATATACATATACATATACATATACATATACATATACATATACATATACATATACATATACATATACATATACATATACATATACATATACATATACATATACATATACATATACATATACATATACATATACATATACATATACATATACATATACATATACATATACATATACATATACATATACATATACATATACATATACATATACATATACATATACATATACATATACATATACATATACATATACATATACATATACATATACATATACATATACATATACATATACATATACATATACATATACATATACATATACATATACATATACATATACATATACATATACATATACATATACATATACATATACATATACATATACATATACATATACATATACATATACATATACATATACATATACATATACATATACATATACATATACATATACATATACATATACATATACATATACATATACATATACATATACATATACATATACATATACATATACATATACATATACATATACATATACATATACATATACATATACATATACATATACATATACATATACATATACATATACATATACATATACATATACATATACATATACATATACATATACATATACATATACATATACATATACATATACATATACATATACATATACATATACATATACATATACATATACATATACATATACATATACATATACATATACATATACATATACATATACATATACATATACATATACATATACATATACATATACATATACATATACATATACATATACATATACATATACATATACATATACATATACATATACATATACATATACATATACATATATCATTAAATTAACTAAAAATTTAAGTTGTTTTTTATATACTTATCTTGGCGATTCGGTAGCAATTTTATTTCAGGTAACGTAGGTTACTAACCTACATTCCGAAGTTTGCTGCTATCTGAGCAAATAAACGTGCGGTAATTTTTGTCACAACAAATTGGATTATTTTTAAAGTGTGTGTTTATTCTGAGAAGTGCTTCCAACAAGTCATATTACATTTTGTTACGTATTTTTGTTTTAGTAGTGTTCATTAAGGGCGTTTCACACTGTAATACAAGTATTAATACTTTTGTGGAAAATGCAACTCTGACATGTTGAGTTGTTATTGTCTTTTGAAATTTTTGAAATAGAACTTAGATTAGGGATGCATTTTCGTCAAAAGTATTAATACTTGTATTATAGTATGAAACGGCCTTTAATGGTTAATCTGCCGTGATACTTCATGAGTCACACCAGGTGACTCATGTCATTATACCAAGCTAAATGCCAAATTTGGATTGTGTAGGTATAAGCCTAAAAATATGCTTTTATTTGTGTATCCATAAACACCTAACGAATATTCAGTTTTGTATGGTTTTTGACATTTCCTATAAGAAACATACACTCTGACGATGCTACCCTGTTACCAACTTATCTTTCTTAAAAAAATCCCCAAAAAATGCCCTAAAATTTGGTTATCATCCCCAACAAATCCCCAGATCCCCAATACGAAATATTCATCCCCGATCGCGAAAACAAATCCCCAATTTGGGGAAAAATGCCCTAAACTGGCAATACTGCAAAGTAGTGTAATTAAATAATATGTCTTCGAAATCACAAATTCTTTTATTAAAAAAATTTTTGTTTATTTTTACGATGAAGATGTTGTTTTTCATATACATAATTAAATATTACTTGATCGAATTCTTAATTTAAAAATCTTCACTTGGTTTTCTCAGAATACATAATTGCATTATAAGTGAAATCTATTTGTTGGTGGTTAATCATTGTCTTTATGCATTTTATTGTTGCTCCAACATATCGTCACTAGACTTAAACCACACATTTTGAACAGTCACAAACCTCTTATCTTATGCACAGACTTTCAAAATGTGACTATTCAAAATAAGTGGTCGAAGTCTACTGACGATTTGTTACAGCAGTAATGAAATGCATATAGACAATGCTTACCCACAAGCAAAAAAATTTCACTTATAATAGAATTATGACAACATGTCAAATAATAAATTTTTTGAATACATACACTCAGGGAAGAGCTGCCACTTAAAAATAAGAACGCGTCACATTAATTCAATAATTTTCAATATAATAGAAAATGTATATTGAGATACTTAAAAATTTATAAATTAACATTTTTCCATATTGAAATAATATCATGGTTTCAATTCGGTAAAAGCTGATGTAGAGAGTTAAGATTTTCGACATACGAGAACCGTAAAGTGCACTTTAACACGAATTAAAAAAAAATTATAATACGAGTAATAAATTTAATTACACAAATCCCTGAGGCAGAGTGAGAGGCTCTAATTTTTTCTCTCTACATGTCCGATAGGTCAGGTGTGTCAAGATAAATGCGTAGATTTGAATAAATATTGTCTGCAATAAATGTTTTTCCATACATATTTTTATTGCTATTTCGCATTAAATTTCAGACTTTTATTTACATAAATCTAAAAATAAGACTTGGATAGTCCAGATTTCAATACAATTTTAAGAGAAACCTTATATGTGATCTTTTTGATTTGACATATTTGTTATAACGTTGCTAGTGGGTAGTATGGTAGGCAATTTGGGGAGATCATGGAGTCGATTTCCTTCAAAAGCACTGGCCTGTTTCACTAAAACGGGTAAAGCTGTTTGTTACCATGCTCGTCAAATTAAGTTAGTATTTAATTTGTAATAGTATTTGCAACATTTAATAAATAAATAATTAAATAAAATAAAATATTTCGTTTTTCAAAATATATATTGTACTGAGTTTTATCTAAAACTTACCTTTTATTATTTGAATTTATATTTTATTTATTATTTGGAATCTTGCAGTATAATGAAACATTTTTGTAAATATTTTTTGTTATTTTAATGTTTAAAATTTAAATGGAATCTAAGCAAAGGAACTAACACGCATATTTTTTATTTTTTTTTAGATATAGTTTATATTCTGCAATTTTTCTTATACATTTTTTCAAAAGCACTTTTGTCACACTTTTCTTTTTTGAAAAATTTTGTTAACTTCAATCTCAAAAATGTTTGTGCATTTTTATAGAAGAATTTGTCTTAAGAAAACACAAAAACCGACCGTTAGACCATCAACCAATTTCCGCCAACATATAATTTCAACTAAGCGGATGCCAACGTAACCGGAAACGTGTTATGCCACTTGTGGAATGATACAGGAATGCCAACATTCTGTTTAACCAAAATAACAATTGCAGGACGGCGAAAAAAGCAACAAGTGAGGAACGCGAAAGCGAACGCACTTACGTATTTATGTATGTATGTATGTACATCGCACAAACTAACGAACAACATTTTACGAACACGCAACAATTGTTCAAAAGCAACAAGTCCATATAATTTTCACTCCCGTTGTTCGGCTCAGTTGGTTCAAAGAATCCTCGTAACACAAGAAAGACGACACTTTCGAGAGTATAACAAGCAAAAATGGGTTGGTCTACAACCCACATTTGTGCGTGTGAGGGAAGACCTTGATAGCTAGGAATGGCGCATGCGTTAAACTTGCAATAACAAATTCAACGTCTTGTAATGGATGTGTGCTTTTTGCATTTTGAGTTGAACTCTTCTATACTCCAACAATTGAGTGGATATATTTGAGTGTGCCAAGTGCTTTGAGTGATGGTAACATTTTCTTATCGCTAACAAAAGCACCCACATAAAAAAATGAAAGAAGGAAATAATAAAGAAAAAAAAATAACGAATTTTTTTCATCACAAAAAATACGCAACATAAAAGAAGCGGGGTGGCTGGTTTATGTACAAATTATGATGATGAACCCAATTGATAGTTGCACATTGTTTAATGTTTTTTGTTTTCTATTCTATTCTATTCCATTCTTTTATATTTTTCCACTGTTTTGTCTGCAATTGAGTTTTTGTTTATATTTAGATTAAAAAATACAAATATATACATATGTATGTGCGTCCTCGCATGATGTCTTACCATCATAATCACCGTCATTGTCATAATGATGTTGCTCATACATTACAATGTATCCTTTAATAAACGAAATTTTAAAGGATGCTCGCAAAATATATATTTACACACACGTTAAACTTATTTAAATGTGAAACAACGTCTATTTTAAGTTGCTCTAAAAATAGCTTTAATGCTTTTAAAATATAACTTAATGTTTATGTTTTCACTGGAAAAAATGGAAGACATAAATAGCTTTAGGAATAAAGTCTTTAATTTTTAACCGATTTCAAATTTCTCTAAAACTGTAAGAGCTACGGATCTGACATTTTCTCAGAATATGTAAAACTTTGGCTGCTACAGCAACAAATATATATTACAGTTAAAAATTAAAGGGTATTCTAAAGCGGGCAACAAAAATTTGTTGAAATCCTAATGTAATACTATATACATACATACATACAATTATATACAATAGCCACTTGAAATTTTGCAAAGTTAGTGTAATTTTATGCAGGCTGCAACAATTAACACTGAAATTCAAAAATAAATCAAAATTAAAGGTTATTCTATCAGTTAATGCAATTTTTACTATGTACCCAGAGAAAACAGTGCCTACTAAATACCTCATAAAGTAGAACAAAATTAATAAGAAATCTCTATGGTTTTTTTTTTCAATAAGGAAATCTTATTAATTTCATAGAGAAAACTTTTTTGAAAAAATCAAGAAGAAATCTTGTAGTTTTTATGAGGTTATCTTATTGATTTTTTCAATAAAAAAATAAAATAAAACTTCCGTCTTTATTCTCTGTACTTATGTATTTTCATTTAAATTCTATACCATATACATATGAATGTATGTAGTATATTGTAAATGTTATTCATTTATACATACATACATACAAATTATGTTATTTTCTTAACTAACTTATTCACCAAGTATTGAATCAGCAAACTTCTATCTGATTGACAAGCACTCTACCCAATATGCTAACAAGCAACCACTGAAATTATTGTGCATACATTCTTATACAAAAATGAAAAAGATCATGAAAAAAATTGTCCGTATGTCTATTTATAGAAACGAAATAACAAGACACCTCATAAGAAGATTTCCTTATTAAAAAATCAATAAGATGCTTTACACATAATCATATAGGAACCTACTAAAATCAAGAAGAAAACCTTATTGAAAAAATCAATAAAGCAACCTAATAAAATCAAGAAGAAAACCTTTTTAAAAAAATTAATAAGGCAACCTTATAAAATCAATAAGAAATCCTTATAGTTTACAATTTATAAGAAAACTTAATAGAATCAAGAAGTTTTTCTCTATAGATTGTCTTTTTAGTGCCAAAAATAACGGAAATTGAGTAAAACAAGCTGTGAATAATAAGATTTCTTCTTGATTGTGATACCCCTTAGCCTAAAAACGGTTCATAGAGAAAATCTTCCTGATTCTATGAGGCAGTTTTTTCTCTGTGTACTTTTAACAACTTGCTATATCTTGGAAACCGAAAGATGCAAACTCTTGAAATTTTCAAGAACTCTAGAACTAAAAACTCCCCAAAAAAAAATTGCCAACAGGAAAAAAAAAACGCCAAAACTAAAAAAACGTCACAAACCGTAAAAAGTCCCTTAAACGAAAAAATTTTGAAACCAAAAAAATCGCCAAAAAAGGAAAAAGCTTACCGTGTATTTAAAATTAAAAAAAAATGTCTACATCATTTAAGATACTCGATGATACAGTATTATATAGTACTAGCTGACCCCGGTGCGCGTTGCTGGCCCTAAGCAAACATTAGTGTTGTATATGGCATTAATGGTACAATATGAAAATTGGATTTTGCCCACGAATAAACTAAATATTGCGCCATCTGCCGGACGAACTTCAAACTACAGTAGGGTAGAATATATATAAAAACACGCGCCGGTCTTTTACAAATATTTTGTGGGGTGGAAGGCGAAAATCTGTTGGGGCATTGAAGAGTTCAGCCCTAACAAATAAACATGTTTTTGATTTTTATATATATTAAGATTACTAACCTGACCATACATTCCGTTTTAGGCTCCGTTTTAGGCGGAATTATCCAGCTTTTCATTGTTTTGAAATTTTCAATATTTTATTCGATTTTTATTTGAATGTAACTGACTGAAAAGAAATATTTTTTTAATTATTATGAACATAAATAGTCATGAAGAGTTTAAAAATTCTCACTGCATTAGTTCAATTCATTTTTTAACTAAACATTTTCTCTATTTGAGACGAACCATTCGAACTTTTTTGTAAGACAATGCAAATTATAAAAATCATTACTAACACAAAATTTTACGTTTCTTGCATCAGATGCAAGGATATTCCAAAATTAAAAAAAAGTTTTACTTATTCAGTAAAATAAATTTTTATTAAAAATACATTGAAATTGATTATTGAGGGGTTTAGCTATAGCATCAAAAAGCAAATATTGTTTTTAGAGTTAACATATTTTGTCGGAAAATAAAAACACGATTTTTTTGAGATGTATTTATTATTAAATCAATTTGTGAGATCTTTTATTCAATACTAGATATAAAATTGAAAAATTGAAAAAGGCCGTACCAGAAAAAAACCATAAAAAATAACTTAAACTTGACTGAAAGCCTATTCCATCTCTAGGTGGTCAACTTTGGCACTCTCTAACTCAATCTCTATTCCAACAGGGTCTCTCAAAATTTGCAATTTCGGAAGCATTTCATTGACTATGTTCGACCCATACGTAATGTTTCTATTCGATTGACAGTTTAAAAGTTATACATGGGCAATCCAACTGAAATCAGACAGTTTGGAGAAAAATATTTTTTGATTTCTTTTGTTTTTTACTGTGTTGTTGTTCCTTCTCAACAGCACATTTCAGCAAATTTTCAGAATTTTTTGGCTAATATATCCTGCGAAATCCTACAAAATTTTTGCACAGCGTCAAAAAATGCCATAGTGTGTACTCGGCATAAAGGCCGGGCAAAGTTTAACACATGACGGATTCATTGTGCCCCGGCCTTAAGTGTCAGTTTCAACTCCAACACTTTTTTATTAACCCTACGTCTCCACTAGCCATCGACTTGGGCATGACTTGAACATGACTCCGGCAGAGCAACTGTGAAAAAATCATCAACTTCTTTGTTGTGGTGAATACGAGCGATGTCCATGTTCAGGCATATGAAAGTATTTTGCGCTAGTGCAATAAAGATGGAATATTTACTACTTTTGTTGTCTCTTTTCTTTCTATTGCAAATGGTTGCCGACTGAGAATCTCATGGCGAACATTGTTGCTCAGACATATGCTCGGGCATTGATGTCAGAGCATGAACAAAACATGGACATGAGCGGTCTCCATTAGCCATTTTCGATGTTCGACATGATGCCCATATCAAGTTCATGGCTAGTGGAGACCCCCAGTAAGGAATCCAACACATTGACCACAGTAAGGGTGTTACTCTGTATTTCGAAATGAAAGAAAATACTTTCGAATTTTTATGTTAATAACAGGCAAATTCGAAAGCATATTCTTTCATTTCAAATTACAGAGTAGACGCCCAGGTTACATGAACACACGAATCCAAATGTTGCTTTTACAACTTTTTGAAATTTTATAGGAGAGAGAAAAAAGTAAACAAAGTTATTCAAGTACTGAAGTAAAGTATTTCTATTTTAATTTTTAATTCGACTGATTGTTATGATAAGGGTTTGAAAATTTGTGCTGCGATATAATACCCAATAATTAATTTTGGATTTCAGTTGACGATTTTCTCCTGTATTAGTTATTATAGCTTTGCTATTTATTTTGCGATTCAGGGGTTAGGAAGTGATTTTCGTAGCAAAAATAATCGACACTATTACAGTTATAAATTTATTTTTGTTTTGATTTGTACTTAAAAACAGAGTACGAAAATAAACGAAACAAATGGTTTGATTTTGTTATGTTTCGTTTTTGGAATTTAGTGAAACAAAACCAAAACAAAGCAAAACAGAAACAATAAGAACGATTGTTCAATATGTTTTTGGTTTTTTTTTGCACATGACCACAAACCAGAGAACAGAGCCGATTGGTTGTACGCCGGCTAACTCCCATCACCGGCCACAAGCAATACATTAATTTAATCGTACTCCGCTGGAAAAGAAAATAATGGGAAATAAATGGAAACGTTTTGAAACGTTTGCAGAGAATTTGGCATCATCAAATAATATAATTTTATTGAATTGTTATTTCACACATGAAATTTGTTTTATATAATTAAGCAGCAAAGCTATAACCGGGTGTCCTAAAACACCTCTCTTCTTTTATTTTTTTTTTTATATTTAAAGCAAATTTGTCAAGTTTCTTGAAGTTCGTTATAGCCGAATTCCACTGTATTATCCAATAACGTACAATAAGAATCTGCCTTAAATTTGTAAATCTTTTCCTTTTCGATTTTCTTGAGTATTTTTTCGAGATGAATGGCAAACAAGTGATTTTTTTTCTTTGTGAAGCAGGCAGACACGTGTGCATATTTTTTCTATTGAAAATGTTAATTATTGACACACACTTAAGAAAAAGAGTTAAATTAGAACATATTTTTTAACTTGTAAATATCGATATAAAAACAAGCATAATGGTATTTTATATTCTTCAAGAAGACTGTATGGCAAAAGAAATTGTTGAGGTCGTTATAGATTTCTTCAATTAACTAGTTTATAACAAAGCAAAACTACTTTGATAATTTTGAGTTGTGACTCCTTATGATTTAGTGTACGATATGTACTTAAGTAAATAATCCGTACGTTCATAGAATATTTACATTAAAGGCTCAGTTACCCGACTGTAATGTAAAGTAACTGCAACAGTAGAAAACAGCTGATCGATATTGTTATGTGAAAAGTAATGAAAATTGGTTATAGAGATGTAATGTAACATAACCTACTTTTCATATAAAAATATCTATCAGCTGTTTCCTACTGATGCAGTTACATTACATTACAGTTAGGTAACTGAGCCTTAAACATACAGATGATTTACATATGTATGTATGTACATAAAGACATACATACATTCATATGTATATAAATGAATACATATGGATGAATAAAATAATCGGATGACAAAAAACACTAGCTATAAATAAATTGTTTTGCAAGTGACTACAAATTGGTTTAAATCTCATGCAGATATCAACCAAACATATTGCATAGAAGCACACGTAAGAAATAAATAAAAGCAAAATAAGTTAATGAAAAGAAAATAAAAAAAACAAAAGAAATGCTTCTTGCCATGAAATCAGATGTCAAATGTTTGTGTTAAAAAAAACTAAAAAATTTCAATACTAATATGTATAATATAATAATTGAACTTTATTTGCTGGTGGTTTGGCATGTCTATATATGTACATATTTCATTGGCGCTTCAACCAAATCATCAGTAGACTTCAACCACAAATTCTGAAGAGTTGCAAACCTCTTACTTTATGCATAGACTTTCAAAAACCATATGGGAGTTCATAAAATAATAATATTTTTGAAAATCACAAAAGAAAAAATAAGTTTAGTAGGCCCTGAAACTGTTACAAAACCCAGCAAATAATTTATATCCAGGTGAACTCATTTTATTTTTCTACATCCTTATACAATTAGAAATCCATTGGTTGAAGCGCCAATGAAATACTTATATAGACATCCTAAACAACCAGCAAATAAATTTCAATTATTGTATGTGGACTTCTGACAATATGTCAAATAATAAATTTCTTCAAATATGTATAATATTTTCTATGAGCAGGACAAACTTTCGTATGAATGTATGTATGTATTTTTGTTTTAAATATAAAAATACTAATTATTTCTGTATATAAATATATATATATATATATATATATAATATATATTATATATGTACGTATATGATATAAAAATGTATATGTACATATGTATACATACATATATGTATATACTTATTTGACTATAATATTAATTGACTTCAAAGTGGTTGAAAAATAAGTAGTTAGTAGTCAATTTAAAAGTCATGCAGAGATGGACAATTGACTACCGCCTATGAAATGCCTATGTTAAAATAGTGAGTCGCAGACAAGAAAAAAAGCCACTTAATCAACTAAATGTGGTTATTAAAAAACCAGTTTTAAGTTACTTATAAAAGGGTTTGAATTCCTATAGGGATGTTTGTATGAATACTTATACATGAGTTTAATTTTATTACTAAGCAGTTTCTTCAGAGTTTTTTTATAATAATCGTTCAAGTCAAAATAATTTTATCGTTATCGGTATTGTTTTAGTATTTGCTTCTTTTTATTGCTTTTTGGTATTTTAGGCACAAGTTTTTATCTATTTTATTTTCCCTTTAGTTTCTGTTATCAAAGTGATAAAATGTCAATATAACTACATAATTATATAAATATCTGCATATGTATGGATGTGTTTGCGCATCATATCATATATTTATTCCTGGCGTTCCAATGTTGAATGAAGTGATAATATTGTGGTAATCTAGGCCAGGTCAAGTTCCAGTCTATGCACGCGCTGTGTATGCACACGTAAATTGAGACACAAAGATAATTTTGATGTTGCTACGTTTGGAGCCCAAAAGCTTGCTTACATTTTAAAAATTATATTATTAAAGAAATATAAAGTCAAACCACAAAAATTTCAATATTGAATTTATTGAACTTTTTGTGCTTTGACTTGATATTTCTTTAATAAAATAAAAAAATATTAAATGAAACTTTTCAAATTTCCTTTATCAAAATGAATCAAAAGTAATAAAAAAATAATCCGATTACTTTTGATTCTTTTCGATTATTTATTAATATTCAAAAGTAGTTTTTGAAAGTAGTCGGATTACTTTTTGATTATTTTTAGTAATTTTAAGTAATTCAGATTACTTTTCGATTATTAGTAATCGTAATCAATTATTTATCAGCAATTCTTTAGAAGGCAATTATGTAATCAATACAATTCTTTTTAAAATGTAATCTAACTGATTACTAATCTTAATCGAAATTTAACAGCTCTGCTTAAAATACATAGAAAAATTAATTAAAATACGATAGAATTTCACAGCCCGTATCTTAATAGTTGTCTGTCAACAATTTTGGCATTTTGATAATTATTAACTATGGGTAACGATAAAATCGATAATAAGGCTCGATATGTACATATGTATTTATGAACTCGTATATCACCAAAATTTAAACAAACTTTGATTCTATAGGCTTTCCAAGTCGAGACTTCATAACGTTTTCCCGGGTCAACTCCATAAAAATCTAGCGACAATAATTTGTTTGATGAAGTTTTCATAAATTATAATGAATTTTTGCTATTTGTAAATCAAGCAAACTTTCTCATAAAATCTTATCATAATGAGCCTTTAGCTTGAAGTGTTTTCGCATTAAATTTCATCCTTCAACATCCCACTTCTAATACAAACAGTTCTATCCCATACAAACATTTTTATTTATTTTCACAAATTTTTATTTTTTTCGTTATTGATTTAAAACTCATGTCAAATAGTCGCAATGCAAATAAAATGTTTGAATAAAAAACCAAACGAAAAATGCCACAGAGGGGAGAAAATTTTTCCTTTTTATTTTTTTGCTTAGAAATGACATCATTTGGAAAATGTATTTTGTAACAAGTTGTCGAGAACAATGATCGGTTTAATATGTTATACCAAACACTCAGCCGTTAATAAACTACTAAAATGTGCTCGTACAACTTACATACTTACGAATGCTTTTGGGCGTAAACAGCCACAATCACAACAACAGAGCAGCGTCAGTACTTTAAACTAACGCATTCAACAGCTCTTATTATGCTAGGAACACAACTGGGACGAACGACGAATTTTTCGGTGCGAATTTTCGTCATAAAAAATAAAACACATGTGTGCATATGAAAATGAACACAACACCGCCGTACAACGAAATTCGTCGTGCATGACGAATTCTGAGATAGGTTTATTTCTAATTTGTACGCCGACCAGGGATGGCATTGAGAATTTTAAAATTGTACCAACAACTTTCAAAAACTGTACTTTTTGACCTTAATTGTACTAAACGATTTTTTTCGTTAAAATTACATATATTTATTTGTTTTTATTAAAACAATCAATTTTGCTCTGGCTATCGAAGCGTTTTCTCGATGTGTTTTGCTCTCACAGGGCTGTTTTCAAGTGAGAAGAATATGAGTTTCATGGTTCAAAAGTGAAAATTGACATATGCAATCGTTTGAAAAGAAATGAGGAGTGAAATTGAGGACATTCCTTAAATGTACTATATTAGTCATTGGTGTACTATTGTACTTTCGGAGTTTGAATAGTACCAAAAAGAGTACAATTGTACCAACCTTGCCATCCCTGACGCCGACGAACGACGAAAAAACAATTTTCTCTCTCTCACTCTCTGTCTTTGTACACACAATAACCAACATTACAGTGTTGCCGAATCGCGGGTAATTACCCGAATCAGGTGTAATTTTTATGTTTATGATTTGAAATGCGTCAAATCTTTATTTTAATATTGGGTGTAATTCCGTTCAAATCGGGTAATTTTGGCACCTTCCAGGTGTAATTTTGAATATATATTTCGGTAACACTGCAACATTATCAAATATAAGAGAGGAATTCGCTGCGTAAATTCGTCGTTATTGTGCTTCACACGACGAATTTACGCAGCGAACTCATATCGACGAATTCGTCGAGGTGGACGAAATTCGTCGTTCGTCCAAATTGTGTTCCTAGCATTAGTTGTTGAAAATCATAACAAGTCAAAATGCTGCTTATCGATGACGATTGTTTAACATGCAATAAAAATAAGGAAAAAATACACATACAAAAATTGAAGGGGGGTTTTAATCGAATTTATTTTTCAATTAAAAAAGAAGTTACAAGTCTATTAAGCAATGGAAATAATTTATATGCGATATGAATCTATTCTATTTTTCTATACCTTTAAAAAAGGGTTATTAAATAGGTACTTGATAGCTTTGGATTTTAGTTTGTGAACGCACTATTTCACTGACCACCTGTTACTGTTACTTTAATTTTTTTTCAGTAAATTCAACATTTTCATCATTTTCACGAATGAACAACGTATGCAAATTATAAAAATGTACTACCGAAATTGGGAGCCGGTGACCGCAACTTTAACAGCGTTAACTCCAATTTTCGGTCGTTATTCTCGCCCTGGTGGACAAGCAATAACAAGTTTAGTGCAAAAATTTGAGTCTACATATTCATTGTGTGATGCTACCGTGCCAGTGAGACAACGGGTTGGTCGAAGTGACGAAAATATCGCTGCCATTCAGGCGTCCGTAGCAAACCATCCAAAGCAGTCAATTCCGCGGTGTTCTGAAGAACTGGGCATCGCCAAGACCACTTTATGGCGAATTTGCGCAAAGATAAAAACAAATCAAACTGACTCAAGATTTGGAACCGATGGGCCATTTAATACGAAGCACGTTCTCCGATTGGGCTCTGGAGAAGATGCAGAAAGATTATGAATTTCATCGCAAAATCATCTTCAGTGACGAAGCTAATTTTTGGCTCAATGGTTTCGTCAATAAGCAAAATATGAGTTATTGGTGTGGTGAAATCCACATGGTTTGCATGCCGTAGTCGTCATTGGGCCATGTTTTTCCGTCGACAATAACAATCATCGTGAATGACGATCGTTATCTCGCGCCATAATTACCGATTATTTTTGGCGCCAATTAAAAACATGGACTCGGACGACATGTTGTTTCAGCAGGACGGTGCCACAAGCCACACAGCACATATTACAATCGATTTATTGAGGAGTAAGGCTGAGTTTACATCTGGCATTTCATGTGTGCCATGTGCAAAAAAAATCGTAACCACTAATTACAAATGAAAAACTGTTTGATTCAGGCACATATTTATTAAGTTTAACACTTTCAACATAACTAATAGATAATTTTAGAGAATCCAACATGATTGGGAACTTTTTAAATCAATAAATACATGTCAAACAATTTTTCATTAGTAATTAGTGGTTACGCTTTCTTTGGCGTGTTATCTCCAGAAACGGACCAGTCAATTGGCAACGTCGTTCATGCGATTTAACGTTAGCAAACTTGTTTCTTTGGGGCTACGTCAAATCGTTGGTCTAAACCAACAAGCCGATGACGTTGGAAGAATTCAGAGCCAACATTGAACGCGAAATAGCGGCCGTTACTGCCGAAATGTGTGACCGAGTCATCGAAAATTGGGTCCAACGAATCGACTGCTGCCAACGTGTCTGCGGTGGCCATATGAATGAAATTGAGTTCCATTCATAAATAATTTGATTGTATTCCAAGTCGATCATAAAGTTTTGGAAATATCTCAAATGGTTTGCGTTTTATTTAAAAAAAAAAAAGTTGTCAAGTCCTTATTGGAAAACCCTTTACAATTACAAATCCATTGGATAACAATAAAAGTAATTATAAGGCAAAATGAAAAATAAAATCTAAATTTAACATTTAAGAAATTTATTATTCGACAGGGAAACCAGAAATATGCTCTAAAAAAAGTGTTTTATGCGCATTCAATATGCACTAAAAACTTGAAAATATGCACAAAAAACTCAAAAAATATGCTCTTGAAATAAAATAAACTGGTTTATTTGAAACGAAAATATATTTTTAATTAAAAAATTCAACAAGATTTGCATATAAAATTAGCGAAAAAGCAAACAATAAAAAATTAACAAAGAATAACTGCCGTATTAAAAACAATAATCTGGGTTTGAAGTAGACGTTGAAACAAAATTGCCATACATATTTTGACTAAAGCAAATAATACAAATTGTTTTTTTTTTTGATAATCTCGTAAAAATTTAACTTTAAGTTCAAAAGAGATCACAATATCAGAATTAAAACTTTGGAATTTTATTTTCGATAAATAAGACAAGATTTTGTATAATATTTATTGCAATAAACAACAATCTAAGTCATCTTTTATATATTGACAATGTTCCTTCAACGTCTACTCGGCATAGAGTCCGTCACAAATAGAAAAACCGAAATTTTTATTCAAACTAACGTCCGTAATAACTACGAAAATGTATACACTACATGGAACATTAGAAATGAAACTTAGATGGCGAAAAATAAAAATTTTGTGCAACACTTAAGCTTGTAAGCAAATTAAAATAAAAAATTTTATTTATTTCATTTAATTTTATTTATTTAATTTTAAAATATGCCCTAAAAGCGTAAATTATGCTCCAAAAATTAGAAAATATGCTTTAAAGGGCAAAATATGCAAAAATATGTTTCAGAGGGCAAAATATGCAAAAATATGCACGAACAAATCGATGCCAAAATTAATAAAAAGCTCTGAAACAGATAAATATCTTGTGCCCGCATGAATACGTCGCACAAGAAAAAACATGGAATTGCATATTTGCTGTTGCCCTGGTCATAAGTTTATTTTTATTTGAAATTTATTTTCTGGTGGTTCAGCGTTGTCTATACGCATTTTATTGTTGCTGTAACAAATCGTCAGTAGACTTCAGCCACACAGGTTGAACTCTACTTTAACGGCAACTTTTGTATGAAGAACTGTCAGTTAAAGTTCACGCTAACTCTTAAACATACATTGTGAAAAGGGACTTTAGTCTAGTTTATTTGTATCAGAAGTCGTTAAATAAAAGGCAATTCATCAGAAGCGTGCGTGAATAAAAAAAAAACAAGAATTTTTGCTTGTTTTGTTGGTTAAGCGCCGTTTATATGTATTTAGTAACTAAATTTTAATTCCTGCTTCGGATTTTCTTATACCATCCTGGGGGGTCGATTCTGTTTCTGTGAAATCGTGAAAATGAAAAATAAAATATCACTTCATTGAAAATGCGATTCTGATTTTAGTTTTTATGAGAACTACCTGTAAAGTGAAGTGAATATGATAAATTTTTTATCACTTAATTTTTATCATAAATTCAGAATCGACCCCCTGTTTATTAATTCATTAGCACTTATTTTGCATTGGGGGTACCCAATATTATTTAGTGACTCTTACTATTGTGGTTCTGGAGATAAGAATTTATCCTCTTAAATAGGGCCCTAACCCCACTGTGCGCCTCCGCTAAAATCTGTACGCGAGAAATGCATGGAATTTTTTTTTATACAATTCCTTAAAATTATAATCAATATTATAAATTTGTTTTCTTTTCATTTTTATGACACTCTCAGATGAAAATAAACGTCTAGCGAAAACTTTCAGGCCAAATGCGGGCCAAATTTTAAAAAATTATGTCAAGGAAATTTCTAAAAAGTGGATCAATAATTTGCAATTTCAAAAGCATATACGAGTATTGTTTAATGGTCTAGATCGTTGCTGGCCAAAGTGGCACCAGATTGCACCCCACTGCAATCGGCTTCTTCTAAATACAATTCAATACACATACAGGAATACATTTCTCTCGTTGGCCGGCACTAGTGTAGACGTTGCTGAGACCCATTTTTTTTTGCAAAAAGATGCTTGTTAAAAATTAAACAAAATTTTACTCTCCAAAAATTTCGAAATTTACTTAAATTTTTCTCTGAGTGTACAGAAAATAAATCTTAAAATTTGATAAAGATAAAAACAATAACTGAAAATCAAGCTTTCATGCGAAATTAAATTGTAATTTTTGTGTAATTTTTGATTGTTTGAAAAAGTACGTCACAATCTCCCTGAGATAATCCTTTGAAATCTTTTACATTAAACAATCATTCTCTAAGTGTAGCACAATAAGATATTACAACAATATAGCAATTCAATCTACAACAGCGAGAACATTTGTACAAGACCATCTCAAGAAAAAAAAACCAAAAGCTTAACCAACAAATATTTACATAATGGCCTTGCCCCTGCAAGTATCTGCATATAACAAGTTGGTTATCGGACGGATGGAGAATAAAATCGGGAAACATTCATTGTCTCTGACGCAAAGCAAGCAGGAGTACTTGAAGAGCAGGGCACATTCATAAATACATAGCAAAATGAAGTTTTTGTTGTCAATAAGTAAATGTTGCATATTGTTTTTTGTGGCTGGCATTTGTTTTTAGATTTCAAATGCATAATTTTATTAATATTTTAGTTTCGTTCTATTTTCTCTTCTTAACTTGCTTAGTTATTTGTTTATTATTCCTTCCTCCCGCCAGGAATCTTTTGTCTGTCAATTTGTATTTGGCACTATCATCGTTTGCCTCGCAAATCGTTGCTTACATAATGGCAACTGCATTTGAAGGAGGATTTAAGGATGTATGCCATTGAGTATTTAATTTGCTGTTATTGAGTTTCTCTCTGAATGGGAATGAATTGAATGTTATTTGTTCGTATGTTTGTTTGTATGCGTTTATTTATTGAAGACAAGGAAACCTGTTGCATCATAAGATTTTGGCCATGGTAGCACATTAACAGACTACGTATACTCGAAACCCCAGCTGATTACTTTTTTTTGTGCGGCTTTAGTAGTTGGAACTGGAGATGGTATCGTGACTAACTTTTCACTCCCGATATTGTATGCTCACGAAGAAAAGATATTTTCTCATGCATGACCAATTTCTTTAGCTCACGTTCAATCATGTGACAAAAAAAAATTACAATAACAAAGCTGCATAATATTTCCATGTTATATGAGCATTTTCCACAGGAATGTCAACTTTTTGTAGCGTGCGACACCAAGCAAATATGCTTGATTTTCAAAGAAACCGAAACTTTATTTTTACTTCTTTATTTATATATTTGTGTAGGCCGCCAACAGCTCTACGTTAGGTAAAATTTTAAGAAAAATCGGGGCACGTTATTCAGAAATACAAAATTTTTCGATACATTAGGTGTTCTTCTATAAAAATATACAAAAATATCGAAATTTCTAAATAATAATGAGTTAGGGCCTTTCTATCTTAAGGTAACGATATGTATATAAATAACTTTTACTCTACTAAACATTTAAGAAAGTGAGTTTAAAAAAATTTATTTTAACAATGTAATTGGATTTGTTACAATAAAATCAATCGTTCGTTGCATTAAAATTACATTTACAATTACAATTACAATTACATGTAATTGTAATTCCATACAAGCCACTGCTTAAATTCTTAATATGTGCGCTGTATAAAATATGAGATTTGCTGCCATAAATGCGGTATTAATTTTTTAGCTTGATCTGATGGTGCCTTCTGGTGCCTAGTGGGGTGCCGATACACAGTGGGGATTTTGTAAAATTTTTTTTTTTTTTTTTTTTTTAATACATATTTTTATTTATTGTATCTTCAAATATGAACTAACAATAAGTATTCAAATCTTAAATCTAAAATATAATTATTAGGCCCGACCACTGTCGGACATAAATTTAGAGATAGTTATAAATAATACATAAGTAGTGATAATCAAAAGGAAGAAAAAATAAAATAAAATAAAAAGTATTTTCAAGCAGTCCTATCTGGAGTGTTGAGTATAAGAGCACTTGTATCCCTCTTTTTTAGGCGGACGTGTCCAGTAAAGTTAAAAATATTACGAGCAAGCGGATTGGGATGTGACTCGAGTTTTGTTAAATATTTGCCTGCATATTTTGCAATTTCTTCAACCACTAGTGGCATATTCAAATCACGATGTATATTTGAGTTTTTTATATACCATGGAGCCGATGTTATTAATCGCAAAATTTTATTTTGCCTTCGTTGGATTCTCTCGACATTGGAAGCTGAAGCAGTGCCCCATAGTTGAATTCCGTAGCACCATATGGGTTTCAAAATAGACTTGTATATCAAAAGTTTGCAATCTAGACTGAGGGTTGAATTTCTACCAATCAGCCAATGTACCTGAGTTAATTTTATTTTCATTTGGGTTAACTTAGAGTCAATATGGTGTTTCCAAGTAAGCCGTCGATCAAGGTGTATACCAAGATATTTCACATGAGTATGTTGAGGGACAACTTGATTGTTAATCCGAATGGGTAAACACGTATCTCTTCGTAATGTATATGTTACTTGAACACACTTTTGTTTGTTTACCTTATTTCTCCATAAGTTTAACCATAGTTCCAGCTGGGTAATGTGTTCTTGAAGATATCGGGATGCCTGGTAAGGATTTTCATGCATACTAAGGCAGGCTGTATCATCAGCAAATGTGGAAGTGTGGATATTGCTGCTCAGAGGCATATCACAAGTATAAATCAAATACAAAACTGGCCCCAGTATACTCCCCTGTGGCACACCGGATGAGATAGTTTCAGGCATGCTCATAAAGTCTCCTTCCACAACAGTGAACTTCCGGGCAGTAATGTAACTTTCCAAAAGACTTACAACGTTTATTGGCAGGTATGTTTTTAATTTTAAAATTAGGCCTTCATGCCACACTTTATCAAATGCCTGAGAAACGTCGATAAACAGCGCAGAACAATACTTCTTTTCTTCAAATGTTCTTCTTATAAATTGGACCAATCTATGAGTTTGTTCAATGGTGCTATGCTGACTTCTAAAACCAAATTGATGGTCCGGTATGCACACACTATTAACTAGAATTTTGGACAATTTTGTCATGAGCAGTTTTTCGAAAAGCTTTGACATTGTTGATAGGAGACTTATTGGCCTGTATGACTCAGCCTTGATAAGGTCTTTGCCCGGCTTTGGAATCATTTTAACTTTGGCAAGCTTCCAGCTATTTGGATAATACTGCAGTCGTAAAATGGCGTTAAAAATAAATAACAGTATTCTAATTGCAATACGAGGCAACTTTATTAGCATCTGGTTACTAATTCCATCAAAACCCGGAGCTTTCTTTGGGTTGAGTTCAGAAATTAGTTTTTGCACATCACGCGTCTTAAACTTTATTTGTTGAGGGGGTAGAGCGACTACATTTGGCAAATCAATTACACCAGTACATGTGTTTGGGGTAAATACGTATTTTAAATGGGCAGCAAATATGTTACCTTTTTCAGTATCGCTTCTTGCCCAACCTCCGGTAGATGTGCGCAGAGGTGGTTTAAACTCAACGGGTGTTTTAAGCTTTCTAGCAGCACGCCATAAAGAGTAATCAGATGCTGGTGTGACATCAAGATTTTCCAGATAGTTTTTAAGAGATGCACTTTTTTCATGTGCAAGCAGCTCTTGGAGTCGTTTAGTGCACTCTTTAAATCTAATTTTATTCTGGGGTGATCTGTGCTGTTGCCATTCCCTTCTAGCTCTTCTTTTTTCACATACGAGACGTTCAATATCTGTAGAATATAGTCTATTAAACCCAGTCTGCGGATGGGAGGTAGTGGCATGTTTAGCAGCCTGCTTAATATTTTCGTTAAGATTGGCAATGTTAGATTCAACATCATCAGGTGTTCTTAGTGTAATGTTTTCCGTGCAATGACTACTAAGATATTTTTTGAATCGCAGCCAATTTACACGATTTATCAAATTCGCATATGGGTGAGGTAAATCACTTCTTAATGGGCTACAAATTGTAACGATCGTGGGAGAGTGATCGGACGAGAGATCTAGAGAAGCTTCAATTTGAATTAAATCCCTAGAGATATTTTTTATAACGCCAAAGTCTATTACATCCGGAATTTTATGTATGTCAGTAGGCCAATAAGTGGGCTCCCCACTTGAAATGACATCCAAGCCCATTTTGGAAATTGTATTGAACAACGCTCGACCTCTGGGTGTAATAAGACGCGAACCCCAGAACGTGTGTTTAGCATTATAGTCGCCAGCTGCTACGAAACAAGGACCCAGAGATTTGTAAAAATCCTCGTATTGATGCTCAGTAATTGCGAATCTAGGAGGAGAGTAAATTGATGATATGACAAAATTATTGGAAAAATTTTCAACACAAATATTCGTTGCTTGTAAATGTTCTTCACAAATGTTATCAATAATATAATGCTTGTAAAAATGGAAATAATTTTGCAGTTTCTAAACTAGCTGTCCGACTTTTATGAAATTTCGTACATCATTTGCAGAGTTATATTTAAAGATATATTGTCTTGAATTTGGACTGTATGTCTTTAGAGGGGGCGGAGCTATAAAGCCCCTAAGTGGGCAACTTAGGGTTAATGAAAAATTAAAACCAACGCCAAGCTGATGTTTTTGATCTGATAAAAAAGATTTCTTGCAATTTAATTTTTTTTCTATCCAATAACAAAAGAAGTCTCCTACGCTTATGGGGTTTGCTTACAGTTAGGAAATATTCGAGAAAAAAAAAATTAAATTTTGTTTTTTTTACCAACCTTGGTACACTGTTTTGCGAATGGAGAAGTCAAATCTTGTTCGATTTAGAAAAGAAAACTAATTAGGAATAAGGAACAAAATTTGTAATATTAAAATAAATTTGGTTTCAAAATCACAATTAAGTAAAAAATTATACACAATTTAAATTAACATTTTGAAAAAAAGTGGATTTATGCCGATTTTTTGCAGGAAAAAGTGGGTTAATTATTTCGGTATTATAAAAACATTTTACAAAAACACCCACCCCATGTTTTTACTAATTCAAATAGTAATACCATAAGAAATATTAGAAATAAATTTTTTTTCTTAAAAATTTTCGTTATTGAATTCTATATTGATCGTTTCGAAATAGACCTATTTTTGTTATAAATATCAAATTTAAGCTAAAATTCCAAAGCTGTAACCAAAAAAATTGCTTTAGCCACCTTAGGACAAGATATGTTTTTAAATATCTCAAAAAAAAAAAAAAAAAACAGAAGAATAAGCAAAAATACTGAAAAAATCCCATTTTTGGCATTTTGCAATTTTTTTGGGCATTTCCGGGAATTCAAAAGCAAATTCTATTTGTTCTTAATTTTTGTGTTTTGATTGCATAATTTTCTACCTAAGAGAGAATTTTCAGACGAAAATATCAATTAAAGACAAAAAATTTTGCTACCGGTCTATTGTACACTCAGGTGCAATTTGTTATTGAAACATTTCCAATTACAATTGCATTTCTTTTCAATTACGATTACATTTTTGTAATTGTCATCTAATCACTAGCTAGGGTAGGAGGTTAGATTAAAAAGAGAGACAATCAATGTTGATCTAATCCGTTGCGGATTACACTTGTGCTCTTATAGCATCACTGTTGCCAATTCAGCTATTTTCTCGTCAAATCTAACGATTTTTAAGTACATTTTTCGGGAAAAATAATAATTTAGCTATTAGCGAGAATTCTATCGATTTTTTCCGCATCATAATTCGCTTTAAAATGTGAGCTTATTTTGAAGCGGTAAACGTATATGAAGCAAACTTTAGAAAAAAAGAGGATTAAAGAGTGCCACAAGAATGCAGGTTTAAAGTTTAGCTAATGTACTCGCATCCATCTTCACATCTATCTTGAAAAGGGCTTTTATACATAAGTAAATAGATTTATATTATTAATCCTTTAAAGAGCGATTTAGATAACTGCATGTTTTATTAGATTCAAAGAAAGGCTTTTGTGAGCAAAAATGTAGTACTCCAAACCAGCGTTACCGTTGAAAATTTTCAAAAAGGGGCACAAAAAGGGGATTTTCAAAAAAAAAAGTGGCACAAAAATGGGGTTTCAAAGAAAAAAAGGGGCAACTTAAAAATCAAGAAAAATTAAAGAAACAAGCATATTTATTAACTTATTTTTATTTAAAATAAACAACAAACAAGAACAATTTCTCATGTATAAGAGGTACAAAAACATTAATTTTATGAGAACTCATATACTACGTTTACCATGCGTTTACACATGCAAGTACCTTGTATGCAAGCTCTGTGTACGTATTATCAACGAAAATTTCGCACAAATGGCCGACTGTCTTGCAACTTGCATGTTTACCTTTTAGTGTAGAGTTGTCCATAACATAAAAAAGTTTAATATTAAGGGAACCAGGTAGTATTGAACTTTATTCGTATTGTTTCAATGTTATTTATGTCTAAAAAATTAACTAACTGCTTGATTTATGAATATTTAAGAAAAGAATTATTAAATTAGCTTTAAAATGTATTTAAAATTAGTAAAAACTCATTTAACATTACACTGAAATCCAGTTAATTTGTGCTAAAATATTAATAGGGCAACTCTGTTAGCTAACTTTCCATTTACTTACTACAAGTTCACCAAGTCACTGTCTTGTAAAATTCCTTGGCAGTTGAGTTGGAAGTAGACTGGAAGTGCCAAAAGTGTAGATGTGTTAGTAAAACAGTTTGAGTGTATTGAGTTTTTCGAACTTGCACCTGCACGTGTAAGCCCTAGGTTATACGCACGTGTTATTTGCAAGTAAAAATTGTAGCTTACTAATTCACGAGAACAATTACTTATTGCTGGGGATGAGATGTATGTATACAGGAAAATAAATTTTTAGTTTTATAATTGAAGGTTAGCCGCGAATAACGTTTTAAGTGACAAAATAATAATTTTTCAGGAGAGCCAAAAGCGTATTTTGAAGCAAGATTGTTTTTTTCGTTTAAATTTTTTTTAGCTTATCGAAAATAATGATAAAGGCCTCGTTAGCCGACTGTAGTAATCGTAGATGTAATGTAAATGTAAATGTAATGTAAATGTAAATGTTTGAACGCTTATAGAATGCTTAAAAACGTGTCATGTGTTTTCGACACAAACAAAAAAACTTCCTTGTACACACATCCATACATGCTAATTGCTTTGTGCCCAGCAAACACATTAATTTTTGATTTTAAATTGCGAGTTATTTGAAGTCAAACGTGAAAGTTCATATAATATTTAAATTCATGGAATTAATTTTGATTGAAATGTATATGAATTAAGTGATCATACATACATATGTATGTATGCATTACTGCTTGTAAGTTAATAATATATAAAATGGTAATGTTTCAATTAATCCAAGATTTCTTTAATAATTTCGCTGAAGCTATTATAATTTACTTTCTTTTGATGGCAAGTTTTATACTGTTGAAAAAAAGTAATGGAGTTTTTGTAATAAGACATCTTTTATAATGAAAATGTGCCTAGAGGTTTTAAAAAATTATTATTTTATGTGAAAGAACTCAATGGTAATAATTTTAATAGCAGCTGTAACGCTTAAGCCTCTAACCGTAATATTTGCATATAACTACAAGTAGCAAAACAGATTTTGAGCAATTTCATCGGAAAGACGAAGTGCTTGACTCCTTAATTTCCAGGAATTCCTATGGTAGCACCTCAATCATATAAAAACATTATTATACAGTTAAGGAATTAATTTCCACAAATGACGCTATTGAATTTAAGTTTACTTAATTTTAACTCTACTTAAGCATAGTTAAGGTTTAAAAGGCAATCACATCATTTGTGGTAAATTTTTTTTATTCTTTCGAGGTTAATATCAATTGTTGCCTTTTTAAGAACATATTAGACCATATTCGGATGCCATTTGTTGATGGCTTGCTACCGGAAATCATCGAATTTTCAAATAAGTTGACGACCTCGAACATTTTGCACGTATTTTTTCATGTATTTTATGCCTGTATGTACATTTTTTTCCTATGGATTTTGAATATTTTTGCTTTTATTGTTGTTATTATAATTATATTTTCATTTTTTATTTTTTGTATAAACATATTTATTAGCACCCTAAATATTGGCATAATTAATTTTTTTAATTTCTTCCCAAGTTTCCTCAAACCCCAAAAATGATGGGTGTATGTAGAGTTAATTCCTTAACCGTATATCCACTTTATCGTTTTATCCTTTTCTTATTAATGTTCGTACCTACTACTAATAATTAATTTTATTCACAAACAATATACATTTACATACATATGTATATTTTTGAACAAGAACGCATATATACTACTTTTTGTTTGCTGGGTGTTTATCAGTATAACAAATTCAAATAAAATGCGCAACAGCTGTTCGAAACATTGATGGGAGTTCAATATCTTCACATTATTTTTGATTGTGTGGAAAAAGTACGAAAATTATTTAAATGGTATAAAATCATTATTTTATACTTACAAACAATGTTATGACTTTGATATTTAGTGAAATTACAATTTTAGCTTCATATGTATACATACATACATTACAACGTATTATAATTATAAAAATATTTATATTTTTATTATCATTATAATTGTTATGATTAAACGCACATTTTATAATTTTGTTTTTGGTATTATTAAATAAAAATAGTTTTTGTGCGCTTGTATGCTGTTTGTTCGCACAAATGTACTATATGTATAAAGAAAAACACTTTATTAGAAAACTAAATTTATTAAATATGTCATGTACGTATACAAATTTAGCAACTCAAAAGTTTAAATTATCAAAGGAAACAAAAGTACCAAAATAGGGCTTTTGTGCCACACTCTCATTCAATATACATACATCCCATCACTGTCTACAAGTGTCATGTAACGTAGTCATGAAATTCTATTTTCTGCAGGTTCAGACGTTACATTTACGTGACATTTCAGTCAGGTAAGCATTTGCATATCTTTTCATGCAACAGATTCGATCAGCTGACACATTTACATTTACAGTTCTACATTTACAGTCGGGTAATTCTGCCTTAACTATCATTAACTTTTCTTTTTGTATCTCTGCTACATTTATCAATTAGTTTCGACAATTTCGTTTGCATGATTTTGTTAGTTACTTACAAAGTTCTTCCATTGACTGACTGTTTGTAATTGTATTTTGGGAGCGATAAGATGTATAATTTTGAATGGTTTGATGTTTGCACAACGCAAGAGAGTAATGTTAACGGTAATCTGTGAAAAAACTGGTTATGTAAAAGTTGTCTTTTACAACGTTATTCGCGGCTGTGCTTCAATTGCTTATTTGACTCACAGTCTTCATATATGCTTCCATTTGCAAATAAGACCAGTATAAACGTAGTATAGATAGCTATTATATAAAAAAATCATAAAATCTATGTTAATAATAAAACAGTAGTCGAATTGCTGCATTTGAAATCAATCGAAATTCCAACAGAAAATAAATGAAAATTTTATTCGATATCGAATGCAGTAATTGGCACCAGTTCTTAAGATATACAAAAAATTAAAGAAAACATAAATACATTTTTTTTATCATTTTTGAGACATGGCTCATATCACTTATTTACTTAAAAACCAGCATAATTAAAAAAATTTATTTAACCATATAAAGTTTTGATAAAAATTCGATTCTGCAGAGGATAACATTATTCTTTTTAGGCATTATGCATTGTTATTAAATACCTTAAATACCCTTTCTTTTGAAATTGTACATTTGTATTTATTAATAAGTTTTTTACTTGGAACCCATTCTTCCAAATCGTTTTGAAATAAATTTAAAGTAGACAGCATGGACTGACAAGTGTCTACTTTTAGTCTATTTGATAATTTTTTCGTAATACGAGTACTTATTTATTTATGTTTATGCTTTATATGTTTTTTTTTTAATTTTACTTTATATAGATAAAGAAATGAGGTGTAACTCGCAGACCTTGCAACTGGCGAATCTGAATATATTTTTGCCAATTTGTCCATTTGCTTAAACGGTTTCAGCTTATTATCCTTAAAACAAGCTTCATTCATTCATATTTTCAGCAATATCAACTTTGCTCCGAAAATCGATATTTTTGTGGTAAAAGCTCGGATATTTTTACATCATTTGTTTTTTGGAATTGGCCACGTGTGTGACATTCAATGATTCATTCGGCAGATGAGCAACTGATTGCAGAAAACGCAAATGGGTTTTTTGGTATCTACATCCATCTGAACCCACTTATGCCATCTCTCATAATCATTGGAATACTTTCTTGTTGCTTTTTTATAGCTATTGCTATTTATGGCGTGATACAGGGGTTAGAAAATGATTTTCGTAACAAAATAAACCGACACTATTACAGTTATAAATTTATTTTTGTTTTGATTTCTGTGTACTTAAAAGCAACGTACGAAAATAAATAAAGCAAATTGTTTCAATTTGGTTTGCTTCGTTCTTTGAAGTGAGTGAAAAAAAACAAAACAAAAACAATGAAAAACATTGCTTATTCAATTTGTTTTTGTATTGTTTTTCCACTGATCACAAACCAGAGAACAAAGCCGATCGACTCTAAGCCGGCTAACAGCCGCCACCGGCCATAAACAATATATTAATTTAATCGTGCGCCGCACAGTGTCGTGTTTTCATATAAACGGCGGCCAAAAATAGAAGGAGTTATCGTAGAAGAATGAAAATTGGTACACATTACTATTATAAGTAGGAAAGGAAAAAAACGAAGTTTTGAAAAAATCGGCTCAAGGACTCGCCCACCTACCATATATCCTGAAATGAAAAAAACTTATATTTTCCAAAATTGTTGTTGGAATTGAACCAAATTTGGCTCGATTTGTCTCTGATATATTACTGATAACTGAGGTGAGTTATATGAAATTATCTCAAAGGACTCGCCCACCTCTCACATATCCTTGAATGAACATATCAAATAATATGCCTGCCCACCACATACCCTTGAACGAATAAATAATAAAACTTGTTAATTATTATTCAAAATGGTTAAATTTATTTAAAATAACATACAATAAACAAGAATGTAATATATACTACTCACTATCGCTGAAACTATCAGTTTCCGATTTAACTACTAATTCATTATTTGAAAGTATTGTTGTAAAATTTTCGCTTTCAATTAGATAATTTTTTAAATCACCTAGCTCACACTTCTTTATTATTATTTTTTGCATGTGGATAGAAATCGATGGTTCTGATTGGATAATAAGGTACACTATTAAGTCCTTATTACAATCAACTCTGCTTCGTTTTCTCGTGTGCCTTAGTCGTCCATTTCTTATAATTTTATGGCTTGATTCTAATGCCTCTTCCGACAACATTCCAATTGGAGTGGTAGAATATTTTATAAAATCTATACCATGTATTAATATTTTGTGAACTGTTGTAGGCATGTAGTACCAAGGATACAATTTGAAGTATAATAGAGCAGTTTCTTTTAAAAGTTTTTCAAAATTTGACACATTAATGTACAGCCCACTCGAAATGATTCTTAAGATAATGGAAAAATTTTTAATAATTGTTTTGTCCAACCCTGTTATCCTAGCGGACAGTTCAACATTTGAAAAGAAACGTCTCGCAGAATTTCCGTCATTTGACGTACCATATCCCGTTTTTACCATGTCCACTATCAGTCCCATTTCACTTTAAAATTTTTTTTGAATGGTCTTCTTGTTTTCCTGTACTTTCTGTTCCATTTCTTTTCCTGAAATTCGCCATTTTTTAATTGGTTGTTTATATGCAATATGCAGAAGACATTCAAAACACTTTATCCACGCATGTAACGTAGACAATCCGTATTGGTAGCATTCTTGATTGACAGTTCTTTCAAATATTAATGTGTCGTTCATTTCCGATGGCTTTGGTCCACATAAAATGCAAGTCGCATTACTTCTGCTTCCGTTAATTACGCTTCATTCTATAATGTACTTTAAGACTTTTGTTTTTAGAATTATAAAAATAAGTGTCCAATGAATCGATTCCATGTTGCAATTGCTCTCTAACAGTATTTATGACATTATGGTTTTCCTTTGTAAACATTATTTTTATAGGTCTGCATAACCTCCAGGACGAGTGTTTATCGTTTTGCCACACCACTTTCTCATCTTCCCAGTCTAATAAGCGAAGTGGAACAAACGATGTAACGAAAACAAATTCGTCAGTAGCATCATGGTTTTAAAATTTTTGCTTATATACACTATGCCCACTACTGCCGTCAAATCCCCATTTACATTCTAGTATTAAATCATTTTTGGTTTGAAAATCATTCATATTTAGAATGCTATGAGCTGTTTTGTCCAAAATGTTTTGCAATGGAACCTCAGCTGATGTTTCTGATACATGAATATCGTTTGGGATGAGCTTTTTCTTTGCTTCTGCTAATAAATAGTATGACGGGAAACAATCTTGGTGAACTGTATTCACCACATTTCTTAACATATTGTATTGCCGAACAGAAAGATCCAAGTCAATAAACAAAGCTAATGATTTCTCCACAGATAATTGTTTAGCATTCGTTGCGCCTGAAACCTTTTTAGCCGCTTCAGTAAGAGCTTCAGCAGAAGTCGATGCAACCAGTTCATGGACTCGCCTTCTTTTCGTACGTTGTGTCGCTTCTTCATAACACTTTGAGGGCCTGCCCCTACCGCCACTTGTACTTGGTTCCTAATAAAAATAGATTATATTGATTAATAAAATATTACAGAATACAAAGAAGAACTCACAACACAAACGTCTTCAGTAAATACTTCAGTATCCAGCCAATCACTCAATTCACGTTCGAATCTAACTTTCATTCGGGAGTATTTTGCCCAACAATGAATAAACTTTAGAAGAATAAAGTTCAGTTTCTGTTCTTCTGTATCTGTGAGTGCTCTTTGCAGATTATTTTGTGCAAATTCTTTAATATAAAACACTATAGGATTGGCTCTTTTTTGCCTCAACTCCAGCCATAGGTTAAAAATATCACGAATTTTCAATGCTGCTGCCACTAGAAAAACATTCACCAAAAAAATTTGTGCAGAGCTGTGCAGCTGAGATTTATATATGTTCAAATACATACTTATAGCAATAAAATATCACAAAATTTTAAAAATTGTTTTTGATGTTTTTTTTAATTCTCTGCGAAAGTTGTGTTTATTGTAAAAATGTGACTTTTCTATCAGACCTGTCTTCTCGCTAACGGCACATCACATAAGATCAACAATTGTAAACAATAACAGCGTTGCAATTGTAATAAGACATCAGACTTGCAATTCAATTCCATTTTGTACCAACCGTTAACAAAAAATTTAAATTTAAACAATTATTACTGCTTGCAAAATTTAATTGTTTTTCTTGCAAAATATCATGTTGCAAAGAAACCACCACTTTCACCCACAATAACTCAAAAAATACTCAATATTTTTTGACAATTACCTTACATTTTATCTAGTTGTTGTGTTTTTTTATTAAATTGTGCAAAATAAGCCGAAATTCCTTTCATCAGTGCTTACCATTTTTGGCCACACACGTGACACTGTGCGCCGCTAGAAAAGATAATAATGGGAAATAAATGGAAACGTTTTGAAATATTTGCGGCGAATTTGACATTATCATATAATATAATTTTATTGCATTGTATTTAACACATTAACGTCCCTTTTCACAATGTATGGTTAAGAGTTAACGTGAACTTTAACTGACAGTTCTTCAATCAAAACTTTCAGTTAAAGTCTTTGTTATCTTTTAACTATACATTGTGAAAAGGTACGTAAGTTTGTTGTATACTATGTTCACACTTATGTTTTTAAAAATGTTTAATACATGTTCACACTTATATTTTTAAACATTTTTAAGACGAGTTTTATAAGAACTAAACACACCCGTTCAGATTATATTTGAGATGATTATTGTTGACGTTTTGTGAATAAATAAATTATTGTGTTTGTAAGAAATTTCGAACAATTATGCTTTTTGTTTGCTTTATTATTTTTAAACCACACATGTTTTTGTAAATAATGTAATATTTTTTAAGCAATTATTGTGTTCCAAATAATTTTTTTTAACGTGCCGTAATTTAATAACAACACAGAGTTGCCAGAGTTATCAAAAACGCACGTGTTTATCGATGAACTTAATTTTAAAACTTGTTATCTGAGATGCTTAACAAAACAAGTCAATGTATGGTAAAACATCAAAAAATTGTTGTGTTTAAGCTCCTAAAGACGAATAGGACGTTTAACACATAAGTGTTAACAAAGTATTATATAGCTAAGTAGCAATTGCTATAACCGGGTGTCCTAAGACACCTCTCTTCTTTTTTTCCTTTTTACTGGTTTTTCCAAGATAATAGTCTCTCAATTTCATGGGAACTTAAATCAAAAGCATTATTTGATGATAGCAATTCAGTATGTTATTTTCATACAATATATATTATTTCCCTTAGCATAAAGTTTTTCACCTTTTAAAATTATGTACTTTTATCAAATTTGGCTTTAAAATCAAATTTGGCTGCGGAAAATACATACATACTATGAATGACTGTATGTAATTTCATATTTAAAAATCTTAAGCAAATGAAAAGATTCATACCAAGGCTTTTTAACACCATATACTCCCACAGAAAATAATATTGCGCCATACTGTCAATTTCCCAAAAAAAAAATTTTATTTCTTCATATATATACATAGGAAATAAAATGTTGATGTCGAATGCGGTAGAAAATAAAAATTAAAGTTGACTTTGAACAAAAAGAGGCAAAAAGGGGCACAAAATAATGCAAATGATACTAAAAGGGAATTTAAAACTAAGGGGCATAAAAAGTGGCAAGGCATTCGAAAAAGAGGCAAAATGCGACTTTGGTCGCACAACGGTAACGCTGCTCCAAACCGGGAACTCGCCATACAAAAATTTGCCGATTTGTCAGCGCTATAACAGCAGAAGTATGCAATTTTTTTACTGGGGAAGACCCGTATTCAGTACTAAGCAAAGTACCAATTCTAACTACGATAATATTAATGTTGAAGATTTTATTAAAATTTCTAGCTAAAAAAAATATCGCTTATATTTTGTTTATGAACATATATAAATACATAATAAATATCTTACATATACGAGTATGTATGTATATGTTTTTTAATACAATAATCCTTTCATTAACCTATTACATCCCAGGTAGCATTTTGTATCATAATCCAATCGTTTCCGAATCAGCTTACGGGAAAAATAACCGTATATGAGCTCATTTTTCGATCATAAATGATACTCCCGTTGTTAGAAAATGGTACCCTACAGATGAATCATACCAAAGAATCAGTAATGATACGATTTGATGATTATTTTTGAGCAATTTTCATATTAAATCATTTAAATCACCTTTTTTGCGGTTTGCATGATGTTCCTCTATTTTCAAGAAATCATTATTTGATCATATAAATGAATCATAAGTGAATCCTCTTTCAATCGCCCAAGTGATAAATCACTTTTTAATCATCAAAAGCGATCTGTAGAGAATCATATAAGATATTTCTGCCAAAAATGATCACCCAAATGCTAGCTGGGATTGCTTTTATTTGGTACGAGTATTTTATAACATTTGTAGGGATATTTGGGAAGCATGAAAGAAGTTACCGTAACATTTTTGAAACAACCTAAAATAAATATGTTCTTTTTTAGCTATTTATCGCTAAGTTTTCAAATATTTTTGAAATTTTGCTATTTTCTAGCTATTTTCTTGTCTACTTTAGAGATATTTGTTGGAAAAATGTTGGCAACAGTGTATAGCATGCTGTTCTATATGAATGTGCTATAGATTTCAGATTATTTAAGGCATTTTCTTTTCTGGAAAAAATTTTACACTTATTACACTTTTTAATGAAAATTAGCAATAAAATGATTTTCTGAAATAAAGATTTTATTAGAAATTATTGTATCATTCCTTGCGAGCTTAAATTTTTTCTGTAAACGAGCGCTAAATTGTATTTTTTTTTAATAAAATGTAAAATTTTTTTTTAGAAAAGAAAACGCTATTAATTTGTTTAACTTTTTGTATGCATATGTATGTACGGCCTTATGTATAAGCTAAAATTGGCATGAAGTTAGCATAAGTGGAAAAAATTAACATGATCTTAAAGAGTTTTGCCATAAAACTTAACATTAAAAATCATGCTAGGACTTAAAGGTGGGTTAAAATTATGTAATGCAGCCATTTTTGATGTAAAATTTCATGAAGGAACTCGTTAACACCTAAAGCAATTTCGTCACTTATGCTAACCTTATGGCAATTTTTGATTATGCATAGGGCCGGTAGTATGTATGTATCACGAATAATTACCTTGTAGCATTTCTGCTGCGGAGCATTTCAGCAGAAACTTTGAACCGATTTAGCGTTTTATCATCATCATTTTCTGGCAACACTGCCCTGTTGCTTTTAATTTTCATCGTTCATATTTCAGCTTAATGCTATGTTTAGACGACGAGTTGAATCACCTGCTTCGCTCTCTGAATTATGTTTATGAATCATGCTGTTTAGACTACGCATTCGTGCTTCGTGTGCATCGTGCCAATTTAGTGCTTTTCGTACTAGATTTAGAGTTTTTCAATTCATAACAGTGCGGAATTTTTCAAATTGTTGCTTTAAAAAGAAATTAGTGCCTTTTTTTGGTGCTTTTCACCTTTGATTTTAGTGCGTTTCACAAATCTACTAAATATTAATTTGTTAAAGTGTGGTGGCTTTATTTTCACTTTCAAAAACTATCTGCTTTCACCCCTTTTAGGCATGCAAAGTTTCCTTTGCAGAATGTTAATTCAGCTTGGTGAAATATGAAGGAAGAAAAACTTTATCTTTCATAGTGAGAAAAAATAATATATTTCTAGCAATTACAGAGGATACCATACACGTTATAAAATAACTTAATTACAATAATCTAATTAGTAACCACTGAGGGAAGCAATGTATTGCTTTCTTGATAACGAAAGCTTTCAAAAATGCTTCTGAAAAGTACTAACGTAAGGCTCTCTAACAAAGTGGACAAAAGTAAAAAAATGAACGGCTTTTTGGAAACTGAATGCATTGCTTCTAGCTGGCTTACAAAAACTCTTCTGGGAAGCGGTAATTTTTGCTGGGATGGTGAAATTGAAGAAATAGAACGAAGTATCAGAAATTTAAGGATACATAAATGGAAAAATTTGCTCAAAACTGATCAATTTTGGATTGAAGTTTATAATTATAGAAATTCAACTAATCATAATCCATTTCTAATACTGTCAATATTTTCTCTAAGACTATTAACATTACCATGTTCAAATGTTGTAGTAGAAATGACTTTTAGCGCTTATAAATATTTTAAAAGTAAGTTAGAAATACAATAATGATTTTATAAATCAAATTGTTTCATTCATATAAAATACGGTCTAAAAAGAAAAGGCTTATGTTTTTCAGAATGTAACATACTGAACCATGTTCATGTAAAACTTAATTCAGATGAAACACCTAAAAATCTATGTGACCAGAGGAAAAAATGAAACTGCATTTCCTGAAACGAGGATATAATTCTCGTTGATCACTCTTTTGTTAAATAGTACACCATAATTAGAGTGTCTTCCTAAATGAACTTCAATTATTTTCCTACTCATATTCTACTTATAAGCAAAATCGAAATATGGCTCGATATAATTGAAATTTTTACAAAAACCTATGAAATGTAGTAAATTTAAAATTGTAGTTAACTTAAATTTTTAATTTTTACTAATTCAATACATTTATAATTAGCCATGTAAAGCCCACATATGTATTGAAAATAAATAGATAAATATAAAAAAATAAATAAATAAAAATATATTTATGTACATACATACATATGTACATATATACGAGTAATTATTTCATTTAGTGCTTTTTTATGAACACACAGTGCTTTCTGCTCTGAAAAAGTTGGCATCACTGTTCGCGTGGCATTTTCTTATGTATATTCACACAAACATACGTATCATACGCACGTATATACATGCATACACATAAGCATACATAAATACTTACATAAATTCGACTCATTCGAAATCTTGTTTTTGAAGGCATCTCTATATTTGCTTCTTATTTTTCCTTTTTATATTATTCATAACTTAATTAAATTTATTTATATTAAACTCACATCTATGTTTTTTTGGTTTGTTTTTATTTGTTTACAAACACACACATACACATATACCTATGTATTTTGTTTTGATAGCTAGTTCAGATAAAGTGGCAATTAACTGCGATAAAAGTTAGAGAAGATACCAATTTTACGTGCTTCGCAAGTAGATTCATATTGAATCTACTTGATTCGCTCTCATAATTTTGTATGGCGAAGCAAGTGGATTCGGTCATGATTGGGGCGTGAAGCATGAATAGAGAGCGAAGTACGTACCGTCTAAGCATAGTATAACTCTGCTATATACAGTTAAGGAATTAATTCTACATACACCCATCATTTTTGGGGTTTGAGGAAACTTGGGAAGAAATTAAAAAAATTAATTATGCCAATATTTAGGGTGCTAATAAATATGTTTATACAAAAAATAAAAAATTAAAATATAATTATAATAACAACAATAAAAGCAAAAATATTCAAAATCCATAGGAAAAAAGTCTACATACAGGCATAAAATACATGAAAAAATACGTGCAAAATGTTCGAGGTCGTCAACTTGTTTGAAAATTCTCTGATTTCCGGTACTAAGCCGTCAACAGAAAAAAAAAATTTACCACAAATGATGCGATTGCCTTTTAAACCTTAACTATGCTTAAGTAGAGTTAAAATTAAGTCATTATTATAAATGACGTAAACTTAAATTCAATAGCGTCATTTGTGGTAAATTTTTTTATTCTTTCGAGGTTAATATCAATTGTTGCCTTTTTAAGAACATATTAGACCATATTCGGATGCCATTTGTTGACGGCTTGGTACCGGAAATCACAGAATTTTCAAACAAGTTGACGACCTCGAACATTTTGCACGTATTTTTTCATGTATGGCCCAATTCATACGAGGATTTAAAAATCTTGTTTTATTTTAAATTCTCTTTAAAAGTTGCTTCTAAAAACATTGTACATTCATACGATGATTTTTTCCATGTTTCTAGGTTTGATTTTTTTTGCCTTCAAAAATGGTATCAGTGTTGTCAGTAGATTTAAAAAAAATTCATTTCCCCTACATGTTAAAAAAATGTTCCCATACGAAAATCTACAAATATCATTAATTTAATTTAAAAAAAGATTAATTAAAAACCTTTAAGTCCTTATTTTGACATACATATGTAGTCCCTGTGTATTAAATTATTTAAAGTGACTACTTCTGCGTTCGAAATTAATGCATACTTCTCTACAGATTTTCAGAATATATATAATACAAATTTAACATAAAGCTGCATTTGAGATTTCTCCGTTAATTAAGATTTAAGATAGTTAGACGTAAGTGTAATTTCTTTAATTATTAAATCAATGTTTAATTGAGGAAATAGAATATGATTCATGAGGTGCCTTAGATAAAAGTCTGTGTAATTTCGAGCAAAAACAAATTTTGAAACGGTTTATGAGCAAAAATATATTTTAATTATAGTTGTTTTTTTATTTACATACAAAAAATGCAATCTGAGTATAAAAAATACCTACGTTTTGTCAAAGTATTATTAATACTTATAAATAAAGAAACGTTTTGGCCAAAATAAAATATTTGTCCGATATTCCCTATACTCTTATATTAGCGACAAAATAACCTACAGGTAACACTGTTTTCTATTATAAAAAGCTGTTGTCGCATTGAATGAAAAAATAAAATAAAGCAACATACCGAAAATTAAAATATGTGTAAAGAAAATTTGAAAAAAAACTCGGAAAACGGAAAATGTGATTTTTTTTCTACCCCCTTTGCTTTTCTATACCGTTCGCCTACAAACTACAAAAATCGTGTTTCAAAAAATCATTGAAAAATCAACGTGTGAATTAGGTGTATTTTATGCCTGTATGTAGACTTTTTTCCTATGGATTTTGAATATTTTTGCTTTTATTGTTGTTATTATAATTATATTTTATTTTTTATTTTTTGTATAAACATATTTATTAGCACCCTAAATATTGGCATAATTAATTTTTTTAATTTCTTCCCAAGTTTCCTCAAACCCCAAAAATGATGGGTGTATGTAGAGTTAATTCCTTAACCGTACATATTTAATTTTATTTTATATTTGTAATTAATGATGTATTAAAAATGTGTATTCCCATTGACTTCAGGCGGATTAAAATGTCTTATTGACTGAGTGAGTAATTGTAGTTTAAAATTCCGAAATCATTATGAGACATACACATGTGTGTATGTGTGTAAGAAAAACATCCTGACATCCTGACAACCCGCAATCACTTGTCTAGTATAGATATGAAATACTTGTTCACCAATTTCATTTTATTTAACACATTTAGCCTTCTTCTTTCAACCCTAATTGGCTGCATAATGAAAATGTACCTGTAGGTCATGAAAACAATCAGCTCTAGATAAAAATTGGATATAAACAGTTTATTTTTAAACGTTGACACATTTAATTCAATCATTTGAGATTCCTTTAGGAGTGCGACAGGAACGAAATGAGGAGTATATTCGAGTCAGGAACATGTTTGGCATAAATAATATTGGACAAAGAGTATAGCAGCATGAGTTATTTATTGTTCTTCTCTAATATGCTTATAAATGAAATTTAATCTTTCACTCATCGCTTGAAGCTCTGATGAAATATAAGTTTTGTTAATCAGCCCCATTCTGGCAATAATTCTGTTATTTATGCATTTCGAAAAAAAAATTAATAAGAAAATAGTTCCAAATACATATAAATAAAAAAATTATGTTTACATTTCGTAAGGGTTACTTTGAAGATTAATTCTGCAGGCAGAAAAAACTGATGGGCTGGCAGCGTGATTATGGGTACCCCAAAACGAAGCAAATATCTATAATAACTTCAGGTATGCTGAATGGTATGCTTCCTATTTTTATACCCTTTACCAAAAAAAATGGTAAAAGGGTATATATAGGTTTGTAATTCCGTGTGTAATTTCCATAATATTCATATGCGATCCATAAAATGTATATATTCTGGGTCTTTATGAATAGGGAAGACGAATAAGCGATGTCCGTCTGTCCGTCCGTCCGTCCGTCTGGTGTACGTGAAATCGGTTTTCCGAAGCAACCAGAAAAGCTAGAGACTTCGTTCTTGGACTGGTGTGTCAGATATGGTCCAACTTAGATTGGTATTGAAAATCATCTAAATCGAGCAAATGGTTTCAGAGCTGGAAAACTGAAATTTGATTTTACCATATAAAAGTAACTAGATAACATAATTTTTTTAATTTTTTTGTTAAATAAACTTATTTTATGTTTCAGTATGAATAAAATTTGTATTAAAAATATAAAAAAAAATCAAAAAGGCGTTTCCAGGGTTGGGAACTTTAAATTTTTTGTTATGTAAAAAATACCTACCAAAACTAATTTTTCCTTTTTATATATAAATTTAAAATATCTTAAATTCTTAAGAAATCAGAAAAATTTTAAATAATGATTCCAGGGTTGGGAAACGTACACTTTTTGTGATATACAAAATTAACTAGGTGTTGGGTACAGAAAATTTGAAAAATAAAAACCACAGCTTCACAGCTGGAAAATTTAACCTTTTTCGAAATCCGTACTCCAAAGGTGAAAAGGAACCCTATTATTTTCGCTACGCTGTCCGTCTGTCTATTACAGGGTATTTTCTCGAGAACCGTAAGAACTACGGACCTGAAATTTGGACACAGTGTGTAGACCTTTAGCCGCTACAACAACAAATACATGATAGTTAAAAATTAAAGGGTGTTCCAAAATGAGCAACTAAAAATATTAAAATCACATGTAATATACATACAATTATATGTATATACACTTGAAATTTGTAAGGTTATTGTATTTTTATACAGACTACAACAATTAACACTAAAATTTAAAAAATTTAAATTAAGGGGTGTTCCATCAGTTTATGCAATTTTGACTATGTAATTTTGACAACTTGCTGTATCTTGGAAACCGTAAGAGCAAAACTCTTGAAATTTTCAAAAACGTTAAAACTAAAAAATCAAAAAATTGTAAAATTGCCAAACCGAGAAAAATCGCCAAAAACAAAAAAAATCGCCAAAACAAAAAAAAACACCAAATTAAAAAAATTTCTAAGACTAAAATAAATCGCGAAAAACCGGAAAAATCGCCAAAATGAAAAAATTGCCAAAAGGAAAAAAAATCGCCAAAATGGAAAAAACCACAAAAAACAGAAAAAAAATCGTCAAATGAAAAAAAATCGCCAAATAGAAAAAATCCCAAAAACAGAAAAAATCGCCAAAATGAAAAAAATCGCCAAAATAAAAGAAAAACCCAAAAATTAAAAAAAAACCTCAAAATGAAAAACAAAATCGCCAAAACACAAAAAATCCGCAAAAACAGAAAAAAATTGTTAAAACCAAAAAAAAGCGACAAAACTAAAAAACTCGATTTAACTGAAAAAAAACTTCAAAAGAGCCACATTAAAAAAGTCGCAATTTACTGAATTTATTTTGATATTAAAGTTACTAAATAAAACTAGTATTTTCTTTATTTCTTTTTTTCTTTGTTCATTGAACATATTTTATATATTTTTTAAAGAACAAGATTGATATAAGGAACCAAAATAATATAAAATGATGATTCCAGGGTTGGGAAAAGTATACTTTTTTATAAATAAAACTAATTAAATAAAGCTAGTTATTTCTTTGATAGTTAAATATATTCTATATTTTAGAAAGAAATAAATTAGTACTAGTATTAAAACCAGAAAAATTTAAATTATGGTTCCAGGGTTGGAAATTGAAAAAAATTGGGTAAAAAAATAACCAAAAATAATTATTTTTTCAGTTAAACATATTTCATATTTTAGGAAGATCTTTACTTAAGCAAATTCTTTAGTCCTTTTTAGTCGAAAAAAACTAAGAGGTCACTTAATAAAAATTGCACTATAACAAAAAATTATAAATTTTATCGCAAAACAAATATGTATATATGTACTTATGTATGTATCTATATACTACACATACATACGTTGGTAAAGGGTATATAAGATTCGGCACAGCCGAATATAGCACTCTTGCTTGTTTTTTTTTTTTTTTTTTGATTAGTTCATAAGCTTTTGGTTCTCAACAGAAAAAATAAGTTCCCAGATTTATATTTGATTGATATTTTTGTGTATTAAAATTTTATGGCCGCTTCAAGCATCATGCCGCCTATAAATTGTGGTCTTTGAAATTTTGGTCAAAGTATTTAACATCTTACGTGAATTTAAGTTGAAAGGAGAATCGACTACGTTGAACCGATTCCATCCGGTAATACACTTATTCCCCATCCGACTGTACCCCACGATGATGCGGTGTGCCCACAATATACACATACAGAAATAATATTTTTTTCAATAAGCAATTTTAATTGAAAATAAAACCAAAAATCAATTAAAAATGTAATTGAGTCAAACAAACTTTGTAATTAATTCAATTTTTAAACAAAAGTTTCATTGACTTATATACATTTTTAATTGATTTTTGGTTTTATTTTCAATTAAAGTTGTTTATGGCAGGAATATTGTTTTTTTACATATCTGTCCAGTAAAACCTATTTGATAAATCGCTAACGCCAACATATCAGTTTGTTCTATGTATTCTCTTAGGTTTCTCTCTAATCGGAGACCCTCAGACATTGCAAGTCCGGTAAGTTCTCTTTAAGGAATATTTGTCTTCTAACCTGACTAAACGCTGGACAAGGGCACAGATATGTACAGGCTTATATGTATATGTATATATACGTTATAACGAAAAGCTGGCATGAGGTGAGCATAAGTTTGCAAAATTGAACATGGTCTTATCGAGTTTTTCCATACGATTGTACATTAAAAATCTCGCTAGGATTTAATAGTGCAAAATTACATTATTCGCGAATTTTCGATGTCAAATTCTATGGACGAACTCGTTAACACCTGTTTAAAGTTTGTCACTTATGATAACTTCGTTATACATAAGGCTGCTAGTGTTCTTCATGTAATATCCAGTATCAGCTCCATGCGAGCTAGATCAGACCCCATCTCTGTGTGGGCGGTTATTGTGCCAACCTAACAGACCAAGCTAATTAATTTTCAATTTTATCGAATTGCATAGTAATGCGGGAAGCAAAATGTATTTAAAAGCCTTGGATATCAGAAACACGCACAACGCAAAGTTCACTTAATAATCATGAAAGTTTGAGACGAGCTTTTTAGGGTTTCGTACACCAAAGGTGAAAAGAAACCCTATTGTTTTCGCTACGCTGTCCGTCTGTCCGTCTGTCCGTCACAGGGTATTTTCTCGAGAACCGTAAGAGCTACGGAGCTGAAATTTGGACACAGTGTGTAGACCCTTGGCCGCTACAACAACAAATACATGAGAGTTGGAAATTAAAGGGTGTGCCAAAACGAGCAACGAAATCCCATGTAATATACATACAATTGTATGTATATGCACTTGAAATTTGTAAAGTTAGTGTATTTTTATACAGACTACAACAATTAACACTAAAATTTAAAAAATTTTAATTAAAGGATGTACCATCAGTTAATGTAATTTCGACTATGTAATTTTGATAACTTGCTGTATCTTGGAAACCGTAAGAGCAAACTTCTTGAAATTTTCAAAACCGGTAAAAGAAAAAAATCTCAAAATTATAAAATCGCCAAACCAAAAAAAAAATCGCCAAAATAAAAAAAAATCGCCAAAACGAAAAAAGCACCAAATTAAAAAAAAATTTCTAAATCGAAAATAAATCGCAAAAAACCGGAAAAATCGCCAAAATGAAAAAATCGCCAAAATGAAAAAAATCGCCAAAATGAAAACATCGCCAAAATGAAAAAAAATCGCCAAAATGAAAACACCGCCAAAATGAAAAAAATCGCCAAATGAAAAAAATCGCCAAAATGAAAAAAAATCGCAAAAATTAAAAAAATCGCCAAAATGAAAAAAAATTGCCAAAATGAAAAAAATCGCCAAAAATTAAAAAAAATAGCCAAAATTAAAAAAATTCTGAAACGAAAATAAATCGCGAAAAACCGGAAAAATCGCCAAAATGGAAAAAATTCGCCAAAATGAAAAAATCGCCGAAATGAAAAAAATCGCCAAAATGAACAAAATCGCCAAAATGAAAAAAAAATTGCCAAAATAAAAAAAATCGCCGAAATGAAAAAAATCGCCAAAATTAAAAAAATCGCCAAGATGAGAAAAAAGCGAAAAATAATAAAAAAAAAAAATTATTTCAGCTGAAAAAACGTAAAAAACACTTAAAAAAAAGGTTAAAGCCCAACGTGCGCGAGTCAAAGTCGCAGTTTACTGAATTTATTTTCAATTGCTATAGTTCTAACAATTTATTTCTTGGGTTAGTCTAATAGATTACAATTGTCAAATTTACAATTCATATAAGTTGTTGTTTGAATCTTAATTAACACAATTGTATCTGGTTATTCTAACCAATCCAGATTAGTTACATAAGGCTTTAGAGCAAAATTTGCTAATGCTTAAATGAAAAAGTTATTCATCTGCTTATAATTTGTTTATTCATTTAAATCTCATAACATTGTACCTTAAAAGCGAATAAGCAGAGGAACCGCAAATATTTAATTTCATATTTTTTCTTGTGTTACGTATTAATACGGGCATAATATATTTCAGAACCTTTTATGAATTTTGGCATCGATTTGTTAGTGCATATTTTTACATATTTTACCCTTTAAAGCATATTGTTGCATATTGCAGTCTTACAGGCATATATTTAGCAATCTTTCCAATTTATAGAGCGTAGTTGCTGCTTTTGAGTCATATTTTAATACTTAATAGAATATTTATTATTTTAATATGCTTACAAGTCATCCTAAATCTCATTTACAATCTTCTATACATATACTGGAATATGCATTAAAAATATTTCAGGTTTATTAAGCGCTTATTTCACGTATTTCTATGGGGAATTTGTCAAATATAGTTGTAATAAATGTAAAATATTTTTTATGAATACGGCGGATAGTGTATACATGTTTCCTATTTATTTCATAGTTATTACGGAAGTTAGTTTCAATAAAAATTTGGTCTTGCTATATGTATTATTAGCTTTAGTCAAAATTTGTATGACAATTTTGTTTTACCGTACACTTCAAACCCAAATTATATTTCTTAAGTCTGTTTCAGATTATAATGCAAGTCTTAATACTTCGGACGGAAATGCATTCCCTGATCTAATTTTTATTCAAAATATTTCAAAAACTAAATATTTCCACAAAAGTCTAAAACCGGCCTTTATTGTTTAATTTCTTGATTGTTTAATTTGGTTTGTTTATTTTATTATTTTCTTAAATATTTAATATGCAAATGTTTTGGAATTGTTGAATTAAAAATATATCTATATTCTATACATATCTTCATATCGATGGCCCCATTCCATAACATGCTAAGTCGAAGTAGCATGTTATGCTGGGAACATCATTTCTAAATTCATCGTTTATTAACTTAGTAAAATTTTGATAGTAATCGGACTATTCTATCAAAAGTTATGAGCAAAAATGTACTTAGCATAATTTGTCAAGTTTAAAAAACCTCCCTCTTTAAATGTTTTAAGTAGACTTAACATGATTTAGTTTGCAATTACTACTCAAAAAATATTCATTTAAATTTTTCTCCAAACTAAAACATGTTATATGCACTTAGAGGGCCATTGTAGGTGAGAAAGCCCCCAGTCACTTTTAACTGTGATCTACAACAAATTTATAAGGTTCAAATAAACTAAAAAAAAAGTCTATTGCAAATATTATATGATTGCAAAAAGTCTCAAGTTTCTATCTCATAATATTCCCGAGATATCATTAATTAACTTTGAAGGTGTTTAGCTCAAAACTAGCTTTTTTGACTTAGCATGTTTTAAAATGGAGCCATCGATATATAAAAATTAATGTTTGTTTGTATGTCTTTTACGTGCGGCCGAACCGCTCATCCTATCACAATGAAATTTGGTGCACTTAGTCTGTGTAACTCCGGAAATGTTTAAGAGTATTGCCTTTTTTCAAAATGGGACCACGAGGGCAATAGGGGGAAATTACTGCCCCTCCGAAGCGTTCACATCGATTTTAAGTGATTACATTTAGAACATAGATAGATCTTCGTCTAAAAAGTCGCATAAGCTATGTACATTTTCAAAACTAGTACCAGGAGGGCGATAGGGGGAAATTTGTGCCCATCCGAAGCGTTCAAACAGATTGTAGTGAAACTTAGAACATATATAGATCTGCGTCTAAAAGGTCACATAGGCTTTCAACATATTTAAAAGCAGGACCAGGAGGACGAAAGGGGAAAATGTCTGCCTCCGATACAAGCAAACCGATTTTAATGAAATTCAGAACATAGATCTGCGTCTAGAAAGTCACAAAATGACCATAACTTTTTTCTAAACTAGGATCACGAGGAAGTAATGGCGACAATTTTTGAGCCTCAACTCGATATTGGTGAAATTTAAAATATAGAAACCCCTTCGCTTAGAAGGAGACATACTCAATGTACCTTGACAAAAGTAAGACGAGCAAGGAGCATGGGTGATTCCTGTTCCTCCGAAACGCTGAATTCGATTTTAATTAAATTTAAAGCATAGATATTCCTTCATTTAGAAGAAGAAGACATAGTCTATGTACCTAATGTACCTAATTTCTGTTCCTCCGACACTTTCAAGTCGATGTAAGTGAAATTTAAAAGACAATGGTGGTAAATTTTAAAAACGTTAAAAATAATAATAAAAATAAATATGTAAACGAATTTATGTTATTTTCAAGAGCATATATCTTGAGTTTTTAGTGAATATTGAATGCGCATGAAATACCTTTTTTAGAGCATATTTCTGGTTTCCCTTCTAAAAAAAATTTGTTAATAATGAAAAAATATCTGCAGTATTGTTAGTATAAAGTGTTGTTGTAAAATTAAAAAAAAATCTTAATTAAAACAACCAAGTTGGATTGGTATTGTGGGATAATGCTGTTCTTGGAACTTTATTTCACTATTGAAATATTAAATGCTGTAAATAATAATGTAATATTCATATTATTTATTCCTTAGTCATGTTTTACACTCGGCAGTTTTACTTGAAGCAAGTCTGAGTTTATAGGAGAGAAAGGAAAGAAGAAAGAAGAGGGGTACTGACTTGCCTGTACAGAAAAGTTACTTCGATTCTGTTTTGTTATTTCATTCGCTGCATTAAAACAATACGAAAATTGAACAAGAAACCGTCTGAGTGTAAACAAATGGGCAGTTTTAAAAGAGAATTGAAGAGAACTGCTTCAAGAAAAACTGCCAAGTGTAAAACATGACTTACTTTTCTTTATTAACGGCCTGTCCCACGATGTCACCAGAAATCGTTCGATCGACAAATTGTTTTGCAAACAACAATAACATTAGAAAAACTGTTGTTATTTTCAATATAAGCATTCGATCGAACGATTTCTGGTGACAAGGTGGGACAGGCCATTATTTAACAGATTCGATCGATTGAAAAAACTAAGATCAAAACACTAAAGGCTAATAAGTCAGTGCAAGTTAATCTCAATTTTTGGTTTAAAATGTGTTTAAACCAGCAAATCTATAAATGAATACAGTATTTAAACCATCTGTAAACGCATAAAATTGGGCGTTTAAACTACCAATACAGGCCATATGGGTTTTTACTTACAGACCATATGTTTTGCATTAAAGGAGCACTCAAATTTTTTCCAAGCCTCTTCTTTTTCTTCAGATCATTTTCGACTTGTTTTCTTACACTCTATTATTGTTTTATACTATTCCACTTCGCCAGGCATAAATATAATTCCTTTCTCAGTAAAATTTGGCGACCTTTAAATAAAATTTCTTAACTTTCTTGCACTTTTGATTATACAAAGAGATTATGGCCTGCTGCAAAACAGCTGTCTTTTGACATTTATTCTAGTGCTGCCACAATATTATTTTTTAAACTAAACATAAGGTATGGTTCACTGATTTACTCCTGTTGAGTTTAAACTACATATAAATTTGAGTTTAGTTTAACTTAAACAGCGTTTAAACTTTGACTGATTTATTAGCCCTAAGTAATATTAATCCTACAAATTTCAGTTGTAAATTTTACTAAAGTTGCAGTTATTTTTACGATTTAAATGAAAAACTTCTCGTCTGATCAATCCAATCAACTTTATTTGTTAATTGACTTCCAATGTAAATGCTTGTTGCAAATACAGTAAAATTTACTATTTTTTTGGTTGAGCTACTACTTGTACACACAGTTGGCAAGACTAGCTGCAAAAGTGGAAGAAAGCTTAACCTAACGAATTTAAATTGTTAACTTTACTATAACTTTATTTACTATAATCATGTACCAACAATTCTAAGAATTGAAAACCTAATTGATATAATCATTTGCAATAGAGATATTTCTCCGAAATAGGGCAGATTCAATAAATATTTGTCTAGATTATGTGTTACACACTGTAGATATTATTGCTGTTGTATTTTTTTGCGTTTCATAAATGCTGATAAATCGACACTTCCCCGACCACATCTACTGCAAACGGCCGGAGAAGAAAACGAAAGACAAAAAACAAAAAAAAAAACACCCGCGGTTATTTAAAATTCTGATAAGGACTAGCAGTGCTGTGAATAAAATTAAGAAAAATATTAACGCTTCGAGAAGAAGGCAGTTCCATATATGTATGTTGAGGAAGCTGAAACAATCAAGTTTAATAAAATAACTTTGGTTCTTTTATTCCCTTTTCATTATCCGCTCGTTCGTCTGCTTAGCGGTCTTTGTGCAGTAATTTGCTTTTTTCTACTTTATGCTTACACTCTCCGCCCCCCCCCCCCCCAAAATAAACTTAAAACGAGAAATATTCTTGTACCCCATGACAACGTGACAACACTTGTCAAATGTCAATAGCAATATGTCAACCCAGTTGCATGCTGATCACAACCCACAGCACTTTAAGGCAAAAGTGTAGCGAACAATGTGGAAGAATAAGATGTATGAAAATCCGCTCGCAAAGGAATGTTTTGCTTTATAGTTGTGAAAAGATTTTTCAACCATTCATTTTAATAACGTAATAAGGTTTGCCTTTTGGCCAACTCAACTAACTGACTGACTTACTGCCAGCGAATCCCACAAATGGCTGGCAAAATGGCAAATTAAAGTTGAATGTTACTGTTGCTGTTGCTGTTATATGAAAATCAAAAGGTCTACTTATTTGTGTAAATTACAGAGATTTACGATTTGTAGTCAATGAATTGGCTCCACTTTGGCTCTTTGTCAGCCCTCAAGGTTTCTGCCGTAAGTTGGCAATAAAAATGTGTTTGAGGATATAAAATATTTTATTTTGCACATAAAATTCAAGTAAATATTAAAAAAATTTACATATGCTCCAATTATTCATGAGTATGGGGCCCAATTGTTGAAATAAATGTCCCAAAATCGACATCATCTTCATTATGTTTTCATCATTTTTTAATGTAAATAAATCGTATTCATCGATTCTTTTATGAATAGAAATCGAAATACGCAAACAAAAAAAAAAACTAGTCAGATGTATGTACATTAGGGTGATCGATTATTCGACTTTTTGCAGAAACTGGTTTTCGAATAGTTCGAATATTTGAGAGAAAAATCGGTCAACCGGTTTTTATACCCTTTACCAACAAAAATGGTAAAAGGGTATATATAGGTTTGTCATTCCGTTTGTAATTTCTATAATATCAATAAGCGACCCATATAATATATATATTCTGGATCCTTATGCATAGGGAAGACGAATAAGCGATGTCCGTCTGTCCGTCTGTCCGTCTGCCCGTCTGTCCGTCTGTCCGTCTGTCCGTCTGTCTGTACGTGAAATCGGTTTTCCGAAGCTCCCAGAAGAGCTAGAGACTTCGTTCTTGGACTGGTGTGTCAGAAATTTTCCAAAATAGATTGGTATTGAAATTCAGCAAAATCGGGCAGACGATTGCAGAGCTGGAAAACTTAAACTTCATTTTGCCATATAAAAGTAACTCCCGAAAACAAATTTTTATTTTTTTTTATAAATGTACATATTTTACACTTCAGTACGACTAAAATTGGAATTTTAAATTAAAAAAATATAAAAAAAATTAAAAAGACGTTTCCAGGGTTGGAAAACTTTAACTTTTTGTGTTATGTAAAATTAACTAGGTCTAAAACTATATTAGTATTTTCTCGAGAACCGTAAGAGCTCCAGACCTGAAATTTGGACACAGTATGTAGACCTTTGGCCGCTACAACAACAAATACATGATAATTGGAAATTAAAGGGTGTTCCAAAACGAGCAACGAAAAATTTTAAAATCCCATGTAGTATATATACAATTGTATGTATATACACTTGAAATTTGTAAGGTTAGTGTATTTTTATACTGACTACAAAAATTAACACAAAAATTTAAAAAAATTTAAATTAAAGGGTGTTCCATCAGTTAATGCAATTTTGACTATGTAATTTTGACAATTTGCTGTATCTTGGAAACCGTAAGAGCAAAACTCTTGAAATTTTCAAAAACGGTAAAACTGAAAAAATAAAAAATTATAAAATCGCCAAACCGAAAAAAATCGCCAAAAACAAGAAAAAATCGCCAAAACGAAAAAAAGCACCAAATTAAAAAAAAAATTGGAAGACTAAAATAAATCGCAAAAAAAAAAACTGAAAAATTGCTAAAATTAAAACAAAAATCGCCAAAATGAAAGAAAATCGCCAAAATGAAAATCGCCATAATGAAAAAAATCACCAAAACGAAAAAAAACCCTAAAAAACAGAAAAAAATCGCCAAAATGAAAAAAAAATCGCCAAAATGAAAAAAATCGCTAAAACGAAAAAACCCCAAAAAAACAAAATAAATCGCCAAAATGAAAAAAGCCAAAAACAGAAAAAAGTCGCCAAAACGAAAAAAAAGCACCAAATTAAAAAAAAAATATAAAACTAAAATAATTCGCAAAAAACGGAAAAATTGCTTAAATGAAAAAAAATCGCCAAAACGAAAAAAACCTAAAAAACAGAAAAAAATCGCCAAAATGAAAAAAAAATCGCCAAAATGCAAAAAATGACCAAAACGAAAAAAAACCCTAAACAGAAAAAAATCGTCAAAATGAAAATAAATCGCCAAAACGAAAAAAACCCTAAACAGAATCGCCAAAACGAAAAAAAAACCCTAAAAAACAGAAAAAAATCGCCAAAATAAAAAAAATCGCCAAAAAAAGAAAAAACCTAAATAACAGAAAAAAAATCGCCAAAACGAAAAAAAGCACCAAATTAAAAAAAAATTTCTAAGACTAAAATAAATCGCAAAAAAACGGAAAAATTGCTAAAATGAAAACAAAAATCGCCAAAATGAAAGAAAATCGCCAAAATGAAAAAAAATCGCCAAAATGAAAAAAATCACCAAAACGAAAAAAAACAAAAAAATCGCCAAAAAATCGCGAAAAAAACACAAAAAAACAGAAAAAATCGTCAAAATGAGAAAAATTTCCAAAATGAAGAAAAGCCCAACAACAGAAAAAAATCGCCAAAATGAAAAAAATCCTCCAAAAACAGACAAAATCGCCAAAACGAGAAAAAAGCGACAAAACTGAAAAAATCGTTTTAACTGAAAAAAACTTCAAAAAAGCAAAAAAGCTTCCTTTCGTGCGCGATTCAAAGTCGCACTTAACTGATTTTTTTAATATTAAAGGAATTAAATGAAACTAAGTTTTTGCTTATTTCGTTCTTGCTTTTTTCACTTAACATATTTTATGTATTTTTTAAAGAACTAGATTGGTATCAATAATCAGCAAAATCCAAAATTATGACTCCAGGGTTGGAAAACTTACACTTTTTGTGTTATGTAAAATTAAATAGGTCTAAAAAATTTTTTCTTTTTCTTTATAAATTAAATATATTTTATGCTTCTGAAAGAAAAGTTTGGTGTATGAAATTTGAAAAATGAAAATTATAGCTCCAAAGATGGAAACTTTAAAAAAATGATAAATTTTTTCACAAAACAAATATGTATGTACGTGTCTGTATACTATATATATGTACGTACGTTGGTAAAGGGTATATAAGATTCGGCACAGCCGAATATAGCACTCTTACTTGTTTAAGTATAGTACATATATAAAATATATGTATATACATATGAATTAGTGTTTTTCACGGGAATTCCCGAGACGGGAAATGTAAAATCAATAGGCAAAAATTTTGATTTGAAATCATGTTGAATTAAAGTTTAAATCATTATGGTATATATTTAGTATGTATCTAAATAATATTTAAGATTGTCGTGTCTTCAGCGATAACCGCGCTGAATAATAAGTGATAATAAGTGATGAGTTCCGAATACAAAGACGCTAAGATGAGGAAAGAAATATTGGCGTGCGACGAAAACTTGCGAAACTTCTAAAATCATGTGGAGCTCCTATGATCCTATGATTATTTTGTCATTAACTAGAAGTAACTGTAAGCTTCTAGTGGGATATTAAATGGATACTGTTTGGATGGCTTCGTATGCTGTCAAAATAGGACGAATACTTGATGTTGCCTGCAAGAAATGTAAGGAACCCAGGGTAATTGAAACAATAGAACATCTACTGTGCCACTGTTCGGCTCTAAGCCGCACTGGATATAACTGTCTTGGTGGTCTTGAACTTGTATCGATAGTAGAACTGTGTAGATTGCTAAAGTTTGTTTAATATGTGTGTCATTCGATACAGACACCAAGAACTAGCCTGCCATACTTACAGGTTCTCTTCTCATCTGCTGGATCAATCCCGGTCTATGCGGGGTCTTTGACCAACCAGATTAACCTAACCTAACAGAATTCAAACCTTGGCCGGGGAAGCCAATTACAAACATACAAACATTTTTCTTATGCCTATTTTAATATACATACTAGACTCATCGCAAATTTTTTTTTTCTTTAATTGAGTTCATCTTTCTCTCTCGCTCTCTCGCTCTAAACTGAAAGAAAATGTTCAGCGTTGTCAACTCGGTGCGTTTCACACCATTTTTGCGGCTTTTTAAAATATTTTGTGATAAAAACTCAACATACTATGATTGAATTATATGGTTGCAGTCAAATCATATTATTGTCAACGGAAAAGCAAAGTTTAAATAATATTATTTTCTGAGTTAATAATAATATTATCTACAAAAACAATTAACTTTGTTATACCTAATCTTATTATTGTAAATAAGACAACACTATTGTTAGATATGACTAAAATATAATTGGATCTTACCATACCATGTTCTAATATTATAATAATATTGTTCAATACGACCATAGTATTATTTTATGTAATAATAATATTTTGTTTTTTAATCATATATTTATTGGCAAATCTTTTCTTTAAAACAGCTGCGTGGTAAATCCGAAATAAAAATAAATTAATATTGTTGAAAGAAAATGTATGTATGTATGTATAGAAATGTTATCTTACATATACATACATACATACATACATACATATGTACATATTATTTTTATTTAACTACCCTTTTGTTTATACTTTTTTTATTTATTTAACACCACGCGTACACTACCGATAGCTTACAAACGAAATACTGAACTGACAGATGTTTCTGAAAAAGATTTTTTTAGAAACTTAACATAGTATGGTTTTGGATAACATTATATTGTTATTTACATCATATTATTTTTACACAATAATACAAATTATATTGTAGTCATAAATTTTTAACAAAACTATATTGTTAAACTCTAACCATATCGCGCTTTCTATGAATATAATAATGTAATTATTAAATTCAAACATTACTCTGTTTATCGTAACGAAATTAATGCTTAAAATAACAATAACTAGTTTTCAACGGCCACACATTTGTTTCAGAGAACATAATATTGTTTTCTCAACCATTTTACAACCATATCTTTTCTTTGCGTGTACACTTCTACCGATATTTGGTAGATTCTACCGAAGATGTTTGTGAATTTAACGATCTACCAATTCTACCGAACAAGGCCTGAAATCTACCGAATATTGAACGAACATTTTGATTAACAATGATGCTACAAGATCAAGTTGATCACTCATACGGAAAATTAATCACATGTACATATGTCTAAAATGTGGAACTTTCCGCGGAGAAGAGAATATGTTTAACGAATTGTTATTTAGTAATTTAAGTCGATATATGTGTAAATGATAGTTTGCCACATAGCAGTGCGGCCGCACAGCGGTCATTTTCTGCCATGAAAATCTTTAAAACAGAACACAGAATTGTGCCTTGGGGTTGAAATATTTATTCCTCCCAATGATTTAATAATTTTTGCACTAAAGTTTAAATTCATAAATGGATCTTACATATACGGGTATGTTCTGTATTCCACGTTAAATTAAAAGGTGTGGAATTGCCATAGAATTGTTGTTATAAATACATATTTCCAGCAACAATTCTATAGCAATTCCACACCTTTTAATTTCACGTGGAATACAGAACATACCCGATAATCTTTGTAGTAGCAAATGTTTGTCAAATAAAATTTATTTTAGTGTTTTTATGGGAATTGTTAAAATTTAAGTTTAAAAATTTTTTAAACGCACTAATAATCCCAAATTATTATTTTACTTATTAAGTAAAATATTTTTTATTAAAAATACATTGAAATTGATTATTGAGGGGTTTAGCTGGATTATTTTAGTAGTTTTATAAAACCTATGTACAAAAACTGAATTTCTGTTATTTATGTATGTATATTATTTTATGTATGCATAGCATATCTATTAAAGTCCTGCACAAGACCATTTATAAGAACTTTCAAGACATGAGGGATTTTTCAAATGCTTTACTACAGCGAAGTCTTCTAAAACAAACGCTAAGCAACACTGTTTGCAAGAATTTGTTTCAGTTATTGCAAGTATAGGAGTAAAGAAGAAAATACCTCGTGACTGAAAAATTTTTGATACTTGCTTCTTTCTACGCATGGGCGCGTATACAAGCGTCATGCATTTACATTGTACATACACACACGTTGTGTGTATGCTCTTTTATTTTTCTGCACACAAACAAACGTTCACATCAGTGATAGTGTTTTGGTGCGTTTCGGGTATTTTTGGTGCTTTTTGCGTCTTCATAAACGCGAAATTTTGGTTAATACCCTTTTTTAAAAAGCGGGTATTTACAGTGCTTTTTAACAATTTCTCATAGTGCTTTTGGTGCTTTTTTGTAAAATAAAAATATTTTTAATTTACAAACCTAATGTACTTTTAATAGCAGCATCTTTTGACTGAGCCTTCTTAAATTGTTTTTAATGACAATAACGGAAACTATGTTAAAAACAATTTAGAAAACGTTTCATAATTGGGATTAAAAAATTAAAATACTTCTTGCCAAATAGAAATCGGAAGTAACTGGAAGGTACCACATAATTCTCTGAATAATAATTTATTGATAGTAGTACGCAATAAGCATTTATTAAAGTTTACACAAATATATAATCATCCTAGAACAATTGACAGCATGAGGTTGTCAGTTGTTTTAGACAACGGGTAGCCAAGTCCCAATTTTTTGGTATCATATTGACGTGCTGTCAATGTTAGCAACTGGAATAAGTGTGAATATCGCAAAAACAAAAGCTTTTAAGTTACTTAAGGAAAAATGTGATGCTTTTGTATGTTTAAAATATTTATCAGTAACATACATATGTATCTTAATCTAAGCCTAAGCTTCACCTACCAAATAACTAACACCGATCATATAACTACTAACATTTTGAAAAATTAATAAGGGTTTTCATGAGAACTCTTAAAATTGACATTTGTGCAATTGGGAAAATATGCGAGAAATGTTTCATGAAGCCCCTTTGACTTTTTAAGGCAATTTGAATGAAATGTCAAAAAAAATTGATTTAATAAAAATAACACAAGAAAATTTCAAGCAGTTTTTAATTTCATATGTATATTTCATATATTAAATATTTTGAGGCAAAAACTTGAAATTATATTATGATGTTTACACTCCAAACTCTCCTTTTTTTAAGTGGCTTAATGTATTAAAATTAAAAAAAATATTGGTGCTTTTTTACCCTCTTTCGTATTTTTTTGTGCTTTTTACCCTTTTCGCAACAGCTTAATGTGCGTTTGCTCTTCGTAGAGATACCAACACTAATCAACACTACTTCGTTGACTGTTTGTTCATAACAAGAAGTTTTCACGACATTGCTTGTTAGCACTCATATACACGCACACCAATGCATCTATCGTACTTTGCTTATAATACGACAGCATTTATTATTGGTTTAGTATAATGCAGCCACGAGAATACATTTAAATTTACATTTCAAGACTATTTACGCAGGTCTTTAATATCTATATAAAGGGTAAGGGCAAATAACTGGGGATGACACTTTTGTTTATTGGAAATGCTTCATTGAATATGGCAGTTTGATTTCCAATCACATGTGAAGTTTTAAATGCGCTTTTGGAACCTGTTTAGTTTGATACTCCGTGCACTTTCTCTTTATATATACATATGTACTTATATTTTGTTATTTTTTATGTTTCTTTGAGTAAAATATATTTTCTACCGAATTTCATTCAAATCTACCGATTTTTTTTGTCGATTCTACCGAATTAAAAAAAATTAAGTGTGCACACTGCCATTAATGATGCTTACTTAAGACGTTCCAAATCTTATACCAGTCTTGTGGTTTTAGATAGTTTGTACTAAACATCTGCATGAAACTTAATAATGATGTTTATGAAATGTTCGCTAAAATTTTTTATTCGTTTCATCCTATTTCATACAGATGAATAACTATGAAACAATAACAATGAACACTCAATAGTTAAGAACGCAGTAAAACGATGTTGGTTTGTTCATATATACAAGAGCATACAAACATTTACAAATGTGAAACAGAACATGTGTTGAGTAAATCTCGATTAAGTTCATGCAAAAACAATATGCTTTTAAAGATCAGTGTTGCCAGTTGAAGGAAAATACTAGAATAATCGCCGAAAAGGAAGTTAAAAGATGTTAACGAGATCTAAATTAAATTTAGTTTTTAATAGTGAGAGCAACCTCGGTAAAATATTTCATTTATATAAATAAGTTAAATGTACACATAATTATCTTTCTTTTAAATGCAATATTATTGTTGTTTAAAATTTCGTATTTTTGCATTAGGGTGATAATAAAATTGTTTGAGTTTTATTACAAATATTAATTTCAAAAATAATTTTTAGTTATATTTTTGCTTGGAAGTATATAAATAGTTATTTTCGCTTGGAAAGGAGTACTTTTGTTGTGTTTTCTTTAATTTTTGTCACACAACTAATAAACTATTAGGCCGCGTTTATACATGTGTGCCATGTGCCACACAAGTGTAAAAAAAGCGTAACCACTAATTACTAATGAACAACTGTTTGATTCAAACATGTATTTATTAAGGGTCAAACCCACGATATCGACACCGTTCGGCTTGTCGCCCACTTACATTCAAAACAAAAACAAATTTTAATATTTTGTTGTTGTTTCAAATGTAAGTGTGCGACAAGTCGAACGTTGTCGATATCGTGGGTCAGGCCGTAAGTTAAATAGTTCCATACATAGCTAATAGACAATTTTATAGAATCCAACATGATTGGAAACATGTCTGAATACATGTCTGAATCAAACAGCTTTTATTATTAATTAGTTGGTTACGCTTTTTTTTTTGCAAATGGCACACAAGAAATGCCAGATGTAAACTCAGCCTTATGAACTGGTTTAAGTTCTTATTTATTTAAATAGTTCGTACATAAAATTTAAAATATAATCACAAAGTTAATTAAAAACTGTATAACTTCCAAGCTGCTGGACACTCTCGATAAACTCACCTTTCAAACAATAACAAACTAAATGGAAATTGGTACAGACGTTTTGGTTCTGCGAATGCGTAGGCTGACACACAGATGCACACTTGAAATTTATAAAACTCCTCTTGTTTGGTCGGAGGTACCTGATTACTAAAGAACAGAACATTATTACTTTAAATTTCTTTTTCAGTACATGTGCTTACGCTGGTTCGACATTTTTGTAAATTTCGCTCAATCATAATAAGAGAACATAATAAAACACAAATTATCATTATTTTATGTGGTTTATTGAAATGCAATTTGAAAAAAGAGTAATTATCAGGAAAATTCAATATGATTTTAAAATTATATTATTGCAAAGAAAACCAAAAACCAATGCGTGATTTATATAAAAATTATAAATTCAGTTAGTGTTAATGGAAAAAAGTTTCATATGAATTAAGCATCACGTTCGAAATTCTGTGTTTTTATATTATGATGTAAAAACATAATTTTTTCGACTGACGCTGTATTCCACCCAATGATGCAACGTTTTTCAGAAAGTAAATTTCTTGCTGCCGAAAACACCCGTTCCGAAGACTCACTGCTAGCTGGTATGAAAAAATCTTAGAGCTTACTTGGTATAAAAGAGGAAATTTAGACTTATTAATTCCCAAACTAGTTGGAAAGATATACATCGAATTTTTTAACTAAAATTATTATTAACAGGTCGATATTATTATATTTATTCATAATTTGTTTGTGTAATTGTCCTATGTATGGACATTTTATCGAAAAAACTTTTTATTTCAAGCATTTTACAGTTATAAATGTACAAAAATTAAATGTATATATGTATATATGTTTCAATTTCATTGGAGATTGAAACAAATGTAATTTTTGAAGTTATTACTTAATTTGCTTATTATTGTATTAAATAGATTGCAAATAAATATACAAAAAAAAAAAAAAAAAAAAAAAAAAATTTCAAGCATTTTACATTAATTTTATATTCTTGTTCATTATGTTATTTTCTTTTCTTTGTAAATTATTTCTTTTTTCGTTATTTAAATAATATTTTTGTGACATTTTGTTTCATATGGCACGCAATTACTGGAAATATTCCTGTAAAAACAGAATCAGTATTGTCTGTTTTCGCATTCAAATACAGAAACAATTTTTTCACAAATAGAGAAACGATGGAATTTTGTGTTTCACACTTCTCAATATAAATACTATTTGAAAAAACATAAACATGCATATCTATGGATAATAAAAATACATATGTACATATGTATGTATGTGCTATAAAAATACCTGTAAATACTAATGAGATTGTATAACCATGAAATTCAAAGCTATTTCAACAATTTATTTTTAAATTTAAATCTGATGAAAAGTACAATACTTTTCTTCTGCAGAACATTTTAGCAGAATTTTTTTACAGATTTAACATTTTCTCATCATCATTTTCTGGCAACACTTTTATTGCGTATTAATAACAAAAAATGAGATGAGAGAAAGCAGCATGAAACAATACTCGTTTCAATGAACAATCTCTTTGTCTTAACAGTATGAAGCGAAATGTTTTCACTCACATTATGATAAAAGCAACACTTTGTTCAGTTTAAAATATTTATTCGAAGTTGGGTTTTAGTGAACAAACATTTCAGTAGTTTCATGGATGGAGTTGTTCATGCAACCCTATAGTTTGTACATATGTATAACGTAAACAAAATAAAACATTTCATTGAAATTTGTGAAATTTGCTGTCCCTTTTAGATTTTCATAGTAATCCTTTTGTCTGCTTGTTACGATAAATTTTTAAAAATATTTTAATAAAAGGATAAATACTTCACTATTATTAATTTAAAATCCTTACTACTAACGGTTGATCTCTTTTCAAAAAGTTTTGTATAGAATTTTTGAATTAAAAAAAATATACATTATCCAGTAGAAATAAATAAAAAAATTTTTGTTAATTTTTTTCCTCAAGTTTTATTTATTTTTTGTTAAACCCTGAACTGTAAAAGCCTGTTTTATTTTTATATTTTTAATACAAAAATATTATACTTTTTATGCAAAATTAGTTCAGTAAACATTTTAAATAAAATAGGAGAGAGGTGTCTTAGGACACCCGGTTATAGCTATGCTGCTTAGTTATGTATATAAAACTAATTTCATGTGTGTGTAATAAAATTTTATTATATGATGATGTCAAATTCTCTGCAAATATTTCAAAACGTTTTCGTTTATTTCCCATTATTTTCTTTTCTATGATTAAATTATGTATTATTTGTGGCCGGTGGCGGCTGTTAGCCAACTTACAGCAAATCGGCTGTGTTATCTGACTTGTGCTCATGTGCACAAAAACAAAAACAAATTGATCAATCGTTCTCATTGTTTTTATTTTGTTTTTGTATCACTCACTTCAAAGAACGAAACAAAACAAAATCAAACAATTTGTTTAGTTTATATTCGTACTCTGCTTTTAAGTACAAATAAATCAAAACAAAAATAAATTTATAACTATAATAGCGTCGATTATTTTTGTTACGAAAATTACGTCCTAACTCTTGTATCGCGCAATAAATAGCATAGCTATAAAAAGAAATTCTAAAGTTGGTGCGTTTTGAAATTTCAAAGTTGACAACGCTGAAAATGTTATTCAAATATTTCACACGCACTCCGTTGCATGCAAAGTCCATAGAAAAAATTGTTAAACACTTCACACAAAAAGGGTTGTTCACTGATTATTTGAGCCAAAGGTAACTAACATAGAATTATTTAAGAATAATTTTTGCTATACATACATACATACATATTTACACTTTACATCACTTGAAATATGTTTACCTGCCTTTAAAGGGGAATTATATGATAAACACGTATAATTATGGTCTATTGGTTTTTATGGATTACAAATTATAGATAAAGATTAAGTTTTATCATTTATATGCAAATATGTACTAGTAAAACAAAACCAAAAACAAACAACAAAAAAGTAAGAAAGTGTAACAGGTTTCAACTTTCTAATCAAAATAGAGCTTTTCTCTGTCAAACTTGTATGAAAATATTAACATTTTCTACCCTCAATTTGATTAGAATAGATAAAATAGAAATTAAAAATGGAATAGAAAGAAAAAATAATGTTGTAATAAGTTCATTAATATTACAACGAAGCAAATGAACAAAAATATAATTATAATTTAAATAAGAAGTATAATTTTTCACACCTTTTCACGAAAATATTTGCTATGACTATATATAAAATTTTTTTATATAACATTTACGATTATGTAAATAAATATAAGTACAAAAAAATATAATTTTGAAACTTGAAATACTCAACTGCGTTTTTTATCCACAAGAGATAGGTAACTATGAAAAAAGTTAAATGATATTCTTACATCTCAGAACTTTCTGAAAACTTTGGAATATATTTACTAGCATATCGCTTAGAGATGCTAAACGGGAAATCCCGAGCCCGGAAATCCCGGGCTTTTCGGGACTATGCAAATCCCGGAGCCCGGGATTTTTTAATTTTAAAGCCCGGGATTTTCGGGATTATCTGAATCCCGATTTTTAACATAAATAATGTTTTTGGCGGTCATCTTCTATATTAAAAATTATTAGAAACTCCTTGTTAAAATAAAAAATTTGCTTTGAATAAATATTTTCGTAGATAATATTAAATGATATATATATGTATCTGTGGCAATAAATAATAATGGATTAAGTTGACATAAGTGCTTTTTCATTTTATTATATATTCTTATTCTCTTCTTCAAGATCTATCACTCAGCTAAATTCAATTTTAAAATGTCATTAATATTAAAACTATACGCATTTATATTTTAGCTTAAGTCTTCATGGAAAATAATACATCTTAACTAAACTTAATCTTTTTTAAGGTAGCTTTAATATTATTAATATTGAAATGTTTGAGCATTAAAACTTGTATACATTTAAGTTCAATAACTTACAGCCCATTCATAATATTCCTCATAAGAAAAAAACTTGTATTTAAATTTAATTTAATTTGAAAACTTATTTAAAAAATATCTATACATTATCTCAGGTTTTCCGCAATTTTTAATTTAATCTAAAGCGACTTGATATCAAAATAAATTATTTTGCATTTCAATATAATAGCTTAAGTACACTTTAGTTTTTATTTTTCTGCCAATGGATTTTTTCATAACATCTTAACTAAAAAGCAACGAATATAAATAAACTAATAAAACGTTTTCTTTTTTTTATAAAATTAACAGTTTTGTTCCAAGTAAATGTGCATCTTTTTCGGTGGCTAAAAATTTTATATAAAAACTAAACACAATTTAGACAATACCCTTAATATCTCGAAACAAGACATTTCAACTTAAGCCATTATTATTTATTGCCACAGATATATGGCGTTTTCTTTTCTAGGAAAAATGTTTACATACATCGCACTTTTCAATTAAAATTTGCAATTAAATGTCTGAGTTATATAAGTAAACTTAAAATATGCAAAAAAAAATTAATTGTTAAATTAAAATATTATAATTACTATAAAGACGCACATTTGTGCACAATTTTTTCGGGATTTTGTAAGTCCCGAAAATCCCGGGATCCCGGTTCGGGATTTCGAGACTCCATCACTAAATCCCGAAGCCCGGGATTTCAAAAAACCTGTCCCGATTAGCATCTCTAATATCGCTCATTTACTTCAATAGTGCCATAACTCAAAAAATGTGTTTTTGAGTTAATAATGCAAAATAATTTGGAATTTTGTATTTTATCTTGTGTAAAAATTTCATATAAATAGCTTTTACTACCACCTCGTGAGAGAAGAATATTTTTTAATTTCTTCATTGTATGTTGTATGTAAATTCAAAACTTTAAACACGTTTTCTGCAAAACTAGTATTTTTGAGTTGTGACACTATTGAAGTAAATGAGTGATATATCTGTGGTTTTCATGAATAAGATCGCAAGTCCAAAAATCAAGTTTTTCAGGAAAACCAAAGAATTATTTTTGAAGCTGCGGTCTCAGCTGCAAATTTGTTCAAAAAATATTTAAACTAAAAAAAATTAATAAAGTGAGTGTTTATAATTAACATAAAGGGTATGTATTTTCTAAAAGTGTTGTTTTCGTGACATGTCATTGTGTTTTGTGGCGTCTACCTGTGGTTATTAAAGGTGCAATTAAAATTCAGTGTTTTGACTAAAATACTCGTATTAAACTTTCGTGGACTATAACTTTCCAGTGCCGTCCTATGCCATTATAATTTTGTTTTCTGAAAATTGTATAATGTATTGTGATGTGAAAAAACCAAAATGTGTACCCACCTACGTCCACCTAATAACTGGATTATTTTTTTAGTAAAAATTTCGGTCCAGGAGAGAGCTGTTTTTGGTTTGGCATGCGGAATCTGATCCATCAAAAAGAAATTTGGCTATGAATGATTATGTATTTATTGTATCAATGTTATTGATAGAGTTAACTACAACAATGATAAATGCATCCAAATTTCCGAGCATATTAAAACCTTTCCATCCAAATTGGCAACAAGGTGGAGAAAAAGGCATTATAATAATGATCAATTTGAGAAAAAGAACAAAATGTGGTTTGATGGTGAACTTGTTTTAGTGGATTTGATCTCAAATGCTGGGCGGCCTATAATGAATTTTAGTGATTGTCAAAAAACGTGCGAAGAAAAAGAGAGTATATGACATTGTCAAAGAAATACCGTGCGAGGAGCTCATGTCTGCAGCCAGCACAAGCTTATACAGGGCCGGTAAAAGGAATGCATCCATGGTGGTATCTTCGGTGGCTTCCGATGAAGAGATGCCTAAAAGAATCAAAACTTTCATTCAATCTGACGACAATAAGCCTATTAAATATACAGAAGAGAAAGCCTTAGCCCTTTATATTGATGGTGGTTACACAAAGAGAGTTTACATGGACTTGGTGTGTGGCACAAAACAAATGAATGCAAATATTTTTCCCTTATATCATGTTCTACGGTGTGCAAAGAATCTTTGATCACACAGTGGCCAGATTGTTTACTGTGCATAGGCAAGAGCTGCAAATTACGGATATTAATAAGGCAGCAGAGATAACTGCCATATGTATATAAATGGGGTTGTGATGGGAGCAGTGGCCATGCAACATATCGACAGAGTTTTGATAATATTGATGCTTGCATGATCGACCAATACATGTTTGCTGTTTGCTTGGTACATCTACAAACAGTTTTTGGATCTACTGTTGTTTGGCAAAATACGAAACCATCTACAACTCGTTATTGCAGGCCATTGAAACTACTTTGCCAAAAGGAAACAGCTGAATTGGTTATAAGCGAGGTGCAGAATGTCGAGAGCCAAATTGCTCAAATACAGCCAACTGGCCTTGATAACTTCACAGTACGCCATAAATTTCATATGACCATGATTGATGGGAAGGTGTTTAGTGTTGTCGCAAACTCGTCATCCCAAAAATATGGAATTTGTGGAACATCACCGAAAAACATGAATGATTTGGAGACGATAAAAAATTTACCGTGTAATGAAAATCTACATATATGAGTACGGTTTATCCAATCTCCACGCATGGATTCGTTTCTTTGAATGCATTTTGCATATTGCTTACAGAATTCCTATTAAAAAATGGAAAGTCCGCAGTACGGACAAGGAGATTGTGGATGAGAACAAAAAAGAAATTCAAGAGAAACTCAGGCAAGAAATGTCTATATTAGTTGATATATCTTTGCCTGGATCAGGTACAACTAATAATGGAAACACAGCAAGAAAGTTTTTCAATACGCCAGAACTAGCTGCACATATAACTGGTGTGAGTTTGTCATTAATTTATCGTTTAGGATAAATGGCTTCTGGTTTTTAGATAAACACAGATGCAATCTACCTGTACACATATGCAACAGCAACCGTATTTATGGACATGTATCCATGGTTTATTATTATTATTTATTATATATTTCTTCACTAATTCTTATTTGTGGATATCTGTAAAAAAAATTTATTATTACTTAATCCGAGCTAAATTGATGGTTTCGCCCAGTGTGCGACGGTCCATCTTCGTAATTCAAAAACAAATTTATTGCAGTTATCATCCCACTATTTGAGAAAAAACTGAACCTTAAAATCTTTTGGAATTTTTTTGCCACCTCGCACGGTAAAGGTTGTGTGGATGGTATTGGCGCGACTGCTAAGATGCTGGTGCGAAGACAGGTCTTGTGAAGGAAATTCTCTGTGAACAGTGCAGCCGATTTTGCAAATGCATTAAAATCAAAAGGTACAACAATAGAAATTGAAGAAGTTACTGAAGTTAGTTTTTACAAATGCAAAAATATGTAAAAAATATTGCTTCTTCGCACCATTTGCAAGTACAAAATGATACTATCATCTCATTTCTTACGTCAAAGTTAGGATATAGCAGTGCAAAAATATTTTGATATTTATTTCGCCTCTTAACTTGTTCTTAAAACCAAGAAAAATTAATTTTGAAACAAATAAATGCTATTTTCTCTTTTAAAAATCGCGGAAATTTTGTAACAAACTTTTTTTGTCACGTGGCAGATATAAAGGGTGTTTTTTTAGAGGTATAGAACTTCGAATTGAAATAAAACACAAAAAATCGTTTTAATGTCCATCAATTTGGCTTTATTGGAAGGATAATTTTATGCCATTAATGTTTAAATATGATTTCGGGCATGTGGCCGCCGCGGCTGGCTCGAATAAAGCCAATTCTACAGGTCCAATTTTCAACCACTTTTTCGAGCATATGGCGCCGTATGTTGACAATAACGCCACGAATGTTGGCTTCCAAGTCCCCTAACGTTTCTGGTTTGTTGGCGTAGACGAGCGACTTCACATATCCCCAAAGAAAATAATCCAATGGTGTCAAATCACACGATCTTGGTGGCCAATTGACAGGTCCATTCCGCGAAATTATGCGCTCATCGAATGTTTCCTTCAATAAATCGATTGTGACGTGCGCTGTGTGGCATGTAGCGCCGTCTTGTTGGAACCACAACTCATCCACATTCAAAATCTTCAAAATCTTCCATAAAGTTGATGGACAAAGCTCCAATTGCTGTGCACGGTGGCGAATCGATTCATTCGGGTCCTCTTCAGCACTTTGCTCTACAGCGGCAATTGTTTCTTCGGTGCGCACTGTTCGACGTCTCTGCGGATGCGTATTATCACATAGAGTAAACGTAGTGCGAAAACGATCCATGGTTAACCGAATTAATTGCTCTGATGGACGATTATGTCGACCATAAAATGGAAATAAATTTGCACGATTTGCAAGCGTTGTTCTTTTGTGAACTTGTTCATGATGAAATGGCAAACCAAACTAAATATTAACCAAACTAAATATTAATCACTTGACAGCTGACAAAATGGCCGCCAGTTAAAAAAGTGATGCCAACTTAAAGTTCTATACCTCAATAAAAAACACCCTTTACAACCATAATTGTGCACCAATTATTACGTTCTTGAACTCAAAATGTTCTCTGAACTCTTGGCTATAAGTTTGCCGAAGAAACTTTCAATCTAATTTTAACAGATTCGCAGATTTTATTAGCTCTTTGAAACTTACTTAAAATCGGCTTCCAAATTTGCTCACGTAACAAATCAATGTTTGACTCCAATTATTTTCTTACCGTAATACATACAGGTGTTCTTTATATAAAAAAGTTGTGTACCTTTGAATATATCATTGAAATATTATAAAATTTTGGCACAACGATGTACAATGTGCCGTATTTTTAGAGCTAAAGACGTTTTTTATCGTTCGAATCTCACGTAACAGACCAAATTTTTGACCTTAAGCAAAATAATTTTCGAACTTAATTTTTTCACCAAAATCGATGATTTTCGTCAAAGAAAATCGAGGTCCGAAAAATGTGTCGGTTAAGCTTTTTTTGGCGGTTATGGATCGACATGTAAAAAAGCCACATAAATTAAAATTTAAGTACAATTGTTGAGCAAGAATAAAATAAAACAAAACAAATGAATATAATAAATTAACAAAAAACAAAAAAAACTTAAGTTTAGCTCATTAAATGGCGAACAAATCTATTCAACCTGCTCAAATGTTTCCGCCAACAAAGTATTCATTGTGTAAACTTTCTCCGTCGTTGCGTCAATGTCAGTTGACGTATGAAGGATTCTATGTGTGTGACCCAGCCTTTAGAATGTCAGTAGGATTAACTGACTACAGTGGACTTTTGACACCTTTAAACCACATGAACTTTACAAACAACCGAAAGTTCATGTTAACAAACTCTTTCGAACTCATTTTAATTGAAAACAAGCCAAGCTTGCCTGATATCCAGTGTACAAGGCAGTGCTTAAAAATTTTTAAAACTTTTTTTACTTATTAATTATCCTAACAATTGTGAAATGCAACTACAATGCAGAAGCAACCGACACTATTAAAACACTCATCCAGGGGGAAAATCACGGCATTGGATACGATTCGAAATTTAAAAATATTTCAATAGAGTTTATATGGAAATATTTTAAAATTACGAGTCGTATCGAATGCCGTGATTTGCCCCCTGATCTGCTATGTGTTACACAAACATCGTCGATTAATGAAAGATCAAAAAATTTTAATTTTTAGCATGTTTAGTGTCACCCTTTATTGTATTCATGTTAGGGGTGAAAAACTATCGATGGCACTATCGATACTACCGATAGTTAAATTTTTTGACTATCGATGTTTTAATTTTGACATCGATTAATACTTGAAAACAATCGATATTTTTTAGTCACTATCGATAGTAAATAATACACCAAATATGTTACTTTTCATAAACAAAAATAATTGAATTACGAGAAAATTTCTTCAGCTGATCTCACTTATTTTTCATAAAATTTTTTTAATTTTGTTATTTATTGAACTGATAAATAAAAATATATTGTATTTTGTTTGGTTTTGCCCAAGAATATTATATTTTGAATTTTTAGTGTAAATAAATATGAACATTATACGAGAATCATACAACTTCGATACTATTACGATAGTATGGTCGATATATCGATAGTTTTTCTAACTTTCAATTGTCTTGAATCGATATATTGATAACGTTAAACTATCGCAAACTTTCTATCGATAGTGTCACTACTATCGATAGTTTTCCACCTCTAGTTCCTGTATCATTGTGTAATGAACCATCGCCCTTTTTATATCCTTTACCAAAAATGGAAAAGGGTATATATAAGTTTGTCATTCCGTGTGTAATTTCCATAATATTAATTTGCGACCAAAAAAATATATATATTCTGGGTCCTTATGAATAGCGAAGACGAATAAGCGATGTCCGTCTGCCCGTCCGTCCGTCCGTCCGTCCGGTGTGCTTGAAATCAGTTTTCCGAAGCTCCCAGAAAAGCTAGAGACTTCGTTCTTGGACTGGTGTGTCAGAAATGGTCCAACTTAGATTGGTATTGAAAATCAGCAAAATCGAGCAGACGGTTTCAGAGCTGGAAAACTGAAACTTGATTTTGCCATATAAAAGTCACTACCGAAAACAAATTTTTATTTTTTTTTAATAAATAAACCTGTTTTACACTTTAGTACGACCAAAATTGGTATTTTAAATTAAAAAAATATTAAAAAAATTAAAAAGACGTTTCCAGGGTTGGAAAACTTTAACTTTTTGTGTTATGTAAAATTAACTATGTCTAAAACTATGCAGGGTATTTTCTCGAGAACCGTAAGAGCTAGAGACCTGAAATTTGGACACAGTGTATAGACCTTTGGCCGATACAACAAAAAATACATGAGAATTGGAAATTAAAGGGTGTTCCAAAACGAGCAACGAAAAATGTTAAAATCACATGTAATATACATACAATTGAATGTATGTACGTATGTATATACACTTGAAATTTGTAAGGTTAGTATATTTGTATACAGACTACAAAAATTAACACTAAAATTTCAAAAAATTTGAATTAATGGGTGTTCCATCAGTTAATGCAATTTTGACTATGCAATTTTGACAACTTGCTGTATCTTGGAAACCGTAAGAGCAAAACTCTTGAAATTTTCAAAAACGGTAAAACTAAAAATCAAAAAATTATAAAATCGCCAAACCGAAAAAAATCGCCAAAAACCAAAAAAAATCGCCAAAATGAAAAAAAGCACCAAATTAAAAAAATTTCTACGACTAAAATAAATTGCGAAAAACCCGAAAAATTGCTAAAATGAAAAAAATTGCCAAAATGCGAGAAAATCGCCAAAATGAAAAAAAAAATCGCCTAAACGAAAAAAAACCCAAAAAAAAGCAGAATAAAATCGCCAAAATGAAAAAAAACCCAAAACAGGAAAAACTGGGAAAATTGCTAAAATGAAAAAAAAATTCGCGAAAACGAAAAAAAATCGCCAAAATGAAAAAAACGCCAAAATGAAAACAAATCGCCAAAACGAAAACAACAGGAAAAAATCGCCAAAATGAAAAAAAAATCGCAAAAAAAATCGCCAAAATGAAAAAAAAACTCAAAAAACAGAAAAAAATTGCCAAAATGAAAAAAACCCCAAAAACAACACAAAATTTCCAAAATAAAAAAATTGCTAAAATGAAAAAAAACCCTAAACAAAAAATCGCCAAAATGAAAAAAACCCCAAGCAACAGAAAAAATAACCAAAATGAAAAAATCGCAAAAATTAAAAAAATCACAAAAAAAAAAAAAATTGCTAAAATGAAAAACAGAAAAAAATCGCCAAAATGAAATGACAAAATTGCGAAAATAAAAAATTCGCCAAAATGAAAAAAAACCCTAGGCAAAAAAACCGCCAAAAGGAAAAAATAGCCAAGATGAAAAAAAATCGCCAAAATGATATGTCTCCAAAATGAAAAAAAAGCCCCAAAAACAGGAAAAAATCGCCAAAATGAAAAAGGGCCTCAAAAACAGAAAAAAATCGTCAAAATGAAAAACAACCTCCAAAAACAGAAAAAAAAAATCGCCAAAACGAAAAAGAAGCGACAAAACTAAATAAATCATTTAAACTGAAAAAAACTTCGAAAAAGCAAATAAGTCACATTAAAAAATGCTCAAAACTGAATGTACGAATGGAATCCTTCGTGCGCGAGTCAAAGTCGCACTTAACTGAATTTTTTATACTCTTTACCAAAAATGGAAAAGGGTATATATGTATAGGTTTGTCATTCCGTGTGTAATTTCCATAATATTCATATGCGACCCATAAAATGTATATATTCTAGGTCCTTATGAATAGGGAAGACGAATAAGCGATGTCCGTCCGTCCGTCCGTCTGGTGTACGTGAAATCGGTTTTCCGAAGCTCCCAGAAAAGCTAGAGACTTCGTTTTTGGACTGGTATGTCAGAAATTGTCCAACTTAGATTGGTATTGAAAATCAGCAAAATCGAGCAGACGGTTTCAGAGCTGGAAAACTGAAATTTGATTTTGCCATATAAAAGTAACTAGATAACACAATTTTTTTAATTTTTTTGTTAAATAACTTAGGTAAAGGGTATATAAGATTCGGCACAGCCGAATATATCACTCTTACTTGTTTAAAATGTAGTTATGACTTATGAAGTCTACTGGTAGAATAAACCTATTTAAAACAAAAATTCAATTAGAGAGGTCAAGACATATTCTAGCTTTCAATATAAAGTCTTATTATATTTTTTGATTTGATAAGGTCTTATTGTTTTTATATCAAACGGTTGATTTTCGCACTTGATTTATTTATGATTTGATGTCCCATCTTTTGAGCTTTTTCCTTTTTTTATGGATTTATGTTACTAATTATTTGTTAGCAAATTCCAAAGTGTAGGAAATGTTAAACAAATTTAAATACCACATTAGAAAATCTCGATTTCCATGTTGTGGCGCCATAATGACACGCCGCCAATGTTTAATCAGAAATCAACCATTTATTTATATTTACCAAAACTCTCTTCATTAAGCCAACCCCAGCAAGTATATTTTTATATACATGTATGTATGTATATGTTAGGGTATTCAATCGGTTAACCGGTTAATTACTACCCGATTAACTAATCGGTTAATTTAAAATTGGCTTTTTTCGATTAACGGTTAAACCGGTTACTTTCAGTCGATTAACCAACGTAACAAATTTTTTCATATTTTGTAGTATTAAAACTTATTTTTTGTATAAATAATTATTTGTTTCGTCTCATTTACAAAAGGTGAGTGTTTAGAAATTATTTTTTATACAAACAAACAAATTTGTTCAGTGCATAGATGTTAAGTAATGATTAGTAATCGTAATGATTACTAATTTGATTATTTTTTTTTAAAGGTGAAGTAATGATTAAATTACGATTATATTCAGTTTCGCACGATTAATAACTGATTACGATTACCAATTATGGAAAAGTAATCTAAATTACTTAAAATTACTAAAAATAATCAAAAAGAATCAAAAGTAATCCAAAAATAATCCTATTACTTCTAAGGATTACTTTTAATTATTTATTAAAAATCAAAAGTAAACTTTAAATTTAGTAGGATTACTTTTTGATTACTTTTGATTCTTTTTGATTATTTTTAGTAATTTTAAGTGATTCAGATTACTTTTCGATTATTAGTAATCGTAATCAATTATTTATCAGCAATTCTTTTGACGGCAATTATATAATCATTACAATTCTTTTTAAAATGTAATCTAATTGATTACTAATCGTAATCGAAATTTAACAGCGCTGGTTCAGTGATGCTAACTAAAGTAAAAGTTTAAAATCTTTGGACATGGCTATAAAAGAGTCTAGTGAATACTATGTTACTCTAACTACAGGGAGTTTTAAAGTTTTTGTTAAATAATTTAATAAAAGCCAATAGTAGTTGCCAAAGATTTAATTAAGGATTAGATTTGATGAGAGACGCATTGAACTATTTTATACTTACACTCTGAAATATTTTCTCTTAGCAAAAAATACAGTATAAAACCAGAAGCTAAGAAATTCAGAAATGAATTTGTTTGCAGAACATTCGTCGCTGAGCTCTGCCAGTATGAGTCAAATGATAACCTGCCAATAGAAGGAACTATCGATAGTAATACCAGAAATCTTCTAAGAAAATTAACTGAAACAATGAGAAGTGTTAAGAACTTGAAAAAATTAAATAAAATAGTTGATTCATAATAATAAAAGGTGAAAGAAAAGTTACAAAAATCATTAAAACAGAACTCTAGTGGCATAATGAATGAGTTTATATGTTTTGAGAAATCCAGGAAGAGGACTGATAAACTAGATATTCTGTATTATGGATTGCATTCGATTTCCTCAACACCTAAGATAAGTAAAAGGATTTTTCCAAGTCAGGATTTACCGAAACTAAAGAGGAGAATCGCTTAAGTCCTAAACATTTAAACATAATTATTGCTCTGAAAGATTGTGTTAGAAGATCTTTGTAAACTATATATAAAGACCTCACAAGCTTGTTAATTTTTAATGAATACATATTTATGAATTTTTATCTTGCCTGATTTAGTTTAAGAATTATTATGTGTGTTTTTTTGTTTGTTTGTTTTACTAATAAAAGCAAATTAATAAATAATATATGCACTTTTATTTGTTGAAAACGCTTTATTTATGGAAAAACTTTATTAATGGGTTAACCGGTTGATACCTAGATTAACCGATTAATCGAATACCCTAGATTAATCGAATACCCTAGTATATGTACATAAATACAGCATACATACCTTTGTTAAACCTTCGCCAAGTCATCGGTTGGTTATTGGTTTGCTGCAGACATAATGTATTTTGAATATACTGTGCCGCAAACCAATAACAAACCAACGAAGTGTCAAGAGAAAGCACTGTGATAGAATAATAAAATCTCGTGGTTGTGTCACTAGAAGTAATTGAACCAACATGGATGTTAGTAAGTTTTGCTTGATATACAATTTAGAACTGGCAAATTGTACTACTTTAAATTTCTTTATATGTATGTACGTTAGGGGTATAATAAATTTTTTGCCATGTCCTAGTAACCACGAAAATCATTACCTTTTGTAATTTTTCTCAAAAAAGTTCACGCACCAATTGGTTTTTTTTAAACATTATATCTGCCAATTATTATTTCCTTGGTAGGCATTTTACTGAAATGATTTTAGTCCAAAATCAATGAGTTGGATTTTACGCGGCATCACTAAACTATTTTTGAATGTAGCTAACTGGTTTTTCCAGATTGTGGAATTATTAATTTTTCTTAACCAAAAAGAATATTAAAAATTTTCAAAGCTCCATTGCGGGTGGTGCGTGAAATTTTTTGGCCTTAGCGAAAAAATAAATATACGTTCCCTTATAGTTTTTTATGCTCTATCGGACTGTGCTATGCCAATTTTGATATTTTAAAAAAATTTTTAAAAAGTTGTATCCCTAATGTACATACTTTTTATGTGGGGTACTTGATACCAAGGAATATTAAACTGGTAGACGCATTAAAAAATAAAATATACAATGCTGACTATTATCAAAATTCCAACTTAGTGACAGTAATATTGTGAATAAAAAATAGCTGATTTCAGCTAATGCGTATAAATGTATTAATGTGCCTTACTTTTAACGGATTGTTGAAAATGTTTCACCCATAACTATTTTTGCAATTTCAAATAGTCTATTTTTATAAACATACTAGAATTTTCTCGCGACTTCGTTAGCATCCAGAACAAGGCGCATTTATTAGGTGGCAACACTGCACCAGGTGACTAATTTCATTATATCAAGCCAAATGTCAAATTTGGATTGTGTAGGTATAAGCCTGAAAATATGCTTTTATTTGTGTATCCATAAACACCTAACGAATATTCAGTTTTGTATGGTGTTTGACATTTCTTTTAATAATCATACAATCTAACGATGCTACCCTGTTTTGAAAGGTAAGATGGTAATTTATAGCAACAAAGTAAATACATGTGGTTATTGCTGTTGTAACATTTGTTGTATAAATTCGGGTGCCATGATCCAGTAAGAAACTGAGTAGACTTAAAATGGCTGTGGTCATTTTGTGACTTTTAAGACGCAGATCTATCTATGTTCTAAATTTCATTAAAACCTGTTCTAATATTTTGGAGGGGCAGAAATTTCCCCCCTTTCGCCCTCATGGTCCTAGTTTTACAAATATACATACCCTATGTGACTTTTTAGATGCAGATCAATCTATGCTCTAAATTTCATTAAAATCTATATGATTATTTCGGAGGGGCAGAAATTTCCCCTGTATCTCCCCTCTGATCCTAGTTTTCAACATGAACATATCCTATGTGAATTTTTAGATGCAGATCTATCTATGTTTTAAATTTCATTAAAATATGTTTTAATGTTTCGGAGGGGCATAAACATCTCCCTATCGCCCGCCCTCGTGGTCCTAGTTTTACAAATGTTCATACCCTATGTGACTATTTAGATGCAGGTCTATCTATGCTCTCAATTTCATTAAAATCGGTTTGATTGTTTCGGAGGGGCAGATAAAAAGAGTATATTTCCAGAAACACCATCAGGCCTACAAATAAAGTGTTCATTTGGCTATGTTAGGTTACTCGTAGGATAGGAAGGCTCCGCTCAGAGATCCAGTTAGATTCTTTGTGATTCTTCCTTCTGGTTGCTTATAAGGAAGACTTTCTTCAAAGTAGAAGCTTGCGTTTTACGAAAAATAAATTTTTTTCTTTAATCTAGGACAAAATAGTTTTAGTCGAATTTGAAATACGCCAAGTGAAGAGTGAAATATAAATATCGCACACGAAATCAAAAACAATCACCACTCAAAATTATCAAAATGGTTTTTAGTTTTTCGTAAGACAGTTCGCTGAACAAATCTCTAACGATAGAAAAAAATATTTTTGCCACACAGTCTTCTTGAACGATATAAAATACCGTTCCACCTATTTTTATACATAGTGGCGTCATTTGTACAGTATCTACAGTTTTTTGTCACTCCTAAGCATGTGCGATTTTTTGAGCTGTGCCTGTTTATAATTTAGTGTGCGATATGCATACCAGCGTATTTTTGCCTTAAATACTATATTAATAATCAAAAAGAAAAATTATGTAGGTGTCTCCATTTTTTTGGCGTGGTGGTGGTGGCTTGGGGACACTTATGAGGCTTGGGGACACTTTGGCGTCCCCAAGCCACCACCTGGTGTAATTAAAAAAAAAATTTATATTCTTTTTGTGTAATTTTTCTAATTATTGTTCAATACGTTTACATTAACCTTTTATTTGATTTCTTAAACTAATTTTAATAAACTTTTAAATTTTGCTGATCGTGACTTTTATTTTCAACAAATCAATAAAACATTAAGAAGAATCATATATGTGTGTATTTGAAAAAAAAATGTCTTCTACGCATTAAGAACAATATTAATAGACGCTCCGTTGACAATGTCACCAAAATAGTCGACGCAGGTGGTGGCTTGGGGACACTTAACCCCACGTTTCCTTCAGGGTACATACTACTTTTGTACTAAATACATACATACGTATGTATGTATAGACTGCAATCAGAGTATTTTGTTTGGAATTTGATGAAGGAGTGATGATACATATCGATGGTCTCAAGTAGAAATGCCCTAACTCGTATATTTTTATGAAATTGAGTTTTTCAGTGATTCCAATAAATTTCACACAAAAATGTATTGCAATAGTGTAAAAAATAATTCCTTTAAAAGCAGTTGTAAAAAAAGTTACAACATTGTGAATACTGCAGTATGTCTTTTGTTTTATAATTAATTGAGTTAGGGCCTTTTTAATTGAGACGGACGATATTTACATGTCTAGTTTACATACAAATAAATTCATCTGCCTTTCCACCACTTTTTTGTTGGTTTATTTAGAAAGAAATACTAAAGACAAATTAATATTTTAATTATGTCGTTGTTTTATGGATTCCAATGAACACATTAAATAAGAAATTGAAAAGAAAAAGTTATTTGTTTCAAACCCATACAAATGTTAATGCTAATGGCGTGAGATATGTACATACATATGCAAGATAACATATCGTTCATTTACTAAAACAAAGTCATAACTCAAAAAAAAATTGTTTTCTTGTAAACGAGTTTAAAGTTTTCAATTTGCACATTTGAGTATGAAAGAAGCACAATGAAGCTTTTGCACAATATTTTTTTTTTTTTTTTTTTATACATATTTTTTTATTTATTGTATCTTCAAATATGAACTAACAATAAGTATTCAAATCTTAAATCTAAAATATAATTATTAGGCCCGACCACTGTCGGACATAAATTTAGAGATAGTTATAAATAATACATAAGTAGTGATAATCAAAAGGAAGAAAAAATAAAATAAAATAAAAAGTATTTTCAAGCAGTCCCATCTGGAGTGTTGAGTATAAGAGCACTTGTATCCCTCTTTTTTAGGCGGACGTGTCCAGTAAAGTTCAAAATATTACGAGCAAGCGGATTAGGATGTGACTCGAGTTTTGTTAAATATTTGCCTGCATATTTTGCAATTTCTTCAACCACTAGTGGCATATTCAAATCACGATGTATATTTGAGTTTTTTATATACCATGGAGCCGATGTTATTAATCGCAAAATTTTATTTTGCCTTCGTTGGATTCTCTCGACATTGGAAGCTGAAGCAGTGCCCCATAGTTGAATTCCGTAGCACCATATCGGTTTCAAAAGTGACTTGTATATTAAAAGTTTACAGTCTAGGCTAAGTGTTGAATTTCGACCAATCAGCCAATGTACCTGAGTTAATTTTAATTTCATTTGTGTTAACTTAGAGTCAATGTGGTGTTTCCAAGTAAGCCGTCGATCAAGGTGTATACCAAAATATTTCACATGAGTATTTGAGGGACAACTTGATTGTTAAACACGTATCTCTTCGTAATGTATATGTTACTTGAACACACTTTTGTTCGTTTACCTTAATTCTCCATAAGTTTAACCATAGTTCCAGCTGGGTAATGTGTTCTTGAAGATATCGGGATGCCTCGTAAGGATTTTCATGCATACTAAGGCAGGCTGTATCATCAGCAAATGTGGAAGTGTGGATATTGCTGCTCAGAGGCATATCACAAGTATAAATCAAATACAAAACTGGCCCCAGTATACTCCCCTGTGGCACACCGGATGAGATAGTTTCAGGCATGCTCATAAAGTCTCCTTCCACAACAGTGAACTTCCGGGCAGTAATGTAACTTTCCAAAAGACTTACAACGTTTATTGGCAGGTATGTTTTTAATTTTAAAATTAGGCCTTCATGCCACACTTTATCAAATGCCTGAGAAACGTCGATAAACAGCGCAGAACAATACTTCTTTTCTTCAAATGTTCTTCTTATAAATTGGACCAATCTATGAGTTTGTTCAATGGTGCTATGCTGACTTCTAAAACCAAATTGATGGTCCGGTATGCACACACTATTAACTAGAATTGGGGACAATTTTGTCATGAGCAGTTTTTCGAAAAGCTTTGACATTGTTGATAGGAGACTTATTGGCCTGTATGACTCAGCCTTGGTAAGGTCTTTGCCCGGCTTTGGAATCATTTTAACTTTGGCAAGCTTCCAGCTATTTGGATAATACTGCAGTCGTAAAATGGCGTTAAAAATAAATAACAGTATTCTAATTGCAATACGAGGCAACTTTATTAGCATCTGGTTACTAATTCCATCAAAACCCGGAGCTTTCTTTGGGTTGAGTTCAGAAATTAGTTTTTGCACATCACGCGTCTTAAACTTTATTTGTTGAGGGGGTAGAGCGACTACATTTGGCAAATCAATTACACCAGTACATGTGTTTGGGGTAAATACGTATTTTAAATGGGCAGCAAATATGTTACCTTTTTCAGTATCGCTTCTTGCCCAACCTCCGGTAGATGTGCGCAGAGGTGGTTTAAACTCAACGGGTGTTTTAAGCTTTCTAGCAGCACGCCATAAAGAGTAATCAGATGCTGGTGTGACATCAAGATTTTCCAGATAGTTTTTAAGAGATGCACTTTTTTCATGTGCAAGCAGCTCTTGGAGTCGTTTAGTGCACTCTTTAAATCTAATTTTATTCTGGGGTGATCTGTGCTGTTGCCATTCCCTTCTAGCTCTTCTTTTTTCACATACGAGACGTTCAATATCTGTAGAATATAGTCTATTAAACCCAGTCTGCGGATAGGAGGTAGTGGCATGTTTAGCAGCCTGCTTAATATTTTCGTTAAGATTGGCAATGTTAGATTCAACATCATCAGGTGTTCTTAGTGTAATGTTTTCCGTGCAATGACTACTAAGATATTTTTTGAATCGCAGCCAATTTACACGATTTATCAAATTGGCATATGGGTGAGGTAAATCACTTCTTAATGGGCTACAAATTGTAACGATCGTGGGAGAGTGATCGGACGAGAGATCTAGAGAAGCTTCAATTTGAATTAAATCCCTAGAGATATTTTTCATAACGCCAAAGTCTATTACATCCGGAATTTTATGTATGTCAGTAGGCCAATAAGTGGGCTCCCCACTTGAAATGACATCCAAGCCCATTTTGGAAATTGTATTGAACAACGCTCGACCTCTGGGTGTAATAAGACGCGAACCCCAGAACGTGTGTTTAGCATTATAGTCGCCAGCTGCTACGAAACAAGGACACAGAGATTTGTAAAAATCCTCGTATTGATGCTCAGTAATTGCGAATCTAGGAGGAGAGTAAATTGATGATATGACAAAATTATTGGAAAAATTTTCAACACAAATATTCGTTGCTTGTAAATGTTCTTCACAAATGTTATCAATAATATAATGCTTGAGTCTTGACTTTATTAAAATTGCTGATCCACCGCATGCTCTTCCTCTCGGGTCCTTTGAATCATATAAGGTGTAGCCATAAATTTTAAAAAGGCTTCTCGAAGTCAAATGAGTCTCTGAGACCAACATTATATCAATATTTTTTTCCGTGAGGAAGTGCTCAAGTTCATTTTTATGTTGGCGAATGCCGTTTGCGTTCCAGAAACATATTTTTAACGTGTTCATGGTTTATTAACTAAAGCTTGAAGCAGAGTATTCTGCATTCGCAGCATTTCTTGCATCATGCTATAAATAAGAATATGAAAAGCACTTCCGCATCATTAACCTAAAAATTTACGGCCCTATGTACTATAAGTAAAAATTGGTATGAAGTTAGCATAAGTGGCAAAATTGAACATAATCTTAAAGAGTTTTGCCAAAAAACTTCACATTAAAAATTATGCTAGGACTTATGCCACCATTACCTAATTAATGTCAAATTGTATGGAGGAACTCGTTAACACCTAATTCAATTTCATCACTTATGCTAACTTCATGCCAATTTTTCCTTCATGCCGTTAATTTTTTTTTTTTTTTTAGTTATGACGTTGTTTTAGTAATTGAGCGAAACAATTAAAAACATAAAAAAATACATTAATATCAATTATAAGTATAATTTAGTTAGTATGTATTTGCTTTCTCTTATACTTGATACTTGCCAATGTTTTCAACAATTTAAGAGTTATTTCTAACCTTTTTTTAACTCCCGACCAATAAAAGGGGTGTTATAAGTTTGTAGTGTGTATCTGTGTATCTGTGTATCTGTGTATTTGTCCGTGTCCACGTACAGCCCAAACGGCTAGACCGATTTTGATTTTGTTTTGTTTTTTGTTTGAAAGGTGACTTTATCGACAAGGTTCTTAACCATGTTTGAAGAAAATCGGTTCAGTCGTCACATATCACATCTTTTCTGGATATATCGGGGGTTTTTGAAATTTTTAATTTTTATACCCTTTACCAACAAAAATGGTAAAAGGGTATATATAGGTTTGTCATTCCGTTTGTAATTTCTATAATATCAATAAGCGACCCATATAATATATATATTCTGGATCCTTATGCATAGGGAAGACGAATAAGCGATGTCCGTCTGTCCGTCTGTCCGTCTGTCCGTCTGTCCGTCTGTCCGTCTGTCCGTCTGTCCGTCTGTCCGTCTGTCCGTCTGTCCGTCTGTCTGTACGTGAAATCGGTTTTCCGAAGCTCCCAGAAGAGCTAGAGACTTCGTTCTTGGACTGGTGTGTCAGAAATTTTCCAAAATAGATTGGTATTGAAATTCAGCAAAATCGGGCAGACGATTGCAGAGATGGAAAACTTAAACTTCATTTTGCCATATAAAAGTAACTCCCGAAAACAAATTTTTATTTTTTTTTTAATAAATGTACATATTTTACACTTCAGTACGACTAAAATTGGAATTTTAAAATAAAGAAATACAAAAAAATTAAAAAGACGTTTCCAGGGTTGGAAAACTTTAACTTTTTGTGTTATGTAAAATTAACTATGTCTAAAACTATATTAGTATTTTCTCGAGAACCGTAAGAGCTACAGACCTGAAATTTGGACACAGTATGTAGACCTTTGGCCGCTACAACAACAAATACATGATAATTGGAAATTAAAGGGTGTTCCAAAACGAGCAACGAAAAATTTTAAAATCCCATGTAGTATATATACAATTGTATGTATATACACTTGAAATTTGTAAGGTTAGTGTATTTTTATACAGACTACAAAAATTAACACAAAAATTTAAAAAAATTTAAATTAAAGGGTGTTCCATCAGTTAATGCAATTTTGACTATGTAATTTTGACAATTTGTTGTATCTTGGAAACCGTAAGAGCAAAACTCTTGAAATTTTCAAAAACGGTAAAACTGAAAAAATAAAAAATTATAAAATCGCCAAACCGAAAAAAATCGCCAAAAACAAGAAAAAATCGCCAAAACGAAAAAAAGCACCAAATTAAAAAAAAAATTATAAAACTAAAATAAATCGCAAAAAAAAGGAAAAATGCTAAAATGAAAAAAAAATCGCCAAAACGAAAAAAAAACAGAAAAAAATCGCCAAAATGAAAAAAAAATCGCCAAAATGAAAAAAATCACCAAAACGAAAAAAAACCCTAAAAAACAGAAAACAATCGTCAAAATGAAAAAAAATCGCCAAAACGAAAAAAACCCTAAAAAACAGAAAAAAAACCCTAAAAAACAGAAAAAAATCGTCAAAATGAAAAAAAAAATCGCCAAAACGAAAAAAACCCTAAAAAACAGAAAAAAATCGCCAAAATGAAAAAAATCGCCAAAAAAAGAAAACAACCTAAATAACAGAAAAAAAATCGCCAAAACGAAAAAAAGCACCAAATTAAAAAAAAATTTCTAAGACTAAAATAAATCGCAAAAAAATTGAAAAATTGCTAAAATGATATAAAAAATCGCCAAAATGAAAGAAAATCGCCAAAATGAAAAAAAAATCGCCAAAATGAAAAAAAATCACCAAAACGAAAAAAAAACCTAAAAACAGAAAAAAATCACCAAAACGAAAAAAAAACCCAAAAAAACAAAAAAAAATCGCCAAAATGAAAAAAGCACTATATTAAAAGAAAATTTCTAAGACTAAAATAAATCGCAAAAAAACGAAAAAATTGCTAAAATGAAAAAAAAATCGCCAAAATGAAAAATATCGCTAAAACGAAAAAAAAACCTAAAAAACAGAAAAAAATCGCCAAAATGAAAAAAAATCGCCAAAAAAAGAAAAAAAATCGCCAAAACGAAAAAAAACTAAAAAACAGAAAAAAATCGCCAAAATGAAAAAAAATCGCCAAAATGAAAAAAAATCGCCAAAATGAAAAAAAAAATCGCCAAAATTAAAAAAATCACCAAAACGAAAAAAAACAGAAAAAAAATAAAAAAATTGCCAAAATGAAAAAAAATCGCCAAAATGAAAAAAATCACCAAAACGAAAAAAAAAACAAAAAAATCGCCAAAAAATCGCGAAAAAAACCCAAAAAAAAACAGAAAAAATCGTCAAAATGAGAAAAATATCCAAAAACAGACAAAATCGCCAAAACGAGAAAAAAGCGACAAAACTGAAAAAATCGTTTTAACTGAAAAAAACTTTAAAAAAAGCAAAAAACCTTCCTTTCGTGCACGATTCAAAGTCGCACTTAACTGATTTTTTTAGTATTAAAGGAATTAAATGAAACTAAGTTTTTGCTTATTTCGTTCTTGCTTTTTTCACTTAACATATTTTATGCATTTTTTAAAGAACTAGATTGGTAACAATAATCAGAAAAATCCAAAATTATGACTCCAGGGTTGGAAAACTTACACTTTTTGTTTTTTTTTCTTTTTCTTTATAAATTGAATATATTTTATGCTTCTGAAAGAAAAGTTTGGTGTATGAAATTTGAAAAATGAAAATTATAGCTCCAAAGATGGAAACTTTAAAAAAATGATAAATTTTTTCACAAAACAAATATGTATGTACGTGTCTGTATACTATATATATGTACGTACGTTGGTAAAGGGTATATAAGATTCGGCACAGCCGAATATAGCACTCTTACTTGTTGTTATTTACATTTCAATGATATGTATATGTAAGTATGTTCGTATGCATTTTTTAGACCGCGTTGTTTCCTGTTGGCTAACATTTGGATCTTATAGGTCTGTTCCAGATGCATAACAACAACAGTCCGAACTTGTACAAAGTAATCCAAAAGCGTTCCAGATAGCAATTTTTGTACAATTTTGAGAGCGAATGAGAGAGTAATTTTTTTCATTTCCTGTACAAACTAGTACGAACTTTTTCTTCTGGGTAAGTTCGGACAAGAATTGAATAATCAGCTGTTTTTTGTTTACATATGAAACTGAAATATTAATCAGAAAATTTGCAAATATAGAAAAAAGTTTTTCCACACAGATTTATTAAAAAGCAAAATGGATAGTTTTTGAAATAAAGCTTAAGTTGTAAGTACATTTGTGCTTATTTTTCCATTTCTTTAATATAAAAATAATTATTTTTATGATCTTTTAAATAATTCACTTATCTTCTACTTTTTTGGAAATTTTTTTCATTTACTTTTTACAGCTGTTGCCAATGATGCAAATTTTATGTTTTTATAATTTTATACGTTTCAAGCGACTAAAATAAAATTCAATTTAAAAAGTAAGCAGCACTAGTATTTCAAGATGGTCGATTATGGTTTTTTGCGTTCCAGCAATTTTGGATTACTTTTGCACATTCAGAGAGTAATTTTGTTTTTACTCTCATTAGTCCGAACTTTAACAAAATCTTGTGGAACACACCTTATATGTGACGCGGTCTATGAAAAGGTGGCTTATGACTCAAAATCAGCTGTTAAAGATAAACAATGCATTTTGTCAGTTTCTCAGTAGTTGTTGTTTTTTGAGTCATAAGCCACCTTTTTATAGACCGGCTCACATATACAGTTCAAAAAATTGTTAAGTAATTTGTAAGCACAATAAAAAACTGGATTGATTTCCACATATTTCATTGGTTTTACTTCAGTCTTATGTCATATTTAGTAAGGATGTATCCTCATGTGGTGGCGACACCGCACATGTTTTTATTTAAATTTGTTTAAATTTTATGAAATTTGTATGTAAAACTTTGTTTGAGTTCATATTTCTTTTTTATTTTGAAAGTGCAACTTATTGCAATCAAAATAAGATTTAAGACAAAATTGTTGAATTTAAATTATTTTCAAAGAAAATTTTACTATAAAATAATTATTCTTTAAAAAAATATATGTAAGCATCCGCCTCATCGCTCTCTCATCAACGACTAAATGAAAGAGAATAAGAATTGTGCAAAGAAAGGCTATCAGTGCTCTAAGGCCCATCGTAATTTTTGTATGTCTCGATCGCACAGTGATCGTGATATTTTTTATTTTCGCAAAAAATGGTAAAAATTAATATTTTTAAATGAAGTCTGTTAGTTATGGTGTGGAGTCAAATTTTAATCACTTTTTAAATATTAATAATCCTTTTCACAATCTGATTTTCAATTCATCGCTACAACTTCATTCATTAAATTTTGTAAAAATGTTCACTAGTTCATATCCCTAAGTAAACGATATTCGTTGTTTTTTTTAATTCTTCCCAGTAAAAAAAGACACTCCAAAAAAGTCATGAAAATGTAGAGTTTGCGATCTGGAAGTAGTGCAAATTTCGATCCGATCTAATGATTTTTACATAGGGTTGTCATTGCAAGAAGTTCTCTTTTTCGCTGCCTGGTCACCGAATTGGAAGCGATTTTAAGAAAAATGTCCTTTTTTGTGTTCTATGATAATATTTTCATCTAGTAAAAATGGTTAATAGTTACCTATTTTAACAATTAGTTTCTTTTTATAGGAATTTAAACGCGAAACAGTAATTTAATGTAAATTTAAGCAAATAACTTAAAAATTTTAGACCAAAATTAGTTCATAAGTTTCTTCAAAAAAATCGATTTTTAAAAAATTCAGGTGAGTAATTTCTAAAACTATAGAAGAATTACAAGGTTTTGTATGACTAAAATAAACTTTTACTTGGTTTTCTACTAACAAATTAAAAATATCGATTTTTGGGAAGCAATGAAAATGTAGTTCCTTTAGAATGACTTCCAATTTTTTTTACTGGGTAGTAATACAAAGTGAAGCAGTGCTTGGAAATCAAGTTATTGTATAAAACAAGTTCACAAATACATCACAAAATAAAACTTTTTATCGGCGGATCGATGTCAGTCATATCGCCTATTTTCACTTTCCAGAGGTCAATGAAAAAATTTTCTTTGTTTTCCTTCCAAAAAAACTTTTTTTTTCCATAATTTTTGGATTATTGTTGCTGCTGCATCCATTTTTATGTTGAAAATCTTTCAAGCGACATCTATTGTTATTCAGTGGCATAAACATTATCAGCTGCTTTCGGTCATTTTAACTTGGCACCACTGAATTTAGCACAGCGAAAACAAGATTGCATTTCATAAAACCAACTTTGAACCAATTCAAAAACGGTTATAAGTTGGTTTTAACCTGGGGCAAATCACGGGATTCGATACGACACGTAATTTGGAAATATTTCCATATAAACTTTATTGAAATATTTTTAAATTCCGACTAGTATCGAATGTGGTCATTTGCCACTAGCTTTTAACGTTAAAACCAACTTTTATTAAAACCACGTCAGTGTGAAAACACTATGAAGCTGCTTACAATACAAATTTTAATTAATACATAACTTTTAAACAATTGATCAGGTTTACTTAAAACTTTACACATCAGTATGTGAATAAATGGATTTTCATAATAAAGTTCGCAAAGGTGTTCTGGGTTATTCAGCAGCAGCGCAACAGTGGGCTAAAAAAATTCACAAAAGATATTAATTCAAATTGCTTTCGATCAATAATATTTAGCTAAAAGGATAACCTCTCCAGATTTTTTCTTTATTTATTTTGGGGGGGCTAACTTTTTCCCTATTTAAAACCATACTTTCATATCTGTGGAAAACAAAATATTTTGAACAAAGTCCCAGAAATCGTAATTTATCAATAACTTCCCAGCAAAAATTTTTCAAGATTTTGTAATGGGTAGTACTATTTTAATGGCCTACAAACTAATGAGTGGTATTTATTTATCTAAGTATTTTATGTGTATAATAATGACTGTCCTGTAATGAATAAAATAACAACTTATTTATATCATTACGTGATAGTACTTATTGTACACCTTCTAGTTAATAATGAAATATATATAGAGAAAAATTTATTGATCGTAAAAATGATCGAAATTCGAAAATAATAAAACAACTTTGGTTTACTATTATTTTTATTACCAAATTTAAGTATTTTCGAATATTCTTCAATATACATACATATTCATATATTTTCTTTGCAAAATTAGGATTTTAAACAATCCCAAAAAAAGGTACAAGTTTTATCATTTTGTTACAAAATACTATTTATTTTTATTAGAAAAAATTGCCAATTAACTTTTAAATAATTTTAGGCAAAAAGTAATTTAAAAAATTTTGCATATTTGTAAGCAAAAAATAACCCATTAAATTTTAAATATTTTAGGCAATCACTAATCTATTAACTTTTGGATATTTGTAGGCAAAAAGTATAGGGTACCGCATACTTTTTGAACTTCTCAAGCAAAAATAGAATTTTTTAAAATTACAAAATCATCTACCCAAATTGGCCTGTAACCAGCGTGACCGTTTGACCGACTAAAGTGGCAATTTGCCACTTTTTTTTTTGATAAATCCCCTTTTGGTGCCACTTTTTGAAAAATTTCATCGGTCACCCTGCCTGACCGATGATGAGTTGCATAGTCAATTAGAAAATTTTTTTCTCTACCTCTACTTCTCATGCCAGATGTAGAAGCCATCATTTTTACGAGAAATAAAAATGTTCACTAGAAGAAAGAATAAATGACGCAGAATGACACTTACTAAAACAAAGAGTTCGTGTAAATAGGTACCGACCTAATTAAAATAAAAATGTCTTTTGTAGTTAATATTTAGTGGGTTTTTTTAAACTCTTCTTTTTTTAATAACAGACTCTGAACCCCTGGACTTCTACTTAAAATATAACAATAAGTAATAGGGTAGCCCAATACATTTTTAAATTATTTTGGTTTTACCTGCTTGGGATCGCCAATGATACAGTATGAGGCAAAAATAGATACATACCTGACATAAAAAAACATTGTTGTGGGACTAAAATTAACGGTCTACCATATCAAACATATTTAAATGAAATAGGACCAAAGTACAAGTATTTGTCCATAATAAGCAATAATAATACAAATAACGCATCTTCGCTCTCAGAGGTACCTAGTCACGTTTTTAGGGAAATTGGCTCTATTTTTTCGGTTTCAGTACTAGTTGCATATTTATTGTGTAGAATATTAAATGTTAAAAACAGTATGGCCTTTAATTTGATGTATGACACGGGCAAATATCTTTAGCCAAACTGCCAAAAAATTGAGATTTTCAAAACTTTAAGGCCCCAGTTGCACGTGTTAACATCTTCCAATTGTGCTCAAACTTGTGCAATCTTAAAATCCAACGAAATGAAACATTTTAAGGGGGTGCCCCAAAAAAATATCCGACATCGATTTTTTAAAACCACCCTAGTATGTACACATTAGAGTTTTTCTTTTCCCGGACATTTTCATTTCCAGGGAAAGCGGGAACGATTTTTCGGTTTCCCGGAAAATCCCGGGAATTCCCGCCCAGTACAAAACAATACAAAATATTTTTTAAATTTAATTTATTTCAACAAAAACAAATTATAATTCATGAGATCGATTAAATAATAACGTTTTATACACACATTATTCAAAAAATAATACCGTTTCCGTTCTTTATGTAATAATACATAGATACCAATATTATAAAAAGGAAATTATACGATTATTATTAAAAAACATTGTTAAACTTAAAATTGGTGTAACAAACGAACTTTGTATGGCAAAACCAGTTTTAACGCATGCTTTAACTTTAACAATCGTTTTTGCATAAGGGCATATTCTTTGGAAATAGGACTTTAGTACAGAATAAGCTGTTAATGCTGTTAACCGTACTATTTACCAAAGATAATCTGTAATTATTTGCAATTTTCTTTTATGTCCTTGCTCATTTCTGTTTTTTACTTTTATGAATTGTTGTAGAATTAAATTTTGATAGTCGCGTTCTGCTTTTTCCAAATAAAGGCATCTAAGTCTCAGAATGCATGTGTACTCGGTCTTAGTTGTTGTAAAGCTTTAGCTATTGTGATATTGCCATCACCTTATTATTGCACCATCGCATTAATAACCCTACGTCTCCACTAACCATCGACTTGAGCATGACATGAACATGACGCCGGCAGATCAACTGTGAAAAAATCATCAACTTCTTTGTTGTGGTGAATACGTGCGATGTCCATGTTAAGGCATATCAAAGTATTTTGCGCTAGTGCAATAAAGATGGAATATTTACTAATTTTGTTCTGTCTCTTTTCTTTCTATTGCAAATGATTGCCGACTGAGAATCTCATGGCGAATATTTTTGCTCAGATATATGCTCGGGCATTGATGTCAGAGCATGAACAAAACATGGACATGAGCGGTCTCCATTAGCCATTTTCGATGTTCGACATGATGCCTATACCAAGTTCATGGCTAGTGGAGACCTCCAGTAAAGTGAATAACGACACTCATCAAGGAATGTGTACGTACAAATTAAGTTGCCATAACAAAATCAAAAACTCCCGGAAATTCCCGCACAAATTTCCCGGGATTTCTTTCCCGGAAAATGTGCGGGATCCCGGGAAATTTTTCTAGGGTAATCCCGTATGAAAAAACACTAGTACACACACATACATAATAAGAAATAAAAAAACTTATTTTTTCAACAAATAAATCAAAACCAATGTGTAATAAAAATCCAATTACATGGCAATTTTCTCGATAATCAGTTGATAATGAAATTTATTTTTTTTTTGCTGAAGCTCTTTTCAATTTTATTTGCCACAAACAGATGAGGTCAAATTTAAAGCTCATCTGCACTTTTCAATATAATCGTACAAGCGATATATTTCAAAGTAAATTGTTCGATTTACATACTTATATAATAAATAGTACGAGTGTATCTGCATATATTTAAAGCATCGCACAAACTATAACATTTAATGAAGCGATTTTTACATAAGTATGTACATAAAACTTTGCTGCTGGGCACTTTTACTTGTTAACGAGAAAGTATTAAATTTAAAGTTATTGAAAACTTTAATGCCCCCTTTTTTAGTTTTTGTATTCACATACATATGTATGTATGTATGTATGTATGTATGTATGTATGTATGTTTATCTGTAGCAGTTCATTACTTTCGAATGTACACCCAGTCAGCATGTGGAAGATTGTTTCACCAAACTGAGTCTTTTTCGACTGCCTTAGATGATCAAAAAAAAAAAAAAAAAGACTCGAATATTTCATAAAATGCTGACTGGGCATACATATGTATGTGAGTTTCTTTTTTTATTATTTCAAATCCCCAAATAGGGAATTGTGTTAAAAAATTTAACTATAAAATGCTCTCGCCTTCTTTAATTCGTATAAAAGCACTTGATCTGGAGTCAACTCTGAGTTGTCGTTAAAATTAATTAAGCATCAAATGACCAATATTATTGTAAATCATAATACAAATGGAGTGTACAATAAAAAAAAGAACATGATTACAAATCTGCTACTACCACCACCAATACAAACTGTTGTTATACGAAACGAGGATATTTAAACGGAATTTCATACACACACACACACACACACACGCACACACATTCAGTAGATGAATATGAAGGACGATAAGCAATTAAAAACGTTTTAAAATAGTACACACAGTGGGGTCTTGCGAAATAAATTTTAATAAGAATATTTTTCGTTGCCGTGATAAATCGTTTATAAAAATGTTTGCCAATTTTAAGTTGTTAGTCCTTTTAAAATAATTCGAAGTAAAGGAAATAAATTTGAATTTCTGTAATGGACTCCGTTCAAAGTGCTGATTATGGCATTCGAAATTTATCAAAATTTCCCTAAAAATACATGAAAATTTAAAAAATACAGTTAAAATTTTTTTGTTTTCTGATTATACCCTTCACCAAAAAGGGTAAAGGGTATATATAAATATGTCAATCCGTGTGTAATTTCCACAATTTTAATACGCGAATAGGGTTTGGGATTTCCCGGATTTTTGCAGTTCCCGGGAAACGGAAAAAGCTAATTTTCTAAATTAAGTACATTTATTAAATGAAACTTGACGAAATTTCGATTGTTTTAGTAATGTAAGCATTTTTTTTTTTAAATAAAAGTTAATACAAAAGCAGTTCTAAGGGCCATTTTCACAACTTGCTCTTAGATAAAGGTAGGATTTTGTCTGCCCGATAAATGCCTTTGCATTATAAAACATTCCTTTATTATTTATTTATCCATTAAACATTATTATTATTGATAATAATAACAATAAAAAATTTAAGCTGTAATAATGCAAAAATATTTATCGGGCATTCAAAAGCCTACCTTTAACTAAAGGCAAGTTGTGAAAATGGCCCTAAGACAAATAATTTTTAAGTGCATTCAAGCAAATAGAATATACATAGCTATTATTTAGATCATATTAAGACTGATTGATGACTCTTACCGCAATTGGTAAACAAATTTATAATAAGGCTTCCAAAGAATTTTATTAAGAATTTGCCTTGCTTGTTTCTTAGTTTTCTTGAAAAATTTCCATTAGGATTCTTATCGTTAAGTACAATCGAGTTACAGTACTATACTCAGCTGAGCCAAATTTTACATAACATGAGCTACAGTCTGTCCAAATGACTTTAATTTTTCATTTTATTTCTCCCAAAATATTTCCTTCAGGGTTTCAATAATTCAATAAATTTGACTGTCACTTACGCCATTTTATAAATATGTGTGTCACAAAAGTCTATCCCCCATATGCAAAACAAAAATTACGTGTACTTGAAGTATACGTTAAAACAAAATATCCATACAGAAACCGGGCTTAACGTACACTTGAGGCACACGTTATTTTTTTTTTTTGTATGTGTAGTTTTAATCTCCCGTTTTCCCGGGAATATCTCAACAATTTCCCGATAATGTTAATCAGATATTTCCCGGGATTTTCCGCCCGGAATTTCCCGTTTCCCAAACCCTATATGCCACACATAAATTATATATATTATAAATAGAGAAGACGAATAAGCAATGTCCGTCTGTACGTCCATCCGTCTGTCTGTACGTGAATTCGGAAAGCCGAATTAACGTACACTTGAAGCACACGTTATTTATTTGCATATGGGAATATATATTTATGAAGTAACGTGTAGTTTTAATTTCCCGTTTTCCCGGGAAAACCTCAAAAATTTCCCGGTAATGTTAATCAGACATTTCCCGAGATTTCCCGCCCGGAATTTCCCATTTCCCAAACCCTATATGCGACACATAAGTTACATATATTGTGGGTCCTTATAAATAGAGAAGACGAATTAGCAATGTCCGTCTGTACGTCCATCCGTCTGTCTGTACGTGAATTCGGCTTTCCGAAGCTCCAAGAAAAGCTAGAGACTTCGGTCTTGGACTGGTGCGTCAACAATCGTTCGAATAGATAGCAAAATTGAAAATACGGTCGCAGAGTTGGAAACTTTAAACTTTTTTAGCTTAAAATAATTTTTTTTTGTAATTTAAAGCCATTTTATATTTAAGTTAGAACTACATTTTTACTAAGAAGCAAAATAAATATAAAAAATTATTCCAGGGCTGGAAAATTTAATTTTTTTTCTATGAACTAAATATATATTTCATATTTAGCGAGAAATATTCCGCTAAAAAAATTAGAAAAAACTAAAAGGATGTTTCCAGGGTGGATAAATTTAATGCTTTTAATTATGTTTTACGTTGCAGCCACATGTTCAATAAGTCGCTTTCAATTTTATCACATATACTCGTACTGTGTGTCAAAATTTTTTGAAATTGATAACTGTGAGACAAATTCATAATCAATTTTACTTTTTAAATGCCACCGACAAAGAAACAACTCAAGTTTATAGCTTCAATCAATGTGTGCTGTTACCAGCTCTTCAAATTGAAAATTAAATTGCCATATAAATGGATAGATGAATTTGAAAGCAATCTAGTTTTCAGACACCTATCCTCAACCAAAAAGAAGTTTCATGAAAATGCCTAATGAAATGTTTCAAGGTATTTCATAGCTTCAAAGTCGGATTAAAATGAGATCCTAGCTGATCGTTTTGCGGTTTTATTTAGCAATTACTAGTATTTTGCAATGTTCAAATGTTTTTTTTTTATTTGTGATAGTACGTGCTAGACATTAAACGGCCTTCAAGTTAATTTTTTTGTTTTATGTAATTACTACTGTACCACTCTTAGCCTCAACAATAACCACGACGTGAACGTGGTGTTACAAGGGTTCCTTTTTTTCTTATTTTGTGACATAAATTTTTCAATTCTTCAACAAGTTTTTCTAAAGCTTGGCGGGTATCGACGTAGAAGAACAACCATCTACAATGCTCTGAAAGCCGAAATTAAACGTGTAACTGCAAAATTTCCAACAGCCAAATAAATTTCTGGATCATCAGCTGCATTTTAATAAATTATTTATTATTTGGAACAAACTGTGCCGTTATTCTCAGTCACATTGCAAGGGATTTGACAGTATAGGTTCGATTCTACTTCCAAAGGGTAGCAGAAGCCCATACTCAGTTTAGAAATTTTCAGAGACGTGTGAAAAAAAAGAAGAAATATAGTGCCAAACAATTTTTAAAAATCTAAAATTTTTAAGCTAAAAAGTGCTCTAGCACCCAAGTAGAACATCTATGGCCTTGTAAGTGGTCAGCCGGCTCTAATTCTTGCATGGCTTGGACTTTATATGAATTGAGGTGCAAATCCAATACTTTCAGTTGCAAAGCGATATTTTCGGCAGTGCACACATTGCGAGCATGCACAGGCCTTACCACATCTGTAACAGTTCCAGTATCTCCAAAATTTCTTTATAATATTACACAGAGAAAACAGTGCCTACTAAAAACCTCAGAAAATAGATCAAAGGAATAAGAAATCTCTATGGTTTTTTTTTCAATAAGGAAATCGTATTAATTGCATAGAGAAAACCTTTTTGAAAACATCAAGAAGAAATCTTGTAGTTTCTATGAGGTTACCTTATTGATTTTTTCATTAAAAAAAATAAAAAAAAAATTGCGTCTTTATTCTCTGTACTTATGTATTTTCATTTAAATTCTATACCATATACATATGTATGTATGTATGTATGTAATATATTGTAGATATTATTTATTTATACATACATACATACACATTATGTTATATTCTTAACTAACTTACTCATAAAGTATTGAACCAGCAGACTTCTACCTGATAGACAAGCACTCTACCCAATATACTAACAAGCAGCCTGAATAAGGATTGAAATTATTGTGCAAACATTCTTATACAAAAATGAAAAAAAGTTGTCCGTATGTCTATTTGTAGAAACGAAATAACAAGAAACCTAATAAAATCAAAAAGATTTCCTTATTAAAAAAATCAATAAGATGCTTTACACATAATCATATAGGAACCTACTAAGATCAAGATGAAAACCTTATTGAAAAAATCAATAAGGCAACCTAATAAAATCAAGAAGAAAACATTTTTAAAAAAATCAAGAACGCAACCTAATAAAATCAATGAGAAATCCCTATAGCTTACAATTTATAAGAAAACCTAATAGAATCAAGAAATTTTTCTCTACGGATTGTTTTTTTGTGCCAAAAATAACGGACATTTAGTAAAAAAAAGTTGTGAATAATAAGATTTCTTCTTGATTTTATGTAGTTTTCTTCTTGATAAAAGTAATAAGATTTAAGGAATCTGTATGAAAAAATCTTCCCTTTTTTCTGCTGGGATAACCCTTAGCCTAAAAGCGGTTCATGGAGAAAATCTTCTTGATTCCATGGGGCAGTTTTTTCTCTGTGTGCCAATTATTGGAGTAATTATGATGACCACAATCACCCCGTACTTTTGTAGTAAGTTTTAATTATATTTACCAGTTGTTCAGTTCTTAAACAATCCATATTTGTATTTCACTTCAGTTGACAGATATTCAGTAGCTGACAGCCTTACCAGACAGACGATTTTGAAGCCTTTGCTATTAACTCAGAATTTTTAAGCTTTTGCCAATAACACCCATATTTTTGAACACACAACTTAAATTTTCTAGGGTTAGGGTTAAATTTGTTAGACAATGTGTGTGTATAAAAAGTAAAACTAATGCTTTTCAAAATATAATTTTTTATATACATTCCATTTTATATTCAATGCAAATAAAATTCACTTTCCACTGTTCTTCTTAAAACTCATGGATATGCATAATATTTTGCTGCCCTACACACTTTTTTTTTTTTTTTTTGTTAATCTCATAATGAAAATCTAGATATTTTACGAAATAAATCAGTACCCTCAATGGCAGAACGAATTACTACTACCAGTGGTTGGACATTTTCGTATTTTAATAAGGCGTTCGTTCCTAATTCCCAACGCAGCATTCGGATTCACACCAGCGATGGCAGCAAAGTAAAGTTAACGCTAACACCAGGCCAAATGAATAATTTATACCCTGTTCACAATTGACGCCAACAGGACGATAATGAATTCTTTGTCAGTAAGTTCATATATCTGAGTATTTGTGTGTCTGTGTGTCTGTGCTTGCGTGTGTATTTCTATGAATGTGTTTTTTTACAGGATATAAAATCCAGAGACGACAAGCGGCAACAGCGACGTAATAATGATTAAAATTTTTTACATAACATTTAACCGATTTAACATCTAAATATTAGAAACAACTATAACAATATCTTATAATAACAATATCCATTAACAACAACAAAGGGTTAAATGAAAAATGTCACAGACTCGTTGCATGTTAACAGGGAAAATAACAATAAAATTATGAAAAAGTTGTTATAAGAAAAAATGTGCTCCTTAATAAACAAACTAATAGGCAACAAAGATAATAATATAATCATGGAAAAATATGCAGTCGTTGTCGAAGGAACAAAAAATTTTGGTACTCATAAAATTTCGAGTAATTCAGAGCTTTTAAGGAAATTTATCTTATAAAATATTACTGAAAAAAAATATATATATTTTATACAAAACGATCTTGCATCGTAGCATGCTCAAAATGGTATAGTATACGGATATTCACCACTTAATCATTTTTTTTTTGGTGAGTCGTCAATATACTATACCATTTTGCATATGCTACGATGCGATACCATTTGCAAAAGACTGTATATTGGGCTTTTATTGTTTGCAATTCATTTACGACCACATAAAGGCTTTTAGACACGCAAAGCTCACTTTGTAAAGTTTTTAGTTTGTAGGAGAGAAGGGAGAAGAGAAGGTGAGCCTTTTTCTCTCCTGTCCTATTAAGTCAAGACCTTGAAAAGTAAACTTTTCGTATTTAAAAGCCGTCTTACATACCAGAGTACGGAAATAAACAAAAGGAAACATTTGCTTTGGTTTGGTTTTGTTCTTTCCCGTGAACAAACTAAATTCATAGCAAAAACAATAGGTTTGTTCATTTACTAAAAATTATTACGAATTTGTAAGAATTGAGAGAAAATTCTTACAAATTATTGCTAGTAAAATTTTTAATTTAATTAATTATTTCAAAAAAATGTGCATTTCTTTATTTAAAATATATGTACACGTATGAAAAATGAAAGCATATATTTTCTTAATTTATTGTTTTTCTTTCATTAACCCACATAAATTCAATTTTATTGTCAAAGAATTTTGTTTGCTTCTCACATCTGATCAGAGAAGGAAAGTCGCATTTTTGTATTTGTTAATGGAATAAAATTAAAAAATTATGAGAAATGCATACAAATATTAAATAATACATGAAAGTCTGTAAAGTATTTCATATTAAATATCAATTGTAAAAAAATTACAATTTAAAACATTATCAAACAAAATACATCAGAAAAAGTACAATAGTATCATGATATCCCTCTATGGGTCTGATATGAATAAAATTTTCTTGAAAGTTTTTACAAGTAAATCGTTCATTTAATTTTTCATATTTGGGAGAGTAAATTTGTAAATTTCTGCTTTACTCTCTCGTTGTAAGCTTATGCTGGGAAAGTAAATGAACAGACCTAATGTGAACGATTGGGCCTTTTACTACAAAAAAAAACTTTTTGAAATATACATATGTATATAACGGAAAAAACTTTTACTCATCATTCATTCGAGTAACCGATTATTCGAACAAATACAAATTTTTTTATCCTGGGCCGCATGCTGCAACGATGATCTTTGAGGTGCAGGATGCCACTATATGAAAATTACTGTATCAATGCTTTGGCCTGCCTTAAACCAAAAGAAATCAACCACATTTTTCTTTGCGGTGGAAGTACCATCTCCTTTGATCAGAAAGATAACAGCTGACCAATTAATGCAACAAAACGGCTCTGGCCCCTAAATACAGCAGCAGAGACCCTTCTGGCAAGTTCATCCGCTTTTTCGTTACCCGTATGACCACTGCAGCCAAATATCCAGTATATGATAACTTTGTTCTGTATGAATAGCTTTTTTAGTCAGTCAAAGCACTCTAAAACAAGCTTGGATAGGAATTCTCATTAAAGGACGGAACACATTTAGTATTTCTGCCTGAAATACCGTAAGCTATTTGCCCATTGGCACAGAGCTTTTTGCGTTGGGCCCAAGGACGTCAGCAGCAACTCCATCTTACGTTTTGGACCCATCGGTATACCAACAAAAGGCATTTGGAATCCACAGTGGGGCCATTTCATTGTGAACACTTCAAAATTAATCGCTGCGTGTTCCGGCCCCTGAACTCAGATAACACTCCACTTAATCTTATTTGAAGAATTTTCCCCTTTCTTGTACATTTAAGGGGTGATATAATGGTTTAGAAAATTTTATAAGCACAGGATTTTTATTTTGAATAGGCCACCATTTTAATAGTTGTCATTTTTTTTTTTTAAAGAGATGTAACACTCAGGCAATTAATGCCTACTGCTAATACTAGGTGTTACCTTCTTTTAGGAAAGAGATAGTGAGAGAGAAGACAGGTGGTGAAGGGAGAGATAGAGGAAAGCTTCATTCTTTTACAACTCTGCTTTTCGCACGTTTGTTTTAATAATGCAGTGTTGCAGCGCCTCTCTGATGTTAAATGGGGCGTATTAATTTTTTGAAGCTGTGTATTGTAGCCATTTTATTGATTATTTTACTTCGCCGATGATTTTGCTACACAACGAAGGAGGGCGCTCTGATGTTACATTAGGATTAGTATCTGCTGAAGTCGGTATAGTTCAGTGACCAGTGACTATGCCTTCATCACTTGAACTTTCCTACAACAACTAACACAAATGGACACTAATGCACATCAGAAAAATGCGTGGTGTTGTTATTTTAATGACTGTCGGATACAGGGATTGAACCCAGGACCTTCGGTGTTGTAGTCAACGTGCTAACTGCTTCAGCCAACGCCACCCTCTTCTTTAGTCAAATCGTATCGTTTTACTTTTGAAATTGTAGTATTGTTTAAATTTATGCTTAAATTAGACGTGCCATAGCCATAACCAAACCAAAATTCAATTGGTTTATATAGCTTAAATTAGACCTATAATCAAATACAGTGTTGCCCCTAAGTTTGGTTCGAACAGCTGTTTGGCTTACGCTCACTTCTAGTTTGTACATATTTAATACCGATTCTGTCACACATTACAGTGTTTACGTTGCCCCTGCATAATGGCTCCGTTAATCAAATCGTATCGTCTTACTTGTGAAGTGGTCGTATTGTTTAAGTTTTGGGTATTAAGGGTCAGTTAGCCGACTGTAATGGAATGTAAGTGGAGCGGTAGGAAATAGTTGATCGATATTGTTTTGTGAAAAGTAATGTACATATTCTTACATTCCGATTACATCTCTATAACCATTTTCATTACTTTTCACATAACAATGTCGATCAGCTGCTTCCTACAGTTCCAGCTACATTCCATTACAGTCGGCTAACTGAGCCTTTAGTTAGTAAAAACGTGGGGCCGCCAATGAATGTGTCAGCTGTTATTGTATTTCTTTTGTCTTTATATATATATCTGTGTGTGTCAATGTCGATAATTGACGTTTGCTACGTAAAAAATCTATTTTCTGTGGATTTTAACCATCGATGCCAATTTGGTGCTTTTGGCACTATTTTTAGTGGTTTTTGAAGACTCAAAACGCCAAATCTTGAACGTTAGTGCCAAACTAAGAAAAAGCACTAAATAGTGGTATTAAAAAATTTGTGTATTTCCTAAAATTATTTCAATTGAAACTTGGTATACATATTTATATTTTCAGTGTAGAGCATACCTTTTCCTTCTGATATATTTCATTAAAGATGATACTATTGCCGAAATAGAGAAAAGCTTAGAAAATATTAAGCATTATTAAACTTCAATCGTTTGATTCTTGACTAGTTTTTCACGTTAGTGCTTTTTACGCTTTTTAAATCTCAAAATTACGCTTTTTTGTGCTCTTTTTAAATTTTGATGTGCCTTTAGAACCAAAACAGTTGGCATCACTGATTTTTAAGCGTAGCAAGCTTGCCAATACAGTTTAAATAAGCTTCAACATGCGTATTAAATGTTGCAGATTTTGTTAGCTGAAAGGCAAGAGCACAATGCGATTTCACTATTTCTATCATCAAGCTGCCACAAGATGACAAGTAAAAATTGCGCTATTAATTAAAATAAAGGTAAACGAACAGAAGTGTGCTCAGGTAACATTTACCTTAAGAAAGGACACTTGTTCCCCCATTACAATCAATAATCAAATTGTTCCTCAAAACTTACATGTGAAATACCTTGGTATACATCTTGATCGAAGGCTCACATGGAAATACCACATTGACTCTAAGCTAACACAAATGAAACTTAACTTACATTGGCTGGTTGGTAGAAATTCAACCCTCACCCTAGATTGTAAACTTTTAATATACAAGTCGCTCTTAAAACCTATATGGTGCTACGGAATTCAGCTTTGGGGTACTGCTTCAGCTTCTAATGTCGAGAGAATCCAACGAAGGCAAAACAAAATTTTACGGTTGATAACATCGGCTCCATGGTATATAAAAAATTCAAATATACATCGTGATTTAAATATGCCACTAGTGACTGAAGAAATTGCAAAATACGCAGGCAAATATTTAACAAAACTCGAGTCACATCCTAATCCGCTTGCCCGTAATATTTTGAACTTTACTGGACACATCCGCCTAAAAAAGAGGGATACAATGGCTCTTATTCACAGCACTCCAGATGGGACTTCTTGAAAATACTTTTATTTTTTTCCTTTTGATTATCACTAGTTACATATGTATTATATATAACTATTACTGAGCTTATGTCCGACACTGGTCGGGCCTAATTATATTTTTAGATTTAAGATTTGAATACTTATTGTTAGTTCATATATGAAGATACAATAAATAAAAATCATGCATTAAAAAAAAAATTAATTAAAATGGAGCTTTACCCATACAGCATTCTTAATTGTGGAAGAGTCTGCTGGGAATCTCATGAAGATCGTTGTTAGTCGTCTACGAGCTTAGCAGTAACGGTTCGAAACTTTATCGCCAAGATGTAATAATGATAATAAGTGTTATTATAAAAAAAATAAATGATCTTAAATATAAGGCAAATTTATTTAGTCGGTAATAATACATAGACGTATATAGATAAACCTGAGGCCTGATTCTGCTACGATGAATTCTAAAATGTTCATCAAATTCATTGTTCACAATAACACAACGTTGCAGGAGCACATATTATAAATGAACAGCGAAATTGATGAACACTTCATAATTCATGCGGAACCGACCCTTAGGCAGCCTAGCACTCCCTCCAAAAAACATTGAAGCGGGAGTACCAAGTTTTCCTATGTAAATATGTTAAATGTGTAAAACAAATAATTTTAAAGTTGGCAACGATCCAGAAAAAACGAATCTTTCTCTGTCTTGCTTATATATTTCTGATGTGATTCCCCACCCAATTAAAATTGTATATTGAAAAAATATGTGCGTATTATAAATCACATAAAATTTTATTGGGAACACGTGTGAGAACCTCTCGTCATGGTCATCACAATTACGTAGTAGGGCGTTGCTCGCTTACTGCGAATTTTAATGATCAAACAGAATTGGGGCATAAACACATTTTCCATACAAATTGACACAAAAAACTAGCCTCAGAAAGCAGTCGATAGATAAAATCTATTTTATTTTGAGAACTTTTTTTCTTATGCTCTCACATATAAATAAATATTCTCTCAAACATGTTACCATACTTTCAATAAATTTCATACATATTGTGAACAAAACTACAAAGAAAAATAAGCACAAAAGAAAATAAAACAAAAATTAGAGAGCATTTGAAGTTACTGCCGTAGTTTTTATTGTGGACTTTGTTAATTTGACAGCGATTTTTCCTGAAGTTGCGGACTTATTCTGTTTAATCATTTATTTAAAAAAAATTATATAAATAAAAAAATAGAGGAAAGTATAACCACGATTTTCTATTGTACAAATTTTTTAGTTGTCTTTATATTTGTTTTTTTCCTATATTTTTTACATTGATTTATTTATTTACCAAAGAATCAAATTGCTTATGGAATTATATTTCGGCTAGAGTAACAAGGGACTTTACAGCGCATTAAATGCGCTTTATTTCACTAATTCCATACATTAGGCATCATTTAGCGATGATAAATCATCTGTTTGCTTAGGCGCTTAAATCACTCCTTTAAAGCTCTGTATACTCTGCAAAGCTATACACACATTTCTTTCTATTATTATTATTATTATTATTATGCAACAATTTGCAGCAAATGAAAGCAAATTCATTTGCTTTTAAGACCAACCAACAAAGTGCATTTGCATCTCGCATTGTGCTGCTAGGCAATGGTGACTGATGCAACAATTGCATTTTGAAAATTCGTATAACAACAGGCTTCAAAAACAAATTGCCCTTACTAAATAAATTTTTATTGAATAGAAAAACCATAACAAGAAGAGCAGCAACAACAAATAAAAACAAGACATGTATGAGAATTTAAGCAACAACTAGAAGTGATTTAGGAAATGTCACGTACCACTTGTTACAGCATTCACCGACCGCCTCATATATTCATTCACATTCATTGGTACACGCAAGTACAAAATGGAAAGAAGATTAAAGATGTTGTTGCCATAAGGAAAACCGCTAATTGAAGGATGTTATACGTTGTACATACATACATATCGATGTTAACAAGTAGAAAGGCCCTAACTCAAATAACTGTAACTTTACGGGAGAAGGTAAAAACATAATAATAAATAGTACAAGTGCTTGTACAACTGCTTTGTAAAACTGCCTTGTAAAACCAAATTTTTTGACGAGGTGTATTTGTGTGAAATCAGAATCACTTAATTTCGTAAAAAATACGAGTTAGGGCCTTTATACTTGCTAACAGCGATATTTGTTTTAATGTTTTATTTGCATTTCAAATGTAGCCACACAAATGCATACAAGAGATGCAATCATGTCGAATCAAATAAATTCTTATTGTCATTTGGTTGAAAAAATGTTGCAGCAACAGAATGAGTTTTAAAATCTTCATGAAATGCAATTTAAATAGAATGAAAAAGCTATTGCCACCTTAAATTTGCTGAACATTTTCTTTTATAGGTGTATCAAACACAAGATTAAAAAATACATAAAATAAAAATATTATTAAAAATTATTCAAGCAAAGTCTTCAAATTTCAAGCAAACGTATGCTTGAAATTAATTGTATGTCTCTATCACGGTTTTCAACTTTTAAAATAGCGCGGTTAGGATTGCCATTCTCAACGAAATTAACAGTTGCCTTTTTAAGTTTTGTTTTGGTATTGTCATTTACAACTCTACGTAAATTTGGATGAGAACAACGTTGAGTACACACAACTCTTTTTTATACCCTTTACCAAAAATGGCAAAGGGTGTATATAGGTTTGTCATTCCGTGTGCAATTTCCATAATATTCATATGCGATCCATAAAATGTATATATTGGCGGTCCTTATGAATAGGGAAGACGAATAAGCGATGTCCGTCTGTCCGTCCGTCCGTCTGGTGTACGTGAAATCGGTTTTCCGAAGCTCCCAGATATTCTAGAGACTTCGTTCTTAGACTGGTGTGTCAGAAATGGTCCAACTTAGATTGGTATTGAAAATCAGCAAAATCAAGCAGACGGTTTCAGAGCTGGAAAACTTAAACTTGATTTTGCCATATAAAAGTAACTAGATAACACAATTTTTTTTTAATTTTTTTTGTTAAATAAACTTATTTTATATTTCAGTACGAACAAAATTTGTATTAAAAATATGAAAAAAATTAAAAAAAAAATCAAAAAGGCGTTTTCAGGGTTGGGAACTTTAACTTTTTTGTTATATAAAAATAACCTACTAAAACTAATCTTTCCTTGTTATCTATAAATTGAAAACATCTTACATTCTTAAAAGAAAAATATTGGTGTAAGAAATCAGAAAAATTTTAAATTATGATTCCAGGGTTGGGAAACGTACAGTTTTTGTGATATATAAAATTAACTAGGTCTAATAATTTTTTTTTTCATTAATACATATATTTTATGTTTTGGAAAGAAAAGTTGTGTATAGCAAATTTGAAAGTTAAAAACCACAGCTCCACAGCTGGAAAATTTAGACTTTTTAGGGTTCCGTACAGCAAATGTGAAAAGGAACCCTATAATTTTCGCTACGCTGTCTGTCTGTCCGTCTGTCTATCACAGGGTATTTTCTCGGGAACCGTAGGAGCTACGGACCTGAAAATCGGACACAGTGTGTAGACCTTTGGCCGCTACAACAACAAATATATAAGAGATTAAAAATTAAAGGGTGTTCCAAAACGAGGAACGAAAAATGTTAAAATCCCATGTTATATACATACAATTGTATGTATGTATTAGGGATGGGCAAAAAATATCGATATATCGAAATATCGATATTTGAGAAAATAAATATCGATAATATCGCCGATATTTCAAAAACCTATATATCGATACATCGATTCTTATTTACGAGTATCGGGTTTCGATACTTTTAAGAGCTATAGCCGTTTTCTAACTGTGACCCAAGTAAGGCAGGTGACTTTTTGGATTTTGTGGGTAAAAGACTAAAGGATGAATTTGGTTTTACTTTCTGTTCTGTTACGAATCAGCTGACTCTTTTTGGTTTATAAAAATCATATATAAGCCATTAGTTTTTCTCTCCTTAATTCTGTTCTGTTGCGTACACATTCCTCGATGCATGTCGTTATTCACTTTATGAATGCGATGGTAGAACTATAGCTAAAACTTTACAACAATTACGCCCGGGAACTGAAATTGTATTATTTTTTTGGCATATGCTTATAAACGTTAAAAACCGAAAAGTTGTTCCCACTTTCCCGGGAAACGAAAAAGTCCGGGAAAAGAAAAACTCTAATAACAATGGACGATGCAAAACTCATCACTTTAGTGGAAAACTGTGATCATTCTGGTCCGAAACAACTGATAATTTATTACAGAAAAAGTAACTATTAAAATTTAGAAATAGAACGCCACAGCACAGAGCAGCAAAAGAAGTAAAGACTAATGAAGTCTTAAGGAGTTACAGTAGGTTACGTATAACTTAACATAAATAGTTCTTTTGTATTAAATTTCTTAAAGTGAGTATTTGTGCATTCGAAATTAATGCAGCAAAAAATATCGATATATCGAAATATCGATGGTTTCAAAAAATATATATCGATTTTGTTCAAAAACATCGATACGATATATATCGATACATTTTCTTCATTTGCCCATCCCTAGTATGTATGTACACATGAAATTTGTAAGGTTAGTGTATTTTAATACACACTACAACAATAAACACTAAAATTTAAAAATACTTAAATTAAAGGGTGTTCCATCAGTTTATGTAATTTTGACAACTTGCTGTATCTTGGAAACCGTAAGAGCAAAACTCTTGCAATTTTCAAAAACAGTAAAACTAAAAAATCAAAAAATTATAAAGTTGCCGAACCGAAAAAAAATCGCGAAAAACAAAAAAATCGCCAAAACCAAAAAAAGGACCAAATAAAAAAACTTCTAGGACTAAAATAAATTGCAAAAAACCAGAAAAATCGCCAAAATTAAAAAAAAATCGCCGAATAAAAAAAATCGCCAAAATTCAAAAAAAAAATAAAAAAACCCAAGAACAGAAAAAATCGCCAAAATGAAAAAATCTCCAAAATAAAAAAACGCCAAAAACAGAAAAAAATAGTCAAAATGAAAAAAATTCGCCAAAAACAGAGATAAATCGCCAAAACGGGCAAAAAGCGACAACACTAAAAAATCGTTTAAATTGAAAAAAAAATTCAATAAACAACGCCACGTTAAAAAATGCTCAAAACAGAATGTACGGAACCCTTCGTGCGCGCGTCAAATTCGCACTTTACTGAACTTTTTTTGATATTAAAGTAACTAATAAAACTAGTATTTTCCTTATTTCTTTTTTTCTTTGTGCACTTAACATATTTTATATATTTTTTAAAGAACAGGATTGATATAAGGAACCAAAAAAATCTAAAATGATGATTCCAGGGTTGGGAAAAGTACACTGTCTTATATATAAGACTAACTAAATAAAGCTAGTTATTTCTTTGATAATTAAATATATTCTATATTTAAAAAGAAATAAATTAGTATTCGTATTAAAACCAGAAAAATTTAAATTATGGTTCCAGGGTTGGAAATTCAAACAAATTAGGTAAAAATAACCAAAAATAATTATTTTTTCAGTTAAACATATTTCATATTTTAGGAAGATCTTTACTTAAGCAAATTCTTTAGTCGAAAAAATCCAAGAGGTAACTTACTAAAAAATTGCACTATAACAAAAAATTATAAATTTTATCACAAAACAAATATATATGTATGTACTTATGTATGTATCTGTATACTACACACACATATGTTGGTAAAGGGTATATAAGATTCGGCACAGCCGAATATAGCACTCTTACTTGTTTGTTTTATTTACATGCAACACAAAGAAAATATAAACGTGTTGTATTCTCCCCAGATGTGCTTGTACAAAACTTTTATATGAAAAGTGCATATTTTGACTTATGTATGTATTGCAAGAAAGTACAAATATATTTGTATGTATATTCATTTGATATAGTTTCTTTAAACTAAAACACTTAAAACTCCTTTTTTCTTAAAATTGTTTTTTTTTTTAATTTTATCACAAATTTATTGCCTTCTGCCAAATTTGATATTTTAAAGTTCGAGTCCAAATTCACAGTCTGTAGTTAATTAACGACCGTGGTTTAACTAGCGATTTTTCTTATTAATTTCATTAGTTAAACCGCCTTCATTAGTTAACTAAAGACTGTGAATTTGCGCTTTAGACGACCAAACTGATTTTAGTTTATAAGCGCGAATAGTTAGGGACAAACATTTAGTTTCATTAAATATTTTTTACTGTTCCAGGAAATTGTTTTGTACAATTTTATTCTTTATTATTATTATTTTTAACCCCCGACCAAAAAAAGGGGTGTTATATGTTTGTAGTGTGTGTCTGTGTATCTGTGTGTCTGTCCGTGTCCACGTACAGCGCAAACGGCTGGACCGATTTTGGTTTTGTTTTCTTTGTTTGAAAGGTGACTTGATCGAGATGGTTCTTAACCATGTTTGAAGAAAATCGGTCCAGCCATCCAGATTTTGCTATTATTTTTATATTAATTTTATTATATGAGACATTATTAGATTTAATTGAACTATAGTGAATTTTTAATCAGAAATAATTTCTTAATCAGGCTTGAGTTCAGTAATTTCAATTCTTATGAATGAAATATTTTTATTAATTAATGTGAGTATCTAAAGAATAGAAGAAAAATTAAACTAGACACTATTAGCTGGGGGAAATACCGATATTTTTCTGTGCAGCCACGCACTTCATCAGCACCCATGTCTATCTACTGGGGTAGAGATTATTATTAACATCAGCTATTAAACTTAAATTTCTATGAAATGGAATATGAGAATTGATTGTGTATACAATTATTGATTTGCCTTTGGCAAACACATTTGTAAGTATCACTATTCATTTTCTGTTTTTCCATTTTCTATTTAGGTTAGCACGAAGTTATATCACTCTACCTATGTATGTTTAACTATTCTTACTTATCTTTTACGATCATCACATTAATTATTTTTTTTTTAATAGTGTCTAGTTTAATTTTTCTTCTATTCTTTAGATACTCACATTAATTAATAAAAATATTTCATTCATAAGAATTGAAATTACTGAACTCAAGCCTGATTAAGAAATTATTTCTGATTAAAAATTCACTATAGTTCAATTAAATCTAATAATGTCTCATTTAATTCATCATGGGCACGTGACAACCAACCACGATAAGGCAGAATGCCTTTCATAGACTTTTTTATTCATACAAGACTTGAACAAAACAAATATTCAAACCTATTCTGAATAACAATTCCCTGGGAGTTTTTCCCTATTCCTTGTTCCCCTATATAAATAAAAACAGTGGAAACGGCAGAGCAGACTTCGAAAATTAAGTTCGAAAATCTCTCTCACTCTTTATTTCTCTCGCTATCTCACAAGGCGAATTCATACCAGCTAAATTCACTTTGAAATGAAATGCAAGAAATGAAGAAAACATATAGTTTTATTAGTGTAAAATTTCCTCCTGTCAAAAAACTGGCGAATGGTTTGCTTGATTTGACACCAGTTGATCATCATATAATATCGGGTGAAACAAAATCATCTAGTATGAATTCGCCTTGGCCATATGTTTATTATATTAGTATATTGTTTATATTATTAGTTATTGTCAATAATATTTAGAGTTGGGCTGGTTATTTAATTTTTATCAATCTCAAGTGTTTGGCAACTGGCCCATTTTAATTAATTTGAAGCTTCAATAAACACCATTTGTAGCAAATTTAAACATAGTATTTTGTTAGAGTTGTTGTTGGAATTGAAAATTTTTGTTGTATGCATTTGTGAAGGCTCTTTCAATTTAAACGAAATTGGTTTAAAACTCCCGCATTTCCACTTAAGTAGTACATTCGTTTCAATTACATACTTATTTATGTATTTAGTTTATTTTCGGCTCGAATCTATACACTTTTTATATTTGTTTTCAACTTATTTGGGTTTTATAAACTAAAAAGTCATCATCAGCAAAAATACCAACAACAACACACGCTGTAAAAAATACAAACAAACAAATATGTACATACATATCGCTCATTTACTCAAACAACGATATAACTCAAAAAAACTAGTGTGCCAGAAAACGAGTTTAAAGTTTTAATCGAAAAAAAAGATAATACTGTAACTAAGATACTAGAGTAAAATAATTAGACAATACGAATAAAGATATAAGAATTGATTCCTCATCATGAACTCAAAAATCCAATTTTTTGAGTTATTACCTTGTTCCAGTGAAAGGGCGATATGTATGTATGTACATATTTGTATGGATGTATTACGAATAGAAAACCTTTTTATTTTGAACGTATTAAATTTTATTGATATTTTGATTGCCTTTGAGAACGTTCAGTTTTGGCAAAGGGGTTGAACTTTTACACACGAAATGTTAGCGAATGGTTACAATGATAAAACGTGTTAAGTCGTTAAGTAGATAAGCATGAAAAATCGAATTACTTGTTGATTAGATAAGCAACATGCCAAATTCATTACAAATAACAACAATAAAATCTACTCCTCTACAAAAAGAAAAAAAATAATGAAAAACGGAGGAAAGGTTTCAAGGTCTTAACGCTCCCAGCTTATTTTTATAGTTTGAATGTTTTCGATTGAAAATTTGATTTTTTAAAAATTAAAAAAAAAAATGCTTGTATAGAGGTTCCCCTCCCATAACGTGATAGATATGTTCCAAAAAAAAAAACTGTTGTGTTGTGTGCAACCGTGTTATATGAGGTAAAACGATACATAAACAAGTAGTAATTTAAAAAAAAACCAAAAAACCCAACTGCGACCAACTTTGAACCGCAAAATATCCTAAATGGTCATTCGAAATAAAAAAATCATAAGAGAAACAAGTAAGCCGAATCATATATACCCTTCACCTACGTGAATGCTCTAGTGCATTTTTTTAGTAAGTGACCTCTCAGTACTTTTCGATTAAACATTTTTATTCAAATATTTTATTTTCGATATTAGCAATAGTTGAATATTTTATTCTACAGTCTGTATTTAAGAAATATTTTACATTCACTCTTATTCCAGTCAACACCGACGTCACGTCACTACAATACTAAAAAATTGGGCCTTGTTTACTCGCTCTAGAGATGTTCAAAAACCGAGCTGCTATTTAATAATCCTAAAGTAGTCGTAGTATTAGTATTTTACATCCATACGAAGTAAATTAACTTGTTTTATATTTAACCCTACAAGCCTAACCTATTTTAGGAATACATAAAGCATAAACATAAGTCTCAGAGGCGTACATATACTAATAATAAACCCCTGGGCTATTGTACTCAGGTATATAGTTTGTTTTCAATGAAAGTTTATATTGGAACACAAACTATTAATAAAACACTCCATAATTATTATAATAATAAAATTAACTCATACATATTTATTATCACACACTCAAAAAAATAACAAAGTTTTCAAACATGAAAACCAGCTGCATAGATATACATAAATATCAAGGTTGGAAACCGAAACAAATTACGGTATCGGTATTGATACCGGTACAATTATTTTTTAAATTTCGGTATCGGTATCGGTAACGGTAACGGTAACGGTATCGGTATCGGTATTTTTTTATTTCGGTATCGGTATTACCGGTACATACCGTTATCGAGTTTATAATACCGGTATACCGATATTACTGATAAATTTATTATTTCAGGCAGTGGACATATCAAAAAATCTTTTTTTTTTTTTTGTTAAATTACTTCAAAAAATGGAGTATTTTTACATATTAACATATGCATAAAAGCATATATACTTATTTGTTTCTATATATGTTTTTATACTATTATTAAACAATAATTTATTAAAATTGTGAAACAAAGAGACTACAGTTCAAACTTTACATACATATATAAAGTATACATTTTGGTTAATTAAACAAAATAGTAAAAATATAAGTTTTGTCTATACACTGTGTGACAAATTTTGATGAAATCGAAATTCCTGGGACGTGTTACTATTTTTTTGCTAAATTTTCCAGACACCTCCAAAATCTTGAGTTACGGAGAAAAAACCGCTTTTTCGTACCCGTAGGCACTTATCAACTTCTAACTAAGTTAAATACCAACCGATTTTAAATTTATAAACGGATACAGAAAGAAGAGACTAAGACCTTTCGAACCATATACATATATCTTGTTTCAGTAAATTTCAAATATATGTCTATATTTTTCACCAAATATAATTTTTTCGGTTTTTTCGACACTTTTATACTTTGGACACATTCTTAGGCAATATTTTTGTACTAGACCCATATTGTTTATAACTTTCTCGCAAAATTCAGCCGAAACGAACATTTGAATATTTCAATTCAAAGAATTAACAATATTCTTTCAGCCAACTTAAAAACAAAGAAACAATTAACATTAAAAAACTTAAAGAAGGTAATTTTCTTCATCTCAAGAGAGGAATCTTTAACTTCAAATATAAAAGTTTAGAAGTTTGTTCTCTATCAACCGTATTTATTACGGTGAAGTGTGTAAACAAGACCAAAACCAAATAAAGAAAGTAAATTTTGCCCATATTACGGTTTACAGATCAACTAAGGTTGGATTGAAACTGAAACAACTTAACTTTTAAACAACTTTTTTTTTTTGGTATTCTGAATAACAAACTAATTTTAGTTGTCTTCGAATTAATGCTCGAAAAACAAATGTTCTTATCTATGCTATGTTTTTTGAAACCATAGTATCCATTACAAAACATTTTAAATATTTTTAGTTCTGGCCTTTGCTATTTTTCTTGAGATTCTATGTTTTATGAACATGGCAATAATATTGGTTGACAAATGGGATTGGTTGGGGTCTGTAATAATAATGCAAAAGGAACACAATGGACGAAATAAAAACCAAAATAAAACTGCAAAAAAATCAGTTGCCTCATGGTTAAAAAAGTTGTAATACACAATAAAAATTTGGCAACTAAAAATGACCTATCATTCATTTTTTTTCCCGGAATCGGTATACCGGTACGTACCGGTATAGACGTAAACGGTAGTCTGGATACCGGTATTTTCTAACCGAAATCTAATTTTAGCGGTATTTGAATCGGTATCGGTATTTTTACGATACCGTTTGCGAACCTTGATAAATATACGTCTCGTAGGCGTGTTATACGTCAAAAACCCAAAAGTGGTTGAGTTTGGATCAGCGACAATACCGCGATTGGCAAGCAACAGTCGACTACTGACTTGACTAAAAGGCACGAGGTGTTAACTTCGATAGTTTAAAAGAGAAAGATAGTTTTAAAATCAATGTACGCCTCGCAGGCGTAGGTTAAGGTAGAGGTCCATAGCTCGCTTTATGCGCGTTACGCTTTCTATGCAATTTTCCAAAAAGTAGAATCAATGCATTAGTATGTGACAAGTTACATTGCAAAAAACGCAGAACGCGTAAGCGCTTCAAAACAAAAATAAAATGGCGCATGAAAAGCAGTGCAGTAACTCAACGCGAAGAAAGTATAGAATGAAACAAGAGGATGAAACGCGTGTAAAGCATAACGCGCAAAAAGCAAGCTATGGACCTCTACCTTTAGACTTGTAGGGTTAATAATCTTTGATGCAAAACTGTTTAGTGTTTTCATCAGTAATGCCAATTTAGCTATTTTTGATCCCATTTAGCCGGAAAAAAGTGAGTTTAGCTATTAGCTATTTCTTTAGCCGTTTTTATTTTAATCTTGAAATTTGTTTGTGATTTTTCATAAAAAATTTAAACTCGCAACAAAGGAACATTTAGTTACTACCAAAATACACAACAGAGTAATATATACATATTATTAATATATGTTATTGTTTTTTCTTTTGTTGCAGCAACTTTTTATTTTTGTGTGAAAAAGATATAGAGAGGAATACAAAAAGTATGTATGTATTTCTATTTCAATACTCTGCCAGATATGCAACAAAAATTTCAAGTCTATATGAAAGAGATGGCTAAATTGGTTATAAGTTATCGGGTCTAGTTGGTAGTTTATGATATCAATCAAACAAGGCTAATTTTCAGTTAATTTAATTATTATTTTTAGAACTGCATTTATTTCTATATTGAACAGGCTAATGTTCGTATCGCTTTTTAAGCCAAATTACATGTCATTTACAGGGTCATTTTCGTTTTACACTAGTGCAAATAAAATATAGATTAAAGTTTAAATGAAAGTTTAAAGAATAGAAAATGAACAAAAAGTATAAAAAAATTTCGCATGGAATGGATTAGTAATCTAAAAATTTAAAACCTGAATAGCAGAATATACAAATGAATAGAAGGCGTACTGCGTATATTTTGTGCTTGTTTCTTCATTACCTGAAGAAAATTAATTTTATTTATTATTTCAATTTATTGTTTTTAATTACTTTAAAAAAGTTTCCGATTTGCTTTAAAAAAATAATAAATGAAATACCTTCTTGTTTGTGCTTAAAGTTCATGATTCTTGCATTCGACGGCGCTTAGCCATTTTTCAGCTGGTTTTTTTTGTGAATGAATTCTGGCATCACTGGTCTTCATCACTGGTTTAAACATTCCATTCAGTATTGCCAGAATTTCTAAAGATAAAATCTGCAAAATTCAACAATTTTTCACGAAAAAATCTGCAAAATCTGCATTTTATTTTTAAAATCTTCAAAAAATCTTCCAAGCAATTTTTTAAACAACTTTTTTTATACTTTATTCAAAAAATGCACATAAATATGGATGTACAAAAAAATAAAATTTTTTTTTGGAATCTCCTTGGAACAATACTTTAAATTCGCTGGTGTACGGAGAACTTTTTTTTTGCCTGTTGGGCGAGACGCTCTAATGTACATGTCTAACATACGAGGGCGGTTCGGAAAGTTCTTAGCCTAGCACAAAAAGCGCGGTATAAACAGAAAAAAGTTAAGTGTTTTGGAAACTTCCATCTCTGCTATGAACACATGTTAAATTTTGTTTCGATCTGGCAACTCCTTCATATAGAAACAGGTGTTCACAAAAGACACATTCGCGATTTTTTAACAATGGAAAAATTAGAAATGCGTGGTGTCATTAAATATTTACATAAAAAAGGTTTATCGGGACAAGAAATTCATAATGATATGGTGAATGTGTTAGGTGAAAGTGCTCCTTCATATGCAACAGTAAAAATTGGGTTGCTGAATTTAAACGTGGTCGTACAAGCATTGAAGATGAACCACGTAGTGGACGTCCAAAAACAGCAACAACAACAGAAATTGTAGCCAAAGTGCATGATATGGTATTAAATGATCGACGAATAAAAGTGCGTGAAATAGCTAATATCATGGGCATCTCAAATGATCAAGTCCATTTAATTTTGCATGAAGAACTACAGATGAAAAAGCTTTCTGCAAGATGGGTGCCGCATTTGTTAACATTCGACCAAAAACGCATAAGAATGAACATTTCTCAAGCTTGTTTGGATCGTTTTAAGCGAAATAAAATGGATTTTAAGCGTCGTTTCATAATTGTTGATGAGACATGGATCCACCACTATACTCCAGAGACAAAAGAACAATCCAAACAACGGACTGAAGCTGGAGGAAGTGCCCCAAAGATGGCAAAAACAATTCAATCGGCTGGTAAGGTTATGGCAACGGTTTTTTGCGACTTCAAAGGTATTTTATTGATTGACTATCTGCAAAAGGGTAAAACAATAAATTCAGAGTACTATTGCAAGCTTTTGGATCAATTAAATGTACAAATTCGAGAAAAACGTCCTGGCTTACAACACAAAAAATAATTTTTCATCAAGACAACGCACCAGCGCACAAGAGTATTTTAACAATGGCTAAAATCAACGAATTAAAGTACGAGTTGCTTGATCACCCACCTTATTCTCCTGATTTGGCTCCCAGTGACTCTTACCTGTTCCCAAATGTAAAAAAATTCCTTGCTGGCAAGCGTTTTACCTCAAATGAAGATGCAATTACAGTTGTAAACCACTATTTTGAAGACCTTGAGGAAAACTATTTTAATCAAGGGATAGAATTGCTAGAAAAGCGTTGGACTAAGTGTATTGAAGTTTCAGGAGATTATATTGAAAAATAAAAATATTTTTGAAAAACTAACTATTCTCTTTCATTGATAGGCTAAGAAGTTTCCGAACTGCCCTCGTATATATTTTTTCATTTACTTTTTTATACCCTTTACCAACAAAAATGGTAAAAGGGTATATATAGGTTTGTCATTCCGTTTGTAATTTCTATAATATCAATAAGCGATCCATAAAATATATATATTCTGGATCCTTATGCATAGGGAAGACGAATAAGCGATGTCCGTCTGTCCGTCTGTCCGTCTGTCTGTACGTGAAATCGGTTTTCCGAAGCTCCCAGAAGAGCTAGAGACTTCGTTTTTAGACTGGTGTGTCAGAAATTTTCCAAAATAGATTGGTATTGAAATTCAGCAAAATCGAGCAGACGATTGCAGAGCTGGAAAACTTAAACTTTATTTTGCCATATAAAAGTAACTACCGAAAACAAATTTTTATTTTTTTTTAATAAATAAACTTATTTTACACTTCAGTACGATTAAAATTGGAATTTTAAATTAAAAAAATATAAAAAAATTAAAAAGACGTTTCCAGGGTTGGAAAACTTTAACTTTTTGTGTTATGTAAAATTAACTATGTCTAAAACTATATTAGTATTTTCTCGAGAACCGTAAGAGCTACAGACCTGAAATTTGGACACAGTATGTAGACCTTTGGCCGCTACAACAACAAATACATGATAATTGGAAATTAAAGGGTGTTCCAAAACGAGCAACGAAAAATTTTAAAATCCCATGTAGTATATATACAATTGTATGTATATACACTTGAAATTTGTAAGGTTAGTGTATTTTTATACAGACTACAAAAATTAACACAAAAATTTTAAAAAAATTTAATTAAAGGGTGTTCCATCAGTTAATGCAATTTTGACTATGTAATTTCACAATTTGCTGTATCTTGGAAACCGTAAGAGCAAAACTCTTGAAATTTCCAAAAACGGTAAAAATGAAAAAATAAAAAATTATAAAATCGCCAAACCGAAAAAATCACCAAAACGAAAAAAACTCTAAAAAACAGAAAAAAATCGCCAAAATGAAAAAAAAATCGCCAAAATGAAAAAACTCGCCAAAAAAAGAAAAAACCTAAATAACAGAAAAAAATCGCCAAAACGAAAAAAAGCACCAAATAAAAAAAAAATTTCTAAGACTAAAATAAATCGCAAAAAAACGGAAAAATTGCTAAAATGAAAACAAAAATCGCCAAAATTAAAAAAAAATCGCCAAAATGAAAAAAATCACCAAAACGAAAAAAAAACCTAAAAACAGAAAAAAATCGCCAAATGAAAAAAATCACCAAAACGAAAAAAACCCCAAAAAACAGAAAAAAATCGCCAAAATGAAAAAAGCACTAAATTAAAAGAAAATTTCTAAGACTAAAATAAATCGCAAAAAAACTAAAAAATTGCTTAAATGAAAAAAAAAATCGCCAAAATGAAAAATATCGCTAAAACAAAAAAAAACCTAAAAAACAGAAAAAAAATCGCCAAAATGAAAAAAAAATCGCCAAAAAAAGAAAAAAAATCGCCAAAACGAAAAAAAAACTAAAAAACAGAAAAAATCGCCAAAATGAAAAAAATTGCCAAAATGAAAAAAAAATCGCCAAAATGAAAAAAATCACCAAAACGAAAAAAAACAAAAAAAAGAAAAAAATTGCCAAAATGAAAAAAAATCGCCAAAATGAAAAAAATCACCAAAACGAAAAAAAAACAAAAAAATCGCCAAAAAAATCGCGAAAAAAGCCCAAAAAACAGAAAAAATCGTCAAAATGAGAAAAATCTCCAAAATGAAGAAAAGCCCAACAACAGAAAAAAATCGCCAAAATGAAAAAAACCTCCAAAAACAGACAAAATCGCCAAAACGAGAAAAAAGCGACAAAACTGAAAAAATCGTTTTAACTGAAAAAAACTTCAAAAAAGCTTGCTTTTTTTACTTAACATATTTTATGTATTTTTTAAAGAACTAGATTGGAATCAATAATCAGAAAAATCCAAAATTATGACTCCAGGGTTGGAAAACTTACACTTTTTGTGTTATGTAAAATTAAATAGGTCTAAAAATTTTTTTCTTTTTCTTTATAAATTGAATATATTTTATGCTTCTGAAAAAGTTTGGTGTATGAAATTTGAAAAATGAAAATTATAGCTCCAAAGATGGAAACTGTAAAAAAATTATAAATTTTTTCACAAAACAAATATGTATGTACGTGTCTGTATACTATATATAAGTACGTACGTTGGTAAAGGGTATATAAGATTCGGCACAGCCGAATATAGCACTCTTACTTGTTTACACTCAGTTTAAAATATATTCTATTTAAATTTCTTAGAAACAATTTTATTAAAATAACTTTCAAGTACATATTATTTTTCTACGATTATAAGCCTTTCATGTTTGAGGAATGTGCATTTCGTTTCTGCTTAAGAAACTCATCAGTAGACTTCAACCGAAAATTGCTTGAAATATGGTAAAAAAACTTCATATGTTTATAGAATGACTATCAAAATATGTTATTAAGAATTACGTACACAAGCGTAATAGGTAATATTCATAAATATTATTTTGGGTTACAAAACGTTTAACAAAGAAAAATTTGTTTTTTTTTAACTTTCGTAAACTAAAACTATTTGTATGAATACGGCAGAATGAGCTTAAAAGCTTCAAGCAAAAATCTTTTAAAGCTAACATCTTCGATTTTGAATAAATTTTTAATTTCTCATTACCTTTTTATAGTTTGCTGCTGTTGAGGTCTACTGATGAGTTTTGCAGCTTTTCTAAATGCCAAGTTTACTTTCCAAAGTCATGAGTTTGTTGAAGAGAAAACAGTATAGAATAAGATCTATTTTCCCTTCTCTCCTACAAACTCAAGATTTTGCAAAGTAAACTTTGGGTGTGGAAAACCCGTCTTTCTCAAGGAGAATCGAAATGCATATAACCAGAAAATGTGCAAATAATATAAAATAATTGGGGAAAGAAATCGGATATTTAAAAGATTATACAAAAAGTAATTTAATTTGTTGCATAACTTGAGCACTTCCTCATGGAAAAAAATATTGATATAATGTTCGTCTGAGAGACTCATTTGACTTCGAGAAGCCTTTTTAAAATTTCTGGCTACACCTTATATGATTCAAAGGACCCGAGAGGAAGAGCATGCGGTGGATCAGTAATTCTAACAAAGTCAAGACTCAAGCATTATATTATTGACAACATTTGTGAGGAACATCTACAAGTAACGAATATTTGTGTTGAAAATTTTTGCACAAATTTTGTGATATCATCAATTTACTCCCCTCCCAGATTCGCAATTACTGAGAATCAATAGGGGGATTTCTTTAAATCTCTTGGCCCTTGTTTTGTAGCAGCTGGCGACTATAATGCTAAACATACGTTCTGGGGTTCGTGTCTTATTACATCCAGAGGTCGAGCGTTGTTAAACACAATTTCAAAAATGGGCTTGGACGTCATTTCGAGTGGGTAGCTTACTTACTGGCCTACTGACAGAAATAAAATTCCGGATGTTATAGATTTTGGCGTCATGAAAAACATTTCTAGGGAATTAATTAACGTTGAAGCTTCTTTAGATCTCTCGTCCGATCAATCTCCCACGATCGTTACAACCCGTAGCCCACTGAGAAGTACTTTACCTCACTCATATGTGAAGATGATCAGTCGTGTAAATTGGCTGCGATTCAAAAAATATCTTAGTAGTTATTGCACGGAAAACATTACGCTAAGAACACCCGAAGATATTGAAGCTAACATTGCCAACCTTAACGAAATGATTACTCAGGCTGCTGAACACGCTACTACCTCCCATCCGCAGACTGGGTTTAATATAATATATTCTACGGATATTTTGCATCTCATATGTGAAAAAGAAGAGCTAGAAGGGAATGGCAACAGCACAGATCACCACAACTTAAAATCAGATTTAAAGAGTGCACTAAACGACTCCAAGAGTTGCTTGCAATTGAAAAAACTGCATATCTTGAAAATTATCGGGAAGGTCTTGATGTCACACCAGCATCTATTACTCTTTGTGACACGCTGCTAGAAAGCTTAAAACACCAGTTGAGTTTAAACCACCTCTGCGCACATCTACCGGACGTTGGGCAAGAAGCGATACTGAAAAAGGTAACATATTTGCTAATCATTTAAAATGCGCATTTACCCCAAACACATGTACTGGTGTTGCTGATTTGTCGAGCGAAGTTGGTCTACCCCATAAAGTTTAAGATGCGCGAAGTACAAAAACTAATTGCTGAATTTAATCCGAAGAAAGCTCCAGGTATTGATGGAATGCAGTATTTTCCACATAACTAGAAACTTGCCAAGATTAAAATGATTCCGAAGCCGGGCAAAGTTCTTACCAAGGCTGAGTCATATAGGCCTATAAGCTTACTATCAACAAGCTCAAAACTTTTCGAAGAGCTGCTCATGACTAAATTTTCCACAATGTTAGCTGATAATGGGTGTATCCCGGACCATCAATTTGGGTTTAGAAGTCAGCATAGCACCATTGAACAAACGCATAGATTGGTTCAAGTTATAAGGAGGACTTTTGAAGAAAAGAAGTATTGTTCTGCCCTTTTTATTGATATTTCTCAGGCATTTGACAAAGTATGGCACGAAGGCCTATTTTTCAAATTGAATACATATTTGCCAATAAATATAGAAAAACTTTTGGAAAGTTATATTGTTGATAGGAAGTTTACTGTTGTGGGAGGAGACTTCATGAGTGTGCCCAAATCTATATCTTCCGGTGTACCAGAGGGTAGTATTCTGGGGCCAGTCTTGTATTTAATATATACTTGTGATATGCCTGTGAGCAATAACATCCACACTTCTACATTTGCGGAGGATACAGCCTGTATGAGTATGCACGAAAGTCCTTGTGAGGCATCCCTCAATCTAGAGGAACATACATATATTACTCAGGTGGAAACATGGTTGAACTTATGGAGAATTAAAGTAAATGAACAAAAGTGTGTTCATATAACGTTTACCCTAAGAATAGATATCTGTTCCCCCATTCGAATCAACAATCAAAATATTCCTCAATACCTTGACATACACCTTCATCGAAGGCTTACATGGAAACATCATATTGACTCTAAACTAATTCAAATGAAACTTAAACTAACTCAGATACATTGGCTGGTTGGTAGAAATTCAACCCTCACATCACATAAGTCACATCCTTATACGCTTTCTCGTAATATTTCGAACTTTACTGGACACATCCGCTTAAAAAAGAGGGACACAAGGGCTCTAATAGTCAGCACCCCAAATGATACTTCTTGAAAATAATTATTGTGCTTAATACGAAATTTATATATTATTAATTACTATCACTAAGTTTATGTCCGATACTGGTCGGGCCTAATAATTATATTTAGATTTAAGATTTGAATACTTATTGTTAGTTTTCATATTTGAAGATACAATCAATAAATATATGTGTGTAAAAAAAATTTTTTTGCATAAATATCCAAAGGAGATCGAAAATTCGATCGACGCTTGCAAATGAATGTGTTTTAATGACATCACATTTTGAATAAACTTAGGGCTGCAAAATCGTAATAAAATCAGAAGCTTGCCAAAGTTACTTCTTCGTTTTCTTTAATGATGTGTCCCAAGTTCAAAAATTTTAACTCTCTAAACTATGAGTCGTCCACACATAAAAGAAACAAGAAGTAGTAACAGTATTAGGAAAAATGTAAAAAATTACACTATTATTGGAGTTGAAAAATCTGCGTTTTTAGCCCAAAAATCTTCAAATCAGCATTTCGTCTCTTTGGAGGGTAAACATCTGCAAAATCCAGATAAATTTTCGTTTCCGAACGGAATTGAACTGTGACATGACCGATTAATAAGCGACCCATACAGTATATATATTCTGTATCCTTATGAATAGGGAAGACGAATAAGCGATGTCCGTCTGTCCGTCTGTCCGTCTGTCTGTTTAGGTTTTTCGAAGCTCCCAGAAAAGCTAAAGACAATTATTTTTATTAATAATTATAGAAATCTAATTTAATATTAATATATGTATATGGGTGATTCCATTCTGGCGTCACATGCCATTTGCACGACAAAAGGTTGAAAAAAATTATTGAAATTATGTTTGAAAAAATTTTTTTCTTACATTTGAAAAGTGAATCAATAGGTCTATATTCAGTGAAAAAATGCTAACAATCAAACCCAAGGATTTCAAGATATTCGCAAAATATTACCTGGCGTTACGTTACAAAAAACAGAAGTGGGGTTTGGCTTGACTAACAAAATTGCTTAACTCTGCGAATTGGCCAAGTATTTTTAGACAAAACTTTTTTGTTAGGACTTGGACTGATATACATTTATTTTCCAAGCTTCTAGATTTAAAAAATCTTTTTCCCTTTTTATACCCTTTACCAACAAAAATGGTAAAAGGGTATATATAGGTTTGTCATTCCGTTTGTAATTTCTATAATATCAATAAACGACACATAAAATATATATATTCTGGATCCTTATGCATAGGGAAGACGAATAAGCGATGTCCGTCTGTCCGTCTGTCCGTCTGTCCGTCTGTCCGTCTGTCCGTCTGTCCGTCTGTCCGTCTGTCCGTCTGTCCGTCTGTCTGTACGTGAAATCGGTTTTCCGAAGCTCCCAGAAAAGCTAGAGACTTCGTTCTTGGACTGGTGTGTCAGAAATTTTCCAAAATAGATTGGTATTGAAATTCAGAAAAATCGACCAGCCGATTGCAGAGCTGGAAAACGTAAACTTCATTTTGCCATATAAAAGTAACTACCGAAAACAAATTTTTATTTTTTTTTAATAAATAAACTTATTTTACACTTCAGTACGATTACAACTGGTATTTTAAATTAAAAAAATATAAAAAAATTAAAAAAACGTTTCCAAGGTTGGAAAACTGTAACTTTTTGTGTTATGTAAAATTAACTATGTCTAAAACTATATTAGTATTTTCTCGAGAACCGTAAGAGCTAGAGACCTGAAATTTGGACACAGTGTGTAGTAGACCTTTGGCCGCTACAACAACAAATACATGATAATTGGAAATTAAAGGGTGTTCCAAAACGAGCAATGAAAAATGTTAAAATCCCATGTAATATACATACAATTCTATGTATGTATGTATATACACTAGAAATTTGTGAGGTTAGTGTATTTTTATACAGACTACAAAAATTAACACTAAAATTTCAAAAATTTTAAAATAAAGGGTGTTGCATCAGTTAATGCAATTTTGACTATGCAATTTTGACAACTTGCTGTATCTTGGAAACCGTAAGAGCAAAACTCTTGAAATTTTCAAAAACGGTAAAACTAAAAAATCAAAAAATTATAAAATCGCCAAACCGAAAAAAAAATCGCCAAAAATAAAAAAAATGGCCAAAACGAAAAAAAGCACTAAATTACAAAAAAAATTTCTAAGACTAAAATACATCGCGAATAACCGGAAAAATTGCTTAAATAAAAAAAAAATCGCTAAAATGAAAGAAAATCACCAAAATGAAAAAAAACTCCAAAATGAAAAAAAAAATCGCCAAAATGAAAAAATGGCCAAAACGAAAAAAAACCCCAAAAAACAGAAAAAAATCGCCAAAATAAAAAAAACCCAAAAACAGGAAAAAATCGCCAAAATGAAAAAAAGTCGCCAAGATGAAAAAATTCGCCAAAATGAAAAAAAACCCAAAAACAGGAAAAAATCGCCAAAATAAAAAAAATCGCCAAAATTAAAAAAATCTCCAAAATGAAAAAAGCTCCAAAAACAGAAAAAATCGCCAAAATTAAAAAAAAACCCAAAACAGTAAAAAAATCGCCAAAATTAAAAAAAAACCCCAAAACAGTAAAAAAAATCGCCAAAATGAAAAAAATCGGCAAAATGAAAAAAACCTCCAAAATGAAAAAAACCCAAAAAACAGAAAAAAAATCGCCAAAATGAAAAAAAACGCCAAAATGAAAAAAAATCGCCAAAAGGAAAAAAATCTCCAAAATGAAAATAAACCCCCAAAAAGAGAAAAAAATCGCCAAAATGAAAAAAATGCCAAAATGAAAAAAAAATCGCCAAAATGAAAAAAAATCGCCAAAACGAAAAAAAACCCAAAAAACAGAAAAAATCGCCAAAATGAAAAATACCCCAAAAACAGGAAAAAATCGCCAAAAAGAAAAAAAAATCGCTAATATGAAATAAATCTCCAAAATAAAAAAACCCCATAAACAGAAAAAAAATCTCCAAAATGAAAAAAAAATCGCCAAAATGAAAAAAACTCCCAAAATAGGAAAAAATCGCCAAAATGGAAAAAGAATCGCCAAAAAATCGCCAAAATGAAAAAACATCGCCAAAATGAAAAAAAACCCAAAATAAAAAAAAAATCGCAAAAATTAAAAAAATCGCCAAAAGAAAAAAAAACTCCAAAATGAAAATAAACCCCCAAAAACAGAAAAAAAATTGCCAAAATGAAAAAAAAAACAGAAAAATGGCCAAAATGAGAAAAAAGCGACAAAACTGAAAAAAACTGCGCGAGTCAAAGTCGCACTTTACTGAATTTTTTAATATTAAAGGAATTAAATGAAACTAAGTTTTTTCTTATTTCGTTTTTGTTTCGTTCAATTAATAAATTTTATGTATGTTTTAAAAAACTAGATTGGTATCAATAATCAGAAAAATCCAAAATTATGACTCCAGGTTTGGAAAACTTACACTTTTTATGTTATGTAAAATTAAATAGGTCTAAAATTTTTTTTTCTTTTTCTTTATAAATTGAATATATTTTATGCTTCTGAAAAAGTTTGGTGTATGAAATTTGAAAAATGAAAATTACAGCTCCAAAGATGGAAACTTAAAAAAAATTATAAATTTTTTCACAAAACAAATATGTATGTATGCGTCTGTATACTATATATATGTACGTATGTTGGTAAAGGTTATATAAGATTCGGCACAGGCGAATATAGCACTCTTACTTGTTTTCTGTTAGCCTTAGTATCTGGCGTGGCGTCACTTAAATATCCAGTTGATATTTTTTTTTGGTTAAAATTAATAAAAAGGTATACAGAAGTGTAAGAAAACTATATTTGCTATATATACATATATATATATACATACTTATTAGCTTTACTCGAGTCTCCGTTCACGTTGTATATTGGAAAATATACTTAAAATTTATGAATGTTTTGTTAATTGTTGGTCGTCGATAAAAGCGATGAAAAAGTTAAAAAACAGAATAAAACCCGGTTTTAAGACTGGTTAAACAATCCAACCAGCCCAAAAGTATATTTTCCGAAAAATATCAGTACCATATACAAAAAAAACCGGTTCCGAACCGGATACAAAAAATATGCTTTGTTTGACGCAGGTAAATTAGCTTTTTATTAGTTAAGGAATTTAAAAATCGGTTTAGTGGTTTGGAAGTGAAAGCGAAGAAAACAAACGAACAAACTCAACACCAAAATGTTAAGTAAATTTCAAATAAATATTGTACTATGCAAAAAAAATAATCACAATCTGGCGTTACGTTACACACTTTTGTAAATTAACATTATATTAAATATTTGTTTTATAAAGGATTTTTTTATTATTATCACATAAGCTAATAACAATTTGTTAACATGCAACATTTCACGCAATTGCGATCGTCAACGTAGAGATAATGAAAATAAATGATACTTTTCCTGGCGTTACGTTACATTGAAATATCATTTTGAGAAAAACTAAATTTTACCGTTAATTGATATATAATGGTTTTCTTTTCATTTGTCTATGATTAGTTGTTGTTGTAGCAATAGTTTTGTAATAAAATTATTACTGTACAATTTCTGCTAGATGTATAAAAAGTAAAGAGAAAATGCTCCTGAAATTAAGTAAAACTCACCAAAACGAGAATTCTAACTTTGTACCCTGTTATTTCGCCATCAGAACTAAGGAAAGCCTCGAACTCTTAAATTTAATTAATATTAAATATTTCTCATTTATAATACAAGAAAACAAATCTGTTGGTGAACTTTAAATTTATCCGTCATGGTGGACTTTTTTTTGGAAGTGAACATATATGTATATAATAAATTACTTATTAATATTTTAATTTTAGTTTAAAATTATTATATAGATATTTTTTAGGGCCTTGAACTGGTGTGTCAAAAATGCTCCAAAATAGATTGGTATTGAAAACCAGCGAAATCGAGCAGACAGTTTCAGAGCTGGAAAACTTCAACTTGATTTTGCCATTTAAAAGTAACTAGATAAAACAATTTTTTTTTATTTTTTTGGTAAATAAACTTATTTTATATTTCAGTACAAATAAACTTTGTATTAAAAATAAATAAAAAATAAAAAAATTAAAAAGATGTTTCCAGGGTTGGAAAACCTTAAATTTTTTTTGCTATAAAAAGTAACCTACTAAAACTACATTATTTCTTTTTCTCTATAAATTAAACATATTTTATATTCGTAAAACAAAAGCATATTGGTGTAAGAAATCAAAAAAATCTATAATTATGATTCCAAGGTTGGGAAACTTACAAGTTTTGTGTTATATAAAAGTAACTAGGTTTAATTAATTTTTCTTCTTTATAAATTAAATATATCTTATGCTTTTGAAAGAAAAGTTTGCTGTAGAAAACTACACAGAAAAAAGTATTCACCAATTAATATTTTCAATTAATAATTTAATATTTTCAATTAATAATTTAATTGATTCAATTAAATTTTTAATTGTATTTATTAATTTGAGTGGAAAAACTTAATTAATATTATCAAATTGTTTATAGGTGAAAATTTAATTAATTTTTTAATTGATATTACAAATATTTTAATTAATATTACAAAATCATTCATATTACTTTTTTGTGTGTAGAAAAATTAAAGAAAAAAATATTTTTTATTATGGAATATCATTAAATCTAATACAGCAGCAAGAAACGTGAAATTTTGTGTTAGTTACGATTTTTATAACACGCCTTGTCCCACAATTAAAGGTTCGAATTGGATATTCGGGTGTGGAACTACCCATAAAGAGAAAAAGTTTACTTTGAGATATTTGGAAACGTTGAAGTTTTGTAGGGATAACTATGGTGATATTGTGAATCAAAAATTATACCACCATCGTGCTAATTTGCTTACAGTGTATTACTGATTTTTAAAGCGTTAATTATAATAATAAAAAAACTTTTATTTTCATCTAAAAACGTATATGGAGTGCATCGAAGCCAAAACTAAAAACTAGAAAAAATATTTTGAATGAATTTTTATCAGTTACTTTTTAATAAAAATTTAATAAGAGATTAAAAAATTCAAAACTCTAAAAAGCAGGATAAAGCGGGCTACAAATTCGAGGTGGCATCGACCTATAAAAAGCGCGATGACTGGCCAGGGGCCTAATTCCCGCATTCGAATGCGAGCTAGTTATTACTCGAACGTGCGAGTTTTTTCACTTTTGGAATTTTCTCATTCGATTTCGATGAACACATAACGAAATTTCTAATGACAGCATTCGATCACGTGGAGCCGTTCGAATACAACCGTTGTTGTTGTTTTTTTACTCGCAAGCAAAAAGGCATTCGAAATAATGTTGAACATAGAAAGAGCGAAGGAAAAGAAAATGTATGTCCAATATTTTACTTATTTATTTATGTATGAATGTATGCACAAATGTACGTATAAAAAATACAAATATAAAGAATTTCTAGTTGACTTTAAATATAACAAATCGCGCTGATTTGGCGAATAATGTTTTGTCCAACAGTTGTCATCAGGAAAAATAAAATAATCAACCAACTCTGTGAGTATTTAAATAACAAATTAGCTGCTTCTTGTCAAGCAATAAAAGAATCGAAAATGTGGATAAATTTACACTAATTAATTATTATTAAGTTAATAATTTAACAAAAATGAAAATACCATTTATATTCCTTTCGTTTTTGCATATACATACGTGTGTATGTACGTACGTACATACATATCGAGCCTTATTTTCGATTATATCGTAAGCGACAAAAATTAAATTTTTCAGGAGAAGGTTTTTTTTAAAACATTGAAAGATGATTTTGTACGTAAATTGTCGCTTACGATAACATTTTACAGCCCGTATCTTAAAAGTTATGAACAATTTTGGCGTTTTGATAATTCTAAACTATCGATAGGCCCATAAAATTTTAATTTCAATAAAAAAGTAAATTTTCGATAACATTTCGCTTACGATAAAATCGAAAATAAGGCTCGATATGTTTTTGCTTACAATTTATTCAGTGTTGGGAAATAAGTTTATTTGCCTTTTTCCAACACTAAAACAAAAACTCGATTCGCTTGGTATCGAGTGACATCATCGGAAAATTTCTTGCTTGCGAAATTAATTTCTACTCGAATGCAATTTCGTTCACGAGTGCAGGAATTAGGCCCCATGTTAATTATGATGCGTTTTAATAAGTGCGTATGAGTAATTATTATTAATTATCAGTATTACTCATCCGTACTAATTTACAAAAGAGTAAAAGGTGAATAGGGTTTGGTAAATATTAGTGTTGTTAATTATTCGTCTTTTATACAGTCAAATCCCGATAATTCGTAATCGCAAGGGAGCGGCCATTTCTTACGAATTATAGGGGTTTTTGATTTAGCGGGGTTTCGATTTAACGGGGTTAAAATAAAATAAATACGAATTAACGGTGGTTTTACTAAAACTATGAAAAATGAACATAAAAAACAATTGTCAAAAATAAAATACAAAATAAATAAAACAAATACATAAAATAAAATAGCAAATTCATTTACTTAGCGTAAAATACGTGTAATTTTAATAGCAAATAAAAAACAATTAAATAAAAATAAAACTGACAAATTCATTTCATCATTCTTTCCATGTTTTTGTTGTTTTTATTACGAATTATAAGTGATAGTTAGCAAAAAAGTTACGATTTATAAGAGGTAAAGATTTTATTTGAAAAAAAAACATTACGAATTAGCGAGGGGACCAAAATGTATAGAAATTTTACGAATTAACGAAATTTTTTGAAGGGACCGTCAGTTTATTACGAATTATCGGGAATTACGATTTATCGGGGTACGAATTGTCGGGATTTGACTGTATCTGTTCAAATGAAATTTCATGATTTTTTTCTTGTTCGCACAGACGAATAATTTTGAACTTTTATTCGAATATTCGAACTCATGTGAATTCATTTAATGTTTTCTTATTAACAGCGGAAAAATAATTCATTACACAAGAAAACCAAATAATTTTCATAACAAACCTTGAAATATATGTATATGTATGTATATAAATATATATTAATATCAAAAATTTAAAAAATGTATAAACCTTCCACGCAGTTGAAGCTGTAGCATAAGTTAAGAACTCTATGTTCCACTAATGTTATTGAAGTAACAGAATAGCAAAAAAGAAAAGTGTAAATATAGAGAATTTATGATAACTTCCAATCGACTAGACCGATTTCCTTTAAGTATAGACAACGGAAAATATATGCGATCATGTCACTTTTCAAACGCAAAAATCCAAATTAAAATCAGTCAAGCCGTTTGAGAACTACGGCGTCTAAGACACACATATTCAACAGAATATATCTAAAAAAGATGTGATGTCTTCTAAACGTTCTTTCTAAGAACACTCTCGATCAAGTCATATTTCAAACAAAAAAATTTAATTCGGCCTAGACGTTTGGTCTGTACGTAAACTCGTACATACAAACCGATACACAGACACACACTACAAACACTTATAACACCCCTTTTTTGGTCGGGGTGTAAAAACCGAAAAGAAATTAGTTTAAAAGTATAGGTGTTTATTCACATTTACAAACATTTTTTAATATGTCATTGATTTCTTTTAAAATATTATTTACAAACTCCAGATATATCCACTTTTGATTCGTGGCTTGCAGACGATTCTTGTTTACTTTTAATAAAAGAACAAGTAGAAAAGTTTCTTTCGCAAATTGTTAATGTTGGCAATAACGTTAAAATAACATTGAAAAGCATATACAGTTTGTGTAATTCTTTCTTTCATGTTTCCAAATAATTTGAATCAATATCTTATTTTATTCATAAAACTTTTTAGATCAGTTAATAAAACATTATCAATTACTTCAGAAATGGCATCTAATACTTCATCGTACTTGAGATTATTTGCGATATTTTGATTTTGATCAGAAATAATTTCCTAATCAGGCTTAAGTTCAATTTGGAGTAATTTGATTACTTAACATCCTATTGTTAAAAATTTTAAAAGTTATGAAATGTAAAATACTTTTTATATAAAGTAGTTAGGAAATTGTTCGAATATTCGACAAAAATTATTCGAATAATTTTTTGTTCTAAACTGAAAATATTTGTTAGTTCGAACAAAAATTATAAAAATTTGTTCGAATGACAACAATAGTAAATATATAAAAATGTAAAATCGATTTTAAAACATTAGATAATCAAGTAAACATTATATAACATTAGCTGTGTTCGAGTATGCAAAATTATTTACAAATTTTTATTGAACCTTACTGCACTTTACCAAATTGCGTTAGCTTACCCAAAATACTTTAAATGAGAACACAAATTCAAAAAGTAAAGTGACAGTATATTGACTTGTTTGTGTTTTTCTAAAATTTTTACTCCAGACATTTTATGTAGTAAAGTAAACACGCAAACGAAAAGTGCAGTGTAAGGATTATTAGTTTAAATGTTGTTTTACCAATCACCTTTATTATGTAACTACTGGTTGACATCAACATCACGACAATATCAATGTCAAAGGACACTTACGTACTATTTTTGTTCAGTAAATTGATTATTTTTAACAGCCTCTTGCTGTTTTCTAGTCCTCAGAGAAAGTTTTCTATTTTTGATATTGTCCTGATGTTGATGTCAATAAAAAGTTACGAATAGCAATAGTTATCAAACCATTCGTCTTCACTAAGATTTTGTAAAAAATAGTTGTTGTTTTATGTGATGACTGCTTAGTTTAACTCTTTGCTGAGTTACTATTAAGCCAGCCTTAAAAAATAATTTTTCACAAGGCACTGATGTCGCAAGAATCCACAAATATTTCCTTGCGACTTCGTACTTGTTGGGATAAATTACTTTGTATTTTACCCACTCTACAAGTGGAATTAAATTTTTATCACACACTGGTCTGTTTAAATATTGGCGTAATTTAATAGAAACATCATTGATTAAAACAAATGAACAATAAACATATATATGTATATAATAAATGAATGCTTCCACTGCAAACTACATTGGTTAAGACATAAAATTACAATCACGTTTTATTAAATATTAGAAATGCCAAAATTTCGTAATAATAAAAAATTTATTTATATCGCCCAATAATCGATTTCCGTAGAAAATTGCCTGCATAAAATCGCCGATATAAAATCAATTTTTTTAATCGAAAATTGATTTTCGATTGGAATCGAAACTTGTTTAACATTCCTTAATGTTGAATAAATTTTAAAAAGTTTTTCGATTTTATTTTTGTATTTCGGATGCATAAAATAATTTCTGCAAAATGAACTTACAATGCACAAAATCGTTCAATCAATAGGAAAATACTTTCGAATCTCCCCTTTTCTGGAGTTGCCATTCTCTTTTTCCTTCTCTTCTAAAAACTGAAGACTTTGAAAAGCCAAGTTTACATGTGAAAAAGCACTAAGCACTTCATATTGAAGTATAAATACATATTGCAGTGGTGCTAAATATTTAACATCTATAAAAACAAAATTACTTATATAAATATAAATATATAAAATAAAAAAAATTAATCTGTTTAAAGCACTAACGTAAGGCGGGCTCTTTAGCAAAGTAGAAACCATTCACTTTTTCATCTAAGTACTCGTATTACTTCCTTGAAACGACTTAGTAAGGCAAAAAAGTGAATGGCTCTTGGGAATGTATTGCTTCTAGCTGGCTCATCTCGAAGAAAAAAATGCCTTATTCATGCGCAACAGCAAGTGATTCTATAACATTGTGTCCCTTCTGGGAAGCAGTAATTTTTGATGGGATTGTAGAAGGTAGCCTGTTGTAGTAAATGTGTTTCATGCTTAAAGTCTGTTGGTTTAAAAATTCAATAATGAAAATATCGATACGATATGCTGGGATACCACATCGAGCCCTTTTTTCGATTTTATCGTAAGCGACATGTTATCGGAAATATACTTTTTTATTGAAATTAAAATTTTATGGGCCTACACATAGTTTAGAATTATCAAAATGGCAAAATTGTTAAGATACAGGCTGTACAATTTTATCGTAAGCGACAACTTACGTACAAAAACAAATCTGAATATTTAAAAAAAAAAACCTTCTTCTGAAAAATTTAATTTTTGTCGCCTACGATAAAATTGAAAATAAGGCTCGACATATGTATGCACATTTTATGCGTACACAGAAAAAAGTATTCACCAATTAATATTTTCAATTAAGAATTTAATTTGAGTGGAAAAACTTAATTAATATTATCAAATTGTTTATAGGTGAATATTTAATTAATTTTTTAATTGATATTACAAATATTTTAATTAATATTACAAAATTATTCATATTACTTTTTTGTGTGTATGTGAGTCATTGTTTTTTAATTTATTTACTTACATACATATACATAATAATTATAGTATTCTTTATGTCATAATTTAATTTTATGATTATCCAATTGTATATGTAAATATATCTGTACATACCCATACATACATACATAGTACATAGATATGTATATAAAAGCTTCTGCCCGCATATTCGTATTCACCGACTTTGAAAAGCACCCTTCATAACACATAACATAATGTATAATTTAACTTTTTTTTTTTTTTTTTTCATATACATATTTATTTATTGTATCTTCAAAAATGAACTAACAATAAGTAATCAAATCTTAAATCTAAATATAATTATTAGGCCCGACCAATATCGGACATAAGCTTAGTGATAGTTATAAATAATACATAAGTAGTGATAATCAAAAAGAAGTCAAAAAGAAGTATAATTTAACTGAAATAAAATTAATTTTTAAGCCCGTTTAATTATTTTTTTTTTTTTTTTAGATAAGATATATTTTTAGGACGGCTGATTTATTTTTAGAAAACTTATTGAAGTAGCTGAAATAAAAGCTTGGGCTGCACTGATGATATTTATAAAATGAAATATTACCAATTGTTTATATCCCAAATGAAATTTTACCTTGGCAGTAGTCTTATTTGTATGCAAGGTTTCAGATAAATTGGTTGGACAATCAGATAAATATCAGATTTAGGGCGACTTTTTGAGTTCAAGATTAGAGATTAAATTAACCTTAATCTTCATTTGTGATTTTTTGGTAGTCGATTATATTGTTTTACTTGCTAGTTTAAGCGGCCAATCGTGGTGGTTTAATCTTATATTAATATTGACAACATACACTTGTGAAACGTATAACTTTTTGTAAAAATTATATAATGTTACGGAAATGGCCGTCGACAAGATTAATGCATCATTATGCAAATAAATTCCAACAGGGTTAATAGTGCGAAAATATTCCTACAGGGCAATTAAAGAAGTATCTGGAATAATAACAAAGAAACATCCAGAAGAAGTAAATGTACACACGTACTACATACATGCAAGCACTATAACAAATAACTATATACGCATGCCTAGCACATACATACGTGATTAAACGTAAACAACCAACAACAACTACAAGCTTCTGCTTGTTATGAAGATAGACATAGCTACATGCATACATACGTACATGCCTGATAATTCCAACTAAAGGCAGAAATAAAAGTAAACAACCACTTAATGATGTATGCATATACACACGTATGTACATAGTTACCACAAGAACTTAATTACGCGCTTTATAAACAACATTGAAGATAATGATGATTAGGTCTAGACTTTGCATGAAAATTCTAGTGGTTGTTGTGCGAAGTATAAAAAGGGGTTGACGCATCCAACAGCAGTTCAGTTGTGATTAAGAGTTCAGTCGCGATCAAAAGTTAGTTGGGAATAAATCAGTTGCGAAGAAGCTCAGTTGCTAATAAGAATTCTGTTGTTAATCAAGTGAGTTGACAATTAAGTTGTGCGCAGTCCGTGATTTGTGATACAACAGTGAGTTGATATTTGAGTCTGTGCTTTACAATACGTGAGTTGGAAATTGTAGAGACTATAGTACAGTCTATAGTGACAGAGTCTGTCGTGATTTGAGATTATTGTGGAGTCCCTTGAGTAAAGAGTAAGGGAGCAGTGGAAGCTGATAAAGACGTGTAAGTGAAGCCAGCGAGTCTTGATTAGTGTATCAACTGTGAGAGTCTGCCATAGAGTTGTTATTGGTGTATCAACTGGAAGTGTCGGCAGAGTGGGTCTTGTGTGTGACGAGCAACAGAGAAAGCAGAATTGTGTCAACACTAGCGCAGCCAGTGGTCTAAGACGTACGTATACAACAGCGAAGAAGGCATAGTGGTAACCAGTTGTGGTAAATTGAAGTAACCTATGTGTTTGTATTTAAGCTCTTGAATTAGATTAGTATAAGTGGTATTTATAGTAAATAAAGATTGTATCATTCTTAACCCTAATTAGTACACTGGGGTCTTTTATTTATTGCAAATCTTCGAATCTACGGAAAAGCGTTTTTAACAGAGAATAAAAACGTAACAATAATAAAATAATTTAAAAACACATAAATAAATATATATATTTTATATTATTTATCTATTTACTTTAAAATGTGCAATATTTTACTTATAAACAATAAAATATGGCAGTTTCTTCTTCTTCCCAGAAAAAATCAAAGGGTGTTGATAGCATGCAGGGCTTTTGCACAGAAAATGTTGCCACTATTTTGCTCCTCAGTATGGTAATACTACACATAATAAGAAGTTTAAACTGCCACTCAAAATATCAACCTCAATTAATGTGAGATTAAGTTAATTTTCGGATTAGCTAATTACAGAAATAAACTAATCTTAATCTCGAATCCAAAAAGTCGCCCTTAGAGTTTAACATTTTTAATGGGCTTGTCTTCAAGCACGCCTCTTTACGCGTCATCTTGTCACTGCAAGATCTGATGGCATATGAAAAGTTTCGTTGAAATCTTTTATTTAAATACTTATGTATACGAAATATAAAATTTAATTTAGTAGGCGTGGCCTCGCCCACTTTCCCAAATGTAGCATTGTGTCAATTTATTTTTGTGTAAATAAAATATACTATTAATTTTTAAGGGACGTATCCTAAGCAGATGAAATTGTGTCCTTACAAATCTAAATAGAGGCAAGTTTCGTAAGAATCGATCTAGTAAGTACATAGTTTATATATAATATTAAATTTTAATCAGCATGGATCTTTACATTTTTCTAAGCTCGATATTGTATTATTACTAAACTTAAAAATATGTGTTCAGTTTCACTTAAACTTTAGTTTTTTTGACTAAAGCCTGGTACTCTGTTCGAAGTTGTGAAAATTTTTCAGCAACATTGATTATTTCGCGTAAAAACTTTTACATGTAAATACTAAATGTAGCCCAACTCAGGGTTTTTATATAAATTTGTGGCTTTTATTGTTTGAAAGTATGCAACATTGTTAAAATTCCGTGCGAAAAAGTACTCCTGATGGTAGGTACAGACCTTGCAACTTTCTTACGCAACACGTTTTCGAATATTTTGACATAGACACTGCAACCTACTATACAACCGTCAATGCAACCCATAAACATCAAAACATTTTGATATTTTCGAAACTTTGAATGCAACTTCGAACGCAACCATAAAGAAGACTATAGACTATGCGACCAACAATGCAACCTGCCTGGTTGCATAAACATGCTGCTAAGTCTGTACCTACCATCATGTTGTTTCGCAAAACATGCTGCCAGATAGATTTTACGTGGTTTTCGCAAGAAAAACAGAGTACTACTTTTGCGAATTTATTTCGCAAATATTTCATATCAAATACTTTTACATATAGTTTGATAGCATTTCGCACGAAATTGTGAACAGAGTATCAGGTTTAAGGGGCCAAACGGTCTGTATACTTGTACCTTTAAATCGTTTAATAAAGTTCTATATCAGTGGGCAAAAAATTAACATCAAATAGGTAGCGTAGCTTTTGTAATGAAGCGCTAAGGTTGAAAATTGTGAAAGAAAGCTGGAAAAATAAATACAAAAAGCTAGAAACTTTACGTAAATAAATCCTATTTAATTCAAGTAATTTTTAAAAAGTAGTACATATTACCCTGCTGTATTCCTGTAAATGTTTTTATTAAATTTATAACACAAATAATTTGTAGAAATGCTTTATCTTTTAATGTTTATATTAGAAATCCACTAAAATAAATGTATTTTCGAAGCTTAAGTGAGCACAAAGTTATAAGTTTAGCTCAATTAGGCAGTGACTTTTTATTTATTTTATAAGAATTTGTGCTGCACATCGGTGAGCCTCAGAAGTTCAATACAAATTAGTAATAGCCTCACGCATTGAGTTTACCAATAATAAGCGCTTACTGACTCCTGGTAATAGTAAGTTTCCACCGGCATGATTTATACAAATCATGATGATTTGTGCAAATCGTGTTAATTTCTATATGATTTACCATACATTTCGCATATGGATAAATCACCTCAAAGTGGTTGTTTTATTTTAAATAATGTCGAGAATACTATTTTTCGAACTCGATTTATGTATGCAACCCTGCGTTACTTTTAAAATTACAAACTCCATCCCTGGGTCATCCATCAATAGTGATTGACAATTGCGCAAAAATGACATTAAGGAATAGTTAGTGAATTTTAAATGTCAACCAGATGTGAATAAAATTCACATTACAGCTACTGCGCCCACCTTATAAGGCACGTGCATAAATTGAGTACGAAAATTCGAACAACAAATTACTCACAAGCCCGGTGGAAACACGTTGAAACACTTTTGATGCTGTTGTTTTTGTTATTGTTTTATGTGCCTTCAGAAGAGATGTACATATAAATGTCATGATTTGTTACGCTTGAGTCACGTGTTGGTAAAGTGTCTGTCACGCATGAGTCACACTTGATCGTGATTGTATTTATATGTCATAAAAAATCTATTTCGGGATAATTCGTATCCGAAATCAGTCAATAGCAGGTAATTCATAAAAACCGATCGGGAATAACAAAAATCAAAAGTTTTTGCCTGTATTGTTGGTTAATCATCGTTTATATGCGTTTCGTTCCTGCTTCGGTATTTCTTGTATAAAAAAATCATGTTTATAAATTAATTATTAATTAATTTGTGTGACCTGTACCCATCTCCCACTCCTTCTAGACCAAGATTTGTTCCATCCGTACTAAATTTATTGTGGCCCACTATTGTAGTTCTGAATATATATATATACAGGGTGTTTTTTTAGAGGTATAGAACTTCGAATTGAAATAAAACACAAGAAAATCGTTTTAATGTCCATCAATTTGGCTTTATTGGAAGGATAATTTTATGCCATTAATGTTTAAATATGATTTCGGGCATGTGGCCGCCGCGGCTGGCTCGAATAAAGCCAATTCTACAGGTCCAATTTTCAACCACTTTTTCGAGCATATGGGGCCATATGTTGGCAATAATGCCACGAATGTTGGCTTCCAAGTCCCCTAACGTTTCTGGTTTGTTGGCGTAGACGAGCGACTTCACATATCCCCAAAGAAAATAATCCAATGGTGTCAAATCACACGATCTTGGTGGCCAATTGACAGGTCCATTCCGCGAAATTATGCGCTCATCGAATGTTTCCTTCAATAAATCGATTGTGACGTGCGCTGTGTGGCATGTAGCGCCGTCTTGTTGGAACCACAACTCATCCACATTCATGCCATCCAATTCGGGAACAAAATAGTCGGTTATCATGGCTCTATACCGGTCTCCATTAACGGTAACTGACTCTCCACACTTTGCTCTACAGCGGCAATTGTTTCTTCGGTGCGCACTGTTCGACGTCTCTGCGGATGCGTATTATCACATAGAGTAAACGTAGTGCGAAAACGATCCATGGTTAACCGAATTAATTGCTCTGATGGACGATTATGTCGACCATAAAATGGACGGAGCTTGCGGTAAACTTCGCGAACTGAACCATTATTTTCGAAATAAATTTGCACGATTTGCAAGCGTTGTTCTTTTGTCAACCTGTTCATGATGAAATGGCAAACTAAACTAAATATTAATCACTTGACAGCTGACAAAATGGCCGCCAGTTAAAAAAGTGATGCCAACTTAAAGTTCTATACCTCAATAAAAAACACCCATTATATGAAAAATAATAATTACTTTGTGTGGCATTTGCACGCTTGGCCCCTCCTACACCCCCAAGATTCTGGTGGTTCATGCAGTTTTTCCTAAAAATTATCCGAATTTATCAAAAATGTAAACATGTATTGAACCGCGAAATAGGGCATCAGAGTAGTAAGCCGTAACGGCGCGGCTGGCGGCTAGCCGCTCAGCCGATTTTTTCTATCAAGCCGAGCCGCCGCCGAACCACTCGGCTTATCGGCGGCTTAATACTCAGCCGATATTTTGGCTTCTTTTTATTTTTTATACTTTTTGAATTATTTTTAATATTGTGTTTACTCAAGTTGCGTATAGTTTTTATTTATATATTGAATATGATAGCGAGCGTACCTGAAAGAAAGTTGTTTTTGCTTCCACATAGAAAGAGTGTTTATATGAACGGTAATGTAGCTGCAAAAACACGTATGTACGTTCTCTTATGGAATCTCTTTTTAAGCTTAAATTAGACGTGGCATAGCCATAATGCCATAACCAAACCAAAATTCAATTGGTTTCTATTGTGAGAGTTATGGCGTTATGGCGAGTCACCTATAATCAAATACAGTGTTGCCCATTAGTTTGGTTCGTATGGCTATGGTTATGGCACCTCTTATTACACCTTTAAATCCATGCACGTTTACATAGATTTTTCGTCGCAGCAGTCTGGCGACTTTTGGATGACTATTTGATCAAAGCTTTTGTTTCGTTCATCTGTAGCAGTGGTGCAATAAAGTTTTTTTTTTTTTTTTTTTTTTCATATACATTTTTATTTATTGTATCTTCAAAAATGAACTAACAATAAGTAATCAAATCTTAAATCTAAATATAATTATTAGGTCCGACCAATATCGGACATAAGCTTAGTGATAGTTATAAATAATACATAAGTAGTGATAATCAAAAAGAAGTATTTTTAAGCAGTCCCATCTGGAGTGTTGGGTATAAGAGCCCTTGTGTCCCTTTTTTTTAAGCGGATGTGTCCAGTAAAGCTCAAAATATTACGAGCAAGCGGATTAGGATGTGACTCGAGTTTAGTTAAATATTTGCCTGCGTATTTTGCAATTTCTTCACTCACTAGTGGCATATTTAAATCACGATGAATATTTGAATTTTTAACGTACCATGGAGCAGATGTTATCAAACGTAAAATTTTGTTTTGCCTTCGTTGGATTCTCTCGACATTTGAAGCTGAAGCAGTGCCCCACAGCTGAATTCCATAGCACCATATTGGCTTCAAAAGCGACTTGTATATCAAAAGTTTGCAGTCTAGGCTGAGTGTTGAATTTCTGCCAATTAACCAATATATTTGAGTCAATTTAAGTTTCATTTGGGTTAACTTAGAGTCAATATGATATTTCCATGTAAGCCTTCGATCAAGGTGTATGCCAAGGTATTTGACTTGAGAATGTTGAGGAATATTTTGATTGTTGATTCGAATGGGGGAACAGGTATCTTTTCTTAGGGTAAACGTTATATGAACACACTTTTGTTCATTGACTTTAATTCTCCATAAGTTCAACCATATTTCAAGCTGGGTAATGTGTGCTTGGAGATTGCGGGATGCCTCATCAGGATTTTTGTGAATACTCAAACAGGCTGTATCATCGGCAAATGTAGAAGTGTGGATGTTATTGCTCACAGGCATATCACAAGTATAAATTAGATACAAGACTGGCCCCAGAATACTACCCTGTGGCACACCAGAAGATATAGACTCGGGTACACTCATGAAGTATCCTTCCACAACAGTAAATTTCCTATCAAGGATATAACTTTCCAAAAGCTTTTGTATGTTTATTGGTAGGTATGTCTTCAGTTTTAAAACCAGGCCTTCGTGCCATACTTTATCAAATGCCTGAGAAACATCAATAAAAAGGGCAGAACAATACTTTTTTTTTTCTAATGTCCTTCTTAAAACTTGAACCAATCTATGCGTTTGCTCAATAGTGCTATGCTGACTTCTAAAGCCAAATTGATGGTCCGGGATGCACCCACTATCAGCTAAAATTGTGGACAATTTAGTCATGAGCAGCTTTTCGAAAAGCTTTGAAATTGTTGAAAGTAAGCTTATAGGCCTATATGACTCAGCCTTGGTAAGATCTTTGCCTGGCTTTGGAATCATTTTAATCTTGGCAAGTTTCCAGTTATGTGGAAAATACTGCATTCGTAAAATTGCATTAAAAATAAATAGCAAGATTCTTATTGCAATATGAGGCAAATTCATCAGCATCTTGTTACTAATGCCATCAATACCTGGAGCTTTCTTCGGGTCGAGTTCTGCAACTATTTTTTGTAGTTCACGCATGTTAAACCTTAAGAGACGAGGAGGTAGAGAGACTACACTCGGTAAATCGGCAGCACCCGTACATGAATTAGGAGTGAATACAGATTTTAAATGCTCAGAAAATAAGTTACCTTTCTCACTATCGCTTCTTGCCCAGCCTCCAGTCGAAGTACGCAATGGTGATTTGAGATCAACGGGTCTTTTAAGATTTCTAGTAGCGCGCCATAAGGAGTAATTAGATGTTGACGTTACATCAAGACCTTCTAAATACTTTTCCAGTAATGCAGTCTTTTCCGACGATAGCAGCTCTTTGAGTCGTTTAGTACATTCTTTAAGTCTGATTTTATTTAGGGGTGATCGGTGTTGTTGCCATTCTCTTCTAGTTCTCCTTTTTTCACATATAAGACGTTCAATTTCCGTAGAATAAATTCTATTAAAGCCAGTCTGCGGATAGGAAGTAGTGGCATGTTCAGCAGCCTGTTTAATGTATTCGTTAAGATTGGCAATATTAAATTCAATATCATCAGGTGATCTTAGCTGAATGTTTTCTACGCAGTGACTACTAATATATTTTTTGAATCCTAGCCAGTTGACCCTATTAATCGTTTTCGCATATGAGTTAGTTAAATCACTTCTTAGTGGGTTGAAAATTGTAACTATTGTGGGAGAGTGATGGTGCAATAAAGTAACTAATTTTTAATTCAAACGGAAAGCTTAAATTAAATTTATATATAGTCTAGAATATGTTTCTATGGTATAACAAGTCATTTACGAAGTTACTTTTCTTGGCATTTAGGTTATCAATTACTGCCATATTTAAATTATTACAAAATAAATAATGCTACAACGTGGTGATTCAATAATTCTACTACTTTTCCAGAAACGGACTGGGTTAAAAGAATTGTTTAAATCTTAAACTAATAGGCGTTAAGCTGTTCAGCCGCCACCGCCGAAAATATTTGTCTTTCAGCCGCTGCCGAAAATATTTGTCTTTCAGCCGCCGCCGAAATTTTTTGGTCGGCTTGCTTCTCTGTAGGGCATATTGCCGCACTGTGCAGCGTTTCTGGGTCAAAATTATTTTGCTTTGAATTTTATGATAATCGGATGGGATGGGCTCTTCTGTCCGTTCTTGGTTCTAGCTTTAATTTTAAAAATATATAAGCTGTGCGTGTCCTTTTAGACGCAAATGTATTAATTTTTTAGAATATCATAAAAAAAGATATTGAAAAGTGTTGGAAAGCTAGAAAGTATCAGCTTTATGTATAAGAAAAAACTGGCATGAAGTTAGCATAAGTGACGAAATTTAACTTGATGTTAACAAGTTCATCCATACAATTTGACATTAAAAATTGACGTAGTTTTATTCTTCTATTAAATCCCAGCGTGATTTTTTTAATGTGAAATTTTATGGCAAAAGTCGTTAAGATCATGTTAAATTTTGCTTACTTATGCTAACTTCATGCCAGTTTTACGTTAGGCGACGTACCCACTTGCAATATAATTGTACACTTTTTTGTATTGCACAATAATATCGCCAATTTGTATGTCATATTCGAAGGTGGCACAATATGTTGGCAAATATCATAGTCCAGACCAAAACGACAATAATATGTACAGCAACATATGCAATAAAATTGTATAATGGCTAGGACGCCTTATACATAAGGTTGTATATGTATGTGAAATCGATGAGGCCTTTTAGACGCAGAAGCAACTATTTTTCTAATTTCATAAAAATTGCTTGGATAGTTTCGGATGGACAGATATGGCCTCCTGCCCCTTTTTCGACTCACTTTATTTAATTTACTTTAGACCAATGGTTTGCAAATGGGGTCGAAAAAACAGTGTTTTTAGAAATTAATATAAGTTTTTATTTTCATTTAACGTACTTCTTTTATGTTTCATTTTATTTTTATACATACATACATATATATATATATATATATATATGTGTGTATATGTTTAACCAGTTGCAAAATCTTTGAACACAAACAACTAAATATGAGTGCGAACTTTTACTCCTCACTGCTTAATATAAAGTATACCACGCTCTGTCTGCACTGACTGCTATTCCCTTCACTATAAGAAACAGCTGATAATAATTTTTATTTTATTTTATTTGAAAAATAAAACTGTATTTTATTGGGACTTACTAAGGCTGAATTTACATCTGACATTTCATGTGGGTCATGTGCTTAAAAAGCGTAACCACTAATTACTAATGAAAAACTATTTGATTAAGACACGTATTTATTAAGTTAAACAGTTTCATACATAACTAATAACTAGACAATTTTATAGAATTCAACATGATTGGAAACTGTTTAAATCAATAAATATATATCTGCATCAAACAGTTTTTTATTAGTAATTAGTGGTTACGCTTTTTTTTTTGGCACATGAAACACAGATGTAAGCCCGGCTTAACTCGGAAAACTATTCATGATTAACGAACTTATTGCAACTACAATGCTTGAGGTTGCCACGCTTACAAATGTTCGCCAATAAAAAGCAATAAATGGATAAACAAAGATTGCACAAAAAACATTGATAGAAGAATATAATAATAACAGTAAAAACAAATAATTATTTGTTACATTATATGTATATTTGCAAATTTTTATTATAGCTATGCTCTTTATTGAACGATATTGGAGTTAGGACGTGATTTTCGTAACAAAAATAATCGACACTATAAATAAAATAAATTTATAACTGTAAATTTATTTTTCTATTGATTTCTTTGTACTTAAAAGCAGAGTACGAAAATAAATGAAACAAATTGTTTGATTTCGTTTTGTTTCGTTCTTTGAAGTGAATGAAACAAAACCAAAAACAATGAGAACGATTGCTCAATTTGTCATGAACACAAACCGGAGAATACAGCCAATCAGGCTAACAGTCGCCACCGGCCACAAACAATACATTAATTTAATCGTACGCCGCTAGAAAAGAAAATAATGAGAAATAAATGGAAACATTTTGATATATCTGCAGAGAATTTGACATCATCATATAATATTATTTTATTGCATTTTTATTTCAAAAAAATTTGTATATATCTAAGCAGCATAGCTATAACCGGGTGTCTTAAGACACCTGTCTTCTTTTTTTTATGCATAAGTAACTTTTCAATAGTGCTACCAAGTTTTTGGTTACTTGCTATGCCGTATAAACAGCGACCTAATATATTTGCAAATATTTTTGTTAGCAAATAGTGCGCGTATAAACGTAGTAATAGAATATGAAATGAAACTTAAACATGTCAAAGAAGAGACAATGGGCCTTAACACGAGTGTCGTATGACGACTTCGACTACGACAATTTTGTATTAGACTATAGAACATTGCAACATTTTTTCTTTAATCTAGTACAAAATCGTCGTAGTCGTAGTCGAAATATGACACTCGTGATAAGGCCCAATGTTTTGAAGACTGTTTTAAATTTGGCTTCATATGTGTAAATAAAAATGGTGTATTTTTAAATATATTTATGAACTTTTATAATCATCATAATAAAATATATGTTTTTGTCATGTTAAATTCAACCTAAAATAACAAAAATTAAAAATTTTAAAAACCCCCGATATATCCAGGAAATACCTCATATCTTCTAAGCGGCTGCACCAATTTTCTTCAAACATAGCTAAGAACACTCTCGATCAAGTCACCTTTCAAACAAACAAAAAATACATAAGAATACATACAAATACATAAAAATAATATAAGTATATACATCATTTAAAGTTTGTTACCAAAAAAAAATTAGCAAGGGTTCTTTGACCAGGAATTTGGTGGGAAACCCTGCTTTAGAAGGAGGAAAGAAGAAAATAAATAAGCACCAATCAGCATTTAACCAATACTTGACAATCGCGAAAAGTGCCGCCATTTTCAATATTAAACGACTATTGTTATTTTATATTATTTTTTTTTTAATTTTATATAAAACTAGCTTAACCAGGTGTGCTTCGATACCCCTCCCCTCGCCGCAAAAAAAATAAATATATAAATGTATATGGCATTGGTGGTGCAATATGAAAATTGCATTTTGCCACGCCCCTCCGCCCGCAGACTGAAAATAAAAAATCAGACTTCAGAGTGTCACCCGCCTGAATATTCTGAAGATTCTGTAATGTCGTCAGGTGTAATGTAAAGCGAGCAGCTGTTTGATAAAAGGAACAAAACTATTATTTTGAGTGGCCAGATTGTTGGCAGCGCTGTTATGCTGGCGTATGCACCGGCTAGGGCTCGCCGTCTTGGGTGGAGTTCTTGCCAGCCAATCTGGTGTTTACTGCTGCCTACGACATTAACAAAAAAAATCATACCAGCCTTTAGACATAAAAATTAAAAAAAGTATGAGGCCCGAAGCAAACACCTTTTCCCTTGTCTCTCCTTCATAACCCTACCATGACATATTTTATATGTTTTATTAGACGTCCCAATACATCTGTCCATTGCTACAAATTACCCCTTACTCACCTCCTCTCCTTATGAACTTATTCCATTATTTGGAAGCGTGAAATTTCATGGATTCGATACAAATCTCTGTGACATTTTTATTTAATATAAATTCATTTAAAACAATCAATTACTTTAAAAAAAAACTATAATTTAAATTTTACATTAATATTTCGAAATATTTAATGCTGAAAAAAAACACCCCTAAACCGCGGGCTAACGGAGCCCTTACGTGGAGCTACCCTACTTTGAGCTCAAACTATGGGACTGCTGGACGCGCACTTTTGCCTCAATTTGGGCAAAGGACTGACCTTTACGGTTAATGTTTTTTCCCCACAAAAAATATATAAAAAATATATGTAATTTGACTTATAAAACAAATTTTGTATAACTATTTTTAACAAAGTGGAATTTAGAAATTTGGATTTAAAAAAAATTTTTAATAGAAAAAAAATATAATATATAAATTGCAAATTAAGGCACAATTTGTTTTAATTTAAATTATTAAATTTTGCCTTTGGCTCTTAAATAATAAAAAAAATTAAACGTTCTTACAATTTTTCCTTATGCTTATTGGCGAAATCTGGGCGTTGATGGTCGAACTTCCTCCGACTTGGGGACGATGCTGGATGAGATTACCCCCAGTTATGGATGTACTTCACGGCACTGGCTTTATCCGTGAGTTTCTATACTGCTGGCTTAGGTGTGTGTGATTCGGGTTGGGTTTTATTTTAACCTTTTTTTCACCACTTGTTGTTCACCGTATAACCGTAAGTATCAGATTAAACCTTTCTTCAATAGATTTTTCTGGCACATCCAGCATCATCCAAAAAAAAGCCGCATTCCTGGAAGAGGAGCCGTTTATTTTCATCATACGGTGCTCGCTCTTCCTTCCCTTCGCACAGATCTTCGGTAAAAACAATGTATCTATTATTTACTTTGTTATTTACTTTGTTATTTACTTCTTTTTTATTTACTTTTTTTTTTCTTTTGCATGTACTCACAGCTGGCGCGAAATTTACCAGCTATCAGCTGTGAGTACTGCTTTATCGGCCGAACTGTGCTGCGTTCCCACCAGGTGCACATGACAATTCCCTGAAAATTTCATCAAAATCGGCCAAGCTGTTTTGGAGTCCATACGTTACATACATACATACACACATCCTGTTTTATATACATACATATATAGAAGAAGATAGATAGATAGATTGGGGACTATTAAGAGAGCAAAATGATATGTAGTGTTGTGTTTTGTGGATAGCTTATTGATGGTAACATATTGATCATATAAAGTGTAATTCGTTGCTTAAGAATGTAGTGCGTCCTGTTGATGGTGGGTATGAAAAGGAAGTATTCCTTCTGTTCTCTAACTATATAATTAAATTCAATTTAATGGCATGTTTATGGACAAGTTGCCTTTATTGCTGTAGTTCTTTTTCTTCTTAGCATTCTCTTTTGTTGCAATTATTATTGTTGTTATTGTTGTTGTTGCTGTTGTGTAGTAATGAAATTAAGGAATTGTCCTTGCCACTGTTTTTCAAAAAGACTCCATTATTCAAATAATGATGTTAACGATGACAATAATGATGTTGCGGACCATGGTAAGTAATTACGGTCATAAATGTATAAATGAACAAAAATATTATTACAACATAATTAATTATATGGCTGGATGCTGAAAATTATGAAAATTATGCCAAGAAAATAAGTTTTTTTTACAAAAAATAACACAGAAGTGTTACTCGTTCTTTTAAAAGTCCATGAAAAACACATCAAATTAAGTCTGTATAGAAAATAAAGGAGTCACGTAAAAAAAGTGCACACAAGATGCATATTGCAGAGAAACAAATTTGTATAATTTATTCACAAAATGCTTAAACCAATCAAGAATTTTGCAACTATTTGAAAAGTGTATTTATCTAAAATTTCTATTAAAATTTTCAATTGAATGTAAAACCAAAATCAATTGATTTAGGGCGGCTTTTTGGGTTCGAGATTAAGATTAGTTTATTTCTCTAATTAGCTAATCCTAAAATTAACTTAATCTTAATTAATTGAGTTTGATATTTTTGAGTGGTAGTTTAAACATCTTATTATGTGTAGTACTGAGGAACAAAATAGTGGCAACATTTTCAGTGCAAAAGTCATACATGTTATCAACACACTTTGGATTTTTTTGTGGAAAGAAGAAGAAACTGACATATTTTATTATTTACAAGTAAAATATTGCACGTGTTAAAGGAAATAGATAAGTAATATAAAACATAAATATTTATTTATGTGTTTTTAAATTATTTTATCATATAATTTTTACAAAAAATTATATTTTTCACAAGTGTATGTTGTCAATATTAATGCAAGATTAAACCATCTCGACTGGCCGCTTAAACTATCAAGTAAGGCCATATAATCGCCTAATCGAATGAAGATTAAGGTTAATTTAATCTCTAATCTTGAACTCAAAAAGTCGCCCTTAATGATTAAACAAAAAAACTCCGTAATAGAATTAATATGTTTATCATTATATGTATATTTAAAGAAAACTGTGTTAACTGGAAAGCGCTTTGTTTAGTGCTACGGAACGAATTTCCATTAACCCTGCACGCACTTTCTTCGTCGAATCGACGAACATCGTTTACTAATTGTCATTTAATTGGCTTAAGCTATGTACACACGGTTGTCAGATCTTACAATATTGTTAGATCTGGCAATGTGCTGACATTGTACTGACAATCAAAAATTGCAAGTGTATGGCAGATTGACAGTTCACACGGTTGTATCAAATTTGTCAGGAAATCTTACAATTTATTGCTAGATGATTGTATGACAATAAAATCAGCTGACAAAATCGTCAGCAAAAACTTCGCGCATCTGACAATATTAAAATGTCTGACAAATAGCTGGCAATAATTTTACAATGTGTTCACACGATTGTAAGATGTCTGACAATTTGTTGTCAGCTGCTAGTCTTGCAATGGACTGACAATGATTTTTCTGGCAACGACGTCTGACAAAAATTGCCAGTTCACACGGTTGTAAGAAATTTTGAGCACATTTTACTGGCAATATTGTAAGATCTGACAACCGTCTGTACATAGCTTTAGTACTCTCGGAAGCTTTTTAATTTTTTTTGTAGTTGTAATTGTTGCCAAGCTGCTGGAGGGTTGAAACATACATTTGGGAGATTTTCGTGTAGGTGCGATTTTTTAAATTTGGTGTTCGTCGATGTGAAGAAGAAAGTACTTAAGTTATAAAAAATAAGAAAGTCTTTCCAGGGTTAAGGGTGTCAGGCAGCGGCAATGCTTGGATTCTCTTTTGAAGTCCCTTCAAATCCGTGGTCGGCAAACCTATACTATTACATTTTACGATTGTATGAATTATACTCTCACCACAATCCGATGTTGCCAGTGAAATTTCGTTTCGTTTCCCTAATTTGAAATTTTAAATCTCCAAAGATGAACTAGATTTTATTATGGTAAAAAAAAACACTCAAGTTTTGTTTATAAAAAGGGCATCTTTTGTCAATGTAATGGTTTTATAAAAAATGTTCTTAAAATATCTTAATTATATGCTTGAAAATGCCTTTGCATGTCACGTTTTTTCATGCATGACAACGCACGTTGACAAACCAAACCTTCTGGTTTGCCATAATAATTTTCTGGAAATAAAGAATTTAGTAAATTCGTATCATACATATTTTCTTATTGCTGGGAAAAAAATTATCTCTGGCAACGTTGATTCTGATGCGTATACGATTTATGATAGGAACACAATTGGGACGAACGACGAATTTCCTTCACGTTGACGAATTCGTCGATAAGAATTCGCTGAGTAAATTCGTCGTGTGAAGCACAACAACGACGAATTTACGCAGCGAATTCCTCTCTTATATTTGATAAAGTTGGTTGTTGTGTGCACAAAGACAGAGAGTGAGAGAGAGAAAATTGGTTTTTCGTCGTTCGTCGGCGTACAAAATAGAAATAAACCTCACACACGACGAATTTCGTTCTACGGTGGTGTTGTGTTCATTTTCATATGCGCAAATGTATTTTATTTTTTATGACGAAAGTTCGCAATAAAATATTCGTCGTTCGTCCCAGTTGTGTTTCTAGCATTACACAACTTGTTCTCAACAATGCGTGTGAGCACATACGTAATAGAAGAGAATATTAAAGGGTGCGGCGCCCATAATTTGCCGACCACGGCAAACCGCGAAGTTCAAATAAAGATGTTTGTTTTCTAAAGATTTTTATTTGAGCCTTTTATTCTTACTGTGATTATGTGATTCTCAATAATACATTAGCCCAATTCACAGGCTTGTGCAAATGATATTGCAGCGTAGCATGTGCAAAATGTGATACCAACCATTTAACAATTCTTAGTGGTGAGTAGCATTTACCATTTTGCACATGCAAGACCACTTGCACAAGATTGTGAATCGAGCTATTAAGAGTCTTGCTATAATTATTTGATCACAATTCACAGTCTTGTGCAAATGGTCTTGCATCGTAGCATGTGCAAAATAGTATAGTATATTGATACTCACCACTGAGAATTGTTAAGTGGTGAGTATCAATTAATGTATTAAATAACAATGCAATAAAATTATATTATATGATGATGTAAAATTCACCGCAAATATCTCAAAACGTTTCCATTTATTTTCCATTATTTTCTTTTCTGGCGGCGTACGATTAAATTAATGTATTGTTTGTGGCCGGCTGCGAATGCTAGCCGGCTTACAGCCAACCAGCTGTATTCTCTTGTTTGTGCTCATGTGTAAAAACAATACAAAAACAAATTGAGCAATCTTTCTCATTGTTTTTGTTTCAATCAAATCAAACAATTTGTTTCGTTTATTATCGTAATCTGGCGTTAAGTACAAAGAAATCAAAATAAAAATAAATTTATAGCTGTAATAGTGTCGATTATTTTTGTTTACGAAAATCTCATCCTAGCTTCTGTGTCGTGACATAAATAGCATAGCTATAAAATCAAATTCTACTTCAAGTATTCTTTTGTCAAAATTTGTATGGAAATTTTTTTTACTGTACACTTCAAGCTCAAATTAATATTTTTTTATACGTCTGGTATAATTTATTATATTTTCTTGAAAATACAATTCGGAAAGTGTGAATTTATAATTTTAATAATATTTCTTTATATATTTTTTTTTTGGCAGTTTAATGAGATATCAAAATTTAAAATTTATTTATTACCTTAAGAATATAACATAATAAAAAATAAATTTTTTATTTGAGAGATAGTGGTGTTGACGGACTCTTTAAATATCTACAATGGTAACAAAAAATCTGGAAGAAAAATCACAACAATCTTATGTAGATATCATTACAAATTATTTAAATTTGCACTACTTCCGGATCACAAGTTCAGGATCTTATTGACTCCCTTGGATAAATTTAGGTGCTATTTGAAAATAATGTTTTAATTTTAAAAAGTTGTGATAATATTTTCTTTGTATACTCTTGTGTATAAACAAAAGAAAAACGGTGAATGTGAGAATTTTTTTCTAACTAAATCAATATACTTAAGCGAATATGGATAGAATTCCTCGAAAATTTTGAGCTTGATATTTTATGCCTATTTTAAATATTCGATGATATATGTACATTAGGGCGGGTTGGTTTGAAAATCGCACAAATTACAAGGAAAATCGTATTCTAGGGATCAAAATAAGAAACTTTGCCGAAGGAACCATACCTCTAAAATGTATTTTGATGTCCCGATTTTTGATCGGAAGGGTCAAATTTTCTTAAAGGGTCAAATTTTGAAAAATTTCACTTTGACCCACTTAGAGTTCCTCAATCGAGTCAAAATATACGACCGACCCACACTAATTTTGGAGGATTGATCCACCTATGCCAGTGGCACACCCCCTGGAACCACCCCTGGGGGACTCCCAATACAAACATTTGTAATTTTTTTAAATATTTGTATGGGGAAGGTGTGCCACCAGCCTAGTTCGGCCGGCCCTCCAAAATTAGTGGGGGTCGGTCATACATTTTGACTAAGTTGAGGAACTCTAAATGGGTCAAGGTGAGACTTTTAAAAATTTTACCCTTCAAGAAAATTGTACCTTTCGGATCAAAAGTCGGGACATCAAAATACATTTTAGAGGTATGGTTTCTTCGGCAAAGTTTCTTATTTTGATCCCTAGAATACGAATTTTCTTGTAATTGTAGCGATTTTTTTGCCTCCATACAAATCGACCCGCCTAATGTACATACATAAATGCATATATGTTTCAGGGAAACCAGAAATATGCTCTAAGGAAAAGTGTTTTATATAAGATAAGACACAAATAAAATACATAAAAAATCAACACAAATTTAATAAAGAAAATACATTTTATAATTAAATCTTTAGAACTGTATTTTGGATAGATATTCACTCAGATTTTCAAATAAAAATCGTTGCCAGTCACATCTAAATAAATTTTTATATGTTGAAAATTTTCTTTCAACTTCTATCGATGTTCATCGGTGCAATGTCCGTTACAAATAGCAAAATCAAAATTTTATTGAAATTAACATAAATATTTTTATAGAAAGTGGAGTGATTGGCTTTATTCAAAGCAATTGTGTTTATTGAAAACTTATATTGTAGCGTGTAAGACCGAAATATGCAAAAAATATGCTTCAAAGGGTAAAATATGCAATAACAAGTCAATGCCAAAATTCATAAAAAGTTTTGAAACGAATAAATGTCTTATCACCGCATCAATACGTCACACGTTAAGAAGACACGTGCAATTGCAAATTTGCGGTTTCCCATATGACCATTCAATCCATTTTAAGATACATTTCAAAAAAATTATAACGTGATTAAATTTTTTTACACGCAAGGACAGTGACTGAGAATGTAGTACTCACGATCCCATCGCTAGTGCTGAGCTGTAGTACTTAAATGTTTGATTTTTCTTTTTTGATATTACAATTTTATTAAGAGGCATGTTGAATGCTGCTGCCACTCTTTTGCTGCTACTAATCCCACTATTGATATTGTTAATAAGAGCTTAAGCTAAATAGAAAATTAAATTGAATTTTTATTTAATCCTAACATTTCAACTTTGAACTTTATTTTCCTTTAAAGCACGCATGCTTCCTTATTCTCTTCACGGTTTTATTGGTTTAAGCCATATTACTAGAATCCATAAGGTACAAGAAATCCTACAACAAATAAAACAGTGGGGCTTATTGTTGTTGTTTTGTGATAAGAAATGTAAAAAAAAACCGGAAAACGAGTTTGAAGTTTTTAATTTACACACAACTTGATGAAGAAAGAAAATTTTATTTTTCTCTCAAGAGTTAAGTAAACGAGCTATTTGTATGAAAAAACGATATGAGGATCAATTCCACATTACTAACTTAAAAAATTGCATGATGTGCCTATTTGTCCCGAATAGGCACATCACGACTACCTATTCCATATTTGTTTGCTTTAGTTCTGGCTCTGCCTCGTCTTTCAACTGGGACTTGTGTTACCATACGCTGGAGGTTACTACTTCGTTGACATTTGCAGGCCTTGGTACTGAATCTGCTTCGTACTACTTCAGCTTGCCTTGCCGTACGCTGGAGATAACAACTTCTTTGCCTCTTGACTAGAGCTTGTCTTACCATACACTGGAGATGGCTACTCCTTACATATTTATGGCCTTTGGCTGTGACTGTACCTTGTCCCTGGACTACAGTATGCCTTACCACACGCTTTAGTTTCTGTATAGAAGTTGTCTACTTCTTCCTGACTGATTTTATGCTGCGCGCTTTGTATACTGTAGCACTTTCTTTACCCTGAGCAAACGAGACCATTTCTTCCATACCTAATGCCACTGTGTCACAGATCTCATGTACATCTTCTAAGTCACGAGCTTCATTTGCTTTGCTGAAAGCTTCTGGCTCACCTCCAACTTGTTGACACTGACCACTGTTGATTTTCTTATCCACTCCATCTAGCTTTTCGTCAACATTTTCCTCTGCGCCAGAAATGTTGTCGTCAACACTATTCTCCAAGTCAGAAATCTTTTTGTCTGATATACTGACTTGCACTTCCACACCGTCTGCCCGTCTACTTACGGCTTCAGCAATTTATTGAATTTTCTCATTTCTGGCTCTAGGTGATTCTGGAACGTTAGTCACATTTTTCGATTTCCATTTGTCCAATACCTCATCCATCTGACCTAGAACTTTCTCGTTTCTGGCCTTAGAAGTTTTCTGAAAATCAGGCTTCATAAGAGGACTTCTAGAAGACTTCTGAAGTCTCTCATCCATTTGGCCTAGAAGTTTGTCGTTGTTTGCCTCAATTTTCTCATTGGTTACTCGAGAAGTTTTTTGAAGCACATCATTCATTTGCCCTAGAATTTTCTCGTTGTTCGCCTCCATTTTCTCTCTGCTCGCTTTTATTTTGCTCATCATAACAGCTAACATTGCACTCATGTCTGTACTGTTTATCGCCGCACGAGCACATACCTCCTTCTCCTCGAACTCATAAGTCTCCATGACGGTGTTACGCTGCTGAAATTCTTCCAGTAGTCTCTCCCGAAGCTGTACCTTGTCACCAGCTGTCGACAATTTCTGCTCATTCAATTCTTTCTTGAGTTGCTCCTCCTTAAGCTCTTGAAATTTCTTTTTCCTCAAAACTAATTATTACGTTCACCCTTTTCAAACGTGTATGGTTTTATTCATGCTTAACCTTTTCAAACGTATGAGGTTCTTCTTTTCGTATCACTCTTACTTTAAGTTTAACCTTTTTAAATGTGCCGCTTTTATTTGCAAATCCTACTTCTGACACCAACTGTTACATTTAGCTCTTTAGTTAAAAACTTCCACATAGATCTTTGCATTGACCCTGTAGAAATATTTTCGCGCAACACTTACATTAACCCTGTTGGAAAATTTTTGCGTAACAATATATTAAAAATAAAAAAATCCCATACAAGCTGAGACAGTCTAATGTGTTTGATTTACCATAGATATTAATTGCTTGAGAGGAGACAACCTTCCGACTGGTAGATTAGTACTCTAGCCACTATCCCAACTAGCCAGCCTGAATAAACATTGAAATTATTGTATTTTATAATTAAATTTTATTTACAAAAAAAAACATATATTTTAAGTTTAAATATTCCTGAAAAAAATATAAGCTGCCTTAGGTTAGGTTAGCAGGCTGCTGGTAAGGAAGGGTGAAATTTTAGAGTCCAACTCACTTGGGTCCAATACAATGATCCCTTTGTGTTACCTGTTAATTGAAGAGAAGATAGTGAGAGAGGGTGATAGGGAAATGATAGTGATAGAGAAGACAGGTAGTGAAGGAAGAGATAGAGGATAGAGGAAGCCTTCATTCTTTTACAACTCTGCTCTTTGCACATTTTTAATAATGCAGTGTTGCAGCGCCATCTGGTGTCAAATGACCTGCCTTATTCATATAAAATATTTCTATGGAAATTTAATTAATAATCCTTTTATACGGCCATGTCACAGAGTTCAATTCCGTTCGGAATCGGAATTCAATCTACTCCATTTTTGTAGGAGATGGTGTCTAAAAAAAAACTAAAATACGGACATTTGTCAAGTGTGTCCAGACTGTGGGAGGCGGTGGTATGCCTGGATATGCTCCGGCAAGGGCTTGACATTTTGAGGTTTATTCAATTCCGATTCCGAACGGAATTTAACTCTGTGACATGGCCGATAAAATCAAAATAATTTCTATAAATTAGGTCCTATAAATTTATTCAGATTTTAGTAAAATTTTTGCTCAATGCAAATTAATAAAATATCCTTTAATTAAAACAAAACATACTTATAAGACATAGAATAGTTTTCTAAATTTTTTTTTTTTTTTAACTAAAATTACATTTATTAGTTCTCTAAACTTATAAAATATTTTCTTATTTTTGTATAAAATGAATCCTATATCTTTCCATCACACATGAAAAATTCAACAAGATTGGAGAATTTTTAAAGTGCAAAAAGTCTCAGTGCGCATTTCTAATTTGAGCTTAGCTTTTAATGCCAACACACACTTCTTAGTGCATCTTTTTAGCATAACAAGAATGCATTTTTTAAGGCGAATTGGGGCAAATATTTCTAGTTACAAATATGCCTTGGCAATAGAAATTTTCGCAAAACCTTTGCATTAAATAGGAAAAATATTTGGTTTTCAATATGACTTACATACATATGTATGTATGGTTGTATGTATGTTTAAATGTGTGTATGTACGAGTATGTATGTCACAGTATCGAAAATTAAATACTTATGAAATATCAACAAACAACCTTAAGCAAACAACCATAATACTTGGTGTTTTCGATAAACATACATACATACATACATATACATATTTAATAACAATACCCATTGTTAAAGCGAAAAAAAAGTTAAGGTGCTGAACGACATTCTGTGAGGCCTTATTTAAAAGAAGTTAATAAAAATAAGGGCCGGTTTATCGATATCGCCAACTTTTACATTCAAACATGCGCAAATTGCCTTAAGAAATCTGTAACACTTCCAGTCTCTTCAAATTTCTTTATAATTATGGAAATTCTTTGCACGGTAGGTCGATTATGACAACCATAATCACCTCGTAATGCTTGAAAAGGGGCCACTACTTTTGAACCAGCACTTTTGTTGTAACATTTAAATATTTTTACGCTTTGTTTGCTTGTTAAATGATCAATATTTGGAAATAGGAAACCTTTCCCTAAATAACAGCTGTTGCTGACAGCCTTGCCAGATCGCCAAGGCATGAATAGACAACCCCGCACAAGTTTGATCAAATATTCCCTTTTGAATAAAAAATACGTATGAGTATTGCTGATGCAGAATAATGTATTACTCATACGTAATAAATTTACGAGAATAAATTTGATAGTACGAAAATATGTATTTGAAACTAATGCATTAAACACATTCACCACAGCAAGCTACCGACTACCAAATGTCAAGGATAGAATACACATGTTTATATGAGAATGATTACACTGTGCTACAAAAGTTGAGAAAAAAATATTCAGGGATTCTAATGTACCAATTCTGTTTTGTTGGAGTCCATGGATGACGAAAATACCGTTGGTTTTTTTAGGTCACTTCATAAAGTGATTTTATAACGGTAAATGTAGTGAAAAACGGGGTTTCTTAGCTTTTCAGTTTTAAACAGTTGTAACTTCTTTGTTTCCCAACGGATTTCTTTTAACTTTTCGTTGGTTAAAAGGCTCGAATATTATCTTTCAATAAAGATATATTTTTTGTAAATCGACTAAGAAATGGCCAAGTTACAGTCGTTGAAGTGTACAAAAAACCAATTAAAAAAGTATTTTTTTGTTTTCTTCAGGCTATAAGTTGCTTATGAGTTACAAAAGAATACTTTTTAATGGATTTTTTGTACACTTCAACGACTGTAACTTAGCCATTTCTTAGTCGATTTACAAAAACTATATCTTTATTGAAAGATAATATTCGATTCTTTTCACCAACGAAAAGTTAAAAGAAATCCGTTGGGAAACAAAGAAGTTACAACTGAAAATCTAAGAAACCCCGTTTTTCACTACATTTACCGTTATAAAATCAGTTTATGAAGTGAACAAAAAAAACCAACGGTATTTTCGTCATCCATGGACTCCAACAAAATAGAATTGGTACATTAGAATCCCTGAATATTTTTTGTGTATCACAGTGTAATTATCACATGTAATTTGGCTTAAAAAGCGTTACGAACTTTAGCCTATTCAATTCATAAGAATATAGAAACAAATACAGTTCGAAAAATAATAATTAAATTAAATAAATTTTATTTTGTTGAAAAAATTTTATTATAAAAGAACATAAATATGATAAAAAAATTTTTTTTTATTTAAATATATATTTTTTATTTTAAATAATCTTCAAAATAATTTCTCTTCTTTGACATGTTTGAAGTTTCACTTCACATTCTATCAAACTAAATGAAATGGCAATAAAAACAATATCAGCTGCTTTTGATAATAATGGGCCTTATCACGAGTGTCGTATCACGACTTCGACTACGACGATTTTGTATTAGACTAAAGAACATAACAACATTTTTTCTTTAATCTAGTACAAAATCGTCGTAGTCGTAGTCGAAATGCCACACTCCTGATAAGGCCCAACAATTGCAATAACAGTCAGCGTCTGGGTGTACTTCACATTAAGCAGTGAGGAGTAAAAGTTCCCACTAATACTTTTTATTTGTGTTTAAAGAGTTTGCAAGTGGTTATACATACATATCGTTAGCTTAATAAAAAAAAGGCCTTAACTCTGTTTTTTTTAAATGATTTTTTTATACTTTGATAGAAGAACATCTAATGTATCGAAAAATGCATAAATCTCGATTTCAAACAAACAATGAGTTAGGGCCTTTCTATATTAAGGTAACGATATGCACATATTATATGAATTAAAAATATAAAACATAATAAAAATACGCCGAAAAGGTTGATCACTTGGAGGACAACATTCGCCGCGTTATTGCCAATATGTTGGAAAAAGTCATCAAAAATTGTGCCTCCAGATTAGACTACATCCGAGCCAGCCATGGCGGTTATATGCCAGAAGTGATACTTAAATTATAATGCCAAAAGATCTATCTTTATAATAAAGTAAATTTCATATCAATTTAAAAAATTAATTTTCTTACAAAGCTGTATCATCAGCCCTTTATTGGTCTGACCCACCGACCATTTTTAAAAAAAATTTGTTAGGTATGAGGTATATATATTTCGAGTATCCCCTTTCTGAATCCGAAACATATTTCGCGAAATTAATTATGGTTTCTGAGATATTAAGCATTAATTTTGCTTCATTTCAACTATTTTCAGGTTTAATAAGTATTGTTTTGCTGTAAACGCCACTGTTTGGCTTTTGCGTCAAATTATTCATACAAAAACGTACAAAATCAATTTAACTCTTGTTGCGCTTCATTTCCGTAATGTTATAAACATAATTGGGACAACCGACGAACTTCGCACAGTTCGATGAACTTGCCTTATACCTCTATAAAAAACTCTATAGAAAAAAGTTTTTCGGCTCTTTACATTGAACCCTTGGATGATTGATGTGGATGCCCAGATGTCCGTAAAGTGCCATTTGGCAACCGTTTGTATGTTTGCCATTAACGCATGGAGGTGGAGAGTAGGATGAGGTAGACAACTCTGTAAATCTTGGCATGATCATAAATATAACGTCACCATGCTTTTGTAACTTTTAATCGTATTGCTATATTTGTGTATAAAGATAAATGCACGCTGTATGAGATGCGGTTCAAGACTGATTTTATGATTATATTTATCCAAAGCTAAATATTTGTTAGTGTAATGGAATTGGTCTGCTAGCAAAATACAGTATTGGGCTTATGTATAAGAAAAAACTGACATGAAGTTAGCATAAGTGACCAAGTTAAACTAGGTGTTAACGTGTTCCTGCATACAATAAAAATCGGCGCAGAATGTAGTTTTAAACGACTATTAAATTCTAGCTTAATTTTTAACATCATATTCTTATGCTAACTTCATGTCAGTTTTTTCTTATACATAAGGCCGTATATGTTTAAGTAAATTGCTTTTGGGATAGAATACAACGTTAAAATTCCGGCGCAGTAGAGACGAAGCAAAGCTTAAAATACAAAAGGGAAAGTTTTTAATATTGTACCTTTAAAAGCTTCTAAAAACGACTTTGGTTTGGCTATCAGATGTTTTAAAACAGAAGGTCTAAAACTCCTTCGCACTTCTAACCAGCAGTAATAAATAACAGACTAAACATTGAAATTTTTCTTGCACAAAGTCTTACTTTGTGGGACAGAGGGGAAAGACGAATACATACCCGTTCCTGCATTTTAAATTCCTTTAATTCTTTCAAATAGTTTTTCAACGATAAGTCTAGCCACAGGTAAACATATAAAAAAAATTTCTCCATATAAAAGCAACTACAAGTTCGAAATTAAGACTTGCTACAGGAAGACTTTCATCATCTAAACTGAATTTAGTAATATGATCAAAGAGTAGATTTTAATTTACCTTCAGGCAGGCCATAAGTGCTAAGGCCCTTTGAATTTTCCTCCTTTAAATGGCCGATGTGCTACACTTAATAATAATGTGACAATGTGCACATCGTGCACACACACATACACACACACACCCACATAAAAATACAAGTAAAAAAACACAGAATCCCAAACGTAATTTTTACGAACTCATTGAACTGCGTGAGTGTGAAAAATAGCAATTTAGATAAACATTGCGTCGCCATAGGTCGCGCCACAGTTAAGCCAAAGTGTGACGTCTATGCAGCATACAGACACACACACACACGCAACACATAAAAATTTACTCAAACACCCGGTCACACGAATAATGCCGACAAAAGCAACAAATGTTTAATAAAATTTAGTATTAAATATTTTTTCACTGTGGAATACTCGTATTTGCCACAAACTTTCTGCATTCAATTGTAAAATGAAAAATTCTACAACTTTGCCTTAATTTGCCCAACCTAAATTTATTATTTTCCAATCAATTGAGTTGCACTCGCTTTACAGGACATGATGTACCCATGATTCTGAAACTGGTCAAGGTTATATGTATATATATATATATATATATATATATATATATATATATATATATATATATATATTTTTTTTTTTTCGGTAAGTAGCATTTTTGTGGAACAAATACAATTGAAATAATAATATTACCAAAAAAAACTTTTAACATTAACCGCTTTAACCGCTTCGCATGAGTCTTTAATCTCTGGTAATAATATCCCCCAGGCTTGGCAAAGTTGTTACAATTGTACTTTTTTGTAATTTTTTTGGTACTATTCAAACTCAGAACGTAAAATAGTACACCAACGACTAATTTAGTACATTTAAGGAATCTCCCCAGCTTCACTCCGCATTTATTTTCAAATGATTGCATATGTCAATTTTTACTTTTGAACAATAAAACTCATATTCTTCTCACTTGCAAACAGTCTTGTGAAATCAAAAAATGTGAACTCGTCCATTTTCAAATAATTTTTCTTCTAAATTCTGATGCTAGGGCACATGCTATTAATTTGTATATTTTAAATTTCAACATAAATAGGTGTAACCATATGCCTTAACATCCCAACTTACAAGTAAATTTTTGAAAACAATTCGGTAGCCAGAACAAAATCGATTATTTTAATAAAAACAAATAAAAATATGTAACTTAAACTAAAAAAAATTTTTTAGTACAATTAAGGTCAAAAAAGTACCAATTTTGAAAGTTGTTGGTACAATTTTTAATTTCTCAATGCCATCCCTGGTTTTCACTATATGTGCTTCGCTCTCTATTCATGCTTCACATCCCAATCATGAGCGAAGCAACTTGCTTCGCCATACAAAATTATGAGAGCGAATCAAGTAGATTCAATATGAATCTACTGGCGGAGCACGTAAAATTGGCATCTTCTCTAACTTTTATCGCAGTATATCGCCAGTTTAGCTGAACTAGCTATCAAATCAAAATAGGCGTAAGTGTATGTGTGTGTGTGTGAACAAATAAAAACAAACCAAGCGCACGTGCGTATGATACATATGTATTTATGTGTGAATATACATAAAAAATGCCAAACGAAGCACGACAGCGTAGTGTAAACGGAATGATTCATGAACATAATTCAGAAAGCGAAGCATTTGATTCAATTCGCAGTGGAAACATAGCATAACAAAAAAAATCCAAGAGTTTTTAAAAGTGTCCCTTATATAAAATGCCTATGTGACCACTGTGCAAGCAAAGGAATTGCGTTTATGAATTAAGGCTGGTTAGCAGTTTAAAGCACTTTTGTCAAAGCAACTAAAATCAAAAGCCAGCATTGCGATTAGACTCAATTTTATTTACTTAAATAGAAAAGTATATAATAAATAAATGTGGTCTATATGTACATAGGTATGTACATACATATATACATACTTATGTATATAAATATATATAGTATGTATGCATAGTATAAGGGCGCGATACAAAAACAAACAAACAAACAAGCAAAATATTGGCTTTGACAATGAATGACACTTTGGGTTAATATTTTTTTTTTTCTCTGCAAAAGCAAAGTGTGAAATGAGGGTGGAGAGTGATGTGAATCACAAGTGAAAAAATACTAAATAACATAAAGAAATCATATTAATATAAATTAACGATGTGGAAAATTTAGTTTAGTAGTAAAAATGTCGACAGTCGTACGCATACGAAAGCTTTCATCATACATCTTCTTTGTCTAGTGTATCTGTTCGTTCCGCTTTGGGACTAAAATTTGCTTCTTGTTTTGATTTGTTTATTTTAGATCATTTCTGCAGGCGTAGTGGACGAACGAATATCAAACCATAAGAACGTCATTTCTGCCAACACGTACGTTGAATATTTTTCAGTTGAAATACGGTAAGGCTTTTGATGAAAAATGATTATGCTCGTTCTTTCTGTATGAACGTCACTGACATTCACTCATCCAATGGATATCCCAGCTGACCAGAGATTTTAACATGAAGCAGTGTTAGCTAACGTGGAGAATTATCAACACGAAAATCTTGCAAAAAAAAACAAGTTAAGAGAGTGGAGTGTGGCACAATTGGAAATAAATATGAATTTTCTGATTTCAAAAATTCTGTTGGAAAAAAAAGGTAGAATAGATATAAGCCCTATTAGAGGTAAAACAAGATTTAAAAATATACCTCGTATATACGCAAATCTTATTTTCAAATACATAAAACTATTTGTAGATGGCACAAAGTGTTACATATCTGGAATACAATTCCTGCACTCGTGATCAAAATTGCATTCGAATAGAAATTAATTTCGATAGCAAGAAATTTTCCGATGATGTCACTCGATACCAAAGGAATCGAGTTTTTGTTTCAGTGCTGGAAAAAGGCAAATAAACTCATTTCACAACACTGAATAAATTATAAGCAAAAACATATGTTTCTATATATGTATGTGTGCAAAAACATATGTATGTGCGTACATACACACGTATTTATATGCGAAAAAAGCAACGAATATAAATGTTATTTTGATTTTTATTTAATTAATAACTTAATAATAATTAATTAGTGTAAAATTATAGAATAGAGCACTAGGCACATTTTCGATTCTTTTATTGTTTGACCAGAAGCAGTTTGTTATTTAGATTCTCCCAGAGTTGATTGAGTTTTTTATTTTCCTTGACAACTGTTGGGCAAAACATTATTTGCCAAATCAGTGTACTTTGTTATACAGTGTATTTGTACATACATACAGTGAAGGACTAAACTCTCCATGCAGCCATAATTTTTGAGGTTTGACAAAATCTGGGATAAATTCAAAAAAATTAATTTTGCCAATATTTAGGGTGCTGATAAATAAGTTTGATCTGATAAGAAAGATTTTTTGCAAGTGGATTTCTCTATCCAAGAGCTAAAAGAGCTGGTACATTTATGCATTTCCCCTTACAGTTTAGGAAATATTCGAGAAAAAAATTTAAATTTTGGCTTTTTTACCAACCTTGTTCCACTGTTCTGCTAGTGGAGAAGTCAAATCTATAGGTTAAGGTTTGATATTGATTTTTCTTTTGTTGGGTATAAAATTAAACTGGTTACAAAGCTAAAATTCTTAACGCTTAGTAAGCCAAATTACATGTGATAATTATTAATGAACAAATAACACCAAAGTTTATTGTAAATATTCTGACTAACAACACATAGTTGAACGGAACAACTAGCCGTTTTATAAGGCCACTAAACTTTCATCATCAACGTTCTTTTGTGTTTGGTCCACTGTGTATGGTGTCAGTTGATGTAGATTTCTGCTTTACTCGTATATACTCAGCCATCATTGCAAATGGAATATGTGAATGCTTTTGATTCAGCTTATTTCAATTTGCTGAAAGCTTTTTTTGTAATGAAAGCTCAATTTTACCATCTCTAAATGTACAACAGTCTTGCCATCGTCATTTGAGATGGTAAAATTGAGCATGCATTACAAAAAATTAATTAAATTAATTAACCATAACCATGTGCCAAAGCGACATTCAACATACAACAGTGACATCACTGGCTCATAAATGTCATTTAATCATGTCATACACGACAATTTTGCACAAACCTATGTTGTTTTCGATTTCAATATTATAAATAAATATAATCCCCCATATTCATAAAAATTAAAATGAATTTGAAATGTATTTTATTTCAAAATTTTCATATAAAATTTTCCTAAAATGGATTTCAAATTCATATTATTTTTTATGAATATGGGGGAATAAATATAAATATAAATACGTATCACAAAATTGTTTGTCCAATTTTGACTTGGCATATTTTGAATTTATGCTCTCGATATATTCGTTTGCATACAATGGCGTATGAGTATTATGTTATCTAAGTAGTATAATCCTCATACGCCACAGTTTACAAATGTGAATCCATTCTGCATATTTTTATGATGATGTCAGTATGAATTAAGGGGCCCATACACTACAACAGCATACATGCGCAATCAAGTGTTTGTGCCAGCGGTTGGGTCGTGTATGGGCATTTTGTGTGATTGTACGTTTTGCTGTAGTGATGTCAAACAGAGTTTGATATTTTGCTGATGGTACCGCTTTGCTGGTATTGTGTATAGTGAAATTAGCTCAGTTGGGAAAAGTTATCAAGAAGTAAATATGCATTTAAAAATCGTAATTTGTTGAAAAATAATTTGTTTCAATGGAAAATGGAATTTGAGCACTTTAGTTATGCATAGCTGCTAATATTAACAAAATATCAATAAAAATTGCAGCAAAAACTGTGTCACTATTTATAACCTCCCTTCTTGAATTTTTTTAAAAAGTGAATTTTGTACCAGCTTGCTGCTATGTTATATGGTTCGAAAATGATTGCTCAATAGCTTGATTGCGCGTGCATGCTGTTGTAGTGTATGGGCCGCTTTAGGGACGACACAACACGAACACGAATACCAAAACACTCAACACGAAACACGCACGATACTGCACAACACCAACGAAATATTATTGGTATGGTATTTGAAAATCAGGAAACTTAATTGATTTTTTTCAAGAGTCGCACCAAGTTGGAACTGCCAGCTGATACTATCTGCCACCACAGCTAATACTATCGCTTTAAGTACAAAGCTTCAGGGGCCCAAATAATATCAACAAATATGCTGATGTTGTGTGTTTGACGATACAAAATATTAAATTTGTTTCCTTCTTGGAAATTCATTCATACATATTTTACATCTAAAACGACCCGAACACGCACGAAATCAGATTTTTTGTCACGAACACTTCGTTTTTGGTCGTGTGTGTTCGTGTCACGAAAAAACACACAACACGAGCACATCTCTAGTGTGAATGTGTGTGAGTGTAATAGAGATCGACCGAAGGCGTTTTTTATGGCCCAAGCCGAAGCCGAATGTTTTAAATTTTAAAAATGATAATTACGTTTTATATGAATTAAGAAAAAATTTTGCTTTTTTGAGATCACTGAAATAGCTGTAATATCTATTGGATACATAACAAGAAAAATTAAACTATTTTGCAATTTCTAGATAGCTCTTTCATATGATCACTCACAAGAACGTCCAAGTAAAAGAAAATAGAAAGCAACTGGGTTGTATTTCAAAGCAACCCTTTCAAAACGTTAAACACAATAGAAACTGTCGGCGAGCAACGACCAAACATAATGTTATTTTTCAAGCTTGGAATGAAAAATATTCGGCTTTGGCTAATCGGCCGATTTTTGCCATAGGCCGAATGTTGGCCGATTACCAATTTTTGGCCGAAGGCCGAAGCCGAAGCCGATTAATCGGTCGAACTCTAGAGTGTATGTCTGTGTAAGATTGGACTCAAACTTGCAGTATTCTGAAAATATTATTATTATAAACACGACACGACCCGATCCCGAATACCAAGATGTCTAACACGTACTAAACATATATACATACATATATATACATTCAAATAATATATTCAAATAAATACATATATCACAACTTTAAGCTTAAGGGACCCATATAATTTCAACAAATTAGCTGGTATTGCTTATTTGACGATACAAAATATTTAATTTTTTTCTTTATTGGAAATTCATTCATACATATACATACACATTATACCTAAAATCGTTTCGTGTCTTTTCGTATCAAGTTTGCTTAACATGACACGACCCGACCACGCACAACATCAGGCTTACTATCACGAACACTTCGTGTTGAGTCGTGCCTGTTCATATCACGAAAAAAACACAAAATTCTTCATTCATTTTAGGCTTTATTTGAGAAAAATCATTGTCCACAAATTTATAATCAGCTATACTTTGTGCAATGATGGTTCAGGACCTACCAAATTATTTTTAAAATAAAAAGTTTTTAAGCCACTTTAAGCAATTTTTTTACTAATACGACACCGTATAAGAGTCTAAACACAATGTTTGCGGTGCGGTGCGATTTCTCGTTGCGGGAAAGAAAAATAAACATAATACAACGGAAGACGGCTGCGGCAATACTTGTCATTGTTTGTTTAAATTTTTATTAATTTTTTTTTTGTGTATACATTTTTATAAAAAAATACTCTTTGTGTTGAATATTTTGTATTGGCAGTAACTAAAAAAAAAAATTTTTAACATTTTATATATATATAATATATTTGATATATTTTTTAAACTTTTATATATTATGACAAAAAAAAAATCATGCTTTTTATTAAAACAATGTTGTGAACACCGCCAATTATTCAAAAACTGTGGCAACATCAGAAAGAGAAAGAGTGTCAAAAATTGAGAGAATAAGAAAGTCCGCAGAGAAAATAAAATAGATTTTAATTTTATTCCGTTCCGCACTGCGGTTTTTTACTTCAAAATCGTATGAAAAACCGCACCGCAATAAATTATCGTTGCATTGTGTTTAGACTCTAATTCATAAAAGTATAAATTGTTTTAACAAAAACCTTTACTATTTATGCCAAGAGCGAAAGTGAACGCGAAATCATTTCAGAAATCCCACGTAAGCTTCATAAAACCTCTAAAACATTCTCGAATGTTTTTGATCGGGAGAGTTTGGTAAACTTTCCAAGACCTAAGATATCGATTTGTATGATCATGTGGGATGCGGTACGCACTTTGTAGATACATTAAACATCATGTGTAGAACTTAAATTAATATACGAAATCTAAAAAAAAACACATACTACCAACGTACATACATACTTATAATCAAATTGCAACAAATAGAATTATTTCTGTTGTGATGTTGTTATTTTTTTTTTTTTTGTTGAATAGCCAAGTCTATAGTGTTTCCATTTAGGGATTTGAATTTTGTGCCTTTGCAATTAATTTAAATAAGCGCGTACATGTAGATGAAAAGAAAATCTCGACATTTGTTTTAGTTTATGTAGTGTGATAAGAATACGTTAGATTTTATTCAATTTTGATAACAGATTAAGATAAAAATGAATTTTTGAAATTTTGTTGCTGTTTTGTATGTTAAGGCCTCAGTTGACGTAAATACTCGTATACTCGCAGTGTTAGCTAGTTAGCGATAAGGAACTATATTTATATATTTATGCAAGGTAGCAAATGAGTTTAAAAGATAAAGTGCAATCAGTTTATTGAAACAAATGTTTGTTTTTTTTACAAATACTAAAATGTGTCAAAGACATCTAACAATGGCATCTAAGGCAAAAATAATGGCAGCAAATCTTCTAATTCCATTACGAAATCATTTGCAAGAAATTTAAAAGCGATATTTTATTCACATGCTATTATAATATATGAAGGCATTGACAAACTTGCAAGTTTCGCAAATGTGAATCGATTATAATCATAGAATCATAGTCGAACAGTAAAGTCTTTTTTTTTTTAAACATTTTAAAGTTGAAAAGGTGTCAATTGTTTTTCTGCCATCGTCAAATATGAAGTACGTCTTACAGGCCTGCTTAACCTAATATTACTGTAAGCGTATCGCTTAGGCGACTATTTTCGCTTCTATTTTGTAAAACTTTTTTTTTTTTGGACATCCCAAGTATGAACTTTTCAAAGTAAATTGAGCCAACACTATATAATATAAGGTAAGGGAATCGGAATGGAAATTTTGGAATCGCGAACCATAAAACCCTTGTACTTAATTTATGTATATGCATCAGCGAATGACAAAAGTATCGTTTTAATACTCTTTGAGTATTGGCCGTCAAACAACTATGAATGCGCGCAGCTAAAAATAAAAAAACACGCAAAATGCAAACAGATGCATTAATTTTAAACCGAATACGTATAATTGTAAACATTGAATAACAATGTTATACACATTTATTTAAATTACCCAGGAAACGGCAGCAACTAAAATTTATGGACTGTTTGAGCTACAATTACACGCACGAATATAAAAGTATTCTGACTATTGAATTGACTAGACATGCGTATATACAGGGATATTTTATTTACACACATATATAAGGCATATTTTAAACAGCCATACACACACACTTACACATTTTCCATTCTATTTTATATAAATAAATATCCCGAGTGTCCCTGTATTTTTGTTTTTGACTGATTAAACATTCATAGCCTGAGTATTATAATCATACTCAGGAAGTATGTAAACAAAGGATGAGAGAGAGAGAGTGGTTTAGTTTTTTGCACAAACAAAGTAGAGATGCTTTTGAATGTTGTAATCGAACTATAGTCATAATTTCTTGAGAGAAAATATGTGAGCGTGAAAATTCTTTCCGCAACAATTAGGATTATGCTCAGTTGCTAAAATTAAAACTTTTTACTTATATATATACATATGTATATTTTGTTTAGTACTCATTGTCATTCTCTGATATACATACATATAGCATGTGTTGAACACTTTTGCACTTTTGCAAAATGGGTCAGGTTAAGTTTAAAGGTTGGCGAGGAAAGGGAAAAGTGCTTGTCTCACTTGGATCCATTTAATTTTGTTCCCTTTGTGCTACCTGTGGAAGAAAGAGAAAGAGATAGAACAAAAGAAAAGGGAGGCTTAGAGAAATAAAGAGTAAACTTAGAGTAGCAACGGTTTACAGAAAAAGGACCGGCTTATGAGGGTGCTAAGAGTTCATGTAGCTGCTGGTTGTGGTTGAAATATCTACTAATCCTAATAAAGAAATGCAGCGTCTTAAGATCAACATCCCTTCCCTGAGCGCGAAAGCGTTGGTCAGATACCTGGGAGATGACTTATTGTCTCCCCCTCTTTCTCATTACGACATTCTGGATGATTGTCATTATATGTGAGTTTCATCCTTATAGCATGAATCAGTATCCCATCATAACTGCCACTAATAAAGCCCGTATCTTTGTTCTCGGTAAATTAGATAACAATGAGGTCCTTTTTTATTGATATTGTCATTGCCCTCGTCCTGAAGCATAGTTCCTCATTTTGTCTGCTGTTAAATTTCCCACATTGGCCATACATCCTCGAACTCAGTGTAGAGTGATATTTTACAGATTCACCTTGTTTTCGACAGATTTGCGGTATTCACTTACGAGGTACGAGGTATTATGTACCCCTGTTGGGGAACCAATGGCAACTTTGCTATCAGTCATAAACCGAATATCTCTATCAGATACTCGATGTGACTAAAACCAATTAGTTGATCGTTTGCAGATATTTTCGCTAGAATCGTTTCGGAGATGAAAGGGCATTTTTATACCGAATTTATCATATGTATATAAAATATAGACCCCTCCACTGCACCTTTTTTAAAAGATAATATAATAGTCTCTATTATTATTCTACATAATATTTGCAAGAAAATGTAAAATCAAAATATTCTGATTCGTCATAACACTTGATTTGTTTGTTTTCATTCCACGTGCTATAGATATGACGATTACCGAACAACAAGCTAATATAAATGCGCCCATAATTATTAAAGTGGTCCAAGTCATATATTCGCAGTTTCCTCATATTGAGTGGATTAAATATAAATAAATTAAAAACTCTTTATATATATAATGCAGTATTTTAACTAATGTGTATGTATGTAGTTAGTTGTTATAGTTTTGACTGAGGAAAATCTTGTAAATATTTATTTGATGCATATGTATTTGCTAACATTTTTTAAATTAACTTAATATTTTGCAGCAAATACATGTATGACTTAAGCTACTTTCATAGTTATGGGCACAAATGTATACACGTAATACATACATATCGCACACTAAATCATAAACAGTCACAACTCAAAATTATCAAAGTGGTTTTGTTTTTTATAAACCAGTTAATTTAACAAATCTCTAACGACTGCAACAATTTCCTTTGCAGCACAGTCTTCTTGAAGAATATAATACCGCTGTGCTTATTTTTCTGTTACGAGTACATACTTGCATCATTTGTACAGTATCAACACTTCGTCGGTTGGTTTCTAATTTGCTGCAGATAAAATTTATTTTGAATATACTGTGCCGCAAACCAGAAACCAACCGACGACTTGTTTGCCACTACTCAATATCTGAAATTTTTTGAGTTGTGGCTAGAGATGCTAATCGGGACAGGTTTTTTAAAATCCCGGGCTTCGGGATTTAGTGATGGAGTCTCGAAATCCCGAACCGGGACCCCGGGATTTTCGGGACTTACAAAATCCCGAAAACATTGTGCACAAATGTGCGTCTTTATTTTAAAAATAATATGTATTTAATTTTGCAAGTTTATTTTTTTTGCATATTTAGAAGGTACATACACACGAACATATCTGTGGACATTTAACAAAACGTCTTCTTTCTAAATTAACAAACTTTTCAGTAGAGCGAGAAAGGTGTTAAAATGACAAAAAAAGATAACAAAAGTTAATAGTTAGAAATTTGAAGGTTAGCCGCGAATAACGTTTTAAGTGACAAAATAGTAATTTTTCAGGAGAACCAATAAACGTATTTTGAAGCAAGATTGCTTTTTTCGTTAAATTTATTTTAGCTTATTGAAAATAATGATAACTAGCATTAGCTTTTCTTTTTGTATCTCTGCTACATTTATCAACTATTTTCGACAATTTCGTTTGCATGATTTTATTAGTTACTTACAAAGTTTTGCACTGACTGACCGATTTGTAATTGTATTTTGACGGCGATAAGATGCATAATTTTGAATGGTTTTATATTTGAACAGCGTAAGAGAGTTATGTTAATGGTAATCTGTGAAAAAACTGGTTTTTTAAAAATTGTCTTTTACAACGTTATTCGCGGCTGTGCTTCATTTAATGATTATGATTGGATATTATAGACAAATACTTAATGAACATTTTGTGATCTATTTTTTCCCTCTAATAGCAAAAGTTTTTTTTCAAACTGTTTTGATTAAATTAAATAAAATATGATTTTAGTCGCTCAAGTCACGACAAGTTGTAAGTTTTTCAAACTTTGCTTTTGACAAAACGAATTCTTTCGAAAGAAGCTGTTTTATCAAAAGGAAATTGGAAAAAAAATGCTAGAACTAAATGGAGACAAGATGTTCTGTTAGATGCCAGTTATCAGTTTTTAGCTTGAATATTCAAATTATTTTCAAGTCCCTGAAAGAAGTCGTTTTGTCGAATTGAAATTGGGGAAAAATCTGAAAGAGGTCGATTATTAGATTGCGTTCCAAAGGTCATAGAAATACGGGGGTTAGAGCAAAATAAACGCATTAAAATGTTATATTTACTATAAGAATCTGGGAAAATTGTCTTATCTCGAGAGAAGCAATTTTGTCAAATGTCTACAGATATGTATGTAGTTATATAATTCAGACATTAAATTGCAAATTTTCTTTGGAAAGTGCAATGTATGTAACATATTTTCCTAGATATATTATGTATATATAATATAATATTATCTACTAAAATACATATTTTTTCAAAGCAAATTTTTTATTTTAACTTTTTATAACAGGAAGTTTCTAATAATTTTTAATTTTAATTTTTAGAAAATGACAGTTAAAAACACTATTTATGCAAAAACGGGACACAGATAATCCCGAAAATCCCGGGCTTTAAAATTAAAAAATCCCGGGCTCCGGGATTTGCATAATCCCGAAAATCCCGGGATTTCCGGGCTCGGGATTTCCCGTTTAGCATCTCTAGTTGTGGCTGTTTATGATTTGGTGTGCGATATGTACATACACATCGCTCATTTACTTCAATAGTGTCACAACTCAAAAAAACTAGTTTTGCACCTCAATGAAAAAATGCAAAATTATTATTCTCTCACTAGGTGGTAGTGTATATTAAAGACCTGCGTAAATTGTCTTGAAATGTAAATACGTCTTGTTTTTTAAATGTATTCTCGTGGCTGCATTATACTAAACCAATAATAAATGCTGTCGTATTATAAGCAAAGCACGATAGATGCATTTGTGTGCGTGTATATGAGTGCTAACAAGCAATGTCGTCAAGACTTCTTGTTATGAACAAACAGTCAACAAAGTAGTGTTGATACGTGTATGCTTGTTATTTTCCATATTGTACGTTTGAGTGTGTGTGTAAGATGTAGATGGTAAGCTATTATGTGTTTAAGGGAGGTTTTTTTAAGCAAGCGCACACAACTAATGTAAATGCATGTGAACGTTTGTTTGTGTGCAGAAAAATAGAAGATCATACACACAACGTGTATGTGTATGTACATGCATGACGCTTGTATACGCGCAAATGCGTAGAAAGAAGCAAGCATCACAAATTTTTCAGTCACGAAGTATTTTCTTCTTTACTCCTATACTTGCAATAACTGAAACAAATTCTTGCAAACAGTGTTGCTTAGCGTTTGTTTTAGAAGACTTCGCTGTAGTAAAGCATTTGAAAAATCCCTCATGTCTTGAAAGTTCTTATAAATGGTCTTGTGCAGGACTTTAGTGTATATGACATTTTTACTCAAGATAAAATGCAAAGTGCCAAATTATTTTGCATTATTAACTCATTGAAGTAATGAGCAATATGTGTATTAGAGCGTCTCGCCCAACAGGCAACAAAAAAAAGTTCTCCGTACACCAGCGAATATAAAGTATTATTACAAGGAGATTTCAAAAAAAATTTATTTTTTTTTTTTGCCGAACGTCGCTTTTTTAGTTTTTTCGTTATATTTCCATATTTACAGTCCGATCTTAAAGTTTGATATAGCGAATATTTTTGTCTCAGGGAGGCCAATATTTTTGCTCTTGGGTCCATTGACCTCAAGTGTACCGTTCTAGTACTTACCCACCAAATCTCATTTCCTACCACCCTAATGTGACACCCTAATGTTAGAAATTTATAGCTCGCAAAAAATCATAAAACTTTTGCTAAGAAAGTATTTCGATAATTACAGCACAACTATTTAATAAATGCTTTTATAAATTCATTGTTGCAGACCGTAGGGGTCACCTTTTTATACCCTTTACCAAAAAAATGGTTTTGTCATTCCGTTTGTAATTTCTATAATATCAATAAGCGATCCATAAAATATATATATTCTGGATCCTTATGCATAGGGAAGACGAATAAGCGATGTCCGTCTGTCCGTCTCTCCGTCTGTCCGTCTGTCTGTACGTGAAATCGGTTTTCCGAAGCTCCCAGAAAAGCTAGAGACTTCGTTCTTGGACTGGTGTGTCAGAAATTTTTCCAAAATAGATTGGTATTGAAATTCAGCAAAATCGAGCAGACGATTGCAGAGCTGGAAAACTGAAACTTAATTTTGCCATATAAAAGTAACCACCGAAAGCAAATTTTTATTTTTTTAATAAATAAACTTATTTTAAACTTCAGTACGACTAAAATTGGAATTTTAAATAAAAAAAATATAAAAAAATTAAAAAGACGTTTCCAGGGTTGGAAAACTTTAACTTTTTGTGTTATGTAAAATTAACTATGTCTAAAACTATATTAGTATTTTCTCGAGAACCGTAAGAGCTACAGACCTCAAATTTGGACACAGTGTGTAGACCTTTGGCCGCTACAACAACAAATACATGAGAATTGGATATTAAAGGGTGTTCCAAAACGAGCAACGAAAAATGTTAAAATCCCATGTAATATACATACAATTGTAAGGTTAGTGTATTTTTATACAGACTACAAAAATTAGCACTAAAATTTAAAAAAATTTAAATTGAAGGGTGTTTCATCACTTAATGCAATTTTGACTATGCAATTTTGACAACTTGCTGTATCTTGGAAACCGTAAGAGCAAAACTCGTGAAATTTTCAAAACCGGTAAAACTAAAAAATCAAAAAATTATAAAATCGCCAAACCGAAAAAAATCGCCAAAAACAAAAAAAAATCGCCAAAACGAAAAAAAACACCAAATTACAAAAAATATGTCTAGGACTAATATAAATCGCGAATAACCGGAAAAATTGCTGAAATGAAAAAACATCGCCAAAATGAAAGAAAATCACCAAATTACAAAAAAAATGTCTAAGACTAATATAAATCGTGAATAACAAAATTAAAAAAAATCGCCAAAAAGAAAAAAACCCCAAAAACAGAAAAGAAATCGCCAAAAAGAAAAAAACCCAACAACAGGAAAAAATCGCCAAAATGAAAAAAAATCGCCAAAATGAAAAAAATCTCCAAAATGAAAAAAAGCCCTAAAAACAGAAAAAAGTCGCCAAAATGAAAAAACCCCAAAACAGGAAAAAATCGCCAAAATGAAAACAAAATTGCCAAAATGAAAAAACCCGAAAAATAGGAAAAAATCAAAGAAATGAAAAAAAATCGCCAAAATGAAAAAACCCCCAAAATAGAAAAAAATCGCCAAAATGAAAAAAAAATCGCCAGAATGAAAAAAAATCGCCAAAATTAAAAGAACCCACAAACCGGAAAAATCGCCAAAATGAAAAAAAATCGACAAAATGAAAAAAAACCCCAAAAACAGAAAAAAGTCGCCAAAATGAAAAACTCCAAAACAGGAAAAAATCCCCAAAATTAAAACAAAATCGCCAAAATGAAAAAACCCCCAAAATAGAAAAAAATCGCCAAAATGAAAAAAATCGCCAGAATGAAAAAAATCGCCAAAACGAAAAAAACCCAAAAACAGGAAAAAATCGCCAAAATTAAAAAAAAATCGACAAAATTAAAAAATCTCACAAATGAAAAAAATCCCCAAAAGCAGGAAAAAAATCGCCAAAATTAAAAAAAACCCAAAACAGGAAAAAATCGAAAAAATGAAAACAACAAAAAATTTAAATTTTGTAAGATTGATGTATTTTTATACAGACTACAGAACTTAACACTAAATTTAAAAAAAAAATTAAATTAAAGCGTGTTCCATCAGTTAATGCAATTTTGTCTAATAATTTTGACAACTTGCTGTATCTTGGAAACCGTAAGAGCAAAACTCTTGAAATTTTCAAAAACGGTAAAACAAAAAAATCAAAGAATTATAAAATCGCCAAACCGAAAAAAATCACCAAAAACAAAAAAAAAATCGCCAAAAAGAAAAAAGCACCAAATTAAAAAAAATTCTAAGACTAAAATAAAAAACCGAAACAATTTCAAAAATGAAAAAAATATCGCTAAAATGAAAGAAAATCGCCATAATGAAAAAAAAAATCGCCAAAACGAAAAAAACCCAAAAAAAATATATAAATCGCCAAAATGAAAAAAACCCCCAAAACAGGAAAAAAAGCGACGTAATGAAAAAAATCGCCAAAATGAAAAAAACCCCAAAAAACAGAAAAAATTCGCCAAAATGAAAAAACCCCAAAGCAGGAAAAAAACCCAAAACCAGAAAAAAATCCCAAAAATGAAAAAAAAAATCGCCAAAATGAAAAAAACCTCCAAATAAAAAAAATTTCTAGGACTAAAATAAATCGCGAAAAACCGGAAAAATTGCTTAAATAAAAAAAATCGCCAAAATGAAAAAAATCTCCAAAACGAAAAAAAACCACAAAAAACAGAAAAAAGTCGCCAAAATGAAAAAACCAAAAAACAGAAAAAAATCGCCAAAATGAAAAAAATCGCCAAAATGAAAAAAATGCCCAAAATAAAAATAGCCCCAAAAACAGAAAAAAAATCGCTAAAATAAAAAAAACCTCCAAAAACAGAAAAAAAATCGCCAAAACGAGAAAAAAGAACCAAACTGAAAAAATCGTTGAAACTGAAAAAAACTTCAAAAAAGCAAAAGAGCCACATTAAAAAAATGCTCAAAACCGAATGTACGGAACCCTTCGTGCGCGAGTCAAAGTCGCACTTTACTGAATTTTTTAATATTAAAGGAATTAAATGAAACTAAGTTTTTTCTTTGTTCAGTTAACATATTTTATGTATTTTTTAAAGAACTAGATTGGTATAAGGAATTAGAAAAATCCTAAATTATGATTCCAGGGTTGGAAAACTTACACTTTTTGTGTTATGTAAAATTAAATAGGTCTAAAAATTTTTTTCTTTTCCTTTATAAATTGAATATATTTTATGCTTCTGAAAGAAAAGTTTGGCGTATAAAATTTGAAAAATGAAAATTACAGCTCCAAGGATGGAAACTTTGAATTTTTTTTGATATTAAAGTATAAAATTATTTTTTTTTATTTCTTTGTTCACTTAACACACTTTATTAATTTTTTAAATCAGAAAAATCAACTATTGCTAATATCGAAAATAAAATAATTGAATCAAATTCTTTAAATGAAAAATATTGAAAGGTCACCTACTATTAATTCCTTTAGAGAAAAAAATTATAAATTTTTTACAAAATAAATATGTATGTATGTGTCTACTACTACTACTGTGTATACTATATACATATGTATATGTACGTACGTTGGTAAAGGGTATATAAGATTCGGCACAGCAGAATATAGCACTCTTACTTGTTAAATTTGTCATAGCTTCAGTATTTACATACAGATATGAAAGTATAATATATCGATGAGTTTGTCTGTGGCAGACGAATTTTTTGTTAATTCAAAAGTCTTTGACCTCAAAAGTCTTTGACCTCAAGTAACCTTTACATCATACCTCAAATTATACAACAAGGAATAAGCAACAAAAAGCAAAGTAAAATAATAGAAATTTTAGTCGATCATATCTCGAAGTGATTCAAGTTGGCTATATTTTTGACGGCTCTCAAGTTTAGAAAAAATGTGGTCCATGCGTTGTACTACATGAAGAAAACGCTCGGTGTTTTGAGAATGAGATGGATCAGCTGTGAAAATAATTAGGTTTAGCAAAGAAAACTATGAAATGAAGATATTTTTCTTGCATTTACCTGGTAATTCGATTACATTTTGCGAACATTGTAATGCTTCCAGATGCTCATGGATATAGTTAAAACTGCAAGCATTGTGGCTCTGTCAATTCGAATTTATTCCAATTGATCATATCGAAGTATGCGTCACTTTCGAAGTTTATAAAACTAACAACTTGTGGACCGGTAAGTACTAGAACGGTACACTTCAGGTCAATGAACCCAGGAGCAAAACTATTGGCCTCCCTGAGACAAAAATATTCGCTATATCAAACTTTAAGATCGGACTGTAAATATGGAAGATATAACGAAAAAACTAAAAAGGCGACCCCTACGTTCGGCAAAAAAAAATGAAAATTTTTTTTGAAATCTCCTGGTAATAATACTTTATATTCGCTGGTGTACGGAGAACTTTTTTTTTGTGATACGGTCTAATGTGTATGCATATACATCGCCGGGTGGTTATTGGTTTGAGGCAATAATTATGTAGTTTTAATATACTGTGCGGCAAACCAGTAACCACCCGACGACATGTAAATAAAAATGTGTTTATGTATTTCATCATGTTTTGCAATTTTTATTGTATTTACATACATATATGTACATATATACGAGTACATATGTATGTACATATATATATATACATATGAGTGTATATGTACACTCAGGGAAAAGCAGCAACTTAAAAATAAGAACGCGTCACATTAATTCAATAATTTTCAATGTAATATAAAATGTATATTGAGATACTTAAAAATAAATAAAATTAATACTTTAAATTAATATTTCTTCATATTGAATTAAGAAATTTCAGCATGACTAGACTTTCGTAAGTGTTTCTTATTAATTTAATATGGTTTTTATTGATTTTAAGCTGTTTTTACTCTGGATGTACATTAGAGTTGCCGTTAATATTTTGTTTTTATTTCTTATATTCTGTATGTAATTAAAAGAAAAACAAGTAAGAGTGCTATATTCGGCTGTGCCGAATCTTATGTGCCCTTTACCAACGTACGTACATTATATATATAGTATACAGATACATACATACATATTTGTTTTCTGATAATTCTCTAAAGCAATTAATAGTAAGTGACCTTTCAGTATTTTTCGATTAAAGAATTTGATTCAATTATTTTATTTTCGATATTAGCAATAGTTGAATATTTTACTCTACACTCTGTGGTTAAGATATATTTTACATTCACTCTTGTCAACATCGATATTATAGAAATTACAAACGGAATGACAAACCTATATATATACCCTTTTACCATTTTTTTGGTAAAGGGTATAATAAGAAAAAACTTAGTTTCATTTAATTCCTTTAATATTAAAAAATTCAGTAAAGTTCGACTTTGACTCGCGCACGAAGGGTTCCGTACATTCGGTTCTGAGCAAAAGCAAAAAAGCCACGTTAAAGGCTTTTTTGCTTTTTTGAAGTTTTTTTCAATTTAAACGATTTTTTCAGTTTTGTCGCTTTTTTCTCATTTTGGCGATTTTTTTCTGTTTTTTCGGTTTTTTCATTCATTCTGAAGATTTTTTTCATTTTGGCGTTTTTTTTATTTTGGCGATTTTTTTTCTGTTTTTGGGGCTTTTTTTATTTTGAAAATTTTTTTCATTTTGGCGATTTTTTTCATTTTGGCGATTTTTTTTCATTTTTGCGATTTTTTCCTGTTTTTGGGTTTTTTTTCATTTTGGCGATTTTTTTCTGTTTTTTGGGGTTTTTTCGTTTTGGCGATTTATTTTCATTTCGGCGATATTTTTTCATTTTGGCGATTTTTTTTCTGATTTTGGGGGTTTATTTTCATTTTGGAAATTTTTTTCATTTTGGCGATTTGTTTTTCATTTTTGCGATTTTTTATTATTTTGGGGTTTTTTTTCATTTTGGCGTTTTTTTTTCATTTTGGCGTTTTTTTTTATCATTTTGGCAATTTTTATTCTGTTTGTCGGGCTTTTTTTCATTTTGGAGATTTTTTTCATTTTGGCTTCAGTTCTCGTTGTACCTTCATAGTGAACAGACGTAATAGCGGAATTTTTCATACATACAAACTAAACAAAAAATAAAAATTATACAAAAAATATTCGTAGTACATATTAACTTTGATAAATAAGCCTTTTTTTGCTTTGCTAATATTTTTACATATTGAAATAACAAAAACAAAAAAAAACCGTAAACAAAAAAACATACAAACATACCCTTGAGGAATACTCTATATGAGTACCCCAAAGCAAAAAAATAGTGAAGTGAGTTCTAACGGCAGAAATGCCTATTTTACTGTGAGTTTTGATGCTCATAATGATATCAATAAAAATAAAATATCTGATAATAGACTTGCTGTGAGTTCTGAAGCTCTTAATAAAAATCAAAAATCTGATAATAGACTTTTTCTAACGGCAAAACCACAGTTTCATCAGCGATCAACTTTGCTTTGCCCAATGCCAACTAGTGAATCGTTGACAATATTGCCTAGTACTTCCACATTTAACTCAGCGATATCACCCGCCTCGGGCTCGGGGTCACCACTTAAGCAAGTTTTTACTGAAAATAAGAGTAGCCCAAAACCCAACGTCCAAGTCGGAATGGACAGATACATTACAATTTTAAAGCGCGGGCGAAGCCCAAATTCTACTAAAATTGCATCTGCTCCAAAGATGTCTAGGGATAACAGCGCATCCTCAACTAATCGCCAAAACCGCTTTAAAATTCTTCAAGATGACAACGACAAACCCGAGGTATCCTCGAACAAAACATCCAAGCCGCCACCAATCTACTTGAGACAAAAAAATTCAAATGCCCTTATTAAAAAATTAATTTCGGACATTGGTGAGAATAAATTTCACATTGTTCCAATAAAACGTGGCAACATCGATGAAACTAAAATCCAAATTTATGACGAAAAAGATTTCCGCAAAATGGTTGCTGAATTTGAAAAAAGTAAAACAAGCTTCTACACATACCAGCTTAAGAGCGCTAAAGGCATGTAGATCGTATTGAAGGGCATAGATTCTTATGTTGTCCCCGAAGAAATAAAAGATGCACTCGTCCTCCAGGGGTTCAAGGTGAAAAATGTGTCCAATATAATAAATAGAGAAAAGATTCCCCAACCCCTATTTCGTGTTGAACTTAAGCCTAATGATATAAAATTGAAAAAAAAATGAGACGCATCCAATTTATAATTTAAAATACCTCTTGTACCGAAAAATCACAGTTGAAGAGCCACATAAGCGTTCAGGTCCTGTACAGTGCCATAATTGCCAAGAATATGGCCATACGGCGAATTACACGGCACCGCTAGCTGCAACAAACCAAAAGATCAAAGTGATAAAAAATGCAGTAATTGTGGACGTAATCACACCGCTAACTACAGAGATTGTCCTGTGTACTCTTTTGTAAAGAAGACTATGGTGCAAAAACCTAAATTAGCTCCAGCTCAATCAGCAAACGTTTACTCTGCCACTTTTCAGCAAATGAGCCAACCAGTTACTTCCCGTGTATCGTATGCAGATGCTGCTAAGGCTAGTTCTATTCCGACACAAAATGTTTCACCGCAAAATAATTCTACAAATACAAACTCAAACTTTAATTATAATCGCCTTGAAGCCACTATTGAAAATCTTGTGCAAACTATAAACAATTTTACAACAAATATGACTAGCATGATGCAAGAAATGTTGCGAATGCAGAATACTCTGCTTCAAGCAATACTTAATAAGCCATGAACACGTTAACAATATGTTTCTGGAACGCAAACGGCATTCGCCAACATAAAAATGAACTTGAGCACTTCCTCACGGAGAAAAATATTGATATAATGTTAGTATCTGAGACTCATTTGACTTCGAGAAGTATTTTTAAAATTTATGGCTACACTATATATGATACAAAGGACCCTAGAGGAAGGGCTTGCGGTGGATAAGCAATTCTAATAAAGTCAAGACTCAAGCACTATGTTCTTGATAACATTTGTGAAGAATACCTACAAGCAACAAATATTGGCATTGAAAGTTTTTGTTCAAATTTCGTTATATCATCAATTTACTCCCCTCCCAGATTTTCAATCACTGAGAATCAATATGAGGATTTCTACAAATCTCTTGGACCTTGTTTTGTAGCAGCTGGAGACTACAATGCGAAACATACGTTCTGGGGTTCGCGCCTTGTTACACCCAGAGGTCGAGCATTGTTCAACACTATTTCAAAAATGGGGTTGGATGTCATTTCGAGTGGGGTGCCCACTTATTGGCCTACTGACATACAAAAAATTCCGGATGTTATAGATTTTGGCGTCATAAAAAATATCTCTAGGGATTTAATTCAAGTTCAAGCTTCTCTTGATCTCTCGTCCGATCACTCCCCGACGATCATTACAATTTGTAGCCCATTAAGAAGTAACTTACCTGACCCATGTGTGAAGATGATCAATCGTGTTAATTGGCTGGGGTTCAAAAAATATCTCAGCAGTCATTGTACGGAAAACATTACGCTTAGAACACCCGATGATATTGAATCGAACATTGCCAATCTCAGCGAGAATATTAAACAGGCTGCTGAACATGCCACTATCTCCCATCCGCAGATTGGGTTTAATAAAATTTATTCTACAGACATTGAACGTCTCGTACGTGAAAAAAGAAGGGCTAGAAGGGAATGGCAACAGCACAGATCACCACAAAATAAAATCAGATTTAACAAGTAAGAGTGCTATATTCGGCTGTGCCGAATCTTATATACCCTTTACCAACGTACGTACATATATATAGTATACAGACACGTACATACATAATTGTTTTGTGAAAAAATTTATCATTTTTTTAAAGTTTCCATCTTTGGAGCTATAATTTTCATTTTTCAAATTTCATACACCAAACTTTCTTTCAGAAGCATAAAATATATTCAATTTATAAAGAAAAAGAAAAAAATTTTTAGACCTATTTAATTTTACATAACACAAAAAGTGTAAGTTTTCCAACCCTGGAGTCATAATTTTGGATTTTTCTGATTATTGATACCAATCTAGTTCTTTAAAAAATACATAAAATATGTTAAGTGAAAAAAGCAAGAACGAAATAAGCAAAAACTTAGTTTCATTTAATATTCCTTTAATATTAAAAAAATCAGTTAAGTGCGACTTTGAATCGCGCACGAAAGGAAGGTTTTTTGCTTTTTTGAAGTTTTTTTCAGTTAAAACGATTTTTTCAGTTTTGTCGCTTTTTTCTCGTTTTGGCGATTTTGTCTGTTTTTGGAGGTTTTTTTCATTTTGGCGATTTTTTTCTGTTGTTGGGCTTTTCTTCATTTTGGAGATTTTTCTCATTTTGACGATTTTTTCTGTTTTTTTAGGTTTTTTCGCGATTTTTTTGTTTTATTTTCGTTTTGGTGATTTTTTTAATTTTGGCGATTTTTTTTTATTTTTTGCGATTTTCTTTCATTTTGGCGATTTTTGTTTTCATTTTAGCAATTTTTCCGTTTTTTTGCGATTTATTTTAGCCTTAGAAATTTTTTTTTTAATTTGGTGCTTTTTTCGTTTTGGCGATTTTTTTTCTGTTATTTAGGTTTTTTCTTTTTTGGCGATTTTTTTCATTTTGGCGATTTTTTTCTGTTTTTTAGGGTTTTTTTCGTTTTGGCGATTTTTTTTCATTTTGACGATTTTTTTCTGTTTTTTTTTCGTTTTGGTAATTTTTTTCTTTTTGGCGATTTTTTTTTCATTTTGGCGATTTTTTTTCTGTTTTTTAGGTTTTTTTTCGTTTTGGCGATTTTTTTTTTATTTTAGCATTTTTCCGTTTTTTTGCGATTTATTTTAGTTTTATAATTTTTTTTTTAATTTGGTGCTTTTTTTCTTTTTGGCGATTTTTTTTCTGTTTTTGGCTTTTTTTCATTTTGGCGATTTTTTTGTTTTTTGGGGTTTTTTTCGTTTTGGCGATTTTTTTCATTTTAGCGATTTTTTTTCATTTTGGTGATGTTTTTCTGTTTTTTAAGGTTTTTTTTCGTTTTGGTGATTTTTTTCATTTTGGCGATTTTCTTTCATTTTGGCGATTTTTGTTTTCATTTTAGCAATTTTTCCGTTTTTTTGCGATTTATTTTAGTCTTAGAATTTTTTTTAATTTGGTGCTTTTTTTCGTTTTGGCGATTTTTTTTTGTTTTTGGCGATTTTTTTCGGTTTGGCGATTTTATAATTTTTTATTTTTTCAGTTTTACCGTTTTTGAAAATTTCAAGAGCTTTGCTCTTACGGTTTCCAAGATACAGCAAATTGTCAAAATTACATAGTCAAAATTGCATTAACTGATGGAACACCCTTTAATTTAAATTTTTTTAAAAATTTGTGTTAATTTTTGTAGTCTGTATAAAAATACACTAACCTTACAAATTTCAAGTGTATATACATACAATTCTATATATACTACATGGGATTTTAACATTTTTCGTTGCTCGTTTTAGAACACCCTTTAATTTCCAATTCTCATGTATTTGTTGTTGTAGCGGCCAAAGGTCTACACACTGTGTACAAATTTCAGGTCTGTAGCTCTTACGGTTCTCGAGAAAATACTAATATAGTTTTAGACATAGTTAATTTTACATAACACAAAAAGTTAAAGTTTTCCAACCCTGGAAACGTCTTTTTAATTTTTTTATATTTTTTTAATTTAAAATTCCAATTTTAATCGTACTGAAGTGTAAAATAAGTTTATTTATTAAAAAAAAATAAAAATTTGTTTTCGGTAGTTACTTTTATATGGCAAAATAAAATTTAAGTTTTCCAGCTCTGCAATCGTCTGCTCGATTTTGCTGAATTTCAATACCAATCTATTTTGGAAAATTTCTGACACACCAGTCCAAGAACGAAGTCTCTAGCTTTTCTGGGAGCTTCGGAAAACCGATTTCACGTACAGACAGACGGACAGACGGACAGACGGACAGACGGACATCGCTTATTCGTCTTCCCTATGCATAAGGATCCAGAATATATATATTTTATGGATCGCTTATTGATATTATAGAAATTACAAACGGAATGACAAACCTATATATACCCTTTTACCATTTTTGTTGGTAAAGGGTATAATGAAAGCACACTTAGAAAGCAAAAAGATAAAAAATAAAATAACATAAATAAAATTTAGTGCAGCGTGGCCAATTTAGCGCTTTTTCCTACTTAAAGACTTCTTTTAAATAGCGCCAAATTAGCGCTTTAGTACCTTTAGTAGTACTCTTGTGTTTTCAACTTAAAATTGCAATAGAAAGAGGCGAAGTTATTTTGTTTTTGTTTCTAAAAGAAGAAAAAAAAAACATATCGACCCTTATTTTCGATTTAATCGCCAGCAACAAATATTGAAGTTTTCACCAGAGGGTTTTTTTTTAATATTAAAATTTGTCATACATACGCAAATTGTCAGCAATATATTAAAAGCTATCAAAAATTTTGGCATTTTGATAATTCTAAACTATGGGTAGGCCTAGGGATGGGCAAATGAAAAAAATGTATCGATATATATCGTATCGATATTTTTGAACAGTATCGATATATATTTTTTGAAAACATCGATATATCGATATTTTATGCCAAATGTTGCCAAAATATTCCAATTCTAAAATAAATACACATACTAACATATCGTGCCACAACCGCCAAAAAAAGTTTAGGCAAGGCTTCATTAGTCTTTACTTTATGTTGCTGTGCCGTTCTATTTTTAAATTTTAATAGTTAGTTTTAGTAAATTAGCTTTTTCTGACCAGAACGGTTACAGTTTTCCACTAAAGTGACGAGTTTTGTATCGTTCATTGTTATGTTTCAATATAGTGTTTATGTTCTTCTGGTAAAAATTTAATTTTTTAAGTTCTTAAAGCACAATCACAGTTTATTTCGAAATGTTTTTATTTTATTTATTTTGCCACTTACAATTACTTAACAGTTTTTTGATTTTCAGAGGTTGAACCGAAACAAAACAGAATGAAAGAGAAAAACTAACGGCTTGTATAAGATCTATATAAACCAAAAAGAGTCAGCTGATTCGTAACAGAACGCAAAATAAAAACTAATTCTGCCTTTAGGCTTATATCCACACAATCCAAATTTGGCAGTTAGCTCAGTTAACAAATAAAAGTCACCTTCATTAGTGGGGTCACCTTATAGATGCGCCTGGGCTGTTATTATGAAATTTCTCTTTTTTTTTCTTCGCATCACTAGTAGTGATGCCAATATCGTAGTTAAGAAACGGCTGTTGCTCTTGAAAGTATCGAAACCCGATACTCGTAAATAAGAATCGATGTATCGGCGATATATATCGATATTTATTTTTTCAAATATCGATATTTCGATATATCCCTATGTAGGCCCATAAAATTTTTATTTCATTAAAAAAAAAGCAATGTGAGTCCGATCACAGGAGAGATGTGTAAACATCTAGCAATTAAAAAATTTGTTTAAGTTGGAAGTACTTATGCTTTTAGTATATTTTTTTAAATTAATCAATTAAAAGTATCAAAACTTTTAATATTGTAAATACAGGTGGTGCCCCTGTGGCTGAGTGGCAGCGATGCTAGCCTCTCAGTCCAGAGGTCGTGGGTTCGATTCCTGCCATAGACCTTGGGTGTTTTCCGCAGACAAGCTAATCGCTTTGCGGGTTGTGTTTGTTCTTAAAAAAAATAGTAATAATTTAAAAAAAAACATAGGAATTTGCTGGTTTTTGTTTGTTTTATTTAACTTATTTGGTTAGTAAATGGGCACACTGCGGTATATATCGTGCCATAACCGCCAAAAAAGCTTAAGCGACATAATTTTCAAACTTAATTTTTTTACCAAAATCGATTATTTGCGATCGTAAATAGTTGATTTTCGCCAAAAAAAAAACGAAGTCCAAAAAATGTGTCGCTTAAGCTATTTTAGCGGTTATGGCTCGATATGTACTGCATTAAAATTGCAGTAAGCAGTAAATTTACCGATTAATGAAAAAAATCAGTAAATTTTTACTGATAATGAAATTTAATTTGCATTACCAGTAAAATCGTAGGGCCGTATTCATAATAAAATTGTAGCAAGTGGCAAAGTTTTTTTTTATTCGAATTTTTTAATTTTTGTATGAAAAAAATTTAGCCACTTGGTAGAAATTCATTATGAATACGGGCATTACTGATTACTGAAAATTCAATGCACCTCATCATATAATAAATCATTTAGGCAATTTATAAAAATTGTAGAAAAAATTTTTAGTAATCAGTAAAAATTTACTGGTTATAAAATTATTTTTACTGAAATTTTAGTACTACTGCATGGTGCCCTTCTATGGTAAATGCCTTTACTTTTACTTTTTAATTATTAATTCCTGTTGTTCGTCGTTTAGTTGTTGCTGTTCTTGTTGTTGTGTACGCATTTCAATTAAAATGAAGCAATTATCAAATTAAATAAAACAAACAAAAACCAGCAAATTCCTATGTACCTATTTACAATATTTTAAATAAGTTTGTGTTGGTTCTTTCAAGCACTAATACACTCATACTTCATAATGCGGTGTGATGACGATCTTACTCAAAATTTGTGATTGTATTGTGAATAAGATTTTCACCCCCTAGCGTATAGATGTTTACACATCAAAAGTCTATTTTAGATTACATATCTCTTACGATAAAATCGAAAATAAGGCTCGATATACTATTTTCACAAAATTTCAAGACATTATTTATCCGTATACATACCAGAGAATGATAAAAGTATCCCTTTTATGTACTCTTTGAATATTGACCGTCAAACGAAAATGAATGCGTGCAGCTAAAAATAAAAAAAAACATCCAAAATGCAAATAAAATTAATTTAAGCCGAATACGTATAACAATAAACATCCAACAACTATGTTTATACACATTTTTTAAATGCGTGTGAGCTACAGTCACTATTAATCGACTATATCCGTTCCATTTTATATTCAAAAATTATTGTAAGCGCTGGCGAATGATGAATAAACATCCCGAGTATCAGCGTATTTTTTTGCTGATTAAACATCCATAGCATGAGTATAAAGTTTGTTTATACTATAAAGATACTAAGACTTAAAAAAATGAGAGAGACTAATTAAGACTATTTACTTATGTATATTTTTTGAGTACTCATCTCATTCTAGGATACTAACCCTCATACCTAAATAAGAGCGGCAAGCGTCGCGTTAGCAGCCGGGTACGTATTTTCAGTATCAATCAAGTAATACTTTCACATTTAAATGTACTGAAAATGCGTACCCTGCTGCTAACGCGACGCTTGCCGCTCTTATTTAGGTATGAGGGTAAAGCTTAAATTAGACGTGACATAGCCATAACGCCATAGCCATAAGCAAACCAAAATTCAATTGATTTCTATGGTGAGAGTGAGAGTGAGAGAGACTCGCCATAACTCTCACCATAGAAATCAATTGAATTTTGGTTTGGTTATGGCTGTGGCGTTATGGCTATGTCACGTCTAATTTAAGCTTAACATTATGTAACTACTTTGTTAATACGTTTGCATATGCTAGATGTGCAATTGGCTGTTAGTTGCGCATGGAAATAAATTGTGATACGTTTGGCAACAACATAAGTACATCGTCAACATTTTATATGCAACATATACTATTAGCGTAAAGCAGAATCTATATATTTTGGAAATTAGTCAGATATTTTTATATCGATAAATCGCTATAGCATATGCAATCTGTGGCAATAAGGAAAAAGTGCTTAAGTCATATTTGACTGTTTTGCATGAGAGCACTTTTAAGCGTTCAAGTCGATTTTCAGAAATTAATTTATTTTAGATGTAAATTGGAAAATTTTCTCTTAATCTTTATTTTTATACCCTTTACCAACAAATATGGTAAAAGGGTATATATAGGTTTGTCATTCCGTTTGTAATTTCTATAATATCAATAAGCGACCCATATAATATATATATATTCTGGATCCTTATGCATAGGGAAGACGAATAAGCGATGTCCGTCTGTCCGTCTGTCTGTACGTGAAATCGGTTTTCCGAAGCTCCCAGAAAAGCTAGAGACTTCGTTCTTGGACTGGTTCAGTCCAAGAAATTTTCCAAGATAGATTGGTATTGAAATTCAGCAAAATCGAGCAGACGATTGCAGAGCTGGAAAACTTAAACTTTATTTTGCCATATAAAAGTAACTACCGAAAACAAATTTTTATTTTTTTTTAATAAATGAACTGATTTTACACTTCAGTACGACTAAAATTGGAATTTAAAATTAAAAAAATATAAAAAAATTAAAAAGACGTTTCCAGGGTTGGAAAACTTTAACTTTTTGTGTTATGTAAAATTAACTATGTCTAAAACTATATTAGTATTTTCTAGAGAACCGTAAGAGCTACAGACCTGAAATTTGGACACAGTGTGTAGACCTTTGGCCGCTACAACAACAAATACATGAGAATTGGAAATTAAAGGGTGTTCCAAAACGAGCAACGAAAAATTTTAAAATCCCATGTAATATACATACAATTGTATGTATATACTCTTGAAATTTGTAAGGTTAGTGTATTTGTATACAGACTACAAAAATTAACACTAAAATTTCAAAAAATTTTAATTAAAGGGTGTTCCATCAGTTAATGCACTTTTGACTATGCAATTTTGACAACTTGCTGTATCTTGGAAACCGTAAGAGCAAAACTCTTGAAATTTTCAAAAGCGGTAAAACTAAGAAATCAAAAAATTATAAAATCGCCAAACCGAAAAAATCGCCAAAAACAAAAAAAAATCGCCAAAACGAAAAAAAGCACCAAATTACAAAAAAAATGTCTAGGACTAAAATAAATCGCGAATAACCGGAAAAATTGCTAAAATGAAAAAAACCCAAAAATGAAAGAAAATCACCAAAATAAAAAATAACCCCAAAATGAAAAAAAATCGCCAAAATGAAAAAAATCGCCAAAACGAAAAAAAACCCAAAAAACAGAAAAAAGTCGCCAAAATGAAAAAAACCCAAAAACAGGAAAAAATCGCCAAAATAAAAAAAACGCCAAAATGAAAAAATCTCCAAAATGAAAAAAAACCCAAAAAAAACAGAAAAAAACACCAAAATGAAAAAAAATCGCCAAAATGAAAAAACCCCAAAAAACAGAAAAAAATCGCCAAAATGAAAAAAACCCCAAAAACAGGAAAAAATCGCCAAAATGAAAAAAGTCGCCAAAATGAAAAAATCTTTAAAATAAAAAAAGCCCTAAAAACAGAAAAAAAAATCGCCAAAATGAAAAAAAAATCGCCAAAATGAAAAAAATCGCCAAAAATTAAAAAAAACCCAAAAACAGAAAAATCGCCAAAATGAGAAAAAAGCGACAAACCTGAAAAAATTGTTTAAACTGAAAAAAACTTCAAAAAATCACAAAAGCCACATTAAAAAATGCTCAGAATCGAATGTACGGTACCCTTCGTGCGCGAGTCAAAGTCGCACTTTACTGAATTTTTTAATATTAAAGGAATTAAATGAAACTAAGTTTTTTCTTATTTCGTTTTTGCTTCGTTCACTTAACATATTTTATGTATTTTTTAAAAAACTAGATTGGTATCAATAATCAGAAAAATCCAAAATTATGACTCCAGGGTTGGAAAACTTACGCTTTTTGTGTTATGTAAAATTAAATAGGTCTAAATAATTAATTTTTCCTTTATAAATCAAATATATTTTATGCTTCTGAAAGAAAAAATTGGCCTATAAAATTATAAAAATGAAAACCAAGGCTCCAGAGATGGAAACTTTGAACTTTTTTTTGATAATAAAGTAACTAAGTAAAACTAAGTTTTTTCTTTTTTCCTTTTTGCTTTTTTCACTTAACAAATTTTATGTATTTTTTAAAGAACTAGATTGGTATAAGGAATTAGAAAAATCCTAAATTATGATTCCAGGGTTGGAAAACTTACACTTTTTGTGTTATGTAAAATTAAATAGTTCTAAAAATTTTTTTCTTTTCCTTTATAAATTGAATATATTTTATGCTTCTGAAAGAAAACTTCGGCGTATAAAATTTGAAAACTGAAAATTACAGCTCAAAAGATGGAATCTTTGATTTTTTTTTTAATATTAGAGTATAAAATTAATTTTTTTTATTTATTTTTTCATTTAACGCACTTTATTAATTTTTTAAATTAGAAAAATCTAAAAGGTTGATTCCAGGGTTGGTAAATTTATTGTTTTTTTACAAAAGTAACTAGGTGAAGTTAGTTTTTTCTTTTTGTTTGCAAGTTTTATACACTTTGTGACTTAGAATGAAATAATTTGGCATAGAAATTAGAAAAATAAAATACATAGCTCCAGAGCTGGAAAACTTAAATTTTTTCTGGTATATAAAACTAATTATTTCTTTTGTAATTAAATATATTCTATATTTTATAAAGAAATAAATTAGTATTAAGAAACTCAGAAATATGGTTCCAGAGTTGGAGATTGAAAAAAGTTTCGGTAAAAAAAATAACCAAAAATATTTTTTTCTCCGTTAAACAGATTTCATGTTTTAGGAAAATCATTACTCAAGATTTTTTATAGATGTTTAATTTTTTTATGGATATCTAATCTAATTGAAGTATAAACGAAGATTTGTGCTTATTGTGCTCTCAGCATAATAACTATTAATTTTTAGTAAGTAGAGATAAAACTAAAATTTATCGCTAAAGATAAATTAAAAGACATGTTCCGTTTCATTTTCCTCATAACTTTCCTTTCTGCTGAACAAATTTCAAAAAAAACCTGTAGGAATAAAACGTTTACATAATACCACGATGTATACCATTTGCAATGGGAACTTTAAATCAATACACTAAGCAGTTTTGCAACATCAATGATTATTAAATACGGGAAAATATAAAACAAGTTAGTTTACTTGGTATGGAGGTGAAATACTAAGAATATTTTAGAGTTATTAAATAGCAGCACGGTTTTTGAACATCCCGAGAGCGAGTAAACAAGCCCCAATATTTTGGTATTGTATTACGTGACTGAAATAAGAGTGAATGTAAAATTTATCTTAACAACAGAGTGTAGAGTAAAATATTAAACTATTGCTAATATCGAAAATAAAATAATTGAATCAAATTCTTTAATCGAAAAATACTGAAAGGTCACTCACTATTAATTGCTTTAGAGAAAAAAATTATAAATTTTTCATGAAACAAATATGTATGGATGTGTATGTATACTATATATATGTACGTACGTTGGTAAAGGGTATATAAGATTCGGCACAGCCGAATATAGCACTCTTACTTGTTTTATATCATTTTATGATTTAGTGTGCGATATGTACATATGTATATCCTTTGTAGCAGAAATATTAAAAAATCAAAATTAAAAACGCGCACTTTGCATATATACGATAATTTAAATTTTTGTGTTTTTAAATTACACGTGTAATACGAAATTTGGTGATGTTCAGAAATAAAAACTGCACGTCTATTTGTAGTGTTCTAAATATACTTTGCTCTTTAATATTTCAACAAAAGAGAGCATTTTTGTGCTGGCCGGTATTGCCAGATAAGCGACTTTTTTGCGGGATTGAAGAGATTTAATCAACATACTGATTAAATAATTTGACTGTTGAAGTATTGTCTTTATAAATTTATATGTATGTATTATAGACCTGCGTAAATAGTCTTGAAATGTAAATACGTCTTGCTTTTTAAATATATTCTCGTGGCTGTAGAATGCTAAACCAATAATAAATGCTGTCGCATTATAAGCAAAGCATCATAGATGCATTTGTGTGCGTGTATAGGAGTGCTAACAAGCAATGTCGTCAAGACTTCTTGTTATGAACAAACAGTCACCAAAGTAGTGTTGATACGTGTATGCTTGTTATTTTCCATATTGTACGTTTGAGTGTGTGTGTGTAAGATGTAGATGGTAAGCTCCCTGCAGTCAGACTGGGGCCAAATGCCTCTATGTCAACACTAAAACTCTAGTAGTAGTTACGTTGTCTACAATTTCTCTTCTATTCGTCAGTATAAAAGAAAGAGAGACATTAGATGTGGCGTATTTCTGGTGGATTTTGCAACAACTTGTCAATATTCATATATTTGTATGTACGTAAGGTATAGATATGTACCACTAAATGTCTGGTTGGTATGTCTCCATGTTCCCATAAGAACTATGTAGTCACTATCTAGTCAATTGTTTTAGTGTTACTAGTAGATTTTCAATGACAAGCACATGTTAAATGTCTATAGCATAAAGTATTGTATGGGGATTAATTAGAGAGTAGTACTGGTGACAAAGTCAAAAGCGACTCAGTACATTTTCACCATCGACATTTCCTTCAGGGCTATTATGTGTTTAAGGGAGGTTTTTTTAAGCAAGCGCACACAACTAATGTCAATGCATGTGAACGTTTGTTTGTGTGCAGAAAAATAGAAGATCATACACACAACGTGTGTGTGTATGTACATGCATGACGCTTGTATACGCGCCCATGCGTAGAAAGAAGCAAGCATCACAAATTTTTCAGTCACGAAGTATTTTCTTCTTTACTCCTATACTTGCAATAACTGAAACAAGTTCTTGCAAACAGTGTTGCTTAGCGTTTGTTTTAGAAGACTTCGCTGTAGTAAAGCATTTGAAAAATCCCTCATGTCTTGAAAGTTCTTATAAATGGTCTTGTGCAGGACTTTAGTATGTATGTATGTATGTTAATACGTATTTAAATATATGTTAGTAATGTTTTTGATACTCTAATAAATTTTTTCTAATAAAATAATAACAATTAAATTAAAAAAAATTAATTTTAATTTTCGACCGCCCGGAGTAGATCTGTATTTTTTATTTTATTTTTAATGCCAAATTTTTCAAGATTAGCTGTTGTTACTTGCTTGTACTCAAATTAGTGTAATTTTTTTTTTTTTTGTATTTTTTTACTTAAAAAATTTATCCAGAGGGTTTACTCTTTAATTCAATACGAAAGAGCCTGCTTTTAAATTTGTTTCTTAATAATATATAATTTTTTAATAAGAAAAATAAGAGGTAGGAAGTCAAAGATAGAAAGGCTATACTGGCAACATTGCTGATAGCACATGTTTTATAATATATTTTCATTCATTAGTTTTATTTATTTGTTTACTGCGTGTGATTTTAATTAAGAAAATATCCATGATTGTATCAATATTTAGTATGTCTTGTCGTGTCTATTGAAACAAACCATTATTAACTATTCGCCAAAAATTATTCGACTTCAATCAAGATAGTTTGATAATTTAGAAAAAAATTTTTACCTCAATTGATAAGTGTATTAATACAAATACTTAAAACAACTGATAAAATATTATTTATAAAATATTCGTTATACTTTAACTCAAATATCTGGTATGTAGTAAATAGTGTTTAAAATTCGCAAATTCAAATTAATTCGCTGTGACTCTCACTGTTATCGCATAAACAAATTATTGTGAGTTACATTTGAAGTTATTTCTACAACAACAACGCAAACATTGGCGATCGCAATTTTAGGGAAAGGGAACACATTTCACGTGATCTTTTACTTCCGATGAGGGTGATTATCAATCAACTGGCAGCACTGTATATGCTTTCGACTAGTGTACGAAAATATGTGAAAGTGTGAATGCATCGCAATTGTTTTGTTGCTCTTGACCGACCAAACAAAATTCTAAACTATTTTTATGAATTTTATTCAACCGTGGAGGGGAATACAAAAAAATCATTACATACTTAAAAAAATAACAAAGTAATTTAGCGGTTGAAAATAGAAAAAATTAAAAACTACAAGTTTATACATATCGCTCCTTTGTTCCATATGTATGTATGTATGTATGCATCTCGAAAAATGTGTTTTGGAGTTAATAATGCAGAAAAAATCTTGTGCAAAAATTTCATAGAGAAAAGGAAATATTTTTATATATACACTAAGTTGTACGTAAATTCAAAATTTGAAACCTTGTTTTGTTTTCTAGCTAGCTAGCTTTTTTTAAGTTATGCCTCAGTTGCAACAAAGTAGCGATTTGCTCAAAAAACGTCATAACTCAAAAAATGGAATTTCTGATTTAATGATGCGGAATTAATCCTCATATTGTTTTTCATATTGTTTACAAATTTCATACAAATATTTGTTTACTCAAACCTTGAGAGCAAAATAAAACTTTCTCGTTCCACTAAGTTGTGTGTAAATTGAAAACATCAAACTCATTTTCTGGCAAACTAGTTTTTTTTAGTTATGACGTTGTTTGAGAAAATGTGGTATATTTTATTCTATTACTACGTTTATACGCGCACTATTTGCAAATAAAATTATTTGCAAATAAATTAACTCACTGTTTATACGGCATAGCAAAAGTACACAAACTTGGCAGCACTTCTATAGAAAACTTACTTATTTTGACAAAAAAAAATAGTGTAAATGTACAAAATATCAAATAATTATTTGTTTTAATCGTCATTATTTGCTTCTATCAATGTTTTTTGTTGCAATATTTATCCATTTAATGTTTTTTGTAATCAAACATTTGTAAGTGTGGCAACCTCAGGCATTTTATTTGCAAACAGTGGGTTAATCGTGAATAGTTTTCTGAATTAGTAAGTCACAATAAAAACAATAATATGGCAACAATTTACTGTTTTATTTGCAAATAAGCCCTGCGTATAAACGTAGTAATAAACGTGGTATGTATATGTATATTTCCTTAGTGGTCGTTTAGATGAAGGGTGGCCTCGTTGCGACACGTCGCCTGCGAGCAGTGTGCACACTTAATTTTTTTTTTATTCGGTAGAATCGACAAAAAAATCGGTAGATTTGAGTGAAATTCGGCAGAAAATATTTTTTATTCAAAGAAACATAAAATATAACAATTCAAAGAAACATAAAAAATAACAAAATATATGTACTTATATATAAAGAGAAGCTGCCGTCGGTGGCATCTATGGAGTTTTGAATAGACGTAGAGGTCATGTCTTTGAGGAATCACAAGTTGTAGGCACTCCAATGTTCGTAGTTAAGGCGTATCTGCCTGTTAACGAATCATTCGGTTTCACTGCTGATTTGCGTTCCAACACTGGCGGACAAGCTTTCCCTCAATGCGTGTTTGACCATTGGCAAGTCTTACCCGGTGACCCATGCGAACTCTCTAGTAAACCTTTCCAGATTGTCCAAGATACTCGTAAACGTAAGGGTCTCAAAGAAGGTCTTCCCGATCTTTCCCAATACCTCGACAAATTGTAAAAGATCACTTGTCATTTAAAAATTATTCACGGGAAAATGTTCACCTGATGTGGCAACAAAAACAATTACTTGATTTAAATATCTTATACATACATACATATGTATGGTAAGCCTGTTGTAAATATAGAGATGGTAACTTTGAGCCTTCATTACAAAACACATGAGCAAATTGAAATGCAATGAATCAAACCAATTCACATATTCCATTTGCAATAAAGTTTCGTATATAAGGCAGACATCTACATCAACTGACACCACACACAGTGGAATAAAACACAGAAGAACGCTGATGAGGAAGGTTTAGTGGCCTTCGAAAACGGCTGGCTGTTCCGTTCAACTATGTGTTGTTGTCAGAATATTTACAACTAACTTTGATGTTATATTGTTCATTAATAATTATCACATGTAATTTGGCTTAAAAAGCGTTACGAACATTAGCCTGTTCTATTCATAAGAATATAAAAATATTTTTAATTTTACAAACTTAAAATACTTTTAAGCGCTAATAGCGGCATATCTCTTTAATTAATTCTCTGCATAATATTTGATTGATAGTAGTACGCAATAAGCATTTGTTAAAGCTTACACAAATATTTAATCATCCTACAACAATTGACAGGATGAGGTTGTCAATAGCAGTCAGTTATTTTAGACAACGGGTAGCCAAGTCCCAATTTTTTGGTATCATATTGACGTGCTGACAATGTTGACAACTGGAATAAGGGTGAATATCGCAAAAAAAAACAAAAACTTTTAAGTTAGTTAAAAAAAAAGTGTTGCTTTTAATGCATTTTGTATGTGTAAATGATTTTTCAGCAACATCTTTATCCTAATCTAGGCCTAAGCTTCACTTACCAAATGACTAACACCGATCATATAACTACTAACATTTTGAAAAATTAATATAATTAATATTAAATATTTTGAGGCAAAAACTTGAAATTATATAATGAGGTTTTACACCCCAAACTCTCCTTTTTTTAAATGGCTTAATGTATTAAAATTAAAAAAAAGTGTTGGTGCTTTTTTACCCTCTTTTTCGTATTTTTTTCCGCTTTTTACCCTTTTTGCAACAGCTTAATGTGCTCTTGCTCTTCTTAGAGATACCATCACTGCCTACGAGTCGTGTTTGTAGGAGAGAAGTGAGGAGAAGCTTGCGGGGTAGCAAAAGTCACACGTACTGGGAATTGAAGCGACAATTTTATCTCTTCTCTCTCATATGTTTCTTTCTCTCGTGTTTTTTGTATGTTAATAACATTGTAACATTGTTAATAACATTGGAAAAGGTACTTTTAAGAAAATATACTTTTATGATATGGTACTTTTATAAACAGGTATATTGAGAAAAAGTTACTTTTAACAATATGTACCTTTAGGAAAAGGCGATTTTAGGAAAAGGTACTTTTAGGGAAAGGTACTCTTGGGAAAATGTACTCTTAGGAAAATGTACTTTTAGGAAAAGATACTCTTGGGAATAGGTACTTTTAGGAAAAAGTACTTTTAGGAAAATGTACTTTTAGGAAAACGCACTTTTAAGAAAAAAGATGTTAGGAGAAAGTATTTTTAGAAAAAGTGCCTTCCTTTGGAAAAGGAACTTTTATGAAAAGGTATTTTGTTGAAAAGATATTAGGAGAAAGTATTTCTTAGAAAAAGTATCTTACTTTGGAAGAGGTACTTTTATAAAAATTTTTAGGAAAATTTACTTAATAGGGCACTTACATTATTTCAAAACCTAGTACTTACGAGATTTCGAGCTAAATCTAGCTGCTTTGTACTAGATCTCCCATACAAAACAAAATCTAGTTTGTGAGTAGATTTGTAGGAAATCTACATCAAATCGATAATATTTATTTTATTTTCACTACCCTGTACATAATATTTATATAAAAGATGATTGAATTAGCTACGGCTTCCTTGAAAAGGTGTGTGAATTGGCTACATTGCCATTGTTTGGTTGTAGTTTTGGAAATTTTTCAGTTAATGGATTTTGTTTTGGATAAAAAAAGTCTTTATAAATGTCAAAAAAAATTGCTGAAAACGGTATAGGTTTTCATAACGATTTTAATTAAAATCTACTAGATTATGTGCAGGTGTAAATGCCTTATAAAGGAAAAAGCACTTTTAGAAAAAGGCACTTTTATGAAAACGTACTTTTATGAAAACTTATTTTTATGAACAGGTACTTTTATGAAAAGGTACTTTTAGGAAAATATACTGTTAGGAAAAGGTACTTTTAGGATAAAGTACCTTAATGAAAATATCGTTTTTATAAAACGAATTTTTTTTAAACAAGCACTTTAAGAAAGAAGTACTTCTCAAAATTATACTTTTGGCATGTGAACTTATTTAGAAAATGTTTTTTTTTTGCAAGCAAGGCACCTTGATAATATATTTCGTGGAATAATTTATTTTTGAAAGGTACTTTTTGAATTTTTCTAACAGATATTTCACAAAGGGTTCTTTCTGGTAAATATACTCTTATAGTATTTGAAAAAATAACTTTTTAAAATTAAGTAAAGTATAGTAAAGTGAAATATATTTTTGCCCACATTTGTGCAACCATATTCTGCAAATTTGCTTTGTATTATTAAATAAATAAATAAATATTTTTGAACAAGGAGTATTTTCGTAAAAAAAGTTTTAAATCTCGTACTTTTTGAATAGATACATTGGAAAGATAACTTTTGAAAATAAACGTTTTTTCAAAAGAACCTTCTTAAAAAGTACGTTTTGAACATGGTACTTTTTTTGAAAAGCTACTTAAAAAAAATACTAATATCTGGTCAACTCCCAGTTTGCTGTTTAGAAAAACTTTGCGAAAACTAATAAATATTTTCTAAAAAATTACGAAAATATTTGCCGGTGAGTGGTTACACTTTGTACACCGTAGAAGCAGTTTTCTTTGTTAAGAATCAGCTGTTTTGTTGCTTACCTCCAATAAATACTTTATGGTCAGACTGAGACAAGAAAATATGTATTACTTTTTTTTCGTCATATGTTTCCCCTATGTGACCGTACCTTAATAAACAGTGAGAGTTGTACGAATTCGGTTTGAATTCGCCATTACACAGGCCCTATTAGCAGGCCTTTTACGCCTAATTATTTATTTACATTCTTGTTTTTCCTTTAGATGGCCTTAGAGGAATATAATAACGAAGATACTCGTGCTACACATTTTCTGCAGTTAAATGATGATTGTCTGGTAGAAATTTTCAAATATTTAAACATTCATGAAGTATTTTCTTTATTGGGTTGCATTTGCAAAAGAATCGACGAAGTAATTTACGAAAGACTTGCACTGGTGAAACATTTGTCTCTTTATCTCAAGGATCCACCTGTATTTAGCATAAAACAAATCGAGATTTTGGGCCGTAGCTTGACAAGTCTCTACATAAGCTCTGGTTACTCTTTGTACTCAACTTTAACGCTTAATTACCTAAGACCGATCTGTTATCAGGGATCACTTCAATTTCTTACCCTACATTACGTACACTTTGATGAAAATTATCAAAAATGTTTGATGCACGTGGCCGCACAGTTGCAGTTTCTGGGCTTAAGCTATTGCCAATTAACTGACGATTTGTTGGGTCCAATTCTGGAAAGAGCCGACAAACTTCGAACGCTGACTGTGTTTGGAAACTACAACTTGAGATGTGAATCTTTGAGATGTTTGAAATCGAAAAAAATAAGAGAACTGAAAGTGGAACTGAACTCGAATTGTAGACATGAAATACAAAAGTTTATGGAGAGAAATCCCCAAATTACTGTAACGATTTTTGCCATTGGCTATTTAGGATATATTGTATAAAATGTAATTTATGGTATACCATGTAACATGGATTTTTGGCCACGAAGTCAAATTCCACATCACTGTGATTTATTCATTTAATGAAAAGAAAATAAGTATAAGCATAAAAACTACTCGTAAATATGTATAAGTAATTTTTAGTTTTATTTTTATAAAAAAAAAAATAATAATAAAAAAACCTAAAAAAATTCGCATTTTGTTAAAAAAAAGCTAACGTCTTTCACTGATAAACATGTGGCAACACTGGTCTACACTTGAAGTAATACTTCTTTTAGACACGCAAAGTTTACTTTGCAAAGTCTTGATTCGGCTGGGAGAAAGACAGAGAGAGAAAGTATTCTTGCCTCCGGCATTCGATATCTATTGAAATTTCCATACAAACACAATTAAAGTTGTATGAAATTTTTTTCTATATCGAATACCGCAATTTGGTTTGAGGTCTATTCGGGAAATTATTTTCATCACAAATAAGCGCTTCTTTCACTTTTTGCTATTCTAAAATACGTTAGAAAACATACACATCTTTACTTTCACATTGGATGCATTCTAAAATATTTGTTCACCTTTCTTCGTCGACGCCAATTTTAGCGCGTAAAAATAAAATAAGGGCCTGACCCACGATGTCGACAGCATTCTACTTGTCGCACACTTACACAAAAACAAATTTTAAGATTTTGTTGTTGTTTCCAATGTAAGTGTGCGACAAGTCGAACGTTGTCGACATCATGGGACAGGCCCTAAAGAATTAATAAATACGAAGTGGTTGTATGGTCTTCAGCGCTATTCAGCTCAGACCTCTACAATACGAGTTTTTTAAGTTTTCCAAGGAAATTATTAAATAATTTCACTTTCACTATTTATTCACCCGTATTACGTATGTCGAGTCGAATATTCGTCTACGACAATTTTGTATTTGATTAAACAAAACTTGTACAAGTTTTCTTTATTCTATGACAAAATTCTCGTAGACGAATATTCGACTCGACATGCGCAATACGGGTGATTGTTTGTTTTTTATTAATTTATTTTTTAAGTCCCATTTTGCTTTTAATTTTTTTTTATATGTAAGTCAGCTGTTTTCAATATTACAAAAAATCGATTACTCCCGGTTCACACACCACAACTTTTGTTGATCAACTCGTAATTCAGCTGTAAGAAAAAAAGAGATATATATTTGTATTTTCTTCTCCGTCTTTCTTACAGCTGAATTACGAGTTGAGCAACAAAAGTTGAAACGTATGAACCGGGACTAACTGGAAAATATAATTGTGCTCACCTGAACGTTGGACGATGAAGAAGTGAAGCGCGTTTTCCCAAATAGTCCTGAATATCAAAAAATGTATAACTTGTTTTAATATTCCATCAGCGTTTTCACTTAAAAGCTATCATTTGATTTATTTATTTGCATTTTCCTTTCAGATGACTTCAATGGCAGATGACAATGATGATACAAAATTCCTGGATTTAAATGATGATTGTCTAATAGAAATATTCAAATATTTAAGTATTCATGAAGCATTTTGTTTCCGGGGTGTATTTGCAAAAGAATCGATGAAATTGTTTATGAAAGACTTGCACTGGTGAAATATTTGTCCATTAATCTCAGAGAACCTCCTGTATTTACCAGAAAACAATTGGAGATTTTGGGTCGTAGTCTTACGAGCCTCTATATTAGCGCTGGTTACTCTTTGGCTTCAACTTTAACGCTTAATTATCTGCAGCCGATCTGTTATCAGAGAACACTTCAATTTCTTACTTTACATTACGTTAATTTTGATGAATACTTTCAAGAATGTCTAATTAAGGTAGCCGCACAATTGCAGTTTCTCGACTTGAGCTATTGTCAATTGACTGACGCTTTGCTGGGTCCGATTCTAGAAAAATGCAACAAACTTAGGACCCTGACAATATTTGGAAATTATAATTTGAGATGTGAGTCATTGCTGTGCTTGAAATCGGAAAATGTAAAAGAAGTGAAAGTGGAACTGAACTCGAATTGCAGAAATTACGTACAAAAGTTCATTGAGAGAAATCCCCAAATTACTGTAACGATATTTTCTATTGGATATTTAGGCCACATGCGAAGTAATTTGGCTTAATTTCTATGAAATATGTAATTGTTTAATTATCGGTTTTTTTTTTGTAAAATCTTAAAGCTAAGTTTAAATAAATCTTAATACACTAAGGGCTAATAAATCAGTCAAAGCTTAAACACTGGTTTAGTTAAACTAAACTCAAATTTATATGTAGTTTAAACTCAACAGGAGTAAATCAGTGAACCGTACCTTATGTGTAGTTTAAAAAATAATATTGTGGCACAATCAAAATGGCAAAAAAGCTAAAAAATAATAATTAAAGGTCGCCAAATTTTACTGATAAAGGAATTATATTTATGCTTGGCGAAGTCGAATAGTATAAAAGAATAATAGAGTGTACGAAAATAGGTCGAACAAGATCTGAAGAAAAAGCAGAGGATTGGAAAAAGTTGAGTGCTCTTCTAATGTAAAACATATGGTCTATAAGTGACAAAACCATATGGCTTGCATTGGTAGTTTAAATGCCCAATTATATGCGTTTACAGGTGGCTTTAATACTGTATTGATTTATGGATTTGCTAGTTTAAACACATTTTAAACCAAAAATAGAGATTAATTTGCACTGATTTATTAGCACTAATTCATACAAATTATTTTTTTACTCTTTCACTAAAATTTTAATTTTTTTTATTTTGACAGTTAATTAATATAAATAAAAACTTTTAACTTTGAACACAGAAGAAACAGTACAATTTAGGTATTCGGTATTCGATGTCGGATGCAAATTGTCTTGCGTCTATGCAAATGCAAATGCTTTTCTTTAAAATCCAACAACAAAATACACACACACACACCAAACAAAAGCTACGATACGAGCATTTGCACTTAATACTCGAACATAACAAATCTTATCCTTATATTCCCATTTATCAATATTTTCGGTTGAAAATGCTCGTTTAGGTGGAATATTATGCAATTAATACACAAAAAGTATTTGCTTTTGAGTTCCCGGCAATTCCCAAAAAAATTTTATAAAATCCCAAAAATTTAACTTTTTCCGTATTATGCTGTATTTTTCTTATCTTTTGTCGGGCGCAGAATCTTTTTTTGTAAATATTCAAAAATATCTTTGGGATATTCAAATGGTACTCATAAATTAACACGTTGTAAAGTAATAACACAAAAAAATATGACTGATGTGAGCAACCCCTCAAAATTTACAATTATAAATATTGTACTTATTTGTATTTAGGTTTTAAGGCCGGCGCACAATGAATCCGTCATGCGTTAAACTTCGCCTTTTTCAACTGACAGCTAAGTTGAAATACATGGTTTCTTACATTCGGTCGGTTACATTCAGTACGTGTCCGTCAATGCAATGTACAAAATTTGGTCAACTCTTAACTTTTTGAGTACGTTGAGTAGTTTGACAGATATTGGTTGGTTTTTTTGATATGTTCTGATTTAGATTTTTGTGTTTTGTGGCAGCAAAAATAAAATTAAACAAAAGAAATAAACGAAATAAATAAAAAAAAGTTGAATTTATTAAATAAAATGGAGAATCGACCTTTAGAAGCTGTTAAAATGCTTCCGTCAATAAAGTACACATTGTGCCAAGCTTCTCCGTCGTTGCGTTAATGTCAGTTGAAAAAGGCGAAGTTTAAGGTATGACGGATTCATTGTGCTTCGGCCTTTAGCACCTTTGCACATTGCTTACTATATATCTCTCTCTCTCTCTCTCTCAATTCCTTTGGTAAACTCTCACGCATTTCTACATATAGCTATCAGTGTTAACAGTTTAGGGAATTGGGGACTTTTTCCGCGATTGGGGATGAAAACTTCGTTTTTGGGGATCTGGGGATTTGTTGGGGATGATAACCAAATATTTTCATTTTTGCTGTATTTTGGGCAATTTGCAGATTTTTGATAAATTTATCCAGCAAAAATGTCTAGTTTAAAAATGTTGTTTTTGTAATACTTCAATATACTGTTATATACTTATATCGTTGCCTGCTCACAATGGAAATGGCACAATGTTTCCACATTAAAGTTTTAAGATACTTATTGTGAATTCCCTAATAGTTTATAGTTATCGTGACAATTTACATATTTTACTGCCTGTAGCACGATGTCACCAGAAATCGTTCCATCGACAACTTGTATTGCAAACAACAAAAAATTTTCTAATGTTATTGTTGTTTGCAATACAAGTTGTCGATCGAACGATTTCTCGTGACATCGTGGGACAGGCCGTTATTGTTATTTCGAAATATCTTTCCACATCGTGCGACAGGCTGTGAGTGTCGTCAATATTAAAATGTTTTTTAATATTGTTGTAATAATATTTTTTGTGAAAATGTTTTACTGTTCTGCGATGTGTTACTTGCTTATAACACACATATAATGAGTTTCTTAATTGATAATTTTTAGTTTAATAGAAAAAAAATTGCAAAATTCAATCCAAATCGAATTAAATCGATTATATGTGCTTTAAATGTATGTGTGTATCACGCTAATCCGATTATGGAATAAAATGCTAACGTTCCGTCTTCCTTCTATTCCTCTTCATCACTTCCTCAAAACCTTAAATGGTGAAGCACACATGCACACTAGCATCGTCTTGTCAGGAGATTGTGCATAAAAACAGACTATAAAATCAGGAAGAACGCACAGTGGCTCGTAAGCTCAAAAAAGTGGTAATAAATATATACGGATATCCGGAAATAGTGCTCCAAATACAAAATGGTGTATAAAAGAGGGCCAACAGGTTATAATATAACCTGAACCATTTCACGTTATGGAAACTTTTCGGAGGTCATAACTTTTACAAATCTTAAACGATTTGAAAGATGTTCATGAGACTTAAAACATATTTGCATATCAATTTAAAAATTTAAATTTTTTAAAGTGTTTTCACACTTTAAGCTAAAACCTGGTAAAAACAGCTGAATTTTCGTCCACACTTTAAATTCCATAAATTCAGGTCTTAACACACAGGCTGTCTAATAAAATTTATTCAAAATTAAATAAATCTACTGTAAAAATAAGTGTGTTTGTTGCTGTACTTTTTTATACTTTCTATAGCAATTATTTGATAAACTGTAGCACAGCTTTTCATGTTTGTATGCAAAACTAAGAAATTTTACAGTGCGCTCGCCCAGACTTGCAGAAAGTTTACATTACATTACAGAACAAATTTCCCTGAAAATGTAACAATTATATTTATTTTTTGTTATATTTTGTGTTTTTCATACAACTGAAGAAATAAAATAAAATAAACAGAAAGAGAATTGCAGAGCACATGAATCTGTTAACTGTGAAAACATGAATTAATTAATTTAGTTTTTCATTTATCTTGTCTAACTAATACTTCAGAAAATAATTGAAAATAATTATTTATAAATTTGGTAGAAGTTACAAAATAACAATTAAGAAATTATATAGTTATCCCTATTTGCTTAGTTATGGCAAGTGTCTGAAGTTCAGATTTTAAAATTTAATTAATTTTTTTCTTAAAGATTTTAGGAAGAAGCGAATGTGGTTTTCATACCGAAGGACAGTACCCTGCAAATAACGCGACTAGTCCATACATGCATGTAAGGACTACTCCATAAAAGACAACTACTATTACAAAACTACTCCAAATGTATGAATAAAACATGGTCGATTTAACATTGCGATGTCCTAGGGATGGACCCCATATGGAATAGTTAAAGACTACTAGCATACAATTTGTAAGTGCCTAAGAGGAACGATCATAATCGTTTAAACAGGAACACATATCGTACAACATTGAATGCTTGTGTGTAAACGACATGGTCCTTGGCTGCATTACATGGGACCATGTTGTAACTAGTCTGTTTCATGTAGATTGGACCACGTAGTCCAATATTATTTGCAGGGTAAAAGCTCTCTCACTACACCGAAGGACTTCAGACCAACTACTTTCCTCGCATCAGCATGCAATTCAAAGGGGAAAGTCGACCGAATCGGCTCTACACGAGCTGGTTGGAACGATAGAGAAATCTCTCTCTGTGGGTGAAGACACCCTTGTAGCATTCGTCGATATTGAGGGGCTTTTAATAATATTTCTCCAGATGCGATAATTGATTCATTGTCGAATTTGGGGGTTAATGTAGGATTGTGTAAGTGGATTCAAAATCTATTAACTCACCGCAGGATAACCTCGGCTCTAGGAGCTTCTAGGCAGACCCCCATTGTAAATAGGGGTATACCACAGGGAGTAGTTCTTTCACCACTATTGTGGAATCTAGCTCTAAATCCTGTGCTGCTATCTCTAGAATCGCGGGGGTGCAGGAGCATGGCTGGATGATGTGGCAATAGCTGTAAGAGGAAAACTCCTCACTACTCTAAGAGATATCCTACAGGATGGTCTTTCACACTTAACAAGATGGGCGGAGAAACGAGGGCTCACCGTTAATCCTAGTAAAACGGAGCTAGTCCTCTTCTCCAAGAAGTATAAGATACCTGATTTCCGGCCGATAATAATACTGAGATAAAAGTGTCAAGAGAGAGTGAAGAAAGCAACGATTTCATTCTATCTATGCAAAAAGTCCATTGGAAAAAATTTGGGTCTTACCCCAAAACTCGTTCATTGGATCTAAAGTACAATAGTACGTCCGATTCTCATGTATGGCATCATCGTATCTACATATCCTACACAAGGTGCAAGAACTTGCATCCTTGTATATAACCAGTGCTCTTCGCACTACTCCTACGGATGCACTGGGAATGCTCCTTCATCTACTATCATTGGACCTAGTAGGGAAGGAGATGGCAACGTCCTCGGCAATCCGTCTTCGATGAACCTCTCCGTGGAACGTAAATATAACCGGCCACTGTAGAATACTCGATGATGAAGTTAGGGGATGGAGGATTGACCAAAACTCCCCTGCTGTACTACACGAACGACTTTATAAAACCTGGATACCATCCACAGAATTTTGGATGAATGGAACTCCTGGTAGAAGAAAAAGTGTGGATTTTTATACGGACGGCTCCAAAACACATGAAGATGTGGGTTATGGAGTATTCTCGAGGGCTTTAAGTCTTCGTATTGCTAGGCGACTTCCGGATCACTGCAGTGTCTTTCAGGCAGAGATCCTTGCGATAAGAGAAGTTGCGGATTGGTTGAGAGTGAATGTCACTTCAACGACTTTGATTAACATATACACCGATAGTCGAGCAGCTATTATGGCCCTCGAATCCCCGCTTCTAAGAACAATAACAGTGCTCGACTGCCGATCATCTCTAAATGAGATGGCAGAGCAGTTTGATATTAGGATCATCTGGATCCCGCGGCACAGAGGCTTTCAGGGGAACTCTAGGGCTGATGAGCTTGCTAGGATTGGGACAACCCTACAGGTTCGACAGGATTTGCAATGCGTGGCTTTACCCCTACTCTCTTGCAAACTCAGACCTAGGCGCAAGAGAGAGGAGGAAACAAAGAGAAGGTGGGTCACAAGAAATGATTGCGTGATCACAAGGCAGTTATGGACTCACCTAAATAAGGAAGGTACGGATTACTTAATTTTTAAGAATAGGTAACAAATCTCGATTCTAGTGTCCGTGTTAACCGGACACTGTCTCATAGGTAGGCATGCACAAAAGCTAAGGGTTGAGCACAATGATTTTTGCCGTAGCTGCCAGGATATCGATGAAGAGGAAAGCATAGAGCACTTTCTTTGTAACTGTCCTGGACTTGCAGGGAAGAGAATAGCCACAATGGGCACTCTTGAGTTCAGGGAACTTTCTGACGTTGCTAGTGTTGAACTTCAACGTATTAGCAGCATTATATTGAGCTCTGATTGGTTCGACGGTGGGGACTCCGCATAAGCAGAGTCTCCGTGGTATCACAATAAACCAAAACGGTCTAAGTGAGTCCTGGTTTCTGACTGCCACAACTACCTAACTTAACCTAACCTAACCTAGGAAGAAGTAAACTTTTCTTAAATATTTGAAAATATGTAATAGATTTCAAAAAAGACTTAAAAAACGAAGTTATTGATGAAGTCAAACAATTTCCCAACGATTTTTTAATCACCTAAAATCCAAAAGGCCGTAACAACCAGAAAATTCAATATATACTTTTTGATTGATTATGATGTGATTCACGAAAATACATCTTTCCTTAAAATATTGCTCACATATGTTCAAAAATACCGATTTTATTCGTTATTCAATTTGGCGCCTAACAAATAAATAGTCTTAAATTTATAAGGTTTTTTGCTTCTCCTGTAAAAAAAAGTAAAAAGTGTAGTTACGGCCTTTTGGATTTTAGGTGACGATATATAGAAAATAATATTCTTTATTTTAGGCCTAAGAAGCGCACCTACCAAACGAAAAATCGAAAAATTCAAAATTTTCGAACATTTATATTAGTTTGCTCAAAAATTATACCAAACCAAAAGTTTTCCTGTATAGTTTTCCCTTATACATAATTAGTTAAAAGATATTTGTTTTTTTTTTGTTTCAAAAATACATAGCTGTACCCACCAAGTATAATATTTTTAGGAATTTTTAAAAATGAAAATGGATATAATTATTTTTCAATACATGATTACAATTTTACAAAAAAAAATTTAAAATATATTTAATTACAAAATTAAATGATATATAAGATGACGATATGTATTGTTCAGAAAATATATGTACATATATTTATTACCTTGTGACCACTGTGCAACGTTATCCAAGGAAACGCAAACTGCAATTGTTTTATGAATAAGGAGTAATTAATTATAAGCACTAAAATAAACTAAAATAAAACAGAAAATAAAAGAAATTATTGAAAAGGATTAAATCTAATATTTACTCCCATGTGTGAGTTTGATAAGCTTAAGCCATCATATTCATAAGGACACACTAAAATCCTAAATTGAGCCTGAAAATCAAACAAGGATGTTATTTTTTTCCTTTTTTTGTTATTATGCCAAAGTTTTATATAAATATTAACGGCTGTATTCATGAGATGTAAACATAGTTGGCAGATGAAATAGGGATAAATTCCTTAAATTTCGAGAAAAAAATCGTCAAAATAATCCCTATTGCGCTTCTTGTGATATCATACCTAATGGGAAATAAATGGAATCTTTTTGAAATATTTGCGGCGAATTTGACATCATCATCTAGTATAATTTTATTGCATTGTTATTTCACACATGACATTTGTTTTATATAACTAAGCAATAAAGCTATAACCGGGTGTGCCAAGACACCTCTCTTCTTTTTTTTCGAGTGTACTTTCATATATATTTACCAAGGGTAAATCAATAATTCTGTGGCAATAAGGAAAAAGTGCTTAAGTCATATTTTATTGTTTTGCAGGAGAGCACTTTAAAGCATTCAATTCGATTTTCTGACATTTATTTATAAAACAGTTAAATTGGGAAATTCAAACATCGTTCTACACACTGTAAATAATATATTCAAGTTGAAATATACCAAAGTATAATCTAAATTAAGCAATTATTCCAAATGATATAAGAAGCCTAAAAAATATAAGACGCAAGTCATTGTGCTATAACTTCTTGAAAAATCCCACAAATTAATTAAGATTTTCCACAGGAGTACTTTCGAATATGTGGATTACGTAGTACGTAGCCTTAACTTAAAATCAGCTCATCTCATTTCCTTTTTGCCACAGAATTGTATAAACAACAGACCTGGGCAAAATGCATTACTTTTGCATTAGCATTAAATTAAAAAAAAAAAACAATGCAAATGCAAATTTATTGCATTAGCACTAAATCATATGCTTTTAGTGCACTATATTTTGAATTAAACTAAAATTTCTTCAAAGTAATGCATTAATATTGCATTGACATTAAATTTGATATTTTTAATGCACTATTTTTTGCATTGAATTAAAATATACTCAAAGTAATGCACTTATATTGCATTAGCATTAAATTTCATATTTTTAATGCACTAGTTTTTGCATTGAATTAAAATCACTTCAAGGTAATGCATTAATATTGCATTGGCACTAAATCATACGCAAAAATTGCACTGATTTTGCATTACCACTAATGAAGTAATGCAATATGATTGCATTGTCGCTAAAATCTATTAACCCAATTCACAATCTTGTGCACATGGTCTTGCATCGTAGGATTTGCAAAATGGTATATCAATATACTATACCATTTTGCACATGCAACGATGCAAGACCATTTGCACAAGATTGTGAATTGGGCTATTGTACATAATAAAATTAAATAAAGGATGAACAAAACAAATAAATATTAAAAAATACAGTAAAGCTCACACTGAGGCCACCTACATATGTATGAAGAATGTTCATTGAACATACATACGTATGTACATTAGCTGTGGCATAGTGTTATATGGGAATTCTTAGTAACGAGATTTCGACTTGCACGAACCCCTCATTTTGTAAGGTTTGGAAAAAAAAATATTCGAGCCAAAAAATGGTGGCGGTCAGATGGGGGCAAAGGTCTCCGCTTCGTGCTCAAAGTTGAGGGTCAAAGCAAAAAAAAAAATACAAATAATCATATAACTTTCCCGGGGTCACCGCTACAAGGGTCAAATGTATGACGAGCACCCATTAATTTTCTTCGCCCAACATCTTTTTTAAGCACACTGACCGCCTCACTCCTCTCCTTAAGGGGGCTCCCATACAAAGGAGAAATTTTTATAACATTTACTCGCAGGGCTCTAATTGCCCCTGGCGCGTTCCTATCGAAGTCAAATGTATGACCGACCTCCAATATTTTTTCAATACAAAGATTTTCTCTGAACATACTTATCGTCTATCTTCAACCATTAAGGTGGTCCCCATACAAAAAAAAAAGAATTCTTTGTCAAATAACTAATTTATTTTTGGAATGTGTTGGATACATTTTTCTATTTTGGACAACGACTTGAAGTAAAAATGTATTTTCTTCTTCGTCGCGGCATAACGCACTGCTATAATCTTCTATTAATTTTACGTCTCTTTCGGCAGCGTCGTTGACAACATGGAGTTTTTGCAATATCTTTAGCAACCCAGAGGCGACTACAAGGAATTTCTTGCTTCTTGGTGTTACTGTTTCTAGGTAAAGGTATAAAAAAGTTTCACTTCGCACCACCAGGACCCATCAGTCATGCTCACAATTTTTTTGGCTCGAATATTTTTTTCCGAACCGAAGTCGAAATCTCCTTACTAAGAATTCCCATATAAACTATGCCATAGCTAATGTGTATGTAACACAGAAAAAAGTATTCACCAGTTAATATTTTCAATTAAATTATTAATTGATTCAATTAAATTTTTAATTGTATTTATTAATTTGAGTGGAAAAATTTAATTAATATTATCAAATTGGTTATAGGTGAAAATTTTAATTAATATTACAACATCATTCGTATTACTTTTTTGTGTGTATGTCGTATGTACATGCAAAAAATATTTACATACAGAGCCGAAAAAAAATATTCACACAGAATACATCTGCGATTTCAATCTCTTATAAATTTTTAATCGAAAGATATAGCGATAAGTTTTTAACAAAGTTACTTATTTACAATGTAAATTTTACATATTCCCAGTGAAAAATATTAAATTGCAAGTAATTAATCAGGAACTTCAACATGCAGATAATTAATTAAAAAGCTATTTCACTTATGCGAAATTGGAGATCATTTTTAGTTTTAGCAAATACTTACGATATGTCTTGATTTAGCATTAGATTTTCATTTAGAAAAAAAAAATATTTTGATATTTTTTATAATATAACATATACGAATGACTATTTTATGAGGTGAATGAGGTGTATTAAATTTTGAAGCTGTGCTTAGTAGCCATTTTATTGTTATTTTACTTCGCCGATGATTCTGCTACACAATAACGACGAAAGAGGGCACTCTGATGTTACATTAGAATTAGCATCCGCTGAAGACGGTGTAGTTTTAGTGACCAGTGCCTTATGCCTGCATCACTGGAACTTTTCCCACAACAACTATTAATAATAAGTAGTTAGTGGTGTGTGAATATTTTTATCCGCCTATGTATGTAGCATTTAGATACCATTTCACCAATTCTATTTAAAGACCAATTCATATTAAGAAGCCGTTTTTCATACATACATACATACAAAAACATATGTACATATATATTTTTTAACTGAAAAACTGCTTTCGAATTAGAATTTATATATAAATAGTATTGGTGAAATATTCTTTCAATGTACCCAACATACCAAATGCCTTGAGAAAAATATTATAATAAGCTTGAAACAGAATTCAAAATATATGAAAAAACGCTCCAAACGGAACCCTCGTGATTAACTGCTTATAAGCTTGTCCTTGCAGTTCTAGTATAAGCTTACGAAAATAATAGCTGTGTTCGAGAAGTGGGTTTACTAGATTTGCGTTCATTGACTGAGTAAATGTAAATTCTAATTGGACAACATTTTTACCAGTAAAATTTTTGTTTGGGATGAAAAAATAATAATAAAATATATATATTTAAATTTGATGCCAGAATTATATTATTTTTAATCCCATGTAGAAGGATTTATTAGGAACGTGAGTCTTTAAAACGTTAGTGAAGTTTGAAAATTTCCATATACACACTTACATATACGTATGTATATAATTCTTACTTTTGGTAAGGCAACGTCTGCCTAATACAGCCGCTATTGCTGTCACCCTTTTATAATAGCGTTCTAGCGCAAAATATTTTTCCTCTACCTGAGTAGCATTAAATTTGTAACCTTTGTCGCAAAGGACATCACTTGAAATTTTCCTCATTTGTTTGTTGTTTTTTAAGTTTACTGATTTAAATACCATTGGCCTTAATTCTTTTAATCTCGCAAGGAAAATTTAATCGCCAAATTTACCCATACATTAAATTTTTGTTCATTAGGAGTTCGTGAAGAAGACTTTGTGCTAGGCCCAATATCATATTTTTTTAAAAGAGAAGTAACACTCAGGCAATGAATGCCTATTACTATTACTATGTATTACCTTCTTTAGGAAAGGGATAGTGATAGAGAAGACAAGTGGTGAAGGAAGAGATAGAGAGAGGAGATCTTCATTATTTTACAACTCTGTTTTTAGCACGTTTTTTATAATGCGGTGTCGCAACGCTGGTGTTAATAAATGAATGGTGTTAATTAATAAAAGCACCCTGCCAGGTGCTAGAGCACCTCATCTAGACCTACTCTCCTGATTAATCTCAGGGTTGCCAGTGGGTCTAAAGATGGCAGTTTCCAATCATCCAATAGGTGCTTGCCCAATTGGCTATGTCCTCTGTAGCATAGCGCTTCACAGTCCTTCAGAATATGCTCTCGAGTTTCATCTTCGTAATCACAGAATCTGCACAGGCTGTTACTCTCAATGCCAAGTCTGTTGAGGTGTTTTCTCAGTCTGTAATGGCCTGTGAGGAAGCCTGTGAGCATTCTTAGATTGTTTTTACTCAGGGACGTGAAAGCTATGAAACGATTTTGGTTATACGTTCCAATCATTAGCTTTGCATGCCTCAATACTGGGAGATTGAGCCAGAGGTGTTCACTATTACTCTTGATCTCCATCGATATATCTTTCAGGAATTTCTACAATCTTAGTCACAAAACGGTTCCGGTCCGACAATGGGTGTACTAGCCCCCCTTCTGGCCATTTTGTCTGCATTTTCATTTCCTACCACGCGTGTCCAGGAACCCAACAGAGTGTGACCTTATCATGCTGCTTAGCTGATTTACCTTAATGCGGCATTCCCACGCTAATTTAGAGGTAAACTCATATGAGCTGAGCGCTTTGATGGCAGCCTTACCAAATGGATATTTCTTTCCCTCGGTAGCCCCTATCAAGATTAAATTGTGCGCATCTCTTAACGGCATAAACTTCCGATTGAAAAATGTTAAGAGATTTTCTCAACGACTCGTGATAGTTAGTCCTTCGTCCTACAACTACCACACCAGAACCTGCCGGCGTTCTGTAGCCATCGTTGTACCACCTGATTGTGGCACTTGCAAAGGATTGCCGGGGTTCTATTTCCTACCATTCCCTTATTTTGGCTAGAACAGTTCCAAACCTCTTGTCGAAGTCATACACTTTATATATCACGTCAGAGGGTTGCGCAAGTAGGGGAAATCGTCTTGCCAGGGAGTCTGGTGTCAAATAAGGCGTATTAAAGTAGTAGTAGTAGTAGTAGCCATTTTATTTATTATTTTACTTTGCCGAAGGAGGGCGCTCTGATGTAACATTACATTATAGTTCAGTGATCAGTGACTATGCCCTCATCAGTTGAACTTTCCTACAATAACTGATACAAAGGGACACCAATGTATATCAGAAAAATGCGTGGTGTTGTTATTTTTAAATGACTGTTGGATACAGGGGTCGAACCTAGGACATGCATGCTAACTACTTCAGCCAACGACACCCTCATATTTTGAGATATAAATAGCAGTGGCTACACGTTTTGGAAAATACACGAAAAAACGTTGTAAATTCTCTTCTGTACAAAATCACATTTATTAATAAAAATGGTTCATTCAATTAAGAAATTATACTTGATTTAGATTTTATATAATTGCCTAGCACTTCATCGCAAATCCTTTATTTATTTATAACCGCAATACAGCGACATGGCATTGAGTTGACTAAATCTTGATTGACATCGGCTTACTGGGATCTTCTTCCAAGCTTTTTAGACATCTTCCCAAGTCTGCTAGATGGTTCTAAGTTGTGTACAGATTTTTTTTAATATCACCCGAAAAATGCTCTACTTTAAATTTTATTTAAAACTTTTAAAAAAAAATTACCTAGTGTTACTGCTATTTCCATGTTCACAACTGTTATATTTTTACATCGAGCCCTATTTTCGATTTAATCGTAAGCGGCATGTAGTAAAAATTAGAATTTTTTATTGAAACTAAAATTATATGGGCCTACCCATAGTTGAGAATTACCAAAATGGCAAAATTACGTATACATATAAACAACCTTCTCATGAAAACTTTAATTTTTGTCGCTTATCGAAGATAAGGCTCAATATTATAAATTGCGTTTAATGGTATTTTCTTCAAAAGTTTAAAAATTTTCGGGTGTGCTTTATAAATTGGTCCTCTGTAAGACCCTCTGATAACGCTGCATCTGTGAAAGGTAGAAATCTACCGCCTTAGGTAAAACGAAAAACTGGCATAAAGTTAATAATTGGCAAAATTGAACATTACCATAGAATCTCACTTTAAAAATTCCAGAGTTTAATATATATGTATAAATTTATTTAACTTCCATTGGACCATAAGGCGTCAATAACAGCCGATCGCCATCGAACCCGATTTTGTGCTTTTGTACCAGCTTGTCGGTTTACCTGATGAAAGGTCTTCCAACGCTATACAAACAGGCTCTAAATGAAAAAATCGAAATACTCGTTGACGACCTTTGCATATCGAACTGAGACTTTGATTGGATATTGGAACGTAAGAATGCTAAGAGACTCTGATAGTATTTCCTCTGGTATGAACGCTAAGTATATGCAAACTGAGCGGGAAATGTTGCAATATTTTCTTTCTATCTTCGGATTGAGTGAAATACGATAGAACGCCTCTGGTGAATATATGTCTCCTAGCTCACAGACAATAATGTTATATTCAGAAAGAGAATTGGGTAGCTTCCATGAAGCCGCTGTTGGAAGAATGTTGACAACAGATGCACCTAAAAGCCTAATTAAATGGAAACCTGTGTCGGATAGACTTATTTTTGCTCGCTTTGGGTCTAAAATAAGAAATATTTCCCTAATACAATGCTATGCCTCTACTGAAGGTGCTACGTATGATGTTTAGAACTCATTTTACAGTCAGCTTAATGCAATATATGACACAATACCACGAAGGGATAGTAACGTTTTATTGACTTTTGCAACACCAGAAAGTTTGCAATCGGCGAAACCCTATTCGAACACAAAGATTGTCATAAGGTAACTTGACTATCTCCTGATCGATATAGAACGGCTAATAAAATTGACCACTGGGGAGTCTATTTTTGACTATGGGTGTGGCAATACCGGGGCCCCAGCTGGGGTGATGTGGCTTTTTCCATTGACGTACCTTTGGTACATCATCCATAGAACTTATGTGTTACTACTCGATCTCTGGCAACAGAGAAAAGGATGTGCACATATTTATAAAAGGAAGACAGGCCCTGTTGATGTCAATCAGGTGCAGCATCACCTAGAACTGCCCCTGAGTTCAAAAGACGATAGAGGTGAAGCCCTTGTGGTGGAATTTGGAGGTCTAACCAGAGGCTACTTCTGGTGCCACGGGTGCTGGTTGCCCGACAGTCGAGCTACTCTAAAGTTCTGAGTGTATGGAGCGGTCGTCAGGATGCTTTGCTAAAACGCCGAGTTCGTCCTACCCCACGGGGTTTAAGGGATGATTTTGGTGTGTGCGGAGTAGTCACTGGATTTTTTGCAACACAGGCATGCGCTCATCTCAGACGAGTGGTTGAGCTGTGCCGGCAATGGTTGAGTAATTCTCTTGGGGACCTCGCTGTGGGTGTATACACAACACCTGTGGCGTGAGAACCGGGATAATAAACGTGGTGGCTGTGGTTGCTACTAAAAACGCTGGGAGAATAGTCTTGGCTTCCCAGTGTCAAATCAATGTTAGTGGTTGGTCTGACGCGGTCAGCCAGACACTATTCTAGGTGCTGTTGCCATACAACAGATAGTACTGTTTTGAAAAAGTCATTACGGCATAAAGAGTTTAGATGGCTCAAAGTACCTCAGCAAGGTGCTCGACGTAGTACAGGGATATCGAAGATTGCAACCTACGTGCCTTGAGGAATGGGCACTAGGTTCATTATAAAAGGGTGCAAGGGGGCGATGGTGAGCGCCTTTAATACACCCGGTGTTTAGATGACCGTGAGGTAAGGCCGTAATGGCAGGTGCTTACGATAATCTGAAACACATCTGTGCTATTAGTCACCGCTTTAAAAGATGCCTGCTAGATGCTCAGAGCAAGAGAAGAGCAGACATTGGCCTATCTCGAGATCACTATTTAGTTGTAGCCAAACTACAATTATGTACTGCAGCAATTAAAATAGCCAGCGCGAATTTACGACCTAGAAAATACGACATAGGCCGCCTACAAAACGTAAGCGTGCGGAAAAGTTTTACAGCACAACTGCGCCATACCATGAATGCTAAGAAACATTGAACCGCAAAGCTCGATTAATTCCAAGTGGCATTACATTAAAACCACCATCAGAGCTTGTGCTGATAACACAATTGGACCAGACCCAAAAGGAAGACAAATAACGGTGTCTGACGATACTTGGAAAATAATTGCTGAACGTATAGAGTTAAAAGAGAAAATTTTGATGAGAAGTCCATACTAAAAGCTCAATACCACAATCTCCAGAAGATAGTACAGCGTGCAGTGCGTCAAAGTAAACGCAAAAGCATTGGCGTTAAGACTGCATTATGCGCTGACTTTTAATGTCAAATTGTATGGAGGAAATATATTTAAATAAACAATTATTAAAAACGAATTCGTTAAGATATCTCTTAAAGCAATCGTGCCGACATATCGTTCCGATTTCTTACCGACATATCGTTACGATTTTGTAACTAAATATCGTTGCGAAGTTTCATACAAAAAGCGTTATGATTTTTCTAATCGAAAAATTTTGTCGAATACTCGCATTTGGTTTGGTGGGTTAAAATAAATAAAAAATACACGAGCATGTTGCAGCTTTTATGATAATAAAATCTATTTTAAAACAATGAAACTTCTTAAACTTCTTTTTTAATATACGTATGTATGTCAAACATAAAAAAACATAAGGGGCTGTCCATATATTACGTTTTCGTTTTCTGTTTCCGCCGATTTTTGACCGGGGGGTCAAAAATCCCCTCTGGAATAGCGTAACAATGAGTTAAAAACAAATTAAATAGTTGAAAAAGTTTTTATTTAGTAGACAGAAATTACTTATGCTTATTTATGAACGAACTCCAAATATTGGCAAAACTATTTTTTAAATTTCTTGACAAGTGTTTATTTCTATTCTTTTGCTATCCGTTTTTCCGCCAAATAATCTGCTATAATATTCCGTATTGATGACTGAGCTGTATTTGAAACACCAAGATGAGAATTGGCATTAGCCTCACGTTCGCTTTCACTAGTTTCTATAAGTGAAGTCATCGTGCATTTCAGAGAGCTTGAAGATGACTCCGTTTGAAACTCAAAAAATAATGACTACAATGCAAAACATACGTACTGGGGCTCGCGTCTTGTTACACCTAGAGGTCGAGCGTCACGAAAAATATTCATAGGGACTTAATTCACGTAGAGGCCTCTCTAGATCTGTCCTCCGATCACTCTCCCACAGTAGTTACAATCCCGCAATGAGGCATCCCGCAATCTCCAAGCACACATTACCCAGCTTGAAATATGGTTGAACTTATGGAAAATTAAAGTCAATGAACAAAAGTGTGTCCATATAACGTTTACCCTAAGAAGAGATACTTGTTCTTCCATTCGAATCAGCAATCAAAGTGTTCCTCAGCATTCTCAAGTGAAATACCTTGGTATACACCTTGATCGAAGGCTTACATTGACTCTAAGCTAACTCAAATGAAACTTAATTTAACTCAAATACATTGGTTGATTGGCAGAAATGCAACACTCAGCCTAGACTGCAAAATTTTACTATACAAGTCGCTTTTGAAGCCAATATGGTGCTACGGAATTCAGTTATGGGACACTGCTTCAGCTTCAAATGTTTAGAAAATCCAACGAAGGCAAAACAAAATTTTACGTTTGATAACATCGGCTCCATGGTACATCAAAAATTCAAATATGCATCGTGATTTAAATATGGCACTAGTGGCTGAAGAAAATACGCAGGCAAATATTTAACAAAACTCGAGTCACATCCCAATCCGCTTGCTCGTAATATCTTGAACTTTACTGAACATATCCGCTTAAAAAAGAGGAACACAAGGGCTCTTATTCTCAACACTCCAGATGGGACTTCTTGAAAATACTTTTATTATTTTTCCTTTTTGATTATCACTACCTATGTATTATTTATAACTTTCACCAAGTTTATCAAATGACTCAAAATGATGTAAAGATATGTAATTTTTCTTTTCTAAATTGTTCTCCCTTCTACATACAACATTATATTTTCAATATATAATAATTGCCAATTAAAAAAATTTCCTTCCTTAAAAATACCTTAAAATTAGAGGGGCACACCATCTAGTTCCTAGGCGCATTTCACTGTTGTTTTCGAAATAATTTTTCTTAAGATCGGTTGTGTAAAAAATTAAAATAATATCCGTATGAAAATACGTCACATCTCTCAAAAGTTAAACATTGTAGCCTCAAGTTGATCAACAAAAATGTTAAATCTTAATAATTTGATATTGCCATGGACATATCTGGAAGAATATATTTTTTGAAAGGACACTGTTTTTTGTCCATTAGAATGGCATGAAATATTTTCCTAAACTTCTGCAAATACCATTTCCTTCTATTTATTTGGTGGATTTAATGTTAATAACTATATGTTGCAGTTTGATATGGAAAGAAGTTTTTATGTACACACATACATACGAGGGCGGTTCAGAAACTTCTTAGCCTAGCACAAAAAGCGCGGTATAAACAGAAAAAAGTTAAGTGTTTTGGAAACTTCCATCTCTGCTATGAACACATGTTAAATTTTGTTTTGATCTGGCAACTCCTTCATATAGAAACAGGTGATCACAAAAGACGCATCCGCGATTTTTTAACAATGGAAAAATTAGAAATGCGTGGTGTCATTAAATATTTACATAAAAAATGTTTATCGGGACAAGAAATTCATAATGATATGGTGAATGTGTTAGGTGAAAGTGCTCCTTCATATGCAACAGTAAAAAATTGGGTTGCTGAATTTAAACGTGGTCGTACAAGCATTGAAGATGAACCACGTAGTGGACGTCCAAAAACAGCAACAACAACAGAAATTGTAGCCAAAGTGCATGATATGGTATTAAATGATCGACGAATAAAAGTGCGTGAAATAGCTAATATCATGGGCATCTCAAATGATCGAGTCCATTTAATTTTGCATGAAGAACTACAGATGAAAAAGCTTTCTGCAAGATGGGTGCCGCATTTGTTAACATTCGACCAAAAACGCATAAGAATGAACATTTCTCAAGCTTGTTTGGATCGTTTTAAGCGAAATAAAATGGATTTTAAGCGTCGTTTCATAATTGTTGATGAGACATGGATCCACCACTATACTCCAGAGACAAAAGAACAATCCAAACAACGGACTGAAGCTGGAGGAAGTGCCCCAAAGATGGCAAAAACAATTCAATCGGCTGGTAAGGTTATGACAACGGTTTTTTGCGACTTCAAAGGTATTTTATTGATTGACTATCTGCAAAAGGGTAAAACAATAAATTCAGAGTACTATTGCAACCTTTTGGATCAATTAAATGTACAAATTCGAGAAAATCGTCCTGGCTTACAACACAAAAAAATAAATTTTCATCAAGACAACGCACCAGCGCACAAGAGTGTTTTAACAATGGCTAAAATCAACGAATTAAAGTACGAGTTGCTTGACCACCCACCTTATTCTCCTGATTTGGCTCCCAGTGACTCTTACCTGTTCCCAAATCTAAAAAAATTCCTTGCTGGCAAGCGTTTTACCTCAAATGAAGATGCAATTACAGTTGTAAACCACTATTTTGAAGACCTTGAGGAAAACTATTTTAATCAAGGGATAGAATTGCTAGAAAAGCGTTGGACTAAGTGTATTGAAGTTTCAGGAGATTATATTGAAAAATAAAAATATTTTTGAAAAACTAACTATTCTCTTTCATTGATAGGCTAAGAAGTTTCCGAACCGCCCTCGTAGCATGTTATGCTGGGAATAGCATTTCTGAATTCATCGTTTATTAACTTAGATTCTGTAAAATTTTTATAGTAATCGGACTAGTCTACCAAAAGTTATGAGCAAAAATGTACTTAGCATAATTTGTCAAGTTTAAAAAACCTCCCTTTTTAAATGTTTTAAGTACACTTAGCATGATTTAGTTTGCAATTCACTACTCAAAAAAGTAATAATTTAAATTTTTCTCCAAACTTAAGCATGCTATGTGTGCTTAGAGGGCCATTGTAGGTGAGAAAGAACCACCAGATATATTCCAAGTCTACTTAGAGGACTATGTAATAGATTTGTGTACAAATCTTAAGTATTCTAACGCAATTTTAACTATGATCTATAAAAAATTTATAAAGTTCAAATGAACTAAAAAATTCTATTGCAATTATTATATGATTACAAAAAGTCTCAACTTTCTATCTCAACATTCCCGAGATATCATCAATAAAAGGTGTGTTCCACAAGATTTTGTTAAAGTTCGGACTAATGGGAGTAAAAAGAAAATTACTCTCTGAATGTGCAAAAGTTATCCAAAGTTGCTGGAACACAAAAAACCATAATTGACCATCTTGAAATAACAGTGCTGCTTACTTTTTAAATTAAATTTTATTTTAGTGATTTTAGTCGCTTAAAACGCATAACATTATAAAAACAAAAAATTTGCATCATTGGCAATAGCTGCAAAAAGTAAATGAAAAAACTCCAAAAAAAAGCAGAAGCTACGTGAATTATTGAAAAAAATCATAAAAATCAATTTTCTTCATACTAAAGAGATGGAGAAATGTGCACAAATGTACTTAAAACTTCAGCTTTCTTTCAAAAACATTCCATTATGCTTTTTAATAAATAAAAATTGTTTGCTTTATTTGCAAATTTTCATATGTAAACAAAAAACAGCTCATTATTCAATTATTGTCCGAACTTACCCAGAAGAAAAAGTTCGTACTAGTTTGTACAGGAAATGAAAAAAATTACTCTCTCATTCGCTCTCAAAATTGTACAAAAATTGCTATCTGGAACGCTTTTGGATTACTTTGTACAAGTTCGGACTGTTTTGTTATGCATCTGGAACAGACCTAAAGTGTGAAGGTGTTTATCTCAAAACTAGCTTTTTTGACTTAGCATATTTTAGAATGGAGCCGTCGATATGTAGATAAGACGTATGCTCAATTAAATAAATGATAACCAAATAAATGAGAAAAGCATACCTATTTTTGTAGGAAATTACTAAAATATTTCTGTTACGTATAGAGATGCTAAACGGGATTTTCGGGTTTATCTGAAACCCGTTTTTGCATAAATAATGTTTTTGACTGTCATCTTCTATATTAAAAATGATTAGAAACTCCCTGTTATAAAAAGTTAAAATATAAAATTTGCATTTAATAAATATTTTAGTAGATAATATTATATGGCATATACATAATATATCTTATGGCGTTTTCTTTTCTAGGAAAAAATTTTACATATATTGCACTTTTCAATGAAAATTTGCAATTAAATGTCTGAATTATATAAGTACATACATATGTTCGTCTGTATGCACCTTTTAAATATGCAATAAAATTAAATTGTAAAAAAATATTATTTTTAATATAAAGACTCACATTTGTTCACAATATTTTCGGGATTTTGTAAGTCCCGAAAATCCCGGGGTCCCGGTTCGGGATTTCGAGACTCCATCACTAATAATTGGAGCATACACCAAAAAGTCAGAATGGAGAAAAACGACAAAACAATTACCCCTATTCTAATTGTCGACATCGACGTCACTTTAACACAACACCAAAAAATCAAGGCTTGTGTATCCGTTGGGGAAAACAGCTGACTCATGCTGACAGGTTTATGCTATTTTCTAGACCTTAGGGAACGGAAATAGATTGCCAGTAGCACAAAATTGTTCTCGAGAGCGAGTAAACAAGCCCCAATTTTTTAGTATTGTGTTAAAGTGACGTCGATGTCGACTATTAGAATAAGGGCGAATATTTATTAAACCTGAAAATTGTTGATATGGAGCAAAATTAATGCTAAATATCTCGGAAACCATAATTAATTTCGCAAAACCTGGGGGGCTACCGCGTATTTCGTTTCGAAAGAAATAACTTACGAATTCGAACGAATTGTACTGTGTATTAGGGATGGGCAAAAAATATCGATATATCGAAATATCGATATTTGAGAAAATAAATATCGGTATATATCGCCGATATTTCAAAAACCGATATATCGATACATCGATTCTTATTTACGAGTATCGGGTTTCGATACTTTCAAGAGCTATATCCGTTTTTTAACTACGATATTGGCATCACTACTAGCGATGCGAAGAAAAAAAAGAGAAATTTCATAATAACAGCCCAGGCGTAGCTATAAGGTGACCCCACTAATGCAGGTGACTTTTATTTGTTAACTGAGCTAAATGCCAAATTTGGATTGTGTGGATATAAACCTCAAGGCAGAATTAGTTTTTATTTTATGTTCTGCTACGAATCAGCTGACTCTTTTTGGTTTATATAGATCTTATACAAGCCTTTAGTTTTCCTCTTTCATTCTGTTTTGTTTCGGTTCAACCTCTGAAAATCAAAAAAAATTTTAAGTAATTGTAAGTGGCAAAATAAATAAAATAAAAATATTTCGAAATAAACTGTGATTGTGCTTTAAGAATTTAAAAAATTAAATTTTTACGAGAAGAACATAAACACTATATTGAAATATAACAATGGACGATATAAAACTCATCACTTTAGTGGAAAACTGTAACCGTTCTGGTCAGAAAAAGCTAATTTACGAGTATTAAAGAAAAAGTAACTATTACAATTTAAAAATAGAACGGCACAGCAACATAAAATAAAGAGTAATGAAGCCTCGCTTAAACTTTTTTTTGGCGGTTATGGCACGATATGCTAGTATGTGTATTTATTTTAGATTTGGAATATTTTGGAAACATTTGGCAAAAAATATCGATATATCGAAATATCGATGTTAACAAAAAATATATATCGATACTGTTCAAAAATATCGATACGATATATATCGATACATTTTTTTCATTTGCCCATCTCTACTGTGTATTACGATTTTCGTACTACTTGTTTCGAATTTAGGAACGGTTTTTGTACTCTATCGAAAACTAAAAATCCCTTTCGAGACAGCAACTCTGTATTACGAAGAATAAAAATCCCTTTCGAAAGGGCTACTCTGTAATACGAAAACGAGTGTCAGTTATGCAAAAAGCGTTCGGAAATGGTTCGAAAGACATTTTGTTAGTGACAACTTGAGACAAAAATAGAAAATGTAATTATTTAAATATTTCAATATAAATAAAAGATGTTATAAACAAATTATACTTAATGTTTGATTTGCTAAAACATATTGCTTATTTATGTTGTTATAAATGTTTTAATATTTGTGATTTTGAAACATTCATCAAGGAATACTAAAAAAAATTGACACAAATAAAAGCAATATGAAGAAGTGGTAAACTATATGTCTCTGCATCCATAGCTCGCAAGAGGGCATCTAAATGTTTCAGATGCTAAAAACAAATCGTATAATAATCATCCTCGTCCAACCACAGCAAACACAATCCATTATAAAAAGTACAAGGAGCACTTAATTTTTCACACAAAATACGTATAACAATAAATATTTTTACAAGGCAAAGATTTTTTTGTTATTGGATATTTTTTTCCATTTTGCTACTTTAGCAGCAGTGTTACCAACTTTTCATATAATATCCCATTCGTTTCTAAATACAACTCTATAATCGTTTCGAACGAGTTACGCAGTACGGTTTAGCATTCGATTCGGAAATTTCTTTCGAAAAATTTTACTTTTCGAATCGAAATACACGGTAGCCCCCCTGTTTTAGATTCAGAAAGGGGATACTCAAAATATACATATATACCCCATACCTAACTCATTTTTTATAAAAATGGTCGGTGCATCAAACCAATAATGGGCTGACGTAATGTTGCTTGCGTTTTGCATTCAATTTGATTTAAGTGATTAAACGCTTAAACGCATAACATCACAAAAACATAAATTTGCATCATTGGCAACATCATGTAACTCATCCGTAAAATAACTTTAATATATTCAAGAAAGGGAAAGATATGCCCAAATGTACTTAGAGATGCAAGTTCTTTAAAACAAAACCTTCCATTTTGCTTTCTAATATATTTTTAAATAAAAACTTGTTTTTTTATTTGCAAAATTTTTGGATTCATTTTTCACTTCCATATGTGAACGAAAAAAAAAACAGATGACTATTTAATTCTTGTCCGAACTTACCCATAGAAAAAGTTCATACAAGTTTGTACAGAAAAAGAAAAAATAAATGCTCTCTCATTTGCTCTCAAAATTGCACAAAAATGAAAGCTGTTACATTTTTCTTTTAAATGGTTTCCTCAAAAGTGAAGAAAATCGTGGTAATTGCTAAAGTTATGAAGAAAATACAAAAACCGGGCGGTTAAATCGATTTTTTTGGCAAAAATGCGACTTGTGCGACCTCCTCTAAACCTCTTCCGAAAAATCTGAAAAAAATTTTAAAAATACTTGACCCTATAAGCTTTCAAATTATGCTTGAGCACCCATGAAAATACAAAAAAAAATTTTTTTTGGGACACACTAATGTACATAATACGGAGTGGGTTCTAACCCATGACATTTCCACTGTTGTCAATTGTTGACGCTCCGAAGGCACTACGCAAAACATTTTGTAAATTTCAATGGTATAATAAAAATTTTACGAAACTATTACCATTTTTTATTAAAATCAAAAGAAAACATATGTATCATTTGATTTGCCCCAATTAAATAATTTACGAATTGATTTCCCACACATTTTTCATATGAGCAAATTATCTCAAATGACGAATTTGTCAGTGCATCACTGCGCGGCTGCTATTAGTAAAAATACAACTTTGGGTCATCCACTATTGGTGTCATACAAATTCGAAAAAGTGACATTTAAGTACGAATAAAACTGGCCAATTTTATTTGTTGATAAAAAGGAAAAAAGTAATTTAAAAAAAGAAAGTTGGTGTTGGCATCTTTTCTTTCGCCCAAATAATTCTCTGTTATTATTATTAATACAGAGGAACTTTGTTCCAAATTATTATTAAACAAATTTTTTTTTTTCAAACGTCAAATTGACTTCGAAAATTTTAACACAAAAACACTTATAATACATAATGGAAACACTTCAACATGATTTTCTCAAATCAACTTGATTTGCTCATAATGGAAACGTACTATTAAGCTCTTTTGAGGTAATATTGGAAATTAAAAGTCCTACCCCCTTATGCAAAAACTATTGTTAAACTTAAAGTTGGTTTAACAAACGAATTTTGTATAGCAAAACCGGTTTTAAAGTATGCTTTAACTTAAATAATCGTTTTTGCATAAGGGCAATAGTCTTCCTTTTCTAAAAAACCAACGTATCTATAATTGTTTTCTTGTTCACATCCTGATTTCTTCGACAACGATATTACGTCATCACTTCTCGATTCTTATTGTGCTTTGTGAAATTCACTATAATTTTAATTTGTTTTTTTTTTAATTGATTTTTGTTATTCTGAATGCTATAAGTTTTGGAGTCTAAAACCTTCTCACTCGCACAAGCCCACGTCTCTATCGTATTTACCTTTTAATAGCTTAAAATAAAATGAGAATTTATGGCTTGTTGTATGTGTAAAACCCTTTATTGTGTAAAATTTTAAATTAAAATACATATGTATGTATTTATGTAATTTCTTAAAGTAAATTCTAGTGTTTTTCCCAACATTGATAATAGATTTCAAAACAAGGGTTCTTTTTCTTGTTATTTAAACTAATATGACCAAGATGTTGTTGTTTTTCTAGTTTATTTGGTTAAATTGACAAAATAGATTCGATGACCATTTGAAAAGTCATGTCATGAGTGTCAATATTTAACAAATAAACAAATACACTAGTAGATTAAAATATGTTGTATGTTTCCCAAAAAAAAAACATAATTTTATGTTGGAATTATAGGGAACAAAATTTTAACTTTAAGCATTACGTTACAACTTTAAGATAAAGACATTATTTTGTAAACAATTATTAATTATAAAACACACAACAACTGTTGGTTTCTTATACTTAATTAATATAAAAAAAGGGCAATAAAAACTTGTAGTAAAACATAAATATAAAAAAAATAATTATTAATTTGAGGATTATTAAAACAAAATTAAAAGAAGAAATTTAAATACATAAATATCAAAAAAGGGGAAATTTTGAAAGATTTGCAAATATGTATGTATGTAGATAATTATTTAATTATTGCTTTTTGGAATAGAACTCGCGTATGAGGCGTCGCAGATATTGCGCTTCACGTTTGTGTTCGGCCAACTGACGCTTCAGCTCTTCATGACGCTGACTGAGTTCTTGTTCTTCGTTTTGAATGATTTCCATTTCGAGCTTCTTTTTCTGGCGATAACGAGTGGCGGCGTTTTTATTTTGTTCTTTTTTGCGTTTTTTGCGATCTTCGACGCCACGTCCATAAGGCCGTGCACGCTTTTTGGTGGAAGACTGACCCGATGTTTCTGTTAAAACAGTTTGTGAGGGTGAGCAACTGCCCGATGATGGCATCCATTCGTCATCTGTGCTGGTGTAATCTGCCGTCGAAGGAGCTGAAACCGAAGATTGTGATTCACTTTCCTCGAAGAATTCATTTGCTGCGGTCTTTAGGATGTCATCAATTATTTGGGTGTTTAAGACAATGTCATAATTCGAGGTATTACTCGAGTTGTGCGACGAAGCAACAGTTGAAGTTGAAGTTGAAGCTGAATCAGTTGTACTATGATGGTTATTCCAATTGTTAAAGACGAATTGATTTTGAACTGGAGAAGTGGTTTCTGGTGCTGCATGATTTCGCAAAACTTCGCTAATCTAGTTAAAAATATGCATAAAAATCTAGTGTTAGCATTGTTTTTTTTTTTTTCTAATAGAATAACAAACAGCAGCAGGTTAAACTTACGGGTATTGGCAAACTAGTGATTTCATCTGTTGTAGTAGTTGCTGTTATTTCTAATGGCTGCGGCACTGGTGAAGCAACAATCTGTGGCGGAGAGCTGGGTGGCGTTAATGATGTAAACACTGATGCTTCTTGATTTGCAAATCCAAAATTGTTGACATCGATTGACGATTGCACTTTTATCACCTGCGTTGGATTGATAACTACGCTCTCAAGAGAAGTTTGCAAGAGTGGAGGCGGCGAATAAAAGCTTTCTAAAAGAAAATATAAGCAAAATATATTATTAGCAATGATATGGAAAAAGAAAACTTTAACAATTTAGTCAAGTTTTAATAGAAAAATATAATTTATTTTTATATTATATAAGTTTGTAGTGTGTGTCTTTGTATCTGTGTATCTGTGTGTCTGTCCGTGTCCACGTACAGCCCAATCGGCTAAACCGATTTTGATTTAGTTTTTTTTTCTGTTTGAAAGGTGACTTGATCGAGAAGGTTCTTAGCTATGTTTGAAGAAAATCGGTCCAGTCGTTTAGAAGATAGCACATCTTTTCTAGATATAATGGGGGTTCTTAAAATTTTTAATTTTTGTTATTAATATGCTTTGCTTTGATTTTGAAAAAATTATTTCTAATTGCCCATTCAAGCTGATGCCATATTAAGTAATTTCGTGATTTCAATATGAAATTAAAAGAAAATTTAAACCCATTATATTTAAAACGATTTGCATATTTAAGTGTAACAAGGCCTTTATGTACTCCAATATCTGCCACAATGAAACAGATGTTTCCGAAATCAACTCAAATGCCATTCAATATCAGTATGAACATTTTTCATTTCGGTCGTAATACCATTTTAGACACGGAAAGTTTACTTTGCCAAGTCTTAATTCAGCTGTGTGAAAGACAGAGGGAGATATACTATCTCTCTCTGTCTGTCTCCCAGCTGAATTAAGACTTTGCAAAGTAAACTTTCCGTGTCTAAAAGGGGTATAATTGTAGCTTGAAATTATTTAATTTCGTGTCAGACTGAATGGGCTATAGAAAACCTTTTTTTTTTTTAAACATTGCTAATACTGAGTACACATGTGGTATTTCTTGTGTTGTCATTTTGCAGTGTCATTTTCAAAATGTGTGCAACGCCGATCACATTAAGTTGTATGTATATATGAAAAGCAATGCCACACAACGAAAAATTACGGAAATGACTAACGTTGCACAGTGGCGTGAATTAAAAAAAAAGTGGTAAAAAGTCCGCAACTTTTGAACTAGTTAACCGATTTCGATGAAACCAACTGTTTTGGAAAGTACAAGTGTTGAAATTTTTAGAAAGCATATTTTGAGGCACCCTGTTGTAAGACAGGGTAGCTCCAAACAGCCTCAAAGTGGGAAAGTGCGGGTATCGAAATTCTTTCGGAGCTTGTAACTTTTGTAAATAGGGACCGATTTCAATAATTTTTTCAGCGGGACAATCTACGTTAAGAAATAAAAATAAAACATGCTAAGAGTACCATTTTATCTCTTTCAGTTTCAAAGTTATTTGACTTGAAAAATTTATTTTTTAATTTTTGGCCCTGACTTTTTTTATTCGTTAGTACATAACTTCTTTATTACTTGGCAAAAATCAGTATGTTTTAATGTTTTTGAAAGAAAACTTCATTACAATTCATATAAAAAAAATTTTTTTTTGATATCTCAAAAATTGTAGCAAGGAATAATTTTGCAATTTGGATTTTTAAAAATTATGAAAAAATTTGGTATATTTTGTGAAAAAAGTATTCTTAATTTTTTTGGAATATTTTAAAAAATTATTAAGTATTTGATAAAAACTTTGATTGTATCTGAGAAAGGAGACATTGAGAAAGGCTGTGAAATAAATTTTGGAGATTCTTGTTGGTGCACCCTACATTCAGCATTGGTCGAAAACTAGCAATTTTTTTTCAAAAAATCCGATTTTCGGATGTGGCAAAAAAATTGCACGGTCGTTTTTGTAAATTTTTTGGTTTTTTATAATAAATAATTTTGTTGTAAGTAATCTGTAAGAAACTCTTGACATCCTACACATAAATGTAGGCAGGAGAGGAGATTTTCTAAAAATTCTAAAATTTTTCTAACACAATTTTTCCCAATAAGAAAAAAGTATTATTAAATTATAAATTGGGAATCATTTTAATTTTTATCAATAGTATACATTTAGCTTTGCAAACTGGAAAAAAATTATTCTCCTACCTTCAATACTTTTTGAAATATTCGAAATCCAATTTTGATTAAAAATTTTAAATTTCTACATTTTTTATTTTTTTCTAAATTATTGATCTTATTTTCTTTACTGCAAATGTTTCTTAATTTTTTCTATGTTATTACAATAGTAGATATAATTGTCTATTCAACGGTATATAATATGTATTCCTTTGCCATTATATCAGTCTTAAAATGTATACACAAATATAACACCTCAGGTAACAATTTACGTGTTTTATCTGATACTCAAACAAACCCACATTTTTTATGAACTCTTAAAGCTGTTATTAAATACTTTCTTTACTTAAATACAATAAAATATAAGAATTTATATACATAAATGTAAGTATATTTATATACCCACAAGGGCAAAGGTACCTGCGCGCACATCTCCAATATGGGTATGGTTTTACCTGATATTTGTATCGGTTTTGTATTCGCAGCTTGTAAAGTAGCTATATATTTAAGCTGCGATGCATTTAATGTCATTATTTCAGTTATAGCTATCATGGAGATAACAATTAAAAATAAATCGCTCTGCAATTTAATGTGGGAAAACCTCACTGATGGTAGTACTCGGTTGGACAAGGTAGACCAAATGATGTACATAATATCTACTACATATGGTTTATCTGTAAACACTGGTTTATCGAAAAAACTTGAAATTTTTTTTAAATTATATGAAAAGAAGATACGTGAATGCAATAAATCAATTTCTGAATTAAAATCAGGATTGGTTAGATATGGGACTATCTACGGAAATATACCCAAAGAAGTTTGGTCGGCCAAATAAAGATTAGATAACGTTCGACGCAGGAGCAAAAGGATTAAACAAGAAGACTTGATAAATAAATACGTATTCGGAAAATGAAATCAAAGATTCATTCAAATTGATTTTAGCGAAGACTCAACTTAAAGAAGCAGGCAAAATCGTAGATGTGCTACCAGTTGCGTCTCCAAAAAGATTAAGACGGATGGTGGAAAGCATTCCAACGCCAAAATATAGTAAACATTTTACGGTGGAAGATGCACTAGCACTCATTCTTAATTTGGGCCTTTCAAGAAATAAATACGATATCTTAAGGAAAGTGCTTAAAGAAAAAAGTGGGCCTTTGCCATCAAGTACATTGTTGTTAAAAAGAAAATCGGAAATTTTGCCACATCCGATAACAGTGGATAGCCGAAGTGCAGTCATTAGTTTGTCAGACCTTCTTCATAATACAGAATCAAGACTCATCGCTACTTTTGACGAAAGAGACTTAGATACATGTAATAATTCTGAACTAACACTAATATACAAATGGGGATGTGATGGATCATCTGGATTTTCAGAATATAGACAGCCCAGTGAATACGATAATGACTTTTCCAAAGTTTTAATGGCATCGTTAGTACCATTAAGGCTTCGACTACATAATGAAATGCCTTCAACAAGTAAAAATGCATTTAAAGATGTGTGGGTAAATACTACTCCAGGCTCAAAGTTTTTATGCCGACCAATACGTTTTGAATACATCAAGGAAAACAAAGAAACAACTCAAAATCTGGTTGATGGTATAAAACATGAAATTTCTAATATGGAACCCATTGACGTTCATATATTAGGACGAGTAATAACAGTATCTTTTAGACCTTATTTAACAATGATAGATGGAAAAGTTGCAAATGCAATAACCGATACAAAATCTTATTTGATTTGTAATATATGCGGAAAGAAAAATTCCGATTTTAAGGACATTGAGAATTATACTCCAACTAATGAAGATGCCCTTAAGCTTGGAATATCACCACTTCATGCTCGGATTCGATTCATGGAGTACATTTTACACCTATCTTACGACAATAAATATCGCAGTGTACCAGAACATCAGAACGTTCCAGTTCCGAATAATTCTGCTTTAAAACAGATACGTTTGGAAAAAAAGAAAAGAATTCAAGATGAGTTTATGAAACGTGGCTTAATCATTGACAAACCTTTATATGGCTATGGAAACTCCAATAATGGCAACACTGCTAGGCGATTTTTTGATGACCCTGAAACCACATCTTCTATAACTGGTATTAGCTCTAATCTCATAAGACGTTTCAAAATAATACTGGGCGTCATAAATAGCAAAAAGTTAATTAATGAGGACAAGTTTGAAAAATATGCAAAAGACTCTCTGATTCTAAAAAATCAATAACTCCAACCGTACATAAAGTGCTAGCGCATACAAAAGAAATAATAGAAAACAACATTCTTCCTCTGGGGGAACTAACCGATGAAGCACAGGTAGCAAGAAATAGAGATGTTAAGCAATATCGACTTTTCAATACACGTAAATGCTCTAGAGTTGCTCAAAATAATGATTTAATACATCATTTGCTATTGTCTTCAGATCCAGTCCTACAAGGCATAAGAATGAAATGGTTGCCAAAAATAAGTATTGAAATCGAGAAGGACGATCCCGAAGCAGAGGAAATTAATAGCTTGCTAGGCCATGATGTCTCAGATTATTTTAAAGCAAATTCTTGAAGTAAAACCCAAATATAAATTAAAAACAACATATGTATGTATCCATGCACTTAGATACGAGTAATAAGGAAAATGATACATAAGTATTTATATTCATACAAACAAATATCTGATATCATGGCAAAAAGTCTCTGGAATTCTCTGTCAAATTATATTCACAACTTAGGGAATTTATATGCGTTTAAAAAGGAGCTACATAAAAAAATGTTCGTAATTTAATGTTCTAATGTTAACTACTAATTTTTTTTAAATAAATAAATAACTCAATCTATTTGTCCTTGTAGGTAAATAAATATACTTCAAGAGTTCATAAAAAATGTGGGTTTGTTTGAGTATCAGATAAAACACGTAAATTGTTACCTGAGGTGTTATATTTGTGTATACATTTTAAGACTGATATAATGGCAAAGGAATACATATTATATACCGTTGAATAGACAATTATATCTACTATTGTAATAACATAGAAAAAATTATGAAACATTTGCAGTAAAGAAAATAAGATCAATAATTTAGAAAAAAATAAAAAATGTAGAAAATTAAAATTTTTAATCAAAATTGGATTTCGAATATTTCAAAAAGTATTGAAGGTAGGAGAATAATTTTTTTCCAGTTTGCAAAGCTAAATGTATACTATTGATAAAAAATTAAAATGATTCCCAATTTATAATTTAATAATACTTTTTTCTTATTGGGAAAAATTGTGTTAGAAAAATTTTAGAATTTTTAGAAAATCTCTTCTCCTGCCTACATTTATGTGTAGGATGTCAAGAGTTTCTTACAGATTACTTACAACAAAATTATTTATTATAAAAAACCAAAAAATTTACAAAAACGACCGTGCAATTTTTTTGCCACATCCGAAAATCGGATTTTTTGAAAAAAAATTGCTAGTTTTCGACCAATGCTGAATGTAGGGTGCACCAACAAGAATCTCCAAAATTTATTTCACAGCCTTTCTCAATGTCTCCTTTCTCAGATACAATCAAAGTTTTTATCAAATACTTAATAATTTTTTAAAATATTCCAAAAAAATTAAGAATACTTTTTTCACAAAATATACCAAATTTTTTCATAATTTTTAAAAATCCAAATTGCAAAATTATTCCTTGCTACAATTTTTGAGATATCAAAAAAAAATTTTTTTTATATGAATTGTAATGAAGTTTTCTTTCAAAAACATTAAAACATACTGATTTTTGCCAAGTAATAAAGAAGTTATGTACTAACGAATAAAAAAAGTCAGGGCCAAAAATTAAAAAATAAATTTTTCAAGTCAAATAACTTTGAAACTGAAAGAGATAAAATGGTACTCTTAGCATGTTTTATTTTTATTTCTTAACGTAGATTGTCCCACTGAAAAAATTATTGAAATCGGTCCCTATTTACAAAAGTTACAAGCTCCGAAAGAATTTCGATACCCGCACTTTCCCACTTTGAGGCTGTTTGGAGCTACCCTGTCTTACAACAGGGTGCCTCAAAATATGCTTTCTAAAAATTTCAACACTTGTACTTTCCAAAACAGTTGGTTTCATCGAAATCGGTTAACTAGTTCAAAAGTTGCGGACTTTTTACCACTTTTTTTTTAATTCACGCGTTGCCACTAGTATACACTACTGCGATGTTACAAAATGTCATAGTGTGTACTCGGCATACATATACATACATACATAGTATTTTGTGTAAAAGCAACTTCTTTACAAAAGGTAATTAAAAAAAAAATTCTACATACGAAAGGTACTTTTAAATAAGATGCAATTTTTTAAAAAGGATAAATTTTTTTAAGATTTTTTTAGAAAGCGAAATTTTTTTCGGAAAAATGCTTTTTTTAGTACAGATACTTGTTTGCCAAAAGTAATGTTTTATAAAAGTGACCTTTTGAGAATATGGAATGTAAAAATTCCTGATAAAAAGGCTTAAAAAATGTACAGCCTTATTTATAAAATTTATTAAGACTTTTTAAACAAATTTTCATAAAAAATTTTCTTAAAAACCCTTTATAATAAAGCCTCAATAATTTCTATAAATAAAGCTGTTATTTGTTAATTTTATTTTCTTCCAAATATAATTTTTTGCAAAAGGTAATTTTTTACAAAAGATACATTCTCACTAAAAATAATTTCTTATACAAGAAACTTTTTAACACAAGGTACTTTTTGACTAAAAATTACTTTTTTAAAAAAGGTACTTTTTGCAAAAGGTACTTTTTACATAATTTACTTTTTAAGAGGTACTTTTTCACCAAAGATAATTTCCTATGTAAGGTACTTTTCGACATAAGATATTTTTTGACCAAAAGTTACTTTTTTACATAAGGTAGTACTTTTTTACATAAGGTAGTACTTTTTTACAAAACGTACTTTTTACAAAAGGAACTTTTTACGTACAAGCATAGAGGATATTATTAGCCATCTACCACTATTTTGCCATTATAATACAAAATCCAAAGCTTTCTGTTACTACGTTTATACGCGCACTATTTGCAAATAAAATTATTTGCAAATAAATTAACTCACTGTTTATACGGCATAGCAAAAGTACACAAACTTGGTAGCACTTCTATAGAAAACTTACTTATGTTGACAAAAAAAAATAGTGTAAATGCACAATATATCAAATAATTGTTTGTTTTAATTGTAATTATTTGCTTCTATCAATGTTTTTTGTTGCAATATTTATCCATTTATTGTTTTTTGTTATCAAACATTTGTAAGCATGGCACCCTCAAGCATTTTATTTGCAAATAGTGCGTTAATCGTGAATAGTAAGTCGCAATAAAAACAATAATATGGCAACAATTTACTGTTTTATTTGCAAATAAGCCCTGCGTATAAACGTAGTATGTTATTGTAATATTTGAACACTTAATTTACATTTGAAATTCAAGAAATTTATTATTTGGCCTATTGTCGTGATTCTATTCCAAGTGAAATTTATTTGCTAGTGGTTAAACATTGTCTAAATGCATTTCAATGTTGCTTTAACAAATTATCAGTATTCTTCAACAAAAATTTTTTTTTGTGACTGTTCAAAATGTGTCGTTGAAGTCTACTGACGATTTGTTAAATTTCACTTATACCTGAAATTATTAAATTAACCTTAAAAAGATATTTATGTGTATTTATATTTTTATATTATATCTTATATTTCCATATAAGATCACTTGAAATAATTTTGAATTACCCTTAGGGGCATATGATGGCATTCGTTTTTAAATTTAATTCAATACCAAATGGTGTAATTTGCGCCCACGAGAATTTAAATATATTAAATTTCGCAGTAATTTGCCTCCAGGTCTGAGAAAAAGTCTCACAGAGTAAAAATATATTTTAGAAAGTTTGACTTATTTTTTTCCTCGTTGTCACAATAAAAGAAATAATCAAAATAAGCGGCTTTAAGGCGAATTGAGGGCCAAGTGGTGTTAACAGCTGATATGACTGTGAGACCGGAAATTAAAATTAAATAGGTACCTATTGGTATTTGTAAGTTAACACTTGTGTGAGTTTACAACAAAATATTATTGCCTTTAGTTCTTTTGGGAATAACTTAAAAAATAGATAATAATAAATTCAGTATTAAGGAACTTATTATTAATACTTTAATGAATATTTATGGTTTATCACACATGTAGATTGGTTTTGTAAAGCCTTATTTTACTTAGCCTCGTATAGTTTGAAAATTATATATCAATTATTGCCAATTTTCAAACAGACACACACACACACATACATACATATATATAAGAAAATTATTTTAATGCAAAGAAGAAAAAAAAAGAAAAATCTAAAACTCTACGACGAGAACAAAGAGTTATCATTTGTAAATCACAATAAATGCAGTGACCCAGTTACATATTCAAAGTGCGTCTTGGTACAAAATGGCAGAAATGGATGTGTAGAAATAAAAAAACCCAATCGTCTTTGGTGTGACATAAACGCGATAACACACACAAGCAAATGTTTTACAACTACACAGTGTGTGGGCAAATATTGTGATTTGCAAAAAAAAAAATTATATGAATATACGGATCTATAGGTTTTAAGGGCCACATGTATAAAGACTTTCATCAGACTTTACGAGAAAGAAATCTAAAGACATTTGTTTCGACTGTCAAAAAATCTAACGTAAAGTGACATTTTATTTTCACACCATCACACCTAGAGATGCTAATCGGGACAGGTTTTTTGAAATCCCGGGCTTCGGGATTTAGTGATGGAGTCTCGAAATCCCGAACCGGGACCCCGGGATTTTCGGGACTTACGAAATCCCGAAAACATTGTGCACAAATATGCGTCCTTATATTAAAAATAATATTTTAATTTTACAAAATATTTTTTTTTTGCATATTTAAAGGGTACTTATACAATTCAGACATTTAATTGCAAATTTTCATTGAAAACTGCAATGTATGCAACATTTTTCCTAGAAAAGAAAAAGCCATAAGATATATTATGTATATACCATATAATATTATCTACTAAAATATTTATTCAAAGCAAATTTTTTATTTTAACTTTTTATAACAGAGAGTTTCTAATAATTTTTGATGTAAAAGATGACAGTCAAAAACATTATTTATGCAAAAAACGGGATTCAGACAATCCCGAAAATCCCGGGCTTTAAAATTAAAAAGTCCCGGGCTCCGGGATTTGAATAGTCCCGAAAATCCCGGGATTTCCGGGCTCGGGATTTCCCGTTTAGCATCTCTAATCACACCTCATATTACATTAAGAACACAAGTAGAAAGCAAACAGCTGTTGAGGATTAACATGCCTACATTAATCGTTGACTTCCGGCGGCCTTTGAAAATAAACGGCGGTTAAAGTAATTGATTTAAATAAGATAAAGGAAAAGAAAATACGATAATTTCGTTAATTTTGAGACATGGCTTACATTAAAAATTATTCAATATGATAAGCATATTCAATATTTATAGCCGGTTTAAGACGAAAATATATATCACAAACGACGGCACGACATCGGCGTCGAAACAGACGACTTATTAGTTTGTTTATTACTTGATTTTGTAATAATGCAACTCTGATCAGATGAAAAGTATTATCGTTTAGAAAAATTTCAAAAAATTGTCAAGTATTATGGGATGATAGAAAAGAAATAAAACAAAATTTAATTTCACTAAAAGATAGATATATTATATTTGGAAGTGAAATCAGAAATACCGTATGGTACTGAGTGGTTTTAAATAAACATCTTTTACTCAACAGTCTTTTTGTGAGAACTGTCAATAATTTGGATATGAGTTGAATCTTTCAAATAGAAAACTAATATGAAAAGTTCAAAAATGTCTTTCAGTGATTGATTTATCTACTTATATACATATTTAAAAACTTGACCGCCCTGACACCACGTTTATACGATTTTTTACTGAACTCCTACACCTGGCTGCACAATCAGCTGAAAATAAATTCCACTATTGCAAGCAGCTCAAAACAAAATGAAAACCCGTCGAGTTGTCATGTCATATTTATGTACGTAAGTATGTATGTATTAATGTAAGTATGAGTATTTGACTGAAATTTGCATGATCTTGTTTATATGGCCACCCACTGTAAGAAATTTATAACTTTTAATAAAAAAGACTAAATGTTACTTGCGTCAAACTTTTATTAATTTGTACTTAATATACATACATACATACATATGTGCAAGTACATACTACACCACATATACATACATATATGTATTATGTGTTTATTGCATAGTTATTTACGCTAAAGTATGGAAATAAAAAGAGATAGGAGGAAACTTGTTAGATAGAACTGCAATTGTGACAACAATTTAATTTAAATATAATTCGTACAAGGACATGTATAAATTAAAACTAAGTTAATGATTTGTTTAACAATCTACGCATTTGATAATTTTACACTCCATACATCATGTACAGTGATGGTCAAATATAAATTACCACTGCACTGATGCACAACAACAAAACTATTTCGTACAAAGACCAGATTTGATTACACTGTGCAACAGTGAAAAATCCGCACAGTCCTGACAGTATATGTAGGTTCGATAGTACTACTAAATTGTAGTAAACCCCTATACCCAGTTTGGCGACTTTGGTGAACAATCTTTTTTTCCGGGCCTCCAAAGATGTCGAAAATCAGTGCACCCTCAGAAAATGGTGCCATCAACAGCTAATTCAGACTTAGTGATAGCGCTTAGCTATACATATGTATGTATATAGCTAATCGGACGTCCAGAATGCGCTTTGGCAAAAACAGCCGCGTTGACCATATGTCCAAAACTATTTTCAAAAGTTAATGCTATCATTGAATTTTCGAAAAAAAAACTTTTGAATTAAGATAAATTTTTTGATTTGTTATTTTCTAAAATTTAAAGTTCTATCAGGCCCAAAAAATAGTATGTACGTACATTTTATTATTAAATATTATTGTGTGTGCATACATATGTATGTATGTATGTATGTCTTGTATATGAATTACTGTATATTTTTTATAAAAAATTAGTGTAATTTTCTTAAAATCTTACATTTCCGAATTTGTCATTGGCAACACTGCAATCATTGGGTCTAATCTTTAGCAAATGCTCAGGTTTTATGCATTAGTCTCTAAAAATGCTAAGGTTTTATGCATTAGAGACTAATGCTTCGACTCAAAAATTTTGAGCAAAAGGTAATTTTTGTATGCATAAAAATATTTACTGTAGCTCTAGGTGGTATACTGAACTTTTCCTCATTGCTTGAGATCGTACTCAGCAGACTTAGCTGAAGTTAAATCTCAGTTTTTATGCATTAGACCCATTGTATTCACAACACATACATACACAAACAAAGTTTGACACATTTTTGTATTGTGTACATTAACCGGCTGGGCCTGTGGTGGTACCTGGTATAATTGTACCATGGCCGTGATTTACAGAAACACTGTAATTATCCACAAACATTTTACTACGAGCGATCGGTTTAACTCTTAAGAAGTCTGGTGCTTGTCATTTCTACAAATATATATGTATGTATATATACATATTTTTATACAAACATCTATCGTGTCGGTTAAATTTTATAAGTTCAAACTCATAGGTATAAACTTTCAATAACTTATCTGAAAGTAAGAATTATGGGCCTTAAATCTGCACAATGAAACACACTACAGGTGATACAAGTATATATATATATATGAAATATCATTTGAAAAATTTACATTAATTTTCTTTCACTTTTCACTATGACATTTATCTAACTGTCACTGTAGTTTCGTACAAAATAAAGTTAGATAAGTCCCAAGTACACAAAATGTAGGGTAGTCAAATCCAAATAAAAAAATCATTCCAGCCGCTGCTTAAAAATTTGAAACACACATAATCATAAACAGTCACAACTCGAAATTATCAAATGGGTTTTGTTTTTTTTATAAACCAGTTAATTGAATAAATCTCTAACGCGCACAACAATTTCTTTTGCAATTCAGTCTTCTTGAAGAATATAAAGTACCGTTATGTTTGTTTTTATGTTACACACATACTTTCGTCATTTATTATTATTTCCTAAAATATTCGGGTATGTTCTGTATTTCACGTGAAATTAAAAGGTGTGGAATTGCCATAGAATTGTTGTTATAAATACATATTTCCAGCAACAATTCTATAGCAATTCCACACCTTTTAATTTCACGTGGAATACAGAACATACCCGATTAATTTTAGCAAAAAACTTTCTTTGAGACTAATGTTGTTGACTTGAATGCTAGAGTTAATGTCGACGTCGTTGACGGCGTCTTAACGCCGAAATTCGGATGTTCGGCGTAAAATTTAATTTTGCTGTTAATGTTAACGCCGTCGACGACGTTAACCCAGCTGTGTACTACTGCATTGAATATACAGCTGTTCATTTGGAAAAGTTATTTAGTGAAATATTCTTAATAAAAAAAATATTTGACAAAAGTTTTAAAAAACTGCAACCAACAGAAAACTATATTTGTTTTGATTCATCCTTTTTGACGTTTCATCATATGTTTTTGTCTGAGCAACACCGCAACGACGCCGAAAAAGTTGAAACAGATTGAACTTTTTCGGCGCCGAATTTCTTACGGCGTTGAGATTAACTGCTCTCATACAATTTCATACGATTCATCTTTTTTTTGACATTTGACGCCGTCAACGACGTCGACATTAACTCTAGCAGAAGAGCTAAAATATTGCCATATGTCATATTCTTGTAAAATGATTTTTTTAAAAGATAGTCATATGCAAAAAATTACATTGAAAATGGGCTTGAAGGCCAACTTTGAGGGCCGGACGCACCTCCAAAAACGCAACTTATCGGTATGAAATTTTTTTGTATTTTTTTTTACATAAAACTGAACCGATTTTGGGGGTGAGAGCAGAAGAAATCGGAAAAAAAGTTCTCCATACAACTAACGGCGACTCTAATGTACATATGTAGACCTTAATTAAGTACATACTTTATTTTTCTAATTACTTATGTACATTAATTATACCACCCGGAAAATGTAAGTGATGCCGAAACTATTTATAAAAAATCACATGTGTGTAAAAATTGCACTGATAGGGTGCAAACCGGCCATGCGCATTGCACGTTTCAACCACTTCAAACATTTTTAGCAGCGTTTTTCAAAAAAAATGTATTTAACAATTTGAAATTTATTTGCTGGTGGTTCAGCGATGTCTATATGCATTTCATTGTTGCTGTAACAAATCGTCAGTAGACTTCAACCACACATTTTGAACAGTGACAAACCTCTTATCTTATGTACATACTTTCAAAAACTATTTGAGAATTCACAAATAATAATATTTTTTAAAATCACAAAAGAAAAATAAGCATAGTAGGCTTAGAAACTTATACAAAACCCAGCAAATAATTTATATTCGATATGAATCTATTCTATTTTCTACACCTTTATACAATTAGAAATCCTTTGGATAACAATAAAAGTAATTATAAGGCAAAATGAAAAATAAAATCTAAATTTCCGATACATGTTTAGAAGATGTAAATTTTAAACTTTCCTGAATGAAGTTAGAAGTTAATATTACTTTATTGTAAAAGTAAAAATACGTTTTGTGGTCCATAGTATGGATGGGCAAAAAATATCGATATATCGAAATATCGATATTTGAAAAAATAAATATCGATATATATCGTCGATATTTCAAAAACCGATATATCGATACATCGATTTTAATTTACGAGTATCGGGTTTCGATATTTTTAAGAGCTCTATAAGTTTTAGCCATTTTTTTAACGCTAGGATGTTAGCATGACTGCTAGTGATGCGAAGAAGAAATAGAGAAATTTCATAACAGAAAAGACGCATCTATAAGGTGACCCCACTAATCCAGCTGACGTTTATTTATTAACTAAGCTAAATGTCAAATTTGGTTTGTGTGGGTATAAGCCTCAAGGCAGAATTAGTTTTGACTTTCTGTTTTGTTACTAACTAATCAGATGACTCTTTTTTACTTATAGAAATCTTATACAAGCCGTTAGTTTTTCTCTTTCGTTATATTCTGTTTCGGTTCAACCTGTGAAAATCAAAAAAACTATTAAGTAATGTAATGTATATAGTAGGTGTCAGCATAAGTAAAATAAAAACCTTTCGAAATAAACTGTTATTGTGCTTTAGGAATTTAAAAAATTAAATTTTTACCAGAAAACATAAAACTATATTGAAACATATCAATGGACGATGCAAAACTCATCACTTTAGTTTCAAATTTATTACAGAATTAAAATTTAGAAACAGAATGGCAACAGAAAGGAAAGACTACTGAAGCCTTAAGGAGCTCAATATCAACTTTGGTTTTCTCCACTATTTGAGTTCATTAAAATTTAAGTTAGATAGTTGTTCGCGATTTCTAAACATATTAAATCATTATTTAATGGATGCCCAGTGCATATTTCTCGTATTCTGCAACGATGAAGTTTGAAGTGTTCAACACTGAGCATTCATAAAACAATGATTAAGAGCCTTATTTATAAAAATTACTAAGGCTTTCTAAAGGCTTAATAAGGAAAATTTTTTTAGATCTGTTTTAAAACGCTTTATAAAGCCTCAATAACTTGTATTAATAAGCTTGTTAATGTTTAAAGAAATCGCTAACAAAATATTAAGTGCTCAAAATGATGTCATTTAAACTTTTTGGCGGTTATGGCACTATATTTTAGTATGTGTGTTTATTTTAAACTTAAAAGATTTTTGCAACATTTGTGGGCAAAAAATATCGATGTATCGAAATATCGATGATTTAAAAATATATATATCGATGCTGTTCAAAAATATCGATACGATATATATCGATACATTTTTTTCATTTGCCCATCCCTAGTCCATACACCACTTTTCTTAAAATATTTTCAAAAAATAGGCTTTTTTGCTCCATACGTATACTTAACTGCAGTGCCACAGCTGTGAATTAGAATATTCTTGTTTTGTTTATTTTTCTTGCTGTCCAGAGAAATAAGCCGACTACTCGTAAGAAGCCGCCGCCGTAAAATTTTTCAATATCAATCCGCTTGCACACTTTCACAAGAAAAAGAATGAAATTAAATGATTCCTGTTCTACTCGAACATGCATAATTAAGGTTTTTTTTATTTTATTTTAGTGTTTAATAAGTTTATACTAAAACATATAATCGGCGCGCCGCGGCGGCTGCGGCTAATTGATGATGTTTTTGCTTAATAGTCGCCGTTGAATTTTTCTTGCGGCATCTTATTTTTTTATTATTCATTTCTTGTAGAAATAAAGCAAAACAAGAGTTAACTTTACTTCCTATGGTTTTGTATCAGAAATTTGGCGCAAACGCCAAACTGTGGCGTGTATATCAAAAAAATACTTATTAAACCTTAAAATAGTGGTTATGGAGCAAAATTAATCCTTAATATCTCGGAAACCATAATAAATTTCTTGAAACGCGTTTCTGATTCAGAAAAAGGGTATTCAAAATATACATACATATATGTATATTGCATACTTAACTCATTTTTTTTAAGAATGGTCGGTGGAGCAAAACTATTCTCTGTCAACGATATAGCGTCGCCATTTAAAGGCCGATCTCAGCATATCATCGTATATCATTGTTAATGGTTATAATATGGTTTAATTTTTGTCTTTCATGATTTTTTAATCCCACATGAAATTCTGGGCGCCACTTATTACCATCTCCGATCCTTCCCCTAAGTACAGAAAATATTTTTGTAATTGAAATTCCTAATTTTATTTTACCTTTGTAATATTGCGTAGATATTTGGACTTTCGTTTCCAAAGTAATTCGCTTACTCCTCTATTGAAATGGTGTACTGAACAGTATCGTACTTCTATTTCGCTGAATGATATCAGTAATTTCTGGTAGAGATAGAGATTTTCGGTATTTTATCGTTAATTGCAAGTGCTCCCACTTCACTGTTCTATATGTATTTGCATTTTTTTTAATCAAGTTTGGCTATAAATTTGGTTTTAAAGCTACAAAAGTTACAGCTGAAGCGTAACGTATGTATATCGATGCACGGATTTTTAGGATAATACTCAAATATGTACATATGGATATGTAAATTAACAGTTCAATACACGATTTTCAGTGACGCCTACACATGGTAAAATTATAACAGGTACATGCACAAGCCCAGTCTGTTAATGTATACAATACCAAAGGTTGTCAAACTTTGTTTACAAGCTGCAAAAATGTTAGTGTGTGTATGTTGTGAATAAAATGATTACAGTGTTGCCAATGAAACTACACATGGCTGTGTCTCCCATTACACATTGAAGACAATTACACTACACGTCTTTTGTGGAGGTTAAAATGAAAACAAAACTAAATAAAAATAAAAATAGAACCCAAAGTAGAATTACACACATTTTATACATGATTCTTACTACATGGCTTACACATGAGAGTAGAAATTATACACTGTCTAATTACACACAGATTGGCAACAATGAATGACTATAATCATGCATGAATGCCGCGTCTGCTATTGTACTTTAGTTAAGGTAGAATTAGTAAAATCGTATCGTTTTACTTTACAGCTTGCCGTATCGTTCAGCTTTGTGCACAAGTTATAGAAAATGTAACAGTTTGCGCAGCACATTTTTTTTGTCTGGCTTTTAATGCGGCTTTTTTGACATTCGCTACAGAAAAATCTGTTTTCTGTAGATTTCTACGCCAGCAGTGCTGCCACCAAATATTTTATAACTAGCAACATTCATTGCATATCGTACGGCTTTTGTCAGCTGACACGCAACTTCACGATACGATTTTACTAATTCTACCTTTACCCTGGAATTGTTATGTTTAAAAACAAAAGACATCTGTTTCTAACACTTATTTGTTTGTTTATACCAACAAAATGCATGTGTTTTTTGGTGTTGTAATGTTGTTGTAGTCGTGCATGTACCTAGTATAATTTTACCATGCGCCTACTATAGCGTATTGTTCCGTGTTGTCAACTTTTTCTAAAATAGGAAAACATGCTAAACTTAATAAATTATTGAACTTTGTAAAGGAAGATTTATGCTTTTTAGGGCCAATATTATAACTTGCCATTGGTTGAAGATAGAATTTGTTTGGATGGATAAACACTTTTTCATTATTACAACTTCTCTTTAACCAAAAGTGAGCAATAAGTTAAGGCCGGGGCACATTGAATCCGTCATGCGTTAAACTTCGCCTTTTTCAACTGACAGCTAAGTTGAAATATATGGTTTCTTATGAGGTCGGTTACATTCAGTACGTGTCCGTCAACGCAAAGTACAAAATTTAGTAAACTTTTAAATTTTTGCGTACTTTGAGTAGTTTCACAGATATTGGTTGGTTTTTTTATATGTTCTGATTTAGATTTGTGTGTTTTGTGGCAGCAGAAATAAAATTAAACAAAAGAAATAAACGAAATAAATACAAAAAGTTGAATTTAATAAATAAGATGGAGAATCGAACTATAGAAATTGTTCAAATGCTTCCGTCAATAAAGTACTCATTGTGCCAATGTCAGTTGACAAAGGCGAAGTTTAACGTATGACGGATTCATTGTGCCCCGGCCTTTAAAGGCAAGTTCACCCTACCTTTAACTTTTATCGTGAGGTTTAATCATTTGGAGCTGCTACATTTTCATAAGTTGCCACACTTTCTATTTTATACATTACAGCCAAATTTATTTTAACAAAATATGACAGAAAACAAAAACAATATAACACAAAACATATAGCAATACAAAAAAAAAAAAAAAAAACAAAAGAATTGAGAAAAATGGTTTCATTATGTTGTAATAATGGAAAAATTTAAAAGTCACTTTATAGTTCAGTTTTGCTAAACTTAGGATTTACTATCCGGAAATTTATCGTGAAGTCATAATATCACAATTGCCAAAAACAAAAATTCACATATTTGGTTCATCTCTACTAATCTCTAAGATTTTTTTAAACTGATATTCACTGCATTTGTATGTATGTATATGTATGTATGTACATACGATTATGTATATGTACGTAAAAGTTAAAATATTTACTTGCTGTTTTAAAGTATATGATTTTGTGGTTTACAATATTTTTAAAATGCATTGTAAAGTTGATTCGCTCAAAGAGCATTCCAAAACCGGCACATGATGGGGCGATCTTTGATAACAAGTTTAATACCAGTTTAAAAACGCGTGTTAAAAATTAATTGACTGCAGCATTTAGCAATATGTTTTCTACTACAATGAGCATTGCTCTTTTAATTGAGAGTAGTAGTAGCTCTATAACTACCAATTTTCGCTGATATACATACTTATGTACATAAGTATATTTTTTATGTGTGGTTTTGTAGGCAGCAGCTAAATAAATAATATAATTTTCGGTTAATAGATATTTTTTTACCAGAGTATACAATTTAAATAATAATAAATCACCCCTATTCTGCAAATTATTATTAATAATAATATTGAAAGACATATATTTCAACGAAAAATTGAATGGTAAGAAACAGAAACAAAAAGAAGACAACAGTATTTTCAAAATCAGCTGTTCCGCTGTGGAAGATGAACTGAAAAAATAAGCAATTTTCTAAACATTTTAATGAAAAGTTAAATTTGATGCAACTAAAACATTAATTTAAAAAAAATAAGAATTAAATTATGTACGAGTGTGTGTTGAATTTTTTAGCGCACTTTTTTTTAATGTTTCATTTGTTCAGTAAAATATTAAGGGTTTTCATGAGAAAGTTCAAAAGTCTCGCAAACTGTGAAATTGTGCATTTTTACACTCTCGTAAATAAAATGTCAAACATTTTATAAACATTTATTTAAACAAACCTGTTAAGTTTGCCCAAAAAATTTTGACTTGTAAACTTAAGCTGTGCAAACTGCACTGTATTTTGTAAACAACAACTTCTTGGTTTTTTTGACTTTCTTTAGGCATTTTTAGACACACACACACACTTTTTATTTTTATAGAAATATATAAATATGCACAAATGGCAATTTTAAGAGTCCTCATGATAACTCCTTATTATTTGGAAATTATAAGCGCAAATAGTGCAATATATGTACATAAAAATAAAATCTCTTAACAGGTTTGGCGAAGTAGAAACTAAAAAATGTGTTGTAGTTACACACAGAAAAAAAGACCAATGTAAAATCACCATGCAAAAAGTTTGATTCAAATTCATTCGAATCACATTAACTTTACAAGAAATAATATGTTGTTGGTTAAGTGTGTTGATGTTCATTTGCTTTGTTCATACCCACTTGACCTGAGATTCGTTAAAAACGAATGTTCACTAAAGCGAAGAAATTTCGAAACAAAATTTTCCGATATTTGTTCGCTTCGAACTTCGAAATTCTCTCGATAGTTTTTCGAGTGTGTGACGGTAGCCGAGTGGATGTGTGCCAGCCTGTTAGTGTCGAGGTACCAGGTTCGAGGCATGACAGCACTATAAGTTAAAAAATAAAATAAGAATACACACTTACATATGTGTAATAAAATAATTCGCCACAATAGCCTAGTGGATGTGTGTTAGTCTGTTAAGGCTCAGTTACCCGACTGTAATGTAAAGTAACTGCAACAGTAGGAAACAGCTGATCGATATTATTATATCGATCAGCTGTTTCCTACGTTGCAGTTACTTTACATTACAGTCGTGTAACTGAGCCCTTAGAATAGAGGTACCATGTTCAAATCCTGCAGCATAAGTTAAGGTTTAAAAAACAATAAATAAAATAAGTAAAGCTAAAATATATAAATTAACATATAAAATAACTTTATTACTTTTTCTGCTGCATTTTTTTTTATATTGAAATTAATTTGATAATCTCTCATTTTTGACATTGCTAGCGAAACTTCAAAATCGATTGCTTTTTGGGCCAAACTGAGCGACAGGTGAACTTTTTTCGATTCATTTATGAGTGTCACTCTCGATAGTTTTACACGTTAAATGTTCGAATATATTCGAAATCCATATCAATAACGAAAGTCTTTGTCAACTGGGTAGCTGCAATACACTTTTACGCTTAGTTGTGTGAGTTGTTTTTGTATTGTTGTTGTTTATTTTGATGTCTATAAACAGCCGAAAAACTGCTGCTGGCTAGTAGGCAGTGTATTAGTCTTGCAGTTGGAGGATCGCAGGTTCGAATCCTGGAGCCAAGTCAAAGTATTTTGTATTTTTTTTAACTAAAACTTTTCAAGTCAAAGTATTTTGTATTTTTTTTTTACCAAAACTTCAAATAAATTGTATGTTAAATGATCAATGAAATAGTGGTGAATTAAAATTTTATTCATGATGCATATTTATTTAGTGTGTATCTAAGGAATATTTAAAGTTGTTATGGCTGCAGTGGTAAGCACGTTGACTACCATGTGATGAGTTCCGAGTTCAAATATTGGCCGGGGAAGCCAATTTATATACAAACAAAAAAAATTTTCTGACTTCTATGTCAACCAAACGTAAGTTAAATAATTAATAAAATACAATTACTACATTAAATTAAATTCATGTTGTTCCAACTTGAAATAACTTTGATTCAACATGATTCTTCGTTTTGATTTTAACAGTACGTAAATGTTACAAATCAACGTGAAATAAAGTTATTTCAAAAGAAAAAATTAATAACAATCTGCATCCCAGTAGATAGATATGGGTGCTGATGAATTGCGTGGCTACACAGAAAAATATCGGTATTTCCCCCAGCTAATAAAAATAAAGTCTAGTTTAATTGTTCTTCTCTTCGTTAGAAACTCACATTAATTAATAAAAATAGTTCATTCAATAAGAATTGAAATTACTGAACTTAAGCCCGATTAAGAAAATATTTCTGATTAAAATTCAATAGAGTTCAATTAAAAATCTAAAAAAATGTCTCACGGAAAAATTATCTTTGAAAATTACTATAAATCGTGTTAGATTAACATGAAACACATATGAAGCAAAATCATTGCCGAAAAAGATTAGATTAACCTTGTTTACGTAGATTTTAAGTTGAAATTTTTCTGTGTGTAAAATACAAGTGCTGGTCTTCTTCATTCAGGGCAATAATATTGATAGATTGGATGGAAAACCAATTTGTCAGGGCACATTCACTTCCAGTTTATAGCAAGATTACAGAAATTCAATAATAAAAAAAAAACAACATCGCTTTTTAGTTGAATCAAAATGTCAAAAATAGAATTTGTATAATAAGGAAGGGTGGAGAACCAATTGGGTCCATTGTGATATTTGTATAATAAGATAATAATAAAAATTATTCACATTAAGTTGCAAAAAATTTAATTGAACTTTTGTGAAAAAAATCTTTTTTTTATTTAATTTTTTCTTAATAATTTTTGAAGTTTCCGGCTAACCTTATATTAAAAAAAGGCTCAGTTCAGATTATCACTATCACTTGATTTCAAGACAAACTCATTTGAATTCGAAAAGTCCGAATTTTGTTTTCGGTTTTTTTTTTTGATGATTCTTATAGTTGGCTCATTTAAATAAAAAATCTTAGTTTTGTCGTGTAAAGATATTGCATTAGCTTTGGTAATTATTTTTTTCGTTGGTGCCATTTTTAACCCCCGACCAAAAAAAGGGGTGTTATAAGTTTGTAGTGTGTGTCTGTGTATCTGTGTGTCTGTCCGTGTCCACGTGCAGACCAAACGGCTGGACCGATTTCGATTTAGTTTTTTTCTGTTTGAAAGGTGACTTGATCGAGAAACTATGTTTGAAGAAAATCGGTCCAGCCGTTTAGAAGATATCACATCTTTTCTAGATATATCGGGGGTTTTTAATATTTTTAATTTTTGTTATTATAACACAACTAAAAATACTTTAAATTGTATTATTTATGTTGTATTTCGCGTAAAATATGTTTTGTCATAATTTTTTTAAGAGTGTTATATTAAAATCGCGTAAAAATAGCATTATTAAAAAACTAAATATCGAAATCACGTAAATGAAGCACCGCGTTAATCGAGGGTTACCTGTACTTGTGTAATATTCAAGAGGTTGTATTTTTACTAAAAAGCCTTGACGATTTTTTACAGTTGAGCTGCATCTGATGTTCGTTTGGCTTATTCACCCACAAAATTTGGATTAAATTGCAAAAAACAGCAGTACACATACATACTCGTATGTAGGTGTGTCTGATCAAATTTACAGACCACTTTTTTCACCTTGTATGGTGGATACTAATAAAAGTGGGCGGAATATGCCCATTTTTTACAAAGCTTCTATTATGCATAGACATTATCTATACCAAATTTAATTCTAATATCCACTCCGGATCGAGAGTTATTGTTTTTGACCATCTAAACTTGCCAAAAGCGACACTGTGCGACGGTTTGTAGTTTGGTAGATATTAAACTAAACTTTTTCACAAAATTTGAAAAACAACTATATAAATAAGTTTTTTTATTTTTTGGCCTTGAAGGTTCGTTAGTTTTTTCCACTTAAGCAACTTATTAACTAATAAAAAAATAAAACTTAAAACAAAATTAAACCGACTTCAAAAACAAGTAAGAGTTGTAATGGGTGTTTTTTATTGAGGTATAGAACTTTAAGTTGGCAAATTTATTTCGAAAATAATGGTTCAGTTCGCGAAGTTTACCGCAAGCTCCGTCCATTTTATGGTCGACATAATCGTCCATCAGAGCAATTAATTCGGTTAACCATGGATCGTTTTCGCACTACGTTTACTCTATGTGATAATACGCATCCGCAGAGACGTCGAACAGTGCGCACCGAAGAAACAATTGCCGCTGTAGAGCAAAGTGTTGAAGAGGACCCGAATGAATCGATTCGCCACCGTGCACAGCAATTGGAGCTTTGTCCATCAACTTTATGGAAGATTTTGAAGATTTTGAATGTGGATGAGTTGTGGTTCCAACAAGACGGCGCTACATGCCACACAGCGCACGTCACAATCGATTTATTGAAGGAAACATTCGATGAGCGCATAATTTCGCGGAATGGACCTGTCAATTGGCCACCAAGATCGTGTGATTTGACACCATTGGATTATTTTCTTTGGGGATATGTGAAGTCGCTCGTCTACGCCAACAAACCAGAAACGTTAGGGGACTTGGAAGCCAACATTCGTGGCGTTATTGCCAACATACGGCCCCATATGCTCGAAAAAGTGGTTGAAAATTGGACCTGTAGAATTGGCTTTATTCGAGCCAGCCGCGGCGGCCACATGCCCGAAATCATATTTAAACATTAATGGCATAAAATTATCCTTCCAATAAAGCCAAATTGATGGACATTAAAACGATTTTCTTGTGTTTTATTTCAATTCGAAGCTCTATACCTCCAAAAAACCCCCTGTATATTCGGCTGTGCCGCATCCTATATGCCCCTTACCAACGTATGTTTATGTAGTGTACTGATGCACACATACATAAGTACATACATACATACATATTTGTTTTGTGATAAAATTTATAATTTTTTGTTATAGTGCACTTTTTTGTAAGTTACATTTTTTTCGACTAAAGAATTTGCTTGAGTAAAGAACTTTCTAAAACATGAAATATGTTTAACCGAAAAAAAAATTATTTTTTGTTATTTTTTTTACCCAAAATTTTTTTTTCAATTTCCAGCCCTGAATCATAATTTAAATTTTTCTGGTTTTAATACGAGTACTTAATTATATCTTTCTAAAATATAGAATATATTTAATTACCACAGAAATAACTAGATTTATTTATATTAGTTTTATATATCAAAAAAAAGTGTACTTTTCCTAATCCTGGAATCATCCTTTTAGATTTTTTTGGTTCCTTATACCAATATTGTTCTTTATAAAATATATAAAATATGTTAAGTGAACAAAGAAAATAAGGAATATACTAGTTTTATTTAGTTACTTTGATATCAAAAAGAGTTTAAATTATCCAGCTTTGGAGCTGTGGTTTTTATTTTTCTAATTTTCTTTACACAAAATTATTAGATCTAGTTAATTTTATATATCACAAAAAGTGTAAGTTTCCCAACCCTGGAATCATAATTTAAAAGTTTTAAAGGTTAATTAAAAGTTCTTATTAAATTACGTTGAAAGTACGTCAGCACTACAAAATTTCCCAGTATTATGGCAGGCTTTTTAAACAACAGCTGGTTATTATAAATAAAAAAGTTAGGTTATCAAAATGAAAAAAAAACTAAAATTGCATAAAAACCCATTTTATGAAACAAAAAGAGCATCAGAATTAATTTTTTTTTATTTATTTTTCCATGATATGAAACTATGAGGGCAATTATGAATAAAATTCCGTGAGAAATTTTTCCCGGGAACAATTCCAACTAATGGCAAATGATAGAGAAAATAAAAAATTCTAATTGGAAAAGGGAGAAATTTCCCTCAGAATTTTATTCATAATTGCCCTGTATATAGTTTATATGTTATATATTTATGAAAATTAAACGAAATTCTTTTTAATACGACCACATGATGTTCGTGTACATGTTTTCAATAAACACACACAAGCACATTAACATATGGTATGCTCGTAAAACTTAAGTGTGATTTAAGTACACAAGGTTGGGCATTTAAATGTATCTCAATTTTGTACTAAAAAAATGAATACGGTACTTAAGTGGCACTTAAATATATGTAAATAAATGACACTTAATTGAGAAGAAAATTTTTGGGCCTAAGGCTCAAATTCACAGTCTTTAGTTCACCCTTCATTTGTTAACCAATGCAAGTGATAACAAAAATCGTTACCTAAACCATGGGCGTTAGTTAACTATAGACTGTGAATTTGGACCCAAGTTTGTCATCCAAAATAGTTAAGGGTTTCTTTAAGGGCTTTCCCCATATGTCAAAAGTTGTTGTTTATATGTGTACATACATACATACTCATACATATCGCTCATTTACTCAAAGAATGTCGTATCTCGAAAAAAAACAGTTTGTCAGAAAAGGAGTTTGATGTTTTCAATTTACACACAACTTGATGAAAAAAAGAAAATTTTATTTTTCTCTCAAGAGTTAAGTTAACAAGATATACATATATGTGAAAATTTTACACATTATAAAGAACGAAGTGAAATAAAGCAAATTGCAAATACACACACATGATACAATTATACAGGTAACCGCGAAGCGCCAGCTGTTTTGCTTGTTTCGTGGTGCACTCTGCCAAATGTTGTTGCGGTTACCTGTATAATTGTATCATGTACACACATGTATAAAAATATCACACAAATACATATCTTGTTAATTCAGCTCTTGAGAGAAAAATAAAAATTTTTTTTCTCCATTAAGTTGTGTGTAAATTGAAAACTTTAAGCTCGTTTTTTGCCATATTTCAAAAATAGGTAGCATTTCAAAATTAATAAAAAAAATATTTTTGTTATGGGAATAGAAAGATTTTCAAAATAAGTGTTTATGAAATAAAAAAAAAGAAGAGAGATTTCTTAGGACATCCAGTTAGAGCTATGCTGCTTAGGTATATAAAATAAATTTAATGTGTTAAATAACAATGCAATAAAATTATATTATATGATGATGGATGTCAAATTCGCTGAGAATATCTTTCAAAACGTTTCCATTTATTTCCCATTACTTTCTTTTCTAGCTGCGCACGATTAAATTAATACATATGTGTGTATATTGTTTGAGCTCATGTGCAAAAACAATACAAAAACAAATTGAGCAATCGTTCTCATTGTTTATGTTGTTTTTTTTCACTCACTTCAAAGAACGAAACAAAACAAAATCAAACATTTTGTTTCGTTTATTTTCGAACTCTGCTTTTAAGTACAAAGAAATCAAAACAAAAATAAATTTGTAACCGTAATAGTGTCGATTATTTTTGTTACGAAAATCACGTCGTAGCATAAAGAGCATAGCTCTAATAACAAAAACAAACGATTTTAGTAGAATTTGGAGACGAAAAAGTACAATTTTAGAAGTTCGTTAATACGAAACTAGTTTCAAAATTTATCATTCCTGAAGTGTGTACATGGATGGTACTTCTTAACCAATCTATGTGCATATATACATATTATATTCCAAATTTCCAGTTGGCTAAAAAGAATTTCTAAAAAATCTATAATAATAATCTCTAACAACGTGACCACAACAAACTATTGAGAAAGCACATATTTCAATATTTGAACTTGTTTATTAACAAATAAAGTAATTTATTTTAATGAATACATGAAACCTAAGTATTAGTTGGCTACACCTGTACTCTGTACTTTTTTTTTGGAGCACAACTACAGCTCTAATAGAAACTAGTTTGCTATTGTTTCTTTTTGCATTGAAAGAATTATTAATAATAACTTTTGTTTTTAACAGATTGATATGTATATGAGAGCAACATTCTGATTAGGGTGGGCCCGCACCACACACTCAACATTCTGATCATTTAAATACCAGTTCAACAACATTTAAACTATAAATTACAAAAAGTCTTAACACATGTAGATTACTAGAAATTTACTTATATTTTACATAAGTGTAGCAACAAGGAAAAAATATTTTATTGAATATTTTACTGATAATGAAGTAGTGGCTAAGGCTGCTGCTGCTGCCTAACCAGTGTTGATAACAAAAAAGCTGCTTCTAGTGCATTGAAAAATTTAAATATAATTTGAAGCGCTTTTTCAGTTACGCCCTTATGGAAAGGTGCATTAGTAAATTCAGCAAATTTATGCAGCTATGCAGTAGTTCCGTAAAGTTTTACTGCGTATGCGTGATCAGCTGTTTCTTGATAATAAAAGTGACAATTTTATTTTAAATTATAATAAAATAAAGATTGAAAATAAAGACGAAGCGAACACAATTGGTAAATGAAAAAAGTCAAATTACTTAAAAAAACGTCTTTGAAGTAATTAAAACAAATCCACCAATATTATGTGTTCCACAGTAATTTTCGAATGCATCAATCAATCAATTTTTGTTGGTAAGATTCGAAACAGGAAAATTAAATATCAAAATATTGTAAAGTGTAAAAGCTTTATTGCATCAGAAAATATGTAATTTACTGCGACACTTGCAGAGCTTTGCTACAGGTTTGCCAGTTGATTTTTGGATTAAAAACTTTTGACAAGCTATGCATTTTTTTACGTTAAAAGTTCATGACGCTGCAGAGGTGAACTACGAGTATTGAAGCCTTTAGGAACGTATCCAAACTTCATTTTTTCGTCTATTTAATTTTTTTTTGAGAAGAGATTAAATAAATTTATTTATGAAAATAAAATAAAAATAATTAGCAAGCGTTTGAAATGAAAATACTTTTCCAACGACAATGAAGGCAATAAATTCAATTTCGCATAAACCAAATGCTGAAACGTATGTACATATTTCTCTTAGTTTAATTAATAATCATCCAATAATATGATTAATATAATAAAAAAAAGAAGAGAGGTGTCTTAGAACACCCGGTTATATAGCTTTGCTGCTTAGGCCGGGCTTACATCTGTGTGTCATGTGCCACACATGGGTAAAAAAGCGTAACCACTTATTACTAATGAAAAGCTGTTTAATTCCGACAAGTAATTATTATGTTAAACAGTTTCATTCATAGCTAATAGACAATTTTATAGAATCCAACATGATTGGAAACAGTTTAAATCAATAAATACATGTATAAATCAAACAGTTTCTCATTAGTAATTAGTGGTTACGCTTATTTGGGTACATGACACACAAGAAATGCCAGATGTAAAATCGGCCTTATATATGTTATATAAAATAAATTTCATATGTGAAATAACAATGCAATAAAATTATATTGGGTAGGTATAATTATTCTTTCCGTTCCGCGGTTGCAGAAAGCATTTTTTGGCGGAAACAAAATTTACAATTATTCATTCCGTTGCTGTGGTATTTTTCCGCAGTTGCTGTATTACCATATTATTGATTCCATAATATAAACACTTTTCTCTATTCTTCTTACGCTCAAATTTTATGACGGAAATCGTACGGAAAGAATTTTTATAAGAATATAAAAAATCAAATAAAAGCAATTGTTTATTTAATTTAACTTATATTAAAATTTCTTTATTCCAACTTACTCTCGATTGCTACGTTTATACGCGCACTATTTGCAAATAAAATTATTTGCAAATAAATTAACTCAATGTTTATACGGCATAGCAAAAGTACACAAACTTGGTAGCACTTCTATAGAAAACGTACTTATGTTGACAAAAAAAAATAGTGTAAATGTACAAAATATCAAATAATTGGTTCTTCTAATCGTCATTATATGCTTCTATCAATGTTTTTTGTTGCAATATTTATCCATTTATTGTTTTTTTGTTATCAAACATTTGTAAGCGTGGCAACCCCTCAACCATTTTATTTGCAAATAGTGCGTTAATCGTGAATAGTTTTCTGAATTAGTAAGTCGCAATAAAAACAATAATATGGCAACAATTTACTGTTTTATTTGCAAATAAGCCCTGCGTATAAACGTAGTATATGATCAATGTGTAACTCTTGTTTCTATATTTTGTTGTTTTTCGTTTCAAAAATACTGCCATATGTTCATACATACATATGTATGTCAGTATATGTATTTACATATGCGTGTATATCTTTAAAAATGTTTTTTTAATAATTAATAAAAACAGGGACGTTAAATCAATTTCACGGAAAGCATATACCGCAGGAATGAATAATTGCAAATTGCATATCGATCGATAGTTCTTTCAGTTGAATTTTCTTTTCCGTGTGGAATCAATAATACAACCCATTATATGATGATATCAAATTCTCTGCAAATATTTCAAAACGTTTCCATTTATTTCCCATTATTTTCTTTTCTGGCGGCGTACGACTAAATTAATGTATTGTTTGTGGACGGTGGCGGCTGTTAGCCGGCTTACAGCCAATCGGCTGTGCTCTCTGGTTTGTGCTCATGTGCAAAAACAAAACAAAAACAAATTGAGCAATCACAATGAATTACATAAGTGAAAGAAGAATTTGTCGTTAGTCCTAGTTTACACTATGCAAGTCTTATTGCTAAGCTGATTAGTTTGTTAGGAGAGAGAGAGAGAGAGAGAGAGGAGGGGGAAATATCCGTTTATGTTCCCCTCGTGTCTCTCTCCCGCAAACTAATTAGCTTAGCAATAAGACTTGCATAATGTAAACTAGGACTTAACAATCGAAATTTTTAAATATTCTCACATAAATTTCATTGAAATATTTTTAAATTTCGTTCGATATCGAGTGCCATTATTTTGCACCCTGAAACCAATATGAAGAGATATATTGCAAGTACAATTTGTTTTGTTGGTCCAAAAAATTAAATAAAGCGTTGATAATACGAGAAAAAGTATACAAAAGCCTCTTTACTTCGGATTAAATAAAAAAACGTAAAAGAGCCCTTGTATGCCAGAAAAGCCCAAAGTATCTAATTCATTTAATGGGTTCCTGAATTATTGTGCATTTTGCTCTGGCGATAGATTAAATAATTTCAAATCACCTTGAAAAATGTGTTCTTGTCATGGCAAAAAATTTACTGAAAAATGTTTGTTAATATCAGCAATCACCTGAGCTGTCGAGTCCACCTGGTATGAATTCGCTTCGATCAGCACCGTATATCATCTCTCGGGTGGTTACTGGTTTGCCGCACAGCATATTAAAAATACATTATTGCTGCGGCAAACCAATAACCACCCGACGACATGTAGAATTATTACATATGTACATATAAAAAAATACAACCCTGCAGAATTTACCATCATTAATTTAATTCTACATTACTAACTCGAAAATTATCACGTTATCCGAATAAATAAACGATATATAGACTAGTGCTTTTTGCTTTCAAGTAAAAAAAAAAGTTGTCAACATTTGTTTACAAAGCCAACTGCTTTTATTATCAATCTTGTTTACATCAAGTTGTAATAACAACAATAATAAAAATAAATATACTTGCCGTTTTCATTGAACTTGTAAATGACAATAACAAAAACAATTCGTCAAAGACAACTACGAATAAAATAAATTAAAATAAAAAGGAATCAAATATAAATTAAAATTAATGAAGTCAAATGCAAACAAAAAAGAAAATATTTGCATAATATTTTATTTTGTATTAGTGAGAAAAGTAGTCATTTCCAATAACAATGCCAACAATAGAATACAAATAACGACAATTATAATATTAAAAAATTATCGAAAGAAAAATATCTAAGTCTGAACAAAAAAAAAATATAAATAATCAAAACAACAGTGGGATTGGATTAAATTTACACAAAACTTAAAGGAAAAAAAACATTTTATTTTTCTACCAAGAGTTGAGTAAACAAGATATTGGTATGAAATATTTACATAATATGAAGAAGGACTATGAGGACTAATTCTGCATCATTAACTCAATAAAACTTAAAAAAAAAATTAAACCGACTTCAAAAATAAGCACTAAAAAGCTACAAATAATATAGATATAGTTAAATAAAAGATTTTTATATATGTATGTTACCTACAGTGCCGTTTGAAGTTGGTGCCAGTAAAGGTAGAATTAGTAAAATCGTATCGTGAAGTTGCGTGACAGCTGACAAAAGCCGTACCATATGCAATACATGTTACTAGTTATAAAATATGTGGTGGTAGCACTGCTGACGTAGAAATCTACAGAAAACAGATTTTTCTGTAGCGAGAATCAAAAAAGCCGCATTCAATACCAGACAAAAAAAATGTGCTGTGCAAACTGGTACATTTTCTATAACTTGTATACAAAGCTGAACGATACGGCAAGCTGTAAAGTAGAACGATACGATTTTACTAATTCTACCTTAATACTGGTACTAAACACATAGGAACATGCCCGGTAAAAAACTGCAAGTAATTTTTATGTACATATGTATGTGCTTAGTTACCAATGTTGCCGCACCAACTTCAAACGGCACTGTAGGTAACATATATAAAAATCTTTTATTTAACTAGATCTATATTATTTGTAGCTTTTTAGTGCTTATTTTTGAAGTCGGTTTAATTTTTTTTTTAAGTTTTATTTATTTAGAAATATGGTCCAGTTTCGTAAAAATCGATTAAGTAAAAACACGTGAAATATAGTATTAAATTTTATAGGGTGTGGCTACGCCTACTTTTTTAAAACAAGATTGTGTATTTTTAAGAGTTCAAGGTGTGTGCCAAGTTTCGTATATATTGGTTAAGTACAAGCACATGAAATATTATACTAAAATTTAATAGGCGTGCCCCGCCCACTTTTTTGAACGCAATTTTGTGCCTTTATTAAAGCTTAGGGTGTGTGCCGAGTTTCGTAAAAATCGATGAAATAGAACCCTGTGAAATATAATATAAAATTTTAATGGGCGTGGCTCCACCCATTTTTTTTAATAAGATTGTGTCTATTTTAGAGCTCAAGGCGTGTGCCAAGTTTCGTAAAAATCGGTTAAGTAGAACCACGTGTAATGTTATAATACCTTTTTAATGGGCGTAGCCCCGCCCATTTTTTCAACTTAAAAATTTGGTAATTACCAGAACCAAAGATGTTTGCTAAGTTTCGCAGCAATCAAATGAGTAGAAGATCACAAAATCAAATTTAAAAAATTGTGGGCGTGAACCCGCCCATTTTTTTCAAATGGGACCAATGTGAAGCTATGCCCTCTCAGACAACAAAAAAATTTTTACAATCGGTTTAAAATGCACCGAGTTAGGAACCTACACACCTAAAAAAAAATAGAGACGAATTGTTAACCTCCTTCTTTTTTTGAAGTCGGTTAAAAAATGGATTATTTGAGTAAATGAGCGATATGTATGCACACACGTATATTTAAGTGTCCTTCAAATTGCGGTCTTCAAAAACAAGTATTCGAGTATTCTCTCGAGTCGAGAGTCGCGACTGTGTTTTTATAGATGTATAAAACTTTTAGTTGGCAACACTTTTTTAACTGGCGGCCATTTTATCAGCGGTCAAGTTTTTTAGAAAACGTTTATTTTCAGTTACCCCTTTTAGACACGGAAAGTTTACTTTGCAAAGTCTTAATTCAGCTTTGTGAAAGATAGAGGGAGAAATACTATCTCTTTCTGTCTGTCTCGCAGCTGAATTAAGACTTTGCAAAGTAAACTTTCCGTGTCTAGGGGTAAGTGAAATTGTTTTAAGAAATTTTTATTTCCACTGAACTCGTAAAAATAACTGAAAAAAAATCTGGCAACACTGAAGGTGGTAATGCCATATAAAATAATGCACGCCTGTCATATGTTCCTACAGTATCCCTACAAACATTTGGAAGATATATTATCGAGAATATATACATACATATATACAATATCTTATTTTTATCATTCAGAAGAAAATCATCAAAGTAATACTTTTTTGATATTAAAATATTTTTATTTTGGTGTAACTTTTTATTTTCTAGAAGTATTGCATTCGTATTTCTTCGAAGTATCGCCCTGGCCGCACAAACTCTCCCGATGGGGGAAACTTCCGCAACACAACAATATTTTTCTTCCAAGCAATACTACGATTTCGTATCATTTTCGTATTACCTCGTACTTTGCTCGTAGGGATTAATGTAAATTTTGTTTAATACATTTAAATACCCGTATCATGGAATTTTTTCTTTATGATATTTGTTATTGTTATTGTTAAATAAATCCATTATTCATTACTATTTATTTTCTTTATTCGAGCTGTAATAAACTTCTAGCTCAGAAATAATTTCTTAAGCAGGCTCAAGATCGGAATTATTTTCAATAAATTATATTTTTTATTAAATTAAATTAAAAATTGTATTACTAATTAACGAGATTCTCTTGAGACACGAATACATACATATGTATATTATAATGGTTCGGGTAAGGGCGCGATTTTCTCACCCAATACGAGATAAACTTCTTGCAGGTAGTTATAGTAAATGTGTCTAATTTAACTTTTGTTGTTTCCTTAAGAAACTCTCAATGGGCCTCATTACGGTTGTCGAATTTATTGATTCGACTTCGACTTGCTGTAACATTTTTCTTGAATCTAACAGAAACTGCCGCAGTCAAAACGAACACTTCAACAACCGTAGTAATAGGGCAAAATGATTAATAAAAATATTTTCATTTCTACAAATTTTAAAATATTCCGAACTTGAGACTGCATGAGAAGTTATTCATTGACTATAAATTGATTATTGTATCACACCATAGTTACTACAATCTCCTAATACAGAGTGTCCAAAAATTCACGCAATATTGGAATTTACCATCACTTTGTGGTAAGTAATGGGCAACCAGGAAAATAATTGTCTGACATATGGACATTTCCACAGAAAAGTAAAATTTTTATCACGAACGCCCCGTTGAATTTGTTTTTTCACAAAAACCTTGAATTTTTCTTTATTTCTTTATATATTTGTAGGTAGCTCTAATTTTGGTAAAAGATAAGAAAAATCAAATCATATTGATCTGAAATACAAGCTTATTTGCTTGATCATAGCATGTGAAAAAAAATTTACATTTCTGTGGAATTTACCATATAACAGTTTCGGATTAGCAAATGTATACGAGTATACAATTTATCAAAACGGAATCTTAAGATTCTTGTAATTAACAAGCAGCAACATAAACCAAACCAACCATTTATTTCAAAACAAAAGAAAGGTCTATTTCAGAAATTACATAAAAAATATGGGAGGGGGATGTTCTAATGTGATATTTTGTTTTTGAAAATCCAGATTTTAAGTCGAGGAATAAATTTTCTAAAAATTCTGAAATGTCAATTGACATTTCGTCGTTTGGTTTCTGGTTTGCTGCAAACATAATGTATTTTGAATATACTGTGCCGCAAACCAGAAACCAACCGACGATTTGCTTCCTTAACTGAACCATCTACCTACCGCTCCCTAATAGCGCACAATGGGTCGTAAAATAAAATCAGTGGCCAAAAGTCCGAAACTTTTGAACTACTTCGCCGATTTAGATGAAACGAACTCTTGTTAAAAGAAGAAGTATAGACACTTGAGTAATTGTATTTAGAATCGCAAGGTAAAATTTCTTTTGCGCCTTACAAATTTTGCAATTTTCAAAGATTTTTATAGTTTTTTGAGTGGAGTAATTTACGTTGAAAGGCAAAACTGAAACAGACTCACAGCAGCAGTGAACTTCAGCAGCTTTTTATCCCAAAGTATTCCAACACAAAAGTGTAACACTAAGACCCAATAATTGACTTCTCAATTAAATGCCCTTTAGCTAATTGTCACTTAAATTTAAGTTGCACTTAAATGCACTTTAATTTTTATTTTTTTAATTACGGCAGCACTGAAAAATTTCGAAATATTATGGAAAGCTTTCCAAACAACAGCTGTTTAATATATAGAAAATTTAAATTGTATAAAAACACTTTTTATGAAACAAAAGGAGCGTCAGAACGCATTTTTCTATTAAATTTCTGTTAAATATGTATATATAATGATATGAAACTATATATTGTGTATGTTATATATTAATGAAAATAAAAGAAAATTCTTTTTAACACGACCACATGATGTTCATGCAATATGTTTTCAATAAACACACACACAAGAATAAAAACATATGGTTTGTTCGTAAAACTTAAATACGATTTAAGTACACAAGGTTAGTCATTTAAGTTTCTTTTAAATTTTTTTCAACTTTGTACTGAAAAATTGGATTCGTTACTTAAATGACATTTAAAGATAAATGACACTTAATTGAGAAGTAAATTATTAGGCTTAAGCCTATAAAATTATCTTAGATGTTTCAATGCGTGGCTGTGCCTCTACATATGTACATTTGCTACTTTACAACTATGTACGTAGTTTGTAAATGCAAACCTCAAAGAAGGCCCACACGAGACGGGAACACACTGTGAGCATATCAAGCCTTATTTTCGATTTAATCGTAAACGACAAAAATTTAATTTTTGAGAATGTTTTTTTTTATAATATTCAAACTTGTTTTACGTAAATTGTCGCTTACGATAAAATCTTACAGCCCATTTCTTAAAAGTTATCTCAACAGTTTTGGCATATTGATAATTCTAAACTATGGGTAGGCCCATAAAATTTTAATTTCAATAAAAAAGTATATTTTCGGTAACATGTCGCTTACGATAAAATTGAAAATTATTCTCGATATGTATGTATGTATACTTAAAAAGTCAGAAAGTTTGCTGTGAGCAATGTTACACCCTTTCCAATCTAAAGAACATGCACGTGGCTAATATTTAATAACTTATTATAATATGTAATGACTTATATTTGAATAAAAAATATATTAAATTAAAAATATGTATATTTAAGAACAATCTATTCAAAGCAGCAGCAAAAACAATTGAAATACAAAAAATGTAGAAATGAATGCAAGGTAAAATTTAGATCGAGGTCAGCAACAAATATATTAAATAAATAAAATTATTGACTCAACTAAACTTATTTCTGCTGATAACTGCAATTACACATACACATACGCGTATATACATACATACAAACGCGTATGAAATAAATAACATTTGACTGGTTTTATTCTTTGGTGATTACTAGAAACAAAATAAAAGCAAATTGACACCAAAGAAATCATTTTACAAACACAAAATTAAATTAAATTAAATTAAATTAAATTAAATTAAATTAAATTAACTGCGAAGAAATGCTACATTTTCATCTAAAATGAAAAGTGCAATTTGATGTTCGTTTCTTGAAAATGTGTTGCTCTCTAAAAGGGTGGTTGGTACACACAGAAAAAAATACCAATGTAAAATCACCATTCAAAAATTTTAATTTCAAATCATATTAAATTTACAAAAATAATATGTTGAGTGTGTTGTTGTTTATTTTAATGTGTGTAAATAGCCGACAAACTGATGCTGGCTTGTACTTGTAGCCGGAGGATCGTAGGTTTTTAACGAAACTTTCCAAATAAATTGTATGTTAAATTGTCAATTAAATAATGTTGAATTAAAATTGTATTCATGATGGTACATATTTAGTGTGTATCTAAGAAATATTTAAGGTTGCTGTGGCTGCTGCAGGGGTTAGTGCGTCGTTGCCTATCGCGCGAGGAGTTTCGTGTTCAAATGTGTGCCCTTTGTCGAAAACAACTGAAACCTCTTGGTAGGTATGTATATGCTATTTTCTAGACCTTGGGGAAAGGAAATAGATTGTCAGTAGTACAAAATTGTTTTCGAAAGCAAGTAAATAAGCCCCAATTTTTTGGTATCGTGTTAAAGTGACGTCGATGTCGACAACTGGAATAAAGGTGAATATGTTGAATATGTTCGAGTCGCAAATTGTCTCAATGTTTTGAAAAACCAACAAGTATGTAACCCGCAGTTTTTAACTTAATAATTAAGTACGTAATTGCTAATTTTTATTTAAAATTAAGTTGTAATTAAATACGATTTAATTTTTTCAGTGGTTAATTAAAGTTCTTATTAAATTACGTTGAAAGTACGGCAGCACTGCAAAATTTCCAAAGAACAGCTGCTTAACATAAACAAAAAAGTTAGGTTATCAACATGTAGGAAATTAAAATTGCATAAAAACTCATTTTATGAAACCAAACGAACGTCATAATGCATTTTTCTATTACATTATTCCATAATATGAAACTTTGTATTGTATACATATGTTATATATTTATGAAATTTAAATGAAATTCTTCTTAATACGACCACATGATGTTCATGTGTATGTTTTCAATAAACACACACACGCATGAAAACATATGGTACGCTCATAAAACTTAAGTAGTATCAAAGAATATAAATTATATAGAATGCGCATCTGAGCTAAAAAAATTAAAAATTTTTTGATTTCGGTACTGATGCGGGGGAAACTATAAAGCGCAAGCAAACACGCAGAGAGAGAGAGCATTTGCTTCCAGGGTGACCGATGACATTTTTCAAAAAGTTGCACCAAATAGGGGAGGATTTATCAAAAAAAAGGGGCAACATTAAAAAATCGACACAACTACATTAAAGTTCTTATTTTTAATGTATTATTATATAATTTACTTTAGAAAAAGGGGGACAAAAAGAGGGAAGGCAATCGAAAAAGTGGCAATTTGCCACTTTAGTCGATCAAACGGTCACACTGTACGATACAGCGACAGAGCTGCGAGTTCTGCTACAGCTTCTCGTCACTGTTGCCAGTTTTGCAGATTTCTCTGCATTTTGCTGATTTTTCATTGAAAAAAATATAAAATGAAATTTGCAGATTTTCTGAAATGCTTGTGTAACATCAATATTTCATGTTTTTCTTTACTCCGTAACAGAAATAACCATGGTGTCACTGTCAGAAACATACACATAAGATAAACTAACAAATAAAGCTTGAATTAGACGTGACATAGCCATAACGCCATAGCCACAACCAAACCAAAATTCAATTGGTTTCTATGGTGAGAGTTATGGCGAGTCTCTCTCACTCTCACCATAGAAATCAATTGAATTTTGGTTTGGTTAAGGCTATGGCGTTATGGCTATGTCACGTCTAATTCAAGCTTAAGTAGTGTTTGACGTTTAATTTTGCAGTAACCATACCACCAACATAACAATGGTAAAAAGAAACTAGCTAATCTGTGCAAAGATGTATGAATATACATACATATAAACATATCGCACTCTAAATGATAAACAGTCACGCATATGTGCCATTATTTTAAAGAATTTGTAATATCGGTATATGTTTTTATACAGCAAGATAATTTATTTTAATTCGCAAATTAAATAAAAAATGCATACATGACAAACATATAACCTCCTCCTTAATTGAAGACGGTTAATAATTCGAAAACAAAATGAAAAACAGTTCTAAATATAGGTGTTTTTATTGTTTCAGATTTTTTTTCCGATTTTTTAAAATAATTTTGCAGATTTTTCAGATTTTTTAGCCAATTTTTCCACATTTTTTGTAAAATTTTCTGGCACCACTGCTTGACGTTGTAAACCAATGATAAGCAAACACATACATATGTAATGTAAAAGAGAGCAAATTGCATGCTTGTACGAATGTACGTGTAAAAAAGAGCATAACAAAGTGCCCACGGGCGGCCTTTTGATGATCAATGTTGTAAACATTCACCCCTATCGTGAATAAAATGTGAAATTTTTGAACCCATGAAATTTTCATTGATTCGCAGTGAATGTAAAAAACGGGAAGAAAATTAAACAAATTTATATATTCTTATGAATTGAATAGGCTAAAGTTCGTAACGCTTTTTAAGCCAAATTACATGTGATAATTATTAATGAACAAATAACATCAAAGTTAGTTGTAAATATTCTGACAACAACACATAGTTGAACGGAACAGCCAGCCGTTTTCGAAGGCCACTAAACCTTCCTCATCAGCGTTCTTCTGTGTTTTGGTCCACCGTGTGTGGTGTCAGTTGATGTAGATGTCTGCCTTATATACATAACTTTATTGCAAATGGAATATGTGAATTGGTTTGATTCATTGCATTTTTCAATTTTTCATTACCTAACATATATATGAGCATATTGAAAAATGCAATGAATCAAACCAATTCACATATTCCATTTGCAATAAAGTTATGTATATAAGGCTGACATCTACATCAACTGACACCACACACGGTGGACCAAAACACAGAAGAACGCTGATGAGGAAGGTTTAGTGGCCTTCGAAAACGGCTGGCTGTTCCGTTCAACTATGTGTTGTTGTCAGAATATTTACAACTAACTTTGATGTTATTTGTTCATTAATAATTATCACATGTAATTTGGCTTAAAAAGCGTTACGAACTTTAGCCTATTCAATTCATAAGAATATAGAAACAAATACAGTTCGAAAAATAATAATTAGCTAAACAAATTTATGTTTGATAGTGAGAAATACACACATTTTTTGTTTAGGATGCAATGTTTTTAAGCTATTACATTTAAATTTGTAATTCAATTTCATATTTGTATTGAGCCTTATTGAAAATATACCTTTTAATTTAAATTAAAATTTTATGGGCCTATCCATTTTTAAGAATTATCAAAATGCTAAATATTTTATAACTTTTAAGATACGGGCTGTAAAATTTTATCGTAAGCGAAAATTAATTATGTAAAACAAATTTGAATATTATAAAAATAATCTTCTCTTCTCATTTAAATACCATATAAAAATTTTTAATTTTGTGTTAAAATAAGTAACCAAAATGGAAAAAAGGACACAAGTACACATTGGAAAAAAGTAACCAATTTTGGTTATAAGTAACTAAAACGGCAACGCTGATCATTGCATACGCTGTCTACGAGACTGTAAAAAAGCAAAATAATAAAAATCAAACATAAATACACACATGCTTTCGCTCTCAGCAATGCGAGCGCAGCATACACTGCAGAAAGATTTATATTCTTTGGTAGTATTCAATTACACAAGGTTGGGTATTTAATTATTATTTAAATATGCACTCAAAAATAGAATTTCGTATTTAATTAGAACTTAACAATAATTACAGTTTGATTAGCAAGTCAAAAACTGAGGGTAACCCGCAGTTTTTAACTTAATAATTAAGTACGTAATTAGCTAATTTTTATTTAAAATTAATGTGTAATTAAATACGATTTAATTTTTTCAGTGGTTAATTAAAGTTCTTATTAAATTACGTTGAAAGTACGGCAGCATTGCAAAACTTCTAAAGAACAGCTGTTTAGCATAAACAAAAAAGTTAGGTTATAAACATGTAGAAAATTAAAATTGCATAAAAACTCATTTTATGAAATCAAACGAACATTGTAATACATTTTTCTATTACTTTATTCCATAATATGTAACTTTGTATTGTATATGCTATATATCTATGAAATTTAAACGAAATTCTTCTTAACCCGACCATATGATGTTTTCAACCCGACCACATGATGTCATGTGTATGTTTTCAATAAACACATACACGCATAAAAACATATGGTACGTTCATAAAACTTAAGTAGTATTTAATTACACAAGGTTGGGTATTTAATTATTATTTAATTATGCACTCAAAAACACAATTTCGTATTTAATTAGAACTTAACAATAATTACAGTTTGATTAGCAAGTCAAAAACTGGGGGTAAGTCTGTCAAATGCATACTTCATATTTTGCTCGTCATATGTAAAATAGTATTTTCACTAGTATACATATACCAGTAAACAAATTTTGACATCACAATGTCATCTATTTGACATAATTACGAGTAGTGCCATATTGGACTAGAATGATTATGCCAAAGCGTGTAGCTAAGTACGCCTAGTGTAGGCAATTTTTTATAAAAGGCAAAGCAACGCAAATAAAAATTGTTACTTTCCTACTTGTTCCAAATACGCAATAACTTGTAGGAAAAACAAAAAAAAAATAATTAATTTTTTCTTGTCGAAATTTTTGGAATTTTTTTTATTGTTTTTATTTTTCATAGCAATTCAAGCATAGAATAGCAATAGTTTTTTTTTTTTTATCGTGTTCGTTCTACGATACATATGTACATATTTGTTTTTCAAAACAAAAACAAAAATTTCACGAAATTGTATCACATGTTGCGAAAAAATATCAACAACAACTAAAACATTCGAATATTCGTCTACGAGAATTTTGTTCTAGATTAAAGGAAACGTGTACAAGTTTTCTTTAATCAAGGACAAAACTGTCGTAGACGAAAATTCGACTCGACATACGCAATACGGGTGATTATATACGAAAATGTAAATAAGCAAAGGCAAAACCTTGGACTCGCTTTTCCTCCTCTGTTTCCGCCAACTATTTTACCTACGCACTATGTGTCGAATTTAAAATTGACGGCAAAAGCTCGAATTTTCAATTACTAACACTTCGACGGCATAAATGCCTAAAATATGTGCTAGTTGGCAACTCTGTTTCTGTATAAACAGCTGTGAATGTTTACATTTTTGTTTTAATTAAGTTTTCAATTTGTTGAGCAGAGTAGCAAGCCGTAACGGCGCGGCTATTTTTTTTTTTTTTTTTTTTTTCAAAAAATTAGTTATATTTAAAATTTTACTGAAATGGATTACAATACTGGAGGTGTGTACTTAAGAAGGTGAAAATAGTTTACTAAATGTTGGTATTATGTGTCAAATTTCTTGTGTTTATTAGTTAATTTTTTTTTTTTTGAAATTGCGAAAAAGCTTTTTGATTTCCGTAGAATAGAATTTATGTTATTCGCATTTCTTGGAGGAATGATAATGTGTAGTTATTTGTGGGAAGCTCAGGTTTCATGTCATACTAGAATTTTTGGCCGCCGCTTGCAGCTAAGCAAAAATTTGCTAAAATTAACTAATGTTGAGTACACATTATGGCATTTTCTGACATAGAAAAAACCGGCCACGAGAATAAAAGTTTAATTCTTTTTGGAAAATTTGTATACTAAAGTTTGTAGATATTTTTCGGAAGCCAATTACATGAGATAATTTTTAATAGTATTTTCACACCTAAAGTTAAAAGCTCGTTTTAACGTTAAAACCATAAACAGCTGATTTTGCATTCACACTGCAAGTTTGATAAATTAAGGTTTTAACTCACAGACTGCCTAATAAATTTGTTCAAAATAAAAGAAATCTCCTGCAGAAATGCGTGTATTTGGTGGTGTATTTTTTTCTGCCTTAGATAACACTTATTTGACAAACTGTACAACTCGGAAATTTCGCTGTAACATGTATATATTATTTTGTATTTTGTAAATAAACATTTTAAAATTATTGAACTACTTATACAAAGTGAATAAGTGCTTGGAAATAAAGTTATAATTAAGGAAAGGATTTTCATGCCAATACATGTTTTTGGCGTTGGTCGTAGATCAACGTAAATAAAATATCTTTGCGAATCAACAAATTTGCGACAAAATGGCATCGATTTGTTAGTGCATTATTTTGCTTATTTCATAATAAATACATATTTTGGCATATTTCATTATAAATGTATATTTTTAATAAATTTTTTTTAATTTTTTTCATGCTATAAATCAAATTTTGGTTTTTTTATTAGTTGCAAAGTATTTAAAAGCTGCAGTTTTTACAACGGTGTAAGATCAAAAAAATAGGATAACGAGAAAAATTTACGATCGCATTTTTTATGATATTATTCGATATTCAAAAACACCGTAGGGATTCCATCAACTCATTTCAAAAATTCAATACATTGGCTTAAGTCAAGAATACCACAACCATTGAAAAGAAAACAAGAGCATGGGATAAATAAAAGCCCTTTTAAACCCAAAAATGTTTGTGTAATTTTTTTCAGTGCTCTCATTTGGATATAAAGTGCTTTTGTAGGCTCCTCTGCGTGTTGCAGCCTTTAATAAAAAAAATATCCAGTGATAGACTAGATGGGAAACGTGGCAGAAGACTGTCGGATACTATATTTCTATTAATAAAATTAAAGAAATTGTAAAGTCAAAAAACTTAACCACTAAATTGATATTTTTGTGCTTTCTTGTTCACACTATAGCCCAGTTAGAGGCTCTTGTTACTTTAACATCTGAAGTTAAATTAATTGAAGATGCGGTAAAAAAAATGTGGGCTCTGAAAATAAAATAGAAATAGTTAAGCTGTCTTTACATACAGGCCAATCATGAACAAAAATTCCGCGAGAGTTTTTTCACTTTTCTCCTATTATGAATTTGTTTTCCCCTTTTTTTACAAAATGCGGGAAAAAGTAGGTATTATGAACGCCGTTGAACTTGCTTTCTTCACTAAAAATCTTTCCCTTGCAAAACAGAAGTAAACTCCCTTCTGTTTTGCATAGCTGATACACAATTAAAACACACTTTATATCACAAACTTCTATTTTATTGTTCTTGTATATGAAAAAAAAACACAAGTAATGTCCAAATAAAATAATTATTATAAATAATTTATAACCTTTTTTTACATATTTTTTCAAGTTGGTAAATTTTAGTAATTTTGTTTGCTCTCTCACTCAAAAAAAAGGGAGAAACAAATGTCAACAAACAAGCCAAGGCGCATTTATTAGGTGGCAGCACTACACCAGGTGACTAATGTCATTATACCAAGCCAAATGTCAAATTTGGATTGTGTTGGTATAAGCCTAAATTCATGCTTTTATTTGGGTTATACTCACACACAGAAAGAATATTGAGTTTTGTATGGTTTTTGACATTTCCTATAAGAAACATACACTCTGGCGATGCTACCCTGTTTTGAAAGGTAAGTTGGTAACTTATAGCAACAAAGTACATGTGGTTATTGCTGTTATGAGGGTACCTGATTGATGTGCCTTGAAACAAGCAAAACAACGAGTTTCGTAATGCGGTGATGCCACGTATTACTCTTTTTTGTTCCCAATTAATTTATGATTGGAGGAATGTTTTCTCGAGAAAATTATTTTCCGTGAGAAATAAATTCCGAGGGAATATTCATGATTGGGCTGATAGTAAACAATGTATTACGACATGTTAAAAAAATGCTGTAGAATGTGTAAAATCTTATCATGTAAACGCAAAATGTATCGAGTAGAGGATAGAAAATTTGACAAGCGGTCGGTAAATGTTTTGTTTTCTAAACCATTTTAGAAACTTAAGTATTCTCATCACACCAGAGGTGTATTTCAAAGTAAACATTGACAGCACTAATGGTATCTATTGAAGGTGTTAACACTTCTGCAGAAGCAACCAAAATCAACTCAGGAAATTTTCATGATGTTTTTGAAAATACAGTGTGCTCGGGATAACATCAACACCCCATTTCATCAACATCCCAAAACGCCAACACATTTTTATTGACATTGTCTACTCTAAAACATCAACCAAACCAAAAATTTCTAAAACTTCAACCCTAAATAAACACAAGTTTTTACCTTAATATCAATTAAAATACATACATATGTACATTGAATGTATGTAATTAGTTGTAAATTTGGGGGTTCCCTTTATAAATACGAGTATGTATGTGGTATAGAAATGTAATTAAATATTGCATTTTTCTGTTCAGGTCCGTCCATGTTCTTCTAAAAGTCGCCCTTATAAAAAAACGCGCCAAAAGGCTTTCTGATATATTCTGGCTCCATGAAAAATCGCCCAAAACCAAATCGCCCAAAAATAAAAATGAAAAATCGCCCAAAACCTTTCCATACAAAATTTGGGTGATTTTTCATATGAAAAAACGCCCAAAAATTTTGGACAATTTTTCATTTTTTTTTTTTTGTGATTTTTCATTTTGAAATTTTGGGCGATTTTTCATATGAAAAATGTTTCCATGAAAAATCACCCAAAACCAAAGCGCCCAAAAACAAAAATGAAAAATCGCCCAAAAATTTTTTCATACAAATTTTAAGTAATTATTCAATTGATAAATCGCCCAAAATTGTTCAAACATTTAAAAATTAAAGGAAAAAATACACCCAAATACCATGGTGGAGAAAATTCTTAAGGCTGGCAGTGCAGGAAAATGTTATTAAACAAAAAAACTTGGCAAAGCAGAAAATCTTTATTAATCAGCGAAGGCCGGTAGTGCAAGAAAACGTTCTTACGCAGGAAAACTTTACAAGGCAGAAAATATTTTAGGCAGCGCCCTGCCGGGAAACACCATGGTGGAGAAAATCCTTAAGCCCGGCCGAAGGCCGGCAGTGCAAGAAAACGTTCTTACGCAGGAACACTTTGCAAGGCAGAAAACATTTTAGGCAGCGCCGTGTCGGGATACACCATGGTGGAGAAAATCCTTAAGCCCGGCCGAAGGCCGGTAGTGCAAGAAAACGTTCTTAAACAGGAAAACTTTGCAAGGCAGAAAATATTTTAGGCAGCGCCGTGTCGGGATACACCATGGTGGAGAAAATCCTTATTCCCGGCCAAAGGCCGGCAGTGCAAAAACACTTTCTTAAGCAGGAAAACTTTGCAAGGCTGAAGATATTTATTAGGCAGGCCGGGAAATTACTATAATTTTAATTTTTTTCTGGCGTTTTTAATTTTGGGCGACATTTCATTTTTTTTTGGCGATTTTTCATTTTTTTTGGCGATTTTTCATATTGAAAATTTTGGGCTATTTTTCATTTTTTTTGGGTGATTTTTCATTTTGAAATTTTGGGCGATTTTTCATTTTCATTTTTGGGCGATTTTTCATGGAGCCATATATTCTATACTTTAGAAGACGTGTAAAAATGGTACCAAAGGTGGTACTCTCTTCTCATTCCAATTTAAAAAATCCCTTTTTTCTGGATCTCTAGCTGTAATCGTTTAGACTGGGCGATGATATGTCAGTAACGTTATGATAGTAACGTTACTCTTTTATATGTATGTATATACAGATCAAGGTTGGCAAAGTTGGTACAATTGTACTTTTGTTTGGTACTATTCAAACTCGAAAAGTACAATAGTACACCAGGGAAGGCATTGAGCATTTTAAAAATATACCAACAACTTTCAAAAATTTAACTTTTTTGACATTAATTGTACTAAAAAAATTTTTTAGTTCAAATTACATATTTTTATTTGATTTTATTAAAACAATGTACTTTGTTCTGGCTACCGAATCGTTTTCACATATTTGCTTGTAAGTTGGGATATTAAAGCATATGGTTGCAACTGTTTAAGTTGAAATTTGAAATGTAGAAATTAATAGCATGTGCTCTAGCATCCGAATTTAGAAGAAAAATTATTTGAAAATGGGCGAGTTCACATTTTTTGGTTTTATCGCTGCGTTTTGCTTTCACAAGAATGTTTTCAAATGAGAAGAATATGAGTTTCATTGTTCAAAAGTGAAAATTTACATATGCAATCGTTTGAAAAGAAATGCCGAGTGAAACTGGGGAGATTCCCTAAAAGTACTAAATTAGTTATTGGTGTACTATTGTACTTTCCGAGTTTGAATAGTACCAAAAAAGGTACAATTGTACCAACTTTGCCATCCCTGTAGTACACCAATGGTCAATTTAGTACATTTAAGGAATCTCTCCAGTTTCGCTATTTGTTCATTTGTTTTGAAACAATTGCATATGTATGCCAATTTTCACTTTTGTGCAATGAAATTCATATTCTTCTCACTTGAAAATAGTACAGTCAAATCCCGATAATTCGCACCCCGATAAACGTAATTCCCAATAATTCGTAATAAACTGTCGGTCCCTTCAAAAAATCTCGTTAATTCGAAAAAATGTCCATACATTTTGGTCCCCTCGCTAATTCGTAATTTTTTTTTTACAAATAAAATCTTCTTTACCTCTTATAAATCGTAATTGTTTGCTAACTACCACTTATAACTCGTAATAAAAACAATAGAAACATGGAAAGAATGACGAAATAAATTTTTCAGTTTTATTTTTATTTTATTGTTTTTTGTTTGCTATTAAAATTACACGTATTTTACGCTAAGTAAATTAATTTGTTATTTTATTTTATGTATTTGTTTTATTTATTTTGTATTTTATTTTTGACAATTGTTTTTATCGTTTTAGTAAATAAATTGAAAACCCCCGTTAATTCGTATTTATTTTATTTTAACCCCGTCAAATCGAAACCCCGCTAAATCGAAAACCTCTATAATTACGAATTATCGGGATTTGACTGTATTGTTAAAGCAAAACGTAACGAAAAGATAAAAATATGTGAACTCGTCCATTTCTAAATAATTTTTCTCCTAAATTCAGATGTTAGAGCACATGGTTTTAATTTGTATGTATATTCTAAATTTCAACTTAAACAGGTGTAGCCATGTGCTTTAACATCCGATCTTACAAGCAAATAAAAATGCAGATACAGATAAAAATGCTTTAAAGTTTAAACCACAATATCAGTAGTATGTATTTAGTTCTTGAATTTGTACATTCATAAATGTCAACAATCTGTCAAACGTCTACGGTCGTGGTTTAAATTAGTTGACGTTATCGCGAGCGCACTGTATTGTACAACTGCAACCATCAAGTAGCTGATGGTACAGCAAAACCAAACAAACCTATAAAAAAAATTATATTTTGTAGTAAAATTACATTGAAATAATAAAATGTTTTCTCCAATATTCAGTTTTATTAGTACACATCTTTTTTTTTTGCAATTTTCCAATTTTTATTATTAACTCGACAGTTCAATATCTTTGCTTGCATTTTACTTATAGTATCAGTGTGAACATGAAAAATACCTACAACCAGTGTTGCCGAATCGCGGGTAATTACCCCAATCAGGTATAATTTTTATGTTCATGTGTAGCGCGTGGGTAATTGCTCTCAGGTGTAGTTCACGGGTAATTTGAAATGTTTTTCTTGTATATAATAAATATATATATAATATAATAAATATATACATAAATAAATAAAACAAAATATAGTGAATTATCGTCTGATACCGTTGCTGCACTTTTATTATTTAAAGAAGGGTACCTACATATACAGAAAAATGGCAATAATAATTTTAAACCTCTCCTAAACAATAGTAAAAAAATCAAGTTCCAATGACCTTATTAGCTTAAGATTTTTCTGTTGCTTTTTATTTTGTAATTTTTCTTTTTTGTTTTTGTTTAATATTGGGTGTAATTCTGTTGAAATCGGGTAATTTTGGCTCCTTCGAGGTGTAATTTTAAATATACATTTTGGTAACACTGCCAGCAACAGACTCTTGTTCTCTTTTTTTTAACACGGAGAGAATTTCATAATATTTTGATTCTACAAAGTCGTAATACATACTTTGTATTACCGTGTAAAGACACCTTTATACAAACAAATCATGGACTTACAAAATATGAAACAAATTGCATCAACAGTTTATAGTTTTAACAACTAAAATTTAGAAACTGAATATTCCACAAACGAAATAGCAGAATTTAAATGCGCACCAATAACTTCTGCTGACGTGGAACGTACGTACGTACGTCGTTCATGTACGTAATTAAAAGTTCGACAAAAATTTATTTTGTATTTCATATGATTTGACAAAATATTTGTTAAGAAAGCAGTGAAGCTGAGCTTTTTGTTTTTTTTTTTTAAGTTTTTAATGAGCTAATTTTTTTCAAGTTTTGAATCTTATTAAATGTTGAAACAAAATTGATAAATGCATATTTTATTAGTTTTATATTTTTACTGCATATTTTATGTACATAAAACGTGATTTTAAATGCATGAAAATCCTTTACCTAGTTATAATATATGTATGTGACCTTCTCCGAGAAAGGGGACCTAGTGTGTCGAGAAGAGGGTGTGTCAAAATCGATAAAAATGCTAAAAACATTAAAATTGTATTTTAAAAATGTGTTTTTCGCAAAACTTCATTTTCACACACTATGTCCCTTTTCTCGGAGAAGGTCACATATATAAAAAATGCATTAATACATTATAATATGAACCTTTTTTATAGGCAGATGAATGTCAGTCATATCGTCTATTTTCACTTACCAGAAGTCAATGGAGCTATTTTCGTTGTTTTCATAATTTTTTTGCTATTTGTCGACCCAGAATAGTTTTGCTCCACCAACCATTCTTAAAAAAAATTAGTTATGTATAGAATATATGTACATATATATTTTAAATACCATCTTTCTGAATCAAAAACGCGTTTCACGAAATTTATTATGGTTTCTGAGATATTTTTATTTTTAGGTTTAATAAATAAGTATTGTTTTGGTATACACGCCACAGCTTGGCGTTTGCGCCAAATTTATCATACAAAAACATACGAAGTAAAGTTAACTCTTGTTTTGCTTCATTTCTACAAGAAATGAATAATAAAAATATAAGATTCTGCAAGAAAAATTCAACGACTGTTAAGCAAAAACATCATTTATTAGCCGCAGCAGCCGCGGCGCGCCGATTACATGTTTTAATATAAACTTATTAAACACTAAAATAAAATAATAGAAACTTTAATTATGCATGTTCGAGTAGAACAGGAATCATTTAATTTCATTCTTTTTCTTGTGAAAGTGTGCAAGCGGATTGATATGTAGTGAAAAAATTTTACGGCGGCGGCTTCTTAGTCGGCTTATTTCTCTGGACAGCAAGAAAAATAAACAAAACAACAATATTCTAATTCACAGCTGTGACACTGCAGTTAAGTATACGTATAGAGCAAAAAAAAGCTACTTTTTGAAAATATATTAAGAAAATTGGTGTATGGACCACAAAACGTATTTTTACTTTTACAATAAAGTAATATTAACTTCTAAACTCAATTCATGAAAGTTCACAAAAATTAAAATTTTCCTTCGAAACATGTATCGGAAGCAGTGGTGCAAATTCAAAAGAAATCCATCGGGCATAGTTTGAGAAAACTTCATGTAAACCTTCTTTGTCGTTTTTCTCCACTCCAACTTTGTGGCATATGGCATAAAACTATTCTGAGGCGACATATTGTTGCTGCTGCATTCATTTTTAATTTGAAGAAAAGTTTGGTAACACTATGACCCAGTAGACGTGTTTTTTGTGACTGTCAGCTGAATTTGTATTTTCTTGAGATGAAAATTGACTAAAACGTGTAATATACTTTGCTAGAAGACATATCGTCGGTTGGTTTCTGGTTTGCGGCACAGTATATTCAAAATACATTATGTCTGCAGCAAACCAGAAACCAACCGACGATATGTACATATTTAACTTAAATATTAATAATTGATTGCTCGTTTATAAATCGTGGCAAGTTTTTCGTATCTTATAAGCAAAATTGATCGTGTGTGAATTAGCTGCCCTGCTGGAAATACGAATAGTGAAATTGTAGTGATTTACCAGTGACATTGTTAATAGTACTACTGACTAGGTGTACCCCAGCCGATGTAATCGCCTATTGACATATAACATAGGGTTGTCATTGAAAATCTACCAGTAGAATTTAGCACTATTCTTTTACGACCATATGGAGACATTTGAACTAAAGATTCAGTAGTATATTTTAGTGACCCTCGTCTACAATTTTAAAAGGGTTGGGGCAACAAACTTAAGTACATACGATACATATACATATGTACATATATGTACGTAAGTTTTTAACATTATTATAGCATAATAAAAAATAAAAACAAACTATTGACGCGTTCATTGACAATGTCACCAGAAATACACTAGAACTGTTGTATCTAACGTATCTCTACTCGCGCATAAAAGGAAAGTTATCGACAATTCAACTTGTGCAATAGTCACTAGAGAAAAGACTGTTGACATAGAGTCATATGGTTCTAGGCTAACTAAAGGGTATACACGTATGTACACAGATGGTTGGTGCGTTAAAGTATACTCATGTACCTGCTTCGTGAAGACATTTCAATACCTACACATTTATAATTGTAATACAAACGGACGTATAAAACAATTAAATATGTATTAAGAAATAAAACAATTAATAAACTGTTATCCGCTAAATACAACAACAAAGTCAATTGTCAAACAGTAGTATTCCATATATTCATGATACTATAATTCAGGTAGCCGCGAATCTACAACAAATAAAACAACAGTGATTTTTATTGCTGTTTTGTGATTGACAAGAGAGACAACCAAGAGAAAACAATATACATGTACTTGCGTTTTCTCTTGGCTTTGCAAAGCATGTTTGTATTAGTACAGTTTTAATAGGCACTGTGCGCGTGTGTTGCTAAAACGTAAGCACCATTTGGCAGATCACATCACGAAACAAGCAAAACAGCTGGCGCTTCGCGGTTACCTGTATTATTGTATCATGCATATATTGTTCTATGCAAGCAAACGCAAACAACACGCATCATTTTTCAGAGTTTTGTACATATATAAATCGCTGCTCATACATCCATTTAGTACAAAATTAATCATGGCTCCTGCGGCTAAATGTTATGAATGTAGCAAAAACGTTACAAGCTCCGACCTTGGGATTAACAGCGACAATTGCAAAACTTGGTACCATATCTCATATGTGTCAACATCCCTAAGGAAATTTATGTCGCTTTGAGTAAGACCGATAGTTTATCATTTAACTGCACCCGATGTCGTATCAGTGCAAAAGATGGAAATTCAATAATACGAAAGTATATGGATGAACTTGATAACAAATTCATCAACACCTTCAACTCTTTTTCTGCAGAACTGTGTACCGAGCAGCGAGATTTAAGAACTTTAATTGAATCGTCACTTACTGAACTACGCTCTGATCTCGTTTCATCTCAAAATGAATTTTGAACAAAAATTGATAGTTGTATTGATAATATCAAGCAAGTTGAGTTACAAAATGAGGAAAGGTTCTCACGCCTGGAACTGGAAGAAATAAATTACAGCGTCGACTTAACCGTGCCGATTTAGTTATTACTGGGCTGCCGTCTGGCATTGACTCTTCTCTTCGCATCACATTATTGTAATCTGCGGATACTATGGCATTGTTGCGGACCTGAAAGACATACACCATTGTTTATATATTCATTCTCGTCAAATTTAACAATGTATTTGTCAGAGATAACCTTATGAAAGCTTATTTTAATGATGTAATCTAAACAGATATTACTTCAAGGGTTTACATTAATGACCATCTTACTCCGTCTCTCTTAGAACTACAAGCACTTTGTCGCTCTTTAAGAAGAGAAAATTCAATCTTGTCATTCAGCATTTTAAACAGAGATATTACTATGGATAGAGTTAAACTACAAGACGGGAAACTTAATGCTCAGAGCTACGTTCTTCTTGATTATCTTTTCTTTTTCATCTCAATCTCCAATTTTATGTTAAAACATATATGTACATAATCAGTTGATAGTCGAATAATATGTTTTAGTAGCTTTATTTTTATATTATTATAAATTGTTAACATGAATTACCTATTAAAATTTATTAATTTCCGTAATCTCTCATCTCTCTATTCACCGTCACTGATAGCGTTTGAGGTCTAGAACTAACCTAGGCCGCCCGATAATTAGTGACAACTGTTTCAATTGCATCATCCTACTAGATCGGAGGAATTTAGAGAGATCCATATTATTGCAATTATTCTTACAAACACCAGCATAACGGAACAACATGCAGTTACACCTTCATGATCAGGGCTCCATGTGTTGGGTCTGCTGTGTATTGCATTAAACACATTCACCACAGCAAGCTACCGACTACCAAATGTCAAGGATAGAATACACATGTTTATATGAGATTGATTCTTTTGAAGACAGGGTGATAGGTTGTTGTCCATGCTAATTTTGTCGTTGTACTCCAATTAAACTAATTTCTATTTCTTCGGCAGTGTTGCCAGTATAATACAAAATGCTGAATGAATGATATCGTATAATTATTTCATATTATTTACCTGAAAAAATATGCAAAATTGATGTTAAGAATAAATTGATTCATTTTTGTACTTTTTCGTGGTATAAGTACATTTAAAATGAGTAATTAATTTTTATAAATGCAAAATACATGAAAGTGGCAATACTGAACTATGTATTTGTACTTGAATATCCGGTGCAGATGGTGCTGCTGCCGTCTCCAAAACAATTAAGTAGCTGGCTACGAGGCGACAAATGCTGCTGGCGGCATTTGAAGTCGTGTGTTCGCGTAGCCTACTGTAGTGAATGTGTTTAATGCATATTGTGTCAGCTAACTCTTAAAATTTTTTTATTTTACTCAAAGTTTATTAATATACCTAAGGCCTACTACACGCTTTTTGCGTGCAAACTTTTGTTTGCTTTTGATCCTTTCTTTCTGCTTATACATTCAAAAAAACATCGTTGAAATTTAATGCAAATAAATAGTGTTACAGCAAAAATAAAAATATGTATATAAGTAGTTTAGTCAAAAGGAATCACAATGGACCCCAATTGGGTCTCCGAATAGAGGTGCGGTATAGCACCACCCTTCCTAACCTTAGTCAAAAGGAACCCAAAATATTATACCAAAAACACCAAATAAAGGGTGTTTTTTATTGAGGTATAGAACTTTAAGTTGGCGTCACTTTTTTAACTGGCGGCCATTTTGTCAGCTGTCAAGTGATTAATTAATATTTAGTTTGGTTTGCCATTTCATCATGAACAGGTTGACAAAAGAACAACGCTTGCAAATCGTGCAAATTTATTTCGAAAATAATGGCTCAGTTCGCGAAGTTTACCGCAAGCTCCGTCCATTTTATGGTCGACATAATCGTCCATCAGAGCAATTAATTCGGTTAACCATGGATCGTTTTCGCACTACGTTTACTCTATGTGATAATACGCATCCGCAGAGACGTCGAACAGTGCGCACCGAAGAAACAATTGCCGCTGTAGAGCAAAGTGTTGAAGAGGACCCGAACGAATCGATTCGCCGCCGTGCACAGCAATTGGAGCTTTGTCCATCAACTTTATGGAAGATTTTGAAGATTTTGAATGTGGATGAGTTGTGGTTCCAACAAGACGGCGCTACATGCCACACAGCGCACGTCACAATCGATTTATTGAAGGAAACATTCGATGAGCGCATAATTTCGCGGAATGGACCTGTCAATTGGCCACCAAGATCGTGTGATTTGACACCATTGGATTATTTTCTTTGGGGATATGTGAAGTCGCTCGTCTACGCCAACAAACCAGAAACGTTAGGGGACTTGGAAGCCAACATTCGTGGCGTTATTGCCAACATACGGCCCCATATGCTCGAAAAAGTGGTTGAAAATTGGACCTGTAGAATTGGCTTTATTCGAGCCAGCCGCGGCGGCCACATGCCCGAAATCATATTTAAACATTAATGGCATAAAATTATCCTTCCAATAAAGCCAAATCGATGGACATTAAAACGATTTTCTTGTGTTTTATTTCAATTCGAAGTTCTATACCTCTAAAAAAACACCCTTTATTATATTTTTAAAACATCTTGTTTTTAGTCAAGAAATTTTTTAGTCTTTTTAACATTTCGAAAAACTTTAAAAATAAGATAAATATCTACACATATGGTAACATTAAAGCTAATGCTAACTTCAGCCTTTATATACACATTTTTCATTGCAAATGCAATACGTGAATTGTTTTGATACATCGCATTGCAATTTGTTTTTGTAATGAAAGCTCAAATTTTCCATCACTGATTTACAACAGTCTTGCCATTGTTGTTTGTTCTTTATAGGTAATGTACATTATTTATTAAGTACATGTATGTGTAAACGCAGGAAAATCATTATTTGTTTGTTTAAGTCTACAAGCGCCTAAGATATTTTAAAAAATTAACTTGTTTTTGTCAAAAAAAAAAAAAAAATACATGTATATATATAAAAAGTAAAGTTGTTTAAAGTTGTTTGTCTAAAGCCATAAAAGACCGCTTAAAATGTATTGTTTTTTTTTTTAAGGCAAAGTAGGAAATCTGTATTTTAATGATTCTAAATTAAAAGCAATGCTTTGTTTAACTTTTAGCTGTTTTATAATTTACTTTAAAAAAGAAAAGCAAGATTAAATTTAACAATTAAACAACAACTGCATGCAGATTTGTGGCGACCAACAGCTGTGTTTTGGTTTAATTTAAAATATACAGTTTGTCAAAAAAATGTTTTCATTGCTTGAATAAATCAAATACTCTTCAAAGAAACGCTTGTCTTGAAGTGAATTACAAAAATTTTTGGATATTTTTTGTGTTTTTTTTTCAAAGTTGTTTATAAAAATTAACATCACTTCAACTAGAAATGTCTAATGATAGCTAAAAACAAAATAGTTGAGGTTTCGTACTGTCAAATAAATGTTTTTAAATTTATATCGCATTTAATAAACAGTGTGTTTACTTAATACTTTGTGTGCCCTGCTTGAGCATCAATTACAATTGTAAACATCGGGACATAGAATGAACTAGGTTATATACTATATTCTTTAGGTATTTTCTCCCACTCTTCCTTTATAGCAAGTATTAAATGTACTTTATTTTTCTTTAGATGAGCCCACAATGGGGTTCAATTTAGTACTTTGTGCTTGCGTGTCAATAACTTTTCTTCTGTTATATAGCAACCATGTCGTTGTCTTGATAAAATTTATAACTAAGCTTTAGCTTGTTTCGTGTGTCAAAAAAATCGAATCTTCTAGCACTGGCAGAAAATTCGATCTTCAGAATACCAAGATAAACTTCCTGGGTTCGTTATGCTTTCTAAAATAAACCTTCTAAATGTCACCCAACTTTTTTGTATGATATACAATCCTATAGCATGAGATAGAGAGAGATAATTTTCAAAACGTGACTATGTGTATTAAATTTTTCAGAGACTTGCGCCAAATTTTTTGTGGTCCATTGTTATAGTTAAACATTAGCTTTGTATCATGATAAAAAATTACGTTATCCCAGTACTTTAAACTACTTCAAATATGATCAATAGCTAATTTCAGTCGGTTTTAAATGGTTTGAGCTGGCAGCAGATGTTTTTTTTTCTAGCAACTCTTGAAAAGTATTCATGAGTCATCATCAGTCATTACTGATTCGTTTTGCTAGTCCTCTAGTGCTGGAATGCTGTTTGTTTCCAGTCTATCTTCTTTTTCAGCACGATTAATGATATAATAAACTGTCTTGAGATTAAGGGAAAACATTTCAACAATTGCTTTGCAGGATTTCCCATTTGTAATAATTGAAATACACTAATCGAACAATATTATTGTTAACCTATTTTTCGGTCACTATTTAAAATTACGGCCTGTCTCACGATGTCACCAGAAATCGTTCGATCGACAACTTTTATTGCAAACAACAATAAAATTAGCAAATTTGGTTTTGTTTGCAATACAAGTTGTCGATCGAACGATTTCTGGTGACATCGTGGGACAGGCCGTTAATTTCAAGCGGCACTTGTTGTAGGTAAGACAAATATTCTATGAGTGTACCCCACAAACAGTATTTTGCATATAATACTGTGTCTAATTATGCATTCCGTTCCGCGATTGCGAGAAGCATTTTTTTTGCGGAAGCAAAATTTGCAATTATTCATACCGTTGCTGCGGTATTTTTCTCTATTTTGCTTACGCTCAAATTTTATGACGGAAAGCGTACGGAAAGAACAAAATTGTAATTTGCATAATTTTTCACATAACAATATCGATCAGCTGTTTCCTACTGTTGCTGTTACTTTACATTACAGTCGGGTAACTGAGCATTTTTACTCTCTATGATTAATCTGTAACTCTTCTTTCTACATTTTGTTGTTTTTACGTTTCAAATTTCATGTGTTCATACATACATGTGTATGTATTTACATATGCGTGTATGTATGTATGTATGTTTATATTTTAAAATGCATTTATAAAAACAGGGGACACTACATCACGTCAGTGCCTCGTTTCTGTAAGGAATGTGAGAACTTTTCGAGTCGAACAAATTTTTATCATCCTGTGAAACACAGGGTGAGTAAAAAAAACTGTATTTGTTGATATGTTTTGTTATACTATGTTTAGACGGTACGTGCTTCGCTCTCTATTCATGCTTCACGCCCCAATCATGACCGAATCAACTTGCTTCGCCATACAAAATTATGAGAGCGAATCTAGTAGATTCAATATGAATCTACTTGCGAAGCACGTAAAATTGGTATCTTCTCTAACTTTTATCGCAGTAATCGCCACTTTATCTGAACTAGCTATCAAAACAAAATAAGTATATGTGTATGTGTGTGCTTGTAAACAAATAAAAACAAACCAAAAAAACATAGATGTGAGTTTAATATAAATAAATTTAATTAAGTTATGAATAATATAAAAAGGAAAAATAAGAAGAAAATATAGAGATGCCTTCAAAAACAAGATTTCGCATGAGTGGAATTTATGTAAAGTATGTATGCTTATGTGTATGTATGTATATACGTGCGTATGATACGTATGTTTGTGTGAATATACATAAAAAAAATGCTACGCGAACAGTGATGCCAACTTTTTCAGAGCAAAAACCACTGTGTGTTCATAAAAAAGCACTAAATGAAATAAGTACTCGTATATAGTATATGTATATATGTACATATGTATGTATGTACATAAATATATTTTTATTTATTTTTTTATGTTTATCTATTTATTTGCAATACAGAGAAAGCCCATATGGCTAATTATAAATGTATTGAATTAGTAAAAATTAAAAATTTAATTTAACTACAAATTTTAAATTTAATACATTTCATAGGTTTTTGTAATAATTTCAATTATATCGAGCCATATTTCGATTTTGCTTATAAGTAGAATATGAGTAGGAAAATAATTGAAGTTCATTTGGGAAGACACTCCAATTATGGTGTACTATTTTAACAAAAGATAATCAACGAGAATTATACTCCTCGTTTCAAGAAATGCAGTTTCATCTTTTTCCTCTGGCCATAAAATTGTTTTAATAAAACAATTAGATTTTTAGGTGTTTCGTCTGAATTAATTTTTACATGAACATTGTTCAGTATGTTACATTCTGAACAACATAAGCCTTTTATTTTTAGACCGTATTTTATATGAATGAAACAATTTGATTTATAAAATTATTGTATTTCTAACTAACTTTTAAAATAGTTATTAGCACTAAAAGTTATTTCTACTTCAACATTTGAACATGGTAATGTTAATAGTCCTAGAGCAAATATTGACAGTATTAGAAATGGATTATGATCAGTTGAATTTCTAGAATTATGAACTTCGATCGAAAATTTATCAGTTCTGAGCAAATTTTTCCATTTATTTATCCTCAAATTTCTAATACTTCGTTCCATTTCTTCAATTTCAGCTAGAAGCAATACATTCAGTTTCCAAAAAGATATTAATTTTTTTGCCTTACTGTTTCCATTTACAGAAGTAATAATGTGTAGTTTTTATGTACTCAGTGGAAAAGTTACTGGTTTACATTTTTTTTACTTTTGTCCACTTTGTTAGAGAGCCTTAAGTTAGTACTTTTCAGAAGCATTTTTGGAAGCTTTCGTTATCAAGAAAGCAATACATTGCTTCCCTCAGTGGTTAGTAATTAGATTATTGTAATTAAACTATTTTATAACGTGCATGGTATCCTCTGTAATTTCTAGAAATATATTATTTTTTCTCACTATGAAAGATAAGGTTTTTCTTCCTTCATATTTCACCAAGCTGAATTAACATTCTGCAAAGGAAACTTTGCATGTCTAAAAGGGGTGAAAGCAGATAGTTTTTGAAAGTGAAAATAAAGCCACCACACTTTAACAAATTAATATTTAGTAGATTTGTAAAACGCACTAAAATTAAAGGTGAAAAGCACCAAAAAGAAGGCACTAATTTTTTTTTAAAGCAACAATTTGAAAAATTCCGCACTGTTATGAATTAAAAAACTCTAAATCTAGTACGAAAAGCACTAAATTGGCACGATGCACACGAAGCACGAATGCGTAGTCTAAACAGTATGATTCATAAACATGATTCAGAGAGCGAAGCAGGTGATTCAACTCGTCGTCTAAACATAGCATTAGTTTATATATGTTTTTATGTGAGTAACCCTGTGTAAAATAGGACAACCAATATAATTATTTAATTTTTCTCGATGCGAGAACTTCTCACAAGTTACAGAATTGGGGTACAGAATTAATAAAAACAGGGACGTTAAATCAATTTCACGGAAAGCATATACCGCAGGAATGAATAATTGTAATTTCCATATACATCGATAGTTCTTTCCGTCGAATTTTCCTTTCCGTGCGAAATCAATAATACCTACCACCCAGACGCAAAAAAATTCCATGAAATAGCAAATTTTTGTTATTTGCTATTAAATTGAAAACATTTTTTTGACACCGCGTACAAGAAATGGTTTACTATCTGTTGTTTTTTTTTTGTAATGAGAAGAAATACTATCTCTTTCTGTCTGTCTACCAGCTGAATTAAGACTTTGCAAAGTAAACTTTCCGTGTGTAAAAGGGATATTGCTTATTTGTAGAACTTTGGCGCCATATTATCGTTGAGAAGCAGAGCTAACGGTATGCGCAAAACACAAAACAAAAACGAATTTATTTGTTGTTGTAATTCATGTTTGAATGTAAAATTAGCACCGAAAATATTTTTTTGACAAACTGTATGTACATAAATGCAAATTCACAAAGAAACAATTTACATAAAATATGGCTAAATTATAAATACGAAATTTTTATAAAAATAAGTTTTAATCAAATCTGTTTTAACCTTCCTATACCCGCGCGTTGGTCTGTGAGACCGACAAAACGATTTTTTTAAAACTATCTATTTTGATGGCTTATTTGTTAAGGACTAAAAATCAATAAGATAAGTGAATACATATTTAATGCGTAATTTTATTTTTTTATTATATCATTGAGATTAAAAAAGAATCTTTTGTTTTTTAGTTTTGTTTCATCTCGTATAAACTTTCGGTCTGTGAGACCGTGCGCGGGTACATACATATGTTATAAAAATTAGCGCGGTTATAGGAAGGTTAAAAGAAAATAAGCAATGGTAGAGGCAGGTAGTAAATGTGGTGAACAAAGGAGAGAAAATGTTTCATGAGTTTATCCAAAAACAGCAAATAAAACATAAAGGTATTATAAATATACTAACCATAGGCATAAGGTGTTATAAACATGTTCATATTTGCAGCAGCGGCAACCGTTATATGATGACAATCAATTCAAATTTAATATTCAAAATGAAATTTAAAAAAAAACGAAAAAAAAAGGAAACGAAATGATGCGATCGATACGCAAGGGACGAACGAACAAGGAAAAGTATTTGGGTTAAAATTATAGTATATTAAAAATAATAAAAAATAAAGAAAGATTTAAAAAGAAAATTATGCTAAAAAAAGCTTACAAATTAGAGAAGAAAGGGGGAAGGAAATATTTGTATATGTACACAAAATTTTTTTGTTAAAAATTTCAACAAACTTATAAACTAGAGCATTAAAAAAAAACAAAAACAAAATTTAAATATAATCACAGAATTTTCTTTTTTTTAGAATTATTGCTTGTTTACGCACAATTAGACCTTGACTTAATTAATCAAACGTAGGTACCTATGTTCTGTTCTGGGTGTTGAAAAGATATACAATTTTGTTTGCGGCACAACTTGAAATTCAGTTAATTACTTATAATTATTACTGTAGTTACTGCTAAGATAAAAAGAATATTTTAAAAATAAGTAATCAGCGATGAAGATATAAAAAACTAAATTCTATTTGATTCTTGATAAAATTAAGATTTTAAATAAGAAGAAAAATTTTATTGAGAGTAATTAAAAAATATATATTTATATATGTATGTATATTGTCTCTTGTGTGATTTGTTAAATGTTAGGCAATTTTAATTGTGTAGCAAGAAATTGACGGGAACTAAAAGGTCGGTATACCTATAAAGGAATTCGTTCGTTACCGGTTAGTGAAAACCCGTAACCGTTAAAAACTGTTAAAATGAGACCAAATATGTTTCCTTTGTTTTTTTTTCGTTTTGTTCTTTTTTTTATTTTTTTTTTGTTTGTTTTTTGTTTGTTTTTTGTTGCAGTTTTTAATAGGTTGTAAGCTCCTGTGTGTGTGGGTGTGTATGTGTAGCTGCTACCGCTGCTGCAATAATTTAACGCCGCTTCACCAGCTTCTGCGAGTTGAACACAATTTCGCGGTTCCAAGTATAACGGTATCCACAGTGAGGTATCATGCTCACGGTGACTTTGGCAATAGTAAACACTTTGTCGGCGTCGTTGTGATAGTTGTTACTAACAGTTGAAGGAATTAAATCCGTATACAATTTCAGTTTCACGTTAATTTTTACCGACTTTAAAAATAAATGAACAACTTCTTTTTCTTCTTCTTAAAACACTCGTGTTACAGATTCAATAAACAATCACATTTAATATCTGGGGAATTTGCCATGGTAAATTATACGTACATATGTAAGTATGTATCACACTTAAAGGTACACGTCTACACGAATTCATAAGATTAACACTGAGTTTTGAAGGCGTTTCGTACAAAAATTTTAGTTGCTAAAATTACGTTTGTTTTTATTTTATTTCCATATATAAGTATGCATATAATTTATGTATGTAAGCATACTCGTGTTTTTATTTCTCACAACACATTGTTATGGAAAAATACCCTCGTACTAAAAACAATTTTGTATTTGCATTATGTCTGGGATTTATTTTCTAATAATTTGATTGCTTTGCTGCTATTCACATAAGCGTTTGATAATGATGGAAATCTCTCATCATAAAAGAGCACATAGGTATATTCATATAGATTTACAAAACTTTTCCTTTGTAATTGTTAATTATCTATTAGTGAATTTTTTTCATATTCTATATTTCTTTTGTTCTTTTTTTCAATTTTGTATTAAATTTGTTTTGCGAAAACTCTTTATTATTATTATTATTTTTTTTTTTTTTGTCAAAACAAGCGTGTTTTTGCTGTACAAGAATTATTAACAAGCAGCGCGAATGACCATAAGATTGAAACTGAACTCGTGTCGGAATGCTGCCTTTAATTTTGAACGAAAACAACCAACACCGACAGACACACAGCAAAACTTAACTCAAGACCAGTGTTGCCGTTTGAAAAAAAATTTCCAACCAAAATTTTCCCAAAATCCGACCAAAATCGCCTGCTTCCGACCAAATTTGAAAATTTAATTAATAATTGTGTTTTTTGATGTACATTTTATTTAATATTTAAGTAAAATAAAAATTTCAGATATAACATATCACTGTTGGTATCTCTACGAAGAGCAAACGCACAATGAGCTGTTGCGAAAAGGGTAAAAAGAGCAAAAAAATAAGAAAAAGAGGGTAAAGAAGCACAAAAAAATTTTTTTTTAATTTTAATACATTAAGCCACTTAAAAAAGGAGAGTTTGGAGTGTAAACATCATAATATAATTTCAAGTTTTTGCCTCAAAATATTTAATACATATATGAAATTAAAAACTGCTTGAAATTTTCTTGTGTTATTTTTATTAAATTAATTTTTTTTTGACATTTCATTCAAATTGCCCTAAAAAGTCAAAGGGGCTTCATGAAACATATTTCCCCAATTGCACAAATGACAATTTTAAAAGTTCTCATGAAAACCCTTAATTTCTCAAAATTTTAGTAGTTATATGATCGGTGTTAGTTATTTGGTAGGTGAAGCTTAGGCTTAGATTAAGATACATATGTATGTATGTATGTTACTGAAAAATATTTTAAGCATACAAAAGCATTAAAAGCATCACTTTTTTCCTTAAGTAACTTAAAAGTTTTTGTTTTTGCGATATTCACACTTATTCCAGTTGCCAACATTGACAGCACGTCAATACGATACCAAAAAATTGGGACTTGGCTACTCGTTGTCTAAAACAACTGACAACCTCATGCTGTCAATTGATCTACTATCAATAAATTATTATGCAGAGAATTATGTGGTACTTCCGATTTCTATTTTGCAAGAAGTATTTTAATTTTTTAATCCCAATTATGAAACGTTTTCTAAATTGTTTTTAACATAGTTTCCGTTATTGTCATTAAAAACAATTTAAGAAGGCTCAGTAAAAAGATGCTGCTATTAGCTCTTAAAAGTACATTAGGTTTGTAAATTAAAAATATTTTTATTTTACAAAAAAACCCCAAAAGCACTGTGAGAAATTGTTAAAAAGCACTGTAAATACCCGCTTTTTAAAAAAGGGTATTAACCAAAATTTCGCGTTTATGAAGAGGCAAAAAGCACCAAAAAATACCCGAAACGCACCAAAATACCATCACTGTAACATATTATTATATTATATATTATTGTTTATTATATTATATATTATTGGTAAACGGCAAACAGTGTGAAAAAAATATTTTTAAGATAAAATATATGAGATTTTAAATAAATTACGCGAAGAGAAAAATAGTTTGTGATTAGAGACAAAAACCGACCAAAATTTAATTGGTCCGACCATCCGACCAAATTAAATATTTTAAATTTTTTCCGACCAAATTTGGTCGGATCCGACCAAAACGGCAACACTGCTCAAGACGATCATTAAGAACAGGGCTGCCAGTCTGGCAAATCGCCAGTTAGTTATCCCCTAAATTGCAAACAATTTCTTTTTGGGAATATTTGCTATTATTATGGGAATTCGTTTGGTTTTTCTATACTCAAGTTGAGTTCCCCGCAGAGAAACTTTGCAATTAATTTTTAAGTAGCAAATAACACTTTACAACAAAATCAAACTTTTTCCACTCCTGCAACTAATTTAAATTACAGGGTGTCTCAAACTATGGTTGGTTGTAATTTCTTAATAATCTTAATATATATAAAAATAAAAAACACGTTTATTTGTTAGGGGTGAACTCTTCAATGACCCAACAGATTTTCGCCTTCCACCCCACAAAATATTTGTAAAAGACCGGCGCGTGTTTTTATATATATTCTACCCCGGTAAATGCTACGCCCCCTTTCAGAAATAGTGATTCATCCGACAGATGGCGCAATTTTTAGTTTTTTTGTGATTTTGCACCGTAACTCAAGAACTACTGAACCGATTTTGACCAAACTTCATATAAATATTCTATAGGGCGTGAGTAGTGTTTCTGTGTAGTTATAAGTTCGTCCGACAGATGGCGCCATATTTAGTTTTTTTTTGTGATTTTGCACCGTAACTCAAGAACTACTCCACCGATTTAGACCAAACTTTATATACATGCTCTATGGGGCGTGAGGAGTGTTTCTGTGTAGTTTGAAGTTCGTCCGACAGATGGCCCAATATTTAGTTTTATTTTGTGTTTTTGCACCGTAACTCAAGAACTACTGCACCGATTTCGAGCAAACTTTATATACATGCTCTATGGAGCGTGAGTAGCATTTCTGTAGTTTGAAGTTCGTCCGGCAGATGGCGCAATATTTAGTTTATTCGTGGACAAAATCCAATTTTCATATTGTACCACCAATGCCATATACAACACTAATGTTTGCTTAGGGCCAGCAACGCGGACCGGGGTCAGCTAGTATTACATAATTCATAAAGTGAGACATACACTCCATATCGCTCATTTACTTCAATAGTGTAATAACTCAAAAAATTACTTAGTTAATAATGTAGAATAATGCGGCATTTCGTATTTGATCTTGTGTAAAAATTTCATATAAATAGCTGGGAAAGGGTGTTTTTATGGAAAGAAAATTTTATGAAATTAATGTTTAAATATGATGTCTGTCATGTGGCCGCCACGGCTGGCGCGTAAAAGGCGCTATCTGGAACACCAATTTTCAACAACTTTTCGTAGCATTTGCGGCCGTATTTCGCCGATACTCGTAACTCTTCGAATGTTGATTTCCAGGTGTTCAATTGTTTGTGGTTTATTATTTTTTTTTATTAAAGAGAAGTAACACTCTGGCAATGAGTGCCTACTACTATTACTAGGTGTTAGCTTCTTTTAGGCAAGGGATAGTGATAGAGTAGACAGGTGATGAAGGAAGAGATAAAGGAAGGCTTCATTCTTTTTACAAATCTGCTTTATGCATTTTTTTTTTTAAATAATGCTGCGTTGCAGCGCCTCTGCTGTGAATTGATCTGTGTTTAGTAGCATTTTATTGGTTATTTTACTTCGCCAATGATTCTGCTACACAACGAAGGAGGGCGCTGTGATGTTACATTAGGATTAGTATCTGCTGAAGTCGGTATAGTTCAGTGACTATGCCTTCATCACATGAACTTTGCTACAACAACTGATACAAAGGGACACTAATACACATCAGAAAAATGGGTGGTGTTATTTTTAATGACTGTTGGATATAGGGGTCGAACCCAGGACTTGCGGTTTTATAGTCAACGTGCTAACTACTTCAGCCAACGCCACCCTCGACGTAGACAAGTGACTTAACATAACCCCAAAGAAAATAATCCAATGGGGTTAAATCACACGATATTGGTGGCCCAATTAATTGGGCCATTACGTGAAATTATTTTTTGATCAAAAATTTCTGTGAGTAAATCAATTGTAGCGCCCGCTGTGTGGCATGTGGCATGTGGCTCCGTCCTGTTGGAACCACATATCAGCAAGATTAATGCCACGTAATTGAGGTACGAAAAAATTTTAAATCATTTTCCTATACCGTTCACCATTGACAGTAACATTCTGACCATCATCGTTTTTCAAGACATGTGGGCCAATGACTCCGCCAGCCCATAAAGTGCACCAAACAGTAATTTTCTCCTCACTCCAAATGCGACAATTCTGCTTATTTACGTACCTATTCAACAGGAAAATTGAAGAAGCGCAGGATGAGTTTGACGAATAGAACAATTATTTTGATTAAAAATTTCAAAAATGTTTTTTTTGTTTTGACGCATTTTTCTTTTTGGCGATTTTTTTTTAATTTTAGAATTTTTTAGTTTTGTAACAGACAGACAGACAGACGGATATCGTAGCTAAAAGAATTACCTCTATCGTGAATAAAATGTAAATTTTTCATTCCCCATGCAGGGAAATTTGCTAACGCGAATTGCATGGGAACGTTTGTTTCCGCTATCAATGCGTAGTGAATGTAAAAAATGTAAAGAAGACTTGTAAAGCGTAAAAATTAATTAATTATTGTTGCTAATCGTCGAAATTATTTGCTGATCTTATTCTAAAATTAATTATTTAAAACTTTTAATATATATGTAATTGGAAGTATAATATTGAAATTACGCGATGTATTAATTCTGTTCGTCTACAAAAATAAAGTGAACAAAACCAAGGGAAAAGTGAAGAAGTTCCCATGAAAAATATAATCTACGAAGAAATACAATCCTGGCCGAACGAATTATTATTATTTTCATAAACTCCATCATACCAGGGTTGTATTTTCTCAAAAATCGCACGACTGAGTACACAATATCGATCAGCTGTTGCCTACCGTTGCAGTTACATTCCTATACAGTCGGCTAACTGAGCCTAAGCGCTCGCTGCGGCAGCACTGATTTAATCGAGTATTATAAGCTATGACGGCTCGGCCGCCATTTTGTGACGAATATTTTCTTTTATTGGCGTAAACTTTAGATTTGATATAAGCCCACTAGAAAATGTCTATGCCACTACTTATGGAGATACATTATCCTGGGGAGACAATCCTTGGTATCTTGAAACGTTAGAGCATTAGGTATTTATGTAAAATGGGATCTAATGACGATTTAAGCACATTACGCGCATTGGCACATAAGACTGATTATATTAACACTTTCTTCAAGTTTTATAATATAATATATACATATACATATATATAAATATAACTATCGGGCCTGTTCTGCAAATCACGACATGTCAAATCACGGCGATTTCAAAAAATTTATGAAAGCTAAATCACAGCTTTTGTAAATTTCACGATTTATAACGATGCAAGTTGGAATAAAATATTCTATTATACATGACAAAAACTTAAAATACAATAAAAATCCACTAACAAGTGAGTTATTAATAGCTTGTTTTTGAAATCACAGTGATTTAAATCACCGTGATTTTCAGAACAGGCCCGTATATTATAGTTTTCGATGATTTCGGTCTCCGAGATTTTGATTTTCAAAGTTGTGACCGGTCTGTTCAAACTTTTTGATCCATTTTCGAATGAGAGCTATGCTTGGCACATCATCACAGAATGACAATTTTTGTAACTCTTGTAACTCTTGACAGCCTATAAGCCCCTTAGATTCGTTGTATAAGTTACCGGGCCCCATTTTAAGCTTCTATCTCCTCTACATACGGGTCTTCTTTGCCGCTTTCGAAAAAGGGGGCAACAGGTATCCTTAAGTGGGAACACAACGACTTAAAATGACCTATTAAAATAGTTTCCATTAAAGTATACGCCACAAGTATATGAACACCACAAAGCTCGAAATCCCACTTGAACAGGATTTGTGGGACTTTTCAGCAACAATTTTGAATAAATACAAAATTATCCTTTGCAAATATTTTAAGTTTTGACTTATATCTAGTGTTTGAATTGAATGTCGAGCTTTGGTGTTTTCAGACACTTCTAATAGAATATCATATAAAAAAAATTTTAATAGCACATTTCAGCTCGTTGGCTGTTGACTGAAATAGTTAGTGCGTTGACTTCAAAACAAAGGACGGCCATCGAGAGCTCAAGTTCAAACTCTGGCCAGGGGGTCTACTCTGTAATTCGAAACGAAAGAAAATGCTTTCGAATTTACATGTTATAAGCATACAAATTCGAAAGTATTTTCTTTCGTTTCGAATTGCAGAGTAGACCCCCAGCACCGGTCACATCAACATCAAAGATTTTACAAAGCGCCCTACTTTGTCGTTATTTGTAGACGATTATTTGTCGGCGAAGTAAAATAACTAATAAAATTTATACAAAGCTTCAAGTAATACGCCTACTTAATTAACACCAGAGGCGCTGCAACGATGCCATACAAATTAACAAAAAAAATTTAAATTAAAAAATTAATTAATATCCACTTCTCACTTTCAATCAATACTTCACCATCTGTACTTGCACTATCCCTTTCCTACACTCAGGTAACACAAAGCAGCCTGTTATTTGGACCCAATTGAGCTGAAATCTTGCTATCTCCTATCCAAGCTTAAGGATACTGTTTTGCACCTTTTTTTCGAAAGTGACAAAAAACGAGTTAGCCTTCTTTTTGTTCGACAGAAACATTTCTCGCAAGATTTAGCATAAAAATTCCGAGCACATCATATACACATAAGATGCAAAGCTTTCGTTGTTTGCTTTGGCAGTGCGCCAAAGGGGAAACTGTTCATGTGTAAACTTTCAAAGTTTTGACGTTGAATTTCGGACTTTCTAGCATTCAGAGACTTAAGGCCTAGGCACATAGAATCCGTCATACGTCGCCTTTTTCAACTGACAGCTAAGTGGAAATCCGGGTTTTCTTATGAGCTCTAGTACTAAAGTTGGATGACTTTTAACGTAAATTGAGAAGTTTGACAGCTATTAATTGGTTTTTAACCGACTTAAAAAAAAGGAGGAAGTTATCAATTCGTTTGTATTTTTTTTTTACATTGTTACTTCATAACTCGGTACATTTTAGACCGATTGAAAAAATTACTTTTTTGTCTGAGAGGGTATAGCTTCCAATTCGTTCCATTGCAAAAAAGTGGGCAGGTGTGCACCCAACAACTTTTTTTATTTGATTTTATGATATTTAACTTCTTTCTAGCAAACAACTTTGGTTCTTGTAATTACACAATCTTAAAGTTGATAAAATGGGCGGGGCTACGCCAATTAAAATTTATTATTATATTTGACGTGGTTCTACTTAACCGATTTTTACGAAACTTACACACAATCTAGACTTAAAAAATAGGTGATTCTACTTTACCGACTTTTACAATACTTAACACCCACCCTGAGCTCTGAAAATCACACAGTCTTGCACTTAAAAAATGGGCGGAGGGACGCCCATTAAAGTTTAATTTTATATTTCACGTACTTCTTGGCCAGCAGATTTTTAAATTTCCAGTTTGGTCCTATACATTTTTTATCGAAAATGTTATATCAGATCTTTGCATTGAAGTCGGTTTATTTGGCAGAATTATTTTTTGTAAGTTCTGATTTGGGTTTTTGTGATTTTTGGCAGCAAAAATAGAATAAAATAAATAAAAAGTTTAATAAATAAACCTATTGAAGCTGTTCAAATGTTTCTCCTACTCCGTCGCTGCATTAATGTCAGTTCAAAAATGCTACGGACTCTATGTGACCCGGGCTTTACAGTATAATTTCATGACGAATATTTTGATAAGAGCATTTCAAACCATGAAACACAGTGTGGTCGTGTGAAAGTTTGGTCGACTCTTAGACGACAAAACTGAATTGAGAACCGTGATAGGGTCATAAATTCATGGCTTTAAACATTAGATAATTTTAACTAACACAATAACAAAAAATTGGGGCTTGTTTATTCGCTCTCGAGAATAATTTTGTGCTACTGGCAATCGATTTCCTTTCCCTAAGGTCTAGAAAATAGCATAAACCTGCCAACAGGGGTCAGTTGATTTCGACAACGGGTACACAAGCACCAATATTTTTTGTATTGTGTTAAAGTGACGTCGATGTCGACAACTGGAATAAGGATGAATAAGAACTTAGGCATGCATGTATAAGTGTATAAACTAGTAGATTTGGTTACAAAACCACAAATTTAGTTCAAAAACACCTTCACCCTTATTGGGAATAAAATGCGAACATTTTGTTCACGTCAAATATTTCCCGTGAACAAAAAATGGTGAACAAAATTAGAGAATAGTATACTGACAAAACAACAACGCAAGCATTGACGATCACAGTTTTAGGAAAAGGCGACATATTTCACGTGAACTTTTATTCCCGATAGGGGGTGAATAATAAATATTTGCAAAATTCACGAAGATATGTAGTAGGAAGCCATATAAACATATCGTACACTACATCATAAACAGTCACAAATAAAAAAAACCCAGATATTCAGTAGTGGCAAAAAACTGAGATTTGTTCATGAAAAAAATACATTTTTATAATTTTGACTTTTGACTGTTTATGATTTCGTGTGCGATATGTATGTGTGTATGTAGTTTGTCGCTATCTATTTCTTCAGGCAGTAAAAGATAAAAGCTGCTGTATATATATGGAAATGTTTTTTGGAAAGTGCTATTTAAAAATTGTTAAACATTTTATGTAACAAAGAGATAATTTGCCTTATCGTGGTTGAAGCATATCGACTTCGACTACGGATCTTTGGTTCTAGATTAAATAGAAAAAAAATTGTTCAAGATAATCAAAAACGTCGTAGCCGAAGTCGAAATACGCCAAACACGATAAGGGGCAATAAGTAAAGGGTGATTTTTTAGCAACTTTCTTTTTGGCAGCACTATTTTTGACAACTCAGCTGTTTTCGTGTATCATGGTTACTGTTAAACATGTTCAGTTTGGTCTATAATTTAAGTTTAAATTAGACATGACATAGCCATAATGGTAATGGCTATGGCGTTATGGCGAGTTACCTACACATAATCAAATACAGTGTTGCCCTTAAGTTTGGTTCGAATAACTGTTTTGTATGGTTACCGTTATATCAGGTCTAATTTAAGGTTTAACCATGAATCTACTTAGAAATGAACAAAGCTTGCAGGTTATTGAATTTTATTATCAAAAAATTCATGCTCTGTTAAGAAAGTGCATCGTGCACTTCTTCCATTTTAAGCGGCTATTCGGAATCTTGTGACTAAATTTCGCACCAAAATGATATTATTGAACATTAAACCACCAACATGCATACGTAGAGTGCAGACAGAGGAAAATACTCGTATCGCGGCAGCATCCGCCAGTGTTGCCGATGACCGTGGATTATCGATTCGGTGCCATTCGCAGCAATTGGGCCTCAGTTACTTTTTTTTTTGCCCAAAATAGAAGAGCTGGACTTGGCTGGCATGTGGTTTCAGCAAGACGGTGCCACATGTCACATAGCACGCGAAACAATGGCCCAATTGAGAGAGGCGAGTTCGGTGAAAAGTTTATTTCACGTTTGGGACCGGTCAATTGGCCGCCTAGATCGTGCGATTTAACGCCATTAGACTATTTATTGTGAAGGCTATGTTAGGACTCATATCTATAGGGACAAGCCCGCAACAGTTAACGTTGGTTGGTTGGTTTACGTGGCTGCCTACTACACGCAGGCATTTAAGTAGAATCTAAATGATTCCTTTTTGAATGGACCACTACACTCATCGTGATGATAGTTACTAGATCCAACCTGCCGCATTGAGATATCTGATAAGGTCATTCAACCCAATCTCAGATAAATCTGAAAGATCGTAAAGTACATGACTTTCTAAGAATTTGTGTCTCGAGAGATGCAAAGCTGGACACTCGCAAAGAAAGTGGAAGATTGTCTCTTCTTTGCTTTCTCCACGACAACTCCGGCAGAACTCATTATAGGACAGGCCTATCCTACTAGCATGTCTGCCGACCGTCCAGTGCCCCGTCATGACTGCAACGAGCCTCGAGATGTCCCTACGGTTTCTATTTGTTAGTTGTATTGCGCGCCTATCATTATAGCGAGGCCACATTTTCTTAGCAACCTTACACGTCCCTATGTTGCGCCATCTGCATTCAGCCTTATAGATATAGTGCTTGAAGAATATACCGCTTCTAATAGCACCAAACGGCATGGCTACCGATTCGGCATTGGAGACATTCATAGCAGAGTCAGCTCTAGCAAGCTCGTCTGCCCGTTCATTACCTAAAAGTGCACAGTTAACGTACTGAAAAAAAAACAATATTGACGAATTTATTCGTGAGATACCGGCCGAAATGTTGACGAGAATATGACGCGTTCAACATTTACATGAAATATATATCGTTGTACAGACTCAAAGATTTCATGCATTTCGCATTTTTTTATATGTTTTTTTTTTATAAATCAAATCTCCGGCCAAAAACAGCCCATATGGCATCCCTAGTTACATGTGCGTACATACTAGGGATGCCAAACGGGAAATCCCGGGATTTGGCAAATCCCGAATCCCGGATTTGTAAAATTCAATCCCGGGATTTCTTTTTCGGGATTTCTTAGCAATTTTTATATAAAAAACTTTATAGATTAAAATTTTCGTTGATTTTATGGTATTTTTTTATAATATTTAAAAGTCCCATACAATTTTATACGTGCATTTTTAACAATTTAATGACTATTCGTGACATATTTCTTATAAATTAACAACAAGTGCAAAATAAATTAACTACTTTCTCACGGTTATTTTCCTCAAAGGTGATACAATATACAACTAAGAATTATTTTGAAAACGAAAAGAAGCATATGAGCTTTGGAAGCAAAATAACATTTGGAAAATTCATAAGTTTGACAAATTTATTCCGTCTTATTCTATATTATGAATAAAATTCTACGAGAAATTTTTCCCGGGGAATAATTTCAAATAGTAGCAAACAGGGAAAACAAAAAAAAATTAATGGAAAAGGTAGAAATTTCTTGCGGAAATTTATTCATAATTGCAGTGTATAACTCTGTATATCGACTACTCAACGCTTATCCACTTTTCGGTAACAATTGAGTACTATTGACAGCTCTTTACAATAGAAAGTCGGGTTGACGTAAAAGCGAGAAATATTTACAGAATAATGCGAACTATTTTGTCTAAAAAATTGCTCGAGTGTGTATGTATGTTTTTTTTACATTGCAGTTAAAAATTATTTTCGTTAGACCGTTTAGGTCGTTTTTGACACAAACCTATGACCTATTTAAATTACATGGGTTTGATCAAAGGTTTGTTTCAAAAACGACCGACTTACAGAGTAGAAGGACAGCACACTAATAAACCATACTCCTCTTAGCGAACGTAGGACTACATATGTATCTGTTGAACTTGTAGAAAACAACTTATGTATGAATTTAAAATTTTTCAGTAGAACAAAAATACTTTTCAAGTGCTCAAGCAAACTTTTAATGTAATTTTAATTTTTCGACATGTTCTGCCTTATTATCGTTGTCATAGTAGTGACGAAATCGATTAAAAAAAATAGGCAATGCTTGGTATATGTAACAACCGTGATGGCTCCTTGTTGGTCAATCGCAATTAAAGAAAGGTTAATAGATATATTTAACAAAAAAATAATGTTTTTGCAACTTATTTGTATGAAAGCGAATCTAAAATTTTCGTAAATCAACTTAAGCGGTAGTGCTAAAAGTCCACATATATTTACATTCGTTTTGATTTAGATTATAGAAAAACATTTATATTGAAAACAAAAACAAGTTTTTATTTAGTTATTGTTTTCAGTATAAATTCTCTAACATCAACTTAAAAATAGATGAGAAAAATTTTTTTGATTTTTATTTCATACTCGTATTAGAAAATTGTTAACTTTGAAGACATTTGTTTAATGATATATTATCAACATAAAACCTTTTAAAATGCATAAAATTTGTTATTAAAGTAATATTTATTAAAAAATAATAATTTATTTTACAAAAAAATTTTAGATGCCGAAATCTCGAAAAACCCGGAATCCCGAAAAATCCCGGAATTTCAAAAAATCGATCCCTATTGGCATCCCTAGTACATACTCTGTTGTTGTAATTTTGCTTGTGTGCTAGCTTTGCAGTATTTGCAAGGCTTTCAAGAGACTCTTGGAACTAAAAAAGAGTGATTCTCCCTAATATGTACTATATCTACGTAAATATTTTATTTCAAATAATAAAATATTTTTGCTACTCGTAAGTTATTTTACATTCTCCCGTTTCTATAACTCTACGTATGAGTGTTATACAATTTAATATAAAAAAAATACTGAAACTCCCAAGTAACGAGTGAATGATGTACATACATATGAATATTACTTAATTAATTAAAAAAAAAATGTTTTGCATAAATAACAAAACTCGTGTCCACAATGTAATGTTAATATCAAATGTACGTGATGTATCTATATATATAATTTTCTTTGTAGTTTGCATACTTTTTAAGTATGCTTTCATTAAGCCTTGCATTTAAGAACAAGTTGCCCTATATAACTGCAAGGCAACATGCAACGTTTAGGAAGTCAGTCGTACTGTTGTCGACATCTTTAATATGCATAAAAATTTATTAAACACAAGTGGCATTTAAAATCAAAGCAATTTAACAACTGGATGAAAGCGGGAAAAAGTTGAAAGTCGTGTTTAATCACAAACAGACAAACAGACACACACACACACACACACACACATTTTGTATGTGCGTATTATGGAGTAAAATTAAGTCTGTATAAGAAATGAATGATGATGATAACCTTATCAAAGTCTACGGCGAAATCAACCCAATATATATATGTATGTATGTACTCGTACATATGTATGTATTTATATATGTATTTATGTATGTATGTATGTATGTACAACAAATATGCAACGCATATGTGCACAACAGTTTTGTTTAAATTTATAGAATAATCTAATGCACTGACACGCTTTCTAATTTGTTAATGGGCAATTTATTTAATTTTGTTGTCAGAAATAAAAACGCAACAAGGCTTCGTTCGATTGTACATGAAATAATTTCCCAAATTTTTATTGAGGTGTTAAATACGAGGGCGGTTCGGAAACTTCTTAGCCTATCAATGAAAGAGAATAGTTAATTTTTCAAAAATATTTTTATTTTTCAATATAATCTCCTGAAACTTCAATACACTTAGTCCAACGCTTTTCTAGCAATTCTATCCCTTGATTAAAATAGTTTTCCTCAAGGTCTTCAAAATAGTGGTTGACAACTGTAATTGCATCTTCATTTGAGGTAAAACGCTTGCCAGCAAGGAATTTTTTAGATTTGGGAACAGGTAAAAGTCACTGGGAGCCAAATCAGGAGAATAAGGTGGGTGGTCAAGCAACTCGTACTTTAATTCGTTGATTTTAGCCATTGTTAAAACACTCTTGTGCGCTGGTGCGTTGTCTTGATGAAAATTTATTTTTTTTGTGTTGTAAGCCAGGACGTTTTTCTCGAACTTGTACATTTAATTGATACAAAAGGTTGCAATAGTACTCTGAATTTATTGTTTTACCCCTTTGCAGATAGTCAATCAATAAAATACCTTTGAAGTCCCAAAAAACCGTTGCCATAACCTTACCAGCCGATTGAATTGTTTTTGCTTTCTTTGGGGCACTTCCTCCAGCTTCAGCCCATTGTTTGGATTGTTCTTTTGTCTCTGGAGTATAGTGGTGGATCCATGTCTCATCAACAGTTATGAAACGACGCTTAAAATCCATTTTATTTCGCTTAAAACGATCCAAACAAGCTTGAGAAATGTTCATTCTTATGCGTTTTTGGTCGACTGTTAACAAATGCGGCACCCATCTTGCAGAAAGCTTTTTCATCTGTAGTTCTTCATGCAAAATTAAATGGACTCGATCATTTGAGATGCCCATGATATTAGCTATTTCACGCACTTTTATTCGCCGATCATTTAATACCATATCATGCACTTTGGCTACAATTTCTGTTGTTGTTGCTGTTTTTGGACGTCCACTACGTGGTTCATCTTCAATGCTTGTACGACCACGTTTAAATTCAGCAACCCAATTTTTTACTGTTGCATATGAAGGAGCACTTTCACCTAACACATTCAACATATCATTATGAATTTCTTGTCCCGATAAACCTTTTTTATGTAAATATTTAATGACACCACGCATTTCTAATTTTTCCATTGTTAAAAAATCGCGGATGCGTCTTTTGTGAATACCTGTTTCTATATGAAGGAGTTGCCAGATCGAAACAAAATTTAACATGTGTTCATAGCAGAGATGGAAGTTTCCAAAACACTTAACTTTTTTCTGTTTATACCGCGCTTTTTGTGCTAGGCTAAGAAGTTTCCGAACCGCCCTCGTATATAGAGAATTATGTTATTTATGAAATTTACTGAATATAAGATTCTGTGAAGTGAAAACACCTGTGATTTAAAGACCTATTGAATGATATACATATATTTGCCTTTCAACGAAAAGCCTTAAAAACTGCACATATAACATTTGTTAAAGCACTAATAATCCCAAATTATTATTTTTTATTTATTTATTTATTAAATGTTAAAAATACAATTACAAATTATATCATAACGTAATTTAAACTAGAATAGCAATAAAGACCTTAACTCGTTGTAGTGAAACAGATCAGAGGGTGGGAATCGAACCCACAACCTCCACACTAGCTAGCACACTACTCACTAGCCTACCGATGCACCCTCCCAAATTATTGTTTTCCTTATTCAGTGAAACATTTTTTATTGAAAATTCATTGAAATTAATTACTGAGGGGTTAGCTGGATCCTATACGCTTTTCACTCTTTCTTTCATTTAAACAAATGAGAAATTCAACAAATATCAGAGTTAAACAAGAACTCAATGATCAACATGTTTTTTATTTCCTTACTTTACCATCAACAACAAATGTTATGAAATTGGAATTTCCTACTCTAAGGGCTAATAGATCAGTGCTAAGGGCTAACACATCGGATAGTTTAAACCCAAGAGCGGTAAATCAGTGCACCATATATTCACCCTTATTCTAATTGTCGACATCGACATCACTTTAACACAACACCAAAAAATTAATGCTTATGTATGTATCCTTTGGCGAAAACAACTGACTCCTGTTGGCAGGTTTATGCTATTTTCTAGACCTTAAGGAACGGAAATAGATTGCCAGTATCACGAAAATGTTCTCGAGAGTGAGTAAACAAGCCCCAATTTTTTGGTATTGTGTTAAAGTGACGTCGATGTCGACAATTAGAATAAGGGTGATTATGAATAGTTTATAAAATAATATTGTGGCAGCACTAGAACAAATGTCAAAAAAAAACAGCTGTTTGGCAGCAGGCTATCAATTCTTGCACAACCAAAAATCCAAGAAAGTTAAAAAATAAGAGATCGCCAAATTTTACTGACGCAGAAATTAATTGTATGCTTGGCGAAGTGGAAAAGTGTAAGGAAACAATGGAGGGCAAGAAAACAGATCGAACATGATCTGAAGTAAAAGTAGAGGCTTTGAAATGCACGTGAAGTGATAAACCAGCATTAATTGACGACTTGGAGACCAATATTCTTCGTGTTATTCGTTACATGCGTCCAGCAATGCTCGAAAAAGTGGACTAAAATTGGACATCCAGAATGGGCTTCGTCAGGAACAGGTGCGATAGCCATATGCGCGATGTAATTTTCAAATGTTAATTCCATGTACATATCGATATTTCGAATGATATTTTTATTAAAATTATTTTTTTTGTATTATGTATTTCAATTCAGTTCAATTAAATGTTTTGTACTATTTTTTACAATTTAAAGTTCTGTTAAATCTTCATGTTGAAAGTTACAGAGCAGAAAGTGTAGATACACTGGGGTTCTACTGTTTCGAAAAACGTATAGTATGCGATTAAGTATAGAACAAGAGCAATACACTGGCTAAGGTTCTATCGGATTTCAAATAGATATATCCGTATTATAACTGACAGCCAATCTGCAATTAATTCTCTCATAGGTGTGTATACCACATCTTTTCTTGTCCAAGAATGTCGCAAAGTCCTGGATGGACTCGGGCATCACTCATGTATCTTATTAAACTGGGTGCGTGAACACGGGACTACTTCAGGCAACATAGTTGCCGATGACCTGGCAAAGAGACGAACCTTACTAAGAGATAATCGTAATAATCGATTATATCTGTGGGCTCCCACTCTCATCTTGCTGGAGACGCTTCGATGTTGCCTTTCTTGAATTAGTTCAAGGCAAATGACACAATGAGCCCACCTGCGTAATGGCAAGGACCCTCTGGCCTTGCCTAAACTCCCACAGAACAAAAAACCTCATGAACATCATTAGAAAGCACTTGATGAAGCCGGTCGTGGCCACTTTGACCGGTCACTATGCTTTCGGAACCCATGCTAAATATATGGGTCTCCCTTCTAATGACTACTGCTTCAGTTGCACTGATGAGGAAGAGGAGAAAAGTATCTTGCATCTCCTCTGCTTTTGTCCCGCTCTGGAGGATATCCATCTGCACCTCCTTGGCCTATCCGAGTTATCAGAAATAGAACTCACACATTTGAGCCTTTATATTAGGAACAGTGGCTGGTATAGCTGCTGACTCCCCCTATCAAATTCTCGACCCACTCTCACCTTGTCAACAGCAACTATTATCTCTTTTCTACATCTACCTTTCTCACCGTTTTCCTCAATCTCTCTAACTCCTCTTCAAATCACAGGTATCACAATTGCAATGAACCTGAAGTGAGCTGGACTCTAATATTTCACTCTTCCTTAGCAGTAACCTGCTAACTAACCTAACCTAAGGTTGATGACAGAGTGACGGCTAGAGTCTATAATATAAGATGGTGCTACAATGCGCTACAACCCACCGCCTGTGCTTTCTTATGTGGTCGCTCAAAAGATGTCAGAGTGCGAGCGAAGCTAGATGCGAGTTTGTGCTACAAAGCAGGTTGTGTAATGGTTTCCAGCACGTGTAGCTTCTTCCCTTTTGTTTTTGTTTTTTTTTTTTTTGTATTTTTTTTTTACTTTTTGCATGGGGTTTTTCATAAAACTTTTGAAATTTGTTTATTCTTTCTTTTTACACAAATATATCGTGCCATAACCGCGAAAAAAGCTTAAGCGGCAAAATTTTCCAAATTAATTTTTTCTTATCAAAATCGATTATTTGCGGTTGTAAATAATAGATTTTCGTCGAAAAAACGAGGTCCAAAACATGTGTTGGTTAAGCTTTTTTGGCGGTTATGGATCGATATATTGAAAGTATGTATTTATTAATTAATCTATTTTTCATACAAAAGCGCTTATAAACACACAAAAAAATTAATATCAACAATAAAAATCGCTTTGTTCAATATAGCGTTCACTCTAACACCTTCTACCATGATATAGTTCAAACTATTATCGCTTCTATCTTCTCTTCGCTTCTAGCGGCCACTGTGTCATCAGCCTAAGTATAGAACACGTGGTACACTGTACAGTGCTTTTCCAAGAGCAGAACTTCAGTGTGGTTTTCACAAAAAAAAAAGAATAAAGTGATAAACCTTAAGTTACAACAATATTAGTGCCTGTGTTCTGTTTTAAATCATACAATCATTTGAAATATTATACATATATTATACGAGTAGTCACTGATTATGCAATTTCATGATGTCTTTGTTAAATTTATACTGTGAGAGCAGTGCGATTCACTAACTTGTCTAGTTATTTAGTTGCTTACAATAACGATTTTTCATTCGATTCATTAATATTCCGACAAACCTTGTTTAACTAAAATCAGGTGGCAGCTCTGTTGAAAATAAACAACAAGAAGGAGGATAGAAACGAAAACTTTCTACATTTCTATTATGTTTGCACAAAGCAAATGGAAAATTTTTAATTTTATATTTTATAATTTATAAATTCTTTTGCGTATGCTAATTTTTTTATCTATGTTTTTTAATTTGGTTAACAAATTTGAGATAACAACTCAACTTGCTAGCATAACTGGATAACATACTGTTTTCGAAGCCCGCCACACCTTCAGCTTTAGCGATCTGGTGTTTGGTCCACTGTGCACACATGTGTGTGTGTGGTGTCAATTAGTGTAAACTACATCCTACCAGGCGATTTTTTTGTTGTTTGTTATTTCAGCGTAAAAAAAAATTCGTGACATATGGCAATCAGGGTGACCGATGACATTTTTCAAAAAGTGGCACCAAATAGGGGATTTATCAAAAATAAGGGGCAACATTAAAAAAAAACAAGATAACTACACTAAACTTCTTATTTTTAATGTATTATTATATAATTCACTTCAAAAAAAGAGGGACAAAAAGTGGACTAGCAGTCGAAAAAGTGGCAATTTGCCACTTTAGTCGGTCAAACGGTCACGCTGATGGCAATGCCATAAATGCTCAGTAAGGTTTAACATTTCACCATGAATAGACTAAGGCCGAGTACACACTGCCGCATTTTGTGACAAATATGGCAAAAATAACAGTGGGAACTAGTGGCAAAGTTTGTCATTTCCCATATTTTTCGTTGTGTGGCATTACCACACAAACTGTTTGCGCATCTGATGTAAACAGCTGTGAGAATAAGTTGGCTGCATTGCAAACACAAAAAGAAAAAGTCAGCGTGTTGACATTTTGACAAAAATACCGAAAGAATTTTAAATGTGTGTGGGTATAAAAATTAAAAAGTATGGAAAACGAAAAAGAAAGTGGAAAAGCATAGAATAGTGTGAGAAAAATTCTAGCGCCCTGGGCGCATAACATGACGATACAGCTAATTCAGCTTTGGAGGTTCGTGAGGCTGTATGGAATTATATATCTATGTAGCGTTTATAGGGATACAAATTCAAGGAAAACTGCATGGGCAGAAATTTCGTTTGAATTAGGTCTTCATGTGCACGAAATTTTTAAACCAACTTGAATACTGTTTCCGTAAACTGGAATGCAGAGTACAATAGAATCCTTTGGTGGCACGCATATTAAGCCCTGGTCTTTTCCACCACTTTCTTTGTTGTTTTTTAGATTTTCTTAATTTTTTTTTTTCTTATTATTGATAAACACACAGTGGCACTAGCGAATTGAATAATTTTGCGATTATCCATTTGTATGAATATTAATTAACAAACAATACGAAAAACAAAGTCTCACAATGACAAAGCATAATGACACTAAATGTCATTATGTCAAAATTAGTTATTGATGTAGACAATGATACCGTATTACCATTATTCGTGTCACAACGACACAACAAAATTGTGTGTCATAGAAAAATTTTATGGGAACGGCACTGCAAACATATGAAAATGACAACACATGAAATGCCAGATGTAAACTCCGCCTAACAAACGAACAAAACTTACAAATTATTGGATTTAAAAAAAAAATAAAAATTCGTGCTGTATAAGTTGGATGAAGATCCATTTTTCTATCTAAAAATTTTATGCACCGACGACGCCCATTTTTGGCTCAATGGGTACGTCAAAGTCCTAGTTTACACTATGCAAGTCTTATTGCTAAGCTGATTAGTTTGAGGGAGAGAGAGACGAGGGAAACAGAAACGTTCCTTTTCACCTCGTCTCTATCTCTCCTAAAAAACTAATCAGCTTGGCGATAAGGCTTGCATAGTGTAAACTAGAACAAACAGAATTGCCGAATTTGATGTGAAGAGCAGCCAGAGACAGTTAAATAATTGCCAATGCAGCCTGGAAGATGCATTGTTCTGGTCCGTATTTCTTCAAGAACCATGAAAACCGCCATGTTACAGTCCAATGAAGTAAGGTACCGTGCGATGATTACAAAACCTTTTTTTTCCAAAATGGAAGGATTTCATCGGTGAGCAATTAATCTCACATTTGCAGCATCCCATTTGCCGATAAAAATCATGCTACCTGACGCCACTAGACTATTTTTTGTGGACAGTTCCAGTCCTGGAATATTATTACAATCACCCTTATTCTAATTGCCGACATCGACGTCACCAAACAAACACCAACACCAAAAAATTAATGGTTGTGTATCCGTTGGCGAAAACAAATGACTCCTGTGGGCAGGTTTATGCTATTTTCTAGACCATAGGGAAAGGAAATGGATTGCCAGTAGCACAAAATTGTTCTCGAGAGCGAGTAAACAAGCCCCAATTTTATGGTATTGTGTTAAAGTGACGTCGATGTCGACAATTAGAATAAGGGTGAATATTAAAGCTGTAGTTGGTGACATACCGAATGAAATGCTGAAAACAGTATGCAAAAATTGGAGCACATTGATGGACCAGCTACGACGGGCAACATTTATAGTGTTTTCACACTGACATGGTTTTATTAACAATTGGTTTTAACGTTAATACTAACTGTTAAAACCAATTTGATTTTGCTATACAAAATGAGTTTGTTAAAACCAATTTAAAACCTTTTTGAAATGGTTTTATGAAATGCAACCTTGTTTTCGCTGTGCTGATTTCAGTTGCTGCCAAGTTAAAATGACCGGAAGCAGCTGATAATGTTTATACCAGTGAATAAGAAAAGATACCGCTTGAAACAGTTTAAACTTAAACATTTCATTGAACTCTGGGGAGTGAAAGTCGACGATATACATAACTGGCATCTATCTGTCGATAAAAGAGTTTTAGCTTATAATGTATTTGTACATTTTTTATATATGATTTCCAAGCACTTCTTAACTTTGTATAAGTATTTCAATAATTTTACAATGTTAATTTAAAAATATAACATAATTTCCATTTTATATCGCATTGTAAAATTCCCGAGCTTTTCATACAAACAAAAAACAGCTTAAGACTTATGAACACACTAATAATCCCATATTATTATTTTACTTATTAAGTAAAATAAATTTTATTAAAAATACATTGAAATTGATTATTGAGGGGTTTAGCTGGATCGATCCTATGCGCATTTCAGCTGTTGTACAGTTTGTCAAGTAAATGATATATGGATATATTTTGAACAAATTTATTAGACAGCCTGTGGGTTAAAACCTGAACTTGCAGTGAGAACGCAAAATCAGCTGTTCATGGTTTTAACGCTAAGACCGGGTTTTAACTTTAGGTGTGAAAACAATATTTATTTTCTTAAATTCTTATAAATTGAATTAGGCTACTGTTCGTAACGCTTTTTAAGCCAAATTACCTTCATTACCAAACATATATATGAGCAAATTGAAAAATGCAATGAATCAAACCAATTCACATATTCCATTTGCAATAAAGTTTCGTATATAGGGCAGACATCTACATCAACTGACACCACACACGGTGGACCAAAACACAGAAGAACGCTGATGAGGAAGGTTTAGTGGCCTTCGAAAACGGCTGGCTGTTCCATTCAACTATGTGTTGTTGTCAGAATATTTACAACTAACTTGATGTTATTTGTTCATTAATAATTATCACATGTAATTTGGCTTAAAAAGCGTTAATAACAGTAGCCTAATTCAATTCATAAGAATTTAAGAAACAAATACAGTTCGAAAAATAATAATTAACTAATATTTATTTTCATTTTAATTTTATTTGCTGGTGGTTCAGCGTTGTCTATATGCATTTCATTGTTGCTGTAACAAATCATCAGTAGACTTCAACCACACATTCTGAGTAGTCACAAACAGTGATGCCAACAATTCAGAGGCAAAACGAGCCAACCAAGTAGTCAAAAAGAGCTAAAAAGAGCTAAATTTAAAAATTAGATATTTTCCGTTTTAAATCTATGAATGTATTTATTATTCAATTTGTACTTCAAGATTTTTTAACATTAATAAAAAATAATAGTAAGAAAAAATAAAAGATCCATTGCTAAAAACGGTGTATGTACTGCAGCATATAATGCAAGATTTGTTTGCGCAATTTACGTTTGTGTTGGAACTTCTGATATATCTGGCTAGGATAGCACAATATCGTTAAATGGAGCCATACATTTTTTATGCTTTCGAGTCTCCGAACGGCTAACTAAATCAAAATATTTCGCTCTTATAATTAATTTGCAACATTTGCACAAAGCTTAACATGGATCTTTTGTTGGTTTAATCCATTTTTTTAAACGAGGAATTTGATTCCCAAGTTTTCCTGTTTTGCAGTAAGAATCCATTTCAATAATTTGTCAAAAATTTTCTAATTATTCAGAAACGAACACACTAAATACATAAATATATCTTACATACATAGTTTCAAAAAAGTATCTGAATTTGCAACAAAACATATTTACCAAAAATGTAAATGCCTCAAAGACGAAACAGTAGGGTAAAAACGAGAAAATTTACTATAAGATGCGAAAAGTGCTAAACGTGCCGTTTTAAAAATTGAAAAGAGCTGTGTTTTTTAAAAAAAGAGCTAAAGGGAAAAATTTCGAGTTAAAAGCAATCAAAAAGAGCTAAATCTAGCTCTAAAATAGCTAAGTTGGCATCGCTGGTCACAAACCTCTTATCTTATGCACAGACTTTCAAAAACTATATGAGAATTCACAAACAATAATATTTTTGAAAATCACAAATCTACTAATGATTTGTTACAGCAACAATGAAATGCATATAGACAACGCTGAACCACCAGCAAATAAAATTAAAATTAAAATAAACTTCTACATTTCTTAAATATTTATTTTCGTTATTTATTTATTCAAGCATTCATTGACTTATCGGCAAAATAAATTCTATTTTTTCTGTTTTTCTTTTTAATTTTCAAAACGCAAACCGTTAAAAAATCACCTTTTGCATATACATATTTCATTGCAAATGTTGAAAGCTTTTTATGTAAAGCTCGAATTTAGCAACACTTAATTTACAACAAACAGTCTTGCCGCTGTGCTGTTTGTTCTTCACTAATCATACACATTTTTGTTAATTGTTTTTACTTAATGACAAACTTTTTTATTTGTATACAAATTATTAACGGCCTGGCCCACGATGTCACTAGAAATCGTTTGATCAACAAGTTGTATTGCAAACAACAATAACTTTAGAAAATTTGTTGTTGTTTGCAATACAAGTTGTCGATCGAACGATTTCTCGTGACATCGTGGGCCAGGCCGTAAGGCTTATAAAGGCTTAAGAAGCAAAATTTTATATGAAAACTTTTTTTATACACCTCTTATAAATTAAAAGTATTTTTTTATGAATAAGGCCTTAAGTATTTATATTTAATTTTTTTTAATGTTTATGCATTAACAAAAACCGACAAGATTGTTGTTAACGTTTGACATCGGCTCGACAATCGTTAAAAACAAGTTAGTGAGTCGCTGTACAGGAAATAAATTAATAAATTTAAATATTATTCATAAATATGTATATCAATCGAAAATATTTGTTATAGTTATTCGAATCGTTTACATTATAATCACAATTGTAGTACATGCACACATACAAAGTTAATTATTATTACTTCAGTCACACGTGTCTGAATTTTACTTTTCTTTTGAAATTTTGATTATCATTTACAAGTTAAATGAATAAAATATTCTCGTATGCAATAAATTATAAATGAACTCACATTTGATAACAATATTTCTCATCTAGCATTTGCGGTCTAGGAAGTTATTTAATTCAACAAAAACAAAATTGAAGACAAATACAAAAATATTCATTCACGGGTCCATATCTTAACTCGAAAAGCCAGTTTGTTAAAAAATTACCTTAAAGGACTTATTTCGTCAAAGGAAACGCTAAGCGGTTGCAAATTTTATATGGAAAATATTTAACAAAACACACATTGTTGAAGCCGCAGGCATCTCACATGGATCAATGATTTAAATTTTGAATGATCACTGGGTTTGAGAAAGCTTTCTGCAAGAAGGGGGCCGTGTTTGCTTACAATCGACGAAATCTTGTGACAACTTCGCAGGAGTGTTTGACGATTGCCCAACCGCAATATGGACGAATATTTGCACAGTTACATAAAGGGCCACTCAGGCTATTATACTTTGTATTAATACATGTCAAAAATTCAAATAACACGTGCAATTGTGATATTGTGAATGTAAAATGTCATAACGAATGGCAAATAATACGATAAATATTTGACATCCCATAATACGAGGGCGGTTCGGAAACTTCTTAGCCTAGCACAAAAAGCGCGGTATAAACAAGTTAAGTGTTTTGGAAACTTCCATCTCTGCTATGAACACATGTTAAATTTTGTTTCGATCTGGCAACTCCTTCATATAGAAACAGGTGTTCACAAAAGACGCATCCGCGATTTTTTAACAATGGAAAAATTAGAAATGCGTGGTGTCATTAAATATTTACATAAAAAAGGTTTATCGGGACAAGAAATTCATAATGATATGTTGAATGTGTTAGGTGAAAGTGCTCCTTCATATTATGCAACAGTAAAAAATTGGGTTGCTGAATTTAAACGTGGTCGTACAAGCATTGAAGATGAACCACGTAGTGGACGTCCAAAAACAGCAACAACAACAGAAATTGTAGCCAAAGTGCATGATATGGTATTAAATGATCGACGAATAAAAGTGCGTGAAATAGCTAATATCATGGGCATCTCAAATGATCGAGTCCATTTAATTTTGCATGAAGAACTACAGATGAAAAAGCTTTCTGCAAGATGGGTGCCGCATTTGTTAACATTCGACCAAAAACGCATAAGAATGAACATTTCTCAAGCTTGTTTGGATCGTTTTAAGCGAAATAAAATGGATTTTAAGCGTCGTTTCATAATTGTTGATGAGACATGGATCCACCACTATACTCCAGAGACAAAAGAACAATCCAAACAACGGACTGAAGCTGGAGGAAGTGCCCCAAAGATGGCAAAAACAATTCAATCGGCTGGTAAGGTTATGGCAACGGTTTTTTGCGACTTCAAAGGTATTTTATTGATTGACTATCTGCAAAAGGGTAAAACAATAAATTCAGAGTACTATTGCAACCTTTTGGATCAATTAAATGTACAAATTCGAGAAAAACGTCCTGGCTTACAATACAAAAAAATAATTTTTCATCAAGGCAACGCACCAGCGCACAAGAGTGTTTTAACAATGTCTAAAATCAACGAATTAAAGTACGAGTTGCTTGACCACCCACCTTATTCTCCTGATTTGGCTCCCAGTGACTTTTACCTGTTCCCAAATCTAAAAAAATTCCTTGCTGGCAAGCGTTTTACCTCAAATGAAGATGCAATTACAGTTGTCAACCACTATTTTGAAGACCTTGAGGAAAACTATTTTAATCAAGGGATAGAATTGCTAGAAAAGCGTTGGACTAAGTGTATTGAAGTTTCAGGAGATTATATTGAAAAATAAAAATATTTTTGAAAAACTAACTATTCTCTTTCATTGATAGGCTAAGAAGTTTCCGAACCGCCCTCGTACTTGAACATTTTTTTAAATTTTTCTAAACGATAAGACTTTTTATCTGATCAGCGTTGCATTATTACAAAATCAAGTAATAACCAAACTTACAAGTCATGTATTTCGACTCCGATGCCGCGCCGCCTTTTTTGCTATCTTAAACCCGCTATAAATATTGAATATGCTTATCATATTGAATAATTTTTAATGTAAGCCATGTCTGAAAATTAACGAAATTATCGTATTTTCTTTTTCTTTATCTTATACTATGTTTAGACGGTACGTGCTTCGCTCTCTATTCATGCTTCACGCCTTAATCATGACCGAATCCACTTGCTTCGCCATACAAAATTATGAGAGCAAATCTAGTAGATTCAATATGAATCTACTTGCGAAGCACGTAAAATTGGTATCTTCTCTAACTTTTATCGCAGTTAATCGCCACTTTATCTGAACTAACTATCAAAACAAAATAGGTATATGTGTATGTGTGTGTTTGTAAACAAATAAAAACAAACCAAAAAACATAGATGTGAGTTTAATATAAATAAATTTAATTAAGTTATGAATAATATAAAAAGGAAAAATAAGAAGAAAATATAGAGATGCCTTCAAAAACAAGATTTCGCATGAGTGGAATTTATGTAAAGTATGTATGCTTATGTGTATGCATGTATATACGTGCGTATGATACGTATGTTTGTGTGAATATACATAAAAAAAAATTCCACGCGAACAGTGATGCCAACTTTTTCAGAGCAAAAACCACTGTGTGTTCATAAAAAAGCACTAAATGAAATAAGTACTCGTATATATGTACATATGTATGTATGTACATAAATATATTTTTATTTATTTTTGTATACTTATCTATTTATTTGCAATACAGAGAAAGCCCATATGGCTAATTATAAATGTATTGAATTAGTAAAAATTAAAAATTTAAGTTAACTACAATTTTAAATTTACTACATTTCATAGGTTTTTGTAATAGTTTCAATTATATCGAGCCATATTTCGATTTTGCTTATAAGTAGAATATGAGTAAGAAAATAATTGAAGTTCATTTGGGAAGACACTCCAATTATGGTGTACTATTTATTTATTTTTATTTATTTATTTATTTATTTCTTTTCGATGTCCCATACACAAGACTTAAGTCTTATATTGCAGTATGGAACTGAGCATATGCAAATACAATAAATCAGAAAACTGTTTTAATAAAACAATTAGATTTTTAGGTGTTTCGTCTGAATTAATTTTTACATGAACATGGTTCAGTATGTTACATTCTGAACAACATAAGCCTTTTCTATTTAGACCGTATTTTATATGAATGAAACAATTTGATTTATAAAATCATTAATCATCATTCTAACTTACTTTTAAAATATTTATAAGCGCTAAAAGTCATTTCTACTACAACATTTGAACATGGTAATGTTAATAGTCTTAGAGAAAATATTGACAGTAATAGAAATGGATTATGATTAGTTGAATTTCTATAATTATAAACTTCAATCCATAATTGATCAGTTTTGAGCAAATTTTTCCATTTATGTATCCTTAAATTTCTGATACTTCGTTCTATTTCTTCAATTTCACCATCCCAGCAAAAATTACCGCTTCCCAGAAGAGTTTTTGTAAGCCAGCTAGAAGCAATGCATTCAGTTTCCAAAAAGCCGTTCATTTTTTGCTTTACTAATTCGTTTCACAGAAGCAATAATGTGTAGTTTTTGTGTACTCAGATGCAAAAATTACTGGTGTAAATTTTTTTACTTTTGTCCACTTTGTTACAGAACCTTACGTTAGTATTTTTCAGAAGCATTTTTGGAAGCTTTCGTTATCAAGAAAGCAATACTGTTGTCATCACTGGCATAAAATACAACGCTGTACTTTTCTTCTCTGCCTTGCACAACAGTTTTAAAATAACGACACTAGTCATTGAACACGCGAAGAGAAAACCAAAGGAAACACGCACATTAAATTATATTTTGTACTTTATATTTTAAATATTAATAAACTTAACTCATTTAAATTAAACCTTTTAAAGTTTGTGTTTATAGTCGCCTACATTGTTTTCCTTTGCTTTTTGCGAGTTTTGGTATATTGTGAAGCCGTCAAATTGTGTCTCCAGTCAGTCAGACAAGATGCCAAGAACAAGGTCACAATCCAGTCAGGAGGACTCACAGCAGCAACATGAGAATTCGTCTGATAGCGAATTATTGGACAACACAATAGTTAACAACCATAGTGATAAAGATTCAACAGAAGCTGCTATAAAAAGTACGTCATCACAGCCAGTGATTAATTCTATAGAGTCTGTCACTACGTCCGATCTTTTGTTATCTTTAATGTCAACAATCACTTCTTTAAAATCTGCAATTGATGATTTAAGACAAGAATCAGGTCGCAAAAATAACATGCCTCAACATTCTACTCCATCTCAAAGGGGCGTTGAAGATTCAGCACTTACGACACACACAGATGAAGGATTGCAAGTGCCAAATTCACATCGACAACGTGGGTCAAACATTTTGTGTAATCAGCGGATGCTATCTGCAGCATCTAACGTAAATCCCACGCCGCCTTCATTTCATGATCAACAAAGTTTGCCTAATATTGTTCGGCAAATGCCACCCCTAACGAGAGGGGGTATGCCAGCACAAGAAATAAATTCGTCAACAAGTGTTTCAAATAACGTTCAATCAAACAACAAGGAATTACCGCATTTGAGAAATTCTCAAGAAATGCCTCAACAAAGAATGGGCATACAACAAATGCAGGCATCATCAGGTTTTGCGCAAGTGTTACCATTGGCGGATTGTACTCAATCTCAACCTATGCTTAATTTTCAGCAGCTACCGTCAGTAGCAGAAAACTTACATCATGCGCCGCCGCTAAACGCCGATTATAGACCGCCGTCAAATGAAACGAATTTTTATACGGTAAGACCACCAACAACAATTCAGTCAAACGAGTTCATAACGAAGCTGTATCATCTTCCACAATTTGATGGAAAGCCAGAAGATTGGCCATTATTTTTGGCAACTTACGAAGACACAACCATGGAATTTTGTTACACTAATAGGCAAAATCTAATCAGGTTGCAAAAAGCGTTGCAAGGCCCAGCCAGAAATAGTGTAATGTCAATGCTGATTCATCCAGAAAACGTTCCGCAAATTATTGACGAGCTAAGGTTTAATTTTGGTCGTCCAGAACTGTTGATACGATCGCAATTAGATAGAATAAAAATGTATCCGTTGATAACCGAAGGCCGACCTGAAGGCATCTTGGGCTTGTCTGGTTGTGCCAAAAATATGGTCGCGTTTTTTAGATCTGCAAAATGTGAAAACCATCTAATGAATCCAACACTATTGGAGCAATTAGTTTTAAAGTTGCCCTTGTCCAGACAATATGAGTGGGCGAAATTTTCTGTTTCGGTGTTACCATTTCCAACGGTAGAGCATTTTGCCGAATGGATTGGTGACTTGGCTCGATATTGTAGCCTTATGCCGTCACGTGGCCCAGTGTTAGCACACGATCGTCAACAAAACGTATCGGCCACCCGAAGAGTACTTTACAGTAAAGAACAGCCCATCCAAAAACAATGCCAGCAATGTAAGGGCAGTCATGAAATTTCTGAATGTGATAAATTTAAGGAGTTATCAACAAGCGCCAAGTGGGAGCAAGTTAAACGCTTGCATGTTTGTTTCTCTTGCCTTCGTAAAGGGCATAGTTTGACCCAGTGTAGAAAACGAAAAATGTGTGGTATAAATAAATGTAATCGTTACCATCACCCAATACTTCATCAAGATGTCTCAGGGATGTCGGCTGTTACTGGTAATGACCAACCTGAACATGTTTTACAGTGCCGCCAAAGTGAAAGTGTTTCACATTTATTTAAGATTTTGCCTGTTACCATACATGGCCCAAATGGATCAGCAACAGTTTATGCTTTGCTGGACGAAGGATCATCCGTCTCTTTAATTGAAGAAAATGTAGCCAGGGGTATGGGCCTAAAGGGGCAAAAAGCTGCAATTACACTTCAATGGTATGACAAAATGCAAAAAACGGAAACTTCTATGAGGGTAAATGTGGACATTTCTTCTGTGAATGATCGCCATAAAAAATATGCAATCAAAAATTTGCAGACTGTCAAGGAATTAAATCTTCCTTTGCAAAGTTTTGATAAAATGAAATTTGAATACCTATCACATCTTCCAATACAATGCTATGAAAATAAAAAACCATCAATGCTAATTGGCTTGGACAACTGTATGCTTGGTTTGGCCGAACGAGTTGTGGAGGTAGGTCCTCACTTACCGGTGGCATCCTACACTAAGCTTGGATGGGTGGCATATGGCCCATTGTTGAAAAAACCAACTGGCACTGCTAGAATATGCCATATTAAGGAAGGTGAATCATGGAAAGAAGTTCACCAATTGGTACAAGACTACTTTTCAGTTGAGAATTTTGGGGTAAAGGCAACAAATTTCGTACTGGAGTCGGAGGACAATAAACGAGCCAGAAACATTTTAGAAAATACGTGCCAAAAAATAGAAGGTCACTACGAAACCGGTTTATTGTGGAAAAGAGATGGTGTTTGCCTACCAGAAAGTTTTGAAATGGCCAAGAATCGTCTACTGAAAACAGAAAATAGAATGAAACAAGACCCAGCTTACGCAGACAGATATAAAAAAGAAATAGAAAAATACATTTTAAAAGGTTATGCCCGAAAATTGCAACCCATAGAGGCCAAAACATTTGAGCGTGGTAAAGTATGGTATTTACCGCATTTTGGCGTAGTTAATCCCCACAAGCCTGAAAAACTGCGGATTGTATTTGATGCTGCCGCAATGTCGTCAAACACGTCTCTTAATTCAGTATTATTAAAGGGTCCTGAACAAGCAAGATCTCTTCAAGTGATCATGTTTCAATTTCGTCAAGGTAGAATAGCAGTAGCTGGAGACATACAGGAAATGTTCTCTCAGGTATTTATAAAAGAAAATGATCAAAACGCACAACGTTTTTTGTGGCGCGAAAATGGTCTGGGTAGCGAAATCAATGTTTATGTTATGAGGTCAATGATTTTTGGATCAATATGCTCACCCTGTTGTGCAGAATACGTAAAAAACCGAAACGCAAGGGAGTTTGAGTCGACACTGCCTAAAGGTACCAGCGCTGTTGTTAACAATATGTATGTGGATGACCTTGTCATTAGTTTCAATTCTTTTGAAGAGGCTCTTGAAATCACACAGCAGGCCATACAAATAAATGCTGCCGCTGGGTTCAAGCTAAGAAATTTCTCATCGAACTCAGAGAAGCTACAAAATCTACTAAATGGTGGTGAAAACGGTGGTTCAACAATGCTAAAAATGGAGAAACGAAGCAACACAGATAAAATTCTTGGCCTACACTGGAACAAAGACTCTGACAGCTTCGAATTTCATTTAAGGTTTCATAAAATTTGCGCTGACGTATTAGAAGGCAAACGTCCGCCTACTAAAAGAGAAGTTTTGAGTATAATAATGGCAGTTTTCGATCCATTTGGGTTTTTAGCGAATTTCACGATTTTTTCAAAATTATTTATACAGCGAACATGGAAGTTGTGTATACAATGGGACGATCAACTTCCGCAACCAATTTTAACCCAATGGAATGCTTGGTGGCGAGAATTTGAAAGGGTTAAACAAATATCTATTCCTCGCTGTTACTTTAGTTTATTGCCAGTGGCTGATGAAATTCAGCTTCATATCTTTGTGGATGCGAGTTCAAGTGCCTTTGCTGCTGCCGCCTATTTTCGTATAAAACAACACTGCGATATTCACACCTCCTTTGTTATGGCCAAGGCTCGTTGCGCACCAACAAAAGGAATGACGATTCCTCGCCTTGAATTGCAAGCAGCCGTTTTGGGCTGCCGTCTTAAAGCTGTCATTGAAGAGTCTCATAACTTTAAAATTCATCGAACAATACTCTGGTCCGACTCCCAAACGGTTTTATGTTGGATCAGGTCAACAGAGAGAGAATACAAACAATTCGTAGCCTGTCGCATTTCTGAAATTTTGGCGACAACTGAACCCGAACAATGGAAATGGCTACCTACAAACTTAAATGTTGCAGACGAGGCTACCAGAGCAAAATTGCCAACAGAGTTCCACAGCAACACTAGGTGGCTGAAGGGTCCTGAATTTCTAAAGTTAGGAGAGCACTTTTGGCCAGTCGATACGGTTATTTCTGAGACCAAACAAAGCCAAGACGAGGAAAGAGTCGATGTGGTTTTAACGTTAAAAGCGGTGAATGAAACAATTTTTGAATATAAAAAATTTTCAAACTTTTTAAAATTAAAACGATGTGCTGCCTGGGTTTTACGATTTATAAACATTAAAGCCAGAAGGATGGAGCGAGAATCCAATGAATTGACTGCTGGTGAAATTGAGGCGGGGGAGAAGTTGATTTGTCGTCAGGTGCAGACGGAGGCATACGGGGCCGAAAGACTGTGTATTATGAGGGGCAACGCTCTACCAAAGTCGTACAGTATTCATCAGCTGACACCTTATATGGATAATGATATGCTGCTTAAGGTTAATGGCAGGATAGAGAACGCGTGCTGTTTGCCAGAAACCGCTAGGAATCCCATTATTATGCCGACCAAACACCCGGTCACCTTCATGGTAGTCGCTTATTATCATCGAAAAAATCATCACCAAAACGATCACATAGTAGTTAATGAGGTAAGGCAAAAATTTTGGGTGCCATACATTCGATCTGTGTTGAAGTCAGTTAAAAGGTCATGTTCGTCCTGTATTCTTGAGCGCGCTAAACCTGTGGCCCCGTTAATGGGACAACTCCCAGTTGATCGCTTAACCCCTTACATGCGTCCATTTAGTTATGTTGGACTAGACTATTGTGGTCCATTTTATGTCACAATTGGGCGAAGGAGGGAGAAGAGGTGGATCGCCTTATTCACCTGCTTAACTACAAGAGCATTGCATTTGGAAATTGCTGCCGACCTGTCCACAGATGCATTTTTGCTTTGTGTACGGAATTTCGTAAATAGAAGAGGCGTGCCCATCAGAATCCGTAGCGACAACGGCACAAATTTCATTGGTGCCCAAAAGGAGATAGTGAAAGAAAATAGATTTTTCGACTATGACGATATACAAATGAACCTTTCAAAAGATAACATCGAATGGATTTTCAATTGCCCGGCCAATCCACACGCAGGTGGCTGCTGGGAAAGACTTGTGAAATGTGTCAAGCAGCTGTTGTACAAAATTTTGAGGGAAGAAGCTCCACGGCTAGAAACGTTTCGCAGCGCAATTATAGAGGCCGAATGCATTATAAACAACCGCCCACTGACTCAGCTGCCTGTAGAACCCGGATCTGAAGAGCCGTTGACACCAAGTCACTTCTTGATAGGTGGTCTAAACTCGACACAAACACCCGGCCCTGATGATAAAAATTTATGCCTACGAAAACAGTGGCGTATAGCCCAAAATTTAAAGGATAGATTGTGGAAGCGGTGGATGGTCGAATACTTGCCACAATTGCTACAACGTCCGAAATGGAAGGAAAAGATAACACCGATTCAAGTCGAAGACATTGTCCTGATATTAGATTCCAACTTGCCCCGAAGCCAATGGAAATTGGGAAGAGTAACTCAAGTTTTCCCTGGAAAAGATGGCCAAATACGTACAGCAGAAGTTTCTACAGCCCACGGGCTCTTACGTCGTCCTGTGGTGAAATTAGCTGTCCTGAAATTTAAGGAATCCTCCTCATAGAAAGGATTACGGTGGGGGGAATGTTGTCATCACTGGCATAAAATACAACGCTGTACTTTTCTTCTCTGCCTTGCACAACAGTTTTAAAATAACGACACTAGTCATTGAACACGCGAAGAGAAAACCAAAGGAAACACGCACATTAAATTATATTTTGTACTTTATATTTTAAATATTAATAAACTTAACTCATTTAAATTAAACCTTTTAAAGTTTGTGTTTATAGTCGCCTACAAATACATTGCTTCCCTCAGTGGTTAGTAATTAGATTATTGTAATTAAGTTATTTTGTAACGTGTATGGTATCCTCTGTAATTTCTAGAAATATATTCTTTTTTCTCACTATGAAAGATAAAGTTTATCTTCCTTCATATTTCACCAAGCTGAATTAACATTCTGCAAAGGAAAGTTTGCATGTCTAAAAGGGGTGAAAGCAGATAGTTTTTGAAAGTGAAAATAAAGCCACCACACTTTAACAAATTAATATTTAGTAGATTTGTAAAACGCACTAAAATCAAAGGTGAAAAGCACAAAAAAAGGCACTAATTTCTTTTTAAAGCAACAATTTGAAAAATTCCGCACTGTTATGCATTAAAAAACTCTAAATCTAATCTAAATGTCTTTAGATTTCTTTCTCGTAAAGTGTGATGAGTCTTTATACGTGTATGTATAATAGTCTGAGTGGCCCTTTACCGGGGACGAAACACACACACCACAACACACCAGAGGCCCAAACAACAGTCGAAACAATAGGTTTCTCGGGTTGAATCCGCCCCAAAGAAGGCCAAGGTGAGTTTGCCAGCCAATAAAATCATGGAGACCCTTTTTGAGATGCAGGTGGTATAATTCGCATGCACTACCTTCAAAGGGGTAAAACAATAAATGGCGAATATTATGCCAACTCATTGGGTCGATTTAATGAGTAGTTTCTAAAGATAAATGATCGTATTTCGCCAAGAACAGGTTCTTTTCTACCGGGACAATGCAAGGGTGAATTCATGTGCAGTTTCCTTCGCAAAAATCCATGAATTAGACTACGAATTGCTCCCTCATCCGCCAATTCTAGTTCACAAACCTGAGGAAATGGCTTGCCGAAAATAGATTTCACTCCAACGATGAAATCATCTCACAAACAAATACCTATTTGGATGACTTCGATAATTAATATTTTTTGGCAGGTATAAACAAAATTGGGGAAACGTTGGCAAAGTGTATAGAGCTCAGGAGACTACATTGAAAAATATAATGCTAAAAAACTGGGTTTCATTCAAACAGTCAGAGACTCATTGACCGCATCGTATGTACATACATACATATGTATGTATGTATGTATATTTAAATACAAACAGTAGTTAAAGTAACAAATAATAGAAGAAATTTACCTGTGCCTAAGAAATTTACATTTACATGTAAAAAGAAAAAATATCTACATACACACATTCACACATATGTACTTGAACAATTACAAAAATATTGGCGGTATTCGGTGTTTGATGCAAATTGTCTTGCGTCATTGTAAATGCAAAATATCGTAGCTTTTCTTTAAGATCCAGCAATAAAATACACACACAAACGAAAGAAAAGCTACGATATTTTGCATTTGCACTTACGCAAGACCATTTGCATCAAACATCGAATAACGCCATTGTGTTAAGGAGTGAAAAACTTGCCTTATTGTATTTGCAAATATGCAAAGTAAAAACAAGAAAAATTGTGTTTTAAAAATAAGGAAATAATTAAATATACTTTATCTTTTTAGGAATGAAAACTGATAGAATGCACAGTGGTCAGTTCCAGTCAAAAATCTATAACTTCTTTACTTATTGAGGTAAATAGCTGAAATTTTGTATTCCAATTGTGAATAAAATATTTGGTTGGCCAAGTAAGCATTCGCCTACAAATGCATTTAACAAAATTAAAACAAACAAAAAATGGGTTATTAAATGTAAATGATTGGGGATAAACATTTCGTGAAATTCCCTAGAGGATTTTTTTTACTTGCGAAAAGGCGCTGTTTTCGTTGTGGATTTTCGGGGATAATATATATTGCAATTAAAAAGTTTGTTATTTAGTTTTTCTTTTATGTTTTATGTTTGTTTCAAATTCATGTTATCCTATTTTTGCTATTTCTGGTGGAACAACGAAAAAATACTCAAGATATAAAAATGTGTGTCTGGCAAGTCTAAAAATTGTGTGTTGTTAAATTATTGTGAATCAAATTGTGAATCAAATTGTGAATCAAATTGTGAATGATAACTTATAAAAACAATTTAATTGAATTTCTGTACAACTCAAAGAAAATATTTAAGTTTTATTTACGTTTTTAACAATTACTGCAAATATTTATTTGATATAAGAATATATACAAACTTACAGAATAATTCAGTTTGCTGCGACAAATTAATTCCATCTTCTCAAATGCCAAAACTTTTTAATACAAACTGATTTTTTGACTCTGAAGTTTTTGAACTGATAAATATTGAGAAATAATTGTTTTATTCTTGTATCTATGTAGATATTTAGAACTCAACCTACAAGAATAATTAATTTTAAAATTATTAAATACAAATGGATTTAATTAAATAAGGAAATGTATGTAAATTTTCCTATTGACCTAACATGGGTTTTTTAAAGAACTGTGGATAAAAGAAAACAGCTATTTTGGGGAAGAAAAAAAATTGGGTATAAGGTATTAAATAAAGCTGGTAACACTGAAGTTGGCTAAAGTAGAAATTAATAAAAAGCACAATAAACTCTAGTGTGAAGGCCGGGACACAATGAATCCGTCATACGTTAAACTTCGCCTTTTTCAACTGACATTAACGCAACGACGGAGAAGGTTGGCACAATGAGTACTTTATTAACGGAAGCATTTGAACAGCTTCTGTAGGTCGATTCTCCATTTTATTTATTAAATTCAACTTTTTCTATTTATTTCGTTTATTTCTTTTGTTTAATTTTATTTCTGCTGCCACAAAACACACAAATCTAAATCAGAATATACCAAAGAACCAACCAATATCTGTCAAACTACTCAACGTGCGCAAAAAGTTAAAAGTTGAGCAAATTTTGTACTTAGCGTTGACGGACACGTACTGAATGTAACCGAGCTCATAAGAAACCATCTATTTCAACTTAGCTGTCAGTTGAAAAAGGCGAAGTGTAACGCATTACGGATTAATTGTGCCCCGACCTTAATAATTTTATACTTCGCCATCCTCCGGGGGGAAAACGCAGAAAATTTTGTTACTTCACACCTTTTAAATTAAAATCCTGCTTAGGAATTTTTTAATTCAGTTACTATTCTTATCTAACTGCTAAATAATGCTTTATGGAAGGCCTCCTATGAGAACGTAGAAGAGAAGGAGAAATATTTTTATTATTTTTGTTTTTACAAAATCCTTTAATTTTAAGCCTTCTAAAAGGCATCCTTACTCGTTTTTCCTGCTGGGCCTTTCAGCCATATTAATTGCATAAATAGGTCCACACATATATGATTTGTACTTGCGACTTTTGCGAGGAGATTTTCTCCAAATCCTATTACACTTAAATGCCAACAAGTAAACATGAGTGCAAATCGTATGACTTAATAACACTTTTGATCTTTGCATTTATGTTCTGTCCTTATATTTATTACTTTAAAACAAAAAGTGCTAGTTTAGTGAGAAAACTTTGGAGGAAATATCATACGACTACTTTTATTTAGAAGTAACAATATCAAATTTAAACACCTTAAAATAAAATAAAATATTAACTTTTGCAGCACTATAAGCAATAGCACGGTTATATAATGATACGAGGGTGGGTGTCTTTTTCAATTTCCCGCCTCTTAATTTATATGGCAGAACTGCTCCTGTCAACAAGCAAGTATTAGTTGACTTCTGTTTAAATTTGAACAAGCTGCGTCATTTAGTTTGCGTTTGGCAGCCGTTGATAGCAGATTACCGCGAGTTTTGAGACGAAAATGGAAAAAAGTGAATTTCGTATGCTCATTACGCACACACGGGCTAAGCTTGATAAATGATATGGGGACGCTTCACCATCAATTTAACCGTTAATCGAGCTTTGTATCCAGCGTGACCATATTAGCTTATTTTGAGCTAAATTTAGCTTATTTGTTTCAGATTTAGCCTTAAAATTTTCATTTAGCTCTTAGCTTATTTTTTAGCTTTTTTTAAAAACTCATTTAGCTTTTTTAGCCTTTTTTTTAGTCTAAATTGCGTGTTCTCTAAAAATATATTAAAAACATAAACAACTTATAAAAATTATAATTTTTTAACATTGTAAAATAATTTACAAAAAATACAAAATGTAAATTATACGACAATTTTATAACAGAAATGGAAAGTTGAAAAATAGTAGATAATGGCAGAATGGTTAGAATTCTAATGGAAAAAAGTTAAATTCATATTAGTGGCCAAAACACTTTTTGAGTTTTTTGGGTATAAAATTATTTGACTTGAGTTGAACGTTTATTCAGCGGCATCAATTAACTTAAAACAAAAACCTGAAATAGCCTTAAGCCTGGATACAGTGTTACCAAAATATATATTCAAAATTACACCTCGTAGGAAGCAAAATTACCCGATTTTAACGGAATTACACCCAATAAAAAATCTTATTTAAGGTCTACTTATGATTTGGTATCAGCCCAAAATGCAACATATTGAAATGCAACATATTGAGTCTATATTGAAAATAAGTCAACTTAAATTTGGTCAAAATGAGTTTTCGATGGCAAAAAGCTCCCCTATGTAATATTCATCTGTAATATAAATTCCTAGTTTTGGCTAGTTTTTGAGATATGGTCACTTTTAACATATTGGAACATAGGGGTTCCGATAAAAAAAAATTGATAATATATGTATAACTTTTAAATTGTCAATCAAATAGAAATACTATGTATGGACGGATTATAGTCAATGATATAAGCTTTCGAAATTCAAATATTTGGAGTGATCCTGCTACAATAGAGAGTGCCAAAACTGACCACCTCGAGACGGAAGAGGCTTTCAGTCAGGCTTAAGTTTTTTATGGTATTTTAAGCTTTTTCTTGTAGCTTTTCAATTCATATATTTAGTATTGAGTAAAAAATCTCACAAATTGATTAAAAAATCATGATTTTGTGTTCTGACAAAATATGCTAACGTTGAAAAAATATTTGTGTTTTGATCGACTAAAATATGATATCTATTTATTTATATTTTTCGCTCTACTGAAAATTTAGCTGTTTTGAGTTGAAGTATTTTGAATATAGGCTGAACACACAAGAAACAATACGTTTTTGATAACTATTTTATTTCATAAATGTCTGTTGCAAACAGCAAATAAATACATTAAAAGTAATTCAATATTTGTTATACTATATACATATATATATGTATATGTTATACTATCGTAATAAATAGCAATATAAAAATCTTAAACTAATAAAGTCATTGGAAGTTAAATTTTTCTTATTATTGTTCAGGAAAGGTTTAAAACTATTATTGGCATTTTTCTGTATACCTTCCTTAGTAAATAAAATTGCAGCATTGTATTGGAGGATAATTTTTTACATTATATTTTATTTATTTATATATATTTAATATAAAATATATATATATATGTTTTTTATATAAAACAAAAGATTTTCAAATTACCTGTGAACTACACCTGAGAGCAATTACCCACGCACTGCACATGCACATAAAAATTACACCTGATTCGGGTAATTACCCGCGATTCGGCAACACTGCCTGGATAACACTATGTACCGATTTTCGTCTGGCCACCTCAATAAAGTCATAAGTAATAAGCCAAAATGGCATTATTACTCAATTAATTCTGGAATAAGTCTATATGGGCTTATTACCAATGCAGTGTGGCGCAATTATGTCCTTGTATTTCAAGTAGTCGATAAATTAGCGCAAAATCTTTACTTATGACTTTATTTCACTGATCTGACGAAACTCGGTACATTGTGCAGATAGTGTGATCCATGCTTTATCTTAAATAGCATTAAAGCTTTCGTATTTTAGTATAAATGTTTTTACATTTTTAAAAACTTTTTAAGATTATTTTGGGGAAGTTTTTGTTTTGTTCGTCATTAAATCTAAAATATAATAAATAATAAATAATTTCATTAAGCAAATATTCTATATGTATAATGAAAAAATATGTTTGTGTAATATTTAACGTTAGTTTAGCAATAAGAAACTATTGAAAAGTGATCAAAGAAGTGGAAAAAATTGTAGCTTTATTTTCTAGCCTAAAATGTAACTTTTTAGCTTATTTTAGCTTTTTTTAAACGTGATTTAGCTTAATATTATTTTAAAATCTGGTCACACTGTTTGTATCATAAATGATACATTTAGTTTTTTATGTTAACATAACTCTGGTTTTCAAAATTTAAAGTACCACATGTTTTCACAATTTGTAAACATTGTTATTCCCGTTATTAAAAAATAAAAAAAAAATGTAAATATATACGCAGGCAATAAAAAATTCAAAAAGTTTATAATCTTACCTTTGTATCACATTTGATACATACTGCAGTTTGTGTGTTTCTATGCTGTTGTACATTTAATTAGAGCAAGTGTTTTTGATTAGTTCTGCGTTTTCTTTTGAAAAAAATTCAGTTCAAAGTATGTAGATATTGATAAAAATGTCTTATCCGCGGTTTTTGACTCTCGAAGAACTGGTAAATGAAGTGCTAAGTGAAAGTGAAGATGATGATATTTCTGAACCAGATGTCACAGACATTGCTGTTCATAACACTGATATTTCAGATGAAGAAGAACACGAAAGTGGCTCGTCTTCGGATTCTGATCAAGGCATTAGCAGTAACACAAATAGTGATCCTTTGTATTCAGCCAAAGATGGTACTACTTGGCGTAGCGAACCTTATCCGATTGGTAAATTAGGAAAGGAAAATATTCTTAGCATGCGCCCACGTAAGTCGAAATTGGAAGAAAGAAAAGCTGTCTGAATTGAGACCTGTTTTTTAGGTATAACAAAATTTTCCTCAAGTCGCGTAAATATTATTCGAGATTCATTTTTGCTAGTTTTCTCCTCACAAATAACAAAGATTGTAATCAACAACTCCAACAAATATGGAAAACATATAAATGGCTCCAATCATATTGAAATCGATAAGGAATTATTTCATGCCTATTTGGCAATTTTATTGTTGGCCGGAGTATATTTTACATTCAATAGGTCAAAAAACTAAACTTTACACGATCTTTTTGATGAGTACTATGGACGTCCTATATTTTGGTCAATAATGTCTAAAAAAACATTTTTGTATATACATAAAATAATACGGTTTGATGATGTGTGAACCAGACATTCCCAGACGAGAGAAGACAAGTTCGCACCAATCAGAAACTTTTAGGAAAAATAGCCTGAGAGCCTCAACGTTTTACAATCCTAATGATTGTGTTACTGTCGATGAGCAATTGCTAGGTTTTCATGGCCGCTGTAAATTTCGCCAATATATTCCATCCAAACCAGAGCGGTATGGTCTAAAATTTTGGCTCCTTGTTGACTCGCGTACTTGTTATGTGTGGAAAATTCAACCATATTTAGGAAAAGATATGTCAGGAATTCCTGAGCGTAACCAAGGAGAACGAGTGCTTCTTCACTTATTGGATGGTCTAAAAGGACATAATGTTACCATGGATAATTTTTTTTCTTCGCATAGCCTGGATCAAAAACTTTTAAAACGCAATATAACAATGGTTGAAACTATGCGAAAAAATAAGCGATCAATTCCTCCAAAGCTTTTGGCATGCAAAAAAATTCCACGGTATGAGTCAACATTCGCTTTTACACCTGATACAACTATGGTTAGCTATATAAGCCACAAAGACAAGTGTACAATTGTTATGAGTACAATGCATCATGAACCTAAAGTTTCGGATTGCCCCAAAAAGTTGCCCGAAATAATATCGTTTTATAACTCCACGAAAGGAGGAGTTGACACTGTTGATAAAATGTTGAGTTGCTATAGCTGCAAACGTAAAAATAATCGGTGGCCGATGGCTGTTTTTTTAACATTATTGACATTTCAGCTTTGAATGCTTGCATTATATTCAACGAAGTCGATGCCAACTGGAAAAAAACTCAAACCAGTACAAAACGTAAGACTTTTCTACACGAGTTAGCAATATCACTGTCAAAGCCTTATATGGAAAAACGTCCTAGAAATGAACTTTCTCTGGCAATTTTCAAAAAACTTCCAGCCCAAAGTACAGATGAATCTAATGACAGTGAAGCTGGTCCATCAAAAAAGAAAGAACCGATACTTCTGAAAAAAAGAAACGTTCTAGATGTCAGAAATGTTGCACTTCGGGTGAAAATAAAAACATATGGTCGTCGAATTACTGCTTTTTATGTCAGAAGCCTTCCTGTAGTGATAAACACTCCAAAAATTTTTGCGTTGATTGCATTAATGATTTCTAGAGTTAATCATATATTATAAACTTAATTAAACATAAAAGAGAAATAATAAAAAAACTTTAAATGTGATGAATTTAGTCAATTACTTCTATGTTCTCTAATATGTATCAAAAATGATACATAGGAAGAATTATGAATTTTTTTTAAAGCTCGATCTACGGTTAAATGTTAAAAAAGTGGTTTACTGAATTTCGTTGTGGCCGTACAATCCGAAAATTCTGGACGCCCAGTTGAGGTCTCTACATTCGAAACAATTGAAAAAATTCACGATATAGTTTTAGCCGATCAAAAATTTAAAGTGAGGGAGATTGTGGAAGCCATAGGCATCTCACATGGCTCAGTGGTTTCAATTTTGAATGATCACTTGGTTAGAAAGCTTTCCGCAAGATGGGTGCCGTGTTTGCTCACAATCGACCACAAACTCACGTGCAGTTTCCATTGCAAAAATCCATTAATTGGGCTACGAATTGCTCCCTCAGCCGCCCTATTCTCGAAATTTTCCCCGAGTGACTATTTCTTGTTCCCAAACTTGAAGAAATGGCTGAAGCATAATCTCACAAGCAAATGCCTATTTTGATATGTCGAATCATATTTTTCGGGAGGGATAAAAAAATTGGAGAAACGTTGGACTAAGAGCATAGAACTCAAAGGAGACCATGTTGAAAAATAAAATAACTGTGCTTTTTCAAAAAGTCACTGAGTTAATGATCGACCCTCGTAGTATTAAAGGCCATTATTACAACTTGGCAATAAAGTTCCGGATAGTTAATCCTAAGTTAAGCGAAAAAGTACTATAAAGTAATTTTTAAAATGTTTCAATTATTACAATTGTCTGATAAAAAATAGTAAAATTTTTGTTATATTGTGGCAACATTACTGTGGTTACCGACTACTTTTAATTGTTAAAAATACTTGCTTTTCGTTATTTGCTCAATTAAAAGCCCTCTACTGACTATTCTTTTGTATATGTTTTGTATTATTATGTGTATTTATATTAGGAGTACATTTTGTTCGTTTTGTGCCGTATTTTTGTGCAAATAAATAAACTTAAATTTGGCTGTAATTCGTCAAGTAGAAAGTATGGCGACTTATGAAAATGTGGCAACTTCATATGACTAAATCTCACAATAAAAGTTACAGGTAGGGTGAACTTGCCAGCAACTTATCGCTCACTTTTAGGTTAAAGTGAAGTTGCAATAATGAAATAATAATAATTATAAATTTAATTATCTTTTTAAATGTTAGCTATAATTTACCATAAAAATTATATAGAATTAAATAATTTTTGGGCGGAATCGACCACCGTGGATGGAATGCTTCAATTTAATACTTCCTCTTCGTACGCAGCATGTACATACATTCATATTTCTTGCAAGACAAGTGCTTGCACCCGTCAAAGTTGCATCTATACTGCGAAAACTGTTAAGGGTTATTCACATTTGCAAGCATCAAAAGCAAAAATTATTAACACCAATCAGCAGTTTTAAGAAGATTTCATAACAGCCAGTCATCTTAAAAAAATAATTTTTTAGAGCCCTATTTGTCGTTCCTGACATTGATAAGAAAGCCAATGACACATTCGTTTGTGATTTTTCAAATGCGAACGAATGCTGTTCGAAAAGAAGAATGCAACTGCATACACACACATGTACATACATACGTATGTATGCATGTATGTATGTGTGTATATAAAAAAAAAATTTAAATAAAATGAATTTTTGAAAGTGCAAGTCTTTAACGTTTTTTTTTTTAATTTTTTGTCCCATTAAAAATAATTTATATTTAACGGGTTTAATTTGTTTTGTCTACGTTTATAAACATTTTATAAATATAAGAAAATAAAACTGGAGATAACAATTTGAACAGACATAAAAACAATGTAGTAGTTTACTAATTTTATGATGACGAAAAAAAGAACGAAAAACAAGTTAAGAGTTCTATGTGCGGATGTGCCGAATTATATACACCCTACACAGACGTATGTATGTATGTACGTATTAGAGTTCGACCGATTAATCGGCTTCGGCCTTCGGCCAAAAATTGGTAATCGGTCAACATTCGGCCTATGGCAAAAATCGGCCGATTAGCCGAAGCCGAATATTTTTCATTCCAAGCTTTAAAAATAACATTATTTTTGGTCGTTGCTCGCCGACAGTTTGTATTGTGTTTAACGTTTTGAAAGGGTTGCTTTGAAATACAACCCTGTTGCTTTCTATTTTCTTTTACTTGGACGTTCTTGTGAGTGATCATATGAAAAAGCAATCTAGAAATTGCAAAATAGTTTTATTTTTCTTGTTATGTATCCAATAGATATTACAGCTATTTCAGTGATCTCAAAAAAGCAAACTTTTTTCTTAATTCATATAAAACGTAAGTATCATTTTTAAAATTTAAAACATTCGGCTTCGGCTTCGGTTTTGGCCGAAGTTTAGGATTTTAGCCGAAGTTCGGCTTCGGCTTCGGCCAAAAAAAACGCCTTCGGTCGATCTCTAGTACGTATAATCGTATATTGGATGAAATAAAGTCAGCCTATGTAGCAATGGTAAAGTAAGAAAGTAAAAAACATTTGTTTCAACTATGAGTGAACTTTTCATTTGTTTAAATAAAAATTTTACAATAATAAGGATTTTCATGATCGAGAACTCTTAAAATTGCCACTTGTGCAATTGGGCAAATAGGCGAGAGTTGTTTCATGAAAATTGTTGGACAAACTCAATAGGTATGTGTAAACAAATTTTCAAAATTTGTGTAAAAAGTGTAAAAATGCACAATTGCAATTTGCGAAAAAAAAATTATCGTTTACATGAGAACCCATATCTCTAGTTGTTCTAAGAAATTTTTGGATAAAGGTTTCCTGATGATCTGCATTACAGTAGGAATAGACGAGCAATTTTTATTTCTGAACATAAGAAATAACCCCCCTGTTTCTCTAAATGAATAGATTCGATCGAATATTAATATCGGAAACAAAAACAAATTTCAGTTTATTGTTTTTGTTTTTAATATAAATGTTCGATCGAATCTGTCGTTCGCATTTAGAGAAACAGGCCCAACGTCGGCAGGATGACGTCACAAAAAAGTTTGTGTTCAAACTTATTTTAAGGGGTGGCTAGACGTATAATGTTAAAAATCAAAATTTAAGTTCTCGTTTGCATACAAAGTTTTGATTTTTTAATACTTCTGCCACAGAGCATATATTTAGTGCTTCTGCTTGATTTTTATTTTTTTTTTGTAATAAACTTATTATTTCCAGTTCCCCGCAATTATTTTCTACGAAAAAAGTGAATTTGACAGCTTGTGTCCTAACATAATTGCTCAGAATTGTGTTTGAGCAATTATTTCCAAACATGTGTTCGAACACTAACATTTACGGTTTACACAGTCATTTTTTGTGTTAGCAGCAGATTTTGACAATTGCCAACACAAATATTTCCAAACTTATGTTTCGTGTAATCTCACTGTTAGCAACAGTGAAATGCGCATATCAATGTATGTGTGTAATATTTAAGTAACAATTAGTATTTTTATTGAACAAGTAATATATTAATTTTCTGATAAATAAAGTGCGATAAAAATATTTAAAAAAAAATTAAAAATTATTTTTATTTATGAGTGATAGATAAATAAATATCAATAATACATATATAAAATACCGGAGACGTTAAGAAGCTAATTGTGAAAAACACAACGCCAAGCGTTGACAAATTTTATATAAAAAAAACAAAATACACATGTACATAAAGAGTGTTTTTTTAGAGTATCACAACTTTGAGTTGGCATCACTGATTTACTTGAGCACCTATTTAACAGCTGATAGTTCGTTTTTGTTTAGTTTGCTTTGAAATTTCATTATGAACCGACTTACACCAGAGCAACGCGTGCAAATTGTTGAAATTTTTAATCAAAATAATTGTTCTATTCGTCAAACTCAAACACAGCGGGCGCTACAATTGATTTACTCAACGAAACTTTTGATGAAAAAAGAATTTCACGTAATGGCCAAATTAATTGGCCACTAACTAAGATCGTGTGATTTAACCCAATTGGATTATTTTCTTTGGGGTTATGTTAAGTCACTTGTCTACGTCGATAAACCACAAAAAATTTAACACCTGGAAATCAACATTCGATGAATTATCGGCGAAATACGGCCGCAAGTGCAAATGCGAAAAGTTGTTGAAAATTGGTGTTCCAGATTGCGGCGGCCACATGTTAGAAATCATATTTAAGCATTTATTTCATAAAATTTTCTTTTCCATTGATATTAAAAATATATTTCCTTGTTTTATTATGATTTAAACTTGTGCCACTCTATAGAAAAAAAAACTTTTACAAAATTTATCAACGCTAAGCGTTGCGATTTATTTTTAAGAAATTATTAATATAAAAAGTTTTAATTTGTTATTGCTTTGTTTTCCATTACGCCTTTTAAATAATTTTATTGTTGACCAATGTGAAAATTTAAAAACGAACTCAGAATCGAATAAAAATGTTTGTTGTGAAAATTTTTGTTTGATTTTTTTTAATTTACGAGTATTACATTTGTGTAAGTAATCCTCAATAACACTTTCGAAAGTTTTCCACAAGCATACGGAGCTTTTTTAGCTTTTACCAAAAACTTTTTTTTTGTTGAAGTCTACTGAGGAGTTTCTTAAACAGAATTGAAATGCATACACACGTTGCTTAACCAACACTAAAGTAAAATTCTTTATAAAAATTAATAAAGTTTTATTTTACAAGCAATATAATAAAAAAACGTTCGAACGACAACTTTAATTAAAACAATTAAATAAGAAAAAAAAATTTTTTTTAATAGACATGCATAAGTAATCGATCGAACGTTTTCTGTCGAAATCGTGGCACAGGCCGTTAAAATAATAATTACAAATCAATTTATTTTCCCAAAACTTATAACATTGGAGTCTGTGAATTAAAAATACTTTTTTCATTTATGGAATTTATTGTAGATTTACTTGTAATATTATTTATTTTTTAACCGAGTTAAAAAAAGACGAGGAGATTATCAATTCGCCTGTACCTTCTGGTACATTTTAGACGGATTTAAAAATTTTCTCCTTTGTCCGAGTGTCGAGCTTCCATTTGGTCCCATTGTAAAATGAAGTGGGCACTATTTTTTTTTTTTTTGGATTTTATGATATTTTATTTTATGATATTTTTTTTAATGGGACATGCTTCTATTTGATCGATTTTTACGAATCTTGGCATATACCCTGACCTCTAAACAAAACAATCTTGCATACAAAAAAGTGGGTGGGCAACGCCTATTAAAATTTAATATATGTATCTCACGTGCTTTTATTTGACCCATTTTTACGAAACTTGGCTTACGCCCTGATCTATAAAAAACAATCTTGCATACAAAAAAGTGGGAGGTGCCACGCCCATTATATTTCACGTGATTCTATTTTTACCGATTTTTAAGAACTTGGCACACACCATGATCTCTTAAAAGTACTTAATCTTGCGTTTAAGGAAGTGGGCGGGGCCATGTCTATTAAAGATTAATATTATATTTCACTTGCTTCTAACTGACTGATTTTTACAAAACTTGGAATACACCTTGAGCTCTAAAAGTGACGCGATGTTGAATTTATAAAAATGGGCGGACACTAATATTTGCCAAATCGGGCGTACTACCCACGGAACTAAAAATATTAAATTGACACTAGAAATTTAAAAATAACGTTAAAAAAAATTTAATCGACTTTAAACATAAGCACTAAAATTTGTTTATCTAGTTTTTCGACCTCTTTTTGTATGTACACAATTAAACTATGTATTTTTTTAATAAAAAAAATAAGTATGCAATTTCCTGAAGAAAAAAAAGTTAAAAGAAAAGTTAACTGTCCCTTTTTTAGGGATTCGTACACCAAAGATGAAAAGAATCCCTATTGTTTTCGCTACGCTGTCCGTCTGTCCGTCACAGGGTATTTTCTCGAGAACCGTAAGAGCTACGGACCTGAAATTTGGACAGAGTGTGTAGACCCTTGGCCGCTGCAACAACAAATACATGAGAGTTGGAAATTAAAGGGTGTGCCAAAACGAGCAACGAAAAATGTTAAAATCCCATGTAATATACATACAATTCTATGTATGTATATGCAGTTGAAATTTGTAAAGTTAGTGTATTTTTATACAGACTACAACAATTAACACTAAAATTTAAAAAATTTTAATTAAAGGGTGTACCATCAGTTAATGTAATTTCGACTATGTAATTTTGATAACTTGCTGTATCTTGGAAACCGTAAGAGCAAACTTCTTGAAATTTTCAAAAACGGTAAAACAAAAAAATCTCAAAATTATAAAATCGCCAAACCGAAAATAAATCGCCAAAATCAAAAAAAAAATCGCCAAAACAAAAAAAAGCACCAAATTAAAAAAAAATTATAAATCGAAAATAAATCGCAAAAAACCGAAAAAATCGCCAAAATGAAAAAAAAAATCGCCAAAATGAAAAAATCGCCAAAATGAAAAAAATCGCCAAAATGAAAAAAATCGCCAAAATGAAAAAAAAATCGCCAAAATGAAAAAAATCGCCAAAATGAAACAAATCGCCAAAATTAAAAAAAATCGCCAAAATTTAAAAAATCGCCAAAACGAGAAAAAAGCGAAAAATAATCAAAAAAAATTATTTCAGCTGAAAAAACGTAAAAACCACTGTATTAAAAAAATGCTCAAAGCCCAACGTACGGAACCCTTCGTGCGCGAGTCAAAGTCGCACTTTACTGAATTTATTTAAATTAACCTAACCGAACAACATGCTATAATAGCATGGGAGCAATCCGAAACGGATTGCACCTCTTTGCAACACTCAACCTTACCGAAGTTTAACGAAATAACAAAATAAAAATATATAAAGACCTAAAAAAATAGTTTAATTGTACATAAGCACTAAAAAGTTAAAAATAAATATAGAATTTGCTTAAGCATATAAAAATGTGTTATTTAACTGAATCTAAATTATTTTTATCTTTTTAGTGCTTCTTTTTCAAGTCAGTTAAATTTGTTTAAAGTTTAATTTATACATAAAGTAATCTGGATTTTCTGCCAAAAACACCATCATATTCGTGGCCTCATTTGACTTTGTTTTTTATTTGTTTGCTAAAGTGCACATAAATATATACACGTATGTATGTAAGTATATAGCAGTGTTGCCAAAATATATATTCAAAATTACACTTCGTAGGAACCAAAATTAACCGATTTCAACGGAATTACACCGAATATTAAAATAAATATTTGACACATTTCAAAAATCTTGTTTAAGGTCTACTTATGAAATGCAACATATCGAGAGTATATTCAAAATACGTCAACTCAAAATTGGTCAAAATGAGTTTCCGATGGCAAAAAGCTCTATTATGTAATAATAGTCATCTGTAATATAAATTTCCAATCAAAAAAAGTATTTTTTATTGCTTTGTATCAATTTTTTTTTATTCTGCTATCACAAAGCATAATTTTTCATGTAAATTTCCAAAATTTAAAAAAAGAACGTAGATCTACCTCATAGCTTATTGCATTTGGCATGTTGAACACGAATCAAGTAAGGATTTTGATATCCTATGGCTAGTTTTTGAGATATGGTAACTTTTAACATATTAGTAGTACATTGGGGTTCCGATAAAAAAAAATGGTGATACATACATACGTATATATATAACTCTTAACTCTTGAACTGTCAATCAAATAGAAATATTATGTAAAGACCGACTATAGTCAATGATATAAGCTTTCGAAATTGAAAATTTTGAATGACCTTGCCACAATAGAGATTGAGTTAGAGAGTGCCAAAGCTGACCACCTGGAGATGCAAGAGGCTTTCAGTCAGGCCTAAGTTATATTTTTCATGGTATTTTAGGTTTTTTCTTGTAGCTTTTCAATTCTTATATCTAGTATTGAGTAAAAGATTTCATAAATTGATTAAAAAATAAATGTATTCAAAAAAATCATATTTGTTAAAAAAAATACGCAAAATAATATTTTTTTTCAGGCCTATAAATTAGCAAGCATATTTAAACCATATTATGGAAAGCGCATCATTTATTTTTACAATAATGAGCGAATTAACTAGTTTTTTTGTTTTACTGAAATGTTAGCTTGAATATAAGCTCTCGATATATACCATCTGAGCACACAACAAACAATACGTTTTTGATAAGTACATATTTAATTTCATAAAAGTTTGTTACAAACAGCAAATAAATAATAATTAAAAGTAATTCAATATTTGTTATACTATATAGTAATTAAAGGGAACTATACAAAAAAAAATGTACATAATAAAAAGCAACATAAAAATCTTAAATTAATAAGGTTTTAGTGTGCTGAATGAAACAATTTTATTTAGGTTATTTATGACTAATTTATTTTGTACTTGTTCACGTCGATGTTCTAACACACTAACTTCTTTTACATGTCAAAAATATTCGCTCTGAAATAAATTCATAACAGGGCAGTATTTCTTGTTCTAAATCGGGGATGCCAGATTGACAACTGCAGTGCACTACACCACCCCCTTCCAGAATCTTAGCCCTATAAAAATGTGAGTTGTTCCAAAAACCTTACTCTGCGATGTCTGTAACGCCTGTTTTCTAACTGCGAAACTTCTATTGGTACGTATGCTGGCTTCAATCTGTCTATTGACACGGTTCTTGATTTCGTTCCGATTTGAATGGTGTATGTTTTCGGGTGCCTCTCGAGTACCAAATAGGGACCGTCGTATGGGGCTTTTAGCGGAGCGCGCACCGTATCATCTCTAAGAAATACGTGGCTACAAAAGCGCAGATCTTTTGGTATGTACACTGATTTTTTTCCGTGTTGTGTAGTCGAGGTCGGACGTAAGTTTTCAATATGTTGTTGAAGTTCTCTTAAAAATTCACCTTCGTTGATGTGTGTAGTCGGTTCTTCCATTAAAAATTCGCCAGGCAATCGTATTGTTTGCCCATACACCATTTCAGCTATCGATACTCCTATGTCCTCTTTAACGGCAGTTCTTAAACCCAACATAACCATCGGTAGCATCTCTGTCCAATTATTATCAGCTTCATGACATTTTAGAGCGGCTTTTAAAACGCGATGCCAGCGTTCGATAAGACCATTTGCCTGCGGATGGTATGGGGTTGTTTTGATATGTTTAATGCCCAACATCTCAGAAAGCTGGTGGAAAAGCTTGCTTTCAAATTGCCGGCCTTGGTCTGTGGTTATAAATTTGGGCACGCCAAATCGGCTTATCCAACCGTTCAACAAAGCTTTTGCCACCGTTCCGGCTGTAATATCCGCAATAGGTATTGCCTCAAGCCACCGAGAATATCTGTCAGCACATGTTAAACAGTAAGCACAGCCATTTGAAATTGGGAGAGGGCCGACTAAATCAATATTAATGTGCTCGAACCTTTTGTCGGGAATTGAAAATGTTGCTAATTCGCTTTTTGTGTGCTTTGTTATCTTGCATCGCTGACACTGTTGGCACGCTCTTACGAGTTTTCTTATATCTGTGTTCATTCTGCTCCAAACGTAGCTTTTTGAAATTAATCTGATTGAAGCTTTCGTCCCTGGGTGTGATAAGCCATGCAGTGTTTCGAAAACTTGAGTACGCATTGATACGGGAATATATGGACGCATTTTTCCGGTTGATGTGTCGCAAATTATATCGTCGTTGACACTTGGTATTTTGACTTTTTCCAGTATTAGCGAAGTTGAATTTGATTGTAGTATATTTTGTAGTTCGGTGCATTTTGCTTGTTCCTCGAGAAGTAGTTGGTAGTCAACAGCGGCCGGTAGGCTTACAGTATCAACACGAGATAAAAAGTCCGCCACTACGTTGTCCTTTCCACTTATGTGTTGTATATTTATGCAAAATTGGCTAATGTAAGTCAGTTGTCTAGTCTGGCGTGGAGATAGACGTTCCCATTTTTGCTCAAAGGCGTGTAATAATGGTTTGTGATCCGTGAACACAATAAATTGAGTACCTTCCAAAAAGTATCTGAAGTATTTAATAGCAGCGTATATGGCCATCAGTTCGCGGTCATATGTACTGTATCGTTGCTCAGTTGTTGTAAACTTTTTGGAAAAGAAACCTAGCGGCTGCCAGTTACCGTTTACCTTTTGCTGCAATACTGCACCCATCATCTTTTGCAGAGGCATTTCTATTTCTGCGGCTTGAGGTAAGAATTTTCGGTAGAAATTTACAGCGCCCAGAAAGCTTCGTAATTCTTGCACTTCGGCTGGCTTTTTTTGGTCTAAAATGGCCTTTACTTTGTTGGTATGCGGTTTAATTCCACTTCTAGTCACCGTGTGTCCCAAAAATTCGACCTCGAGTTGACCCAGTTGACATTTTTCAATGTTGATGACTAGACCTTTCGCTCTGTAAATTTCAAATACCTGCCGGATGTGCTTCACATGTTGTTGAATTGAATTTGACGCAATCAAAACGTCGTCCAAATAAGGAAAAACAAAATCTAGTCCTTTTAAAGCGTCATCCATAAAGCGTTGGAAGGTTTGGGCGGCGTTTCGTAAGCCGAAGGTCATATACCTAAATTCAAACAACCCGAAAGGTGTTATCACCGCCGTTTTTGCGATGTCGTCTGGGTTCACAGGTATTTGATGAAAAGCTTTCTTACAATCGATGACAGAAAATATTGTTTTACCATCTAGCTCACTGGCAAAATCTTGTATGTGTCGTATAGGGTAACTATCGTGTATTGTTCTTGCGTTCAAAAGTCTAAAATCACCGCATGGGCGCCACGACCCATTTGATTTTTTTGCTAAATGTAGGGGACTGGCCCACTGGCTCTTGGAGCGTACACAAATGCCGCGATCAAGCAAGTACTGGAATTCTTTCTTGGCTATATCCAATTTTTCGGGTGATAGTCTTCGGACCTTTTGCGAAACAGGCGGGCCTTTCGTCTGAATAAAGTGTAAAACGTCAGTTGGCGGTTTTGCTAAAACGTGGGTATCTTCGGTGAGGTCAATGAATTCGGCGAGGAGTTCGTGAAAAGCCTCATTTGCTTTTCGTATTGTACCGACTGTAGATGGGCACTTCCTAAATTGACAAACACGACGTAATTGTGTCGTACCATCCACCAGTGACTTACCTTTCATATCTATTAATAGGTTAAAAGCCTCCAAAAAATCTGCACCGATGATAGGCTGCGTTACATCTGCAATTGTAAAAATCCACCTAAATTGTCGTCGAAGGCCAATATCTAATGCGAAGAGTTTTTTTCCGTACGTGCTGATTTCGGTGTTATTAGCTGCGAGTAATTTGGTAACTGATTGCTGCAAATTTGAATTTGATGGTTTAGGGATTACGGATATCTCCGCGCCCGTATCTATTAAAAATGTATAGTTGGAATTTTTGTCCTTTATGTAAAGGCGGCGTGTGGAAGTATTGAGCCCTTTTTGTTTTGCCGCAGAAAACGGAGGGCTTACCAGTTTTCCGAATAACTGCGGCGGAAGTTGCAAGGTTGGCGACACTTGGTTGCCTTTCCCTTAAAGGTGCGGTGAAACCAGCAAACTTCATTTGTTGGTGATCGCCTTGTGCGTGATTGCGGTGAGTCTGCACGGCGTCGTGTTTCTCGGCGTTGTATTCTTTGCAAGTCGCGATTGTCTTTTTCTAGTCGATCGAACTTTTCAGCCAATTCCATGATCGCACTATGTATGTCTGCATTGTCATTACTAACAACGTTTATCTTTGGTTGATGCTGCACCTCCATTATTGTGTCCGCTTTTGCAGCCACTATATCTAAATTGCCTTCAACTGTTGCCAAAATCTGTTGCATGTGTATTGGTAATTGACGCAACCACAAAGATTTTAAGATTTCTGCATCCAACTTATTGCTAGACAACTCTTTTATCTCGCGCAACAATGTTGAAGGTTTCTTATCGTCCATGGGCAGGTTTTCAAACAACCGCTTGTAACGACTGTCTTCGGATTCGCTAAATTCTGCGATGAGTCGCGCCTTCAGTGCCTCATATTTGTTTGTTTCTGGTGGTTGCAAAATTATGTCTGATGCGCATTTAAGTATTGAAGAATCAATCTCCGCAACTACAGTGTAGTATTTGGTGTCATCTGTTGTTATACCCGCACGCACAAATTGAGCTTCTACCTGCAAAAACCATAGCTTAGGGTCCGGTTTCCAAAAAGGTGGTGGTTTTACAGCCACTCGAGATAATTGTGTTGAAGCAGCTGCGGCCACTTCTAATCCTTCGTTGTTCATTGTTGATGTCGGTGGTCACCACTTTAGTGTGCTGAATGAAACAATTTTATTTAGGTTATTTATGACTAATTTATTTTGTACTTGTTCACGTCGATGTTCTAACACACTAACTTCTTTTACATGTCAAAAATATTCGCTCTGAAATAAATTCATAACAGGGCAGTATTTCTTGTTCTAAATCGGGGATGCCAGATTGACAACTGCAGTGCACTACAAGGTCATTGGAACTTTTTACAATTTTTATTACTATTGTTTAAGAGAGGTTTAAGATTAATATTGCCGTTTTTGTGTATATCTTCTTTAAATAATAAAATTGCAGCAACGGCATCAGACGATAATTTATTATATTTTATTTCATTTATTTACATATTTATATATACAACATATGTACATATACATATATGTATATTTATTATATAAAACAAAAGAATTTCAAATTACCCGTGAAGAGCAATTACCCACGCGCTACACATACTCATTAAAGATTTTCGGCTACGAATACAATTTTCAAACGTGTATTGATAAATCAGGCAATGGCTTAAAAATGTAATTCGCCGAAATTTTAGTGCTTTATGTCATAGGAAATAATTTTTAATTTTCTATTTGTTCAGCATTTTAGCGATCAAATTTAGCTTTAGCTTTAGCTTTAGCGACTTACGGAATATGGGGGCTGATTCGGATAGTTACACGCGATTCGGAAACACTGGTATATAGAAGACAGAAGAAGACATGATCTGGATGAATAAAAATTTTTGCATAAAAATATGCATATTTTTTGTGCAAATCTGATATAACAACATGCCGTATATAAAAGTGTGTTAATTGTGCTTTTATCGACAAAAAAAAAACATAAAAAACAAAAATACACTCACATAATGTACCAAAATGTATCAAAAATATGCAAATCAATTTAAAAGTGTTCCTCTTTTTGCTGTCAAATAGTTTCTGCACATTTTATTAAAGACAAAAAAATATAACAAGCTTATAATCACAGACGTTCAAAGTTCATTCATTTAAACTTTCATTTTGGAGCGAGTACAGTTGCCAAAATCATTTCATCTCTTGTCATGCTAATAATGGGTTGGCCTGATGGTTTGCAATAGATAATGTGCAGCAGTTATAATTGTTAGTGGGTTTATTAAGTTAAACAATAAATATTATATATGGAAATAAATAATTAAGCAATAATTTAAAAGCAGTTTTTCAATGCAAAATGTCGCACAGGGTAAATGAACTGGTTTTTTTTTTGTGCACAAACCAGACCGTATGCATAAAATTTCTTATTTTGTTTTAGAAAATTTTTCAAATATTTCAACTTGAGAATATTAAATAAACGGCCTGGCCCACGATGTCACGAGAAATCGTTCGATCGACAACTTGTATTGCAACCAACAACAAATTTTCTAAAGTTATTGTTGTTTGCAATACTAATTGTCGATCGATCGATTTCTGGTGACATCGTGGGCCAGGCCGAAAGTTTATTTTTGTCGCCTAAAGGTATGCTATAATAAAGAAAAAAAATCAAGAAGTAGAAATCTGCCTTATCGTGGTTGGCGTATTTCAAATACGACTACGACTGTTTGGTAATAGATTAAAGAAAAACTGTTGAAGTCTTCTTTAATCTATTACCAAACAGTCGTAGTCATATTTGAAATACGCCAACCACGATAAGGCAGAATATGTTTAGCAGTATGTGGCGTACAGCAGTGATGGGAAATGTTGCACAATTGTGCCATTTTTTGCACTATTGGATGTTAGCTGGCACTGTGGCACTCTCGCTCGTTTTCTGGCACTTTTTGTCCATTCGAGCTCGAAATTTATGTTGCTTAAGCTTTTTGGCGGTAATGGCTCGCATTAATATGGAAACTTTTATTAATCTAATAATAGGTGTTCTAGCACTACGTTAGGTATTGGAACCTCAGTAGGATTTGGGGCTGACAACGGTTCAGTTATGATAGGGAAAAGTAACGGTGTCCAATGAATGTTTGTGACGATTTATTAAAAGAAATAAATAACTTTCTCTGCAACAGCTGATGTCGTTTGATCATAGGTTTGTGTCAAAAATGAACTAGTGAACGAGTTCGACCCAAGTCTATGTGGTTGGGTTTTTCTATAGAAAACAATTTTAGTAACAGGTTGGTGTGATAATAAAACTTTAAAAAAATAAAAATAAAACCAACTTAAAAATTAAGCACTAAGGGCGACTTTTTGGGATCGAGATTAAGATGAGTTTATTTCTATAATTAGCTAATCCGAAAATTAATTTAATCCTAATTAATTGAGTTTGATATTTTTGAGTGGTAGTTTAAACTTCTTATTATATGTAGTATTACCATACTGAGGAACAAAATAGTGGCAACATTTTCAGTGCAAAAATCATACATGTTATCAACACTTTTGATTTTTTGTGGGAAGAAGAAACTGACATATTTTATTATTTACAAGTAAAATATTGCGCGTGTTAAAGGAAATATATAACTAATATAAAATATATATATTTATTTATGTGTTTTTAAATTATTTTATCATATAATTTTTACAAAAAATTATATGTTTCATAAGTGTATGTTGTCAATATTAATATAAGATTAAACCACCACGATTGGCCGCTTAAACTAGCAAGTAAACCCATATAATCGACTACCCAAAAATCACAAATGAAGATTAAAGTTAATTTAATCTCTAATCTTGAACTCAAAAAGTCGCCCTAAAAAGCTACAAATACTATAGATCTAGTTAAATAAAAGATTTTTATATATGTTACCTACAGTGCCGTTTGAAGTTGGTGCCAGTAAATTTTATTTGTAAGTTACAAATAAAATTTAGTGCTTATTTTTGAAGTCGGGTTAACTTTTTTTTTAAGTTTTTATTTATTTAGAAATATGGTCCAGTTTCGTAAAAATCGGTTAAGTAAAAACACGTGAAATATAGTATTAAATTTTATGGGGCGTGGCTACGCCTACTTTTTTAAAACAAGTGCCAAGTTTCGTACAGATCGATAAAGTAAAAGCACGTGAAATTAAGTATTAAATTTTATGGGGCGTGGCTACGCCCCTTTTTTTAAACAAGATTGTGTCATTTTAAGAGTTCAAGGTGTGTGCCAAGTTTCGTAAATATTGGTTAAGTACAAGCACATGAAATATTATACTAAAATTTAATAGGCGTGCCCCGCCCACTTTTTTGAACGCAATTTTATGCCTTTATTAAAGCTTAGGGTGTGTGCCGAGTTTCGTAAAAATCGATGAAATAGAACCCTGTGAAATATAATATAAAATTTTAATGGGCGTGACCCCTCCCATTTTTTTAAAAGAAGATTGTGTCTATTTTAGAGCTCAAGGTGTGTGCTAAGTTTCGTAAAAATCGGTTAAGTAGAACCACGTGTAATGTTATAATACATTTTAATGGGCCCCGTAGCCCCGCCCATTTTTTCAACTTAAAAATTTTGTAATTACAAGAACCAAAGACGTTTGCTAGGTTTCGCAGCAATCAAATGAGTAGAAGATCACAAAATCAAATTTAAAATATTGTGGGCGTGACCCCGCCCACTTTTTTCAAATGGGACCAATGGGAAGCTATACCCTCTCAGACAACAAAAAAAATTTTACAATCGGTCTAAAATGCACCGAGTTATGAACCTACACACCTAAAAAAAAATAGAGACGAATTGTTAACCTCCTTCTTTTTTTTAAGTCGGTTAAAAAGGCATTATTGCCTTCTTTCCAACTTGATATTTTCAGTTGGCAACGCGATGATAATTTTAACTAAAAAACAGTTGTGATTCATAATACTAAAACACAGTTTGGTCGTGTGTAAGTTTTGTCGACTCTTAGACGACCGAACTGAATTTAGTTGAGAACCTTTATAGGGGCCTCCAAAGCTTTCGTTTTGACATAAAAGCAGCTTTTTTGGTATAAACAAAACTACACGCTCACAAAACTACTACAGCGACGGAATAAAAAAATTAAATGTATGTAAAATATTAAAAAAAAAATTAAATAAAATTAATTTCAAATTAATATAAAATTTTCAATTTTATTTTTTATTAATTTTAGCATTCATTTAAAACACAATTTAGACATTAATACAGATTTTAATTTTTTGACTCAATGCCAAAAAAATGTGTGGTTTGTTTGACAGAAAAACTACAGAAACAATGGAGACATATTTTCTTCATACAGAAGTCGAGATTGCTTCCTGTGAAAGCTAATTTAATCCGCTGATAGAAGAAGTCGTTCACATTTTCTCGTTTATTTAATTTTTTCTGTTTTCCGAGTACGGTGATCGATTATTTGACTTTTTCAATAACCCGGTTTTCGAATACTTGAAATTATGAAAAACCCGGTTTCGGTTTTTACAATTCAGGAAAAACCGGTCAACTGATTTTTTAAGTAAGAAAATTATTATAAAAAAATTTTAATTTTAAATTGGTTTATTAAAGCAAATAGTTAGATACGAAACTCTTTGCCGCAGAAAGTTGTTTAACTTTCAACTTTTTAACGCGTTATATTGTTTTGACAATAAATAGTAAAAAATTTTAAAAATTTAGAATCATGCGAGTAAAAATTTATTGAAGAGTTTGAAAAACATACAGTATTGGATAAAAAAGGATTTGAAAATGTTCAAGTCAATTTTTCTGCTTTTGAAAAATCATTTGTAATTCGTGTTGCCCAATCTGTTAATCGTTTACCAAGCAACCTCAGAAATTTTTTGTTAACGACTTATACATAACCGTCAAAAACTACTAGAACATCTATTGAATCTGTCAAGCATGCAGACACCGCTTAGTTGGACCTGGTTATTATTGTTATTTTAACCTTTTTTTCTAATTTTTAATTATTATGTTTAACGGCTGGGGAGCCATGAAATATTTTTAAGTACTTTTGAAACAAATGAGATTGAAGTTCTATTGTATATTCTTCCTATTTTTTCTCTATTGTGAGAATAAAATTTTCTGCCGGTATATCATTCCTATTAATTTTAATAGCATGTAGTTTTTTATTGTAATCCTTATGTAATAAATTGTTTATAAATAAATCAATTTTGCATTAAAAATTTTTTTTCGTCACTAATTTAGGACTAACTCCGAAACCATTGAAAATCGAAAAAAAAACTATGTTAATTTCATTTAAAGAAGTTTCCTTTGCATCTAAAGTGTTTAATTTATTAAAATCGAACAAACCGCGTGACCGCCTTGTATATAGGTTAATATGAGCCACGCCCATTAAAACAATCTGTACGGCATAGACAAAAACTGAAAACAGATTTGAATTTAGGGAGTGTCCATACAAAACATTAATTATAGAGTTGTGCTTATCAGATCTTTTGAGTGGCCGCTCTTTTCAGCTCAGCTCACCTTACTGAAGTATTTCATTCAGTTAGATCAGTAGTTCAGTTCATTTCTAATGAACCATTTTGTCAAGGGAAAGAAAGAGCTAAACATAAGCATAAAAAGTGACAGATTTATACAGTGTGTGAGTGTATATGTATCGTCAGACATTAGAAAACAAGACAAATGAAATATAAAAATTAAAGTAGTTTTAATGAATTTGAAATCAGTTTTAGGAAAATTTTGTATGAAAAATTTTAAATAAAATACATTTCAAATTCATTTTAAATTTTATGAATACGGGTTATAGTATATACCCATATAAAATGTTCAAACAAAATTAATTGGTACTTCAGACATTTTAATATTATCTCATGTGATATTAACTACATACGTACTTGTGCGATAGATGAAAAAAAATTTGCTGAGAAAGCGCTCAGTACTGAGCTGAAAGGGCTCAGTAGATTGAATGGCTCACAGCGTTCAGTGAAGTGAATCGTTCAATTGAACTAGTTCGTTCATGAGCGGTACAACTCTACAATAAACTATTGAGAATTACAAAACTGCAAGAGGCCGAGAAACTGTTTTAACAGAACAAAACAAACACTATAATTTAACATGTGTTGCCTATTTTGTTTTACGATTTTAAATTAAACAATATGATATATTTTTATATGACATACATATATTGTATGATATCAATAAACCCAGTTTTTGAACCGAGTTTTTATTATAAAATACGTATATCGTGTTTTTTTATTTTTTATTTTTTAACTTTAATAATCAGCTAATAACCAATATTATATATTGTTTTACACGTGATATCAGTTAACCCAGGTCTTTTTTTAAATGGGTTTTTAAATTTTAACTCGTATTAAATATTTTTCTTTAACATTTACTTAAACTTACCTTCTTTCAAATTGTACAATTCTACAACAAGTTCTTCCCCAATTAATTCTTGTGTAAAATCTATATCATCATGTTTTAGTTCAAGTTCTTCATTGCATATTATGGGAATTCCTATTATAAAAATTTAATAAAAAAAAGGTAAAATTCATTTATGTATTTAAAAAGTCATCATATTAAAATCATTAATAATACCGTTTGCAAAATAGTCTTCATCATCAAGTGCGTTTCCACTAAGATCTTCAAATATGGAAAACAGCTGACTTGTGGGAGGTGAATTGGGTTCCAATTTCACTTCCCAATACAAGTCCCGTGGTAATGCTAGCGACTCCATTGTTAAGTTGTTCATGATGTTGTTGTTGTTGATGATGTCCGTTGTTGGAGTCAATAAAAGTTAAAATTGGTTGTAAATAAAATTGTGGTTGCAAGGAGTCTTGTCCTAAATAGACGCTTTCCGAAGTTGAGGAAGCCATGATGGCTCTGAAAGAGATGACAAAGGTAGTTTAGAAAATTTTTATTATTGTTATACATATTTTTTAAAATAATGTTTATACTCTGTGATCTTCTTTCATCAGTCCCTTTGACTGAAGTTAAATATTTTGCATCGCAATATTATTGTTCACACAGAGCTCGTTTATATTTTATGTCTTAAATTCAGCAAAATATGTAAGGAATGACATGAGTCTTACGAACATATAACATAGTTTAGTCTAAAAATATTATTTCGTAGCTAATCTTATTGAATTTAAATGCTTCTACTATTTGGAATAGTTTCGATTTACTTTTCGAATTCTTCTCAACAAACCCTTTCAATTCCCTATCTCAATGCGAATATCTCCAATATAATGAAAAAAATACCCGGAAGAATTAGTTTCTGTATGAAACTTGTGTGTATGTGTATTATTATAAAAATGTATGTTATGCAGATTTATGAATATTGGATACGATACAAGTGCAATAGCATTCTCCTTTTCTCTTTATTTTCATTACATGCCTCGCCAAAGTTTAAGTAACTTGACATCGTATTGTAGTTGCATATTATTGTATATTTTGGTGGTAGGTGCATATTTTTACATATTTTGGCAATAAATGCATATTTTTGCAGTTTTAACAAGTTTTAATGCATATTTCCAAATTTAAAAGGAAAAACATTTAAGATATATAAATAAATGCTTAAAAGAACAAGTTGAGCTTTTTATATACAAACTACATCTATGTATTTTTTAAGTGAAACTACTCGTATTACACTACTGCAAGCGATCAACACTCACTGTAAATAAGTAAATTCCGCTGAAGAAAGTATTAGAAAAGTTTACAATGTAAAAGATCAACATAGAGAAGAAATAAAAAGTTAAATAATGCCACAGAGAAAAACATCGGCTATCATATTTTGAAACAAATTTCCGATCAGATAATTTAAAAAGCGAACTATCGCTTATTGCTAGGAACACAACTGGGACGAACGACGAATTTCGTCCACGTCGACGAATTCGTCGATAAGAGTTCAGTGCGTAAATTCGTCGTGTGAAGCACAACAACGACGCATTCACTCAGCGAATTCCTCTCTTATGCAAGCCATACACCTTGCGACCGTTGGTACAACACGTTGGATTAACAAGTTGTGTGTTTTGCTCACAAACTTTACAACAACGTGTACAACATTAGAGCACAACCTCATTTCTTATTTTTTTTTTTTTTTGAGTTAACATGACATCGGGTCTTATGTCGCGTATTGTAATGGATAGTTTTTTTGGTGACAAAATAAGAAGAAGAACGTTAAAAAGGACAGAAAAAAATAACAAACTTTTGGAAATATTACACGTGGGTGTCAGACGAAGTATTCAATGACCTTTTGTCAAAAGTTCCGATGCATATACAAAAGCAATTATTCATACGACGACCCCACACACTTTACAATCTTATACACAACTTACTCATGTTGTACCAACAGTCGCAAGGTCTGTGGCTTGCTTTATATTTGATAAAGTTGGTTGTTGTGTGCAGTGTGACCCTTTTAGCATTTTCACTGCTAAATTTAGCATTATGTATTTTGATTTAGCAGTGAATTTTTTATTTTGCATTTAGCATTTTTGTATTAATTTTTTAGCATTTTTAATTTTATAGATTTCATATACTCCTTTCCATTTATACAATTAAAAACCTCTGTCAATTAATGTATTTCATTGTATTTTGTTATTTTTATACAAATGTATAATGATGGAAACCGTGTAAACAGCATAAGACGTCTTAAGCGGCTATTAAGCTTTCGTGCTTGGTATTTGAGAATGTTGTGTTCATGTTTTTCAGCTTGGTTTGGTTTTCAAAAAATTTTGAATTTTTGTATTTGTCATCATATCACATACTTGTTTAATAGATTTTGTGTCAAACTCAGTGCAAATTTGATGACTTGGTTAGAGCGCGCATTATTAAAGGTGTTTATTGAAATGTGCGAAAGTCTGTCATGTTCATATACCGAGTATGACCGTCTAATAGCCGCTTTAATGTATTTTAAACGTCAAACACCTAATATTCAGAAGAAAAGAAGTATTCAACATTAAGTAAGAATAGTTAAACATACATTGGTAGAGTGATATAACTTCGTGCTAACCTAAATAGAAAATGGAAAAACAGAAAATAAATAGTGATACTTACAAATGTGTTTGCCAAAGGCAAATCAATAATTGTATACACAATCAATTCTCATATTCCACTTTCATAGATTTTCAGGTTAAAAAGCTGATGTTAATAATAATCTCTACCCCAGTAGATAGACATGGGTGCTGATGAAGTGCGTGGCTGCACAGAAAAATATCGGTATTTCCCCCAGCTAATAGTGTCTAGTTTAATTTTTCTTCTCTTCTTTAGATACTCACATTAATTAATAAAAATATTTCATTCATATGAATTGAAATTACTGAACTCAAGCCTGATTAAGAAATTATTTCTGATTAAAATTCACTATAGTTCAACTAAATCTAATAATGTCTCATTTAATTCATCATGGGCACGTGACAAAAATATGTTCACTTGGCGATCACTGTTCACTTGGCCAGAACTGCTTCAGAATGCTGGAAAGCTAAGTCAACTGTAGAAAGCAAAAACAAAGTAACATAAAGCCACTACAATAATACTTATATGTATGTACCGATGGTGCATCGAATAAGTAAAAATAATTAATGTGATGATCGTAAAAGATAAGTAAGAATAGTTAAACATACATTGGTAGAGTGATATAACTTCGTGCTAACCTAAATAGAAAATGGAAAAACAGAAAATAAATAGTGATACTTACAAATGTGTTTGCCAAAGGCAAATCAATAATTGTATACACAATCAATTCTCATATTCCACTTTCATAGATTTTCAGGTTAAAAAGCTGATGTTAATAATAATCTCTACCCCAGTAGATAGACATGGGTGCTGATGAAGTGCGTGGCTGCACAGAAAAATATCGGTATTTCCCCCAGCTAATAGTGTCTAGTTTAATTTTTCTTCTCTTCTTTAGATACTCACATTAATTAATAAAAATATTTCATTCATATGAATTGAAATTACTGAACTCAAGCCTGATTAAGAAATTATTTCTGATTAAAATTCACTATAGTTCAACTAAATCTAATAATGTCTCATTTAATTCATCATGGGCACGTGACAAAAATATGTTCACTTGGCGATCACTGTTCACTTGGCCAGAACTGCTTCAGAATGCTGGAAAGCTAAGTCAACTGTAGAAAGCAAAAACAAAGTAACATAAAGCCACTACAATAATACTTATATGTATGTACCGATGGTGCATCGAATAAGTAAAAATAATTAATGTGATGATCGTAAAAGATAAGTAAGAATAGTTAAACATACATTGGTAGAGTGATATAACTTCGTGCTAACCTAAATAGAAAATGGAAAAACAGAAAATAAATAGTGATACTTACAAATGTGTTTGCCAAAGGCAAATCAATAATTGTATACACAATCAATTCTCATATTCCACTTTCATAGATTTTCAGGTTAAAAAGCTGATGTTAATAATAATCTCTACCCCAGTAGATAGACATGGGTGCTGATGAAGTGCGTGGCTGCACAGAAAAATATCGGTATTTCCCCCAGCTAATAGTGTCTAGTTTAATTTTTCTTCTCTTCTTTAGATACTCACATTAATTAATAAAAATATTTCATTCATATGAATTGAAATTACTGAACTCAAGCCTGATTAAGAAATTATTTCTGATTTCAACATTATGTTGTCATCGTTGCGGAATCCGGCTCCTGGACATATACAATGAAAAATAAAACTGAAAAAAGTAACTTAATACATTTTTTAATGCAAAAAGTATTTGTTAAATGTCTTTCGCATTATGTTGATAGCTAGCATGCTAATATATTAAAACGTAACAAACTGCACCCTATTATATTTAATACAATAATACAAAGATACAAGAGGTTTTATGAATTCAGCAATTGTATTTTGTATGTTCCTGAGTTGTTGTTTTTACTTTTGAATCAACTTTGTTTGTGTTATTAAAGTTAAATAAAATACTTATTCGTAATTATAATGGTAAAATCATTAAAAAATCATTCCAAATTTTTAGCATTATATTTTAGCATTTTCAAATATTTTATTTTAGCATTTTTAGCATTATTTTAAGCCTTATTTAGCATTCAAAATTTTTTTAGTTGTGGCCACACTGGTTGTGTGTATAAAGGCAGAGAGAGAGTGAGAGAAAATTGTTTTTTCGTCGTTCTTTCGGCGTCAGTGTTGCCAGAATTTCTAAGGATAAAATCTGCAAAATTCAACAATTTTTCACGAAAAAATCTGCAAAATCTGCATTTTATTTTTAAAATCTTCAAAAAATCTTCAAAGCAATTTTTTAAACAACTTTTTTTATATTTTATTAAAAAATTTTTCAAAAATATGCATATGCAACATATATATTTTTATAGAATGACTATGAAAATATGTTATTAAGAATTACGTACACAAGCGTAATAGCACAAAATAGGTAATATTCGTAATAGGTAATATTCATAAATATTATTTTGGGTTACAAAACGTTTAACAAAGAAAAATTTGTTTTGTAAAGCTTTCGTAAGCTAAAACTATTTTTATACCCTTTACCAACAAAAATGGTAAAAGGGTATATATAGGTTTGTCATTCCGTTTGTAATTTCTATAATATCAATAAGCGACACATAAAATATATATATTCTGGATCCTTATGCATAGGGAAGACGAATAAGCGATGTCCGTCTGTCCGTCTGTCTGTACGTGAAATCGGTTTTCCGAAGCTCCCAGAAAAGCTAGAAACTTCGTTCTTGGACTGGTGTGTCAGATATTTTCCAAAATATATTGGTATTGAAATTCAGCAAAATCGACCAGCCGATTGCAGAGCTGGAAAACGTAAACTTCATTTTGCCATATAAAAGTAACTACCGAAAACAAATTTTTATTTTTTTTTTAATAAATAAACTTATATTACACTTTGGAAAACTTTAACTTTTTGTGTTATGTAAAATTAACTATGTCTAAAATTATGCAGAGTATTTTCTCGAGAACCGTAAGAGCTAGAGACCTGAAATTTGGACACAGTGTGTAGACCTTTGGCCGCTACAACAACAAATACATGAGAGTTGGAAATTAAATGGTGTTCCAAAACGAGCAACGAAAAATGTTAAAATCCCATGTAATATACATACAATTGTATGTATGTACATATGTATATACACTTGAAATTTGTGAGGTTAGTGTATTTTTATACAGACTACAAAAATTAACACTAAAATTTCAAAAAATTTAAAATAAAGGGTGTTGCATCAGTTAATGCAATTTTGACTATGCAATTTTGACAACTTGCTGTATCTTGGAAACCGTAAGAGCAAAACTCTTGAAATTTTCAAAAACGGTAAAACTAAAAAATCAAAAAATTATAAAATCGCCAAACCGAAAAAAATCGCCAAAAACAAAAAAAAATCGCCAAAACGAAAAAAAGCACCAAATTACAAAAAAAAAAATTCTAAGACTAAAATAAATCGCGAATAACCGGAAAAATTGCTAAAATAAAAAAAAATCGCTAAAATGAAAGAAAATCACCAAAATGAAAAAAAAACCCAAAATGAAAACAAAATCGCCAAGATGAAAAAAATGGCCAAAACGAAAAAAAAAACAAAAAAATCGCCAAAATAAAAAAATCCAAAAACAGGAAAAAATCGCCAAAATGAAAAAAAGTCGCCAAGATGAAAAAAATAGCCAAAATGAAAAAAAAACCCAAAAACAGAAAAAAATCGCCAAAATAAAAAAAAATCGCCAAATTTAAAAAAATCTCCAAAATTAAAAAAAGCCCCAAAAACAGAAAAAAATCGCTAAAATTAAAAAAAAACCAAAACTGTAAAAAAATCGCCAAAATAAAAAAAAATCGCTAAAATGAAAAAAATCTCCAAAATGAAAAAAAAAATCCAAAAAACAAAAAAAATCGCCAAAATGAAAAAAACGCCAAAATGAAAAAAAAATCGCCAAAATGAAAAAAAGTCGCCAAAAGGAAAAAAATCTCCAAAATGAAAATAAACCCCCAAAAAGAGAAAAAATCGCCAAAATGAAAAAAAATTGCCAAAATGAAAAAAAATCGCCAAAACGAAAAAAACCCCAAAAAACAGAAAAAAAATCGCCAAAATGAAAAAACCCCAAAAACAGGAAAAAAATCGCCAAAATGAAAAAAAATCGCTAATATGAAAAAAATCTCCAAAATAAAAAAAAACCCAAAAACAGAAAAAAAATCTCCAAAATGAAAAAAAATCGCCAAAATGAAGAAAACTCCCAAAATAGAAAAAAAAATCGCCAAAATGGAAAAAGAATCGCCAAAATGAAAAAAAAACAGAAAAAAATGGCCAAAATGAGAAAAAAGCGACAAAACTGAAAAAATCGTTTAAACTGAAAAAAACTGCGCGAGTCAAAGTCGCACTTTACTGAATTTTTTAATATTAAAGGAATTAAATTAAACTAAGTTTTTTCTTATTTCGTTTTTGCTTCGTTCACTTTACATATTTTATGTATTTTAAAAAAAAACTAGATTGGTATCAATAATCATAAAATCCAAAATTATGACTCCAGGGTTGGAGAACTTACACTTTTTGTGTTATGTAAAATTAAATAGGTCTAAATAATTAATTTTTCCTTTATAAATTATGCTTCTGAAAGAAAAAATTGGCCTATAAAATTATAAAAATGAAAACCAACGCTCCAGAGATGGAAACTTTGAAATTTTTTTGATAATAGAGTAACTAAATAAAACTAAGTTTTTTCTTATTTCCTTTTTGCTTTGTTCACTTAACATATTTTATGTATTTTTTAAAGAACTAGATTGGTATAAGGAATTAGAAAAATCCTAAAGTATGATTCCAGGGTTGGAAAACATACACTTTTTGTGTTATGTAAAACTAAATAGTTCTAAAAATTTTTTTCTTTTCCTTTATAAATTGAATATATTTTATGCTTCTTTAAGAAAAGTTTGGCGTATAAAATTTGAAAAATGAAAATTACAGCTCCAAAGATGGAAACTTTGAATTTTTTTTGATATTAAAGTATAAAATTAATTTTTTTATTTCTTTGTTCACTTAACACACTTTCTTAATTTTTTAAATCAGAAAAGTCTAAAAGGTTTATTTCAGGGTTGGTAAATTTATTGTTTTTTTTTCAAAATTAACTAGGTCAATTTAGTTTTTTCTTTTTGTTTACAAGTTTTATATACTTTATGACTTAGAATGAAATAGTTTGGCGTAGAAATTAGAAAAATAAAAGACAAAGCTCCAGAGCTGGAAAACTTAAACTTTTTCTGGTATATAAAACTAATTATTACCTTGGTAATTACATATATTCTATATTTTATAAAGAAACTCAGAAAAATGGTTCCAGGGTTGGAGCTTAAAAAAAGTTTCGGTAAAAAAATAACCAAAAATATATTTAAACAGATTTCATGTTTTAGGAAAATCATTACTCAAGATTTTTTATACATGGTTAATTTTTTTATGGATATCTAAACTAATAGAAGTATAAACGAAGGCTTGTGCTTATTGTGCTCTCAGCATAATAACTATTAATTTTTAGTAAATGGAGATAAAACTAAAATTTATCGCTAAAGACATAAAGGACATATTCCGTTTCATTTTCCTGATACCTTTCCTTTCTGCTGAACAAATTTCAAACAAATCCTGTAGGAATAAAACGTTTACATAATACCACGATGTATACCATTTGCAATGGGAAATTTAAATCAAGACACTAAGCAGTTTTGCAACATCAATGATTATTAAATACGGAAAAATATAAAACAAGTTAGTTTACTTGGTATGGAGGTGCAATACTAAGAATATTTTAGAGTTATTAAATAGCAGCACGGTTTTTGAACATCTCGAGGGCGAGTAAACAAGCCCCAATTTGTTGGCATTGTATTGACGTGACGTCGAGTTGACTGAAATAAGAGTGAATGTAAAATATATCTTAACCACAGAGTGTAGAGTAAAATATTCAACTATTGCTAATATCGAAAATAAAATAATTGAATCAAATTCTTTAATCGAAAAATAGTGAAAGGTCACTTACTATTAATTGCTTTAGAGAAAAAAATTATAAATTTTTTCACAAAACAAATATGTTTGTATGTGTCTGTATACTATATATATGTACGCACGTTGGTAAAGGGTATATAAGATTCGGCACAGCCGAATATAGCACTCTTACTTGTTTATGAATACGGCAGAATAAACTTAAAAGCTTCAAGCAAAAATCTTTACAAGCTAACATCTTCGATTTTGAATAAATTTTTAATTTCTCATTACCTTTTTACAATTAGCTGCCTCATTGGTTGAAGTCTACTGATGAGGAAAAGCCGCCAATTTTCCACACGCAAAGTTTACTTTGCAAAGTCTTGAAGAGAAAGTAATATATTCTCTACGATGCTTCCTAAGTTCAAAAATTTTAACTCTCTAAACTATGAGTCGTTCACACATAAAAGAAACAAGAAGTAGTAGCAGTATTAGGAATATAATTGGAGTTGAAAAATCTGCGTTTTTAGCCCAAAAATCTTCAAATCTGGATTTCGTGTTTTTGGAGGGTAAAAATCTGAAAAATCCAGATAAATCTGCATTTCTGGCAACCGTGGTCGGCGTACAAATTAGAAATAAATCTATCTCAGAATTCGTCACGCACGACGAATTTCGTTGTACGGCGGTGTTGTGTTCATTTTCATATGCACAGATGTGTTTTTTTTTTAGGAGACGAAAGTTCGCACCGAAAAATTCGTCGTTCGTCCCAGTTGTGTTCCTAGCATAATTATGAAAGTGGTCTGAGTCATATGCATTTTTGCTTCGAAATATTAAATAAATCTTTAAAAACTTCCAAAATATGTAAATAAATATTAAATAAATGTATATTAATCGAAACTAGCACAACTCTAAATTAAAATGTTGCATAATATAAAATGCAGTAACCTTATTTCGAGTTGCCTACCAGTCACTAGTGGTGTGCCGCAGGGCTCTGTTATTGGCCCCTTATTATTTATGATATATATGAATGATTTCTTTGCTTTACTTAACGGCTTTGAATGTGAAGCCTTCGTTTTTGCCGACGATATACAACTATTATTTAAGGGTCATACGCAGCTTATAGATGTTTTCGAATATGATATTAACACTTTAATGTCCAATGTATCACGTTGGATGAGTAACAGCAAACTTAGTATAAATTCTTCTAAGACCAAAGCGATGATTTTTAAACCGTCTAGTGCTACGTTTAACCTGTCTATCATGATCGATGGCCGACCTATTGATTTTGTCGATCGAATGAAATGTCTTGGTGTTTTATTAGACAACACTCTTAGCTTCGGACACCACATTAGTGGACTATTTTCTAAAATAAACTTCACATTAAGAAGACTATATGCAATGAATTTTTACCTGCCATTACATATTAGAAAGAGCATAGCTCACTCCTTATTGATGTCTAATCTATTGTATTGTATTGAGGTATATTCTGGCTGTAGCGCTGAAAATTTAAATAGGTGTGCCCTACTCTTTAACAGAATAATACGCTTTATATACCAACTAAGAATTAACGATCATGTTTCAATGTATGTTAATGATTTTTTGGGATGTAGTTTTAAAAACTTCATACAGATTAGATCACTACTTTTCTTCTATAATGTTATGCTCACAGACTGTCCAGACTATGTCCGTAGACTTTTTACATTTTTGCAAAGTGATAGAAGCCCACAGCTGCTATTCCCCATTAGAAATCGTCTTATTTATGAAAGATCATTTACTGTACGAGTCGCCAAATGTTGGAACTCATTGCCACGATCCTTAAGAGCATTCCATCTTACTCGTAATTCATTCAAAGGTAAGCTTGTTGAACACTTTTCTCAATTGAACTGATCTTGATTCTGAATACATATAGTTATTTCATGCGCAATATATCTTCCAATTTATAAGTAGTAGTCTCTTCTAATAATTTTATAACTACATATTATTTTTTTATCTAATTTGTTTTTGCAAATTTTGTGTCTAGTTTATTTGTTGCCTAAATGTATAATTATTCTTATGCTATTCTTGTAGTCCACCAACTATATATGGCCCTATGGGCTCGGTTGGTTATTGTTATAAATAAATAAATAAATAAAAATATTGTTTGATATATTCAAATGTAATCAATTACAATATCTCAAAGAAATATATCAATGGCTTAATATGAGAAAGGCGGAACTCGAATTTTGGATGTTTTATAGGAGAAGCAAAAAAACTGATGAAAAACTAAAGCATTTACATGCATAAATAATTTTTTAAGTGACCATAAGTCCTTGATTTTGAATTGTAACGTACTAAGATCTTCAAGGAGGATGTAATTATACGTTGTCCTCCAGAAAAGGCTAAAAACTTGATTTCGAAAAAAATTCACATACGCCCTTTTTATATTAAGCCATCGATATACATATCGTCGGTTGGTTTCTCGTTTGCGGCACAGTATATTCAAAATACATTATATCTGCAGCAAACCAGAAACCAGACGCAAACAGCAGGCCTACTATAAGTGGTAAAAAGCTGGAATTTTTTTTTTTAAATTTTCATATTATTTTATTTTTGATGCATATTTTTAATTTTTAGGTGCATTTGTTAGGCGCTTCAAATAACTTTTTAGTTGCATGATAATATCGCACACTAAATCATAATCAAAATTATCAATGTGCTTTTGCTTTTTTATAAACCAGTTAATTGAAGAACTCTATAACGACCTCAACAATTTCTTTTGCAATACAGTCTTCTTGAAGAATATAAAATAGAATTATGCTTGTTTTTATGTCACATACTTGCTTCATTTGTATAGTATCAACAGTTGTTTGCAACTACTCATCATCTGAAATTTTTTGAGTTGTGACTCTTTATGATTTAGTGTGCGATATGATAATAGGTCTGTTCATTTACTTTGCCAGCAGAAACTAGCAACGAGAGACTAAGGCAGAAATTTACAAAATTACTCTCCTAAATATGAAAAAGTAAATGAACGCTTTACTTGTAAACACTTGCAAGAAAGTGTTATTCATATCAGAACCATGGATGGAAATCATGATACAATTGTACTTTTTCTAATGTATTTTGTTTGATAATATTTTAAATTGCAATTTTTTTAGAAATTGACATTTAATATGAAATTCATTACACAGTTTCATGTACTTTTACTATTTTTATGCATTTTTCATAGTTTTTTATTTTTTTATTCATTAACAAATACAAAAATGCCACTTTCCATCTCTGATAATATATGAGAAATAGATAAATACGAGATTTTTTTTAAAACAGGTGGTTGGATAATTATTGCAAGTAAAAATTTTATTAGTAATAATTTGTATGAATTTTTTTGTCTCTCAATTTTTTTCTCTCCTTTGACGCTCTCTCTTTGCAAGCCTTTTGAGTTAATGAACACTTTCCAGAACAAAACCTAATATGAATTTTATGACTACCGTTTGAATCACACAAATAGGTACAGTAGAATCTCTCTTGAGCGGACACCGAAGGCACCATTGAAATATGTCCATACAAGGGGGTTGTCCGTCCGATCATGATAAAACTAAAAATTTTCCGAGAATAGTTATTTTTTATTTAAAAATACTTTTATTAAAAATAAAAATATAAAAAATTCAATTGACTTTAATAACAAAAGATCATTAATATGTATTACATATGTAATAAATATTTAAAATGTTCTATGAGTATGTACCTATGAGTTTTATGAGTTATTTCAATAAATAAATCCATTCTAGTTTGGCGTATTTTGGTCTTGCCAATAACAGCTTAAAAATATAAGTCGAGCGATTAAAGTATATTCATAGCTTCTGTATCACCTTGGTAGTATTTCACTTGAGATATAAGCCAAAGCCTCTTTATGTTACGATGTTGCTTCGTGCTTCTTTAATATCTAATGGTTCAATTTCATCTGTTTAGCCATCAGAAATTTCTTGAACTTCAGAACTTTGCTCTTCTAATCGTACGCGTAACTCCAAAGGTGATCTCTTAACTGGCAAATCATCATCATTAAAAAAAAAAATTTAAACTTTGCTCATTGACTCGTGCAAGACATTTTTCTTACTTTCGGCTAGTAGGTACTCGTATAATGACACCTTATCTTCAGGCTCAAAATCAACATCAGATGCTGCCTGACATTCTTGGCTGTCAAACCCTGCCTTACGAAAACGTTAGATTGAAAACATTATGTGAGAGGGAAAATATTTACTATACCCACATTTAACTATGTTATGTGATGTAGTAAATATGACAAACCGAGACTTGTTTTTAAGACGAGCAAATTAAAAAAGTCTTGACAAGCTTATTTTTAAATTGTGACATAAAAAATTCGGAAAAAGCAAACCAAATGTCCGTCCAAGAGAATTTTGTTTTCGTCAATCGTGTGTCCGTGTTCGTTCATGAGAGAATCCGTTCAAGGGGGAGCGATTGCGAAAGCTTTTGTTGTAGGACGTTGAGGGAAGGTTTGTCCGCTTAAAGGAAGTATTCGTAATGGGAGACTCCACTGTATTTCGTTTAAAATTTGTCTGGAACCATTTTTATTTAATGTACATACATATACATACATTTCTCAGACCAATCGTTATCGTCTAGATCTTTAAATTAAAATGTGGTTTTTAAGTTCAGACTGAAGTTCAGACAAAACATTATAAAACAAATTCTATACATATGTTTGTGTATATGTATGCATGTATGAAGAGATCTCTCCAACGATATGATAGTAAATATTTATAAACAGAAAGAAAACAAAATGAGTTTTCGTTTTTTTTTTTCATTCTATAAAACTTTCATTGAACTGTTTGCTGTTGGCGCGTTCTAATAATTTTAATGCATTTTTGTTAGCTCTGGCACAAACGTGTTGTAGTAAACATGAAGAACACAAAAACGAAAGCAAATATGTACATACATATGTATGTATGTATGTATGTATGTATGTATGTAATAACAATTTCGAAAGTTGTTGATAAAGAAGACTGGGGAAGTGATAAGAAAAGCCCTTTTACTAATGAATTTGAATATATCGATCATTTGTTTCAATAGTTTCACAACTCAAAAAAAAACAGTTTTGCAGAAAACGCGTTTTAAATTTTCAATTTGCATACAACTCAATGAAGACATGAAAAAATAGTCTTCTCTCAGGAGGTGATGGTTATTTATATGAAATTTTTACACAAGATAAAATACGAAATGTAGCATTATTCTGCATTATTAACTAAAAAAATTAATTTTTTGACTTATGACACTATTGAAGTAAATAAGCAATATGTATGTATGTATTTACGTACATACCCAGCGGTAAAACTCAGAAGACCTTCTCACTTCAGGCCTTATTAAAGGCCTGCTCAGGAATTTTTTTCGATTTCATTACCATTCTTATCAAACTGCTAAAGAATGCCTTATAGAAGGCCTCGGCTTTTCCGCATAAAAGATAAGGTACACATTCCACATTCCCTTGTATGAGAAGGGAGAAGAGAAGGAGTAACACTTTTGTTTTGTTTGCAAACGAATTCATGTTTTTGACTCAGTTAACACTCTTATGTAACTTCTGAAGAAGGCCTTAGAGAAGACTTCGGCACTTTAGTAAAGAAAGATGGAATACACATTCCACATTCCCTTCTATAAGAAGGGAGAACAGAAGGATATATATTGCATATTAGTTAATTTAATTATTATTTTTCGAACTGTATTTGTTTCTATATTCTTATGAATTGAATAGGCTAAAGTTCGTAACGCTTTTTAAGCCAAATTACATGTGATAATTATTAATGAACAAATAACATCAAAGTTAGTTGTAAATATTCTGACAACAACACATAGTTGAACGGAACAGCCAGCCGTTTTCGAAGGCCACTAAACCTTCCTCATCAGCGTTCTTCTGTGTTTTTGGTCCACTGTATGTGGTGTCAGTTGATGTAGATGTCTGCCTTATATACGTAACTTTATTGCAAATGGAATATGTGAATTGGTTTGATTCATTGCATTTCAATTTGCTAATGTGTTTCGTAATGTATACGCAAGTTACCATCTATATATATATACCATCTTCTATATATATTACCATCTTTCATATATATTACAACAGTCTTACCATTGTCGTTTGTTTCTTACTAAGTATGCACATGTTTGTTAATTTGCTTATTTTTTGTTCTACTTAAGACAAACTTTTTTGGTTTGTTACTATTAAGTATATTTTTATTTTTAATTTTTGCCACAAGCCAATGACTATTAATTAGTTAATTTAATTATTATTTTTCGAACTGTATTTGTTTCTATATTCTTATGAATTGAATAGGCTAAAGTTCGTAACGCTTTTTAAGCCAAATTACATGTGATAATTATTAATGAACAAATAACATCAAAGTTAGTTGTAAATATTCTGACAACAACACATAGTTGAACGGAACAGCCAGCCGTTTTCGAAGGCCACTAAACCTTCCTCATCAGCGTTCTTCTGTGTTTTTGGTCCACTGTGTGTGGTGTCAGTTGATGTAGATGTCTGCCTTATATACGTAACTTTATTGCAAATGGAATATGTGAATTGGTTTGATTCATTGCATTTCAACGGCTGGCTGTTCCGTTCAACTATGTGTTGTTGTCAGAATATTTACAACTAACTTTGATGTTATTTGTTCATTAATAATTATCACATGTAATTTGGCTTAAAAAGCGTTACGAACTTTAGCCTATTCAATTCATAAGAATATAGAAACAAATACAGTTCGAAAAATAATAATTAAATTAACTAATTAATAGTCATTGGCTTGTGGCAAAAATTAAAAATAAAAATATACTTAATAGTAACAAACCAAAAAAGTTTGTCTTAAGTAGAACAAAAAATAAGCAAATTAACAAACATGTGCATACTTAGTAAGAAACAAACGACAATGGTAAGACTGTTGTAATATATATGAAAGATGGTAATATATATAGAAGATGGTATATATATATAGATGGTAACTTGCGTATACATTACGAAACACATTAGCAAATTGAAATGCAATGAATCAAACCAATTCACATATTCCATTTGCAATAAAGTTACGTATATAAGGCAGACATCTACATCAACTGACACCACACACAGTGGACCAAAAACACAGAAGAACGCTGATGAGGAAGGTTTAGTGGCCTTCGAAAACGGCTGGCTGTTCCGTTCAACTATGTGTTGTTGTCAGAATATTTACAACTAACTTTGATGTTATTTGTTCATTAATAATTATCACATGTAATTTGGCTTAAAAAGCGTTACGAACTTTAGCCTATTCAATTCATAAGAATATATTGCATATTGTTTTTTTTTTGCCAAAGCAAAAGCAAAAGAATTCAGTTGCCGTTATAAAAAACAAAATTCCATATACCAATACCAAATACAGAACGATTAAGGAAAAGAAACCGTATATAATTTTAGTTGAGTTTTGTACGTTGAATAAGATAGTTGTTTTGTTTGATCAATATTATGTATGTCCTTATGTATATAAATAATATGTTGGTTCTCATTTTCAGAAGTTTTCTTTCAATATGTTCGACGATTTTGATCACAAAATAAACGTCTGAACACTATATGCATGGATGTATATATTGCATACCTCGGGCCTGTTTCTCAAAACTTACAAGTGCTGGAATACAAATAAAAAGGTTAGGAAAATATTTTATATTCATATAAAATATATCGTCACCTCAAATGCAAACAGACGTAACTACACAAAAATTCGAAATCGAGTTTTTAATTGAGTGTGCTTCATTTTATCAAACTTGTTCACGAAAATATTTTGACCTCTGCGATCAAAAATGGCGACTTTATTAAAGAAATTCAAACGGACGTAGTAACGAATGCATCTATTTTTTATTGCAAGGAACGTAACTAACATAAAAGCTTAAATATATATAAACAGGAAATAAATGGTCAAATACATATACAGTACTGTGCAAAACAAAAGCAACAAACTCCGCAAAAATAAATGGAGACGATTATTTCAGAATATGCATCATATGCAACAAAAACTCTGAGCATAATTTATTTGTATTTATATGCCCTATGTATCGTATTGAATAAAATCTTTCTTAAAAAAACTGGGGTTTCGAAAGTTATAGAAAATAGTCCAGACTTTGATATGAAGCTGTGCATAACAAAAGCAACAAATTAATCCTTTTTGTATAATCTTTAGTTTTTTCATAATACGTGGATATCAACGTCGATAAATTCTCAAATATTATTTATTATGCATTAAGGAATACATTTTGGCTAAGTTAATGGAATTTTGAAGTGTTCGTTGCAATTTAGGATCCATTTTCCGAAAACACTCCTTCGGATTCTTGCAAAGAGGTTTGCAATGGCGATCGAGAAAGCTGCGTTTGTCGGTAAAGCGAGGATTGGAATTAAATTAATGTTCCTGACTTTTTTTCCAACCTCCAAGTATGTTATGGAATACTACCGCATTGAAACACCCATAAAAGAGTCATATTCCACTCGAAATGCCAAATAAATTTTATTTCTAGGATATTTTTTTTTTTGCAAATTTTTGGGAATGGTCTAACTTTATACGTCGGAAAATAAGACATCAAAATCACCTAACCGCTGTTATGCTTAAAACTCATTTTAAAATTTCGTGGCGAAAACGGTTTGCTAGGCAAGCGCCGCATTGAAGAGACGATATACCAATTCCATATATGGAACTTGAATTCTTCAATAAAAACATCGGTTTCCCATTTTATTAGGATTCAATTACGATGTGTACTACTGAACTCCGTTTTAAGCAAAAAAACAATAAAATTGTATGAACTAAATACAAGATTTACCTGGATTTTTTTTAAGTATCTATCTCTTGGTCAACTATAGTATTTTCTTAGTATGTAACTTTTTCAATTGCCTTCTCTGGCACGGTTTCGAGTTGTACCATAATGCACACTAAGATTTCGAGATATTATAACCTCACTAGGAACAGAAAACGAGCTTTTGGATTATTTGAAATGCATTTAGCTATGATAAGCTGCGGACGTTTTTCGTGGTGGTACCCAAAACTGCTCAATACGTAATTATTATGCCGACCTATCCATCAGCAAACTAGAAATATATTTTTATTACACTTTTAAATAAGTAACAGCCGCTTATCTAATGTTTTTAGATTAATTTTTTAAATATTAGAAAGTTCAGCAATACCTACTCTTCCCCATTCTTGCTAAATCAAGCAGCACCAATAACATTGAGAAATGCGTTTTAATATTTAGTATAAGGACTAATAAGTACTGTTAAGCTTGTTGGACTTTGGAATTATAGGGATATATCAAAGAGTTTTTTGGTAATTATGACATTTTCCATTTTGTTGCTATTGTTCTGCACAATCTCGATACATGGGTTTGAGAATATTAGTTATTTTATTTTTCAGGAAATATCAATATTAAAAAATTAAAATACGAATCATAGACGGGCATTTTTCAGTACCAGTACTTTTTCAGTATTTTCTTTTTTTACTGATTACTGGAAAAAAAATCAGTATTCAGTAAATTTTACTGGTTAATGAAAAAAAAAATCAGTATTCAGTAAATTTTACTGGTTAATGAAAAAAAAAAATCAGTATTCAGTAAATTTTACTGGTTAATGAAAAAAAAAATCAGTATTCAGTAAATTTTACTGGTTAATGAAAAAAAAAATCAGTATTCAGTAAATTTTACTGGTTACTGAAAAGAGAAATCAGTATTCAGTAAATTTTACTGATTATTGAAAAAAAATCAGTATTCAGTAAAAAGTACTGATTGCTGAAAATAAGATCAGAATTCAGTAAATTTTACTGATTTGTGTAAAAAAATGCAGCAATCAGTAAATGACTGATAGTAGATACTGTGTGTTTTGAAAATGGTATGTACACATTGCTCACTTACATGAATAGTGGCATAACTGAAAAAACGAGATTCGGAGAGAAATGGCTTTAAAAGTTTAACATGTTTTTATTTTTTTAAATTATCTAAAAACGAAATGTGTTATTGGGTAAATAAAAACTGATTTGCATAGATGAGAGACTTAAACACCTACTTCTAGACCAATACATCCATAACTATATGCATATAAGCATTTCAAAATTTTTATCGCTTAGGTTTTGTCTTCTAGAGCGATTCACAATTCCAGCGAAAGAAAACAGTCGTCCTTCAGGTGCTGATGAGGGTAGTGTAGGGTATTGTAGTTCATAAAAACGTTTTTTATGGCATTGTGCTTATGCAGGCAATTTGTTGTTGTATCCCGTTCGGCCAAGTATAAAATTGTTTCCTGGAGATAAGTTCCCACATCGCTTAAATTGGGCTGTACATCAACATCTGGTTATGAATATTGAATAATCAAATATGCATATTAACTTTTTACTGAATACTGATTCTCTCTTTTCAGTAACCAGTAAAATTTTCTGAATACTGATTTTTTTTTTCAATCAGTAAAATTTACTGAATACTGATTTCTCTTTTCAGTAACCAGTAAAATTTACTGAATACTGATTTCTCTTTTCAGTAACCAGTAAAATTTACTGAATACTGATTTTTTTTTTCATTAACCAGTAAAATTTACTGAATACTGATTTTTTTTTTCATTAACCAGTAAAATTTACTGAATACTGATTTCTCTTTTCAGTAACCAGTAAAGTTTACTGAATACTGATTTTTTTTCAGTAATCAGTAATTTTTACTGATTACTGAAACACGTAATGCAGTAAAAAAGTAATGCAGTATGCCCATGTATGATACGAATTCGTTTTCTAGTATTAATGCCTACAAAAGTTTGTTAAAAGAGCTGCTTGAAATAATCAAATGTCTAAAATATTTAAATTTTAAGTTGCTTTTGTTCTGCGCAGTACTGTAAGTACCCATACTACAAGTAAATTACGAAGAACATTTTCAAAAATACTTTATTATTATTGATTTTGTAACGTTTTTTGTTTCTCCTGTAAAAAATATAAAACTGTAGTTACGTCCGTTTGCATTTAAGGTGACGATATGTATATCTTCACAACTATTTTACTTGTATTTCAACACTTGTAAGTTTTGAGATACATGACCCAGCAGCTGAAAACCTTTATTAAAGTCCTTTCAATATGACCTTTATTTGAAGGCCTTTTAACAGCCATTCTATGGAATATCTGCGAAAGAAGCGAGAACGGAAGGCCTACCTCGCAATGACAACGTGTGTAAAAAAGATATGAATATGGGATGCAGCGAGCAGGCCTTGTACATCCAAAAGAACGAGTACAGAGGCCTTCTAGAAGGCATCCGTACTCCTTCTTTTTCCCGCTGGGTATATAAATAGATGCATACATACATATGTACATGTACATATAGTTAAGTTTGTGCTGATTTATTGCAAAACAAAATCACACTTTACACGTACTGAAATAATTAATATTATTACAAATAAACTGACAATTCTTAAATTTTATTTTAAAATTGCAAAATTTGCTATTTTTATACATACTCGTATGTATGTACATACATATGTATGTCCCTAACTTTACAAAAAGTTGTTGAAAAACTCCCAGCAAAGAAATTTATGGGTGTTCAAAACAAAAGTCCAATTCGCATACCCAACTGAACGCTTAATTATACTTATCAATACAATTCGCAAATATAAAACGTAGTATTCAAGTACAATAGATAATCTACTGCATCTGGATGATAACTGTCATATCTATGTGTATGTATGCAAATATGTCAAATAGGTATGAAATGTCACGTAAAGAGAAATGTAGAAATAAAGCAAGTAGTTAAGTCTGCAAACTGAATTCAACACGTGCAGTTTGATTTGCTACGGATATTACAGATTGGCGACGAGGTAGAAAAGAATCAGACTTGAGTTCAATTGATTTTCAATTTATTAATTGATTGAAAGAAAGTAAGCGTGTTTCAGAACTTAAAGTATTAGTAAGTATGCCTGATACGAATCCGGCAGGAACTGCATCGAGAAGCAGAACTCCAACAGCAGTGGGAGTATCTCATTTTAATTTTGAAGCTTTCGATCAGAAGACAACGACATGGGGTCGTTGGGTGAAACGTTTTGAAATGGCATTGGAAATATATGCAGGTGTTACAGATGTGGTAAGAAAGCAAAAACTCATTTTACATTACATGGGTGCGACAACTTACAATGGATTGTGTGATAAGCTGCTACCAAAGGAACCAGAGAGTTTAACGTATGATGAAATAGTGGAAACATTAAAAAAACATTTTGATCCACGTCCGAATGAGATATTGGAAAACTACAGATTTCATTCAAGAAAACAGAAGCTAGATGAGACATGTGAAGAATTTTTGACGGCATTGCGTCGTTTGTCAGTAAATTGTGGATTTGGGAGCTATTTAGACACAGCGCTAAGAAACCAATTCGTATTTGGGTTAAAAAATCAACATGTTCAAAGCAGATTATTGGAAAAGGAAACGTTAACAATTAGTGAAGTTTCAAATTTTGCAAATTCTTATGAAATGGCCGAAAAAGGTGGAGTAGAGCTACAACGACAGTTAGAAAGCGAGAGGGGCGTAGTAAGTAAAATACAAGCGAAGAAAAATAAAGGAAAAACGGTTAACGTACAAAACACAAATATAACTACTAATACAAATAAACAGAACAATGAAGGAAGAAAGAAAAATAAATGTTTTCGATGTGGCAATACTGAACATATGGCGGATAAATGTAAATACATAGAAGCGATCTGTCATTTTTGTAAAAGAAAAGGGCATTTGAAGAAAATGTGTTTTAAAGCAAATAAACAAGTGAGTTGCATTGAAGAAGTTGTTCAGAAAACAAAAAGTTTGGCTGTGGAAGAATTATTTAATGTGGAGCAAATAAATGCAAATGACAAGTGTAACAAAGTAACTTGCACTTTAACAATTAACGACAGTAACATAACATTTGAAGTGGATACTGGTGCACCTGTAACATTGATAGGGTTAGAAGACGCAAAGAAACATTTTCCAACGGTGAAAGTGAATGCAGCAGACATTATGTTGTATAGTTACTGTAGAAATCGGATAGATTGTCTTGGATTTATTTGGGTTGATGTGGTGATCAACGGAAAAATTCTTAAACAGAAAATGTATATTGTCAGATCGGATAGACAGCCATTGCTAGGTCGAGATTGGTTGCGATCAATAAAATTAGATTGGTCATCCATGTTTAATCAAAACCTTGGTGTAAATAAGATTGAATATTGTAATGAAATGAGTGGTATTGATGTAAAGATGTTAGTTAACAAATATCCAATGGTATTTTCGTCTACCCCTGGTAAAATAATTGGGTTGCAAGCGAGATTATATCTGAAACCCGAAGCTAAGCCGAAGTTTGTGAAAGCAAGGCGAGTTCCATTTCCACTGTGGGAAAAAGTGGAAAAAGAGCTGGAAAGTCAAGTAGAGCAAGGACTGTTGGTGAAAGTTGACAAAAGTGAATGGGCGACACCGATCGTAGTAGTGCCAAAAGCTGATGGGTCAGTTCGTATATGCGGCGATTACAAAGTGACAGTAAATCAAAATTTATTAGTGGATGAACACCCATTACCGACAATTGAAGAACTGTTTAGTAGAATGGCTGGTGGCACCAAGTTCACTAAAATAGATTTGTCAAGAGCGTATTTGCAACTGGAGGTAGAGCCTGCAGACAGAAATATTTTAACACTTAACACACATAAAGGGTTGTTTACACCAACACGGTTAATGTTTGGGATAGCTTGCGCACCGGCAAAGTGGCAGAGATTGATGGAGCAACTACTGGGAGATATGGAAGGTGTGTCCGTTTTTCTCGATGACATCAAAATAACAGCGGCTGACGAAAAAACTCACATGCAACGAATTGATGAAGTATTGCGGCGTTTGGATAAACACAACATGCGGGTAAATTTAGCGAAGTCCGAATTCATGAGAGAACAAATAGAGTACTGTGGCTATGTAATAGACAGAAATGGAATAAGGCCAATGAAAAGTAAGATAGATGCAATACACAATATGAAGAAGCCAAAGAATAAAGATGAGGTAAGATCGTTCCTTGGACTCATAAATTATTATGGTAGATTTGTGAAAAATTTAAGTAGTATAGTATATCCACTGAACAATTTGTTGCGAAACGAGACGCCATTTGAATTGGATGTAAAATGCGAGAAGGCATTTGATGAGGTGAAAAAGCAAATGCAATCGAATGCATTATTAGCACATTATGACCCGAAGAAAATGGTGGTATTGGCGGTAGATGCTAGTCCCATAGGTGTGGGTGCGGTGCTTAGTCACTTGTTTGAAGATGGTTCGGAAAAGCCAATACAATTTGCATCACAGACCTTGAATACCGTTCAGCAGCGTTATAGCCAAGTAGATAAAGAGGCGTACGCAATAATATTTGGTGTGCGCAGATTTTATCAATACCTATATGGCAGGAGATTTATTTTGGTCACTGACAACAAGGCAATTTCACAAATATTTTCCCCAAAGAAGGGTATACCGGTGTTGTCTGCTACCAGAATGCAGCATTACGCTATTTATTTGTCACATTTCGATTATGAGATTCGTGTAAAGAGATCTGAAGAGAACGCGAATGCAGATGCTATGTCAAGGCTGCCAGTGGAAATAAAGTATGACAAGGCTGAGGAAATTGACATAATCGAAGTGAATGCCATTGAAAATTTTCCAGTAACAGTCAACGAATTGGCAGAAAAAACGAAAATAGACAAAGAAGTGAAAACTTTACGTGAATGCCTGATGTATGGCAGAAATTGTAGCGGAGGCGATCGTTTTGGGGTACCGCAAGAAGAGTTTGCTCTTCAAAGAGGCTGTATTTTAAGGGGAATACGTGTATACATCCCTAAAGTATTACGCAAAAAAGTTCTTGAAGAGTTGCATACTGCTCATTTTGGAATATCGAAAATGAAAAGTTTAGCGAGGGCGTACTGTTGGTGGAGTGGCATGGACAAAGATATTGAGGAAATGGTGGCGAACTGTGGGTAATGCAAGAGTGTGGGTGCAAATCCGGGAAAGGTGAAGCCAGGGCACTGTTGGATGCCGGCAGGGGCGGTATTTGAGCGTGTGCATGCTGATTTTGCGGGGCCTTTTCTTGGAAAATATTTGTTTGTGTTGGTGGATGCATATAGCAAGTGGCCAGAGGTACACATCATCCCGAATATTACAACAGAAACGACCATTAGAAAATGTCGGGAGATTTTTGCAACATTCGGAGTTCCGAAAATTTTTGTAAGCGATCATGGCACGCAATTTAACTCAAATGAGTTCCAGCAATTTTTGAAAAATAATGGTATACAACACAAACAAGGTGCTCCATACCATCCGTCAACAAATGGGCAGGCAGAAAGGTTTGTCCAGACTGTAAAAAACAAACTGAAAGCGGCAAATAGTACTACAGCAACAATAAAAGAGGATTTATTGCAAGTCTTAATGGCCTATAGAAGAGCCATACATCCAGCCACAAATAAATCACCAGCCATGTTGATGTTTGGTAGGCAACTGCAATCGCGGTTAGATTTGTTATTACCTTCTAATAAGGTAGAACTGAAATCGAAACCACCGGTGAAAACGAAATTCGAAGTGGGTAAAAGAGTTGCTGTGCGGGACTATTTATCAACGGTGAAATGGCGTTATGGCAAAATATTGGATATATTGGGAGATTTACATTATAATGTATTATTGGACGACGGCCGTATCTGGAAGAGGCATGTAGAACAGATCAAAAATGTTGGCGATAAACTAAAAACGAATATCGTAAGTCAATATCCTTACATGGAGAGGCCTCAACCTACGCCAGAAACAGAAGATAGAGCAAAGCTAGAAAAAGGTAAAGTAAGCCGTGCGGAAGTTATTACAACTCCTGAGAACGTGGAATCAGATGCTGAAGATTTCGAAGGGTTCGAAGAAGTTGAGAAGGAAGGCGAGAAGAATCAAGTGGAAAATACTTTTAGCAGTCGCAGAGGGCAGCCAGAAGTAACATCAATTCGTAGATCAACAAGAGAGAAGCGAATTCCGCAGTATTTAGAAGAATATTCAAAATAATTTTGTAGTTTTTTTATGTAACTGATTTTATTTAATTTACATACAGATGTACATATATCTATACAATAATATGAGATTCATTTATATTAAAGATTGTATTGTATTTATTGAATTTAAATTTCATTTGAATATTGATATGGATTTTGTAATAAATTTAGTTGTGGGAGAGATGTCATATCTATGTGTATGTATGCAAATATGTCAAATAGGTATGAAATGTCACGTAAAGAGAAATGTAGAAATAAAGCAAGTAGTTAAGTCTGCAAACTGAATTCAACACGTGCAGTTTGATTTGCTACGGATATTACAATAACATTAGTAAAAATCGTTCTGGCTGAAATCACACCGCAATATACATATTACGTTTGATCCCGTACTCCACATTGGGAGCCCGCGGGATCACAATTTTACCGGAAACTGTTCTCGTACTCAAAGTTTGGGCAAGTAAGGGAGCTTTTGAGAGAGTAATGTTCTTCTTCTTCTTGCACGAAACAGGACCTAATTTTTTTTTGGGCTAGTTTGGGCAAACCGAAAAACAATCAGCTGTTTGAAAAATAACCAATAACAAAGTAAAATTAAATTGTCCTAAACACTAAAAACATTGAGAAGTTGCATCAAAAAGGTTTATAAACAAATCCTGCACTAAGTTTTATGAGTTTTTATATAAAATTAAGAAGCAAAACATTCTAGATATGGGCACTTCCAAAAAAAAGTCCACCATGACGGACAAATTTAAAGTTCACCAACAGATTTGTTTTCTTGGGGAAAAAGATTTTTTAATCTAGAAGCTTGGAAAATAAGTGTATATCAGTCCAAGTCATAACAAAAAAGTTTTGTATAAAAATACTTGGCCAATTCGCAGAGTTAAGCAATTTTGTTAGTCAAGTCAAACCCCACTTCTGTTTTTTGTAACGTAACGCCAGGTCATATTTTGCGAATATCTTGAAATCCTTAGGTGTGATTGTTATAATTTTTTCACTGAATATAGACCTATTTAATCACTTCTCAAATGTAAGAAAAAATTTTTTCAAACACAATTTTAAAACTTTTTTTTTCAACCTTTTGTCGTGCAAATGGCATGTAACGCCAGAATTGAATTACCCATATGCAACAGCATGTAAGTAAACCTAGGCTGCCCAGAGAAGCGCCGGAGGGACGAACATCAATCGGCTTTTTATACAAATGAATACACATACGCTTAAGGTACGGTCACATTTGTGAAATATTTGCCCAAAAGTAGCAAATATTTCTTTGTTGTAATGTGACCACAAAATATTTGGTAGGTGCAAACAAGTTTGTGAGCAAACAAATTTGTTTGGTATCAAATAAAAATGCTTCTAATGTGACCATAGTGTGACCACTCTCTGTGAAATATTTGCCACTTTTTTGAGAAAATAATTATTTGATCTTATAAAGTTTTTGTAAGAACAAACAAAGACAAATAACAGCTGTTGCAAGCAGTGTGGTAATTGTTAAAAATAAATTACCAACATTTCAATAAAATCACCAAAAACTGCAAATACTTGAATAGACTTGAAATAAGCTCAAGAATTACAAAAGCGAAATTGTGTATCATGCCATATGTTTTTCATTTTTTTTGCAGAACGGTGTTTTACTGCTGACCTTATATTTCGCAAATGTTTCCTTGTTGTCCATTTACTGTAAGGAAGTGAAGAAAAAATTAAAGTAAATAAATTGGACAAGTTTCGTTCATATCCAACCCGCATTATATATGTAAACATAAAAGCCATTTTCGAAAAAAAAGCAAAAGACGAAAAAATGTAGAAAGGCTTCTTTTTTAACCGACTTCAAAAAAGGAGGAGGTTATCAATTCGGTTGTATTTTTATGTGTGTCCGTCCGAAAAATCGGTTTTTATAACTCCACCATTTATGAACCGATTTTGAAAATGTTTTCTGCTTTTGGAAGAGGCTGGTGAAGCGCTTTAAAACATAAAATAAAATTTGTAAATCGGATATATAAAATGTCCGTTCAAAAAATCGGTTTTAATAACTTCACCATTTATGGACCGATTTAAAAAAAATCTTCACTAAAGACAGATTTGAAACTCATCCTCTGTTTGGAAGTCGGTGTTTTTTTGAAAGAATTATTTATTTATCCTCAGATTTGTCCACTTTACACTTAAGTCTACAACACAATATATTCCTTTAAAATATTCATTGATAATTCTCCATGCGCAGTCCCGTATGGATTTACCGTGGTATGCTTAATTTTAAATTCGATCGATTTATTGTTATAAAAACAGAATAATATGTATATCAGCCATTTAAGCTTCTCTATTTACTAATTAAAAAAACGCCGTAGTTGTTAACACTGAGAAGCCAACATAAATATTCAAAACAGCTGTGCGATTGAAAATAAAATTTTTTTTTTTTTTTTGTAATGAACAATATGGAGGTAGGTTTATTCATTTATAAAGAAATTAATATATGTATATAAGTATATATAAGCTTCAGATGAAGCATACCACAATAAATCTGTACGGGACTGCGCATGGAGAATTATCAACGAACATTTTAAAGGAAAATATTGTGTTGTAGACTTAAGCGTAAAGTGGACAAATCTGAGGATACAATTCCGTGGGTATGCTGCCAGAGCGAAGACGAAATCAGGCCAGGGCATTCTGGAAGCTCCTAAACGGAGGTTTTATAATGCCATGAGTTTTGTGGGTCGCGCGGAGGACAAGCAGACACAGCAGACGGTTTCAAACATTGTTTTGAGTGTAGACGAGGAAAATGATTGCTGTAAGTGTGTATGTATGAATAAATGTGCATATGTATAATAACATTTTTGTGTTTCCTATATTTGCTATATAAGCAATAATGAAGCATCAATTATTAATTAAATTGTTTACCAATCTTCCATATCAATTTTATTTATGACAAAACAAATTTATATTTTTTGACTGTTTGATGAAATAAATTACTATAGAAAATATTTGTTTCAATGTGACCGCAAGGAAAACATGTTTGACGCAGTTTGTATTTCAAGCTGTTTGCTTGTTGTTTGGCAAAACAAATTTCATGAAATATTTGATCCTAATGTGACCATCAAACAGACTTTAAAAAAATTTCAGGCAAATATGTGCAAAGATGTTTGAAGCAAATGTTTGTCAAGTGTGACCGTAGCTTTATACATTTCTCTTGTTTCTCTCGGTGGCCAGCTCTGAAGTAAACGATTGCGTGTGTATGTGTGTAAGTATGTTTTTACTTGTGCGTTGGCTTTTATCAAGGTGGCAGCGCTATGTCAACTGATAATTTTTTGCTCTATGCGCTTTGTAGCTAACGAATGTCAAAAACTTCGTTTTGTTTTGGTTTTGGCACAATTATTTTTGTGCTTTTGACATTCTTCGGTTCTTTACACAGCTATGGTTGCCGTATTTTTGTATAACAAATCCTTACGCACTCACCTGTATAATTACACCATGAATGAAAGAGCAACTTTCGATCTTCGACTGTAGACGTAAGTACTGATCGAACGAATTTTCAATTAGTATTACGACGAGTAAATTTTTTGTATTATTGAGAGAAATTATAGTGTTCTCATTTTACCGAACTTTGCCCAAAAAGTACGGGATCAAACGTATTGTTGGTCTCAAGTACAAAGGCAATAACTCAAATAATTGTAACTTTAAAGGAGAAGGTAAAACATAATAGAAACTGTAATATTCAAAATGTAATTTTTTTTGTACAACTGCTTGTAATGTAAAATCAGTATTTTTTACACAATTGCAATATATTTTTGTGACGAGGTGTATTTGTGTGAAATGTATTGGAATCAATGAAATATTCAATTTCATAAAATATACGAATTAGGGCCTTTCTACGACAAAGAATGTACTTAATGTGAATGTCACTCAAAATGATTTTTGAAATTTGCAACAACTTTACCTAATAACAAAAATTAAAAATTTTTAAAACCCCCGATATATCTAGAAAAGATGTGATATCTTCTAAACGTCTGGATAGATTTTCTTGAAACATAGTTAAGAACCTTCTCGATCAAGTCACCTTTCAAACAGAAAAAACTAAATCAAAATCGGTCCAGCCGTTTGGGTTGTACGTGTACACGGACAGACACACAGATACACAGACACACACTACAAACTTATAACACCCCTTTTCTTTGGTCGGGGGTTAAAAATTAAAAACAATCGTTTACAATAATTTTTAGTACTAAAATCCTTCACCGAAAGCTAAATTCTGTTCGATAGAAAATTCGTTGCTCAACGAAATTTTCGATGCTCATAATGATGCTTTCGAACATCGAAAATCGAATGTAACTCATAATAACGCCTATAGACTTAATTTATAATACATTATGAGCATATATTATTGTAAGATCATTTGGACTATATGTCGACAGAGTCGAACAAAACCAAAATATTTTTAGTCATTAAAAAACTTTTTTTTTAATAATTGTATTCAAAGAAATTTTTTTTTAACAAACACAACCCGCGTACCGATTACCCTGTCTGCATAAAACTCCCAGGGTCTATGACGGGAATCGAAGCCACGACCTATGGACTGAGAGGCTAGCATCGTTACTACTCAGCCACAGGGGCACCCTCATGTATGTATGTACCTCGAACTTACTGCATTCAAATTCAGTTACATTTTTTTTATTTCAAGTGAACTAACATAACAGACACAAAGTTAAACATGTAACACAAAATATTTACTGAAGAGAATACATATGTGTAAAACATGCATACTTAGGGCCTTATGTATAAGAAAACACTGGCATGAAGTTAGCATAAGTGGCAAAATTGAACATGACCTTAAAGAGTTTAACCATAATACTTCACATTAAAAATCACTCTGGGACTTAGTAGTGGGTTAAAACTACGTAATGCACCCATTTTTAATATCAAATTGTATTGAGGATCCCGTTAACACCTAATTCAATTTCGTCACTTATGCTAAATTCAATCTAATTTTTTTATTATACATACGGCTTTTATAGTTCTACATTTTATATATTTACATAAATACTACCGGACTTGCTCAAGCTGTCGCAAAAACAGAAGACAAATTATGGCATTCGACATCGAACTAATTTTCATAAGATTCTCCCTCATTGCGAATGGCGTCGTTGACGTCACATCAAGACGACAATAAAACTTGTCACTTGTCTACTCTTTGTAAATAACAATTGACTACTATTAACATGCTCCATTAATTTACAAAGCCTTAGAGATTAGTAAAAGATTGGCAATAAGAGCCATTTGTGGCCGATGAAGAGTAGACAAGTGACAATATTTACTGTCGTCTTGAAGTGACGTCGACGACGCAATTCACAATAAGGGGGATTACAAAAATACAACATGGCTTTTTAGTTGCCCCAAAATGTCAAAAATAGAATTTGTTTAATAAAACAAATATAAAAATTATTCTCATAAAGTTGAAAAAACTTCTTTCACAATTTTTTAATATTCTTTTCATATTTTTAAATTTGTTTGCAAAGAATTTTTTTAATAAAATTATTTCGTGTTGAAATTTTTTTAATTATTTTTAATTTCTTTTTCGTAAACAAATTTTTAAAGTTTCCGTTGAAAAAAAAGAGCTCAGCTACGTCTTCGCTACTACGTACTTGGTGATTAACTTGTTATTAACATACATCGTTGGGTGGTTATTGGTTTGCCGCAGTAATAATCCCCGTTAATGCGAATGGTGTCGTCGACATCACATCAAGACGACAGTAAAAATGGTTACTTGTCGACTAATAAGAGCCAATTTTTGCCGATAAAGAGTAGACAAGAGGCAATATTTACTTGTCGTCTTGATGTGACGTCGACGTTGCCATTCGCAATAAGGGGATTGTATTTTTAATATACTTTTGCGGTAAACCAGTAACCACCCGACGACTTGTCATTAACATACATATAAATCCGAAACCATTTGCTTTCGTTTCGAATTACAGAGTATGTAGTCCAGAGGAACAAGTCGAGGCAAAATTATAGGTGACTCAAATAAGCATATGGAAATCAACGGCCTGTCCCACGATGTCACCAGAAATCGTTCGATCGAATACTTACATTGAAAACAACAACAAATTTTCTAATGTTCTTGGTTTTATTGGTGAGAGGGGTATTGGGGAGGGTTACACAGTTTCATGTGCTCTGCAATTCTGTTTTGATTGGAAATTCGCACTTGTTAAGTTAAGGTTGTTTATTTCTTCAGTTGTATTAAAAACCCAAAATACCTACATATGTATGTATAAAAAAATAAATCGAATTGTTAATTTTTCAGGTAAATTTGTGGTGTAATAATTTTTTTTTAACACATAGGTACTCGTAGAGGGTGGCGTTGGCTGAAGTAGTTAGCACGTTGACTACAAAAAAACCTGCAGCCTGGGTTCGAGCCTGGCTCGATGTGCATTAGTGTCCTTTGTATCAGTTGTTGTAGGAAAACTTCTAGTGATGCAGGCATAAGGCACTGGTCACTAAAAACTATACCGACTTCATCAGATAGTAATCCTAATGTACAACAGAGCGCCCTCCTTCGTTGTGTAGCAGAATAATTGGCGAAGTAAAATAATCAATAAAATGGCTACTATACACAGCTTCAAAATTTAATACGCCTCATTTGACACCACATGGCACTGCAACACTGCATTATTAAAAATGTGCAAAGAGCAGAGTTGTAAAAGAATGAAGCCTTCCTCTATCCTCTTTTTCTTCCTTCACTACCTGTCTTCTCTATCACTATCCTTTCCCTATCACCCTCTCTCACTATCTTCTCTTCAATTAACAGGTAACACAAAGGGATCATTGTATTGGACCCAAGTGAGCTGGACTCTAAAATTGCACCCTTCCTTACCAGCAGCCTGCTAACCTAACCTAACCTAACCTAACCTAGGTACTCGTAATTGCAAAATTAGAATTTGATAATGTGGACACTAATGCAATTTCAAAGCTGAATTTTAATAAATTGCTGCAACAAAAGTTCTGGACGAGGACTTAGCAAACGGTTTGAATTTACTAAATTTTAATCCAAGTATATTTGTTTGTTGGGTAAATAGTAGTGATTTGGCATATTTGTGTACGAAAGGTGTTGTTAAAAACAAGTAAAGAAATGAAATGAACAGCAAGACTAAACAACAAAAAAAGGGACCAACACAACAAAACCAAACAGCTTCCAAATATTCAGCAGACAAGAAACATATAAAGTTACATACATATTTATGTAAGTATGTATAAAGAAACAGGTAGAGAGAGAGACAGGTGAGACCAACAAGCAGCGATGCCAACTATTTATAACCGAAACGCGCTATTCCTCTTCTCAAAACGCGCTAGAACGCGCTAAGTTAATGCATTGAAAACTACTTATAGCAAAAACGCGCTATTTTCCTACGGTATAAATTAAATTCTAATAAGTCGATGTATGATTAGTAATTTTTTAGCAACAGGCAGATTTTACAATATTGCTTCTTCGATAATTTCGAAATAAATAACAAAAATCATTTAGTACCGAATCAGAATCGCCTTCCAAACAAGGTTGGCAAACGGTATCGTAAAATTACCGATACCGATTCAAATACCGCTAAAGTTATATAACGGTATCGTTATCGATACCGAAATCCATTTCTGTTAGAAAACATCGGTATCCAGAATACCGTTTACTGTCACTTTTGTTATATTTTTCATTAATTTTTGCAAAACAGTGAAATGGAGGAAAATATAAAAGTACATCATCCGAAAACATAATATAAAGAAAAACTAAACATACATTTTTCGTATTTTTGCATTGGAAATATATATTTTAGGCAATACCTGCCCTAAGAATGTGTAAGTATTGTGGAAAAAATTGCCATACGTGTTCGCCGCTTCAAGCAAGCAAAAAAAAATTAAATTATTCTGCAGACGTTATTGCTTGTTCTCAGCAATGAAATTGCTACGTGAAGACCCAGTGTAACAAAAAATATTGAACTGAAATGATGTTATTGACAGCGATGCCAACTATTTATAACCCAAACGCGCTATTCCTGTTCTCAAAACGGCTAGAACGCGCTAAGTTACAGCATTGAAAACTATTTATAGCCGAAACGCGCTATTTTCCGACGCGCTAAATTAAATTTTAATAAAAGTCGATGTATGTATTCTGTGGTTTTCATTAATGATGATAACATACGTTGATATATTTCTCATTTCACATTTATAATATCAAATTGTTATATTTTTAATGCTTTTTAGAGAGTTCTAGGAACCTTTTTTTAAATAACCTTGAAAAAAATTTTTTTGGGCTCTACTGAAAGAAATTGATTTCGGACATAAGTATTAGTAAATACAAAAAATTTGTTTTAGTAACTCTTTTTCAGATTTTACAATATTGCTTCTTCGAAATTATATCCTAAATAACTAAAATCGTTTAATACAGAATCAGAATCATCTTCCAAATACTCGAAATCCTTACTTTTTCTTTTAGTTTTACTTGTCAAACTTTGAAATATGTTTTTAATTCTAACCACACACATTTGAGGGAATTTTATTTGCGACAGCTACATCATTAACCAATTCAAAAATTTGTATCAGAGTTTTGGATACTAGAACATTTTAAAATATATACAAAAAAAATCAAAAAATATTAAACTGAAATGATGATATTGACTTTATTTAAAACGCGCTAATTTAGCGCCTTTTTTATTAAACGCGCTAAGACGAAAAAAAGCGCGTTTGGCATAGTTAAAAAGCGCTAATTCTAGCGCGAAACGCGCTAAATTGGCATCGCTGGTTATTGATTTTATACAAAACGCGCAAAGACGAAAAAAAAATCGCGTTCGGCACATTTAAAACGCACTACATCTTGCGCGAAACGCGCTAAATGGGCATCGCTCAGCTACATATGTATGTGTTTACACAAATATTTAAATCAAATATTGGTGCGTGCGTTTTTTCACAGGAATTATTCAAACGCATATAGTTATGTATGTTGTAATACCATATTCGTAAACAAATGCATGGATTGGAGTAACACATCGACAGCCTCTTTAAACAGACACAGTGACATATTAATTGCGTCAGCTAGATTTGTTTACAAAATGTGCTCCACGCAACCTCCTCATTGTCTTTTAAAATCTGTTAAATCAACAAAATATCCAATACAGCCAAAAGAAATATGTATATAAACACGCTGACTAACATTTCATTACCAATTATAAAATTATTTCACCATAGCCTTCCCCTTTTCTTTTCCACTCCCCTCCATAATAATTTTTTTTGACAAACCACGCACAATCACATAAACACATTCACAATATGCTACAACCTTTTTAGTACGTAACAGTACCATTTTTGGTAACTTTCTCAATCATCATTCAATTTTTATTTACTTACGTTAATTTGATAAACATTTTCATAAAATTTTTAACACTTTTTGGGCACGTTAGGTGCTTTTGTTGGCTTTTAGGGCAAATCTGATTATATATCCATTTTCACCTTATAATAAATGCAAGAAAGACGCTAGATAAATATTCACACTTTTTACGTTTCATTGGGGAAAATGTACTGAGCAGCATGGAAATGTATTCATCGAATTACACCTCTAATTGTTACTTCTTGGCAGGGCTGCCAGAAGATTCTGCTGAAAAATCTGCAATCGAAAATCGTCAAGAAAATCGGCATGAGTTTTTCGTTAATTTTTATTAATTAAAGCCTGGTACTCTGTTCAAAATTTCACGCGAAATGTTGACATATTCCATACAAAAAAAGTTTACGTGAAATTTTTATGAAATAATGTTGCAAAACTTGTAGTCTGTTCAACTCGTGAAAAATGTATGAAATGTATCTAGCAACATTTTCTTGCTATCTGTGAAATAATGAGACTGGCATTTATTTCGTGCGAAATATTGTCAGCTGATGTTTTTGTTAAAGCCTGGTACTCTGTTCAAAATTTCACGCGAAATGTTGACATAATCCATACAAAAACAGTTTACGTGAAATTTCCATGAAATAATGTTGCAAAAGTTGTACTCTGTTCAACTCGTGAAAAATGTATGAAATGTATCTGGAAACATTTTCTTGCTATCTGTGAAATAATGAGACTGGCATTATTTCATGCGAAATATTGACAGCTGATGTTTTTGTTAACAAAAATCGATCAGTGTTGCCTACTTCAAACCAATAAATACGAACATTTTTTCCGAAAAAGTAAAATGGGCATCACTTGTTACGTGTCAAATTTTTCACGCGAAATAATCAATGTTGCTGAAAATTTTTCACAGCTTCGAGCAGAGTACCAGGCTTAACAAAAGTCGAAAAATTTTGCCAGATACATTTCATACATTTTTCACGAGTTGCACAGAGTACAAGTTTTGCAACATTATTTCATGAAAATTTCACGTAAACTTTTTTGTATGGAATATGTCAACATTTCGCGTGAAATTTTGAACAGAGTACCAGGCTTTAGGCAAAAATAACAATCAAATGATAATACATAGTTATTACATTTCTTATTATATGTTTTAATTTATTATTTAACGTCTGTCAAAATTAATAAAAATTTAAAAAATTTATACTTCAACCACAATTACACAGAATTACAAAACTTCAATCACAGTTGGCTAAACGCCTGGGCACAAATAATCCGTCATTCGCCTTTTTCAACTGACATCTATGTTAAAATACATGGTTTCTTATGAGGTCGCTTAAGGCCGGGGCACAATGAGTCCATCATACGTTAAACTTCGCCTTTTTCAACTGACATTAACGCAACAGCGGAGAAGGTTGGCACAATGAGTACTTTATTGGCGGAAGCATTTGAACACCTTCTATATGTCGATTCTCCATTTTATTTATTAAATTCAACTTTTTGTATATATTTCGTTTATTTAATTTTATTTTTATTTGTTTAATTTTATTTTTGCTGCCACAATACGTGTCCGTCAACCCAAAGTACAAAATTTGGTCAACTTTTAACTTTTTGCATACGTTGAGTAGTTTGACAGATATTGGTTGATTTTTTTGGTATGTTCTGATTCGATTTTTGTGATTTGTGGCAGCAAAAATAAAATTAAACAAAATAAATATACGAAATATATACAAAAAGTTCAATTTAATAGATAAAATGGAGCATCGACCTATAAAATCTGTTAAAATGCTTCCGTCAATTAAGTACTCATTGTGCCATTCTCCGTCGTTGCGTTAATGTCAGTTGAGAAATTCGAAGTATAACGTATGACAGATTCATTGCGCCCCGGCCTTAAGAAACTTTTTCAAAAAAGAAATTATTTATAAATATATTGAATTAACACAAATAAATTATTTTAAAAAATATGACTGCTCCCTGTATCAACAGTCTTCTCAACACATTCGTATTCATGATCGTTTTCTTTTTCTACTAGAAAAATAATATATATTAAGAATATTCTTAGCAAAACATTATTAAGCTTACCACTATCTTTATTTTGCAAATATCTGAAACTTTTTTGTAAATATGTAAGTTGCTTTCTTATTTTAATTTTCCTGAGCAATCAGTATGCGTGCCATGCTTAGTCATGTTTTAGACACATCAGTTTTTCTTTAAGCAAGCCTCTTCAATTCTCTTTTAAAACTGCTAATTTACTTATCCCGGCCATACACTACAAAAGTTAGTTCACTGCACAAGTCGTGCACTGTACAGTGCGTTTATGTAGTGTATGGGGGTGGTTGTGCTATTTACGAAGTGAACTGAATAAATATCAAAATGATTTTGATATTTGCTCAAGTTTGAAAACTGTACAGTGAACTTGTGTAGTGTATGTTGCAAACGCTAAGTTGTGTCGTGATTTTTTAAGAGTTCACAACAAGAAATGAGCGCAGAAGAAATATTCTGGACAGAGTTCCTAGAATTATACAAAGAATCACAAGCATTATGGCGAATTAAAATAAAAAATGCACAGTTTACTTGTATAGTGTGTGTCACAAGCTTAGTTTACGCAGTGCCAGACTTGATCACTGAACTTGTGTAGTGTATGGCCTGCATTACACATAGACAATCTGTTTGTTAAATATTCCTTATTGTTTTAAGCAGCGAATGAAGTAACAAACGACTATAATTTTTCAAAAAGTAACACCAAATAGGGGATTTATAAAAAAGGAGCAAAATTAAATAAACTACACTAAACTTTTTTATTTTTAATGTATTTTTATATAACTCACACTAAAAAAAGGGGGTAGATCAAAAGTGGCAATGCAGTCAAAAAAGTGGAAAGACAGTCGAAAAAGTGGCAATTTGCCACTTTAGTCGGTCAAACAGTCACGCTGTAGTCCATTTTCGTTTAAAGGCCTTGTTTTCTTTGCATGCGTAACTAGTATTGTATGGAAAAAATTCGCATATAGAACACCCTGTTTTTCTTAATTTTTTTTAAAAAATGGAAACATTTTTTATTTAAATTTATGGATACTTTTACAAATGCCAAAATTTTCTAGATAGATCCAAAAGTACATGTGTATGTTGAAGTTGAAAAAATTAGTAGATGCGTTATATTGAGTGTCGAAAAACATATTAAAATTATTTAAATATTACAAGCAAAATTTTATGAAATGTGGATAACTGAGTGCTAAAAATAAAGTGGACATATCCACAGTTTATAAAATAATAAAAAATAGTTCCAAAATTCATGTAATTTAATAGCATTGCGTCAGAGGAAAGGGAATCACAATGATATTTTGCAACTTATGCTAACTTCGTTCCAGTTTTTTCTTATACATAAGAGTCTAAACACAATGTTTGCGGTGCGGTGCGGTGCGATTTCTCGTTGCGGGAAAGAAAAATAAACATAATACAACGGAAGACGGCTACGGCAATACTTGTCATTGTTTGTTTAAATTTTTATTAATTTTTTTTTGTGTATACATTTTTATAAAAAAATACTCTTTGTGTTGAATATTTTTAACATTCGCAGATATATTTGATATATTTTTTAAACTTTTATTTATTATGACAAAAAAAATCATGCTTTTTGTTAAAACAATGTTGTGAACACCGCCAATTATTCAAAAACTGTGGCAACATCAGAAAGAAAAATAGTGTCAAAAATTGAGAGAATAAGAAAGTCCGCAGAGAAAATAAAATAGATTTTAATTTTATTCCGTTCCGCACAGCGGTTTTTTACTTCAAAATCGTATGAAAAACCGCACCGCAATAAATTATCGTTGCATTGTGTTCAGACTCTAAAGCTTGAATTAGACGTGACATAGCCATAACGCCATAGCCATAAGCAAACCAAAATTCAATTGATTTTAATGGTGAGAGTGAGAGTGAGAGAGACTCGCCATAAGTCTCACCATAGAAACCAATTGAATTTTGGTTTGGTTATGGCTATGGCGTTATGGCTATGTCACGTCTAATTTAAGCTTAAACCAATTGAATTTTGCTTTAGTTATGGCTATGGCATTATGGCTATGTCACGTCTAATTTAAACTTAAGGCTGTTTAACTTTTGTTGACTAGAAATGTGTTTGTATTAAATAAAACAATAATAAATAATATAATAATAATAAATAAATAAATAAATAATAATAAATAAATTATGGTTTTTGATAAATTACGTTTATATAAGTTATCAACTGAAACAACCGAAATAAAAAATTGAAAATGTTATGACACACAATTGAAGTTATTAAAATTCCCTGATACACTTCAAACTTTTAGATTTAAAAAAAAATCAGAAATGCAGAAAGTAACTTAAGGATCTTTTATTTCCCACGTTAAGTAATTTTATCCAGCGTTAACTAATTTTATTTTACTTTTACCGCAATCTTCAGCAAATATAGAAAAAATAGTTTTTAGTCGTCGATTATATCTTCTATAATTATATATCTTCTCTAATTATATATCTTCTCTAATGATTATATCTTCTCTAAGCAATTTTGTATACTAAGGATAATTTAAAACTAAATAATTGTAATTGTTTTGACTTGAAAGTAGTAACGATCTAATAGATTTGTTCAATTCCAATATATGTGTATCAAAAAGTGTATGTTTTATTTTTGACGAATTTTGGACGTTCTCGTATAATTATTTTGACGATTTTTCACCAGAAATTTGACGAATTGACTCCTATTTCATCCGGCAACTATGTATCGCACCAGTGGTGCGGCGAAAAAAATTGGGTACGGTGAGATGTAAAAGTAAGCGCCAAGGGGTCTTCATTAAATTTTAAAATTAATATAAATTGATGATATATTATAACCAATAAAAGTTTAACTAAACCCGATGATTTTCTTTCATCTGTCTGGCGCAATTTTGTAAATTTTTAATGATTTACCGTATCATCATACAAAACCAAACACTAACTCACGAATGATTCAGAAGCAGCCACCAACCAGCCAGCACCATCATCTATAGTAATTGAAAATGGAACAAATGGTACCAAAATTGGAAACTGTAGGGAAAATGTACTGAGCAGCATGGAAATGTATTCATCGTATCACACCTCTAATTTTTATTTCTTGGCAGCGTTGTCAACTTTTAAATTTCAATAAGCACTGAAATTAAGAAAAAAAAACGCTTAATTCAAGTAAAAACACACTAAATTTAAATTTTTTTATATTACTTAAAAAATTGTTGTATATAATATGTATATAAAAATATAGGAATCATTCAAATTTTGGGCATCCGATACATATTTTAATTGTACAGGGTGGGCCAAATAAGACCAGCTGATGTGAAACACAAATAAATTATTTTTTAACATAATTTATTTTTTCTTTTTGTAGGTTATAACTGAACTCTTGGAAATTTAAAATGAATACGCACAACAACGCATTAAAATTATCGATTTTTATTATTCTCGTCAACGATCAATTTTTCTGGCCAGTTTTTTCAGTTTAAAATATTTTCTCAGTTTTGTCATTTTGGAGTTTTTATTTCTGTTTGTGAGTTTTTTCATTTTCGCGACTTTTTTCATTTTGGCGATTTTTTTCATTTTGGTGACTTTTCTGTTTTTGGGGTTTTTTCATTTTGGCGATTTTTTTTCATTTTGGCATTTTTTTTCTGTTTTTGGGGTTTTTCATTTTGGTGATTTTTTTTTCATTTTGGCGATTTTTCAAGTTTTTCGCGATTTATTTTAGTCCTAGAAATTTTTTTTAATATTGTGCTTTTTTCTTTTTGTCGATTTTTTTTTTGTTTTTGTGATTTTTTTCGGTTTAGCGATTTTATAATTTTTTAGTTTTACCGTTTTTGAAATTTTCAAGAGTTTTGCTTTTACGGTTTCCAAGATACAGCAAGTTGACAAAGTTACATAGTCAAAATTGCAATAACTAATGGAACACCCTTTAATTTAAACTTTTTTTAATTTCAGTGTTAATTATTGTAGTCTGTATAAAAATACACTTACTTTACAAATTTCAAGTGCTTATACATACAATTGTATGTATATTACAGGGGATTTTAAAATCATTCGTTGCTCGTTTTGGAGCACCCTTTAATTTTTAACTCTCATGTATTTGTTGTTGTAGCGGCCAAATGTCTACACACTGTGACAGACGGACGGGCAGAGCAACGAAAACAATAGGGTAACTTTTCACCTTTGGTGCAAATGAAAAAGAAATCCTTCAGGTATATTTTGAGAAAACTTCATGTAAACCTTTTTTGTCCTAAATTTTTTCTGAGGCGACAATATATTGAAAAAAATATTGCGCCCTATATTTATTGTAATCTTGTGCAATTTATTGAATAGTGCAATAGCAATAAAGAACTCTATAGTTATAGTTATATATTATCTTACTGTAATCTATATTTTTTCATAACAAATATATGTCCATATATTCCTACATTTGAAAGAATTGTAAACAAATTTGACAGCTTGTGTCCTAATATTATTTCTCAGGTTTTGGTTGCAACATGGATTTCCAAACATGTGGATTTCCAAGCATATTGCACAAATCATCATGATTTGTGTAAATCATGCCGATGGAAACATACTATAATGCGTTTACACGTGTTTTTTACCATTGCACCAAATAAATGTTTTCCCGAACATGTGGAAACCACACATACAACAATGTAAACAAAATGTGAACAAAGTTGCGAACCCTGCAAACTTATATATAAATATGTATGGCAACTTAATATTTATATCAATTAACTTGGTATCACTAATATGTTACCCAAACATCGCATTTGTAGAATTATCTGTTTTACCTTCTTGCATCTTACAAATCATTTTATATTTGTGCTGATAAAATAAACATGAAAAGACTCTAAAACGGGAGAAATTTTCAATGAAATCGAATAAAATAAGAGGAAAAGAGCTTAAAAGTATTATAAAAGTTCGGAGAAATTAAATAATAAATCAAAGTGTTAAATAGAAAAAAGAAGTATGGCCAAAGGCCAACATCAAGCAAAAAGTCAAGTGTCAAGATGTTGATAGTGCTTATATGTATTTTAGATTGTTTGAAAGCACAGCGAAGAATTTTTAAAAAGAATGATGATAAAACTTTTAAAAATTTAGAGAAGAACAAGTGAGTTCTTAGACGAGGTGCTATGAATATCGAAATAATGTGAAAGATCTCATTGTGAAGGAATACAAACAACAGCAATTACTTCATTATCATCTAGCTTAATTGCTGCTTATTAATTCATATGTGCCTTCGTATGCAAATAGAAGATTTTTGTTATCAATCAACAAACTATTCTGGGTTTTTACATTATTTAAAAAAAGTTGGATTGCGTTGTTCCGTTTTGTGCTTTGAAAAAGTTATATATATATATATATATATACATATATATATAAATATAGATCTATGTATATATGTGTGTACATATGTATTTATATGCCACTGTGAACAATAAGATTCCTATTTATTATGAATATTGAAAGGCGAAAGCAACAATAAAACCGCACAAAACAATAACAATCGCGGAAAGAATGTTTACTACATAATCTGAAGTATGTACAAGAAAAGCAAACAGCCAATTGACGAGCCCACTTTGTGTGTATAGCACTAGCCTTAAAAATATATCCAATTAAATAAAAAAAGGTGTAATATGCATATAAACATTCATATATTTACATATTTGTATGTATGTATGTATAAAATACAATGGAAAACGATTAACGCTGTTTTTCTTTGTCTTATCAGGTTTTATTTTTTTATTCTCTTATTTTTATTCTGTTTGCCATTGTATTTTTTTTTTTGAATTAGTTAAAAGAACAGCTGATCACCAGTGCTGTCAGATATTTTTTGAGTTTCGCGCCAATTGCTGAATGACATATCTCTAAAATGGTTTATAATTATCATAAGTACTGTTTTAATCTCAGTATTTAGTTTTATTTAAATAAAATGCAAATTTGTTAAATACAAATATAAAATTAAATTGATAGAAAATTACTAGAACGTTTTTCAACAATTGTATATCACAACAATTAGGTCATCCTCATGTTCAAGAGATAAATTTGTGTAAAGGCTGCAATCATGCCTTGATCTTTTGTATCCTACTGAAATCAAAAATTCATAAATTCATAAAATTTTATGTTCCAGCATCTTGATGCTTGCTTAGGGCCGTATAAGAATTTGTTCAGCTTACAAACTTTCCCATTGAGAGCTGCAACTCCCTCTGGCATAGCCATATATACATTCTCTTTAAAATCACCATGTAAAAACATCAAGTTAATGAAATACATATACATACATATGTACATATATTTACGAATATAACCAACAGCTAAAACCACTCGAATCGTTGTTAATTTTGCAACAATGGCATAAGTTTCAGCAACAAACCGATCTTTATATTTTGTTTCAATTTCCAATTTTATCCTCTTTGATACGAAATAGTGGGTATTTTTTTATAAGTTTACTGTTCCTAAGGACTTCCTCAATTTGCCAAACTTAATTTTTTTTTCCATCGATTTCAGTTCACCATTAATTGCTTTAAACCACAAATCAGCATCTCTCAGAGACTTAATGCCATTATACGTTTCCGGAATAATTTTGCTTGAAACACTACCACTGGGTTATATTCATTTTTGTTGATAAATTTAAAGTTGGAGGAGCTGCCATATTTGCAGAACATAATAAAAATCAATCTTTGATGCAATCGTTGCCTGGAATTGTTATGGAAAATGTTTTGGAAATTATTTCCAAAATTTACTTTGTCAATTTTTTATTCTCGCAAACATGCATGTCAAATTTATTTAACATGGCAACTTTTTAACATTTTCGAAGCTTAACTTAGCATTAATGTTTAACATTAACATTGAAACATGCCTTCCATAACTAATTGTGATTAAACATTTATGGTATACATATTATAGATCGATTCGGACAAAGATTCCAAAAAAAGTGTTTTTCTTTAAAAACACACATGTCTCCAATAAAAACATAAACAAACTTACAAACGTACATATTTTCGATTTAATCATAAGCGACATGTAGTAAAAAATATATTTTTTTATTGAAATTAAAAGTTTATGGGCCTACCCATAGTTTAGAATTATCAAAATGTCAAAATTGTCGATAACTTTTAAGATACGAGCTGTAAAATTTTATCGTAAGCAACAATTTATATAAAACATATATGTACATATCGTTACCTTAATATAGAAAGGCCCTAACTCACTATTTTTTTTAAATCGAATTTCTTGTATATTTCGATAGAATAACATCTAATGTATCGAAAAATGTCAAAATCTCTATTTCGGAAAAATAATGAGTTAGGGCCTTTCTATGTTAAGGTAACGATATGTATGTATGTGCCCTTAATTATGAAAGTGGTCTAAGTCATATTTCTTTGGTCGAGATATTTAGTAAATTGAACAGTTTAAAAAATATTTTTATATTTTGCAACATTTGAATTTAGAGTTGTACTCACTGTTTCCAGATAATTTTACAAAAAAAATGAAAAATTGGCTAAAAAATCTGAAAAATAATTTAAAAAAATCGGCAAAAAATCTGCAACAATAAAAACACCTTAACTTTGAGTTGTTTTTCACTTTGTTTTTAAATTAACATAAATTATCTTGCTATACAAAAATATGTGCTGATATTAAAAATTGTTTAATAAAATTAAACATTAACAATAGAATAGGGGCAAATATATGGGTATTTTTCCAGGAAAGTCTACTTTTTGTCGCGTTCGACAACAAGCAAATATGCTTGTTTTTTTTTTCAAAGAAAACGAAACATTTTTTTTACTTCTTTATACATTTGTGTAGGGTGTCAGCAGCTCTACGTTAGGTAAAATTTTATGAAAAATATAGTCACATTGTTCAGAAATACAAGTTTATTTGCTTTCGGTCGAACGTGACAAAAAATTGTAATTTTTCGGAGAAATGCCCATATGCAGAAGTTTTCGACATAAAATTTAGAAAAATTATACCTACATATACATACATACAAATCTGTCCAAGAGGAGTGGCAATAAACTGTTCAAGAAAACTTTGTCGCAAAAGAAATTTTTGCGATCCATGAAAATAAAACAAAACCATTTTTATAATCTTGAGTTGTGACTTTTTATGATTTATTTTTTATGTATATGTGACAGCGCATAGAGAAAGGGACCTAAGGGTAAAAAAAATCAATTTTCACTTTTTTTTTGATGTGGACAAGATCTGAGCATCGAATGAGACCGATCCCAAAAGTGTTCCCTCCCAGAGATATGCGCGTTTTATGAAATTGAAGTCGACGACTCTAAGGTTATGTGAAAAAATGTTCGTACTAACAGAGTGCTATTCACGATTTAAAAGAATTATAAATGAGTATTTATTATAATTCACAATTAATAATTTCAGAAAATAAACCTGGATTCGAAAAAACGCGAGCAAAATTGATATCAAACTCATGGAAACAGCGCGCTAGGTAGAAAACAGTAAAAACCTACTACACAAAACAAGAGGTAGGGACGACCTACGCGCGTTTTCAAGGTTGACCAACACGTTCCTGACGTCATGAGATGTGTCGCTTTCAAATGAGAGCAATACCAACACGCTCAGTGATGGTACACCAAAGATACACGTATTTAAATCTTTAAAATGGCTCTCCTGAATAAAACCGGTTTTTACCAGCAGGTCCCTTTCTATTTTGCTCGTCACATATATAGATATATATTTATATACATATATATGTATATATCTTTGCATATATTTTTTAGATTCTTTTAAAATTGTTATATTGCAAAATTTAACGTGAAAAACTACTTATTTGTTAATGTTTCTTATGTGTATGTTTCTGAAAATAACTTCATGGCTAATTTTTTTACGGAGTAAAGAAAAACATAAAATATTGATGTTACACAAGCATTTCAGAAGATCTGCAATTTGGAAGTGAAAATCTGCAAATTTCAGTTCATAATTTTTGCAATGAAAAATCAGCAAAATGCAGAGAAATCTGCAAATCTGGCAACAGTGGTTGTACTAGTCTCGATTTAAATATTTTTTTAAATATTTATGGACGTTTTTTAAGATTTATTTGATATTTCGAAGCAAAAATGCACCTCACTTTGACCACTTTCATAATAATTGGCGTAGTTAAACATGTTTTCTAGGGGGCATATGACTGGCGATTTTCATGAATAATATTAAAATAAATAATTACATGCAATTTTTAATAATTCTAGGGGGGCAACAGAAATTATTTGGGAGCAAGCCACCCCCCTCAGAATAGCTTTTCTACGCCTATGTTCATAATTAAACCTTGTCCTGAAAACTTTAATTTTTATCGCTTACGATTAAATCGAAAATAAGGCTCGAAATATACAGAGAGGAATGTCGTAATTCTCAATAATTGAGAAATTCAATTGTGATTATTTCTATAATGAAGAATTTAATCTTATTTAAAAAATCTTTTGGATGGTCTATTGAAGACATTTTTAAGTAAGATCGAAATGCATATCACGAAATCCACAGAAAAGTCAACATTTTGTAAAACGTGCGTTACGTTTTTTTTTCTTTCCATGGACATTTAAAAAAAAAACAATTGATGAAAACTTCATAAGAATTTAAGAAACAAATACAGTTCGAAAAATAATAATTAACTGAAAACTTCATACAATTTGAAAAGAATATGCAAAGGTTTTATAAATCGTTTTCTTTTTAGTTGCATCGTTGTAAAGCCAACTGTATTGTCACGCACATGCTACACTTTCCCGTGGGTTTCATGATACATATACACCATAGTCGTTCAAAATGGCACCAGAGTGCTGAACTTCAATCGGCTTCTTATACAAATAAATATAATTAATTAATTTACCAACAAGCAAACATAAATTCCATTTTCCATAACAATTTTTTTTAATTTTTTTTTTGTACAATTGAATGAAACAAAATGTTTAAAGGGATTTGAAAATTATGAAAAACTGAATACATATTTCATTAATTAAAATTTCTTAAATTTTAGCGTAATCTTTTTTAAGCCGAGGCCGATTTAACTTTTTTAAGATCGGGTCACTTTGCTGCTTAACTTTCAACAGATTTTCTCTTCAGTGTAGATTATATAGGGATTTAAAGATGCAGTGTTGTCACTTTTGGAATAATTATGTATTCCTGTGGTAAAACTTTTATAATGCAATTTAATGAAATGAAAAAAAATCCTTGGAAAGGGAAATTTTACTAATCTTTTTTTTAAATATTAGAGTGGATGAAATTACTCGTATATTTTTGAATTTACTTTGACATGTTTATAGCAATAACAATTAAATATGTCTTGATTTTAATCAGATACATACATATGTATGTATGTACATATCGCTCACTTAATTCAATAGTGTCATAACTCAAAAAATGCGTTTTTTAAGTTAATAATGTAGAATAATTCGTCATTTTGTATTTTATCTTGTCTGAAAATTTCATATAAATAGCTTCTACTACCATCTCCTGAGAGAAGAACATATTTCCATGTCTTCATTGAATTGTATGTAAATTGAAAACTTTAAATAGGCAATTAATGCAGTTCAATAAGTAATTAAAGTATAAAATTGTGTAACATGAGAATTGGGTGTTTTGGAAATTTAAAGGAAAAACTTATTTTCGAACTGTCTTATAATTAAATGAACTTTTATGAGTTACTGACAGTTTATAGACGATAAGTAAAAATTCTCTCCTGTCTATTGATATTCAAAATAAAAGCAATTTTGAGAACTTTGTTTTTTGTTTTCGATACCTATAAATTGGCAGTTAATATTAATTTTAAAACTATCTAGAATTGTGAGTGATTGATTAACTAATTTATTGTTTCTATTCTGGTGCTTTTACAAATTTTTAAATGTGCTCTAATCAATTTTCCGGTTAAAGTGTATATTTAGGCACAGTGATGGGATTTATGGGGAATTTCGACTTTTATTGATAGAACACTTGAAACATTTTTTTATAAAATTACTTTTTTTTTCTTCTGATTGTCCCGAATTATTTTATACATTAATTTTCGTGCTTCATAACTAAACAGTAAATTCAATCTATAACTTTTAGTAATTCTTTTTTCTCTAATGTTATATATTATTTAAATTATTTAGAAGCAAAAGCCATTACAATTAATTGTGAATTTAGTTCTCAGTAGTTTTTTGACTTTCGTTAATACGTTTGATATTTTTGGGCATGTACGGATAACAATTGCGTGGTTAGATTGGTTTTCTTTAATTACATCATAATCAATCAAAAAGACGATTTTGGATTTTTTATAAGTTACGCCTTTTTTGACTTTATACGATTATGTGTATTAGAGTTGTGTTGTAAAGAACGAACTAGTTCAATTGAACTATTCCCCTGAGTGAACAATGTGAACTAGTTCAGCCTAGTTGTTCCTTTTTGTTCTTTCTTGTTCTTTTGGACTTTAGTGCGGTTTGTTTATCTTCTTCTCCGTTCCTGTCCAATACACACGCAAAACATTTCAATTAAAATACTATATTTTCTGATTTACATACTGTTCAAATCAAATTTTTAGCACAATAATAGAACAAACAACAGAATATGTATACTTGGTGAAATATACAATTGAGTTTTACAAAATTAAGAGAAATAATTTGTAGCTTTGAATTAAAAAACAGATTGTGAAAAGGATTATTATAATTAAAAAAGTGATTAGAATTTGTTTTAAACTTATTACGGATTTCATTTAATAAATGTTCGTTCAAAAATATTAATTTTTACCCCTTACTTACTAAAAGCATACAGCTAATAAGACCACAAAGTACAAATGAAAATACGTATGAACAAGGAACATTTTTACTAAATTAAAAGAAAGAATTTGTTGTGTTGAATATGAATTAGTATTCAAAAAGTGATTAAAATTTGTTTTCAAATGATCGCAGACTTCAATTTAAGCATTTTCAATCAAAAATATTAATTTTAACAATTTAATAAGGTCATAAGTATAAAATGAAATTGCCTTAGAATAACAACACACCAAGGAAACATTAAAGAGGATTCGATGACTGTGCAACCTCTGTTCTGTTGTTCACTGAACAACTGATCGAAAAGAACAACTGAACGAAAAGAACGAACTAGTTCTTTTAGTTGTTGGGAACAAAAAGGAACAATCCGCAAAAGGAACAACTATGCCCAACTCTAATGTGTATGTAATATGTATGTAGGTTAGGTTAGCAGGTTGCTAGTGAAAAAAAAACGAAAGCTAAGGGTCCATCTTACTTGGGTACATATGTATGTACATATATATGTACATATATGTACATATGTATAGCGCTCATTTACTTGAACAACGTCATATAATTTTTTTTTTAATTTAGAAACAACTTAATGGAATTTTTTTCTCCCAAGAGTCGATTATACAAGATATTGGTATGAAACTTTTACACAATAGGCATGATTTTGTCACTATTTAAGACTGTTGGCACATCTACGAGACGAACTCGGCTAGAAACCAAGGCTTTAAAATCTCATCGCAGATAAGGATGGATTTTGAACGAAATAAACTGAGATACATACATATGTATGTATGTTCTTCGAGGCACATACAGTAATGGCCACATATTTAGGGACAAGAGATCAAATCTCAAAACTTGCTACTTTTCATGAATATTATTGATATGGTTTAGCATATTTTTTCATTCACTGTAAACTAAAATGGGAAGTTCTTAAGCTATGTACAGACGGTTGTCAGATCTTACAATATTGCCAGTAAAATGTGCTCAAAATTTCTTACAACCGTGTGAACTGGCAATTTTTGTCAGATGTCGTTGCCAGAAAAAGCATTGTCAGTCCATTGCAAGACTAGCAGCTGACAACAAATTGTCAGACATCTTACAATCGTGTGAACACATTGTAAAATTATTGCCAGCTATTTGTCAGACATTTTAATATTGTCAGATGCGCGAAGTTCGTGCATCTGACAATGGCGTCATTGTAAGAGAATTATTTCTATGGGCAACACTGTACACGCTTGATTTTAAAGGAAATATATTTAATAAAATATATGCAGCCAAAATCATTGCAGTTGCTTCTTTATGGTCCATAATAATTAATATTTTCACTTTTTACATTTAACACCACCACAAACGATTGATATTTAACAATTTCTAACAAGCGCTTTGAGTCTGGCAACGCATAATAATGTCTGGCAATTTTTGCATATGACAACCGTGTGAACTTACAATTTTTTTGCTGACGATTTTGTCAGCTGATTTTATTGTCATACAATCATCTAGCAATAAATTGTAAGATTTCCTGACAAATTTGATACAACCGTGTGAACTGTCAATCTGCCATACACTTGCAATTTTTGATTGTCAGTACAATGTCAGCACATTGCCAGATCTAACAATATTGTAAGATCTGACAACCGTGTGTACATAGCTTTACAAACGAATATATTTATGTCACCATGTGACTTAACTTTTATCAATTGAAGTTCTGTTCTGCGAGCAGATCCAATTGTTGTATTCTTGGTTTGGTCATGTAATTGTGGACAAATATTTTCAATAAATTTGTTCCAAAAATAGTTTTAAAATTATTGGTAAGTTTGCTTGTGTTTGCAACAAATAAACAAATTTTAATTTATATCTGATAAATAAAAAATAATTGAAACGACGCGCCAGTAGCCATATATCTGTGGTTTTCATAAATAACAGCGAATACTTTCAGTAGATCCAAAAAAAGTTCTTTAATAATATCGCTTATTAAAAAAAAAAACGTAGAAGTTGTGTTGTTGTTTTAGAACAGAAATATGTACATTACACCGTATCAGAAAAAAAAAGTTCTCCGCACACCAACAAATATAAAGTATTGTTCCAAGGACATTTAAAAAAAATTTTATTTTATCTTCCATATTTACAGTCCTAATGTGACACCGTAATGTTAGAAATTTAGAGCTCGCGAAAAATCATAAAACTTTTGCTAAGAAAGTACTTCGATAATTACAGCACAACTATTTAAAAAAAATGCTTTTATAAAATTGTAGCAGACCGTAGGGGTCACCTTTTTAAATTTGTCAGTATTTCAGTATTTACATTCAGATAATAAAGTATAATATATCGATGAGTTTGTGTGAGGCAGACCAAGCTGATGGTACAAAATGCAATTCGTCGCAGTAATAATGTATTTTAAATATACTGTGAGGCACACGACGAATTAAAGGTAGAAATACATAACAGGCGTTTGTTAGTCGACGAATATCGTGTGCTTGAAAACTTTACCGCATGAAAAATGGCAAGTTACACAACACGCGTTACAGACGCCTTTTCTTTCAGCTTTTTTATTTATTTTTACATTGAAAAATTATCTTGGAAAATTTTCAATTCCGTTTTCGACTAATTAGTTGTCTCAGCAACACAACTCGTTAAAAAGTTGAAAGTTAACCAAGTTTCTGCAGCAAACGCGTCAAAGAGTTTGGTATGTAACTTGTCGTATGCAAAAACACTATTTCAACTTTTTTTTACAGATGCCTACAGTTCGCACGCGCACTAACGCGTGCTATGTAACTTCACCTTAAGCATTATGTACAAAACAAACTTAGTCATGTTTTACACTCGGCAGTTTTACTTGAAGCAAGTCTGAGTTTATAGGAGAGAAAGGAAAGAAGAAAGAAGAGGGGTACTGACTTGCCTGTACAGAAAAGTTACTTCAATTCTGTTTTGTTATTTCATTCGCTGCATTAAAACAATACGAAAATTGAACAAGAAACCGTCCGAGTGTAAACAAATGGGCAGTTTTAAAAGAGAATTGAAGAGAACTGCTTCAAGAAAAACTGCCAAGTGTAAAACATGACTTAATGTGTTAAATAACAATGCAATAAAATTATATTATATAATGTCAAATTCGCCGCAAATATTTCGTAACGTTTCCATTTATTTCCCATTATTTTCCTTTCTAGCGGCGTACGATTAAATTAATGCATTGTTTGTACCCAGCGGCGGCTGTTAGCCGGCTTACAGCCGATGGGCTGTGTTCTCTGGTTTGAGCTCATGTGCAAAAACAATACAAAAACAAATTGAGCAATCCTTCTCATTGTTTTTGTATTGTTTTTGTTTCACTCACTTCAAAGAACGAAGCGAAACAAAACAAAATCAAACAATTTGTTAAGTTTATTTTCGTACTCTGGTTTTAAGTACAAAGTCGTGACATAAATAGCATAGCTATAAAACTAATACCGAGGGCTAGGAAAACAACTCCACGTGAAGCACGTCGTACCCTGTAACAATAAATACAAATTAAATTTATTCGGTACGGATGTTAAAAATTATATTTACCAAACCAAGAAATAATTCCTTACTACACTTTAAAAACTTTATGCGACATTGGTCCCTGTTCCGCATAAATTACTTAATACTTTGAAGCCTTATGCGGATCAAACTTTGACAGAAAATTATAATTTTATCCAAAGGATCGTAAAATAATGGTTTCTTCCGAAAATATTAATATTTTTTATTGGCACAGAGCATGGATTTGAACCCAATTGAATATCTTTTTGGAGATGTAAAAAATGCTTTTGTGAAGATAAGTAGCAAGAATGCAGATTAATTGTTTCGAAATATTGATAACATTTGGAAAAGCATTCCCGCCGAAAAATGTCCTATTTTAATTCGAAGTCTTCAAAGAAGATGCAGTGCAGTTATTAAATCTAAAGGTTTTCCAACCAAATACTATTTATATTTAATTTTGTATTATTGATATAGTACGTTAACTTGTCCTTATATCTAGATAAGAAGTGAAATATTTTTTTGTCATTAGAAACATTTTAAGCAAATTCTTACTTTGTTTTGCAAATAAATACGTTTTTCAATGAAGAATTTTTTTAATAAACGTTTGGTTGGATGAAAATTTTGCTTCAATAGCCAGGAAGAGCTTGTTCATAAATTGCTGACCACCACTGTATATACTTGAAGAAAAATGTGATGTGTGTGTATGTCAGAGCTGATAACAAATTGAAATTGTATTTGACCATTAACAGTGCTGTCAACTCTTGGGATAATAAAATCAAAAAAAAATTAATAAAACGGGTAAAAACTACTATATTTTCCCAAATATTTGGAGTTAGCCTAATATTACCTTTAGAATAATTTTTTTCAAAGTGTTGGCAGGAAATGTGTAACTGATACATTTTAGAAAATGTTTAATGCTTTTTACCTTGCAATTTTTATATCGTCGGTTGGTTTCTGCTTTGATGTATGGAACATTTAAAAAAAAATTTAATTATTAATTGATTATATATGAATAATGTGTAACTTTCAAAATTCGTTATCAGTTTTCCGATATCTTGAATATATCAAAAGATATAGAGCTGCAATATTGAATAATTTCCACAATTGTTGAAAATTTTAAAATCTATTTTACGGCAATTGACAATTTTTGGGATATGTGGCACATTTCCCACATAAAAATATTAATATTGTTATTCGCATCTGTTATGATGCATATTCTACTCAAAGAACGTAATATAAAGTAAACTACAAAAACTTTAAAATCTGTTTTGAACAATATGTATGATGACGCTAATAAACACAATAAAAAAATTAACACAATTTTTTTATTAATAAAATTTCTTTTATTGAATATATTCAAAATGTCTTTTATTTCTTCCGTTGTTTTTCCTCTTAAAGTCATGTTATATGAATAAAAATTATATTTTCAACTTTTATATCTACTTAAATACATACTACTGTAACCTACTTGAACAAGTAGTGAACAATATTATTTTGTTGATTGTGACATGCGTTGACAAAGATTTTTGTCATTTCCTAATAACTTTTCATGTTGGATGTAAAAAGTTTATCAACTTTAAGTTTAAATAAAAAACATATGTATCTATTACTTTTATTATTAAACAAAAAATTCTATTATGTATTTTTATAAAACTAATGAACTAAACATTCTTCATCGATTTTCGCGAAAACACATTTTTCTTCCATACATCAAAGCACAAACAAACCCACGATATATTAAAATGCATCCGAGTAAAGGACGCTTTTCTTATGTTAATTAACTCGGCAAAAGCAATCAAGTTGATTGACAAAACTGTATAAGATTTCCAGTAAAGAACGACTAAAGCAATCAAGTCGATTGTTAAAATTTGATAAAATTTTCAGCAAATAATATTTTAATATTATAAAATATTTATAAATTATAAATAAGTTTATTAATTTGTATATACTACATATGTATGTATGTATGGCAAAACTGGTAAATTTGCAAAATTTTTATTGCAATTCTCAAAAAGCACGAAATGGTTACACTGTTGTCCGCAAACACAAACGATGAACAAGAGAGAGAGCAATTGAATGATATTTATGAAAGTTAATTAATTAATCAACGTTGCCACAAGTGAAACAAAAAATTATAAAACTTGTGGAAAAACTTAACAGATGATACTATTTTCAGATTAATAAATAACACTGTGTAACAAAAACAATACCTGTGACGTGTTACTATTTCTCTGGTAGGTATTATAGTCGAGTATAAGCACAATCTCTATTTGAAATTTTCCAACCACAATCTTGAGTTACGGATAAAGAACCGGTTTTTCGCAACCGTATGCACTTATGAACCTCTAACAAATAAATTGAGTATCAACAGATTTTAAATTTATAAACGGACTTAGAAATAAGAGACTACGTACTTTCCGCTTATAATACATTCTGCTTAAAGGCAAAAACGGATATAATCCAAAACTGAACAAAATTCACTTGCAGTTTTTTTTTCGAATTTCATACAAATTATTTGTTGTAAAGTCCACTTGGTTTGTCATATTCACTTGCAGTTATTTTTTTTTCGAATGAAACAAAGTATTTGTTGTAAAGTCCACTTGGTTTGTAGTCCATTTTCGTTTAAAGTCCTTGTTTTCTTTGCATGCGTCACTAATATTGTATGGAAAAAATCGTATAAGTCCACCCAGGTTTTTTTTCTTAATTTTTCTTAACAAAATGGAAACTTTTTTTATTTAAATTTCTGGATACTTTTACGAATGTAAAAATTTTCTAGATAAATACAAAAATACATGTGTATGTTGAAGTTGAAAAAATGACTAGATGCGATATATTGAGTGTCGAAAAACATATTAAAATTATTTAAAGATTACCAACATAAATTTTATGAAATGTGGAGCTAAATATAAATAATAAAAAATAGTGCCAAAATTCAAAACTTGTCTAATTCCAGTAATTTAAAAGCATTGCGTCAAAGAAAAGTGAATCACACTGATATTTTGCAACTTATGCTAACTTCATGCCAGTTTTTTCTTATACATAAGGCTGTTAAACTTTTATTTTGTCTAGAAAAGTGTTTTTATTAAAGAAAATAATTTTTATATAGTCCAAAATGTATATTATATCAGGATTCACTTGTAATCCATAAAGTGGCTTATAAAAAAAGTTTGGTTAAAGGCCAAATTCGCTTATAGTCTACAGAACTTGTGCAACTATAGTTTTGGACTATAAGCGAAAAGTACTGTAAAGTAAATTTCAAATATATGTGTGTATTTTTGCATCAAAACAATTTTTTCGTCACTTTTCTACTTTGGTTTCGTTCTTAGGCAGTAGAATATAGATTAATTGGAGATGACGAAACATTAAATGAAGAAGTGTTTGTTCTGAAAGAAAAAATTTATCGTTATGTATAAATGGCTTTTACGCCATTTTGTTAGCCCCCTTGCGTATTTTCATCGTGCTGAATTTCAAAAAAATTTAACTGTTTTTCTTCTAGATATTTAAGTTCTTAACTTTTTTTTCATTAAATGGCAACCCTAAAAATGCCTACTATTACAAAAACCAAAAAACAAAACTGTGCATGCTCATGAAAAGCTCTTATATTACAAAGTTCAGCCATATCGGTCCACAACTTTGTCAGTATAGTAGTGATCAGCTGTTAATTTCTCTTGTTTCAAATAACAAAAAACGTTCGGAAATTTTCTGACAGCAATAAATTTTACACCGAATTCACCTTGAGTGACCTATTTGCATTACTCTTGGATAAATGGTGCAATTCAATCCACCATTCCATTTTGGCGAAAGTAAGGTGCTGGCTCCAGATATCCCCAGGCATTTGATACAGTGTGGAATGGTGCACTTTTGTCAAAATGTATTACTTTAGTGTCGGTGATAACTCTCCTCGACCTTGTCGAGCTTCCTCAGGAATCGCACTATAAGAGTTGTTATATATCGAGCCATAACCGCTAAAATAGCTTAAGCGACACATTTTTTTTGACTTCGTTTTTTTTACGAAAATCGACTATTTACTATCGCAAATAATTGATTTTGGTCAAAAAATAAAGTTCGAAAATTTTGTCGCTTAAGCTTTTTTGGCGGTTATGGCACGATATGTGATCTCATCAAATGAGATCAAGGTAATTTCAGCGATACCGCAAGGCTCCGTTATTTCTCCAACTCTGTGCCTTATTTTTCTAAATGATCTTATATGTCAAGCTCAAAATTCTCTTCACTTTTTCGCGGATGACAACAGCATTTGCCATTAATTCTAATCCAGCTATAAACCAAACCAGCCTAATGTGGAGGCTATGAGACTAAGTATTAATTCTACTTCAAATTATGATTTAAAAACAATCTCTGCGCGAGGTCATGCGAATGAGGTCGAACACCCAATGTTGTATGCTCTTTTAAGTGGGCTTTGAGATTAGTTATGTACAAATATCTAAATAAAAAAATATCGCGGAGCCGGTTCTTGGACCAGATCTTTTCCCTATTCTATGGACAAATGTCTAAACTGTAAATATAATCAAAACTTTTTGTCATTAAATTATGTAAAAACTTCAAGGTAAAAAAATTCTAAAACATGATGAATTCCATGATGTCGAACGTGACCGTCGTACACATATAAAGTAGAACAAATGCAAAACAAAACGGATTTATATTTTAAGCTTAACTTAAAGCTCTAAATTAATTTGAGCAATTTTTTGTTTTCAAGATAGTTGCTAAATACGAAGGCATTCGCATGTGACAAAAACAGAAGTTTTATTTGCAAACAACGATTAAAATTTGATCTCACGAAACCTGCAGCAATATTTTAATGTGGCTAATTTTTGAACGTTGTGCATTGGTGTCTCTTTAAAATGCTTTTGATTTTACCCAAAAATGTTTTATATGTTTTTTAACTAAATTTTAATCACAATCGCATGTGACATTTTCGCCTCTTACGTATTCCGCCATTTATCCACAATTATTAACTTTTTAATTTTTCCTTCCGCTTTTTCCAAGCATTCCGCATTTTTTTTCTCCAATTCTCCGAATTTCTCTAAACCGTTTTTAACTCTCCTTATTTTTTTTTTTTTTTGAAACTTTATATATGTAACACGATCAGAAAACTTTATATACATATCGCACACTAAATCATAAAGAGTTACAACTCAAAATTATAAAAGTGCTTTTGCTTTTTTAAAAACCAGTTAATTGAAGAAATCTATAACGACCTCAACAATTTCTTTTGCAATACAGTCTTCTTGAAGAATATAAAATAGCGTTATGCTTGTTTTTATGTCACATACTTGCGTCATTTGTACAGCATCAACAGTTCTTTGCAACTACTCAGCATCTGAAATATTTTGAGTTGTGACTCTTTATGATTTAGTGTGCGATATATATTTCAGCAAGTTTATTTTTGTTTTTTTAAATCTGTTTAACATCTCTGTTTGTACTGAATATGTGAAGAGCTTTCGACGCACTTATAACAAAATGTTATTTTTAATTGTCGCACGTGACATATTTTTTAGAACGTTTATGAAAAGAAAAAGTGAACAATTAAAGATTTGTGCTTTTGTCATTTTGCATTCGAATATCTCGGTTTGGGTTTTGTATAAATGTTTTTACTTAAGGTAAATTTGATTCTTTTTTTATGAAAATATAATAAAACAAAGTTTTTTTTTAGAACTTGTGATTTTTTGGTATCGGTAGACCTATCGCTGGAAATGCCCATATTCATCTAGAAGCCAAATCAAAGAACATAAGTAAATGTTTCAGTCGTTAAGCAGCTCTGGGTCGAAGAACATCATTTCGCGTCATCGTAATTATTTCTTAAGTGCGGTCAGGCTTTTGTCTGTTGTTAGGCCTTCGAGAGTTTTTCGTCTCGCTCGCACTGGTTGACTGATCTGCCACGGATAACCGTATAATCTTGCGGTTTTTTGTGGAATTTCTTTAACAACCACGTTGCTACTTCCTATGTGAAGGCATAGGTCGTACAGTCAGTCACGGAACTTTTTTGAAAATACTGTTATTAACATCTTGGGCATATGGTCTAGGTACTCCGCCCATATTCGTGCAACACCATACTATGCAAATTTACTTTGTATAGTATGTTTAATAAAAAAATAAATAAGTAAATTTTTCCCAGCTACATACATATATCCACATATGTATATCGTTGTATGAAAATCTTTTCACTCTCTCATGAAAACTTAATTTTGCTAATTATCCAACTAATTTAGAAAGTGGCAACATTGTATTTAATTAAAAACAAAGACTTTTGGAAACAAAGAGCGATATATAGAAATGGAGAGAGAGAGAGAGAGTGGGCGAGAGTCAACACCTAAAAATTAAAAAAAAGTAAATTTTTGTAGAAAAAGTGCAAAATATTGAGAAATTGTAGCAGCAGGAGGAAAAAGTATATGTTGCCTGTTAAAAACGTTATTGTTTAGTGTTGCTTGTGAAATGGAAAAGCTATCATCATTATCAACATCAACTACAACCGGAATTACAACAGCAGTAACGCCAGTGATTAAACTAAAATATAATCGCTGTGAATTATTTTCTTTGTCGTTGTTGGCATTGCTGTTTCTGAGATTTGAAATTGTATACCGTGATATTATTAAAGATTATAAAAAGTTATCTTCTTTATGTACAGTCCTAAAGCAAATTAAAAATTATTTAAAAGTGACTTTAAATGTTCTAAATAACAAAAACATTAACAACAGTGTGAAGAATATTTTGATACATTTGTTATCACACTTAAAGGTTTTATAACAATATAATAATTACAACGAGTATAATTATGACGGCAATGGTGATAATGATACAACAAGTCTTGATAATTAATATAACCCATACATATAAATATGTACAGATTAAATAAATTTAAAAATTAACTGCCGATAAAAATAAAATACATGTAAATGTTTTACGCGCGTATCTTCTAAAATCGTGTAAATACAGAATCAAACTTCTACCGCTTGAAGCGCAAGGTGTAAACACTAACTACTAAATATAAAGAATATCTTAAACTACAATGATGTTAAATATGTCTAATAAATTCAATAACTTTCCACGTACATCTGCCAGAAATGCAATTGGCATGAATACGAATACTAATGCGGCAATTGCAGCTGTGGCAGCCTCATCTTCAACAAGCCCTTCCCCTGGAGTTTATACATTGACGGCGCCCAGCAATTGTTCTAATGATTCTAATTCTTCGGCAGCTTCAACTACTGGCAAAGCAGAAAGAGAATCCATACATTCTGGTCAATTTATGGTTTCTACATTTGAGGCGGAGGAAGCTCAGGATGATCTCGATGATAGTGAAATTAAAATGTTAGATCCTGAAGATCCCAGTCTCTCGAAATCGGATGATGGCCCCAACACTTGTATGGAGGTACAACTATATGTGCCTCGAAAAGTAGCCCAACAGAATAGGCACGGAAATAGTGAATCGCATGGTCTGGTTACATCCCATCTAGAAATTGAAACATCATTAACGAAACTCTTCAAATGCATGAATTTAGCCTATAGGTAAGTTTTTTTTTTAATAATTTTATAAAAGTTATTTATATTTTTTGTCATTTAGAAATACTCTTGGATGTCTTTCCACCCAAGATCAGACCACATGTATTAAGCGTGATTAAATTTCTTAAAGTCATTATTTAAGCTTCATGTCACTTTATATATTTTTTGTTAAATATTTTCACCTGAATCAGCAATACTTCTTTTCATAAATACAAGTAAACAACATACGTACATACATATTATAATATACATACATATGTAATATACAAATATTTATGGTTTTGTTTATGTGCATCGCACTTTAAACAGTTTGTACTTTAACCGGTTCAATGTAACTGAATACATTTAAAAAAAACTGATATCTATGCAATTTTTAATTTTATTTATTATTGTGAATTTCTTAAATAAGCCGCTCATGTTGAGATTGGCATAAGTCTTTGTTTTGAAGTTAGATGTTTATATAATACATAGATACATATGTATGTATGTCCCTTTATAACTTAATTTTAAAATGAAAATATTTATTTGAACATTTATTGATCTAAACAACAAACTAGTTGTTTTTGATGGCATGACTTATAGCACTTTCAAAATTAACGGCTCTAATTGTCATCCTCAAATTCCTACATACATACATAAGTACATATCGTCATCTTAAAGACCTAATAACCTATCTGCAAAAATTTCAAAATTGAGTTTTTTATGGATTATTATTCCCTATATCATAACGCCTGCAACATTTTGAACATCTAATATTACAAATGACCAAGTTATTACCAGTTTTTGTACCTGGAGGACCGTTATGCACTAAAAAAGAGAAAAATAAAAAACCACGATAAAAGTTTAATTTTTTTTGCATAGTTAGTACATTAAGTACCTTTTTTTTTGCTTAAACCAGTAAAAGAAACTATAACTCTTATTATATTACTACATACTAAAAAACAAAGTCGCTTTCTCTGTCCCTATATCCCCATGTATGCTTAAATCTTTAAAACTGCGCAACGGATTTTGATGCGGTTTTTTTTAGTAGATAGAGTGATTGAAGGGGAAGTTTTATAATGGGTGTTTTTTATTGAGGTATAGAACTTTAAGTTGGCATCACTTTTTTAACTGGCGGCCATTTTGTCAGCTGTCAAGTGATTAATATTTAGTTTGGTTTGCCATTTCATCATGAACAGGTTGACAAAAGAACAACGCTTGCAAATCGTGCAAATTTATTTCGAAAATAATGGTTCAGTTCGCGAAGTTTACCGCAAGCTCCGTCCATTTTATGGTCGACATAATCGTCCATCAGAGCAATTAATTCGGTTAACCATGGATCGTTTTCGCACTACGTTTACTCTATGTGATAATACGCATCCGCAGAGACGTCGAACAGTGCGCACCGAAGAAACAATTGCCGCTGTAGAGCAAAGTGTTGAAGAGGACCCGAATGAATCGATTCGCCACCGTGCACAGCAATTGGAGCTTTGTCCATCAACTTTATGGAAGATTTTGAAGATTTTGAATGTGGATGAGTTGTGGTTCCAACAAGACGGCGCTACATGCCACACAGCGCACGTCACAATCGATTTATTGAAGGAAACATTCGATGAGCGCTTAATTTCGCGGAATGGACCTGTCAATTGGCCACCAAGATCGTGTGATTTGACACCATTGGATTATTTTCTTTGGGGATATGTGAAGTCGCTCGTCTACGCCAACAAACCAGAAACGTTAGGGAACTTGGAAGCCAACATTCGTGGCGTTATTGCCAACATACGGCCCCATATGCTCGAAAAAGTGGTTGAAAATTGGACCTGTAGAATTGGCTTTATTCGAGCCAGCCGCGGCGGCCACATGCCCGAAATCATATTTAAACATTAATGGCATAAAATTATCCTTCCAATAAAGCCAAATTGATGGACATTAAAACGATTTTCTTGTGTTTTATTTCAATTCGAAGTTCTATACCTATAAAAAAAACACCCTTTATGTATAATAACATCCATTATATAGTGGAGAAATACTGTTATTTTTGAGGTTTCTAATGTGATGTCGTAAATAATTAAATTTTTTCCGCTTACATTGCAAACACAGCCTGAACCGTACGAGATTTATCCAAATAATGTGCTAAGTATTGTATACATTAAAAAGGTCTACAGAAAACTCCGCGATCTATCTCTTATGGATATCGCACAATAACATTTGTAACCGTCTTCAAAAAAGAAGGAGGTTTTCAATTCGTGTGTATTTTTTTTATATATTTTTTTTTAATGTTCGCACACGCATAGCTTGGTCATTTTTAAACCGATTTACGAAATTCTTTTTTTGTTTGAAAGGGTTTGCCTGCAGTTAGGTCCCATAATTTTTTTTTTTTTTGAAAATCTGCAGGCAAAATTTCCTCCCCTATTCCATAACTCTGCTATTTGTGAACCGATTTCAAAATTCTTTTTTTTTTGTTTCAAGGAATTTTGCTTAAAGTTAGAACAAATTTCGGGATATTTTGAGCCACCCCCCTCCCCGCACAAAAAAAATTATTGACGATTACATAACTTCTCTATTTATGGACCGATTTTTAAAATTCTTTTCTTTTTGTTTCAATATTATTTTCATACTTGCGTCCGTTTTGTAATCTTTTGGATTGATTCTTAGTATTGGAGTCAGTTTTTTTTTTTGCCAGAACTATTTTGTCATTTACTTTTTACGACAAATAATGGCTAATTTTCGAAGCGATTTTAACCAGTACATCATTAATTCTTATCTAATTAAATACCTTAAATACATTCTTGATTTCATATAGAATGTTACTGCATATTGTAAAAGGCCCTACATGCTTTGCACAGCTAAACTTTAAAAAAAGGTGAGATCTATCGGAAAAATTGCGTTATCCGGCATTGCCGCTACGCTTTTGGAAGGAGGCCGAACCGCCCACTCTACATTCAACTCCCGCTGAATATCGCCACCGATGACAATAACAGCGTCTGTAGTATTTCTAAGCAGAGCAATACAGGAAAATTGATGCGTGACTGCTCATTAATAGTCTGGGACGAAGCTACTATGTCAAACAACACGTCTGTGGAAGCACTGGATAGGACAATGCGCGATTTGCGCAACAAAAATTCACCTCTGGGTGGATGTACAATTCTGTTCTCAGGAGATTTCCGTCAAATTCTACCAGTTGTGACTCGAGGAACACGTGCTGACGAAGTAAATGCTTCCTTAAAAAGATCCAACCTTTCGCGACATGCCAATAAATTAGAGCTTAAAAGTAATATGAGGGTTTCGTCATCTCCGCGTGAGAATAGGCTATTTCCAGAGATGCTGCTAAAAGTTGGCAATGGAGAGTTAACACAAAGTGAGGGAAGGATTAACCTAGAAAACCTTTGTGTTTTGATAGACAACATCCAAGAGTTAGTCAACAATGTCTATCTTGACATTGATAATATAAGTTATAAGACAATATCTTGGTTTAAAGAATGAGCGATTCTGTCCTCAACCAACGAACAAGTGGATAAGGTAAATAACTTGATTACTTCAAAGATTGATGCGCCGATGAAAATATACTACTCGGTCGATACTGTTCTCTATTTGGAAGAAACTGTTCATTTTCCTAAAGAATTTCTTAACTCTTTGAACCCGTCTGGTCCTCACAAAATGTTGTTGAAAGTAGGTTGTCCTGTTATTTTATTAAGACACCTGAATCCACCTAAACTTTGCAATGGCATGCGTTTGCTGGTAAAATCACTGACAACTTTCATAATAGAGTGCACAATACTCACAGGATGTGTTACCGGAGAAGATGTATTGATTCCCCGAATCGCTCTGATACCATCGGATTAACCCTTCCAATTTAAACGTTTACACTTTCCGCTAAATACATCTTTTGCAATGACCATTAATAAATCGCAGGGTCAAACCTTCAACGTTGCAGGCTTAGATTTTAGCGTTGACTGCTTTTCAAATGGCCAACTGTATGTCGCTCTTTCAAGAAAACATGTTTGTATTGTCTAATGACAGGAAAGCTGTTAACGTTGTAATATGTTAATTGTTGTAAAAATAAAATAAATAGGTAAAAACGTAAAAAGTAAATAAGTAAAAATGTAGTGTATGAATTTAGATATTCCAAAGATAGCAGGAAATCTTCATGGTTTAGGGAAAGAAGAATTGTTTTACCCTAAATTTAACGCGTGCGGGCCACCGGCCTATGTCATTGAATGACATAGGCTATATATTTTATAACCGTTCGAAGCCGGAGCGGCCCGCTAGTAATGTATATAATATTCATATGTATAAAGAAATTGTTATTTATTCATACTAATTAGTACTGCTGATACGTTATTTGGTTTCAGATTTTTACAATTCCAAATACCCTAAGTGACATAACATAAGCTGTGTTTAGAAAAACAAAATTTTCTCAACCGATATATGTATGTATATGCTGGTTTCATTTTAATCAAAATATGTAATTTTCGTTTCAATATTGCAAATAGTTCCAATTTTGTAATGTTTTTCCCTCTCCTGTAAACTTTTGAAAACTGCAGATAGGTTATTTCGTCTTTAAGGTAATGATATGTATGTATAGTTTCTATGAAATTAATATACATTTCTTTAAAAAAGTATTTAAAAAAAAATAAAATAAAAAACCCGACTGCGACCAACTTAAATGTCCTAAATGGTCATTTGGAATAAAAAATCATAAGAGAAACCTAAAGATGATTTTAAAATACCTGTCGAATGATACCCATTTTGATATAGTTCGCCGACTTTTTTTTCGTATTTAAAAAATGGCGTCTGTTGGTTATATTCTTGACACTCCCAGCTTTAAGACAAATCAAAATCGGTCGAAGCGTTCGGTTTATATAGTGGCGCAAAGGATCACACATACATAAATACATACATAGGCTGATAAACACAATAACCTTCTTTGCGTTGGCTGGGGAGAAGCATAGGCTTGTCCTAGATCCCAACACAACGGAAATAGTTCTATGTTCGGCAAATTACAACCTATTATTCTTAACAACACTGAGATAAAAAGTTCAACACTGCAAAGTATCTCGGCATCATTATTCTATACTCTAAGTTGAGTTTTAAGATGAATATTCTAGAGAGGGTGAAGAAAACAAAAATTACATTTTATTTCTGCAAGAAATCCATTGGAAAAAGTTAGGATCTAAATATACGTACAATTCTCATGTATATGGTCGTCGTGTGGTGGCCGTGCTTGGAGAAGAGGACATATTTACATCTGTTTGTTACACAAGATTCAAAGACTTCCATCACTGTATGTATGCAGTGCTCTTTGTACTACTCCTACGGATGCTTTGGGTATGCCCCTGCACCTGCTGCCATTGAATTTAGTAGGAAAGCAGACTACAACAATCTCTGAAATCCGTTTTCGCTGTACCTGTATGTGCAGCGGAAATAGCACCGACCAATGTAGAATACTGGACCCTGAGCTTGGAGATGGATGGTTGAATAAATCTCCCCTGCTCTACTTCATGAACGTCCTTACAAAACCATTCAGAGAAATGTGGCGCAATGGTACTCCAGATAGAAGAAAATGTGTAGATTTTTATACAGATGGCTTCAAAACTCAAAAAGTTGCGAGACTTATTGCAACGCGACTTCCGGATCACTGCAGTGCTTACCAGGCGGAGATGCTTGCTATAAAGAAAGTTGCGGTTGGTTGGTCACAGACTTTAGTTAACATATACGCTGCTATTCGATCCGTTTTTGTGGCCCCCGAATCTTCGTTTCTAAAAACAAAATCTCTCGACTGCCGATCCTCTCCAAAAGAGATGGCAAATCAGTTTAATATTAGGATCATCTGCGTCCTGGAGCCAGGGTAAGAAAATACGCGGAGCAGCTCCGCTCTTTTCAGCTCTTTTGGCACTTTTACGCAAAGAGCGGAGTGTCAATGTTATTGCTCTTGCTCTGCGCCACTATGTCGACGCTGCTCATTACAAAATCGGAGCAAGAAGAGCAGTACCATGGTTGGCTCTTTGCATGCTCCGCTCCTGTTGTTTACGCAATGTGTAAAAGAGCTGCAAAGAGCAAAAAATGCGCATTGCTCCTTTACTGTGGTACAAAATACATATTTTCTTTTAAAAGATTCTGTTTCGTTGTAATGATTATTATGATAAAATAAGAAAATGTTAACGGATGACATTTTGTAAAAACCTTAATAATTTTTATTTTTAGTTTTAATTGATGTAGTAGTAATGTAGTATTTATTTTATTAGGGTTTTTAAATTATCTGAAAAATCGACTGATTTCAAGTTCTTTAATTGGACCTTTTTTATACCCTTTACCAAAAAAAATGGTATAAGCGTATATATAGGTTTGTCATTCCGTTTGTAATTTCTATAATATCAATAAGCGACCCATAAAATATATATATATTCTGGATCCTTATGCATAGGGAAGACGAATAAGCGATGTCCGTCTGTCCGTCTATCCGTCTGTCTGTACGTGAAATCGGTTTTCCGAAGCTCCCAGAAAAGCTAGAGACTTCGTTCTTGGACTGGTGTGTCAGAAAATACAAACTAGATTGGTATTGAAACTCAGCAAAATCGAGCAGACGATTGCAGAGCTGGAAAACTTAAACTTTATTTTGCCATATAAAAGTAACTAGATAATACAAATTTTTTGTTTTTTTGTTAAATAAACTTATTTTACACTTCAGTACGACTAACACAGGATTCAGACGATGAAATTTATGACGTCTATTTTTCTAGATTCCCTTTTGAAGTTTCTACCAAAAATTATTTGCGTTCATACGATGATTATTTTTACATGTCTAATTTTTTTTATTAATTTTGATTTTTTATTGATTTTATTGTTTATACATACATTTACATACCCTGTCGGAGAATGTGTGCTTGACTACAAAAATAGTTAACTTATAGTTAACTTTTCTTAGACTGACTAGAAGGTAACTGCAATGTCATCCAGAACAGACCCAAAACTAATTCTTAAGTTGAGTACGTAATCAAATTTGATGAGAGCCAACAAATTTATTCTCAGCTACTTTGAAACTCATTTCAGTTTTTATTAACATTTTGCTATCGTTATTTTAGATGATACCTTAGCCGAGTGGTAGCGCGTTGAGTACACAACGTGTGATGATATATGTTCGAAATTTTTTTTTAATTTACTGACTACCAGGTGATTTAAAAAAGTCAACTTTAAGTTAGTTGAAAGATATGCAGAGTGAGACAATTGACTACCGCCTAGGACATCGCAATGTTAAAATAGTCAGTTGATTACATTGAAAGTAATCCAAGTGTCAGTCAGTACTATTTGTGAAATAGTTTGTTTAAAGTTAACTTAATTTCCGACAGGGTACTTTATTAATAAAATTTTCCTTCGAAGAACACACCAATATGAGAATATTAATAATAAAACGTAACAACAGGAACACAAATTTGTGTAAAGAAAAAATATGAAAAAAACCATAGAAAACAGAAATCGAGTCATTTTTTCTACCCCTCTTTCTTCTCTACCCCGTTCGCTTTCAAACCAAAAATGACGTCGAAAAATAGACTTCATAAAAGTCTTCGTGTGAATTAGGTGTAAAATTGGTATTTCAAATTTTAAAAAATAAAAAAATTAAAAAGACGTTTCCAGGGTTGGAAAACTTTTTGAGTTATGTAAAATTAACTATGTCTAAAACTATATTAGTATTTTCTCGAAAACCGTAAGAGCTACAGACCTGAAATTTGGACACAGTGTGTAGACCTTTGGCCGCTACAACAACAAATACATGAGAGTTGGAAATTAAAGGGTGTGCCAAAACGAGCAACGAAAAATTTTAAAATCCCATGTAATATACATACAAATGCACTTGAAATTTGTAAAGTTAGTGTATTTTTATACAGACTACAACAATTAAAAAAATTTTAATTAGAGGGTGTACCATCAGTTAATGTAATCTTGACTATGTAATTTTGACAACTTGCTCTATCTTGGAAACCGTAAGAGCAAAAATCTTGAAATTTTCAAAAACGGTAAAACTAAAAAAACAAAAAATTATAAAATCGCCAAACCGAAAAAAATCGCCAATTAAAAAAAGCGCCAAAACGAAAAAAAGCACCAGATTAAAAAAAATTTCTAAATCGAAAATAAATCGCCAAAAATGAAAAAATCGCCAAAAATAAAAAAACGCCAAAATTAAAAAAATCGCCAAAATTAAAAAATCGCCAAAATGAAAAAAATCGCCAAAATGAAAAAAAACGCCAAAATTAAAAAAATCGCCAAAATTAAAAAAAACACCAAATTAAAAAAATTTCTAAATCGAAAAGAAATTGCGAAAAACCGGAAAAATCCCCAAAATGAAAAAAAAATCGCCAAAATTAAAAAATTTCCAAAATTAAAAAAATCGCCAAAATTAAAAAATCGCCAAAATTAAAAAATCGCCAAAATTAAAAAAATCGCCAAAATTAAAAAAATCGCCAAAATTAAAAAATCGCCAAAATTAAAAAATCGCCAAAATTAAAAAAATCGCCAAAATGGAAAAAAACGCCAAAATTAAAAAAATCGCCAAAATTAAAAAAACACCCAATTAAAAAAATTTCTAAATCGAAAAGAAATCGCGAAAAACCGGAAAAATCGCCAAAATGAAAAAATTCGCCAAAATTAAAAAATCTCCAAAATTAAAAAAATCGCCAAAATTAAAAAAATCGCCAAAATTTAAAAAATCGCCAAAATGAAAAAAGCACAAAATTAAAAAAAATTTCTAAATCGAAAATAAATCGCGAAAAATGAAAAAATCACTAAAAATAAAAAAACGCCAAAATTAAAAAAATCGCCAAAATTAAAAAATCGCAAAAATTAAAAAAATCGCCAAAATTAAAAAAAGCGAAAAAATTATTTTAACTGAAAAAAACGTAAAAAAAAACATATTAATGCTCGTTAAGAAATTTCGGTAGTTTCTCTTAACCTTTTTAAAAACATTAAACTTTGATTTTTGAGTACAAAGTCAAAGTCTGTGAACATTTTGTTTTAAATAAATATGTATGTATGTATGTGTTGATAAAAAAGGATTGCAACAAATATTAAAAAACGGAGTATGTGCAAATTATTTCGGCAATACCAGCAACATAACTGTGAAGCGGTACTCTGCTATGAAAGCAAAAACAACTCGTATGCAGGTACGAACTCGTACTGACATATTTTTCTTGTTTGTTTGAAAATTTATTTTTTATGAGGAATGCAAACCAAATTGGTTTTTACTTTGCTAAGTCTTAATTCAGCTGAGTGAAAAACAGAGGTCGTAGTACAGTCTTCTTCTGTCTTTCTCCCAGCTGAATTAAAACTTAGCAAAGTAAACTTTCCGTGTGGAAAAAGGGGTATCACATTGTATAAGCAGCAGCAATCAGCATCAGCATACAATTTAATTTTGGCGATTTTTTTAATTGTTGCGATTTTTTAATTTTGGCGATTTTTTTAATTTTGGCGTTTTTTTATTTTTGGTGATTTTTTCATTTTTCGCGATTTATTTTCGATTTAGAAATTTTTTTTAATTTTGTGCTTTTTTCATTTTGGCGATTTTTTTCATTTTGGCGATTTTTTAAATTTGGCGATTTTTTTAATTTTGGCGATTTTTTTATTTTTGGCGATTTTTTAATTTTGGCGATTTTTTAATTTTGGCGATTTTTTTTTAATTTTGACGTTTTTTTAATTTTGGCGATTTTTTTCCATTTCGGAGATTTTTTAATTTTGGCGATTTTTTTAATTTTGGAGATTTTTTAATTTTGGCGATTTTTTTTCATTTTGGCGATTTTTCCGGTTTTTCCCGATTTCTTTTCGATTTAGAAATTTTTTTAATTTGGTTTTTTTTTTAATTTTGGCGATTTTTTTAATTTTGGCGTTTTTTTCCATTTTGGCGATTTTTTTAATTTTGGCGATTTTTTTCATTTTGGCGATTTTTTAATTTTGGCAATTTTTTTAATTTTGGCGTTTTTTTATTTTTGGCGATTTTTTTAATTTTGACGATTTATTTTCGATTTAGAAATTTTTTTTAATCTGGTACTTTTTTTCGTTTTGGCGCTTTTTTTTTAATTGGCGATTTTTTTCGGTTTGGGGATTTTATAATTTTTTGTTTTTTTAGTTTTACCGTTTTTGAAAATTTCAAGATTTTTGCTCTTACGGTTTCCAAGATAGAGCAAGTTGCCAAAATTACATAGTCAAGATTACATTAACTGATGGTACACCCTCTAATTAAAAATTTTTTAATTGTTGTAGTCTGTATAAAAATACACTAACTTTACAAATTTCAAGTGCATTTGTATGTATATTACATGGGATTTTAAAATTTTTCGTTGCTCGTTTTGGCACACCCTTTAATTTCCAACTCTCATGTATTTGTTGTTGTAGCGGCCAAAGGTCTACACACTGTGTCCAAATTTCAGGTCTGTACCTCTTACGGTTTCCAAGATAGAGCAAGTTGTCAAAATTACATAGTCAAAATTGCATAAACTGATGGAACACCCTTTATTTTAATTTTTTGAAATTTTAGTGTTAATTGTTGTAGTCTGTATAAAAATACACTAACCTTACAAATTTCAAGTGTATATACATACAATTGTATGTATATAACATGGGACTTTAAAATTTTTCGTTGCTCGTTTTGGAACACCCTTTAATTTCCAATTCGCATGTATTTGTTGTTGTAGCGGCCAAGAGTCTACACACTCTTTCCAAATTTCAGGTCCTTAGCTCTTACGGTTCTCGAGAAAATAAGACTTAGGCCATTATTATTTATTGCCACAGATATGTATGTATGTATTTATACATGTAAATATATGTACATGTACATACATACATATATACTTAATATGTACATATGTAAATACAAAAAATTTAATGGCGAGAAAATCGATATTATTTATTTTAATACTTTGTATTATTTAATTTAACCCAAAGTAACCACTGTTAATGTCAAAAAGAGTAAGCGTAATGAGCCACTCAATGTACACAATACGCGGTGCAAAAGAGTAACATCGATGCTACTTGCTCAAAGAGTTTGCTCCTACATGTGAGGAGCAAACGCAAAGCGCAAACAGTGACTGCGCTTTTTTTGTACTCCGCTCTTTGCGCATGCTCTACATTTTAAGGCGCAAGACAACAAACAGTACGCAATGAGCAAAAGAGCAAAAGAGTGCGCATTTTCCTACCCTGCCTGGAGCATAGAGGGCTTCAGGGCTGATGAGCTTGCAAGAACTGAGACAACCTTACAGGTTCCACTGGTATTGGAATGTGCGGGTTTACCCCTACAAACTCGGGCACTCTCAGATTTAGCCGCAAGACGGAAGAAGAAATAAATAGAAGGTGGTCCCCAAGAAGTGATTCCATGACCGCCAGCAATTATGAGCTCAGCTAAATAAGAATAATACGCCTTTTTTGATTTAAAAAAATAAGAAACTCATCTCGATTCTAGTGTCTTTATTGACCGGACATTGCGCATAGGCAGGCATTAGTGGCTGTCAAGACATCGGACATTTTCTGTATTACTGCCTTGACTTACGAGGAAGAGAATGACCATTATGGGCGACCTTGATTTCTGTGACATTTCTGACGTTTCCATTGAACTCTGGTTGGGTCGACGGTGTGGACTCCACATAAGCAAAGTCTCCGTGGTATCACAATAGACCAGAAGGGTCAAAGTGTGTTCGGGATTCTGACTTCCACCCTTACCTAACCTAACCTTGTATACCCCGCTTAAGGTACGTTGTGAAATCCCGCGATATAATAAATTGAATACGTTTTATAACGTTTATAAAAAATTCTAATTCTTTTTGTTTTTATATTGGCAATTTTCGAAATAAATATTTTACGAGAAAACATTTATGAACAAAAAACCAGACTTTACTACAGAACTGTCATTCAGCTAATGGTAATAATAATAATGGGGATGATTAGTATACTCGTATGTAAACAATAATACTATGTTTAGACGGTACGTGCTTCGCTCTCTATTCATGCTTCACGCCCCAATCATGACCGAATCCACTTGCTTCGCCATACAAAATTATGAGAGCGAATCAAGTAGATTCAATATGAATCTACTTGCGAAGCACGTAAAATTGGTATCTTCTCTAACTTTTATCGCAGTTAATCGCCACTTTATCTGAACTAGCTATCAAAACAAAATAGGTATATGTGTATGTGTGTGTTTGTAAACAAATAAAAACAAACCAAAAAACATAGATGTGAGTTTAATATAAATAAATTTAATTAAGTTATGAATAATATAAAAAGGAAAAATAAGAAGAAAATATAGAGATGCCTTCAAAGACAAGATTTCGCATGAGTGGAATTTATGTAAAGTATGTATGCTTATGTGTATGCATGTATATACGTGCGTATGATACGTATGTTTGTGTGAATATACATAAAAAAATGCCACGCGAACAGTGATGCCAACTTTTTCAGAGCAAAAACCACTGTGTGTTCATAAAAAAGCACTAAATAAAATAAGTACTCGTATATATGTACAGGGTGTTTTTTTAGAGGTATAGAACTTCGAATTGAAATAAAACACAAGAAAATCGTTTTAATGTCCATCAATTTGGCTTTATTGGAAGGATAATTTTATGCCATTAATGTTTAAATATGATTTCGGGCATGTGGCCGCCGCGGCTGGCTCGAATAAAGCCAATTCTACAGGTCCAATTTTCAACCACTTTTTCGAGCATATGGGGCCGTATGTTGGCAATAACGCCACGAATGTTGGCTTCCAAGTCCCCTAACGTTTCTGGTTTGTTGGCGTAGACGAGCGACTTCACATATCCCCAAAGAAAATAATCCAATGGTGTCAAATCACACGATCTTGGTGGCCAATTGACAGGTCCATTCAGCGAAATTATGCGCTCATCGAATGTTTCCTTCAATAAATCGATTGTGACGTGCGCTGTGTGGCATGTAGCGCCGTCTTGTTGGAACCACAACTCATCCACATTCAAAATCTTCAATAAAGTTGATGGACAAAGCTCCAATTGCTGTGCACGGTGGCGAATCGATTCATTCGGGTCCTCTTCAACACTTTGATCTACAGCGGCAATTGTTTCTTCGGTGCGCACTGTTCGACGTCTCTGCGGATGCGTATTATCACATAGAGTAAACGTAGTGCGAAAACGATCCATGGTTAACCGAATTAATTGCTCTGATGGACGATTATGTCGACCATAAAATGGACGGAGCTTGCGGTAAACTTCGCGAACTGAACCATTATTTTCGAAATAAATTTGCACGATTTGCAAGCGTTGTTCTTTTGTCAACCTGTTCATGATGAAATGGCAAACCAAACTAAATATTAATCACTTGACAGCTGACAAAATGGCCGCCAGTTAAAAAAGTGATGACAACTTAAAGTTCTATACCTCAATAAAAAACACCCATTACATATGTATGTATGTACATAAATATATTTTTATTTATTTTTTTATATTTATCTATTTATTTGCAATACAGAGAAAGCCCATATGGCTAATTATAAATGTATTGAATTAGTAAAAATTAAAAATTTAAGTTAACTACAATTTTAAATTTACTACATTTCATAGGTTTTTGTAATAATTTCAATTACATATATCGAGCCATATTTCGATTTTGCTTATAAGTAGAATATGAGTAGGAAAATAATTGAAGTTCATTTGGGAAGACACTCCAATTATGGTGTACTATTTTAACAAAAGATGATCAACGAGAATTATACTCCTCGTTTCAGGAAATGCAGTTTCATCTTTTTCCTCTGGCCATAAAACTGTTTTAATAAAACAATTAGATTTTAAGGTGTTTCGTCTGAATTAATTTTTACATGAACATGGTTCAGTATGTTACATTCTGAACAACATAAGCTTTTCTTTTTAGACCGTATTTTATATGAATGAAACAATTTGATTTATAAAATCATTATTGTATTTCTAACTTACTTTTAAAATATTTATAAGCGCTAAAAGTCATTTCTACTACAACATTTGAACATGGTAATGTTAATAGTCTTGAGAAAATATTGACAGTATTAGAAATGGATTATGATAAGTTGAATTTCTATAATTATAAACTTCAATCCAAAATTGATCAGTTTTGAGCAAATTTTTCCATTTATGTATCCTTAAATTTCTGATACTTCGTTCTATTTCTTCAATTTCACCATCCCAGCAAAAATTACCGCTTCCCAGAAGAGTTTTTGTAAGCCAGCTAGAAGCAATGCAATCAGTTTCCAAAAAGCCGTTAATTTTTGTCTTTACTAATTCGTTTTACAGAAGCAATAATGTGTAGTTTTTGTGTACTCAGATGCAAAAGTTACTGGTGTACATTTTTTTACTTTTGTCCACTTTGTTAGAGAGCCTTACGTTATTACTTTTCAGAAGCATTTTTGGAAGCACCGTTATCAAGAAAGCAATACATTGCTTCCCTTAGTGGTTAGTAGATTCGATTATTGTAATTAAGTTATTTTATTACGTGTATGGTATCCTCTGTAATATCTAGAAATATTTTCTTTTTTCTAACTGTGAAAGAAAGTTTTTCTTCCTATGTATTTCACGCAGCTGAATTAACATTCTGCAAAGGAAACTTTGCATGTCTAAAAGGGGTAAAAGCAGATAGTTTTTGAAAGTGAAAATAAAGCCACCACACTTTCACAAATTAATATTTATTAGATTTGTAAAACGCACTAAAATCAAAGGTGAAAAGCACCAATTTAGTGCCTTTTTTTAAGCAACAAGTTGAAAAATTCCACACTGTTATGAATTAAAAAACTGTAAATCTAGTACGAAAAGCACTAAATTGGCACGCTGCACACGAAGCACGAATGCGTAGTCTAAACAGCATGATTCATAAACATGATTCAGAGAGCGAAGCAGGTGATTCAACTCGTCGTCTAAACATAGCATAACAGTGATGCAATTGCAAATACATACCTGGTTTAAAATTCTACTACAAACATATCAGCCGTTACGAAAACGGATTTGAATTTTAACTTTAACCACACACATGTGAAATACGAGTATAAGCTACAATAATGCCAAAACTACACAAAACTTTTAGATATTTTAAATTTTTGGCCAAGCTCGTGCCAGTGTGCGTGTGTATTTATAAAGCTTTTTACCCTATAGTAATGACGCGTAGTGTATTCATAAAAAAAATATCTGATATTATATTATAGTTAAAAATATATTTATTTAATAATAAGGCAGTTAGATAAATATGCTTGTAAAAATTTTCTTAGAATTTTGTTTTATTTGTAAGTACATACTTGTGGAAATACTTTTTTTTTTTAAATACATACATGTACTTATACATATATGCTATTAAAAAAATTTACGATAAGATAAAAATTCGTAAAACTCCTATATTCCATGTAATTTATTTATCCAAAAAATTAAAAAAATACACATTTCAGAGCTCCCACGATTACAAATACAGCCCAATCATATACAAAAATTTGGAGGAAGTTTTTCCAATTTTCCCTTTTCTCTTAATATGAATTTGTTTTCCCGTTTTTTTTTACCAAATGCTGGAAGAAAAAATTCCCCGGGGAAAGTAGGTATTGAGGGCAATCATGACAAAGAAATTCTAATTGGAAAAGGGAGAAATTTCTAGCGGAATTTTATTCATGATTGCCCTGATTATGAACGCAGTTGAACTTGTTTTTTTCACTAACAAAAATCTTTCCCTTACAAACAAATAAATATATAATTAATGATAACACTTATTACAGACTTTTTTGGTAACAAGAAATTTATGAAATCACACAAAAAAAGTTTTCCTGCAATAAACACGTTTAATTGAAAAAAAAAAAAATTATTGAGCCAATTAAACTTTTAATTAAATTAAATTTCTAAACAAAAGTTTAATTGACTCAATTAGATTTTTAATTGATTTTTTTCAATTAAACGTGTTTATTGCAGAAAATTATTTTCCGTGAGAAATAAATTCCGAAGGAATATTCATGATTGGGCTGATAGTCTTTTATGCAACTACATTCGTAATATAACTTTGTTTGCTTTATTCTAAGCGAATATTAAAATAAATATTCACCTTCTGAAGTATGTACCAATCAATACAAAGTTGTATATATTTCCGATGCGGTATTTATATCGCGTACAATTGCGAAACATTGTTATCGTCTGCGTCTACTTTGAAACCGATGCGCTGATTGCTCGTTTGCGGCCTTTTAAATACGACGATGTTTCGAAATGGTGTGCATTGTCAATGTTCTGTACTGCGGCGTTTTGAAATACTAAACTTTGTAATAACACAAAGTAATTGACGTTTTGGAAGTCAGCCAACCAGGTTTTCCTATACAAGATGAGCTACAGGGAATCAAATTTTACCATTCCGGGTGGTGAAATCATTTCCGAGCTCGTAACACTTACAAAAGTGAATAGACTCCAAAAGTTGTTTGATTTAAATTTACTACATATTTGAATAGTATAATGATCATACGCCTACTCATACAAACGAGCGAAAGGTCAATAGCTTTGAACGGATACAGTGAACTCGCGGTAGTATTAACTTCCATAGTGTAATGTGAACGTTATTTTATTTTTTTGTATGAGCTCTATAAAAATGGAATATGTACTTTTATTCATCATACTCCAATTTGTTATGAATTGAAAATATTTATAAAGTGTTGAAGATAGAAAGAGAGATAATGTTTTCTATCTCGAAAATAGAAATAGAAAAAAAATCCATTCGAGAGATCGATAAAATAGTAAAACTGAAAAAAAAAAATTTGTTGACAAGTATAAAAGTAAGAAGAAAATTAGAAATAATCCTCGATTTGGCCTTCGGAAAACTTTGACTGAAACAGAGAATAGACTTGTTTTCCGTGAATGAGCATATACAGTGCCGGTAAAGATAATAGCACGGTCACATTTCAAATAGTTCTTTTTCATTTAAAATTTTCATTATCAGTATCTTCTTTAAAACTAAATTATTTTGGTTTTTATATTGTATGTGATTCTTTTTATATGAATGAATGGAGAAAGGGGAAAAATTAACGGGAAAAAAGCACCAAACATTAATTTTTGCATATTTTGTTGAGTTTGTCGTGAACTTTATTGCAGATGTGTTGAAGAAAGTGTTTCTTGAAAACCACAAAAATTTAGGTAATTTTTGTTTTGAAATTTTTAGTTATGGTACGTGGAAAGCATTGCACAGAGAAAAAAAAAACGGCTTATTAAAAAAACTCTTTCGGAAGACAAAACGTATGGTGAAATAGGACAATTACATAATTGCTCCAATAAAATGATACACAATACAATCACTCATTTAAAAAAGAATTAAAACTCGTGGTAGAAAGCCAACAATGTATAATTTATTGGTTAAGCGATTAATTCGCCAAAGCAAAGAAAGAACCTTTTAACCCTGCCACGGAGCTCTATATAAAGGCATACGTGGAAACAGTTTGCAACCGATAGCGAGAACACAATTTAACAAAACCTTGTAGCCCAAGAAAAGTTCCTCTGTTGACTGCGAAGCATGTAAACAAACGACTAAAGTTTTCACAAGAGCACGTGATAACCCACGATTTACTAGAAAGACAGTAAATCATGGATGTCCGAGCATAATGGCTTGGGCATGCTTTTCATCTTGTGGAATAAGATCAATACGATGGACCAATATGTTTACGTGGAAATATTAGCAAATGTAATGTTTCCTTATGCAGAAGAGGAAATTCTATTGGTTTCGGTCTTCCAGCAAGACAACGAGCCAAAACATACCAGCAGAAAGGCTCGGCAGTGGTTCATGTAGTGGCCTGAGCAGTCGCCAGACTTAAACCCAATAGAGAATCTTCGGGCTGATGTCAAGAAAAAGGTATGTGAAGCAAAACCTAATAATAAATAACAACTTTGGGTTGTAGTTAAGGAGTCGTGGAATGGAATACCTAAGAAAAGGTGTGAAGACTTGATTGACTCCATGCCCAAACGCTGCGCTGCCGTTATTGCCAACAAAGGACATGCAACAAAACTTTGATTTATTAGCTTCACTTTGTATATAGTTACATCAATAAAGAGGCTATTAGGGAGTCGCTGGAGACACTCAGGGTTCAAAACTTTCTAGTGCAGTATATAGTTATAATGCTTAGTAGCAGAATCATCATCTCGAGTAGGGGAAGGGGAAAACTGAGGAGTTTGGTGACAAGAGGTACACCACAGGGAGGAGTTTTATCACCTCTATAGTGCTTGTTGACAATGAACGCAATTCTTAAGCGTTTTGACAGGAGCGGACGGAAGATGGTTGCTTATTCGGATGACGTGGTTTTACTGGTAACGGGAAAGTATCTTCTCACTATCAGTGAAGTCATGTAGTCGGCGTTAGGTACTCTATCCTCCAGGGCCAGCAGCAAAGGACCGGGAGTCAACCCAGAGAAAACTGAGTTAGTTCTCTTTACCAGGAGATACAAAATAGAAACTTTTGTACTGTTCATGATGGGAGGAGTATATGTGAGACTAGCAGAGGGAGTGGGATACATAGCAAATTTTTCTTGAAAAAGCAATAGGAAGGAAAGGCTAAATAAAGAGTTCAGTACCTGCTACGCATGCAAGGAACTCCATAGGAAGGAACTGGGATCTGCAACCGAAGATAGTAGAGTGAATTTACACATCGGTTGTCAGACCGGTTATTTCTTATGGTTGTGTGATATGATGGGAGGCATTGAGGAAGGAAAATCACAGGAGATTACTAGCTAAGGTTCAGAGGTATGCCTCTCTGGGCATCACAGGTGCTCAGAAAAGCACACCTTATAGTGTTTTCACACTGAATTGGTTTTAATAAAAGTTGGTTTTAATGTTAAAACCAACTGTTAAAACCTGGTTTTACCATACAAATTGTTTTTGTTAAATCCAACTTAAAACCATTTCTGAATTGGTTTTATTTTGGTTTTATGAAATGAAACCCTGTTTTCGCTGTGGTAAATTCAGTGCTGCCAAGTTAAAATGACCGGAAGCAGCTGATAATGTTTATGCCAGTGAATAACAAGAGATTTTCAACTTAAAAATGGATGCAGCAGCAATAATAAGTAAAAAAGTATGGAAAAATAAGAGTTTTTTTTGGAAAGAAGACAACAAAATTATTTTCATTGACGTCTGGAAAGTGAAAATAAACGATATGACATATCGATCCACCGATAAAAAAGTTTTATTTTGTGATTTATTTGTGAATTTTTTATATACAATAACTTGATTTCCAAGCACTTCTTTACTTTGCATTACTAGTGCCATAATTTTAAAATGTTAACTTACAAAATATACAATAATTTCCATTTTAGAGCGCATTGTAAAGTTTCTTAGTTTTTCAAACAAATAAAAACAATTGTACAGTTTGTCAAATAAGTGTTATAAAAACCAGACAAAAATACAGCAACAAACACAGCAGATTTATTTTATTTTGAGCAAAGTTATTAGACAGTCTGTGAGTTAAAACCTGAATTTAACAAACTTGCAGTGTGAATGCAAAATCAGCTGTTTATGGTTTTAACGTTAAAACCAGGTTTTAACTTGCAGTGTGAAAACACTATTAGACTGTCTTGGCCTTCATCCTTCACATACTTCATATGGAGGACTTTGTGCTGAGAACTGCGACCAGAAGCCTCCTTAGACTCGTAGAAGCAGGTTTGGTGAGGACAGGAATAACAGGTCACACATATTTAAGATTGATGTGTGTCCTGTTATTCCTGTTTCAGTTTTAGTGATCAGGAATCCGTAACCTCTGGTTCCACGGACTATAAGGTTATTGAAATTGATTTAAGTAGAACACCCCCAGTGGTAATATGAAGGTAGTGCGGTATTTACGTGTCAAAAATGGGGGAAGGCACATGGCCTGGTGTCTATATCTTGGGAACGAATATTCGTAGTTCTTTCATACTGCTTTCCAAGCTGAGATCTTGGCGATCCGCAGGGCCACGGATCCGCAGGTGGCCAGGAATGTGGCTGAAGGTGAGAAGGTAACCTTCTACGTTCACAGCCAGGCAGCGCTAAAGGCATTGAAGGGACACAATGTCAAATCGAAACTTGTTAGTGACTATAAGAGAGCCCTCAACTTGCTTATGGACAAATATAGTGTCAGACTATGTTGGGTTCCTGGCCTCTGCAGTTTTGAAGGAAATGGAATTTCTGGCAGGAATAGGGTCGGCGTTAGATGAGAGAATGTGTGACAGATCGGTGAAATTACCGATAGGTCATTACTACAGGGAACTCAGTAATTGGGTAGAAAGCAGGGCCCAGGCGAAGTAGGCGAGATTGTAGAGTCTCGAGGGCTATATTGCCAAAACTTCACTTAGGAAGATTCAGACTGCTACTGGACATCAATAGGAAGGCGATGCGAATCGTGATAGGCGTGTTGACTGGTCACTGCTCAGTCAGAGCAAGAACCATCATTTGGGAAACTGGCACTACAGATTACTGTATGATATGCGGGGATGAAGAGCAACCAGAAACCATTGAAAATATTATCTGTCACTGCCCGAAGCTGCATTGCTATAGTTTTAAATGGACGAGCAGAAGTTTCCATGATTCCATTACTGATATCGGGAAGTGTAAACTGTAGGATATCAGGGACTTCATCATGGGAATTCAGTGGCTCAATGACGGATAATAGGGTCACTTCTGTGTACAAATGGGGGTAGATGTTGCTTTTGGTGGGCAATAGAAGGGAATCGCAATGACCCAATTGCGTTATAGCACCACCCTTCCTAACCTAAGTATATAATTAATTTGGAATATCGTTTCGTTACTTTTGAACATAACTTGTAAGTTTTTCTAATGAAAGTCAATGAAATTAATTCAAGTCTTGTTAATGCAGCATAAATATTTCTCTTATTCTAATTATGAGTCGCGGGAATAGATCGTGAACTCAATAGAAGTAAAATCTATACATATATACGAACCATGAGTCTAGTGCTATTTTTTTACCGCAGCTGTATATATAGAAGATTTCTGAATGCGAGAATTTATCTCAAGATTAAATAATGTATGGAAATGTTTTTTTTAACCGAATACGAGTAAAATGTGTCGCAAATTGAAATTCAACATCGCTTCTATGATTAAATCACTCATCATACTATATCGCATATGGGTTATAAAGTTCTTACGTCAATACAATTTTCCTTAAATGACATAACCTTTCCTAAATAAAAACGTATTACAGTTTAATTTTTATTTTCTGATTATTGTTTTTTTATATAAGAAAAGAGTGGAGAAAAACTAATTCTATTGTAATCCATGTGTAAATATTTGTTCCCTTTTTTATTAATATTGAAATGCAACGTTTGGCGAACTGAAAGTTGAATTTACGAGTATTACGAGTACTACAATTATCAAAAAAAAAAAAAAATAAAGTTGTGTTTTATAATGTTGATTAGATTATTTTTGTTTGTTTATAAAAATTTCATTAGCAAAATAAAGATAATTTTTTAGATATTTTATAAGTCCCTTCAAAAACTTTTAACTACGAGTAAAATACCCTGATTAACAGTTTTATAAAACAAACATATTTTACAAAACTATTTTGATATGAAAATTTTGCTTGTTTGTTTTTTAACCAACCTAAAAAAAAGGAGAAGGTTGTCAATTCGTATGTATTTTTTTGATATTGTTACTTCATAACTCGGTACATTTAAGACCGATTGTAAAAAGTCTTTTTATTTTCTGAGAGCGTATAGATTCCAAAGCGTACAACCATAAATTTTTTGATTTAATTTTATGATAGGTTAGGTTAGGTTAGGTTTATCTGGTTAATCCAAAGACCTCGCATAGACCGGGATTGATCCTTAGCGATATCAGCAGATGAAAAGAGAACCTGTTAGTACGGCAGCCTAGTTCGTGGTGCCTGTATCGAATGACTCCCACACCGATTTAACAAATCTTAGCAACCTACACATTTCTACTCTCGATACAAGCTCAAGACTACGAAAAGTGTAAGCACCAAGATGGCTATATCTAGTGCGGCTTAAAGCCGGGCAGTGACACAGTAGATGTTCCATTGTTTCCATTTCTCCGGGCTCCTTACATTTCCTGCAGGTACCGTCGGTTATTTGTCCTATTTTGACAGCGTACGAAGCCGTCCAGCAGTGCCCAGTTAATACTCCCACTAGAAGTTTACAGTTGCTTCTAGTTAATGATAAAAGAAACTTAGTCAATTTGGGATCATAGGAGCTCCACATGATTTTAGAAGTTTTGCAAGTTTTCGTCGCGCGCCAACATTTCTCCGCTTCTTCCCTCATTTTAGAGTCTATGATCTCTTTAAGGTATTGAATTGGTTTTCGGATATATACCGTTACCTCATTTTATGATATTTTACTTATTTAATTGCTGCGAAACCTAGCAAACACCTTTGGTTCTTGTAATTACACAATTTTAAAATTTATTATTATATTTCACTTGTTTCTACGAACCGAAACTTGCCACACACCTTGAGTTCTAAAATAGATACAAACTTCCGTTTAAACAAATGGGCGAAGTCACGCCCATTGAAATGTAATATTTTAAGTGGTTCTACTTTACCGATTTTTACAAAACTTAACACAGATCCTGAGCTCTCTGAAAACACACAATCTTGTATTTAAAAAAATGGGCGGAAGCACGAAAATTAAAATTTAATTTTATATTTCACATACTTCTTCTTAACGGACAGATTTAAAAATTTTGTTATTTTATTTTTGAAAGAGTTTACTTCCAGTTTGGTCCCCTAAATATCTTTGCATTGAAGTCGTTTTTTTGGGCAGAATTATTGGTTAAGCATTCTTGCTTCACAGAACTCTGTCTGTCTGTCGGTAAAATGTTTGATTCAAATTCATAATTTTATTTAATTATGATAAAGGAATACCATGTCCGTAAATCGGCATCACTTTTTTCTGCCTCGATTGTTATATACATATATATTATATAACTTAACAGAGCCCTGTTAATTCCCCAACAGAACTCTGTTAAAGCACTATGTTGGTGTCAAAGGTTGCAAATTTGATTTCACGCACATCTTCATTTACGGAAAATTTCACAAAAAACATATAAACGATAAAGTTGTAGGACAAAAAACAAATGCAAGTCTGGCCGTATGTGACGATGATCCGAAAGCTGTGCTTCGGTCTAGAGCTTTATTATTATTATTATTATCTATGTACATTGTGAAACATAACTTCATCTTTAGATAAAATTTTTATGTTGTAACCAACTGAAAAATATTAAAGTGTAATATTTTTATCGCATTTTATCCCAAAATTAATATTTTACTTGCTCAGTAAAACATTAATTGCTACCTAAACATACATTGAAATTAATTATCGAGTATTTATCTGTTCACTATATGCAGATCATTAGAGAACTTTTATCCAAAAAATATATTCATATTTGAAGACAAGGCGATTTCATACTTGGTGGTCGCAAGCGATCAGGTGACTATTTTCGCCGCTTGTAATTTGACTATACGTTGGATGTCAACACACATTTTTCAGTACATTTACCTTATTTGAATTTGCCTTGGTTGAAGCAATAACTCAATAATCAACATGTTTCTTATTTTCTTACTTTACCATTATATTTCCTTCATTTCATGTGGAATTGTAGTTGTAAGAAGTACATATGTATATATGTATGTAATAGTATTTTTGCACCTAAAGTTAAAACCTGGTTTTAACTTTAAAACCATAAACAGCTGATTTTGCATTCACACTGCAAGTCTGATAAATTCAGGTTTTAACTCACAGACTGTCTAATAAATTTGTTGAAAATAAGACAAATCTCCTATTGAAAGTGTATTTGACAAACTGTACAACTGTTTTGGTGTGTCTGAACCAGTGATGCCAACTATTTACAACCTAAACGCGCTATTCACCTTCTCAAAACGCGCTAGAACGCGCTGAGTTACAGCATTGACAACTATTTATAGCCAAAACACTTGAAGCAAGTCTGAGTATATAGGAGAGAAAGGAAAGAAGAAAGAAGAGGGGTACTGACTTGCCTGTACAGAAAAGTTACTTCAATTCTGTTTTGTTATTGAACAAGAAACCGTCTGAGTGTAAACAAATGGGTAGTTTTAAAAGAGAATTGAAGAGAACTGCTTCAAGAAAAACTGCCAAGTGTAAAACATGACTAAATTAAATTTTAATAAAAGTCGCTGTATGTATTAGTAAATATACTTTTTTAAGCAACTCTTTTTCAGATTTTGCAATATTGCTTCTTCGAAATTATATCCTAAATAACTAAAATAGTTTAGTACAGAATCAGAATCACCAATTTTTTAACTTTCTTTAACAAACTTTGTACGAGTAACAGCATACTCGTATAAAATGTCGAATAGTCTTGCGATTCAAATGATTTTTGTACTTCAGCTATAACAGATGCTTGATTATATACATTTTTTTTGGCCACGAGTACGACTACATATTTGTAGTTGTGAAATTTAAAGATATTTGCCATTTACAGTATTAAAATTCGTTTTTAATTCTAATCACAGGCAAGGGAATTTTATTTGCAACAGCTGAATCATTAACGAAATTTAAAAAATTGTTATCAGAGTTTTGGATACTAGAAAAAATTTTTTATACAAAAAAAGAAAAAAATGTAACTGAAATGATGTTATTGACTTTATCCAAAACGCGCTAAGTTAGCGCTTTTTTATTAAACGCGCTAAGACGAAAAAAGCGCGTTCGGCGTAGTTAAAACGCGCTAAATCTAGCGCGAAACGCGCTAAATTGGCATCACTGGTCTGAACAACTCAGACATTTTACAATGTGCTCTAAAATGAAAACTATTTTATATTTTGTAAGTAAATATTTTAAAATTATGGAACTACTTATACAAAGAAGAAGTGCTTGGAAATCAAGTATATAAAAAATAAAACTTTTTTATCGGCAGATCGATGTCAGTGATATCGTCTATTTCACTTCCCAGAGTTCAACGAAAATATTTTTGTTGATTTCCGTCCAAAAGGTTCCTTTTTCCGCAATTTTTTGATTATTATTGCGGCTGTATCCATTTTCATGTTGAAAATCTTTCAATCGGTATCGGCTGAAAGACAAATATTTTCGGCGGCGGCAGCTGAACGGCTTAACGCCGATTAGTTTAAGCATTTAAACAATTCTTTTAACCCAGGCCAAGGCCTATTTATCAGGTCAACGCAACTCTACAAAAACACAGCAATACAAAAAACAACTTTATGTTTAAGTTGTCAGAAACACACACAAACATGAACTAAAGTATATGGTGCAAATAACTTTTGACAGCTTAAACACGAAAACACAGAATATCATCAGGACGATTGCATTGACCTGATAAATAGGCCTTGACCCAGGCCGTTTCTGGAAAAGTAGTAGAGTTATTGAATCACCACGTTGTAGCATTATTTATTTTATAATATGTAATTTGAATATTGCAGCAATTGATGTCCTAAATGACAAGAAAAGTAACTTCGTACATTATTTGTTTTACCATAGCAACATATTCTAGACTATATATAATTTCATTTAGGCTTTCCGTTTGAATTAAAAATTAGTTACTTTATTGCAACACTGCTACGGATGAACGAAACAAAAGCTTCGATCAAATAGTTATAAAAGAGTCGCCAGAATGCTGCGACAAAAAATCTATGTAAACGTGCATGGATTTAAAGGTGCAATAAGAGGTGCCACAACCATAGCCATAGAAAACAGCCGTACGAACCAAACTAATGGGCAACACTGTATTTTATTATAGGTGCATCGCCATAATGCCATAGCCATTACCATAGAAACCAATTGAATTTTGGTTTGGTTATGGCTATGGCATTATGGCTATGTCACGTCTAATTTAAGCTTAAAAAGGGACTTCATAAGAGAACGTACGTGTTTTCGCAGCTACATTACCGTTCATATAAACATTCTCTTTCTATGTGGAAGCAAAAACAACTTTCTTTCAGGGACGCTTGCTATCATATTCAATATATAACTAAAAACTATACGCAACTTGACGCAACACAATATTAAAAATAATTAAAAAAGTATAAAAAATAAAAAGAAGAAAATATCGGCTGAGTATTAAGCCGCCGATAAGCCGAGTGGTTCGGCGGCGGCTCGGCTTGTTGGAAAAAATCGGCTGAGCGGCTAGCCGCCAGCCGCGCCGTTACGGCTTGCTACTCTGATCGGTGTCTATTCTTATTCACTGGCATAAATATTATCAGCTGCTTCTGGTCATTTTAACTTGGCAGCACTAAATTTAGCACAGCGAAAACAAGGTTGCATTTCATAAAACCAGGTTTTAACAGTTGGTTTTAACGTTTTTTTTTAGTTTTATTAGGTTTCAACTAATTATACCTAGTCTTTTAAATCTTTTTCATTGAAATATAGTATTGAATAAGTTTGCGTTTTTAGTCAAAAATAAATAATAGCAAAAATTAAAAAAATTAAATTAATTCAAACATAGTTAAGAACCTTCTCGATCAAGTCACGTTTCAAACAGAAAAAACTAAATCAAAATCGGTCCAGCCGTTTGGGCTGTACGTGGACACGGACAGACACACAGAATCAGAATCGTTGGCGATAAAAGGGAGAACGCGTGTAAAAATTATATGAGTATGGAATGGAGCGAGCAGGCCTTGTACATCCAAAATAAGGAGTACAGATCCCTTCCAGAAGGTATCCTTACTCCTTCTTTTTCCCACTGGGTGTTTGACATCATCTGTTTCCAACTTCCTTTTTTATGCTCAAATAAAATCGGAACAGTTTAATGAATTATAATGAAGCTAAAAAAGCTCTAGCTCTAGCTCTAGCTTCATTACAAAGTGATTTAGTTATTATTGCAAGGGCTGTGGATATTTAGTATAATTTTGTTGAATAATGATGCACTATTTCAAAAACGTGATATGGTTGAAAAGCGGATAAAATTTTACTCACCCCAGTACATTATTTAGCGAATACGATGCATCCGAAATTATGGGCAAATAAAGAGGTATGGCAAAATTAATAAAAATAAAATGCCCAAATAAAACCCAGTGGGTTTTTTTTTGGTTACCCAGTGGGTAGCAAACAAGTGTTTTTGACCGTTTGTTTTACTCACTGCAAAGAACAAAAATGGAAGCAAATATTTTGTTGTGCTTATTTTCGTAGTCAGATGATAAAGTTATGATATTATTACTAAAAATGTTTTTTTATAATTTTTATCATAAACATTATCAGCTGCTACTGGTCATTTTAACTTGGCAGCACTGAATTTACCACAGCGAAAACAGGGTTTCATTTCATAAAACCAAAATAAAACCAATTCAGAAATGGTTTTAAGTTGGATTTAACAAAAACAATTTGTATGGTAAAACCAGGTTTTAACAGTTGGTTTTGACATTAAGGGCCATTATTACAACTTAAAGTTAGTTAAAAGTAGGATTTTATTGGACGTATAAAAAGTTTTCCATCAGTTCAATTTGAGCTTAACGTAAAGTAAGCGTTAAGGTAAAGGCAAATGTATTCTTCCTGGTAAGTTAAATTAAATTTATAATAATGAATAGCGTTTTATACGTCCTAAAAAATCCTACTTTTAACTAACTTTAAGTTGTAATAATGGCCCTAAAAGCAACTTTTATTAAAACCATGTCAGTGTGAAAACACTATAACTTAGTTTCAATAGGCGATTTGAAGCAACGAATTTACCAACTATGGATGAATATCGATCGCTATTCGTTCCAATTGTGTTTCGGCTATCGTTTATTTTTTCATTCAAATGCCAATGAATAATTTAATTTTGATGAGTGATTTATATACCAATTAAAAAAATCCATATTTTGATAAAGTACTTTCAAAGTATCAAATTAGATTTTGGTAATTATGGTCTAATTATGATAAATATTAGGTGTCCATTATGTAATATATATATTTTTTTTGGAATATAAAAGAATTTTATTATTAAATTCTAATGGAAATGAATAAATAAAATATACATATATTCCCCCTGGTCGTTGTTGGCGTATTTTGACTTCGATTATTTCCCTTTACATCATTCATATCGACTTGAACAGGATTAGCTTATAATTTTTTTTACTTCTCCAAAAATCACAGCGCACTTTAACCATCAGTAACAATCAGCGCTGATCGAACTTAGTTTAATAATTTTAGATTTAAGAGACACATATATGTATATATAAACTTTCTACTTCATTATGCATATTAAAAAAAATAAACAATTGCCCATAATATATTTCAGCCAAAAATTAACATCACCGAAATGGAATCATTTCAAGGGCGTACGACTGCGCTGGAAAGACAAAATACGTTTGAATAACGTGATCTGGAGATGTTGGCACATGCAATGTAAGTACATCCTTATGAAGTTCTGCCGAACTTTTTATACATATTATTATTTTGAACCGATGCAGTACTCAGGTTGTGGGTAGGGGTATAGTGGGAGTATTGTTTAAGGACATTTGATTTGAACCTTTCGACGTAGAAAACGACTGGTAATTCGTTCTACACATGAACCGTACGATTAAAAAACTAACCCTTTCAATGACCAATCGACACTAAATGGAAGAGCTTTTAATGGCGAATATGTTGTGCGTAAATACATGCCCTGATTATATTAGATCACATTCCATTGAAATAACTATAGAACAAAGAGTGCACCCTATATTGCGTCAGTGCTCCCATGAAGTAATAGAGTTGGATACCCTACAGTCAACGATGAGATTCTTCGATCTCGCCTGTACTCAAAATACATTCAACTGCCGGTCCAGAGAAAGATGTATTGCATTTTCGGTCGGGTATTGGTGGTATAAATAGTATAAGTACACTGTTTAAAAAAACCGAGACACTTGAATTGTTATTTTGAAATTAAAAAAATGTGTTCAGTACAATGAATTTTAATGCCAAGAAAATTAAGAGCTTCTGCTTCCCTTATATTTACTCCACCCAAAGCTACAGATGAAGCAGCCGTACCGGCCGAATCTCTCTGTGTAAGAACGAGTTCGCATGGTCCTATTCAGAGCTTACATTGACTCTTGGTTTAAATTTTTGATAGGATTGGTCTATTGCAGGAGAATATAAAGGGTGGGCAAATTTAAGGTTAAGAAGTAAATTGGCTTAAAAACACACTTTGTTTTTTACAAATTCAGTTTTATTGATACCAATGAAAGTTAAAACCTGGTTTTAACGCTAAAACCATAAACAGCTGATTTTGCATTCACACTGCAAGTCTGATACATTCAGGTTTTAACTCACAGACTGTCTAATAAATTTTTTCAAAATAAAACAAATATCCTGTTCAAAGTGTGTATTTGTTGCCATATTTTTTTCTACTTTTTATAACAATTATTTGACAAACTGTACAACTGTTTTGGTTTATCCGATAAACTCAGACATTTTACAATGTGCTCTAAAATTAAAACTATTTCATATTTTGTAAGTAAACATTTTAAAATTATGGAACTACATATACAAAGAAGAAGTGCTTGGAAATCAAGTATATGCAAAAATGCACAAATACATTAAAAATTAAAACTTTTTTTATCGGCGGATCGATGTCAGTCATATCGTCTATTTTCACTTCCCAGAGGCCAATGAAAATATTTCCTTTGTTTTCCGTCCAAAACATTATTTTTTCCGTATTTTTTTATTATTATTGCGGCTGCATTAATTTTTAAGTTGAAAATCTTTCAATCGGTATCTATTCTTATTAACGGTCATAAACATCAGCTGCTTCTGGTCATTTTAACTTGGCAGCACTGAATTTAGCACAGCGAAAACAAGGTTGTATTTCATAAAACCAACTTAAAACCAATTCAAAAATGGTTTTTAACAGTTGGTTTTAACGTTAAAACCAACTTTTATTAAAACCATGTCAGTGTGAAAACACTATAAAGTAAAAATATGGGAATTAATAATAAAATATGATGTCGGGCAAATGTCCACCTCTAGCACGTCGGCAGACGTTCGCTTAAACGTCTTGGACCACATTTTGCAATAAAGCTTCACTTATCTCGTCAATGCTGCGCCGAATTTCATCTTTCAGAGCTTCAGTTGTTTCTGGTTTGTTCACGTAAACCCGGTCTTTCAATTAAAAATTCACAAATTTCACAATTAAAATTCTTTGCTCAAGAGTGTAGCGTTAGCGTTCCATAGTGAAAATTTCCCAACTTTTTACTAAATAAATGTCAAAGGATGACAGCTCAATTTTTGACATTTCATAATTTGACAGTCATTTTACTTCCAAACGTCAAGTTTGCCCACCTTTTAAATACCAAATGCTGCAATCTTCCCCGAAAGAATATTACCTTGCGGTAAACCTATTGAATGAATATTTCCGAGAGGAGGTTAAGCATTGGTTCGTTTCTGTGACGAATGTTAGAACTTTTGCAGTCGAAAATATTTTTATCAAACATATACTTTTTATAAGTTTTTTGTATGAATAACCCTGTGTACAATTATACAACCAATATAATTATTTAAATTTTCTCCATGCGAAAAGTGTCAACAAGTTGCAGAAATGAGGTACATACATGTTTCTCGTATACTTTAATATACTTTCCATAAATTTGCATAATTCAGTGGTTGAGCGATAATTTCCTTTTTTTAAGGGATGGGCGTAACATTAGCAAATTCAGCAGAATTATACAATGAGCTAAAAAGGTTAACTAAAAGGTTAACTAAAGGTTTGCTTCTAGGCCGTTGCTGGACCCAGCAGACTTGTGATGAGTTCCGACAGAACGCTTTTTACTGAGCCAGTTCGAACGAGGCTGATTGCAGTGAGAATCTTAGCACGGAGAAGTTACTCGTACAAAGCTTTTTCCTGGCTAAAAAAATAATGTGTGCTGGAAGCGTAAGTTAAAACTAGGTTTTCTACGGAAATTTCGTTTTAATGTAGACTTCAAGCACACGTTTTTTTTATTTTTTTTTTTGCATATTGGGTGAATATTTACTCGCTGTCTTTGATTGCGATTTTACATCTCTTTCTCTCTATGTTTAAGCGACATTCGTTTTGATGGTATCAAAGTTGTTTTTCCCAAGAAAACAATGGCCATAGCATTGCTAAATTTCCAAAAAAAAAATTCTTTGAGGCCATCAAAATGAGCCTTTTTGTATATATGTATATTAGCTGCAGGTGAAAAGATATCTGCTGTGTACGAAAAGGGAGCAGAAATGGTAGAACGAACTGTATTACCGAAATGTGCATTAACACTCACTTTGTACTTGTCAGGCTGAGAGAAAGGCCGAGTGTATTGTATTGGTGCCGATGAATTATTATGTGTTGGTTCATTCACAGGACGTGGCAGGTTGTGTACTGCGAATAACTCAACAATTTGACCTTCTGTAGTTGTACATTTATTATATTACCAGCTCTCCAGGCAATCCGACATGGAATCGGAATGCGAATCGAGACTGAAAATGATACTATACATTTCCGCGTTCGGTATTCTGTAAAGAAAGCCGAAGAGCCTATTTCACCAACTTATTTAAATATCAATTCATATTTAAAAGTAATTTTTCCATAAAAAAATTAATGAAAATCGACATTAAATTTGAATTCATATATAAATAGAGCTGTTGAAATTGGCACTAAATGTAAGCAGTGTGGTCTGCAATTAAAAAGCGATAGAACATTATACGAAAATTGGTGAAGATCCTTTGAATTAGTGGCTAGAGGCATACGTTCTCCACTTCGCCATACAAACACTAATTAGTACACCGACATCAATAAAATAAATTTTTGCACAATAGGAATAGGAATAACAATGAAAAAAATACAGCTTTAATAGACTTGTAGTATGATTCATCAACTTTTGGAGAATAGTCGTACATACATCTATTAAATTTGTTTTCATAGGTATTTACATATTTGTTTGCACTAACGATTAAAACTTCTCTTTTGTGGAATTATGTATCAGAAAGTACCTGCATAGATCTTTCCTTTGTCTTTCAATATATTTAGGAAGAAACGAATGGATTTATGAAAAATCAATCTTTTCCCATTGAACATTTAACTCAATTTCGTTATTTTTGCTTAGTTAAACCTACGTCTCCACTAGCCATGGACTTGGACATGACATGAACATGACCCCCGCAGAGCAACTGTGAAAAATTCATCAACTTCTTTGCTGTGGTGAATACGTGCGATGTCCATGTTCAGGCATATCAAAGTATTTTGCGCTAGTGCAATAAAGATAGAATATGTACCAATTTTGTTCTGTCTCTTTTCTTTCTATTGTAAATGGTTGTGGACTGAGAATCTCAATGCGTTAACTACTTAACTATTTGCAGTTGGTGCCAAGAAGGAAGAATTTATCTTATTATTAGTTGACAACTTAGGCCCTAATACACAGTCATTAGTCAACTAACAGCAATAGTTTAACCAATAATATTTGATTCACAGCTCTTTGTTTACCATTAGTTAAACCGCCAAATGTCATTGGTTAACAAATAGTTAGACAACAGCTGATTCGTTGTAAGTTTTTTTAGTATTGTTGTTTTGTGAACAATTTTATACATCTTGCAAGGTAAAGTTAGACGAGCGAGCACCGTTTTATCCGAAATAATAGTTAAACAATGCCCTGTGAATATAAAGTATTATTTAAACAATAGTTATCATTTTAGTTTACTAATAATTAACTAATGACTGTATATTTGGCCCTTAGAAATTTATTTAGTTAGTTAAGTAGTTAACGCATATACATAATACTTTTGATATTTTTAACTTTTTAGTCCATGAACTAAAAAGTAATGCTCACCAGGTTTGAAGCCTCTCAATGATATAGTATTCCATATATGCCGTAATTAATAATTAATTTGTATGGGAAGTACCCATTCCCGTGCTCCTATCGCAAATTGGTGAAAATGGGGGCATACATCTCCCTGCTCCTATCGCATATTTGTGAAAATGGGACCACCTGTCGAGCATACCATTTCATATAGAAAAATAATTTTTAAAATCGCTTTACAAAGGAACGAGAAATCGGTGAACATATACAAAAAAAAAAAAACATAGTCGGTTGGTTATTGGTTTGCGACACCGTATATTCAAAATATATTATGTCTGCAGCAAAGCAATAACCAACCGACACATGACGAACATATAATATCCTCCTTTTTTGAAGTCGGTTAAAAATAACATAAATTGGTTTATTTGCAAATGAAAGTTTATTTATAATTCAACAATTCAATAACATATGGGCATTTCCACGAGAAAGTGCACTTTTTTGTTGCGTGCGACAGCAAGCAATTATGCTTGTATTTCAGAACAATGTGACTCGATGTTTCTTAAAATTTTACCTAATGTAGAGTTGCTGACGGCCTACAAGCATATTTGTTTGTTGTTACACGCTACAAAAAGTTAACATTCCTATGGAATTGCCTATATGCATATAAAATAAGAAAAAAATAAAATAAACCAATAAAAAAAAAAATAAAGAATAACTACCGTACTACAAAAAATAATTTGGGTTTGAAGTGTACGTTAAAATAAAAATTCCTTAAAATTTTTGACTAAAGCACACTTGAAATACAAATTAATTTTGTTTTGGATACGAAGTTTAACTTCTAATCCAAATGAGACCACGATATCAGAACTAAAACTTTGGATCTGTATTTTGGATAAACAAGACAAGCTTTTTATTTACAATTGTTATTGCAATAAATAAATAACAAAATATTCACCCGTATTGCGTATGTCGAGTCGAATATTAGAGTAAGATAAATTTCCCGAACAACTTCCAAAGTTTATTAGTGTTACTTTTTTAGTTTTAGTTTTTTTTTTGTAGATATGTTTTTATATTATGTGGGATCTATATACATACATACATACATATTTGTATTTTTCATGAATAACATGTTGCAAATATGTTCCAAATTTCTCATTTCGAGTTTATGATTTCAAATTGCTGTATTTTAAATGCTTTTCAAAAAGGTCTAAAGCCGAAAGTCCCATACCATCCGTTCTTTGCATATGCGTGGTATGCGTTTCTGTACATTCTCTCCGATTATAAATTCAAGTTACATGCAATACGTCTTATACGCAAGCATTTTTGTTGTTTTAATGCAAAAAGAGAAAAAATTTAAATTCGCCCCACGAACATTTGCCAATAAAAGAGAGCATGATGCATGCGACGGATACAAAAGTAGAAAGTAAACCTACTTAATCAGTCCTATGCGTCTATACGTTTTTTGCGTTTTGTTCTGTAACTTGCCACATACAATTACCTTGATTCTACTTTTTGACAAATGCATGAAACGCAACTACGCATTGAACGGATGGTATGGACCTTCGGCTTAAGATATTTTTAAAAAATAAGGACGTATCTACATACTTTTTTTCTAAAACAACAACACAGCTTCTACCTTTTTAACCCATTTCTAAAAAAAAGGAGGAGGTAACAATTCGTCTAATTTTTTTTAGGTGTGTTACTTCATAACTCGGAACATTATAGACCGATTGTAAAAAATTTTCTGAGAGGGTAAAGCTTCTCATTGGTCCCATTGTAAAAAAGAACACGTCCACAACTTTTTTTTAATATAATTTTATGATATTCTACTTATTTGATTGCTGCGAAACCTATAAAGCACCTTTGGTTTTTGATAATTACACAATTTGAAAGTTAAAAAAATGGGCGGAGTTACGCCCATTAAAATTTATTATAATATTTCACGCGCTTGTACTTAACCGATTTTTACGAAATTTACCACACAAATTGAGCTCTAAAATAGACAAAATTTTTTATTAAAAAATGGGCGGAGGCACGTCCGTTAAAATAAAATTTTATATTTCACGTACTTCTTATCTTCTTCTATCAGATCTTTGCATTGAAGTCGGTTTTTTTTTGGCATAAAGAATTATTATTTTTAATAAGCTTCAAAAATAACTTTTTTGCTCTACTGAAAAAACTGGATTTTTTGACATGCGCTGTTATTCATGAAAACCACAGATATGTATTATTGTACATATAAAATAAATATAATACTACATTCTTTGCAAAATATTAGTTCACTACTTTACGGCTTATTTTTGTGTTGCTTTTTGTTATTTATTACCACTTTTTTGTTTATCTTTCGACTTAGTTTGTTTAACTTTTCACAAACACTTATTTGAAAAGTACATAAGTACATATATTTGTCGCAGAACAGATAGATAACTTCTGTAGATAACATATTTATTTTTGAACTTGATAAAAAAAGCTTGCCATTAGAAATAAGCTACGATGGTAAAAATAAAATTAATTCAGTAAAGTGCGACTATGACTCGGGAACGAAGGGTTCCGTACGGACACTAGGTATGTAATACTATACGAACTTTAGCCTATATAATATTAGTTTTGTAATTTTTTTTTTTTAATATGGCGTTTTTTGGTTTTGGCGTTTTTTTTTTGCATTTTGGCAATTTTTTTTTAATTTGGCGATTTTTTTCATTTTGGTGATTTTTCGTTTTTTGGCGATTTTTTTAAAGTTTCAGAATTGTTTTTATTTGGCGCTTTTTTTCGTTTTGGCGTTTTTTTCAGATTTTGACGATTTTTTTCGGTTTGGCGATTTTATAATATTAGAATTTTTTAGTTTTACCGTTTTTGAAAATTTTAAGAGCTTGCCTCTTACGGTTTCCAAGATACAGCAAGTTGTCAAAAGTACATAGTAATTTGCATTAACTGATAGAACACCCTTTAATATAGATATTTTTTTAAATTTTAGTGTTAATTGTAGTCCGTATAAAAATACACAAACTTTACAAATTTCATGTGTATATACATACAATTGTATGTATATTACATGGGATTTTAAAATTTTTCGTTGCTCGTCTTAGAACACCCTTTAATATAAATATGTTTTAAATTTTAGTGTTAATTGTAGTCCGTATAAAAATACACAAACTTTACAATATACATACATACAATTGTATGTATATTACATCGGATTTAACATATTTCATTACTCGTTTTGGAACACCCTTTAATTTTTAACTGTCACGTATTTGTTGTTGTAGCGGCCAAATTTTTACATACTCTATCCAAATATCAGGTCCGTATCTCTTACGGTAATCGAGAAAACAGCCTGTGACGGACAGACAGACGGACAGCGTGGGAAAAACAATAGGGGTCCTTTTCACCTTTAGTGTACGGAACCCTAAAAATCATCTTATGCCTAAAAATTTACAGATATCTGACATAAAGTAAAATGAAATACAAATATCAGTCTTGAGTTCCAATAAAGGTGGGGTTTGTTGGTTATTTTATATGAGAGCGCACAACAGGGTCCTCTTTTTAACCTATCCTAACCTAACCTAAACTAGTTCAATTAGAAGTTCCTGCATCCTCTAATCCGGCAAAAATTACTGCTTCCCAGAAGCATTTTTGTACGGTTGACGATGTTACAGATTCACTTGCTGTTGCGCATCAATAAGGCAAAGAAGAAGCAAAGCATTCAGCTTCCAAAAAGCCCTGAATTGTTTGCCTTACTAAAGTGCTTCACAGAAGTAATACTCAAATGCAAAAGTTACTGGTTTGCAAAATTGTCTGTCATAATTTTCTACTTTGTTATAGAGGCCGCCTTACATTATAATGTCCTGCACAAGACCATTTATAAGACCTTTCAAGACATGAGAGATTTTTCGAATGCTTTGCTACAGCGAAATATTCTAAAACAAACGCTAAACAACACTGTTGGCAAGACAAACAAATGAAAAAAATGTCGCATTCAAAAAATCTCTCATGTCTTGAAAGGTCTTATAAATGGTCTTGTGCAGGACTTTATTACGTTATTTCTTTTCAGAAGCACTTTTCAAAGCTTTTTTTTTTATCAAGTAAGCAATGCATTGCTTCCTTCAATTTCTAGTGCTTCCAAATCAAATTTTTTGCTGGGAATTTTTAGCAGCAAAAGTAAATGAAAATAGTTCGAAAGAGTATGATATTTCTATTGCTTCAAACTATCAATAAGTGTTATGTAACACGTGTTTTAATGGTTTCGTACACCAAAGGTCAAAAGGAACCCTATTGCTTTCGCTACGATGTCCGTCTGTCAGAGGTTGTTTTCTCGAGAACCGTACGAGCTGCGGATCTGAAATTTTCACAGAATATATAAAACTTTGGCTGCTACAAAAACAAATATGTATGTATATTACTACGTTTATACGCGCACTATTTGCAAATAAAATTATTTGCAAATAAATTAACTCACTGTTTATACGGCATAGCAAAAGTGCACAAACTTGGTAGCACTTCTATAGAAAACTTACTTATGTTGACGAAAAAAATAGTGTAAATGTACAAAATATCAAATGATTGTTTGTTTTAATCGTCATTATTTGCTTCTATCAATGTTTTTTGTTGCAATATTTATCCATTTATTGTTTTTTGCTATCAAACATTTGTAAGCGTGGCAACCTCAAGCATTTTATTTGCAAATAGTGCGTTAATCGTGAATAGTTTTCTGAATTAGTAAGTCGCAATAAAAACAATAATATGGCAACAATTTACTGTTTTATTTGCAAATAAGCCCTGCGTATAAACGTAGTATATGACAGTTAAAAATTAAATTAAAATTAAATCCTAATGTAATATACATACATACAATTATACATACATACCCAGTAAAAAAAATTGGAAGTCATTCCAAAGGAACTACATTTTCATTGCATCCAAAAAATCGATATTTTTAATTTGCCAGTAGTTAGCAGAAAACCAAGTAGAAGTTTATTTTAGTCATACAAAACCTTGTAATTTCTCCATAGTTTTAAAAAATACTCACCAGAATTGAAAAAAAAATCGAATTTTTTAAAGAAATTTATGAACTAATTTTAGTCTAAAATTTAATAGTTATTTACTTAAATTTAAATGAAAACACTGTTTCGGGCTTAAATTCGTATAAAAAGAAAGGAATTGTTAAAATAGGTAACTATTTACCATTTTTCCTAGATGAAAATATTATCATAGAACACAAAAAAGGACATTTTTCTTAAAATCGCTTCCAATTCGGTGACCAGGCATCGAAAAAGAGAACTTCTTCCAATGACAACCCTATGTAAAAATCATTAGATCGGATCGAAATTTGCACTACTTCCAGATCGCAAACTCTACATTTTCATGACTTTTTTGGAGTGTCTTTTTTTACTGGGTATATAAGGTTTTTTCATTTAAGGTACCAATACACTACATGTTTTTGCTTGTGTTTTTTTTCAAGTTTACAATTCACATGTTTTTTTTTTGGTGTCTGTCAAACTTGATTAATTTACATACGGTTTTTAATTTTTGGTCACCAACTTGTATGTACAATTACACGTGACATCGGCCATGATTGTTTTTATTAGGATTCCGTACACCAAAGGTGAAAATGGAACCCTATTGTTTTCGCTACGCTGTCCGTCTGTCCGTCTGTCCGTCTGGCCGTCTGTCCGTCTGTCCGTCTGTCCGTCACAGGGTATTTTCTCGGGAACCATAAGAGCTACGGACCTGAAATTTGGACACAGTGTGTAGACCCTTGGCCGCTACAACAACAAATACATGAGAGCTGGAAATTAAAGGGTGTGCCAAAACGAGCAACGAAAAATGTATGTATATACACTTGAAATTTGTAAAGTTAGTGTATTTTTATACAGACTACAACAACTAACACTAAAATTTAAAAAATTTTAATTAAAGGGTGTACCATCAGTTAATGTAATTTCGACTATGTAATTTTGATAATTTTGTAATTTTTGAAACGAGAAAAAAGCGAAAAATAATAAAAAAAAATTATTTCAGCTGAAAAAACGGAAAAAACACTTAAAAAATGCTCAAAGCCCAACGTACGGAACCCTTCGTGCGCGAGTCAAAGTCGCACTTTACTGAATTTATTATAATATTAAAGCCGCTGCAAATTTCTTTGGTAGCGTTGCTGAAGTGCCGGCGCCACTGAAGTGCCGGCGTCACAAATATTTATTTAAGTTTTATTCTTTTTAATCTGCAAAATATGGAGCTTGTATCAACACTTGTTATATACTTTATATCATTGTTATTAAAATTTTAAAATGAGATAAAAAATAATTAATTTATCACTAATGCAAATACTTTAAACGGACGGCTAATGATATCAGAGACATTCAACCGTCGATAAATGTTTTCACATGGCATAGACATTTGAAAACACATGTGTGAACATAAGAAAATAGAACATGCTCTAATTGAAAATTTGTCTTATGCTTTTGCTTGTGTATTTTACACAAGCAAAGTTTTTGAGGTCACCAACTACATGTTTTTACCGAATTATCTAAAATTTGACAGGAGCAATGTAAAAAACATATAGTGTATAGGCACCTTTACTAAACATTTTTACGAATTTGTAACAATTATTACTGGAAAGTGTTCATTATACCATTTTCACACTTTTTGGTTTATTATTTTCAAACAACAAATGCTTTTGTAAATAATTGAGTATTTTTTAAATAATTATTTGTTTACCAAATAATTTTTCACGTGCCGCCATTTAATACTCGCAACAGCGCAAAGTTGCCAGAGTCATAAAAAAATGGACTGAACATACTCCATTTACGTGTTTAAGCAAGTGTTTAAATTTTAAACACTTCATTTGAGATGTTTAACAAAATAAGTCAATGTATGGTAAAACATCTCAAAATCGTCGTTTTTAAGCTCTTAAACACGAATGAGACGTTAAACACGCAAGTGTGAACATGGTATAAGATATTCGATTACATATATAGGTTAAAGTTCGTGTAGTGTTACATATTTAGTGTCCGTACGGAACCCTCCGTTTGCGAGTCAAAGTTGCACTTTCTGCTTGCTTGATGTGTGCGCCATTTTGACAGCTGTTACTTGTTTTGTGCTTAGTTTGTTGTACCACTTCATTAGGAATAGATGAACACCCTAACAACGCCTTCAAATTGTGAAGATTGAGGAAGGTAAAAATCCGTGATAGCACAATTCAGTGCTTATAATGTGGAGGAGCTGTGTTTTAAAGAAGCGCTCGGTGAACGAATAATTTAGTGTAATGGGTCCTTGAAGTGGACTCCAATAAATATTTACTACATATCGTTCACTTACCAAAACAATGTCATAGCTAATCATTATTGTTATCCATATTGTGTAAAAATTCCATACAAAGATCTTGTATACTAAACTCTTGAGAGAAAAGTAAAATTTTCTTTTTCCATCAAGTTGTGTGTAAATTGAAAACTTTAAACTCGTTTTCGCGCAAACAACTTTTTTCTACGAGTTGTGACGGCTGTTTTAATAATTGAGTGATATGTCAGAATACACCAAAGCTCAAAATTTAACACAAACAGTAAAAATAAGCCAAACTCAAGATTCTACATTTTCATTGTTACAAATCCTCTCGTGGTTCAGTTGAGGATTAAAAAATTTTTTTTCGAAAAAGTTGGAAATTGTTGTTAATAATAATTATTGACAAGTAAAATAAATTTCATTTAATTGAATTCTTGAAAAATGTCTTGGAGTAAACTCCGTATATCTTGACCTATAATCAATACAATCACGCATACAAAATCCAAAAGGGAATGCACCTCTAACATGTGTTTATCAGTCCGAAAATCAATGAACAATTTCTTTCCAAAAACACTAATGAATGAATGAGATATCAAGTGAGTGATAAGACGATGCGATTAAAGGCCGTTTCACACTATAATACAAGTATTAATTAATACTTTTGTGGAAAATGCAACTCTGACATGTTGAGTTGTTATTGTCTTTTGAAATTTTTGAAACAGAAATTAGATTAGGGATGCATTTTCGTCAAAAGTATTAATACTTGTATTATAGTGTGAAACGGCCTTAAGTAGTTCATGCAATCATCAGTAGCCGATCATTTACAATCATAACTTTATTAATTAATCTGTTTATATATGTATATGTAAATAATCTAACATTAAAAGTTTCGCACTGGGCCGACAAACGAATACCAAGTGTTGGCTTTTTGCCACGCTCCAGAATAGAAAGCCTTGTACAACATTTTGCACTGGAGGGGAAGATGGAAGTATTTTCTTTTTTATGGCAGTTATAATAACGAGAATATATACATACTTACACGTGCCCTTATGTACATATAAACGGAAAATAAAATAGCCAAGTTATCTTTTATAAGCCTGTTGATAGCACTTGAGGCGTACACTCTATTCATACAACGCTCATACGTCAGAGTAATCGTTGATCGTACAACATACGAGTACAGACGTGAAATTTTACATAAATATAATTCGCTTATTTTGACTTTGTGTTGATAGTGGGTCAGTGAACAGTGATTAAATCGTTGGTCTCTTTAGACGATCTTGTTCGAATGATTAGTGAATTTTTATATCTTAAACGTGGACTTAACTAAGAAAAATTACAAAAAAAAAAAACTTATCGCTATTGTGCCGAAAGTAAAATTAGCAAAATCCAAAATCAATGTGAAAAACTTCTAATTCTAACAAAAGTAAACCCATGCTAATACATCGTCTATACCTACACATTTTTTTGTAATTGTTCGCTTTAGTGTTTGTGATTTACTTATTCTACAGCAAAGTGTGTGTTTCTCTACTTTTTTTTGACATTTGGAAAACAAACTTAAATTTTTGTGCAATTTATTTGTATCTATCTCTGGCTAAATAAAAACTTTTGTTTATATTAAAAATGTTAAAGATTTACTGCCGTTGCCACAATATATTTTGTATATTGCGCCGGAGTCGTTACAAATGTCAATCGAATAATTGACAAGATAGCAACAGTTAGTCAAGGTAAATAGTATTACGGGCAGTAAATTTATTATATTAGCGAAAATCACTCTTCGTTGCATATTTGAAACTTTAGGATATATGCAATAATTTTCTGCTGCATAGAATTGGTTGTTATTTTTAAACGTTTAGCAAACTAATTGTAGCTGTAAATGTGACTTTTTAAATATTAAGGTGCACAATAAATAAAGAAAGCCGTCATAAGCTAAGCCGCACATCAACTTCGCCGCTAAAATATCTAAGTGACAGAAACATTCAACGTTTTGCTCATTTTAAATAAAATTTAGGTAATATAGTACAATTGATACAATTTTAATATCTTTCTTATATGAGTTTTAGTAGTTTTCATTGAATATTCTCAGATATAAACAATTTTAGTTAGTGTCAGGCGGCGGTATTTGTGGCGGCAGTGTTCGTGACGGCGCTCCCCCTTGCAACTGTGCCAGCGCGGGAGTTTAGTTGTTTTGATTTTATAAACAAAACAAAAAACAGCTGTTTTAGCATTGCAAACATCAGCCGTTATCAGTCTGCAACGGTTTTTAGGGCTCCGTACACCAAAGGTGAAAAGGAACCCTACTGTTTTCGCTACGCTTGTCCGTCTGTCTGTCACAGGCTGTTTTCTCGAGAACCGTAAGAGCTACGGACCTGAAATTTTTATAGAATATGTAGAATTTTGGCCGATACAACAACAAAAACATGACAGTTAAAAATTAAAGGGTGTTCCAAAACGAGCAACGATAAATGTTAAAATCCTATGTAGTATACATTAGTGTTGTTAATTATTCGTCTTTTATATTTGTTCGAATGAAATTTAATGATTTTTTTTCAGACGAATAATTTTGAACTTTTGTTCGAATATTCGAACGAACAAAGAATAAAAAAATTTATTCGAATAATTTTAAAAAAGTTTGCGAAAACGACACGCAAGTGTATTACTTTATTTATTTTTAACAACCACAAAATAATTCATTACACAAGAAAAACAAATAATTTTAATAGCCAAAACATATTAATAACTAAAAAATATTAATAACAAAAATTAAAAGTTTTAAAAACCTTCGAAGCAGTCGACACTGTTTCATAAGTTAAGAACTCTATGTTCCACTAATATGATTGAAGCAGCAGAATCGCAAAAAAGAAAAGAGTAAAATAATATATACAAAATTTATAATGACTTCGGTCCGGGGTTAAAAACCGAAACGAAATTAATTAAAAAGTATACGTATTTATACACACTAGGATCGCCTGGTGGTCTAAATTATACCACTTATCTTTATTTATCATAAACATGTGTGCACTTGTTAGTGCTGGGATACTATGGATATTTTCTACGATCGATAGTTCAGGGGTCTAATAGTCGCTTTCGATAACGAGCTGATTCGATCGCATTTTTCAGTTTGAGATTATGGAATCCGCTATCGAACAATGTAATAATATGGTTAGATGTCGAATGCCATAATCACAAACTGAAAAAATGTAATCGAATCAGCTCGTTATCGAAAGCGACGATTAGACCCCAGATTTCACTATCGATGTTACTATCGACTGAATGTTTGTAACACGTTAAAAGGTTATGAAATGTCAAATACTTTTTATACAAAGTAGGTAAGGAAATTGTTCGAATATTCGAATATTCGACAAAAATGATTCAAATAATTTTTTATTCTAAATTGAAAATTTTTTGTTCGTTCAAACAAAAATTATAAAAAGTTGTGCGAATATTCGAAAAATTTTTGTTCGAATGACAAAAGTATATATAAAAACTTGAGATTTGTTAAGTTAGTGTATTTTAATACAGAATACAACAATTAAACCTAAAATTAAAAAAAAAAATCTAAATTAAAGGTTATTCTATTAGTTAATGTAATTTTGACAACTTGCTGTATCTTGGAAACCGTAAGAGGGCAGGCAAACTATTGTAATTTTCAAAAACTCTAAAAGTAAAAATCGCAAAATTTTAAAATCTCTAAACCAAAAAAAATCGCCAAAAACCGAAAAAAAATCGCCAAAAAGAAAGAAAGCGCCAAAACAAAAAACAAAATCTAAAACTAAAATAAATCACGAAAATTAAAAAAAAACGCTAAAACTAAAAAAAACGCTAAAAACCGAAAAATCCCAAAAGAAAAAAGCACCAAAATTAAAAAAAACCGCCAAAACTAGAAAAATCGCTAAAGTTCTTATAGTACTACTTAAATATGTATGTGAGTCACAGTCGCACTTTGCTGAATTTATTTTGTGTTGCATACATGACTTAGTGTAGGAAATTTCAATTCATTATCGGGCATGTTCTGACACTCGCATGACGCATAACATTTGCGATTGCTACTTGAACTCGCAAGAGAGGTGTTCTTCAAATTGCAATCGCAAGACTCTTGGCGAGTTCAAATCGCAAGAGTATACTGAAGTGAACTAATGAATTTAGGCGAAACCAAACTTAAAAGAAACACTAAAAATAATAATAGTTTCGTAAAGTTTTCATTATAAAATTGAAATTTATAAAATGTTTTCTTGTTTTGCTAATTTTGTGTTTGCATTGTTTATTGTTTACACTGACGATTTCAACAAACAGCTGATCTAAATCAATATGAACAACGAAAACGCATGACTTACAGATCAGGTAGAAACTAGTTTTCACATGCGATTTGAAAACCATGCGAGTGTCAGAACATACCTGTATTATTTGTTTTTGTGATATTGCAGCCAGTAGCATATATACTAGATGTAACGAGTCAGATGCAATATTTGCACCAAAAGTTTGCAACAATGAGTGAATACCTCTATTATATCTTGCAATTACTTTTTATGTTCTTATGGGTAATCATCTTTCGGTTTTACAAATGAAGTTTAATAAAACACTCATAAAGCAATGATTTCGATGAAACTTTCATTTTATTATAATGCTTGGACCTTGCCGTTATGTTCGAAATACAATGTCATTTAAATGTCCGACTCCGGATTAGTTCCAGTGATGTCCGACTCCGGATTAGTTCCAGTGCCTCGTTTCTGTACGGAATGTAAGAACTTTTCGAGTCGCAAAATTTTTGATCATCCTGTGAAACACAGGGTGAGTAAGAAAAAAACTGTATATGTTGATATTTTTTGTAAGTTTATATAAGCTTTTAGGTGAGTAACCCTGTGTAGAATAGGACAAGCAATACAATTATTAAATTTTTCTCGGTACGAGAACTTCTCACAAGTTACAGAAACGGGGCACAGGAGTTGATCTTTTTTAGGCAGTTTTCAACCATTTTTTTTTCGCACATTTCGTGCAGTATCACTACGATAACTTGACAAATGTTGATTTCTAAATACTCCATCGTTAGAGTACTATCAGCGTCGACACGATCGTTGGCGTAGCCCCACAAAACAAGTCTAACTTCTCATGCAATAAAGCCAAAATCGGTTGTTTTGTGTGGCTCTTGCCACCGTTATCATACGTTTCTTCGGATTATCCACCAGACTTTCACTAAAAGAAGCGATATTTTTGGTCATGACCATATCTTTAACGCTTCCAGTCTCTTCGATTCCTTGCACTCCGCAATGCTCCAAAAGTGGCCACCATTTTTGAATCACCACTTTTGTAGTGAGTTTTTATTGTTTTAACGCGTTCTTCGGTTGTTAAACGATATTTGTAAATGGCAAACCTTTTTCTAAATAAATTACGCTTTTTGTGACAGATATTTAACAGGGATTCGTAAAGCAGCTCTGGGCGAGTCACATCACGCGTCGTTGGCAATTATTTATTAAATGCAACCAGGCCACTGTTGTTTATTGGCCTTCGAGAGCTTTGCGTCTCACTCGCACTTGTTAATGGTTGTCGCAACTAACTGTACCGGTTACAGTTAGTTTTATGTAGTATTTTCCATTGCCAGGTGCAAACATTTATAAAAAACAATCACCACAAAGGAGTGGATCTTGGAAACTCCTACTTCCTATACGAAAGTATAGGTCAAAACAAAAAATTATCACCCCAAAGGTGGCACCATGGACTAAGTGTCCGAAGTCACCTTTTTTTGACAGCACAAGAAGAAGAAGAAGAAGAGTATATTTAACAGCTGATAGCCTTGCCAGACCTGTGGTTTTAAATCACTAAATGATAACTTGGCAATCACGTTAAATCACTAAATAAACACGTTTTATTGAATATTTTTGAATATTTTATGAATTACATTAGTTTTGTTTTTGTTTTTATGAATATCATTTATTTTGTTTAATAAATAAAGGTTTATTTTTATGTGCTTTGAGTAAACGCTTCTGATATTTTAAAAACTAAGTTGAAATACATATATAATTTCTTAATAAAATCAATTTTTACGCGATTCTGCCTTTATTTTCGATTTACACGATTTTTCATAAAAAAATTTAAAATTTCGATTCACACGACTTTCTCAGGAACGTATGTATCTATCGTGTAAATCGAGGGATAGGTGTATAAATAATGCACAATGGCTAGTATTAGTAAAAAAATATTTGCTTTTTACTTACAAATTTGTTTTAAAATTCTAAGTTCTTAGCTTTATGTTATATAATTTTGTGTTTTAAAATAAATTTTTAAGAAGAAAACAAATACTTTTTTTTGAACCCCCGACCAAAAAAGAGGTGATATAAGTTTGCAGTGTGTGTCTGTGCATCTGTGTGCATGAACGAGTCCACTTACAGACCAAACGGCTGAACCGATTTTGATTTAGTTTTGAAAGGGTACTTGATCGAGATTGTTCTCAGCTACGTTTGAAGAAAATCGGTTCAACCGTTTGTATTTCTATATGCATCGGCATATCGAGTCATGTCATTTCTATTGATATCTAATTCTGTCAATCTAGAATTTTGAAACTGAAGCTTGACTGCTAGCTATAATACCCCTTTAATTCGAAGAGAAGTTTTCACTTTTAACGCGCTTTTATTAAGTCGTTCTGGACCTTGTCTGTTTGAGGGAGCTGTGTAATCAATTTCACAATACTTTCAGCATAATTAAAATTTAAAAAGGCAGATGCCTTCAACATATTTTTTAAAGTGTTACGTCAACACTAACTTTTTTGTTGCAATTAAAATTTTTTGTTACACATCGTCAGTCAGACGTCAGTTGTCATTTTTGTGGAATCCATTTTTTGTGAAATTAGTTTTTTGACTCCCCCCCCCCCCCAATGAAATGGAGAGCGTTTTGATTTCACTCCGATTTTTAAAAATCGATTTTTATACGTGATCTCGACGTTTTGAGGTCAAGGAAATCAAGGATTCTGACTATTTTTACGATGATGTGCATATGGATGCCTGCAGGTATGTAAGAGCGCGTAGGTACATATCGAGCCTTATTTTCGATTTTATCGTAAGTGACATGTTATCGAAAATATACCTTTTTATTGAAGTTAAAATTTTAATGGCCTACCCATAGTTTAGAATTATTAGAATGCCAAAATTGTTGATAGTTTTTAATATACGGGCTGTACAATTTTATCGCACTTGGAAAAAGTCTGATATGAATTTGCAATTAAATTTTGAACAGCAGTCGATCAATGATCGATCGTCTTTCAAATTGCGGAATAATTCCTACTCATCTGTATTCATCGTAATTTTATTTAAGATCTAAATTCTTTTAGTTAAAAACAATATTTTTTTTTGTAATGAAATAGATATCGCTCATTTGCTTCAATAGTGTCACAACTAAAAAAAACAGTTTTGCAGAAAACGCGTTTTAAGTTTTTAATTTGCAATGAAGACATGCAAAAATATTCTTCTCTCAGGAGGTGATGGTACAACCTATTTATATGAAATTTTTACACACGATAAAATATGAAATGACGCATTATTCTGCATTCTTAACTCAAAGAACTCATTTTTGGAGTTATGACACTATTGAAGTAAATGAGCGATATGTATAAGTAAATTTTAATCACTTACTGCGAATTTTAAAAGAATTTTCTAGCACTGGAATTTTTTTTTATTATAACTTGACATATTTATATGAAGCATTATACTCGTATTTCATTAATTAATAAAAATTTTATTTTTATAAGATTTAAAATACATTTTTTTACAAGTATGTACTCGTAAAATTTTTCTACACTTTTTACATCGAAATCTTTACTATAAATAGAGAATCAATATTCACAAGCCAGCCCAGCCACCTTTGAAGGATGATGGCTGAATAACAAGTTAATTAAATGAAAATTTTGAAAGCAATCAAATCAATATTAAAAACTTTTTTTAATTAATAACAAATAGAAAAATGTAAAACCTTAATAAATAATCACTGACATCTGCTGCTAAATTTGTCATTGTCGGTATGTGTTCTATTCTAATGATGTTAGTTTATAATTTTTTGATATGTCAGATGACATTTCGTTTGACCCAAAACATTACTAACATTGAATTTAGAGCCAATATATACGAATAATCGTCATGAGTAAAATTTATTAATTTTTTTATTTCTATATCTCTTGAAAATCAAAATTTAAAATATGAACCGGGAAAATATGGGGTGAACTTATTAAAGCCATAGCAAAAATATTTGCACATGCGACCAAAATCACGTTTTTAAGGCCGAAAACTAAGTTCGGCTGAATTTTCTAAATTCGGTCGCAACGAAGTCGAAGACCAACTTTTTTTGATTAAGCAGAAAAATAATTCCGTTGTCAAAATTTTTAATAATAACAAGAACAAGAAAATTTACAGCTTGAATTAAGTACATGCATGCAACATGAATTGATAACACTCTCGAAAAAACAGTCTTGTCAGAAGTTATCGTTAAATGTCTAAGAAAAATGTCAAAAAATTATTGTCAGTACATATTAAAGAGCTGTACAAAATGTATTGAAAGTTCTGTATTCTAAAGCACACTACTTCCAAGCCTTATATTTCAGTGTAAACATTATCAACAAAACAAGCATAACAAAACATGACTCTCACTGAAACAAAACAACCATTCGAAACCATTCGAAAAGTTTCTCTCTATAGCTTTGTTAGTGCTTGTATGTTCAAACGAAGTAGAACATCAAAACAAAAACAGTCAATGAAATAAAAAAAACGATAAATTACACCAAAAGCATCGAGTACACTAGAACCAACACAAAAAAGCGTAAAAATGTAAACAAGAGTGTTATTAACTAATACATACATACATTCGATTTTTTATGTTCATAAAAAATGCAAAAGTTTCTTTGTAAGTGTGTCTACGAGTTATTCAAACATGTTTTGAATGTTCCAAAATAGTTTTGATGTTCTACTTCATTTCTCTTCTACTGCAGCCTTGTTCTATTTTAACAATGTTTTGTTGTACTTGTGTTCTCTTCTTCAATGTTTTGATCGTGAAACAAAAGAAATATTTTCGGAAGTATGTGTTTTGCAATGAGCAAGTAATACATACACACTAATTGTAATTTCATGAAATGCTTGTAAGACATTTTTGTTGTGTTTGTGCCGCTCTTTAGTACATATGTACCCTTAATTATGAAAGTGGTCTAAAAACAAAAAGCATAATTGATCGAAATTTCTTACAAACACAATAATTTATTCACAAAACGTCAACCTTAAACATCTCAAATATAATGTGAACGGGTGTGTTTAGTTCTTAGAAAACTCGTCTAACCCCCTTATTCTGAACTTTGTGACAAATAACAAAATTATAACAAATGACAATTTTTATATTTTAAGCAATGAAAAAATTGTCATTTGTTATAATTTTTATTTTGTCACAGAGCTTAGAATACGGCTGTTAAAAATGTTTAAAAACATAAGTGTGAACATGTATTAAACATGTTTTAAAAACATAAGTGTGAACATAGTATAAAACGAACTTAATGTGTTAAATACAATGCAATAAAATTATATTATATCGAGCCATAACCGCCGAAAAAATGTATCCCACAAACTCGAAATTTTACAGAGGAAGGTTTTTTCAAAATGAAATCAGTTTGAATAAAGCCATTATTTTAAATTTTATAATGTAAATATTGTTTTGTGTAATACATTTAATTTTAATAATTTTAAATGATGTTGAACTATCGATTTCGATAAAAAACAAAAATCGATTATGGTGTGGGATACATTATTTTGGTGGTTATGGCTCGATATGATGATGTCAAATTCGCCGCAAATATTTCAAAATGTTTCCATTTATTTCCCATTATAATCTTTTTAGCGGCGCACGATTAAATTAATATATTGTTTGTGGCCGGTGGCGGCTGTTAGCCGAATTACAGTCGATCGGCTGTGTTCTCTGGTTTGTGATCAGGGCAAAAAAAAACAAATTGAGCAATGTTTCTCATTGTTTTTGTTTTTTTTTTCACTCACTTCAAAGAACGAAATAAGACAAATTCAAACAATTTGTTTCGTTTATTTCCGTACGCTGCTTTTAAGTACAAAGAAATCAAAACAAAAATAAATTCATAACTGTAATAGTGTCGATTAATTTTGTTACGAAAATCATTTTCTAACCCCTGTATCGCGCCACAAATAGCAATAGCTATAATAATTTTATATTAATCGAGTCTAGTACAACTCTAAATTAATATGTTGCATAATATAAAAATATATTTTGATTTGTTCAAATGTAATCCACTAAATATATGAGTTAGATCACTTTCATAATAAGGGCACATAGTTATATGACAATAATTTAATAGATATAATCTTTATAATCTGACAAACGTCAAAACTTGTGGTTTTAATTAGTTGACGTTATCCGGAGGCTACTGTAATTCGAAACCCGGAAATTTAATAGTTCTAAATCCGATTTGATATACATATACTATATTTGACTATATTAGTTTGATTTGACGTACCTAAAAGTTTTTTATTATTTATTTATGAATATGTAGATAAAAAAGTTTTGCTAGATAAAGTATTTAATATAAATACATTCATTGTGAAATCTTCCTATTATATTTGCTTAGTGATATTGCAATTTTAAAGCAAACATTTTTTTTTTGCTTCTATTTTGTTTTGAAAGTGACTTATGCTAAACAAATATTATTTTTTATTTAATATTTTAGTAAACATCAAATCTGCATTCCTTAAACGGAGCCCACATACATAAATTTTAGTTGCTAAACTTTTAAAAGTTTCTGCTGAAATTTCTTTTACATTCACCGACAAAATTATTTTCCAGCAATTATCGCATTTTCTTACATGTATCCGTTGTTTACCACTCATGTAAAGATGCTTTTATTAAAATTTCTCCATAACTGTTAACTGTTTTATATCAGCTGTTACTTAGTTTATCAGTGTTGGAAAGCGATCAAAGAAGAGAACCCGCAATTGATGACAAGTCGGTGGCAAACACAAACAGCTGCAATACAAAACGTGCTAAACAAATAAATAAAGCATAAATTGTTCACCAACTAAATTACAATGCGTCACAAAAACTTTTTTTGAAATACTGTTAATAAAATCTTGGGCATATGGTCTAGTTACTCCGCCCATAATTGTGCAACAATACTTTGCAAATTTATTTTGTAAACTATTTCTGAAATAAATAAATTAATTACTCTGCGCTTACACGTGCAAGTACTTGCTTACAAGTTCTGTGTACGTAGAGGACGGATCAATAAGTCCCTGACTTTATGAACTTCTCTCGTAGTTATATGAAATGCAACACTGTTCCCATCAAGTAGCACATGTTAATAGATTACTGTCAAATTTTGAGCAAGTGTCGTCATTTACTCGTGTATTTTTCTAAATATGGAAAAAAGTGAATTTCGAGTGCTCATTAAAAATTATTTTTTGCGAAAAAAAAACTTCAATCAAACCAAGGAAAAGCTCGATAAGTACTATAAGGACTGTGCACCATCGATTTCAATGGTAAAAAAGTGGTTTACTGATTTTCGTTGTGATCGCACAATTACAAATGACGCTGAACGTTCTGGACGGCCAATTGAGGTCAGTATACCCGAAAATGTCGACAAAAATCCACGATATGCTGTTGACCTATCGAAGAGTAAAAGTGCATGAGATTGTTGATGCCACAGGCATTTCATATGGCAGTGTGGTTTCGATTTTAAATGATCAGCTGGGTGTAAGAAAGTTGTCTGCAAGATGGTTAGCGCGACCATAACGCATGTGCAGTTTCCATGGCAAAAATCCATGAAATGGGCTACGAATTGCTCCCTCATCCGCTATATTCTTCAGATTTAGTCTGGAGTTACTATTTCTTATTCCCAAACTTGAAAAAATGGCTCCTCGGAAAGAGATTTGACTCCAACAACGAATCGTTCCACAAACAGAGTCCTATTTTAAGGAACTCGAAAATCCTATTTTTTGGAAGGGATACAAAAACTGGAGAAACGTTGGACTAAGTGTATTGAGTTAAAAGGAGATTATGTTGAAAAATAAATTTTTGTTTTGCAAAAAAAATACTGTGTTTCATTCAAAAAGTCACGGACTTATTGATCCACCCTCGTATTATCAACGAAAAAATTTCAAAAACGCCCAACAGTCTTGCAAGTTGCATGTTTAATTTTTAATGCAGAGTTGCCCATAACATAAAAAAGTTTATAATTAGTGTTTTAGTTTTGGGAATTGTTACAATTTAAGTTTAACATTTATTATCGCACTAATAATCCCAAATTGCTACTTTACTTATTCAGTAAAATAATTTCAATGGCGCATATTCAGAAATCATTACTAGGTGCTAACTTTTTTAAATATCTATTTTAGTTATTCACAGACGGCTACGAAAGTTTAGACTTAATTATGAGTGAAGCTGTAACTAAATGTTAACTAACTTATACATGTTATACTTATACTTTACATGTCAAAAATTGTTTTTTGATAGTTTGAATAGTTTTTTATTTAATTGCAATTTATATCGATCATTGTATTATCGACATTTTATTTTCTTATTTCTTTTATCAGCTGGGAGTCGTTACTTCGTTAGTTTAGATTTGTGAATAGAACCTGTAACTATCTGTTAACTATTTTTTGGTATCTGTTTAATAAATTTCGACTTTAGTTACGATTTATGAATATGCGCCAATGTATTTTTAATAAAAAATTATTTTACTGAATAACTAAAGTAATAATTTGGGATTACTAGTGCGTTAATAAATTTTAAACTTACATAAATAAAAAAGTTTAGTTTTGGGGGAACCAGATAACTTTATTCATATTGTTTCAGAGATACATATTTATATCCCCAAAAATTCACAAGGACCCTAATCGCTTTGCGGGTTCTAACTATATGATTTATGAATATTTAAGGAAAAAAATATCAAATTACATAGCTTTAAAATGTATGTATATAAACTGCCTTATTTATAAAAAATATTTCGGTTTATTTATAAGAGGTTTATTAAACAAATTTTGTATGGAAATTTGATTAATAAACCTTTTATAACACCAAATTTTTTTTTATGAATTAGGCCCAAAATATTTAAAAAATTTATTATTCGACATATTGTCATAAGTCCATTTTAATTTGAAATTTATTTGGTGGTGGTTCAGCATTGTCTATATGCATTTCATTGTTGCTGTAACAAATAAATTTCAAATTAAAATGTATATAAATTAGTAAAAACTACAATAACATTATAATGTCACTCAGTTAGTTTGTACTAAACTATTAATAGGGCAACACTGTTAATTAACGTTTCATCTACTTGCTGCAAGTGAAAACAAATCACTGTTTAGTTGGAAGTACACTACCAAGGCCATATACTTTAGTTCATGTGTGTGTGTGTTTCTGACAACTTAAACATAAAGTTGTTTTTTGTATTGCTGTGTTTTTGTAGAGTTGCGTTGACCTGATAAATAGGCCTTGTACACTACCAGTGCCGAAAGTGCAGTTGGGTTAGTAAAAAAGTTTGTGTCTATTGTGATATCCATGATACCAGCTGTTTCGTGTGAAATTTTGGTCCTTATTTTGTAAAACACAACGATAAGCATGAAAAAATGCAAGCTATAAAAACAAAACACTTAGCCTTATGTTATTTTTGATAAGCCTCATTATATTGACGTTTTGAGAACCTGGGAGTCGATTCTGACTATTTTCGCGATGATGTCCATATAGATCATTGATGTCAATCACACACATTCTTATCGTATTTCATTTAGTCATCAATTAGACAGCGGCGATAACACATGCGTAGCGGGTGTATTAAATTCTTTATAGGTACAGTGAAAGAAAAAAGTAGCATGCGAAAAACATTTTATGTGTTTTATGTTACAAACATTTTAAGCTATGAACACAGAGAAAAAAACTGCCTCATAGAATCAAGAAGATTTTCTCTATGAACCGTTTTTAGGCTAAGGGATATCCCAGCAGAAAGAAGCGAAGATTTTTTCATAGAGATTCTTTATTATTTTTATGTGGTAAATCTTATTAATTTTATCAAGAAGAAAACCACAGAAAATCAAGAAGAAATCTTATTATTCACAACTTTTTTTACTCAATTTCCGTTATTTTTGGCACCAAAAAAACAATCTATAGAGAAAAACGTCTAGAATCTATTAGGTTTTCTTATAAATTGTAAACTGTAGGGATTTCTTATTGATTCTATTAGGCTATCTTATTGATTTTTTCAATAAGGGTTTCTTCTTGATTTTATTAGGTTCCTATATGATTATGTATAAAGCATCTTATTGATTTTTTTAATAAGGAAATTTTCTTGATCTTATTAGGTGTCTTGTTATTTCGTTTCTATAAATAGACATAGAGAAAATTTTTTTCATAATATTTTTAATTTTTGGATAAGAATGTTTGCACAATAATTTCAATGGCTATTCAGGCTGCTTGTTAACATATTGGTTGAGTGCTTGTCTATTAGTCAGAAGTTTGCTGGTTCAATACTTGGTGAGTAGGTTACTTAAGAATATAACATAATGTGTATGTATGTATGTGTGTATAAATAAATAACGTTTACAATATACTACATACATACATACATATGTATATTGTATAGAATTTAAATGAAAATACATAATTACACAGAATAAAGACGCAATTTTATTTTTTATGAGGTCGCCTAATAAAAACAAGAAGAAACCCTTATTGAAAAAATCAATAAGATAACCTAATAAAAACTAGAAGATTTCTTCTTGATTTTTTCAAAAAGGTTTTCTCTATGAAATTAATAAGATTTCCTTATTGAAGAAAAACCATAGAGATTTTTTATTAATTTTGTTCTATTTTATGAGGTATTTAGTAGACATTTTGATTTTTTTTTAAAGACCAATAACTCGGGAAATATGGGTCGGAGCCAATACTTTTATTGTGTTTTTTCTTATTTTTCAAGTTTTTATCAGATGAGCTATTTAAATATCTCTTTTTGGAGATTATTTACAGTTTCCTATGAAAAGTTCAGAGCCCTAGAACTCAGAAAATATGGGTCGCCGCCAACTTTTTTTACTCATTTGTTTTTCTTATTTTTTAATTTTCTATCACATAGGCTCCTTTAAATTTTTGTTTGAGTTTCTGTACTAAACTGTATTTCTTCAAAATATTTAAGTAAGTATGTATGTATATGTGTATGTGTAAGTTTCTCATTAAGAATGGGTCAACGGATCGTAAGATGTCGTAAGATAGTGAATCGATTCCGTTCGGTAGATGTTGAAAATTTTCACAGTACATACTCGTTTTTCTAATTTTAAAATACCGATCAAGCCGATCTTCTTTGGAAGAGGGATAGTGATAGAGAAGACAGGTGGTGAAGGAAGAGATAGAGCAAAACTTAATTTTTTTACAACTCAGCTTTTTTTTTGCACGTTTCTAATAATGCAGTGTTGCAGCGCCTCTGGTGTCAATTAGGCGTATTACATTTTTGAAGCAGCAGCCATTTTATTGGTTGTTTTACTTCGCCGATAAGTCTGCTACAAAATACCGACGAAAGAGGGTGCTCTGATGTTACATTATGATTAGTATCTGCTGAAGTCGGTATAGTTCAGTGACCAGAGTCTGTCTATGCCTGCATCACTTGAACTTTTCTACAACCACTGATACAAATGGACACTAATGCACATCAGAGAAATGCGTGGTGTTGTTATTTAATGACTGTCGGAGAGCGTGGTCGAACCCAAGACCTTAAATTTTCTAGTCAATGTTCTAACTACTTCCGCCAACGCCACCCTCAAAATTTAATCAGTTCTTAACCTCAAAAAGACACACTGATTGCTGCCAAGTTGACTAAAATGGGATAACTCGTTCACCATATGTACGAGTATATCGTTTCCGAGTAATTTAAAAAAGTCGTTTTTTTAACTTCAAAAGTTTTCGTCAACTTAATTTTAGATATTTACTGATTTTTATAGACTTAAAAAAAGTGTATGGGATGCCGCAAACTTTAGCAGAATCTGTAAAATGGTTCGAGATACATCGTTGTCGAAAATTTGCGATAAAAGTGTTTGTATTTTAATACTCCGTAACTTCTTGTCACATCGATTTTCGAAACAAATTACATAATTTGTTTTACTTAAAAACTGGCGGGAAGTTTCAGAATCGATAGTAGCGAAGTCATCGCATAAATAAATAAATTTTCACATTTTCGTACAATAAGAAACAATTAATATTATTAATAAACCTTATATTGCATTTTATATTTCTGGAACATAAGTTCCTTATGGCGCGCCATGCATGTAAAACAAAAATTTTTTGAAAATAAAAAAATACTGGTTACAAATACTGGTAACAACTATATCCCAACAAACCACTCCATAAGCTAAATATAACTGCAATGGAGAATAACACACAATAACACTTTTGCAAATTTTTGTTGTTGTTTATGATGTTCACTTATTTTGAACGCGTAAATTTTATATTATTTGCTAAAGACGTAATATTTTGTCTTGTTTAATGAGTACAGTGTCTTAAAGTTTAGTGGTGGGTCGACATAAATTTACATCTAAAAAAAGGGTAATTATTAATAGAATATAAAATTTCATTTTAAATATGCCTAGTACAATGTAGGGCCGCCAGAAGAATGATGCCGTCCACCAGGACACTCATACACTCATGCTTTCTTTTAGGCATTTCCTGGAAAATAAAAACATAAGGGTTTTCATGAGAACTCTCAAAATTGCCATTTGTGCAATTGGGCAAATTGGCGAGACTTGTTTCATAACGTTGTGTGCAAACAGCTTATGTAAATTTGAAAGAAACGTCAATTACTTCATTTAATAATAATAAAATAAGAAAATGTCAAGCAATTTTTAATTTAAAAACATATTTATATATTTCTATAAAAATAAAAAGATAAAGATATCAAAAAAAGCAAGAAGTTGTGGTTTACAAAATGCACAATTGCACAGCTTAAGTTTACAAGTCAAAATTATTGGGCAAACTTGACAGGTTTGTGTGAATAAATTTCTATACAATTTTTGACATTTTATTTACGAGAGCCTAAAAATGCACAATTGCATAGTTTGCGTGACTTTTGAACATTCTCATGAAAACTCTTAATATTTTAAACAAATAAAACACAAATAAAGTAATATTATGAAACTCAGCAATTCACAAATGAAACAGATGTTTAACATTTTAGCGAAAACAATTTGTATTCGGTTCTCGATTAGTTGTAGCAGCCCAGCAAAAAACTTTGCCTACTAGAATGCAAAAAAGTGTATGTACTCCTCAGTCGTAAGTACTTACAATTTGACTGAATAACCCATTATTTTTGTTGGAGAAGTTCAAAAAGTATGCGGTACCCTAAACTTTTTGCCTACAAACATGCAAAAGTTAATATATTATTGATTGCCTAAGAGTACTCAAAATTTAATGGGTTATTTTTTGCTTTCAAATATGCAAAATTTTATAGATTAAATTTTGCTTAAACTTATTCTAAATTAATTTGCTAGTTTTTCTAATTAATATAATTTTCACGGTCAATAAATTTTTCTCTAGATATATTTCCTTATTAACTGGAAAGCACTACAATAAGTACTTTCACGTAATGATATAAATAAGTTCTTATTTTATTCATTACAGGGCAGTCATTATTATGCACATAAAATAATTACATAAATAAGTATAAGTCATTACTTTGTAAGCCAGGACAATTTAAGAGTGAACCAGGACACCAGCACAATTTTCTAATTCTAAATCCACGACAAATCCTGGAAAACCAGGACGTATGGCAGCCCTATACTACAAACATGAGTATAAAACTGTTTTCCTGAAAGCATATCCTATAATTAGAATTATAAGCTTGTTGAATACTATAGGGTAGCAATATTATCGCAAGGGTTCAATTTTCTTTATAAAATAATTCTTAATAAACCCTTCACAATATATTCACAACACTTTTCTAAGCTTGAGGCTTATGATAGTAAGTTTGTTATTAACTATTTGCATAGCGTTTTGGTTTGTTGGGATACCATAATGTTGCTGCCACTGCGGATGTTTTAAATTTTCAGCGTTGCCGTAATTTTCCGTAGAAGTGCCGGAGATTTGTGGTTGGATAAGTGGTTCGTGGAAGTAATAGCTGAAGGTGTCTCCTATCTAATATTATAAATGCGAAAGTAAATTGATTGGTTGTTTTTTGTTTTAACGGCTAAACCACGGAACCATTATTGATGAAATTTAGAACACATATAAATCTAAATCTAGATGGACACATTGGTTATATGTTTTTAAAAACTGGGAAACAGGAAAATTTCTTCCTCTAAGAACTATCTGTCCGATTTTTATGAAATCCAAAGCATAGATAGATCTGAGTCCAGAAAAGCACATGGCTATAGACTTTTTAAAAAATAGGAGCACGAGGAGCGGTAGGGGGCAATTTCCACCTCTTTGAAACTATCTAACCGATTTTGGGGATATTCAAAACATGGATAGATCTGAGCCTAGAAGCACACAAACACTATATATTTTATAAAAAAAATAAGATTACCATGATACCGTGCGTCCTTTTTTTAGTGTTACACACTTGTTGAAGTTAAACAAACAAAAAAACGTAAGACGCTCCGAAAAAGCTTAAACGATACGGAATGCATACAATATCAAAGTTGCCGAATGGAGAAAATTTCAATTCGAAATCGAAATGCAGAATAGGGCTGATTAAAAAGCAAAAAAAAACCTGTGTACCTAATCTGATAAAGTGCAGTAAACATACGAATCAATTAGAAAACAGCTTGTGAAAAGGTGTTTCCCATTAGACTGGAACCCACTGTCTTTTATAATCTTTAATTATCAATTAGCATGCTACGTGCTTATATAGGTTGTTTTTAACTAATAAATTTTAATATTAATTATTGATTCACAATTATTTTTACAGATGGCGATAATAAAACATATCGCACACTAAATCATAAACAGTCACAACTTAAAATGTTCAAAGTGGTTTTGTTTTTTTTTATAAACCATTTAATTGATCAAATCTCTAATCACCGCATCAATTTCTTTTGCAATACAATCTTCTTGACAAACATAAAATACACTATTAACAGTTCGTCGCCTAAGAATAGGTTTAGCCCATATGCCACAAAGCTGGAGTGGAGAAAAACGATAAAGAAGGTTTACATGAAGTTTTCTCAAAATATACCCGATAGATTTCTTTTGTATTTGCACCATTGCTTCCGATACATGTTTTGAAGAAAAATGTAAATTTTTGTGAACTTTCATGAATTAAGTTAGAAGTTAATATTACATTATTGTAAAAGTAAAAATACGTTTTGTGCTCCATACACCACTTTTTTTAATTTATTTTCAAAAAGCAGCTTTTTGTGCTCCATACGTATACTTAACTGCTGTGTCACAGCTGTGAATTAGAATTTTATTGTTTAGTATATTTTTTTTGCTGCAAAGAGAAATAAGTCGATCGTTTAACGCCGACCAAGAAGCCGTAATATTTTTAACTATCGATCCGCTTATACACTTACGCTGAGTTTACATCTGGCATTTCTTGTGTCATTTGACCAAAAAAGCGTAACCAACTAATCACTTATGAAAAACTGTTTGGTTAAGACATGTATTTATTGATTTTAACAGTTTCCATTCATGTTGGATTCTATAAAATTGTCTATTAGTTATGTATAGAACTATTTAACTTAATAAATACATGTCTGAATCAAACAGTTTTTCCTTAGTGTGTAGTGGTTACGCTTTTGTTAAGCTTGTGTGGCATTTGGCACACCGATGTAAACCCGGCCTTACACAAGAAAAACAAGTAATTGAAGTGTATTTAATATAAAGAATGAAATTAAATGATTTCTGCTATACTCAAACATGCATAATTAAGGTTTCTTTTATTTTATTTTAATGTTTAATAAGTTTATATTAAAACATTTAATCGGCGGCAGCGTCTGGGTGATGATGTTTTTGCTTAACTGTCGCCATTGAATTTTTCGTACGGCACCTTCTTTTTTTATTATTAATTTCTTGTAGAAATGAAGCAAACCAAGAATTATCTGTACTTCGTACATTTTTGTATGAAGAATTTAACACAATCGCCAAACAGTGGCGTGTATAGCAGAACAATAGTTATTAAACCTAAAAACAGTGGATATGGAGCAAAATGAATGCTTAATATCTCAGAAACCATAATAAATTTCGCGAATTAAAAATATATCTCTAACTAATTTTTTTTTTTAAGAATGGTCGGTGGAGCAAAACTATTCTGGGTCGACGAGTTGTTTGCCACTACTCAGCATCTGAAATTTTTTGAGTTGTGACTGTTTATGATTTATTGTGCGATATGAAAAAGAAACAAATCTGTTAAAATAAGTCCAGCAAAAAAATTGTTGCTATGCTCATTATGATTAATTATTTTAAATATCAAATAAATCAACAATATAGAAGTATTAAGAAGATTTATACAGACTACAGTTGTTGTCAAATGCATACATACATATGTATGTATGTATACATATGTATGTTTGTATACATTTGTATGTACATATATCAAATATTATACTACATGTTAGTAAGTTGTCAATTTGTTTGAATAATATAAACAAAACGTTGTCAGAATTAATTTTTTTTTCATGTTGCTGTGGTTGTGCAAAATACGTATAGTGTTTTTTTTAATATAAAATAAACACAACCGCACGAAGCTATTAGCTTGCTTGCAGAAAACACCCAGGGTCTATTTAAGCGGGAATCGAACCCATGACCTTTGAACTGACAGGCTAGTATCGCTACCCCAATCAGCCACATAGGCACGCCTCATAACAGTTCCAGTATGTGCAATAGAGACTCTGTAACTTGTTTGTGTGGTTACTTCTTTGGCCTCTTTGTACGAAAGGGACAAAAAAGGCCCATACGCAGAAAAGTTAAAATATTTAAAAACAAATTTATCGTTGGATTTCACATAAAACTGATGTGCTTAGCAAAAAAAATGGTTTTTAATTTTAATTTCAAGCTCGTACAGTAGATTTTTATCGCGAATATTTTTGTAGATATCGCTGTTTACGGTTGCTTTTGTGTACACACAGCGATATCTATAGACACGAGTACCTTGTGAATTAATAATCGTTCTTTTGCAGAACTAAGATGCAAGGGACAATTAACAAGTAAGAGTGCTATATTCGGCTGTTCCGAATCTTATATACCCTTTACCAACGTACGTTCATATATATAGTATACAGACACATACATACATATTTGTTTTGTGATAAAATTTATAATTTTTTTCTCTAAAACAATTAATAGTAAGTCACTTTTCAGTATTTTTCGATTAAAAAATTTGATTAAATAATTTTATTTTCGATATTAGCAATAGTTGAATATTTTACTCTACACTCTGTGGTTAAGATATATTTTACATTCATTCTTATTTCAGTCAACATCGACGTCACGTCAATACAATACCAAAAAATGGAGCTTAATTACTCGCTCTCGAGATGTTGAAAAACCGTGCTGCTATTTAATAACTCTAAAATATTCTTAGTATTGCACCTCCATACCAAGTAAACTAACTTGTTTTATATTTTCCCGTATTTAATAATCATTGATGTTGCAAAACTGCTAAGTGTCTTGATTTAAAGTTCCCATTGCAAATGGTATACATCGTGGTATTATGTAAACGTTTTATTCCTACAGGATTTTTTTTGAAATTTGTTCAGCAGAAAGGAAAGGTATCAGGAAAATGAAACGGAACATGTCCTTTAATTTATCTTTAGCGATAAATTTTAGTTTTATCTCCAGTTACTAAAAAGTAATAGTTATTATGCTGAGAGCACAATAAGCACAAACCTTTTTTTTTCTGGGGTTTTTTCATTTTGGCGATTTTTTTTTTTCATTTTGGCGTTTTTTTTCATTTTGGCGATTTTTTTTTATTTTTTTGGGGCCTTTTTCCATTTTGGAGATTTTTTTCATTTTGGCGATATTTTTTCATTATGGCAGTTTTTTCCTATTTTGGGGTTTTTTTTCATTTTGGCGATTTTTTCCTGTTTTTGGGGTTTTTTGCATATCGGCGATTTTTTCTGTTTTTTGGGGTTTTTTTCGTTTTGGCGATTTTTTTTCATTTTGGCGTTTTTTTCATTTTGGCGGTTTTTTTTCATTTTAGCAATTTTTCCAGTTATTCGCGATTTATTTTAGTCTTAGACATTATTTTTGTAATTTGGTGCTTTTTTTTATTTTGGCAATTTTTTTGTTTTTGGCGATTTTTTCGGTTTGGCGATTTTATAATTTTTTGATTTTTTAGTTTTACCGTTTTTGAAAATTTCAAGAGTTTTGCTCTTACGGTTTCCAAGATACAGCAAGTTGTCAAAATTGCATTAACTGATGGAACACCCTTTAATTTAAATTTTTGAAATTTTAGTGTTAATTTTTGTAGTCTGTATAAAAATACACTTACCTTACAAATTGCAAGTGTATATACATACGTACATACAATTGTATGTATATTATTTGGGATTTTAACATTTTTCGATTCTCGTTTTGGTACACCCTTTAATTTCCAATTCTCATGTATTTGTTGTTGTAGCGGCCAAAGGTCTACACACTGTGTCCAAATTTCAGGTCTCTAACTCTTACGGTTCTCGAGAAAATACCCTGCATAGTTTTAGACATAGTTAATTTTACATAACACAAAAAGTTAAAGTTTTCCAACCCTGGAAACGTCTTTTTATTTTTTTTATATTTTTTTAATTTAAAATTCCAATCTTAGTCGTACTGAAGTGTAAAATAAATTTATTTATTAAAAAAAAAATAAAAATTTGTTTTCGGTAGTTACTTTTAATTGGCAAAATGAAGTTTAAGCTTTCCAACTCTGCAATCGTCTGATCGATTTTGCTGAATTTCAATACCAATCTAAGTTGGACCATTTCTGATACACCAGTCCAAGAACGAAGTCTCTAGCTTTTCTGGGAGCTTCGGAAAACCGATTTCACGTACACCGGACGGACGGACAGAAGGACATCGCTTATTCGTCTTCGCTATTCATAAGGACCCAGAATATATATATTTTTTTGGTCGCAAATTAAAATTATGGAAATTACACACGGAATGACAAACCTATATATACCCTTTTCCATTTTTGGTAAAGGGTATAAAATGAATACAGGGTTGCCACGATATTTGTAAAAAATCAAAGTTAATTGATTTTTAGTTAATTGGTATGAATACCAATTTTTAAAAAATCTTTTTTTAGCCCTTAAATGGTTTTTAACTAATATACATTTTAAAACTCAATCATAATTTTTTCTGAATACGGCTGTTTTGATTTTAACCAAAAATTATTTATATGTTTTTTAAATTCAATTTTAATAACAGTCGCACGTGACATTTTTACCAACAGAATAGTTTTCATTGTTTTCGTTACTGTTTTGCAAAATTATAAATGGATGAGCTTGGCAAAAATGTTTTTAAATTAGCAGAAGTATTTATCGTCTTTATTTTAACATAATAACAACAAGCCTAACAACATTGTGTTTTTTATTTAATCTATGATTTTGTAATATATGTATGTATGTCATCTTCCTTTAATTTTTCTCTCCACCGTTTGCAACTCTCATTAGTTTTTCGTTGTTTTTGCTCATCTTAATTTAAAGAATTTAAAATTATGTAAAAATTAAAAGTGTGTAAAGTTTTTTTTTCTATTTTTTTTTTAATTTTACACTTACGATATCGAACGTGACCAACTTTATATAGGTACCACGATCACAAATCTCCATATTTTTCAGCACAAAATAATTTTTATTTTAATTTTATTGTTTGTACTCAATATTTGATGAGCTTTCTGCATTTCGCACGTGACATCGAAATATGCGATTTTTCAAGGAAAGGATGTACAGTTATTTGCAATCGCATAGTTTCTTATGCATTCCTTTTTACTCTTTGTACCCTCAGAAAAATTTTAGAGAGCAAAAGTCAATGGATAATGTTTCTGTTTAAGAACATTAAGCAAAACAAAACGTGCAAAAGAAATCCAAATGAAAAATGTTTTGCGCTTTTGTGGCTTTGCATTCGAATATATCGAAATGGGCTATGTATAAATGTTAAATGTTTTTACTTTAGTTGAATTTTATGGATTCTCTATGGAAATATGATAACATTTCGATTTCAATAGTAATGTACAAAGGGAAGAACCCCCTCCTTAAGCCCTTTGTATTTCTGTCTCCTCTACCAGAATCGATCGTGAAAACCTTTCTGTTATTTTACCCCGGGAAATTAATTTTTTCAGAGAGTAAAATCCTCCCATTCGAAACAGAAGGCGAGCATGATAAAAAGTGAGAATTTCGAATTTTCGGAGTCAGCTATTTTGTTTCCAGTTATTAACCCCCGAGCAAAAAAAAAGGGGTGTTATAAGTTTGCAGTGTGTGTCTGTGTATCTGTGTATCTGTGTAAATCGGTCCAGACGTTTAGAAGATATCACATCTTTTCTAGATATATCGGGGGTTTTTAAAATTTTTAATTTTTGTTATTTTGTTTTTGAATCCTGATTTTATGAAACATTTTTAAGGAGTTATTCTCTTTTAATATTTTTAATTTAATGATAATCATTGTTTTATATATTTTTTATATTTTCAGTTATACTCAAGCGTAGGACACCGGTGTGCCAATTCGCCTCACCTTTAGATGTTGATATTCATAGCAATCCACAAGTAAGTATTTCACAGTTTTAAATTCTCGCATTCAAAGAGTGACATATTTCATGAACGAGTGAATGAATTCCAAATTGTTATTTGGAAACAGGAGTTATTTTGAAAGTTTTTAGGAAATTTTGAAATGCTTGTGGTTCAATATAACATAAGAGTAATTAATTTCAAATGTAGTCAATGAAAATAATATTCAGAAACTTTTTTTTTTGTTCCTAACAGAGATTATAGAATAACTTCTCGTCATACGAAAAAAGAAAATATTGCTAGCAATTCTCTTAGCAAAAATTCCATAATAAATTTGCTTGTGTTATCCGTTTAAAATCGCATAAAACTAAATATGCTATAATTAACAAACAAAAATATAAACATTTAATTTTACTGACCGGCACACGTTAATTACTTTAATGGTTCGATTATGGGTGGCAACTGAACTCCAGTTGCGTTGCCAGTTGTCAACAATTAAAATTCGTATTGTGTACGGTAATTAAGCTTTTTACAGAAGTTAAAACGAAAGAAAATTATTTCCTCTGTTAGATCATAACAAAGATTTTCAGACAGAGATCATGTCCGTTACGGAAACCCTTTGCCAAAGAAGTAATAAAGTAGGAAGTTAGATCTCGGAACGTCCTTCAATGTAAAAATTGGATAAGCCCATACGTACGCATACTCTACAGGTCTACAAATAATGTATGTAGATACTGGGACATCAAGATATAACAAGAAACGAAGAGGCTGTAAGGCATGCCAAGATGGGATAATCTTTGAATAACATCACAGTGCAGAACGTCAGAGCTTTTCAGAGACTCAAAACCGAACTCAAACAATGATAGATTGGAGAACATGAGAGAGTTTGACAAAGTGTTACTGCGGAAGAGTAACCAGAAGACTGTGAGGTAATCCGAATCACCCAAGACTCAGCAGAGTGGTTAGCATAATAACCGGGAGATGAGGGCTCATGTAGCTCGCATGGGACTGATAGAGGATATCACATGCACAACATGTGAGGAGAATGACGAAACATTGGGGCATTACTTGCGTCATTGCCCAGCGTTTAGTCAGCCTAGAAGGCAAATTTGGATTTGGAATGTGTTGGGAACTCAGATTGGACCTAAGAGAATACCTAGAACAGAAATTGGGGGTACGCCGCATCGTTGGGTAAAGGCACAATATGCCACAGTCAGCATAAGGTTGATCCCGTATGAGATTAGGTCAATGTACGTATGTAGTTGCCCCTCTTTTCAACATAACCCAACCAGTTGCCTAAGAATTAAGGAAAGTATTTAAAATAATGTAAACAAAGCTTCAAAGTGTAAGATATATTTATGAGTGGTAACAAGAGAATTGTTAAGTAAAAGTGCTTAAAAAATGAATTTATCATAAAGATAATTAGTTAAATGGAATTATTTTTCGTAGAAGAGAAGGAAGTAACTACATGTTAGATGGTAGTTAGGTGACAATTAAAATCCTTTAAAATTGCCACCTCCACTGTGAGTAGATATTATTGCTTAATTTAATTAATATTATTTCGCCCTCCCAAAAAAGAAGTACATATTCTATTTAATATCATTAAATTTTTTTTAATCTTAAAAACCATGCAGCAAGTAAAAATACACGCCTTTCTCTGCCAGCGGAATTTTTTTTCATAACTAATTCAATACAATACAACACAAATTTATTCGTCAAACTTAACGCTAGTATCACAGAACTTCAACTAAATCAGACTATTGCGGCAGAATATTATAGTTTGGTATTATCTTTATCTTCCTTTGTGTCCATGGTTAGGTTATTTTAGGTTCGGTAGGTGTGGCAGTCAGAAACGCGGACTCACTTAGACCGTTTTGGTCCATTGTGATACCACGGAGACTCTGCTTATGCGGAGTCCCCACCGTCGAACCAACCAGAGCTCAATATAAAGCTACTAATACGTTGAAGTTTAACACTAGCAACGTCAGAAAGTTTCCTGAACTCAAGCGCGCCCATTGTGGCCATTCTCTTCCCTGCAAGTCCAGGACAGTGACAAAGAAAGTGCTCTATGCTTTCCTCTTCATCGATATCCTGGCAGCTACGGCAAAAATCATTGTGTTCAACCCTTAGCCTTTGTGCATGCCTACCTATGAGACAGTGTCCGGTTAACACGGGCACTAGAATCGAGACTTGTTTCCTATTCTTCAAAATTAAGTAATCCGTACCTTCCTTATTTAGGTGAGTCCATAACTGCCTTGTGATCACGCAATCATTTCTTGTGACCCACCTTCTATTTTGTTTCCTCCTCTGTCTTGCAGCTAAGTCTGAGTTTGCAAGAGAGTAGGGGTAAACCCACGCATTCCAAATCCTGTGGAACCTGTTATAAGGTTGTCCCAATTCTCGCAAGCTCATCAGCCCTTGAGTTCCCCTGAAAGCCTCTATGCCCCGGGATCCAGATGATACTAATATCAAACTGCTCTGCCATCTCATTTAGAGATGATCGGCAGTCGAGGGCTGTTGTTTTTCTTAGAAGCGGGGATTCGAGGGCCATAATAGCTTCTCGACTATCGGTGTATATGTTAATCAAAGTCGTTGAAGTGACATTCACTCTCAACCAATCCGCAACTTCTCTTATCGCAAGGATCTCTGCCTGAAAGACACTGCAGTGATCCTAGTCGCCTAGCAATACGAAAACTTAAAGCCTTCGAGAATACCCCATAACCCACACCCACATGTGCTTTGGAGCCGTCAGTATAAAAATCCACACTTTTTCTTCTACCAGGAGTTCCATTCATCCACAATTCTGTAGATGGTATCCATGTTTTATAAAGACGTTCGTGTAGTAGCAGGGGAGATTTGATCAATCCTCCATCAGCTAACTTCATCATCGAGTATTCTACAGTGGCCGGTTCCATTTCCGTTCCACAGAGAGGTACATCGAAAAGGTACATCGAAGAAGTGTCCATTGTCCTTTGTATTTTTTGTTGTATCCGCAATTTTTTTTAATTTTTATACAAGGTGAGCCCGCTCTAATGTGTATATCGCACATAGTGACAACTAAAAAAATTTCAGATATTTGGGAGTTTCAAAAAAAACTATTGATACTTTATAAATGGCGCAAGTATGTAACATAAGTTAGGCATAACGGTATTTTATATTGTTCAAGAATACTGTGTTGCAAAAGAATTTTTTTTTTCGGTAAACACTAGCTCCTTTCTGTATTTCTCGCATCGCAAAATTTCCCGCATGAAACGAGGGAATCGTAACAAAAACTGTGTAAATTGAAACACAAAATGGCTTTTCTCACATGGCTTTTCTTACATATTATGTAAGTGTTTTTGTAACTTTACTTTGCGAGAACTATCTGTCATTATTATAATATATTTTGTGTTTCTCCTAGTTTCTCCCACGAACTGTCAAAACAACTCGCATTTTAAATTGATGCGGGAACAACAAAATTTCTACAAAAACATATGAATTTTTGAATTTGTGTGTATAAATATAAAAAATAAACTAGTTGAAAAGATATAAAACGAATTGTTGAACTAAAATTGTTATTAACAAGTCGATATGTTTATATTTATTTAGAACTTTTTTGTGTAATTGTCTTTTAGAGATAGTTAATAGAAACAACTTCATTCAAATATTTTATATTCATTTTATATTGTTGTTGATTATTTTATTTTCTTTTTCTTGTAAATTATTTCATATTTTGTTTTTGAAATAATATTTTTGTGACATTTTGTTTTCATTGGCCTGTCACATACGAGACTAATTGTTATGCCGCACAATTTTTGTTTTTTTAAGAACACACGAGACTAATTCATCCGACATAAAAATGTACACGCATACATAGCTTTGTGTGTGTTAGTGTTTTTTGTATGCATTTGATATTTGCTGTTTTTTTAAGTTATGTGTGTATTGGTTTTGTGCTGGTGATGCGGGGTTGTAGGTGGTTGAAAAATTATGCCAAACACGAAACCCCTCTCTTTGCCTCTCTCACCAACAAACTGGCATGTTATGCCAGCACAATTGTTCTCGTGTGTGAAAGGCCATTTGACACTATATTACTGGAGAACGAAGCCGATTGGCTCACAGCCGCGCCGCCGATAATTTTCATAATTAATTAACCGCCGCCGAAGAGTGTGGCAATGACTTACCATAGCAATGCCCATCATTGACATATACCCCTTTTAGACACGGAAAGCTTACTTTGCAAAGTCTTAATTCAGAGGGAGGAATACTATCTCTTCCTGTCATTCTCCCAGCTGAATTAACGGCCTGGCCCACGATGTCACTAGAAATCGTGGGCCAGGCCGTAAGAGTTTGCAAAGTAAATTTTCCGTGTCTAAAAGGGTTAATATCAATGCCCACCAGTCTCAGCCGCCGCCGATTTGTCCGACTTGTTCTTAGCCGCCGCCGACCAAAATTATACATCGGCTTCGTTCTCTGATTCAGTGTTGTCTGTTTTCGCATTCAAATACAGACACACTTTTTTCTCATATATCGAGAAATTATGAAATTTTTTGTTTCACACTTTGTTTTTTTTATACTAAATATATGAGTGTGTTCGTAAATGCATCACTGCTCTGCATCATACGAGCAAACTTTTATTTAAAATGCAATATAAGTTCGCTAATAATCTGTTTTAGTAGTAATCGTGCTTGTACACCATATCTGACATTTATTTGTGCATCATCTACTTCAGCGAACCAGTTTAGAAGATTTAAATTTCCATTTGCAGCGCAGTGATGCATTTACGAACAGACCCTATATTTTTTTTATTGTATCTTCAAAAAAAGTGAACTAACAATAAGTAATCAAATCTTAGTTCTAGATATAATTAATGGGCCCGACCAATGCCGAACATAAATTTAGTTATAGTAATTATTACTACAAGAATGATGTACTAGCACAAACATATTCTCAACAAGTTTCATCTGCGGTATTGCGTATTAGAACCTTAGCGTCCCTCTTTTTTAAGCGGATGTGTCCAATAAAGTTCCAGATATTACGAGCCAGGATGAGACTCGAGTTATATTAAATATTTGCCTGCGTATTTTCCAATTTCTTCAGTCACTAGTGGCATATTTAAATCACGATGTAAAGGTTCAATCAGACGTGACATAACCATAGCCACAGAAAACAGCCGTTCGAACCAAACTAATGGGCAACACTGTATTTGATTATAGGTGACTCGCCATAACGCCATAACACTCACCATAGAAACCAATTGAATTTTGGTTTGGTTATGGCTATGGCATTATATCTATGTCAGTTTGTCTTGTCAATTTCAAACTCTATAAAAAAAATCATCTTATTGCATACACATGGATTAAATATACGAGTTATTTGTTACTAGTTGATATCATAAACTAGTTATAACATTTGTTTATGATTTGTGTGTAAAAACGGGTCATAAACCAGAAACGAAACTTGCTTATCACCATGTTATACTTTCGTGCGAGGGCGGGTTAATAAGTCAGGGACTTTTTGAATAAAAATCGTTTTATTTTTTCAATGTAGTCTCTGTTGAGCCCTATACACTTTTTACAAATGTTTCTGCAATTTTTTTACCCTTCCAAAAAATAATATTTTCCGAGGTTATCAAAATAGGTATTTGTTTGTGAGATCATCTTGAGATGAGGTTTGGGAACAATAAATAGTAACTCGGGTCTTAGTCCGGAGAATAGAGTGGGTATGTGAGCAATTCTTAGCCAAATTAATGGATTTTTGCCATGGAAAATGCACTTGCATTGCCCTGTTGGAAAGGAATTTTTCCTTGGGCTAATGCGGTCGTTTTTCTCAAATCATCATTAAATTGACCTAATAAGTCAGGATAATATCGGCCATTAATTGTTTTATCCTTTTGAAGATACCGCGTGCATCGCAAAAAACGATCGGTATTATTTTATTGGCTGACAAATCCATCTTGACCTTTATTGGCGCTGATATAACCCGAGAAAAACTACTGCTTTGATTATTGTTCGGTCTCTGGTGTGCTGTGGTCGATCCAAATTTTATCCACGACTACGAAACAGCGTAAAACTGTACATATTGCGGATGCCAAACACTCTTGCGAAGTTGTCCCACGATTTCGTTTGTGGTGGCTTGAGGAAAGCTTTCTCATACTTAAGTCATGATTCAAAAATTAAACTACTGATCCATGTGATATACCTGTGGCTTCTACAATCTCTTTTACTTTCAATCTCCGATTGACCAGCACCACATTATGAATTGTTTTAATTGTTACGGGTATAGAGAACTCAACTGGGCGTCCAGAAGGCTAGGCATCTTCCGTGCTTCTACGGCCTCAACCAAATTCAGGGAACCGGTTTTTACCATGGAAATTTATGATGAAAAGGTCCTATAGTATTTTTAAAGGTATGCCTTGGTTTCAGTGATGGTTTCTTTCCGCAAAAAATAATGCTTAATGAGAGCACTAAAGTAATTTTTTTTTTATTTTCTTCTAAAATCTCGCGGTAGTCTACTATCAAAGGCTGTTAGGCGGAAAAAGATTTACCGACTTATTGGCCCGACTTCGTATAATCGTAAATTTGAATTGTTGCAAATTGTTGCTAAGTGAATATTTTTCTTATATTTATTTTAATTTAATAAACTTACTCCTGTGTTTATTAAAATTTTCATTGCCTTAAATAAACAATTTCATAACAATATTCAGTTTCGCTGTTTTAACAAATAATTTCGAAATTTAGAAAAATATTGGAATCGTAAAACCCACGAGATTAGAAATTTCCAAATCTAGAAATATTGGTGTTCAAAAAAGCAATTTCGTTTGGCATCCCTAGTGCATACACATGTACATACAGGCTGTGGACAATTAATTAGAAACGATATGCAATTTTCATAAAAAGCTATGGCTTTTATTATTTTCTCATAGAAGTTTCTATATTTTTCCTTCAATAGATTAAATATTTAGCAAAATAACAAAAACAACTTAAAACCTTTTCTATATGCATATATTTTAGAAATAAACAAAATTTTCTTTAAAAGGCTGTGGCACATAATTAGAAACGATATTAACGTTACAAGTAGAAATCGTGATAGGTTTTCTAATTTTTAGTCCTTTGTTTATTTCATCACTTCCTCACACCCACCACGTATTGATGCGATGAGACATCGGTCCACTGGTATTGCTTCACTTCCTCAAAAAGTCTTCATATTTCTAATATTTTTGAGCCACCCTACACACATTCCCTATTAGGATTAAATCCGGACTAAATGATAGCCAATTCAAAATGTTGACAATATTGTTTGCAAAATATTTTTTCGTTACTTTTGCCATGCGCTACGGATCGTTATCCTATTAGAATTGCCATACAGCGGGAAATTTCTCCTCAACATATACATACATAAAGCTGGGCTAAAAATTTTTCTTAAATTTGTGTGTGCGTATGAGCCGTACATACATACATACATACATATGTATGTATGAATATTTCTGATTGATTATTATTTTTTGTTATATTTTAATGTTTGGTCTATTGATAACCACAGTCGTGTTTTAATAATATCTTCAATTTATTTGTTGTTATTTTACTTTTTCCTGGTTTTGGCTCACGTGATGTGACAAGGCATTTTTGTTAATAATTTGTTTGTGCTTGAATGTTGTTATTTAATATGATTAAGCGATGGCTTTGATTTATAAGATTACTAAAATACTTTGGAAAACTACGCCACTCAAAATATTCAACGCTTAAAAATACGAAATATTTTTTCGTAATTTAATTTCTGTGCAATAAACGCAAATTTTGTACATTTTACGAAAATATTTGTAGCGTGTGCAGCAAAACACATTTTGTAATTTTACGAATTTCGTTAAGTCCTAATTTACACTCAGCAAGTCTTATTGCTAGGCTGATTCGGTTTTTAGGAGAGAGACACGAGGGGAAAAGAAACGTTTATTGTCCCCTCGTCTCTCTCTTCGACAAACTAATCAGCTTAGCAATAAGACTTGCTTAACGTGCCTATACACTACATGTTTTTTACATTGCACCTGTCAAATTTTAGATAATTCGGTAAAAACATGTAGTTGGTGACCTCAAAAACATAAGACAAATTTTCAATTAGAGCATGTTCTATTTTCTTATAGCATGTTCATACGGACAGCAATTATCGAGGTTCGCTCTCTCATTCACGGTTCGCGGCCGAATCTTGATTGAATCAACATGGTTCGCCATACAAATATTTGAGAGCGAACCAACTTGGTTCATTTTGATCCTTGCTGCGAACCATGAAGAAATTGCTATCATCACTAGTTTTGATAACATATTATCGCCAATTTATCTGAACTAGCTATCAAAACAAAATGAGTACACACGTACACATACACATGTATACATTTTTAAACAAAAAAAAAAACAAACCAAAAAAATGGATGCTTGTATGAATTAATAATATTAGAACACATTTTATTAATTATTTTTGCTTAATTTGTTTATCTACTGTAAAAAAGCAAGTAACACAGAATATAAAACGCGTATTAACCACGTATCAACTATTCATGTATGTATGTGTGCATGTATGTATATACATGAAAACAGTGATGCCAATTTTTGATACTCAAAGCGCGTAAACATTTTTTGAAAAAAGGGCTAAAATGAAAAATATACCTTTAGCGCAAAATAAAGTCAAATTTTTTGAATAAGCGCGAAAAGGGGCTAGTTTTAAAATGTTTCTGTTTTAAATCAAAACATCAAACATTTTTAGAAAATAAATATGTGAAATTTATTTAATTTAATTTATTAGAAAATAAATATGTGACTATCATAAGATCAACACATACATAAGAACATCAGCTCGAGATATTACATTTTAATAAGGTATGTACTAGTGATGTAACGAATGTCAATTTTTGATATTCGCGAATACGAATATTTGAAACGATATTCGCGAATGCGAATGCGAATACGAATATAATATATGAAATTTATAGATATTAAATTGGAGTTCTATTTACGTCTGCAATATGAAATATTAAAACATTGTTATGAAAAAGGACTTCATACTCCTGTTGGCGTACTTTAAAGTTAATAAAAACTAGCCAAAATTTTAATGATCGTCATTAAATAATATTTAAAAATGATACAAAGCACGAATTTCTATAAAAAATTTAATGGATTTGTATAAACTAATATTTTTAGCCATTTATTTAAATTTCGTTTAGGATTTATGCATTTATTTATTTAATTTGTTTGCAAAAATATTCGTATTCGAGCACAAAAAATTCGAAGAAATAGCAGATTATTCTATATTATTCTTCTTTTTTAAATTGGTTATCTAGCAAAATAAAATGAATTAAAATTCGATATTGCTAGATTAAAGGAAGAAAAAGTTCACAGACTAAAATCTAGCCATATTGAACAAAAAGAAAAAGTGGCTAAAGGGCTGAAATATACAGGCCTGTCACAGAAACCAAATTCGATCGAAATGATTTCAAATTCCGTAATTAGCTTCTGCAGAAAATGAAAAACGAAGAATTTGCTCGATGAGTAATGCTCGGAATTGTAATTTTCTCTATGTGAAAGTTCAAAAATATGTTTGAAACAACTTTATTTCAACAAAGAAAAATGCTTTTCAACCATTTATTTAAAATATGTTTGTTTTATTTAACTTTTTTTACATATTTAAGATATTTTCTTAGGTGAAAAATGCATTATCATAAAAACTGAAATATTCTATTCTGTCAAATAAAATTAAATAAAACTTTGACACATACACTACGTTTGGATATGAAAGTGGATCTGAAGCAATTTTCCGCCAAAATCTTGACTGCTCTGGGCATCCAAAACCGCAGTTATTGCAATTACAGACATTTTATGTAAACAATTGTTAAATTTGGTTCACTTCAATAAAAAAAATTTATCCTTTGGTATGTTGTTGCTCTTCTAATAAGAGCGACAATGTGTTTTTTTTTTGCCCAATATTTCCACATTTAAATTGAAAACAATCGATCTGACGTTTCTTCGGAATGAACAAATCGATCGAAATCTGAAGAAAGTAAAACAAAATCCATCGAAATGAAAATTCGTAATTGTAAAAATTGGGGCCACGTTTTTTTTCGCCTTTTGAGTGACTGAAAATGCGTTAAATCCAACCCAAAAAATTCTAAGTTGGCATCACTGTGTCAAAAATATTTGTCAAAATGAACCACGAATGTTGTCGTCTGAACACCAGGGTTCGCAATTGTGGTTCAAAGAGCGAACCAAGTGGTTCATGTTGCCGTCTGAACATAGCATTATGTTCACACATGTGTTTTCAAATATCTATGCCATGTGAAAACATTTATCGACGGTTGAATGTCTCTGATATCATTAGCCGTCCGTTTAAAGTATTTGCATTAGTGATAAATTAATTATTTTTTATCTCATTTTAAAATTTTAATAACAATGATATAAAGTATATAACAAGTGTTGATACAAGCTCCATATTTTGCAGATTAAAAAGAAAAAAACTTAAATAAATATTTGTGACGCCGGCACTTCAGCAACGCTACCAAAGAAATTTCCAGCGGCTTTAATGTTATAATAAAAAAATCATGGCCGATGTCACGTGTAATCGTACATACAAGTTGGTGACCAAAAATTAAAAACCGTATGTAAATTAATCAAGTTTGACAGACACCAAAAAACATGTGAATTGTAAACTTGAAAAAACACAAGCAAAAACATGTAGTGTATTGGTACCTTTAGTGTAAATTATGACTAAGGGCGACTTTTTGGGATCGAGATTAAGATTAGTTTATTTCTCTAATTAGCTAATCTTAATTAACTGAGTTTGATATTTTTGAGTGGTAGTTTAAACTTATTATTATGTGTAGTATTACCATACTGAGGAACAAAATAGTGGCAAAATTTTCAGTGCAAAAGTCATACATGTTATCAACACTTTTGATTTTTTGTGGGAAGAAAAAGAAACTGACATATTTTATTATTTACAAGTAAAATTTTGCGCGTGTTAAAGTAAATATATAACTAATATAAAATATATATATTTATTTATGTGTTTTTAAATTATTTTATCATATAATTTTTACAAAAAATTATATGTTTCACAAGTGTATGTTCTCAATATTAATATAAGATTAAACCACCACGATTGATCGCTTAAACTAGCAAGTAAAACCATATAATCGACTACCCAAAAATCGCAAATGAAGATTAAGGTTAATTTAATCTCTTATCTTGAACTCAAAAAGTCGCCCTAAAATTATCACAACCTTCAATTCCAAGAATTTCAGATTATACTACAAAATTATTTTTCATATGTAAGAAAATATATTTTTTTTTTGCAGATTTTAATTTTTTTTTTACAGATTTTAGGTTATATAAAATTTCGTATATAACACAAAATTGCTTTTCATGATTCACGAATTTCTTTTGAAATATAAACATTGTTTTCCGTAAATTTACGAAAAAAAAAATTTGTAAAAATACAAAATTTTGTTATTTACAGACAAAAAGTATTTCGTAAAATAAACAAATATCATTTGTACCAAGATGTATCTAACCAGGTGGCAGCGCTACTTCAGCTGGTAATTTTATAAGCGACTACCCAAAAATCGCAAATGAAGATTAAGGTTAATTTAATCTCTAATCTTGAACTCAAAAAGTCGCCCTAAAATTATCACAACCTTCAATTCCAAGAATTTCAGATTATAATACAAAATTATTTTTCATATGTAAGAAAATATATTTTTTTGCAGATTTTAATTTTTTTTTTTACAGATTTTAGGTTATACAAAATTTCGTATATAACATAAAATTGCTTTTCATGATTCACGAATTTCTTTTGAAATACATATAAACATTGTTTTCCGTAAATTTACGAAAAAAAATTTGTAAAAATACAAAATTCTGTTATTTACAGACAAAAAGTATATCGTAAAATAAACAAATATCATTTGTACCAAGATGTATCTAACAGGTGGCAGCGCTACTTCAGCTGGTAATTTTTTGCTCTATGTGCTTTGTACCTGAAGAATGTCAAAAACTTCGATTTTGTTTTGGTTTTACGCAGTCACCTGTATAATTACACCATGATTTGTACTATGCACGAAGCATTTCGTACCGTAAAAACAACGAATATTTTCGTAAGATGAACCAAATTTTTCGTTTATTTTACCTATGAAATATTTTGAGTGTATATCTGAACTGCCCAAAGTAGCACCAGAGTGCCGAACATCAATTGGCTTCTTATACAAATGAATACACATACGCGAATACATTGATATCGTATGTCTCTCGGTGGCCAACTCTGGCGTACATATCGCAAATAATTCGCTTACTTTTCCTATTTGCATTCGCTTTTGCATTCGCTAAAATGTATGCGAATATTTAAAGCGAATACTAAAGACAAAAATATTGGAAATATTTTCCATTTTTTTGAAAAAGAAAAGGTGTTTGAATTGTGCGAAAATAGTTTCTACTTAAGACTAGTCTGTTAAAACTTTTGAAAAAATAGAAAACACCATTCATTACTTCGTACAAAAAATTTGAAATGCAAAAATATTAACTAATCCTTCCTTGTTGTAAATTTTTTGCGAAACAACTGCCACTCATATTATTCCGCATGAAAACTTAAAATGCTGAAGATATATTTTATGTTTTTCCCAAGATGAACAGAGTACTACTTCTGCAAAAAATTTCCATGAACAATTCATTCCAATTTTTCTTAATATGTATTCTCGTAGCATTTTACAGGAAATTTTGAACTTAGTATAAGGTCTTAGGGCCAAAGTACGAATGGGTTGATTGCCTAACATTCTGTAAATTTATTTTTAATTATTATCTATACTTATTTTAATATGATTTCATATATATTTCAGTTTAACAATTTTTATTTCTAATAAATTAATAAATATTTGCTGAATTCAAGACTCAAGTAGATTTATGTATACAACACAGCTTCATGTTCTTGGACAAATTTATTTTCATGTGATTTTTTTTTGCTTTCGCATTCGCTTTCGCAAAAATTAAAATGTATTATTCGTTTTCGCATTCGCTAAACTGGTATTCGTTACATCCCTAGTACATATGTATCTATGTACTAGTATGTGTAACAAAAAAAATAATAACAACAGCTTATACACCACGTACAACGTCGGTTTGTCTTAGCAACTCGTTAGCATAGAATTTATGCATGACACCTTTTAATCAATCTACTAACTTCTTAAGGGACTCCTTCTTCATAAAAAATGATTTTGGTTTACAAAACGTTGTAACAAATAAATTTCCATAGAACATACATATGTGGAAAATAATTTTTTATGAATTCTGCAGTTAAACATCAACCATGGTGTAATGATACAGGTGACTGCGTAAGGATTTGTTATACAAAAATACAGCAACCATACATAGCTGTGTAAAGAACCGAAGAATGTCAAAAGCACAATAATAATTGTACCAAAACCAAAACAAAACGAAGTTTTTGACATTCTTCAGCTACAAAGCACATAGAGCAAAAAATTATCAGCTGAAGTAGCGCTGCCAGCTGGTTCGATACACCTTGACATCAACTGTTAGTTTTAAGGATGCCACATTGTAATTATGAAATATATAAGCATTATTCCGAACTTTTATATACAGTATGCAAAACCCATATTCGTACACCTGATAAAAATAAGAAAATTTTCAAAATATTCAATAAAACACTCCTTTTTTTAATTTTCACATCGATGTATTATTTTTATGGAAAAAAGCAACTAATATACATATATGCAGGCATTTCATAAATTAAGCGCTAAGTAGCGAAGTATTCATTTAATGGATAACAAAAACCGTATTCGTACAGTGTAACAACTTCAATAAAATTAATAATAATATACATTAAGATTAAAACTAATATTTTGTTGGATATCCTTTTTGTTTCATAACAGCACTAAGACGTCTTGGCGTCGATTCCACTAGTTTGGAAGTTAATTGTGGTGATATTTTATTCCATTCTGTCGTCAATGCTACTTTCAGGTCGTTTACGTTTCTAATGTCGTAATGTTTCAATTTTTTCTTGACAATCGACCACAAATTCTCAATAGGATTGAGATCTGGACTTTGTGGTGGCGTTTTGAGGTATTTGCGGCAGTTGTACAGGATCCAAAGTCGGGAATCCAGCGCCGTATGCTTTGGGTCGTTGTCTTGTTGAAAAATAAAATCGCTGGAAATGCCCATTTTTTCCGCACTTTGCTTCAAATTTTGTTTTAAGATATCGATATAGTCCCTTGCTGTCATAATTCCATCAATGAAATGTAGTTTCCCAACTCCATATGCTGAAAAGCAGCCCCAAACCATCACTGAGCCTCCACCATGTTTGAATGTGGGAATGAGGTTATGGCGATATAAGCTCGTGTTCTTCTCTCGCCAAATTTTAGCTCGTCCATCCGATAATTTTATGTTGAATTTGGACTCATCCGTAAAAATAACTCTTTTCCAGAAGTTAAAATCCTTATTTCGATATTTTCTAGCAAACTTAACCCGCTTTTGCTTATTGACCATGCTCACAAATGGTTTTCTGACAGCATACCGACTTTTGAATCCACTTTTTTTTATGTAATTCCGAACTGTTTGAGGTGTAACGTGAATTTCAAAGTTCTGTGCTAAACTTGCAGCCATAGTTACGCCACTTATTGAAGGATCGACGCGAATTTGGCGACGTAGGAATGAGCAGTGTCTTCTTGTTAACTTGCATCGGTTAACGTTTCTTTTCGTTTTTTTAAATTGTCCGGTTTTTTTATATTTCGACACCACGTATTGAATAGTAGAAGCACTGCGCTTCATTATTTCAGCAATTGCCCGTAAGGATTTTCCATCATTGTGCAGATCTATTACCATTTTTCGCTGTTCATCTGAAATTTCACTTGATTTTCTGCCCATGTTGAATTTTCCCAACTTTTTATAATTATTCAACTGAGTATTATAATTTATGAAAGAACAGACCGCAAGAAAAAAAATGAAGAACCACTCAAATAAAACTCCGTTAACAACAAGAAAAAGATTGCGTTGCCACCTGTACGAATACGGTTTTTGCTATCCATTATGTGAATGCTCGCCATCTATCGATGAAATTCTAAGATAATTGCATATAACTTGTATTTTTTTATAAAAACATTAAATTGATCCGAAGTTTTCAAAAATTTACTTATGTGTTGAATATTTTGAAAATTTTCTTATTTTTATCAGGTGTACGAATATGGGTTTTGCATACTGTATTAATTTAAGTAACGAGCTTTTGCTGCAAGAGAGTCATAACTCAACAAATATTGTTTTCTTATTTAACAATACAGAATTAATTGTTATATCGTACTTTTTGTTTTGTAAAAATTGCATACATACATACATATTATTGCATGTAATTAGAATAGAGTGGTTCGAAAAAAAGTTGTGCCAGTCACCGCGTAGGATTAAAGATAATGTAAAAACAATTCCAAAAATATATTTTTTATTTTTTTGCCACGCCTACAAATACCGCCCTTTTAGTGTTTTGTTCACTGCGTCGCCATTTTTAGTCCGATCATAACATTTTATGTACCGGTGTTCATGGCTCCGTAAGGGCTACATTTTTGTCTTTAATAGTTTTTTACTACCACGTCATATTCCAAAAGGACGGAGCCACATGCCACACAGCGGGCGCTACAATTGATTTACTCAAAGAAACTTTTGTCATGTAATGGCCCTATTAATTGGCCACCAAGATCTTGTGATTTAACCCCATTTGATTATATTCTTTGATGTTATGTTAAGTCACTTGTCTACGTCGATAAACCTCAAGCAATTGAGCTCCTGGAAATCAACATTGGAAGAGTTATCGGCGCAATACGTTGCGGCCATATGTCTTAAATCATATTTAAACATTAATTTCATAAAATTTTCTTTCCAATAAAGTTCGCTGCATTGATATTAAAAATATATTTCCTTGTTTTATTATGATTTAAACTTGTGTCACTCTATAAAAACACCCTTTATATATACATACGTACATACACAAAAATCAATAAATGCCTATTTAAAATATTAATTGAATTATTTAAACTATGATTGATTATTCATTGAATTAAAAGCTCGAAAAGTTAACGGTTGTCAGTATTTTTGTGATCTCTTAACAAAATGTCTAGGGGTCTGTCCCACGAAGTCAACAACGTTCGACTTGTCGTACACTTACATTTGAAACAAAAACAAAATATTTTTTTTTTTAAATTTCGACACCGTGAGATGTCAAAATGTGTGAAATACTTATGTATATTAATTTCAATATGAACCAAATGAGAATTATGCATATCATGCATTATTACCTGAAGTGAGTGTGCGATTTCGGACATCCTTGGTATTTAGATGAAATTGTTTGTGTGGTCTCATACAATATTTGAAAAACAATTCCAAAATTTTGTAATGCATTAAAAAAATGGTAAATTATTGTAATCAATTCTCAATTTGAATGAAAATATTCCACATTGTCTCTTAATTTTTCTGCTTTTAGTGTCAAATAAATAAATATGATCATATTTTATTAACATTAAGTTATTTATTGAAGAAGTGTTATTTAATATGTATTTTTTTATTGTTTTGTTTTTACAGAGTGTTGTTCTTGAAGGAAAGTATTGGAAACGTCAATTGGCAGTAATCAAAGCAGAGTACAGAAAATGGAGACGAAATTATAAGTCAAAAATCTCAGGATGTTTAATTTATGACACGGTAAGCATAGCATATATCCATAAGTACTTGTTTCTTAATTTTTGAATATAAATAATTTTACGTTATATAGGAGCTTTACCAAAATGACCCGTTAGGCAGAAGAAATAGCTATAAAAACCTAAAAATAAAAAATTTAAGTCATATAAGCTTAAAATACATTTCCACTTTTTTGAAATATCTTTTTTATTTAATTTAATGTTAAAAAAAGTGTTTGTATAAATACTCGTGCACATAGGATAGGATTGCTGGGTTGGCTGGTTTGTGTGGCTGCTGGCTAACTACACGCAAGAGATTCGGTTTTGATAAATGTCATTATACTCATCCGAGTCTTATCTTATGAAAAAAAGTCTAGATGAGTGATAAATCGTATTAAATCCACACCCAGAGAAACAAGCCGATCGGCTCACAGCCGGCTCAAGAGCCGCCGCCGACTTTCAACGTAACTTCAAGCCGCCGCCGATGCATGCTGCTAGCCTCGGCTCAAAATTGCAGCCGGCTAATTAATAATAATAATAATAATAGCAGCGGCTATCAATGTCAGCCGGCTTATGAGCCGCCACCGACTTGTTTGTGGCTATCTGCTTTGAGCGTTTATCGTGGAAACATGGACACATTCCACCTATCTTTTGCTTTTTGAAGTAGTGATTGAAAATATTATTTTTAATGGTAGTACGAGGAGCTTCCGAAGGACTAGAACGAAAACAGCCCGCGATTCCGACACAGATGGATCTTTGAATTTTGCATAGTTAGTATTGGGCGTATAACTGCTGTATATATTGATTTTACTATCTTAGAGCTTGAGCCCCATTCCACACCAAAGGCCCTACAAGCAGTAGTGTAGTAAGCAACCGTTGTTTCCATGTTAGCTTGAAATCCATAATAACACCCATATAGTTTCCCACAGTTTTAGGTTATGTTACGTTGAAAAGAGACACAATCAATGCCGACCCAGTCCATTATGGATTACACGTTTGCTCTTAAAAATATAAAGGAGTTGGAGGGGAGAAGGGACGGAGTTCCTAACAAAGAAAATTACTTATGCCCTAATTCTGTTTGACGATTGTATCGTCTTGCCTGTGGACCAAAAGAAGCCGCAGTTGTGATTCCTTAAAGCAATTATTATTTATTGTCTATGCTAGAAGGTTCGTGTATTTGCTTTATGATTTTGTTCCACACATTATACATGTTTTTTCATATATTTTTCAAACTATTGTATAACACTTTAATTTAATTTTTTTTTTAGAAACATGGCAATACTACATATTTTTATTTTCCATTATCAAAGACAACAACCATGTTTGAAGAAAATAATTTAGAGATTTCAAAAACAAGAACTCAAAAGTATTTTCAAACAAAAACGTCCTAAATTTTCTTACTGAATCAGGGAATTAGGCTAAGAACATAGTTTTCTCAATATATTTTCTTAAATTTTTCCCAATTTGAATCCTTCAGATATTCTATATCTAGTATGTGGAATGTTTGTCTTCAGTAGCATAAGTAGTGTATCAGTGTTTTTTCATAATCTTGAGGCCAGGTGATTATTTAACTCTATATATACGGTTATTATGTTTGCCAATCTCCGCAGTGTTGGCCTTTTCAATCTGATCATCTCTTTTGTCTTTTCGCTAATGAAATTTCCCCAGAGAATTTCTGTAACTCTTCCAACAGGAAAGTTCTGGCAAATGTCTGATGTGTGGTTTTATAGCCCATTCTTTTCATTCGATTTTGAATTTTTGAAAAGGTTTGACGTTTTCTAGTGCGATACTGTTCAGTGCTTATCCCGTTCTCACCATCTTATCAGCTTCTTCGTTCCCAGGTATGCCCTGCTGTCGTGGAATCTATATTAGATGGAGCTTATCTAATTTTTAAATTGAACGATGCGAGATTGAACTTAATTATTTCTTAATACTACGAGAACTTCTCTACTATACATATGTAAAGATACGGATAGGCATTGTGTTGTCAATTTCCTTTAGCCATTTGATATCTTCCGTAGTAGCGCTGATCTCAGTTTGACTGTATTAAAACTGTATTATGATTAACAAGCGAAAGAATTTACGTATACTGCGGCTCATGGCATAGAATGCGCTAACCGATCGATTATCAATTTTTGTCCTCTGTGTCAGAAGTATGGTGATGCAGTTGGTTTGTAAATATTTATTTGTGTCACCTATTATTGTATTTCTCTTTGATTTATACGTGTGTTTGTATGTATGTAATCAAGAAGTTGACATGTTTACGGATTTTGTCAGCTGATACGCACCAGCGCGATACGATTTGACGAACGAAGCCATAAGTTATTTATTATTCTTTATTATACGGATGCATGTTCTTTTTCGTGTTACTTAATGCGTCTGTTGCCGTGAGAGTACAAAACGTTGTACCTTGCTCCTTGTGACAAATAGTACCAATTCTATTTTATTTAGGCTTACTTCTAGACCACAGTTTGTATTCCTTCCAGTCGTCGAGTTTAACCAAAACATTGGTCATGGTATCGATTATCACGACAATGAAAATCCCTGATACCAGTATTAGAAAGTTGTCAAAATCGAGACAGAAGCATTTTGTTTTACTCAAAAAGTTCTTAGAACAACTAGAGTTATTATGTTAAACTTTCATTTAAACAAATGGGAAGCTCAACAAATATCAAAATTGAAACAAGAACTCAATATACAACATGTTTTTTATTTTCTTACTTTACCATTGCTACATTGACTGACTTTTCTTTCCAGCTCCAACTGTAGTTTTAAGAAGTATGTAAAGAAAATATATGTAAAAAACAACAACAACTGTTCAAGAAAAGAGGCTTGCCACACAAGTATTTTTTACCGGGTGTTAATATGTAATAGTGTTTTTTGGGAATTGTTACAATTCAAGTTTAACATTTGTTAACGCACTATGTAGATTTTCACAAAATTTTTATTTTACTCATTTAGTAAAATATTTTTTATTAAAAATACATTGAATTTGATTATTATTGAGGGTTTTAGCTGCGCATAGGATTCATTTCACTGTTGCTTATGCTGATCATCAGGGAACCTTAATACAATACATCATTAACACTGCGTTTAGACGTGCAAGTATTTGCATGTAAGTTCTGTGTACGTATTAACAACGAAATTTTCCCAAAAATGCCCGACTGTCTTGCAAGTTGCATGTTTACTTTTTAGTGGAACCAGATGTGGTATTGAACTTTATTCGTGTTGTTTCAATGATATTTTTTTCTCACAAATTCATTAACTGCTTGATGTATGAATATTTAAGAAAAAAAATATCAAAAAGCTTTTAAATGTACTTACAATAAGTAAAAGCTTAAATAACATTACACTCCAATCCAGTTAATTTGTACTAAAGTATTAATAGGGCAACAAAGTTAACTAACTTTTCATTTACTTGCTGGAAGTGAAAACAAGTCACTGTCAGTTGATTTGGAAGTAGACTGCAACTTCCGAAAGTGTAGTTGTAGGAAAAATAATACACTGAAATTATTACTGACTTGCTGTCCGGTAGATTGAATATGTTGAATTTCTATCTCGGAACATTTCGTTCTAGTATGAGATTTTGTTGTTTCATCATGACTCGCATCTTAATTTATCTCACAATTAAAAAATATTTTGAATTTTTAATACAATTTTTGTTCAAACGTAATAAACAAACCACGCAACTGATTCAAATATTCAGAGATGTGTATTTGATAAGTTGACATAAGCGATAAATAGTAAAAGTCGTCGCCATCTTGTTGTATAATGTAAAATTGTTATTGAATTGATGTTGACGACGACAACTGGAATAAGGGTCAATATAGTCAAATTAATAAGATTCCATGAATCCTGGTCTGCCAACTCTGCTCGAGAAACTACTTTCATCTCTTGCATTTCAAATGTTTATATGTTTCTGTAGTGTTTACACTGAGCAATCAATAAATCGTTCGCTGCTATAAAATATTTTGTAGACATTGTCGGCCACTGGTGTCTGTATATACATATATATGTATGTATGTATCATATCGGAAATCATTCCATTTGATAGGAATTTTAATTAATTTGTTATTAAGAGCTTTTCTTTTTTTTTTCATTTATTGCACATACTTATGTATACATTTATTATTGCGAATATATGGATACTTGAATTTGTGTTATTTGCTTAATTTGTATGTGTAAAATATTTTCACTGAATTATTTACTTATTGAATAAATTTATTTGTAAATATTTTGATTGTACATACATACATATATCTAAGATGATAAGCATCAATTTAATTAAAATATCAACAAATTCTTATAGTTAAATAAAATGTTCACGAGAAACCGCGTATTATATAGAAATGTACATTTGAATAATTGAATGTTATAATATTTTTTCAAAATATGTATTTATTATATTAATTATCCATAATTTAATAATGTCTTGTAGAAGATGTGAAAGTAAATAAAGCTTGCCTAAAATAATTTTTTATTCAGTCACACCGTGGCACAGTGTGACGAATGGCTAATTTAAAATAAAAAGTACACCAAACTTTGAATATATAAGTATTACTCGTATTTTTGGATAAGGATCTTACTACGAGCGTAATGGAACAAATTTTATACAACCGGTTTACTCTCTGATGCAAAGTAGTAGCTCTTGTCATAAAGAACAACAATTTTGAACACATAAAATCAAATAAACTTCATCTTCGAGATCAAAATCGCAAAAAATTTTAAAAATTCGATTTTTTTTAACCTTTTTTCACCTGTTCAGGTCCATACATAGCAAACCGTTTATAATTCAAGGAAACAATCAACTACAAAAACGTACCTAAGATAGGTACCAATAAACAACTTTCTAGAACATATGAAGTTCCTAGGAATGATTCTTAACACCGTTTAGGTAGCGCTTAGGTAGAAGCAAAAGTGAAAAATTACCTCCAACAAGACTAGACATTCCCTCAAAATTGACTAGCTACCTATATGGATTGATTTTATGGATATATTTCATTGATTATAGTTGTTTTATTTTATTTTTTTGATGCTGATTTACCATTTTGCAATTTTGTTTTTCTACCTGTTTCTGGCTATCCCGGCCAGAAAGAGATTAGCTGTTGCAACTCCATTTTTTTCAAACTATTTTCATTACATTTTTTTGTAAGTTTTTTTTTTAATTTTTTGTTAATGAATTACATAAATATGTACAGTCGAACTTCCATAACTCGAACTTCTCTAACTCGAATTTTCTCTAACTCGAACTAGTTTGGTTGGCAGTAGCGTTGAAAGAACAAATCACATACAATTCTGTAACTCGAAGTCTCCGTAAGTCGAAGTTTTTTTTTGGGATAATAGTGATTCGAGTTATGGAAGTTCGACTGTAGTTATTTTTTTATTTTTTGGTATAGATTAATTTAATTAATATTTCTTTTAATATTTCTATTACATTCAGGAATTATCTCTGTAATATATTTTAATTGGCTGATAGGCTTCCATATTACTTTTTTGAAAATAAATGTGTAAATAAAATACAACCTTCAGCATCTGTGTTCCAACGGCCATAGCCAATTTTTAAGATTGTCTGCATAACGGCCCCATATACATACATCATTACGAAGGTGCAATCTCATACTTGTAGTTAAATTGATTCCTTGAACTTTTGACCATAAGTTTGATGACTTGAGAGAGAGAGAGACTCTGATTTTTTCTGCAGGTTTATTTCTAGAATTTGTCGGATATTTTCATTCTGTAAAACTACCCTTCCTCCCATTATATCGGTTTATTTTCTCAAATTCTTTAAAGTTGTATTTAGCCCTTTTATGGCCTTTATGAGCCATTGTACTTTCGTCTCATAATAAAAGTTTGCATTGTTGAAGTATTCGGCCTTGAGCGCTATTTTTGGTGAAATTACACTTGTTTCACTTCTTATTTAGCCTTTTATGTGTATGTGCCCTTCCTTCCTTCCTTCAGCCATCTGCTGACACTTAGTTTTGGAAAAAATGCTATTACGATTTGAAGTCACAAAGTTGGTTGCTCTAAACCGTAATCACAAAAAATTTAGCTATTTCAACTCGCAAGCAAAGAATGAAGTGACTTATACATAAGTGAACTTGTATATATTGCAATAACTGAATGTCAGAAAGAATGAAAGATACGAAAGCGTATAAATAAAATTTACGCCCGTGTATCCACAAGTTGGGCAGACGATTCGCCTAAAAAATTTCTATGAAAGTCACTAAAAAAAATTACTGCTTTTCATATAAACCTTCTACTCAAGTCGACCGTAAGTGTTGTCGAAGTTACTGTCTTAAAAAAATTATTTTGATCAGTTTTAATAAATAAATTCAGTAAAGTGCGATTTTGACTCGCGCACGAAGGGTTCCGTATGTTGTACTTTGAGCATTTTTTATATGGCGTTTTTGAGGTTTTTTCCGCTGAAATGATTTTGTTTTGTTTTTTTTTCGCTTTTTTCTCTTTTTGGCAATTTTTTAGTTTTTGGCGTTTTTTCCATTTTGGCGATTTTTTCCATTTTGGCGATTTTTTTTTAATTTTGGCGATTTTTTTTAATTTTGGCGATTTTTTTAATTTTGGCGATTTTTTCGGTTTTTCGCGATTCATTTTCGTTTTAGAATTTTTTTATTTGGTGATTTTTCCTTTTTGGAAATTTTTTTTGTTTTTGGCGATTTTTTTTCGGTTTGACGATTTTATAATATTGGGATTTTTTTGTTTTACCGTTTTTGAAAATTTCATGATTTTGACTCTTACGGTTTCCAAGATACAGCAAGTTGTCAAAATTACATAGTCAAAATTGCATTAACTGATGGAACACCCTTTAATTTAAACATTTTTAAATTTTAGTGTTAATTGTTATGGTCTGTATAAAAGTACACTAACCTTACAAATTTTAAGTGTATAAACATTAGAGTGAGTAAATTTTTTTCTCGACCGAGCGGTTGTCAAAATCGTAATCTACATCAAATTCTAAGAAGGCTTGCCCAAGAAACCATGGGTCTAAAATCAAAATCGAGCCTCCCATTTTTAACGAGAAACTTTTGTTTTCGTATTTAGTCCATACAAATTGACCCACTCTAATATACATACATACAATTGTATGTATATTACATGGGATTTTAACATTTTTCGTTGCTCGTTTTGGAACACCCTTTAATTTTTATCTCTCATGTATTTGTTGTTGTAGCGGCCAAAGGTCTTCACACTGGTCTTACGATTCTCGAGAAAATACCCTGTGACGGACGGACGGACAGACGGACAGCCTAGCGAAAACAATAGGGTTCCTTTTCACCTTTGGTGTACGGAACCCTAAAAAATTGCTCATTTTAGAGTTCACTGATTGATGTTTTTATTCTCATAAAGTATTGCCAGACTCAGTGTTTACAGTAATTTTCAAAGGTTTGTTAGCCAGTATTACCAGGCTTAATATATATATTTGTGTTAAGCAAAACACGCTATCTTCAGCAAATGAGATTTGCTGTTTTGAACTCTCAAGTGATTTTAAAATTTTGCGTTTTTGAGTACATGGCCCATTACCATTTCGTTTCTATTTTTAGGTACTCGTATGTTTTTTCTCTTAGAAATGTTCATAAATAGAACGAATTATTTGCAGGTTGTTGTTTCTTTGTTTTTGCAAGAATTATGTGTAAAACGCTTATGTATGTTTAACCCATGTTTTAAATTTCATTAAAATCTAAATATGAAGTAGTTAGCACGTTGGCTACAAAACGAAGGTTCTGGGTTCGAGCCCAGAATAACAACACCACACATTTTTCTGATGGGCATTAATGTCCCTTTCTATCAGTTGTTGTTGTAGGAAAGTTCAACTGATGACGGCATAGACACTGGCCACTGAACTACACCGACTTCAGCTGGTGGTACTAATCCTAATGTAACATCAGAGCGCCATCCTTCGTCCCTATTGTGTAGCTAAATCATCGACGAAGCAAAATAACCAATTAAATGGCTGCTAAACACAGCTTCGAAAATTTAATACGCCTCATTAACACCAGAGGAGCTGAGACACTGCATTATTAAAAACGTGCAAAAAGCAGAGTTGGAAAAAATAATGAAGCTCTCCTCTATCTCTTCCTTCACCACCTGTATTCTCTATTACTATCCCTTTCCTAAAGAAGGTAACACCTAATAATAGTAGTAGGTATTCAATGCCTGAGTGTTACTTCTCTTCCTCAAAAAAAAAACAGTTTCGTTGAGGCAGACATTTTTAGTTTCGTATTTGTATTATTCGCTGTTTCCACAATCCAGGCGGTAGACTTGAGTAGAAAATTTATATCGAAAGCATAAATGTGCAGTTCCCACAACACAAGCAAGCGACTTAACTAGAAAATTTTTTATAGGAATGAATCACTCGAAAATTTGAGTCCTTTCATATATTTTTTCACTTGTTTGCATACAAATTTCTTAGACGAGTCGACTGTCTGGTTTCTGGAAAACGAAGTTAGTAATGAAGTAAAGTTTATTTACTGCCTGTAGTTGTAAACAAACTCCATATTTCCACAACCCAGACGGTCGACTTGGGTAGAAAATTTGTATCGAAATCACAATTTTTTTTTTAGCAATTTTTATACAACATTTTTTAGACGAGTCGACTGTCTGGCTTGTGGAAACAAGGGGGAAATAAAAATGTTCTTTTAAGAAATAAACAAATAATAAATAATAAAATCACGTTTGTTCTTATTTCAGAAAAGTGAATTCGACTTTTTAGAATGGTCACCATTGAATGACAGAAATTTAATGTTATCGGACGATTGGACTAGTGATACCTTATTTTCAGCTATTAATGGTCCTTTTCCATTTCCGGATTCAAGAGAAATCGGTAATAGTTAAAAATAATTAAAATTTCAACAATTAACAAAATCTTATTTGCAGCAAGAGGTGCAGGTATTGCAGATTTTATACAACCCAGCTTGGGGCCACTACAACCAAATTTAGATGACATCGATTTTACATTTGCCGGTATGTAATGTTAAAAAAAAAATAATTATTTCATAACATAGATTTCAACTTCCTCTTCTTTTAGAATTGTTACAAAACTCCCGCTTAGCTCCTGTCCCAGAAGAAGGTGCCGATGAAATGATCAAAAATGTTGATTACGGATTTTCATCCATTATGGGTAAGAAATACATTTTTAGTTCATATATCTGTGTAAACAATTCATTGTTTTTTATTTTTAAGGAGCCGAACAAATAGACTCTAGTAATATGATGGATGTCTCTGCATCCTCTGTTGTTCCGTCAATGCCAAATACCAACGATGATACAAACATGTTGGAACTTAACACACCACTTACTAATCTACAGTTCTCAGATATCGAACAACAATTTGCTACTCGAAGTGGTAGTGGACAAATGCTTTCCTCTGTACCGCGCTCCAATGCACCCGCCAATCAAGTGCAGTCCTTAACAAACGATGATGCAATGATGACAGAACCTGAAAATCTCACTAACAGTATACTTATACAACAGGTTAGTCGGCAGCCGGTGAAAAATTTTGTCACTTCCGTCAGTGGAAGTGGCGGAGACAGTAGTAGTAGTAGTGGCAATATTAGCGTAACGGGCAACAGTATGGGACGTCAGAGCAATAATGATTTTCCCGTGAAGAAAGGACGTATTTCGAAGAGTTCTCAGAGGCCTTTTAGGTAATTTATAGGGTTTTATTGTTAACATTGCTTAAAATTCTTGGGCAAACAAAAAATTACTTTATTGTTTAGGCGAGAGCCGCACAATTACGACAAAGCCCAGCCAACATTGCATCAGACCACCATATATCAGCAGATGTTGGCTGAACAACAGAAAAATCAACAATTGCAACAGCATACGCAACATTTGCAGCAGCCTAGTCTATCAGACAATGCCTTGCAACACCAGACCACTATTTATCAGCCCACACAACAACAACAGCAACGTACTATCAACAACACTTTTACGCAATCACCTCAACAGTATAATACGAATTTGCTAAACAACCCAATCACATATGGAAGTTCAACGGAAAGTATTACAAACATGATGAGTGGTCAATTAACAGGTCAAGTTCAGGGTCAAAGCATCAATAGCAATAACTCGGCCGTAGCTTATAGTGTATTACCACCTTCTCAAGCCACAACACAACTAAATGCAAGCAATCGACAGGGAAATAATACTTTACAAAATATAAAAATTGAGGTGCCTTCTCCGGATGTTCTGACAATGTTTAACTTATCACAGGTCACATCCGAAGGATATTCTCCCTATAAACCATATAATCATGCTGGTAATTTTAAGAAATCCTCCTCTACTGGTACGTATATAAATATAAGAGGCAATTCAGCAAGCAACCAGTTGTACATGCAACAACAACACGATCAATCAGCATCTAACGCTGGCGGCGGTGGCACAATTCACGCACAATCTTTACCGCTAACATTGGGGATGCACTTGCCAGGTCTAACAAATGCTTTGCAAGCACGACCCCCACAATTGTCCCCATCAAATATGCAACATCCTAGTCAGCAACGTATCATAGGACAACAAATTAATTTAGCTCCACAACCCGCACAGCAAGCATCCACTCAACAACAGCAGCAGCAACAACAGCAACAACAACTCCAACATAATCAGCAAACCTCTAATCAAGCACAACATTTACAAAGCATGCTAAATTCCCAACAGCAGCAGCAGCAACAACACCTTCTTCCACAACCACAACATCAAATTTCGCAACCAACAATATCAACAAACAACTTGATGCCAAAGGAAATCTTCCGTTCGAATAGTTTGCCATTAAACGTTTCGCTGCAAAAAGTCGAAACACGCTTAACGCAAAACGATAACAATTTCGCTGTGCCAACCAAATATCATGTGGGTAAAAGCACCAAGACACGATCCCGCAGCAATTCAATACACCAACATATGATTCATTCGTCGCCCTCTTCGTCTTCATCACCATCGTCGTCATCTGCGAAAGCAATGATTGCTAATAGTGGTAGTGGAGGTGTTAGCACGAGTGGTAGTGTTATGTCAGGCGGCAGTAGTCTGAATATCAATCCTCAGTTACAGGCTGCAACGAGTGACCCGATGCTCAATAGTACATTAGCTCAACTTTTAACAACGAGTAAGTTCATCTATCAATTTATTTTTTTATTTGCAATCTGATGTCACTTTTGAAGGGTTAATTGAAATAGTGTTATTTGGCGTTAGATAGTTTCGCGTTCACTCTCTAATGCGATACGAACGAAAAATGTCGCCAAATCCAATGATTGGTAATTATTAAATAATAAGTATATTTTCTTTTTTACTTCTTGTCATTGGGGCGGATGATAGTTGCTTATGCGTATGACGTGGTTTTGCTGGTAAAGGGAAAGTATATTCCCACTATCAGTGAAGGCATGCAGTCGGAGCTGGGAGATCTATCCTCCTGGCAGCCAACCCAGACAAAACTGAGTTAGTCCTCTTTACCAGGAGATACAAAATAGTTAGCTTTGTACTTCCTAGGATGGGAGGGGTGGAGCTGTGATTAGCAGAGGGAGCGAAAAACTTGGGCTTTTTTCTATATAGCAAGCTTTCTTGAAAAAGGAACAGGCAGAAAAGGCAAAGAAAGGCCTCAATGCCTACTACTCATGAAGGCACTCCATAGGAAAGAACTGGTGTCTGCAACCGAAGGTTGTCAGACCGGTTATTTTCCATGGTTGCGTGGTATCACAGGTGCTCAGAGGATCATTCTTCACCTACTTCTGATATCTTGGTGATCCTCAGGGACACGGAACTAGTGGCCAGAAGTGTAGCTGAACGCGAGAAGGCAACCTTATATGTCAACAGCCAGGCAGCGGTAGGGATACAATGTCAAATCAAAACTTGTTAGTGACAGTAGGAGGGCCCTCAACTTGCTTATAGAAAAATATATTATCAGGCTATGTTTTTTTTTTTTTTGTTTTTTTAAAGAGAAGTAACACTCAGGCAATTAATGCCTACTGCTAATACTAGGTGTTACCTTCTTTAGGAAAGGGATAGTGAGAGAGAAGACAGGTGGTGAAAGACGAGATAGAGGAAAGCTTCATTCTTTTACAACTCTGCTTTTCGCACGTTTTTAATAATGCAGTGTTGCAGCGCCTCTCTGATGTTAAATGGGGCGTATTAATTTTTTGAAGCTGTGTCTTGCAGCCATTTTATTGATTATTTTACTTCGCCGATGATTTTGCTACACAACGAAGGAGGGCGCTCTGATGTTACATTAGGACTAGTATCTGCTGAAGTCGGTATAGTTCAGTGACCAGTGACTATGCCTTCATCACTTGAACTTTCCTTCAACAGCTGACACAAAGGGACACTAATGCACATCAGAAAAATGCGTGTTGTTGTTATTTAATGACTGTCGGATACAGGGATTGAACCCAGGACCTTCGGTTTTGTAGTCAACGTGCTAACTACTTCAGCCAACGCCACCCTCACCTCACCCTGTTGGGTTGCTGGCCACAGCAGTGTTGAAGGAAATGAAATTGCCGATGAGCTGACAAGAATAGGGTTAGCGTTAGGGAATGTGTAACAGGTCGGTGAAATTACCGATAGGTCGTTACTAGAGGGAACTCAGTAATTGGTTGGAGAGCAGCACGAACCGTTCATGGCGAAGTAGGGAGCATTGTAGAGTCTCGAGGGCTATGTCGCCAAAAGGAAGATCCAAACTGCTACTGTATATGAATAGGCTGGCGATGCCAGTCGTGATAGGCGCGTTGGCTGGTCACTGCTCGGTCAGAGCAAGCACTTGTGAAATTGGTACTCCAGATTTCTGTAGGATGTGGGGATATGAAGGGGAACCAGAACATATAATCTACCATTGGCCGAAGCTATAGTTTTAGATGGGCAGACGTTTTCATGAGAGCATTGGTGATATCGGTAAGTGTAAACTGGAGGATATCAGGGGCTTCATCATGGGAATTCAGTTGCTTAGTGACAGATAATTGGGGCACTTCTGGGTACAAATGGGTATAAAATGTTATTATTATTGGGTGCCAATAGAAGGGAATCACAATGAACCCAAATGGGTATCCAAGTGGAGGTGTGTTATAACAACACCCTTCCTAACCAACCTAATCTACTGTCATTCTCTGGTACGAATGTCAAAAAGAGTCACAGAAAAAATACAAATAAATGCAGAGAAGATATCATAAAAATCAATGTGAAAAGGGGACAATATAAATTATGATTAAAACCCTTTAGCGGATCGAAATTTAGCTTCAGCTAAAAAAAAATAGAATATACAGTTGCTGGTAACTTTATAGCATTTTTCATTTGCCTGAAGTTTTTGGGTGAATACCCACACTATTTATAACACACTAGTATCTTCCCGCGACTTTTTCGCATCCAGAAAGAAACTGAAACTGTCATATAAACTATATTTAAACCACGTTTAGGAGAAACAGAAAAAAGTATCCGTTTTACATCCCAGCAAAAATTTACACATTACGATCAGATATTTATTTGATCAATGATTTTTATTCGTTCATTAGTAGCAGTGTTGCCATAAAGTAACTAATTATACGGTCATGTTCTGACACTTCTGCAAATAGCAGAAGTGAACTAATGAATTTAGCCTAAACTAAACTTTAAAGAAACTCTAAAATGGTCAATAAATGAAATTAAATATGTTTTCTTATGATTTTAATCAAAAATAGTAATAGTTTCGTAAATTGTTTATTATAAAATTTAAATTCATAACATATTTTCTTGTTTTGTCTTTGCATTGTTTGCTCATACACTGACGATTTCAACATAAAGCTGGCCTAAATCAATATGGCAAGTCTCGTGAGTTAAAGAACATGTAGAAACAAATTTGGGGACTTGCAACTAATGTGCGATTTGAAAACCATGCGAGTGTCCTACCTTATAAGTTTTACTTCTATTAATTTATCTCCAAAATACAATAAATAATTCCTTTTGTCTTCTTACTTTATTTTTTTTTTAGTTTTTATACTTTTTTACTTCATGCATGTTATAAATTAACTAGTCACTAATTTTCCAATACCATTAAAAATTGGTCTAACTGGCAACACTGCTAGTATGTAAAAGAGAAGCGTTCTCTTCAGATCCCCCTACAAACACTAGACGCCAGTGCGAAGTGTCTCAGCTATGTCACCCTTCATCTAAATTAAATTTAATCTAAATAATCAAATTAAAATTAATCTGTATAATTTAGTTTTCCGAATTGAAGAACTTGCAAGAAAATGGCATCTATTTGTTAGTGCATATTTTTGCATATTTTTTAATAACTACATATCTTTGCATATTTTATAATAAGTACATACTTAAAATGCATATTATTTTATAAAACCTATTTTTTGTATTTTTCAATATAAATGAAAACTCAAGAAATTATTATTCGACATATTGTCATAATTATATTGGTTATATGCATTTCATCTTATCTTATGCACAGACTTTCAAGAACTATTTGAGAAAAGTCTGTGTATAAAAGAAGTTTGTGACTGTTCAAAATGTCTGGTTGAAGTCTACCGACGATTTGTTAAAGCATCGTATAACCACCAGCAAATAAATTTCACTTATAAATGAAAACTATTTTATTTTGTATTTAATTTTTTTATTTCATATTTTTATTTTTGTAGTGTAGTTAAGTAAAACCACATTGCGACAAATATTTGACAAAGCCTCCAATCAATTAAACTAAAAATAAATCCTCTAATACAAAAACCATGTTTAAAACTAGAAAAAGAAAGCATAAAAAAGCACGAAGCAGATCTTGCTAATGCAAGTTCTTGCACTACCGTCTGTTCAGCTGATTTCTGCCCAACTTCCAAACACTATATGAAAACACTGAAAATAATAGCGACACAAATTGCGTTCCTTTTTATGTATGGAGTTTGTACTTGTATTAGTTATGAAATCACTTATCTAATGCGTTTGAAACAAGTATTAATATCTAGTTAGGATTTCTTTTGATTTACTTTTACTTTCAATTTTAGTGCATATTTTTAATGCATAGGTCTTGTTATTAACATTACAATTCGAAACAATTTGCTTTCGTTTCGAATTACAGAGCAGACCCCCCCACATTCTGTGCACCGAATTTTATCAAAATTCCTTCAGCGTTACTTTCGTTATAAAGTAACAAAAGTCCAAACATATAAACTTTCACATGTATAATGTTAGTAAGATTGAATAGATTTTGATATATTCCAATTTAGATTTAATGTTTATGACTTCATTTCTAATAACGTTCCGCATTGAAACATTAGATAAACAACAAAGTGTGTCAACAAGCAACATAGCAACACCACCGAATCCAGCCATGTCACCGATGACAGCGCTACGCATGCAAGCGACACAATTAAATGTACAAAATAAAATTGCTACAGGGAACATGTATGCAACAGCAGCGCAAAATCAACAACAGCAATACCACCAACAGCAGCAGCAGCAGCAGCAACAACAGCAGCCGCAACAGCAGCAGAATCAATCATTGTCATCACCTTCATCGCCTACGTTGCTAAACGCAGCATCTCCGATCAGCATGCAGCAACAACACCAACAGCAACCTCAAAAGCAATTCGATCAAAGTCAACAACAACAACAACAACAACAACAGCAGCAGAAACACTTACAAACACAACATATTCACATGCAGCAGCAACATCCACATAAATCACCAAAGAAATCAACCTCCTTGCCAGCGCCGGTAACACCATCTATGTTAAGTAGTCCCCCAGCCAGCAAAGTAAGTTTCAAGTTTTCTCAACTTTTTGTATTTCATTTGAATGATATTTTCTGTTACAGATGTTGAGTTATCCCTTAACTGTAAGTTCTCAGACAGGTTGTTCAACACATCTGAGTCTTTCACCGGAATCATTTCACGATCAAGATTCACCACTATCGCCAACGCACAGCTTAAAGTATCCGCGAGATAATCAACGTCGCGCTGGTCATATACATGCCGAACAAAAACGTCGTTACAACATCAAGAATGGTTTCGATCAACTGCATGATTTGATACCACAATTGCAGCAAAGTAATGCTAAGGTCGGTCTGATTATTTCACTATATGCTGAAATATGTTTCATTCTATTTTGATTTTGTTGTCTTTTTTTTAGTTAAGTAAAGCTGCAATGCTTCAAAAAGGTGCTGAACATATCAAACATTTGCGAAATGAACGCAACGTGTTGAAAGAGCGCATGGACGCCTTGCGCATGGAACGTGATGCCTTAAATAATTCATTAACGTAAGCAATTATTTGTTATAACTGCAATACGTGTTTGGTTAAAAATATTTTTATATGCGAATATTTTTTAGACATCTTCATTCTATTTTGCCAGCCAATGGAGCGCCAGTAACTCGTCAGGGCACCGAACATGTGAGACAGCTGTATGAACAGTATGTTCGCTGTAGAACTCATGATAATTGGAAGTTTTGGATAGTAAGTACAACTATTAATTATCAGCAATTTGTCAGAATTAGTTTTAAGGAGATTACAAAATCGCTTTATGGCTTGAGAGCGACCATATGCGTACATCCCTGTTAGCCATGGTACTCCTATTGCGCATGAATTTCGTCTATATTATTCTTGATTTTCTTTAAGGTTCTTCCTACATTTCCTTTTTCCCGACTGCCAAAGAAAGGTTATGTAAATCTCTGTATTGCCTCGTATCTTTCAAACGACTGCACTGTGGGAAATTTTTTCTTTTTGGCTAAAATCGATTTTTAGCCATAAGACTGGACCAAATTAAATGTTTTTGTTTTCGGTATTTGGAAGCCTCTTTGTGGAGTCCCGGTTCAAGCACGGCAATTTTTTGTTGAGGAACTTTTTAGTTCATGGAAGAGAGCGAAAAAGACGATGCTTCCCCTCTTCTCAAGCTCAAAAGTTGCTCAATTAAAATTATCACACATTGTTGCAAATAAAATTTTTGATCACACACGCTCACTTGTGATAATTTAGGTTAGCACGTTGCTGAGAAGTGAAAGTAAGTTTTCAGCTCACTAGGGTGCAAATAACACTAGGATCCATTTGTGTTACCTGGTAGTAGAGACGGTGAAGTAACAGCATGGATAGACAGAAGAAAAGTTTAATTAATTTTTTCGTTTTTACACAACTCTTCTTTGTGTGTTTTGTTAATTTTTATAACATCGTCGCAGCGCCTCTGGTGTTAAGTACGCGTATTTATTACTTAAAGCTCTGTATCCATTTTACTTCGCCAACAATGTAATCTTACAAATAAAAGAATTCGCCAATATTTTACTAATCAGCCTTATCGCGTGTAAAAGTTCACGTGAAATGTGTTCCCTTTCCCTAAAATTGTAATCGCCAATTTTTGCGTTGTTGTTGTGTGAGTGTATCAATTTTTTAATTTTGTTAGTCGTCTTTTGTTCATGAAAAATATTTAACGTTAACAAAATGTTCGCCTCTTATTTCCGATAAGGGTGAATATTTTAATTTTTTTTTGTGACCGTAAGTTGTTTGTTCTTTTTACACGCTTGTGTTTATTTATTGTATCTTCAAAAAATGAACTAACAAAAAGTATTCAAATCTTAAGTCCAGATATAATTACTACGCCCAACCAGTGTCGGATGTAAACTTAGTGATAGTAATTGATAATAAATAAATGTCGTATTAAGTTCAAAAATATTTTCAAGAAGTTTCATATGGAGTGTTACGTATTACAGCAGCACTTTTTTAAGTGGATGTTTCCAGCAAAGTTCAAGACATAATGAGCAAGTGGATTAGGAGTTTTGTTAAATATTTGCCTGCGTGTTCGCAATTACAGCAGTCACTACTGGCATATTTAAATCACGATGCAGATTTGAATTTTTTTATGTACCATGGAGCCGATGTTAATCTTGTTTTAAATTCGTTATATTCTCTCTACATTGAAAGCTGAAGCAGTGCCCCATAGATGAATTCCGTACCGCCATATTGGTTTCAAAACCAACTTGTATATTAAAAGCTTACAATCTAGACTGAGGATTGAATTTATACCTATCAGCCAATGTGTCTGAGTTAATTTAAGTTTCATTTGTGTTAGCTGTGAGTCAATATGGTGTTTCCATGTAAGCCGTTGATCATGGTGTATACCAAGGTATTTCACTTGTGAATGTTGAGGAATAACTTGATTTTTGATTCGAATGGGGAACAAGTATCTCTTCGCAGGGTAAATGTTACCTGTGCCCATGTTCTGTAACTTTGGCGAGAACTTCTTGCGTCGGAAAAGATGTGGAACAAAATATTTCATCGTTTCTCGAAAAGTGAGAAAAAAATGTGTCTGTAAGTTATGTCGAAAACCATCAAAGTGATTACGTTATTACGTTAGAAATGCCATAATATACAACTCAAAGCCGACTTAAAATCGCAGACTAGGTGAACGCTTATCAAAAATGTCTTTGACGGCGACCATAATTCACTAAGAGTAAAAAACTTTCAACGACGGCAGCGAAAATACAATCGTCGGCTATACCAAATAATGTATAGTGCGACTTTGATGATTGTTGTTTACAAAATTGTTGAAAAAAATAAATAAAATATGTTGTTAATATAATTTAACAGTGCGAGTATCACTTCAGAGCAAAATTCTTAAATTTTTTGCATTATCATTCATTGCATTTTGCATTTTTAACATGTTTTTTTTCGTTAAAGTTCTATCTCACCCCGTTTTTATTTGTGAGTATATTTGACAGTACAAAGCGGAAACTTTTCTCACGAAAATTTTACAGACACACTTTTTCTGTAGAATGTCGAATAATTTCCTTACGTGACAGCTTTTACTCGCCAAAAAAAGTTACAGACACAGTTTAGTGAGAAAAACAGCTGTTTGTTTCAATTTATGGAATTTTTGTTTCATTTCACACAATTCCATCGAAAACTTTCTCGACGCGGGAGTTACAGAACATGGGCACTGAACACACTTTTGTTCGTTTACTTTAATTCTCCACAAGTTTAACCATAGTTCCAGCTGGGAAATATGTTCCTGAGTATATCAGGAAGCCTCGTAAGGGTTTTCGTGCTTATTAAGGCAGGCTGTATAATCGGCAAATGTAGATGTATGTATGGATGTTACTGCTCAAAGGCATATCAGAAGTATAAATCAATTACAAAACTGGCCCCAGTATACTCCCGTGTGGCACACCGAATGATATAGATTCAGGTTTATGAAGTCTCCTTCCACAACAATGAACTTCCGTGCAATAATGTAATTTTTTAATAGATTTAGAAAATTTAACCGTAGATATGATTTCAATTTGGAAATTAGGACTTCATGCCACACTTTATCAAATGCCTGAGAAACGTCAATAAACAGGGCAGAACAATACTTCTTTTCTTCAAATGTTCTTCTTATAAATTGAACCAATCTATGCGTTTGTTCAATGGTGCTATGCTGACTTCTAAAACCAAATTGATGGTCCGGGATGCATCCACTACCAATTAGAATTGGGGACAATTTTGTCATAAGAAGTTTTTCGAAACGTTTTGACATTGTTGATAGTAGACTTATTGGCCTGTATGACTCAGCCTTGGTAAGATCTTTGTCCACCCTTGGAATCATTTTGATCTTGGCAAGCTTCCAGTGGTGTTGATAATACTCTAGTCGTAATATGGCATTAAAAACAAAAAGCTGGATTCTAATTGCAATACGAGACAAAATCATCAGCATCTTGTTACTAATTCCATCAATAAGTTATTTGTAATAGTATTTTATTTTACTGCACTCAATTGCTTATTTTAACTCTATAACAAACCACATGTTTTCGTATTTATAAAGTGACGGTAAATCCATATTGCACGAAAAAACAATACACACAGATGTTTATTTTGGTATTTTTAGTATGTTAAGAAGATACAGTTTTTAACATAGCGTCTATACCTGGTATTAACTCTGATATAATATGATAGAGAACGTCGGCAGAATGAGAAAAAAAATATATTTATATTAATATTAATATCTATGTATTGGAAAACGTATTCTTGTAAATATCATAACATTTCATAATTATCAGGCAGCCGTGCAGTAAACATCTTCGTTTATTGTAATAGTAATGTGTGTTTCATAAAAATTTTGGCATTTCCTTAATACATCGTGTATAATTAAAACATTTCCTCATTATTTTAATAAAAAATATTAATTTTCACTTTAAAACACAAAATTCTCTTCACGTATTTATGCATGTAGGCGTTTTTTGACACTTGATATCATAATATTGTTTTCTAAATATATATTATGAAAACAATATTATAATATCTGATATAATATTAATATAATACTAATATTGCAAATTTGACGTTTGCTGATAGAAATATATTTGATATTAGATCAGGTATAGACGCTATGCAACATAAAGATAATCTCTACTTGTTATGGTAGGTACGGACTTTGCACGCAACACCTTTTCGAATATTTTGACACAGACACTGCAACCTACAATGCAACCATCAATGCAACCCATAAACATCAAAACATTTTTATATTTTCGAAACTTCGAATGCAACTTCGAACGCAACCATAAACAAGACTACAGACTATGCGACCGACAATGCAACCTGCCTGGTTGCATAAACACGTTGCTAAGTCTGTACATACCATTACAGTTACCAGGGTTGTCAGACTTTTTCCGACATATTTCGCCAAATTGATTTTAAATTGATTTTAGTTTTTCTTAGTATATATTTGATAATAAATTTGTTTTTATATAACACCTTTTTTATATAAATTTTTGTAAAACGATCGTTAAAAATTGATCAGAAAATCCCGAAAACTAGAAAAACATCGCCAAAAATTATTTCTTGTAAATTTTTCTCATCCAAATTCAAAACGCATTAATTAATTAATATAAAAGAAATCTTATAACAATGCTCTTATTAAAAATCTTATAAGATTGAGATAATACTAATTTGAAGTCTACACGTAACATAATTCTCTCTGCGATTGAATTTGACGCTCTTATCTTACATATTATGTTAGGTGTAGACCTTATGTTAGTCCCAGTCCAGACTTGCAATTTTTGTTGCAGCAACTTTTTGTTTTTTAATACACAAAAAGTATTACTATTTCAACAGTCTCACACATATCCAAGAATTGCTGCAACAAAAATTGCAAGTCTGTACCGGGACTAATCGAGCAAAATCTTTCAGTTAAAACCAAGTTAGAACTGTCAAATGACAAAAATATGGAATGATCTAAAATTACGCAATTGAAAAAAACAATGTTTTACTAAAAACAAATAATGCATTTATACATACATAAATACAATGGATTTTTCTTATGATTTAGAGATTACGAGACCTATAATATCTAATTTGGATAGGACTCCGTAAAGGTTCCCTGATGATCTGCATTAGCAACAGTGAAACGCGCATGGCAATTAGCTAACTCCTCAATAATCAATTTCAATTTATTTTTAAGAAACAATTAAAATCCTTTTAATAATGCCTAAGAAAATCATTTTACTAAATTAGCCATTTTTACTGACAGTCTTGGCTCTTGTCAAGCTTTGAAGAAACATACATCAAACAACTATTGTACTGCTTATATACACAATAGAGTAAACTCATCCTTCCATAGCTCTCCTTCATATTATATGGACACCCGGTCATGTAGGAATATCTTTCAATGAAAAGGCGGATACTCTAGCGAAATCAGCAATTAACTCAGGAATTCCAATTGTAGTCAATCTGACAATAGATGAGGCTCTTCGTAATGTGAAAAATCAACTCTACAATGACTGGAACACGGATTTTGTAAATAAATCCAAAGAAAAGGGCAAATCCTTTGCACAAATCTTTCCAACAATTCCAAGAAAACCGTGGTATCATTGCGCAAATTCGCTTGGAGCTGAGGGGATCAAAATTCTAAACCGTCTAATGACGGGTCATACCTTTGGAACAGCCTATCTATTCAAAATTCAAGTTCTTCAATCGAACACATGTACGCAGTGCTCAGTTTCGGAAACGGCGGATCATGTGATTTTTGGATGTAGTAGATATCAGCAGCAGAGGAATAAATACCCCTTTTTTTCCACTTACAACACTTTAAAGCAAATTTTTCAAAAGGGAGACTTATCTGTGTATAAATCTCTAATTGATTTCATCAAGGACGCTAAGATTGAACTTTAATATTGAACTTAACTAATTGTTAAGTATTTAGGACTAACCTGGCATTTTGTGAATATTAATATTCCGCCAACCTTTCTAAAGTTAAAAAAAAAAAAAAAAAAAAAAAAAATCATTTCTAATAATATATGTATCTCTTATTACAGCTGGGTCTCATTCTGGAACCACTTTTAACGTCATATACCTCTACTGTGTCTAGTGCTAGTTTAGATGAATTAAGACGCACAGCTTTCTTGTGGGTGGACCAACATTGTTCATTAATTGATTTAAGGCCGGGTAATATTTTAACTCAAAAGTTAGTGTTCAAATTTAATCGATTTTTTATTTATGTTTATCAGCCGTTTCAAATAAATTAAAATATTTATCAATGAAGACAGATATTTTATCCGATCCACCATCCAGATTGCACGAAGAAGTCGCCAAAGCGGTCAACAACACAAGTGGACAACATCCGAATTTACATGGAACATAAATTGTAAAATTAAATTAATTTTCTTTTTTTTTATATTGTATTAATTTCCTTAGATAATTTCTATCTACATACATATGTATGTATATATGTAGCTAAACAAAAAATTATAAACAATCCACTTAAACACATCAAAAAAAAGCTGAAAAAAAAGACTCCTGTTATAAGATTAAATTAATGTTAAAGACTCTGTTAGAGAATCTGCTCAAATTTAAACATTTTGGAGTACAAAGTAAATGTGTTTTTCTACCAAAAACTGTTTAAATGGAACTGTGGCTAAATACAGTTTTTCTTTAAGTAAGATGTGTTAAAAGTTTTCTTTCAGGTGTCTTATACAAAGTATGTATATTTTTGTTATCAAGTGTTTGCAACAATAAACTGCAGGAATGCAAAAAACAACAGTAATTTTTTGTGCAAATATATATAAGATGTACATATTTGTCAAAAAGGAGGAGACTACAACATGCAGATAAATGAGATGAGGATAGCAAAAATATGAAACATTTGAGAACAGTTCATGAGAATACAGTTGAACTTCGATTATTCGCCTAGCAAGGGGCCGGTCTTGTTTGATACGCATTCACGCCCAAACCGCTAAACCGATTTTGAAAATTCTTTCACCAATGGAAAGCTACATTACCAGGTTCAAATATAGGATATTTTGTATACGGTTCGGAACCGTTTTTTATATTTGGTACGGATTTTTTCCGTAAAACACATCTTTGGGCTGGTTAGAGCTAATTTCGTTCCGGGTTTGATTGCTTAACCAGTTGTAAAACCGGTTGTTATGTATTTTTTTAAACCGATCAACGCGAGCGGATCTTTACTATTTCAAAACGCTGTTACACAAGAAACTGTTACGAAATAAAATTTCATGTATACATACATATCGACGGCCCCATTCCAAAACATGCTAAGTCGACATAGCATGTTCTGCTGGGAAAATTTTGACAGTAATCGCACTATTCTATCAAAAGTTATGAGCAAAAATGTACTTAGCATAAATTGTCAAGTTTAAAAAACCTCCCTTTTAAATGTATTAAGTACACTTAGTCCCCGTCCAGACTTGCAATTTTTGTTGCAACAATTCTTTAGTTTATTTGCGAGTTTCATGTGCTCGGCAATACTCTTTTGTTTTGAAATTCGCAGTTGTTAATTTAAAGTTTGTAGGTGTATTTGACGTTTTATTTTATTTTATTTGTTCAGTTGTATGAAAAACACAAAATGTAACAAAAAGTAAAAAAATTTTTTAATTTTTCATGGCAAATTTGTTGTGAAATAGAATTTTTTAATACTTAATTGCAAAAATAGAATTCCTAATGTGGACACTTATGCAATTTCAAAACAGAATTTTAAAAAATTCCAGCAACAAAAGTTGCGAGTATGCACGAGGACTTAGTCCCTGTCCAGATTTGCAATTTTTGTTGCAGCAATTCTTGAGTTTATAGGTGAGAGAGGTGAGAAGATTGGGGAGGGGTACACAGTTTCATGTGCTCGGCAATTCTGTTTTGTTTCGAAATTCTAACTTGTTAATTTAAATGTATTTGAAGTTTTATTTTATTTTCTTTCTTCAGTTATATGAAAAATACAAAATATAACAAAAATTAAATAGAATTGTTAATTTTTCAGTGAAATTTGTGGTGTAATCGAATTTTTTTTAATACATAATTGAAAAACTAGAATTTCTTAATGTGGATACTTATGCAATTTCAAAGCACATTTTTAAAAAATTGCAACAACAAAAATTGCAAGTCTGGACGAGGACTTAGCATGATTTAGTTTGGAATTAAGTAGTAAAAAAAAATTCATTTTAATTTTTCTCCCAATAAAAAAATGCTATATGTGCTTATATGACCATTTTAGGTAAAAAGGGGCACCAGATAGATGCTAAGTCTACTTAGACGACAATCTTAAGTATTTCAAGTCACTTTCAACTATGATCTACAACAAATTTATAAAGTTCAAATAACTAAAAAAATTATATTGCAATTATTATATGATTACAAAAAGTCTCAAGTTTCTATCTCATAACATTCATAAATATGCTTTGAAGGCGTTTATCTCAAAACTAGCTTTTTGACTTAGCATGTTTTAGAATGGAGCCGTCGATATGTACATATGTATATGTAGTATGTGTAATGAAAAATGAAAATAAAAAATATTATTTGTGAATGGTTTTTGAAAGTCTGTGCATAAGATAAGAGGTTTGTGACTATTCAAAATGTGTGGTTGATGTCTACTGACGATTTAGTAAAGCCCCAATGAAATTCATATAGCCATACTTAACCACCAGCAAATATATTTAACTTAAAATAACATTATGACAATATGTTAAATAATAAATTTCTTAAAGGTTTAATAAGACACATGATACGTGCTAAGAAATGGGAATCGAGGGATTTAAATTAATTTTACTGTACGTGTGTATGTCACTGAACTCCTCCTAAACGGCTGGACCGATTTGAATGATTTTTTTGTATGCGTTTGGGTAGCGTGTGTGGTTCAGATTCACAAAACTAGGCCCAAGAGGGCGATAAGGGTGAAACAATCAAACCGATTTTAATGAAATTTAGAACATAGATAGATCTGTATCTAGAAAGTCACAAAGGCTGTGTAAATTTTCAAAACTAGGGCCAGGAGGGCGATAGGGGGAAATTTCTGCCTCTCCGAAACGTTAAAACTGATTTCATTGAAATTTTGAACATAGATCTGCGTCTAAAAATTAAAATAGGCTGCGTAAATTTTTAAAAGTAGGACCAGGAGGGCGATAGGGGGAAATTTCTGCCTCTCCGAAACGTTCAAACTGATTTTAATGAAATTTAGAACATATGTAGATAGATTGAGTATAAAAAGTTACATAGGCAATGTTCATTTTTAAAAGTAGGACCAGGAGGGCGATAGGGGGAAAATGTCTGCCTCTCCGAAACAATCAAGTCGATTTTAATGAAAGTTAGAACATAGATAGATCTGCGTCTAAAAAGTCACAAAATGACCACAGCCATTTTAAGTCTAATCAGTTTCTTTCTGGATGCGAATGAAGTCGCGCGAAAATTCTAGTAGAGATGTAAAAACGAAGCACGGACAGCAGTGACAAAAATAATAGAGGTTAATAGACAAAGCTAATAGCCGGTTAAGATACCCAGATAATCGAGGTTCAACTGTATATGAAAAAATCACTCGTCTGAGCACTTGCATGCACTTGGTATAAATAAGTATCCCTAAGTCTTGTTTTCTTTTTACATTTTTTAGGAAAAAGTTTTGTTAAAAGATTTTAGTTGCTTTGACAATGATCAAATATTGTACAAATTGTTCATTTTATATTTTTATGAAATTTATTTAAAAAAAACTATCAAGGTATTCATAAGTGCAAGGCGGATCTCTAATAAGGTGAAACTACTGCAGCATCTCTGCATCAATTGTCTGGCAAACTTTGGGTGTATCTAAAAAAAAATATTAAACATTGTCTTGTATGTAGCATGATATGGTGATAATAAGTCCACTTTGTTAAGGTAAGCCTTGTACCAGCATGTACTAATAGTTGTATCAGTTCTGGATTCTTTCTGTGTTCTAATAGAATTTTATTATGGACAATTTGCAAAATTGTAGCACATACATATGTACAACTGATACAACTAGTTAAATCTTGTGAATTCATTTGATATCTGCAAAACATGTGCCTAAATTATAACTTAAGCTAATAATTAAAAATGAAAATAAATAAAAAAAATTGTTAAAAAAAAATAAATTATCCAACATTATTGATATAAAAGAATAATCAGAGTAATGTTAAAGAGTGGCTAAATGACTGACTGATGCTAGGAACACAACTGGGACGAGCGACGAATTTTTCGTTGCGAACTTACGTCATATGAAATAAAACAAAGTGATGCATATGAAAATTAACACAACACCGCCGTCGAATGAAATTCGTAGTGCGTGACGAACTCTCCGATAGATCTATTTCTTGATTCGTCATCGGCCTGCTTTTACTAATAATAACACAAATTTTTATATGTTTGAGTCATATAAAAGTATTTAATTAATAGGCAGATTTTGTAAAAAATTTCGTTTCTGAACGTTTCAAATTTTTATGAAAAATAACGAAAATTCGTTTCAAAAAATATTTTTTCCATACAAATTTCAAAACGAAAAAAAAAACGTTTCTATTTACAAAATTTGCCTTTAAAAAAATATTTAATAACAGCTTCAAGAGGTCATAAAAATCTGGGTTTGTTTGAATAGCAGATAAAATACGTACATTTTCACCTAAGTTGTTATATTTGTGTAAACATTTTAAGATTGATATAATGGGAAAGGTATACATATGTATTATACACCGTTGAATAAACAATTGCGTCTTCTATTGTGATTACCAGGGACAGGGGTTTCATGCAAATGCATGTTTTTTCTCCTTAACCCTGTTAATAGCAAGAACGAAATAGTTTTACGAAACCATGAATTTGCGTAAAAATTACATCGATTTGTTAGTGCATATTTTTGCATATTTTGCTGAAAATGCATATTTTTGATTGATGATTTTGTGCATGATTTTGTGTCATATTTTCTCAAAAATTCAATTTTCAAAAAATATTGTCGACAAATTATTAATGCAAAACTGTTTTTTGGGCACGAACCTACCAATTTTAATGGAAATTGTAATTTTGATAATTTCAAGAGAAAATTGCCTGCTGTTAAAGCCGAAAATATTGAATTAATCGTTAAATCTTGTGTGAAAATATAATGTATATAATAATATAAAATATAATAATATAATGTAAAAGGCTTGTTCACGCACCTTTTGAAAAAAAAATTTTATAAATTGAAATCTTTTCTTTATAATAAGATTTTTTAAAATGTGTGCATATTTTATTGTTTTAAGTGCATATTTTGAGTTTTTGATGTCATATTTTAGGCGCCAAAAACACCTTTTTTAAATCCATGAAGTCCTTGTCCCTGGTGATAACATAGAAAACATTTAGAAACATTTGTAGCAAAGAAAATGAGTTCAACAATTTATGCAAAAAGAAAAAATGCATAAAATTTAATTTTATAATCAAAATTTGATTTTAAATATTTCGAAAAGTATTGAAGGTATGAGAATAATTTTTTTGCAGTTTTCAAAGCAAAATGTATACTTTTTATTGAATTACACCTAATTCACACGAAAACTTTTATGAAGTCTATTTTTCGACGTCATTTTTGGTTTGATAGCGAACGGGGTAGAGAAGAAAGAGGGGTAGAAAAAATGACTCGATTTCTGTTTTCCATGGTTTTTTTTTATATTTTTCTTTACACAAATTTGTGTTCTTGTTGTTACGTTTTATTATTAATCAGTGTTACCAAAATATATATTCAAAATTACACCTTGTAGGAGTCAAAATTACCCGAATTCAAAGGAATTACACCCAATATTAAAATAAATATTTGACACATTTCAAAAATCTTGTTTAAGGTCTACTTATGATTTTGTATCAGCCCAAGTGAAGAGCAACATATCGAGAGCGTGTATTCAAAATACGTCAACTCAAATTTTCTCAAAATGAGCTTCCGATGGCAAAAAACTCTCCTATAGAATATTCATCTGTAATATAAATTTCGAATCAAAAAAATTATTTTTTCTTGTTTTGTATAATTTTTTTTTATTCTGCTATCTAAAACACAGGATTCAGAGGATGAAATTTATTACGTCTATTTTACTTGATTCCCTTTTGAAGTTTCTACCAAAAATTATTTGCGTTCATACGATGATTATTTTTACATGTCTAATTTTTTTATTGATTTTGATTTTTATTGATTTTATTGTTTATACATACATTTGAAGTACATACTCTGTCGGAGAATGTGTGGTTGACTACAAAAATAGTTAAATTTTCTTAGACTGATTAAAAGCTAACTGGAATGTCATTCAGAACAAACCCAAAAATAATTCTTTACGTAATTGAATTTGATGAGAGACAACAAATTTATTCTCATCTACTTTGAAACTCATTTCAGTTTTATATTAACATTTTGTTGTTGTCATTTTAAATGGTACCTTAGCGCCGAGTGGTAGCACGTTGAGTACACAACGTGTGATGATACATGTTCGAACCCAGTAAAAAACTTTAAAAAGTAGTGCAGAGTGAGACAATTGACTACCGCCTAGGACATCGCAAGGTTAAAATAGTCATTTGATTACATTGAAAGTAATCCAAGTGTCAATCAGTACTATTTGCGAAATAGTTAGCTTAAGGTTAACCGAATTTCCGACAGGATACTTTTTTAATAAAATTTTTTTTCGAAGAACACATTAATATGAGAATATTAATAATAAAACGTAACAACAAGAACACAAATTGGTGTAAAGAAAAATATGAAAAAACCATAGAAAACAGAAATCGAGTCATTTTTTCTACCCCTCTTTCTTCTCTACCCCGTTCGCTATCAAACCAAAAATGGCGTCGAAAAATAGACTTCATAAAATCTTCCACCTAATTCACACGAAGAAAGAACACGAAAGAATCTAAAAGTTTGAAATCGTCAATTTCCAAATAGTGTTCTTCTAAATTCGGATGCTAGAACACATACTATTAATTTGTATTTTCTAAATTTCAACTTAAGCAGGCATGGTACTTTAACATCGGAACTCACAAGAAAACGTGTGAAAACGATGTGAAAGCCAGAACACACACGATTTATTATACAGGGTGTTTTTTTTAGAGGTATAGAACTTCGAATTGAAATAAAACACAAGAAAATCGTTTTAATGTCCATCAATTTGGCTTTATTGGAAGGATAATTTTATGCCATTAATGTTTAAATATGATTTCGGGCATGTGGCCGCCGCGACTGGCTCGAATAAAGCCAATTCTACAGGTCCAATTTTCAACCACTTTTTCGAGCATATGGGGCCGTATGTTGGCAATAACGCCACGAATGTTGGCTTCCAAGTCCCCTAACGTTTCTGGTTTGTTGGCGTAGACGAGCGACTTCACATATCCCCAAAGAAAATAATCCAATGGTGTCAAATCACACGATCTTGGTGGCCAATTGACAGGTCCATTCCGCGAAATTATGCGCTCATCGAATGTTTCCTTCAATAAATCGATTGTGACGTGCGCTGTGTGGCATGTAGCGCTGTCTTGTTGGAACCACAACTCATCCACATTCAAAATCTTCAAAATCTTCCATAAAGTTGATGGACAAAGCTCCAATTGCTGTGCACGGTGGCGAATCGATTCATTCGGGCCCTCTTCAACACTTTGCTCTACAGCGGCAATTGTTTCTTCGGTGCGCACTGTTCGACGTCTCTGCGGATGCGTATTATCACATAGAGTAAACGTAGTGCGAAAACGATCCATGGTTAACCGAATTAATTGCTCTGATGGACGATTATGTCGACCATAAAATGGACGGAGCTTGCGGTAAACTTCGCGAACTGAACCATTATTTTCGAAATAAATTTGCACGATTTGCAAGCGTTGTTCTTTTGTCAACCTGTTCATGATGAAATGGCAAACCAAACTAAATATTAATCACTTGACAGCTGACAAAATGGCCGCCAGTTAAAAAAGTGATGTCAACTTAAAGTTCTATACCTCAATAAAAAACACCCATTATAAAACAAACGAATTTCAAATTACCCGTAAATTACACCTGAGAGCAATTACCCACGCGCTACACTTACACATAAAAATTACACCTGATTCGGGTAATTACCCGCGATTCGGCAACACTGTTATTAATATTCTCATATAGGTGTGTTCTTCGAAGCAAACTTTTATTTAAAAAGTACCCTGTCGGAAATTCGGTTAACTTTAAGCTAACTATTTCGCAAATAGTACTGATTGACACTTGGATTAATTTGCAATGTAATCAACTGACTATTTTAACATTGCGATGTCCTAGGCGGTAGTCAATTGTCTCACTCTGCAGTACTTTCAGCTAACTTAAAATTGAATTTTTTAAATCACCTGGTAGTCAGTAAATTAAAAATTTTTTTACTGGGTTCGAACATGTATCATCACACGTTGTGTACTCAACGCACTACCACTCGGCGCTAAGGTACCATTTAAAATAACAACAAAAAAAAATGTTAATATAAAACTGAAATGAGTTTCAAAGTAGATGAGAATAAATTTGTTGTCTCTCATCAAATTCGATTACGTAAGGAATTAATTTTGGGTTTGTTCTGGATGACATTCCAGTTAGCTTTTAATCAGTCTAAGAAAAGTTAACTATTTTTGTAGTCAACCACACATTCTCCGACAGGGTATGTTCTTCAAGTGTATGCCCTAATTCACACGTTGATTTTTCAATGATTTTTTGAAACACGATTTTTGTAGTTTGTAGGCGAACTGTATAGAAAGGCAAAGGGGGTGGAAAAAAAATCACATATTCCGTTCTCCGAGTTTTTTTTCAAATTTTCTTTACACATATTTTAATTTTTGGTATGTTGCTTTATTTTATTTTTTCATTGAATGTGACAACAGCTTTTTTTTAATAGAAAACAGTGTTACCTGTAGGTATTTTTGTCGTTAATATAGGAGTACAGGGAATATCGGACAAATATTTTATTTTGGTCAAAATGTAGGTATTTTGTATTCTCATATTGCATTTTTTGTCATAAATGTAAAAATAACTATACGCAAAATATATTTTTGCTCCGTTTAAATTTTTGCTCATAATTACATAGACTTTTATCTAATTTTGTTGTCGCAGTGCCTGTATTTGGATAGGATCTTCCCTCTATTCTTCTAATGGCAAACACCCCAGAAAATAGGAAATGAGCATCTATTAAACAATGATTTAATAATTAAGGATATTACTTACAACTATTTACCTTAAATCTTAATAAACTCCCTGATTGGAGAAAACCCAAATATAGATATGTGTTACATTTGTATTATAAGATAATTTCTGAAAAACTGTAGAAAGGTATGCATTAATTTCGGAGGCAGAAGTAATCACTTTAAATAATTTAATGCATAATAATTACATATATACTAGACTTGTATCGAACTCTTTCAGTAGCTCGTTTTTGACACAAACCAATGATCGAACCCATGTATTTTAAATGGGTTTGATCATTGGTTTGTGTCAAAAACGAGCTACTGAAAGAGTTCGATACAAGTATAATGTATACATACATACATATGTCAAGTTTTAAGTTACCTACTGTAGCTCCAAATATTCAGAAGAAATAATTTTGGTTTACAAAAGGTTTACAAAACAAATTTTTTAGCATCTAGGGAAAAAACGAATTTTTTTAAATCTAATGGCAACACTGATATAATTTTTGGAAGAAAAAAAATCAAAACTAGAAACAATGAAAAATCATCGTATGAATGTAAAATGTTTTTGGAAGCAACTTTTAAAGAGAATCAAATATAAAACAAGATTTTTAAATCCTCGTATGAATTGGGCCTATGTATAAACAATAAAATCAATAAAAATTAAAATCAATAAAAAAAAATTAGACATGTAAAAATAATCATCGTATGAACGCAAATAATATTTGATAGAAACTTCAAAAGGGAATCAAGAAAAATAGACGTCATAAATTTCATCGTCTGAATCCTGCGTTAAATTAAAATGTTTCCTAATACAGTGGAATCTCCCTTAACGGACACTTCTAATAGGCGGACACCCCCTTTAGACGGACACTTTTGACAGGTCCAGGCAGCGCTCCATTTAAATGCTTAGTTTTCTCTTGACCGGACACAGTCCCCTTGTACGGACACATTTCAATGGTCCCTTCAGTGTCCGCTCAAGAGAGATTCCACTGTATATAATTTTATAAAACTTTTTTATTATGGAAACAAATTGTGTTAGAAAAATTTGAACATTTCTCTTAGAAACAATCAAAGTTTTTATCAAATACTTAATAATTTTTTAAAATATTAAAAAAAAAATTAAGAAAACTTTTTTCAAAATATGTATGTGACCTTCTCCGATAAAAGTGTGAAATTGAAGTTTTGAGAAAAAATGCATTTAAAAAATAAAATTTTAATGTTTTTCTCATTTTTATAGATTTTGACACACACCCGTTTTTTGACACACTAGGTGCCTTTTCTCGGAGAAGTTCACATATACATATGCAACATTTTCTCATAATTTTCAAAAATCCAAATTGCAAAATTATTCCTTGCTACAATTTTTGAGATATCAAAAAAAATTTTAATGAAGTTTTCTTTCAAAAACAACAAAACCAAATGATTTATGACAAGTAATAAAGAAGTTATGTACTAACGATTAAAGAAAACTCAGGGCTAAATATTAAGAAAACAATTTTTCAAGTCAAATAACTTGGAAATTGTAAGATATAAAATGGTGCTCTAAGCATGTTTTATTTTTGTTTCTTAACGTTGATTGCATCCGATTATTAAGATCGGTCGATATTTACAAAAGTTAGAAGCTCCGAAGGACTTTCGGCACCCGCAGTTTCCAACATTGACTCTCTTTGGAGCTAACCTATCTTAAAACAAAAACAAAAGTTGCGGACTTCTTACCACTTTTTTATTTCACGCCACTGTGCGATGAAAGCGAGTTTTCGCAAGTTTTTTTTGGAGAATTTTCGCTAAAATTTTTGAGAATTTTTAGCATTTCTTAAGAGTTTTAGGGTTTTTTAATAAAAATTATGACGAAAGATGTAATTTTCGCAAAGTTTTCAGCTTTCTTTATTTAAGGACCTAAAATTTTAATTTTTTTTTTGCAAGCTTTGACGAATTTTCATAAGTTTTTGCGCTACCTCCTGAGTTAATGACTTACCTTTCAGTTTTAGCGAGTTTAATCAATTTTCAATTTTTTTAACTTTTTAAATTGCCTTTACGAAATTGAGAAGAGACAAACCAAGAGAAAATTGAAATTTCATTTCATTTTACGAATGTAGAACCCAAGGCACATTAAATTTCCAGGTAATATCAGGACTACCAAGGTGTATCTAACTAGGTGGCAGCGTTACTTCAGCTGATAATTTTTTGCTCTATGTGCTTTGTAGCTGAAGAATGTCAAAAACTTCGATTTTGTTTTGGTTTTAGTACAATTATTTTTATGCTTTTGACATTCTTCGGATCCTTACATAGCTATGGTTGCCGTATTTTTGTATAAAAAATCCTTACGCAGTCACCTGTAAAATTACACCATGAGGACTACAAAAACAATGAAAAAATACAACATGGGTTTTAGTTTAACATAATAATAGAATTTGTTTAACATAATAACTATAAAAACTATTCACATAAATTTGAAAATATTTTTCCACTGCAGCTACCACTAACAAAATTTGCAACGTTTAGCACTTTTCACAATTTTGTAATAGTTTTTTCATATTTTTAAATTTGTTTTCATAGAATTTTTTTAGTAAAATAATTTTCATATTGAAAATTTTTTTAATTTTTTTAAATTTCTCTTACGTAAACAATTTTTGAAGTTTCGGATAAACTTTAATTTGAAAAAAAAAAAAATAGCTCAGCTGCATTTCCGCTACTACCTTGTGAATTATGGTGTAATTATACAGGCGACTGCGTAAGGATTTGTTATACAAAAATACGGCAACCATAGCTGTGTAAAGAACCGAAGAATGTCAAAAGCACAAAAATAATCGTACCAAAACCAAAAAAAAATCGAAGCAAAAAATTATCAGCTGAAGTAGCGCTGCCACCTAGTTAAATACACCTTGCTTGTGAATGTGCTTTGGAAGGTACTAAAGAAAAATGTTCCCATATAGTAAAAAATGTAAGTCTTCCCCTAGAAATTTTTTACAAAAATGTGTAATTATCTTAACAAAAATTTTGCGAATAAAGTGATATAAGTACATAACTACATATCTGAGAAGTTTGAAAAGTGGTTATATAACGTATCTCATATTTTTAAGTTTTCTGGCCAAAACAAATCTTTTAACTACATTTGCATCTAAATTTGGCATTGAGAAACCAAATTGATTGATGATTTGATTGATATTGCATTTTGTTTAATCTACATAATTCTTCTTCTTGTTGGTTGTAACATCCTTTTCTAAAAAAATTGGTTTAATAACCGATCAGATTTTTTGGCAAGTCTATTTCACAGATCTTATAGGCTCTTACCCCAAGTTTTTGACTGGCTAATCAAACTGTAATTATTTTTAAGTTCTAATTAAACACCAAATTGTGTTTTCGAGTGCATAATTAAATAATAATTAAATACCCAACCTTGTTTAATTAAATACTACTTAAGTTCTATGAACGTACCATATGTTTTTATGCGTCTTTTATAATTCTTTAATTTATACAGTTTTGAAATAATTTTTGAATAAAATTTTCAAACAAACATGAAACAGAGGGGAAATATGAAATTAATACGGTAGAAAGATTTTATCGGAAACTTCACAATCCGTACCTTATAAATTTATATCATGGTAGAACCTAGGCAATAAACATGTTAAAACCGAAAAGAAACATTAAAAATTCATGCAATTTTCTCCACTTTCCCGATTTTAGCAGTGTCTCTGAGCTACAAATCGCAGCTTAGTCTTCAAAATTTACGATATGGTGTAAAGTTTTGTTGTGTATCCAGCTGCTTACTTACTTCTTAAATTAATTTTTGCTTTTTTTGGCCAGCTTTTTGGATCAAATACTTCTCAGTGTATTATTAAAAAAAAAAATGAACAAATATTTTTTATTATAAATTTAAAAATTTTATTCACGCGGAAAAAATACGAATCTGTGGGTCCAATTGTGTAAATCACGTCACCAAAGTGATATTTACATGAAAAAAAGAACAACGTGAAAATTTGTTTATGTTTTACATAAAAATTCTAAAATAATATGACAGGTATGAAGTACAGAAACATTTTTAAAATTGCTTAAATGTTGTTTTTATTTTCATATAGAAATCACTTTGGTGAAGTAATTTAAACAACGAAGGGCCCTAATCAATTGGCAAACCTTGTGTTACAAAAATCGTAGAGTTAAGGTAAAGGCAAACAAAAACACATTATATTCCTTTCAGGTTTTTTTATTTTTGTAATTTCGTGTATCAATAAAATGTACAAAGCTATATTTTTTTTCATGACGTGTTGCTAATTTGTAAATAAAAAATAATAAATTGTAATAAAAAATCATTACTATATCGCTTATTTTATAATGTGTAAATATTAAGGCAAATATTTTAAAGCATTTGTTTTTCCACAACCATTACATAAATACAAAATTTAATTAAATATCTGTCATTTTCCGATCATCAGCTGTTAAAATTAGCAATAAAATGTTTTTGTTTTTGAAATAGAAGTTTTATTAGAAATTATAGTATCATTCCTTACGATCGGGAATTTTTACTTTAAACGAATGCTAAACTTAATTTTTCTTGATAAAAACTTAACTTTGAAACTCGGTTTTTATTCTCTCTTATTCTAAAGAAACTTTTCATCTATATCCTCCCTATATTCACTATCTCCCCTTATTCTACTACTTTCAACTTATAGGTACAAAGGGATCATCGTATTGGACCCAAGTGAGCTGGACCCCTAGATTTCATTCTTCACCAGCAGCCTGCTAACCTAACCTAACCTATTATATTCAATAAAATAGTTTCTCAGCGTAAAATAAATTGCTAGGTTTATAAATTCTTTTATAGGACTGCATTCAGAGCTTAATAAAAAATAATTTATAAAATAAGCACTGAAGCATGTTGTAATTATACGAGGGCGGTTCGGAAACTTCCTAGCCTAGCACAAAAAGCGCGGTATAAACAGAAAAAAGTTAAGTGTTTTGGAAACTTCCATCTCTGCTATGAACACGTGTTAAATTTTGTTTCGATCTGGCAACTCCTTCATATAGAAACAGGTGTTCACAAAAGACGCATCCGCGATTTTTTAACAATGGAAAAATTAGAAATGCGTGGTGTCATTAAATATTTACATAAAAAAGGTTTATCGGGACAAGAAATTCATAATGATATGGTGAATGTGTTAGGTGAAAGTGCTACTTCATATGCAACAGTAAAAAATTGGGTTGCTGAATTTAAACGTGGTCGTACAAGCATTGAAGATGAACCACGTAGTGGACGTCCAAAAACAGCAACAACAACAGAAATTGTAGCCAAAGTGCATGATATGGTATTAAATGATCGACGAATAAAAGTGCGTGAAATAGCTAATATCATGGGCATCTCAAATGATCGAGTCCATTTAATTTTGCATGAAGAACTACAGATGAAAAGGCTTTCTGCAAGATGGGTCGACCAAAAACGCATAAGAATGAACATTTCTCAAGCTTGTTTGGATCGTTTTAAGCGAAATAAAATGGATTTTAAGCGTCGTTTCTTAACTGTTGATGAGACATGGATCCACCACTATACTCCAGAGACAAAAGAACAATCCAAACAATGGACTGAAGCTGGAGGAAGTGCCCCAAAGAAGGCAAAAACAATTCAATCGGCTGGTAAGGTTATGGCAACGGTTTTTTGGGACTTCAAAGGTATTTTATTGATTGACTATCTGCAAAAGGGTAAAACAATAAATTCAGAGTACTATTGCAACCTCTTGGATCAATTAAATGTACAAATTCGAGAAAAACGTCCTGGCTTACAACACAAAAAAAAATATTTTTCATCAAGACAACGCACCAGCGCACAAGAGTGTTTTAACAATGGCTAAAATCAACGAATTAAAGTACGAGTTGCTTGACCACCCACCTTATTCTCCTGATTTGGCTCCCAGTGACTTTTGCCTGTTCCCAAATCTAAAAAAATTCCTTGCTGGCAAGCGTTTTACCTCAAAAGAAGATGAAATTACAATTGTAAACCACTATTTTGAAGACCTTGAGGAAAACTATTTTAATCAAGGGATAGAATTGCTAGAAAAGCGTTGGACTAAGTGTATTGAAGTTTCAGGAGATTATATTGAAAAATAAAAATATTTTTGAAAAACTAACTATTCTCTTTCATTCATAGGCTAAGAGGTTTCCGAACCGCCCTCGTACAGGTGACTGCGTAAGGATTTGTTATAGAAAAATACGGCAACCAGAGCTGTGTAAAGAACCGAAGAATGTCAAAAGCACAAAAATAATTGTACCAAAACCAAAACAACACGAAGTTTTTGACATTCGTTAGCTACAAAGCACATAGAGCAAAAAATTATCAGCTGAAGTAACGCTGCCACCTGTTAAAATACACCTTGTACTGAAGTATATTTATTTGACATTTATAGCCAGTTTCACGATATCGAAAGAAAACTTTCCACAGAAAACAATAAATATGAAAAAAAATTTTCAATACAAATTGTAAATTGATATTGTGAAACAGGCACTTGCAGCATGTTCAACGATATCGAAACTAGGCGTTCATTTGTGTTATAAGCGAAAAAAAAATTGATTTGGGTTCATCAACAACGAACATTTATTCGAGCGGCAAGTCGAAAGAAAGCGTAAGTGCTTTCAACAATTTTTTTTTATACTTTGCTTGTGACTATTTTTTTTCACCTTAAATTTTAAATCCCGTCAAACCTTTGAGAAGAGTTTTGTCATGCAACAATCCTTTTAACACTATTCATTTCACCTTTCGCCAACCGTTACCTGGGGGTTTACTCTGTATTTCGATTCGAAAGAAAAAGCTTTCGAATTTGTATGTTTATAACATGTAAATTCGAAAGCATTTTCTTTCGAATCGAATTACAGAGTAGACCCCCTGCTCTTTTCGGCAGACCAATGACATTTAGTATCATTAAAATGCTTTCCCACTGCTCTTTAAAATCACAAGGAAAACTGCATTTTTGAAAACCTTTGGCAAGTGATGGATTTTTCCATCTCCTTCACATAGACCACAGCAATTTTTGCGAATTTTCGCCATTTCCACGTTATTTTTTGCCGAATTTTTTGCATTTCTTACAGTTTTAGCGATTTTTGATCAATATTATGGCTTGTCTAAAATTTTGCAACTTTTTTTTTGCAAAGTTCGCGATAAAAGCGACATTTTGCAAGCTTTTAGCTTCCTAAGAGTTTTGTCGATTTTTAAATAATACTAGAATGTTAATAAGTTTTTGCAAATTTTGATTATTTTCGCGTTTTTTTTTTCTTATATTTTCTTTCTTAAAATTTTGCAAATTTTCGCGATTTTTTTTTCAAAGTTCGCAAGAAAAACGGCTTTTTACCTTCCTAGTAGTTTTGAAGATTTTAAAACCTTATCAGACTTTGTTATCTGCTCTGCATCATATGAGCAAACTTTTATTTGAAATAATACAATTTCGCTGATAATCTTTTTTAGTAGTAACCATGTTTGAAGCCCATATTTGACATTTATTTGTGCCTTATCTACGTCAGTGAAGCAGTTTAGGACATTTAGAATTACATTTGCAGCGCAGTGATGCATTTACGAATACACCCATAATGATACGTTTTAATGAGCTATTAAGAGGGAGTTGTGAGTTAATATATGTAAAAAAATTTAATCTACTCTACTTTCTTTGGAAATCGATTAAAAAGGAGATTTAACATCATCAAGGAGATTTAACATTTTTCCTTTTAATTTAATATTTAAATTAATAATTCAACAGCCTGATATTCTGAAATAACAAATATTTATAATCGCAATCATATTATTAGATGCGTGGTTTTAGTGATTAAAAGCATGTGTTCATTTTTATTTAATCGATAAGGAATTTGCTTTATAGGGCATTTACACCTGCACAAAATCTAGCAGATTTTAATTAAAATCTTTATGAAAATTTTTGTTTCGCCCAAAACGAACCGCATTAACTGAAAAATTTCCAAAACTACAACCAAACATCTGCAATGTAGCAGCCAATTCACACACCTTTTTAAGCAGACCGTAGTTAATTCACTCATCTTTTTTTATATATATATATTGTACAGGGTAGTAAAAAATAAATAAAAATACTAGATTTTGATTAGATTTTCTACAAATCTACTGACAAAACAGATTTTGTTCTGAATGGGAAATCTAGTAAGAAACAGCAAGATTTAGCTCGAAATCTTGTAAGTACTAGATTTTGAGACAATGTAAATGCCCTATTTAAGGCCATGACTCACTATCCTACACAAGCGCATGGTTTACTAAAAAATGCAACCCTGATCTCATTAATTGGAATTGTATTTTAAAAATTTTCATAGACTTTATCATAAAAGAGTTGTAGTGTATCACGCGGCCTTTAGCAATATTGTACGTTCTATGCTCTTTTTAAAAAATAGCTTAGTTGATGTTAAATACTTTATCCTTATTGCCACAGTACTAATTATGAAAAAGGTAATAAAAATATTCTAGCTGTCATAAATTAATATGTGCCTGAAGAAACTACTTTAGGTCATATGCATTTATTTTTTCATGCAAGACATGCAATTATGCCATAGAAATTATTGATTTTCTTTTGATAATAATACAATTAATTTACTTTCCTATTAGCAATGGCGGTGGACTTTAGTTATTATTATTATTATTTTTTTAATTTAATGATTATTATTTTCTCTTATGGTTCAGATAAAATTGATTTATCTTAAAAAGTAAAAGGTTATATAGGCTTAAAATTAACGTTTTTATACATAAATGTATATATTTTAAATATTGCTTAAATAATTTTTCAATATCAAAAAAATTTAAATACTAAATAAAATGTCTTTTAGTGTTCGTTGTATTTGTTGTTAATCTTAAGGCTAAAAATTCCTTTTCATTCTCAAATTTAATTTGTATCATTTTTCCTTTTCTTTTATTAGATGACTATGACAAGATTACAATTTAATTTTAGATGTGCAATAAAAAATATTCTTTTTCATTTTTCAATTTACTTATTTTTAAATAATATAAAAGTTTTGTAGAAATAAATAATGCATTTCCAGTAAAAAAAGAGAGTCATTATTGAGAGATAAGGAGTCAGTTGGTAAATGCATCACCGTTCTGCAGCATACGAGCAAGCTTTAATTTTTCATCTATTTTTAAATTTATTATCAACTTCTGTGAAACACTTTAGGACTTTTAAGTTTCCATTCGCAGCGCAGTGATGCATTTACGAACAGGCCCATTGTAATAGTTTACTTTCTAGTAACATCAATAGCATACTTTAGGGATCATATTTTGTAGCATATGTTCAGGTTAAGAATTACATTTTTTTTCTTTAATTTAATTTATATATTCAAATCTCTCAAGGTCCTCTTTAATTCATGCATTTTTTATTTTTGGTTTGTATGTAGCAAAAATTGTAAAATTTTGTCCGTATTTGTTGTTTCTTTTTTTTTTTTTGTACCGTCAGCAAGATAAATTTAGTTGAATTCTTTGTTTTTTTTTTAATAAATTGTTTTTCGTTGTATTTCACTTTTTGATTTTATTAAACAGTACTAGATGTTGTAGTATGCGATTTTCGTTAATTAAATTTTATTGGTCCATTTATTTAGCTCCATAAATAGCTATGTAACTTTTTTAGCCCACTTTAAGTCATCATCACGTGGCTTAAGACCAGTAAGATGTTCAATAAGACACTCCAGTAGAGACCAAAATCTGTAAGCAAATAAATAAAAAGTAAGAAGAGAACAAACAATTAATTACAATTTTTGTGTTTTATTTACAATAACTAAATATAAATTAGTTATTCCACAATTTGGGATGACATTTATCAATATACTTGAAAAAATGGGAGTTATGAATCATGGTTGGTTAGGTTAGGTTAGTCTAAGTGGTCGATGACCTCGCATATAACAGGATTTATCCTTAACGATACCAGCAGATGACAAGAAACCTGTAGGTATTGCAGCCTAGTTTGTGGTGCCTGTACCGAATGACTCCCACACAGATTTAACAAACCTTAGTAATCTACTCAGTTCTATTCCCGATACAAGTTCAAGAATCCGAAAAGTGTGATCACCAAGGCAGGCACAGTAGATGTTCTAACGTCTCAATTACCCCGGTTTACCCCACTAGAAGTCTACACTTACTTCTGGTTAATGATAAAGGAATTTAGTCGATTTAGGATCATAGGAGCTCCACACGATTTTAGAAGTTTCAGGTGTTGAATTGATTGCCGGACATATGTCCGGTAATTGGATTACCTTTTTGGCCAGTGTATCAGCCATTTCGTTTCCCTCAATCCCCATGTGTCCTCCGACCCAATATATATGTACTTGTCTGACAGCACATAACACATTTAGGGCATTCCTACACATGAGCACAAGCGAGCAGTAGTTGCAGTCTGCTGCAATTGTCTTAATTGCTGCTTGACCGTCTATATATGTATATATTCACACGCGCATTCATGGTTTGAGGGGTGAAAGCTAATTCTGCAGCCATTTTGGTCGCACAGATTTTCGCCTAGAAGATACTACAGTAATCAGGAAGTTTATAAGATTCTTCTATACTTAGCTCCGGGCAGTAAACCGCAGCTCCCACCCCTTCATACATTTTTGAACCATCAGTGAAGAAAGTAAAATTATACCCACTATAGTTAAGGCCTTCGAGATATGTAGCTTTCTTCCCTTATAGTGATATGTGGTTTGGCAAGGAAGTTTATTTCTGGAATGATGTAGTCCGAGCTACAATCCATGTGTTCCAGCAATTTACCGTGACCAAATGGTTTGAACGACATCTGTCCTGTTGCCCACAGTCGGATAACAGATTAGCATGCCGCATTCAGTGCAGTAACGTCTAAAGCTGCAGTAGGTGTGGTTTTTAGAGCTCCAGTTATGCAGAGTTCTGCTAGTCTCTGGATATTTTCTAACTTTTTTAGGAATGCTTTTGTCTCAGTCGACCTCCATCATACAAGGATTCCGAAGAGTAAAATTGGTATAACTACCGCTGTTTAGGTCCAATATGTAGGATTCGGCAATGTCTTGCCCAGCATCTTTTTACATGCGTATAGAGCAATGGTGGCCTTTTTTTACTCTATCCTCTATATTGGGTTTCCACGTCAGCTTACTATCCAAAATTACTCCCAGGTACTTTGCATGTGTTTTGGGAGAGAGCGATATACCATCTAAATTGAGTGTTTTCCATTCCTTGATTTTCCTTGTAGTAAAAAGTACAAGGTCTGTTTTTTCAGGGTTCAAGTTCAGACCTTGGCCGGCTGCACATCTATGAATATCCTTTAATGAGGACTCCATAATGAAACTAATCGTGTCGAGGAACTTACCAGCTATGATAATGGCTATGTCATCTGCATATGCCGTAATCCTAGCTGCTTTAGACTCGAATTCCATGAGAATGTCATTTACGACCATCGTCCAAAGAAGCGGTGAAAAAACTCCTCCTTGGAGAGTTCCTCTATGAGCTTCCTTATTTACAGTGACATTGCCTAATTCTGCAGATACCATTCTACACTTTAAAAGATTGCCAACCCATTTCTTGATTAGTATGTAAGCACCGGACCGATTAACACTTTCCATAAAAGCGTCCGTAGAGACATTATTGAATGTTCCTTCAATGTCCAGGAAGATCTCAATAGCATATTCCTTATAGTGTAACGATTTCTCAATCAGCTCGACAGCGTTATGGAGTGCTGTCTCTACTGATTTGCCCTTTGTGTATGCATGTTGGTTAGAAGGCAGAATGTGACAGTGATGTGTATATCCAAGCTTCTCAGTAGAAAGGATATCAAACTAATAGGCCTAAAGCCGTTTGGATATGTATGGTTACTCTATGGTATCAACACAACCCCAGCTATCCTCCATGGCTTTGGCACATAATTTAGTTGAAGACAACCATTGAATATTCCCGTTAACCAGGGCGGAAAGATACCGTCTGTCGCTGGTGATTCATAGGATTCAAAAGAATTACTGGCCCATTCTACTTTACTAATGGAAATGACGTCGCAATTCTCAGTATCCAGTTCATTTGTAGTTGGTAAAAAGAGAATACATAAATGGCTTCAATTTCAACCTGAAATTGGGAAAATATTTTAAAAAATATTTTTTAAGATCGATAGCACTTACGAAAGGGTTAACTGTCAAACGAAATGTCATACTGCACTTTATGATCATTATGAACAGCGCTACCAGATTATCCAGATTCACTTTAAAAATCAGTCATCGAATCGAGAAAACGTTTTATCGATTACATACTTTTATATATTGAAAACAAAAATAAATGTTCTTTTTTTCAATACAAGTTATCGATTAAATGTTCTCTGTCGACATCGTTAAATTCGAATCGTTCATCAAGAATGCGAATTGGGGTTATATGCCGAGAATAAATGGACAACTTCAGGATTCCTGAATACATAGTACTTGCCATATCTTTGCAATATTCAAAGATTTGGGTTTTCAAAATAAAATGCCAACCCGTGATTCCGCCCACTTTTCAACAGACATGATTCTGTTGTCAGAAAAGCTCAAAAGTCTTAGTAAAAGCTTGTTGACTAGTAGTACTAGAAAAAGTGAGCTAAAATTGTATGGCAGTGGCCTCGTCCACTTTTTTATAATCACCGAAATCTAATACATATTAAATTTATAATAACCTCATGAAGGCGTTTATGTTATTACAAAAGCTTAACCAGTTCCAAATTTCCTAGAGACCTGTTTGGGGGAAGTACATAAAAGCAATGTTAAAAATTAATGGTCGTGGATACCGTTCATTTTTCCAACAACGAAATTGTGGCATTACAAGGTTACAAATCATGTGGTGTACAATTATGCAAGAATATATTGGTTAGGAGTTTAACTATATAAAATATAATGTGTAATTATTTAAGAGCGAAACCACTCGATTAGAAAGTTCTAAGACTTAATGATCAAACAGATCTGCGGCATAAACACATTTTCCATACAAATTGACAATAAAAACAGCACCAGAAAGCAGTCGAGAGATAGAATCTATTTTATTTTGACAGCGTTTTTTTATTTTTCTCTCACATATAAATACTCATTCTCTTAACAATGCTACCATATTTTCAATAAATTTCATACATTTTGTGAACAAAACTGTAAAGAAAAATAACCACAAAAGAAAATGAGACAAAAATTCGAGAGCATTTGAAGCTACTGCCGTATATTTTATTTTGGGCTTTGTTAATTTGACATCGATTTTTCCTGAAGTTGCGGACTTATTCTGTTTAATCATTTAGATATCAAGCAGAATTCAAAAAGCTTACAAAACCTGCATGTTTATAGAAAAACTTAGAAAACATAATTGAGAGTTAATTTGTTCAAAATTTTTTAAAATGATGTATGTCATAATTTTAGTATAAAAACTGATGTAATCAAGGAAGTAATCAATCAATTACTTTTCTTACCTTAATTTTTCTAACGGCCAATTTAACCAACCGGTTGTTATGCAAAAATAAGTTTCATGCGGTGCAACATGATGGATGCGATGATGTTTTCGGGGCAATACTATATGATAATTTTGCAAAAATAGCACCCACTTCGGTAGGCCCCAATAGGTATGCGACCATTTGTGTATCTGAAATCGAAAAGCGAAACAACAAAAATTAACAATTCGCTTAAAAAATTTACTTCAGAAAAAGAAAAACGAAAAGTCTCACCTGATTAGTCATGGCAACAAAAATCGAACATAAAAATAAATAGGATATCCAACCGAAGTCTTGCTGTATGTCATGATGTGATTTTGTATTAAAACTATAGGCCAAGAAACCTAGAATCGGTATACTGACCATAAAATTATCACCATTTGTTTCGATAAAATCATGGCGTGTTATAGATGTTGGATCCAAATGATGCTCTCGAAACGGACGTAAAAAATTCTGCGATAACGATAAAAAAAACATTACATTACTTTTAAAATATTATTAATTTTCTATTAACTAAATTTATATGCAGACCTTTCCTATGATGGGTAGCTCAACTGATCCCCAAGTATCGGCTGCCCAGTGCACAAGGCCGGAACCAAAGTCGGCAGTAATTATACCAAATATGGCCGATATGCAGGCAACAATTATCCGATCGAAATGAAAATGTTTTAATATTAAAACGAAATCAATTATCATTAGAGCAATACATGTGTAAACACAAAGAAATTCCTGAGCGCGTTTTCCTGAAATAAATGGACATACATAAATATTACATGAATTTTTTTAATACATTTTTATTTATTGCATCTTCAAATAAGAACTAACAATAAGTATTCAAATCTTAAATCTAAAAAATATAATTATTAGGCCCGATCAGTGTCGGACATAAACTTAGTGATAGTTATAAGAAAATACATAAGTAGTGATAATCAAAAAGGAAAATAAGTATATTCAAGCAGTCCCATCTGGAGTGTTGAGTATAAGAGCCCTTGTATCCCTCTTTTTTAGGCGGACATGTCCAGTAAAGTTCAAAATATTACGAGCAAGCGGATTGGGATGTGACTCGAGTTTAGTTAAATATTTGCCTGCGTATTTTGCAATTTCATCAATCCCTAGTGGCATATTTAAATCACGATGTATATTTGAATTTTTGATGTACCATGGAGCCGATGTTATTAACCGTAAAATGTTGTTTTGACTTCTTTGGATTCTCTCGACATTGGAAGCTGAAGCAGTGTCCCAAAGTTGAATTCCATAGCACCATATAGGTTTCAAAAGCGACTTGTATATTAAAAGTTTACAATCTAGGGTGAGGGTTGAATTTCTACCAATCACCCAATGTACCTGAGATAATTTTAGTTTCATTTGTGTTAGCTTAGAGTCAATATGGTATTTCCATGTAAGCCGTCGGTCAAGGTGTATACCAAGATATTTCACATGAGAATGTTGAGGAACAACTTGATTGTTAATCCGAATGGGGGAACAAGTATCTCTTCGTAATGTATATGTTACTTGAACACACTTTTGTTCGTTTACCTTAATTCTCCATAAGTTTAACCACAGTTCTAGCTGGGTTATATGTTCCTGAAGATATCGGGATGCATATTAAGGCATGCTGTATCATCGGCAAATGTAGAAGTGTGGATATTACTGCTCAGAGGCATATCACAAGTATAAATCAAATACAAAACTGGACCCAGTATACTACCCTGTGGCACACCGGATAAAATAGTTTCAGGCATACTCATAAAGTCTCCTTCCACAACTTCCGGGCAATAATTTAACTTTCCAAAAGATTTACAATGTTTATTGGTAGGTATGTCTTCAATTTTAATATTAGGCCTTCATGCCACACTTTATCAAATGCCTGAGAAACGTCAATGAACAGCGCAGAGCAATACTTCTTTTCTTCAAAAGTTTTTCTTATAAATTGAATCAATCTATAAGTTTGTTCAATGGTGCTATGTTGACTTCTAAAACCAAATTGATGGTCTGGGATGCACCCATTACCAACTAGAATAGGGGACAATTTTGTCATGAACAGTTTTTCGAAAAGTTTTGATATTGTTGATAGCAGACTTATTGGCCCGTACGACTCAGCCTTGGTAAGGTCTTTGCCCGGCTTTGGAATCATTTTGATCTTGGCAAGCTTCCAGTGGTGTTGATAATACTCTAGTCGTAATATGGCATTAAAAACAAAAAGCAGGATTCTAATTGCAATACGAGGCAAATTCATCAGCATCTTGTTACTAATTCCATCAAAACCCGGAGCTTTCTTTGGGTTGAGTTCAGCAATTAGTCTTTGTAACTCACTTATTTGATGAGGGGCTTAAACTCAACGGGTGTTTTAAGCTTTCTAGCAGCGCGCCACAAAGAGTAATTAGATGCTGGTGTGACATCAAGACCTTTCAAATAATTTTTAAGATATGCGGGTTTTTCAAATGCAAGCAACTCTTGGAGTCGTTTAGTGCACTCTTTAAATCTGATTTTAAGTTGAGGTGATCAGTGGTGTTGCCATTCCCTTCTAGCTCTTCTTTTTTCACACACGAGGCGTTCAATATCCGTAGAATAGATTCTGTTAAACCCAGTCTGCGGATGGGAGGTAGTGGCATGCTTAGCAGCCTGTTTAATCATTTCGATAAGGTTGGCAATGTTAGCTTCAATATCTTCGGGTGTTCTTAGCGTAATGTTTTCCGTGCATTGACTACTGAGATATTTTTTAAATCCCAGCCAATTAACACGATTTATCATCTTCAAATTGTAACGAAGCTTCAACTTGAATTAAATCCCTAGATATTTTTCATGACGCCAAAATCTATAACATCCGGAATTTTTTTGTATATAAGTAGGCCAGTAAGTGGGCTCCCCGCTAGAAATGACGTCCAAGCCCATTTCTGAAATTGTGTTGAACAACACTCGACCTCTAGGTGTAATAAGACGCGAACCCCAAAACATATGTTTTGCATTGTAGTCGCCAGCTGCTACAAAACAAGGTCCAAGAGATTTGTAGAAATTCTCGTATTGATCCTCAGTGATTGAAAATCTGGGAGAGTAGTAAATTGATGATACCACGAAATTTCTACAAAAACTTTCAATGCCAGTCTTGACTTTATTAGAATAGCTGATCCTCTAGGGTAATTTGTATCATATATAGTGTAGCCATTTACTTTAAAGAAACTTCTCGAAGTCAAATGAGTCTCAGAGACCAACATTATATCAATATTTTTTTTTCCAATATTACATACATATATAAATTTATTTGCTACATATTAATTTTATTGATTTCTTTGCGTACTTGATAAAGTGCTTAAGAAACCTTCTTGTTTCTTTTTTCTAGTCTTATGGTTGGATTTTGTAAAATAAAATGAATTTTCGTTTTTGTTTCTGGTTGGAGCGTAAACGAAAATATTTCATTTTAGATAATTTTAATTATTATTGTTCGAACTTCATTTGTTTCTATATTTATGATTTGAACTGTCAAATGATAAATATACATACATATCGCACACTAAATCATATAGAGTAACCACTCAAAATTACAAAAGTGCTTTTGCTTTTTTATAAACCAGTCAATTGAAGAAGTCTATAACGACCTCAACAATTTCTTTTGCAATACAGTCTTCTTGAAGAATATAAAATACCATTATTCTTGTTTTTATGTCACATACTTGCGTCATTTGTACAGCATCAACAGTTCTTTGCAACTACTCAGCATCTGAAATTTTTTGAGTTGTGACTCTTTATGATTTAGTGTGCGATATGTAAAATAAGTATATGAAATAAATATTACGCAATTTGAAAAAAAACAGCCTTACTGAAAAGTTTAAATAAATAAAATGGATGTTTCTTTCGACGACGAAGATTTTCGTGATTATGAAACCTATAATAACTTGGATAGGATCATTGTTGGAAAAATAAGGGAGATAAGAATACGACCAAATATTTCGTTGGATTTAAAATTTTATCTTCTTTTAAAGTTTATTTTTGGAGCGTCACTATTTTTAAGTCCATATTTTTTTAAATTCTTAAAAATTTCAGACATGGTGTATCTAACTAGGTGGCAGCGTTACTTCAGCTGATAATTTTTTGCTCTATGTGCTTTGTAGCTGAAGAATGTCAAAAACTTCGGTTTTGTTTTGGTTTTAGTACAATTATTTTTGTGCTTTTGACATTCTTCGGTTCTTTACACAGCTATGGTTGCCGTATTTTTGTATAACAAATCCTTACGCAGTCACCTGTATAATTAATTATACCATGATTTCAGAAAACACTTATTGAAGTTTTTTTTAATATAAATTTAAAGCTTAAATTAGACGTGACATAGCTATAACGCCATAGCCATAACCAAATGAAAAATTAATTGATTTCTATGGTGAGAGTGAGAGTGACTCGCCATAACTCTCACCATAGAAACCAATTGAATTTTGGTTTGGTTATGTTATGGCATTATGGCTATGTCACGTCTAACTTACAGCATGTTTATAGAACACGTCACAATCAAGACACGCACGAATGACACACGTACGAATACGTAAGAATTTGCATTTGTAGAACACGTTAATTTTTTTTCGTCCGTCTTACGTAGTGTGGCGCTCTTAGCAATTTAGTGCCAAATCATAGTGTTGCCTTTCTGTAAATAATTTTTATTTGCTTACATTTTGTCATATAAAATTTGTATTTTTGTCATTAAAAAAAGTAACCCTTTTTGATGGCAACATGGAAGTATTTATGTAAATTAAAATTTTTTATTTAAAAAGGAAATCTTTAACTTTATACACATAAACAAATAATGAAATAGCATAAAATGAGCTATTATCTTGCAAAAAAAGAAAATGAATTTCCAAAAATAATAAATGCACGGCTGTTGTAAACTTTATGCTCTAATTGCCACTTACAATAATTTTATTATATGTATTTTAGACATATTGGGTTCTATAAACATGCTGTTAGACATATTGGGTTCTATAAACATGCTGTTAAGCTTAAAGAATTGTTATATCGTTTTTTAATGCTATGTTTAGACGACGAGTTGAATCACCTGCTTCGCTCTCTGAATCTTGTTTATGAATCATGCTGTTTAGACTACTCATTCGTGCTTCGTGTGCAGCGTGCCAATTTAGTGCTTTTCGTACTAGATTTAGAGTTTTTTAATTCATAACAGTGCGGAATTTTTCAAATTGTTGCTTCAAAAAAGGCACTAACTAAATTGGTGCTTTTCACCTTTGATTTTAGTGGGTTTTGCGAATCTACTAAATATTAATTTGTTAAAGTGTGGTGGCTTTATTTTCACTTTCCAAAAACGATCTGCTTTCACCCCTTTTAAACATGCGAAGTTTCCTTTGCAGAATGTTAATTCAGCTGTGTGAAATACGAAGGAAGAAAAACTTTATCTTTCATAGTGAGAAAAAATAACATATTTCTAGAAATTACAGAGGATACCACGTTGGAAACACGTTATAAAATAACTTAATTACAATAATCTAATTACTAACCACTGAGGGAAGCAATGTATTGCTTTCTTGATAACGAAAGCTTTCAAAAATGTTTCTGAAAAGAGCTAACGTAAGGCTCTCTAACAAAGTGGACAGAAGTAAAAATAAATGTAAACCAGTAACTTTTGCATCTGAATACACAAAAACTACACATTATTACTTCTGTAAAACGAAGTAGTAAAGCAAAAAATGAATGGCTTTTTGGAAACTGAATGCATTGCTTCTAGCTGGCTTACAAAAACTCTTGAAGATATAGAACGAAGTATCAGAAATTTAAGGATACATAAATGGAAAAATTTGCTCAAAACTTATAAATTTTGCATTGAAGTTTATAATTATAGAAATTCAACTAATCATTATCCATTTCTAATACTGTCAATATTTCCTCTAAGACTATTAACATTACCATGTTCAAATGTTGAAGTAGAAATAACTTTTAGCGCTTATAACTATTTTAAAAGTAAGTAAGAAACACAATAATGATTTTATAAATCAAATTGTTTCATTCATATAAAATACGGTCTAAAAAGAAAAGGCTTATGTTGCTCAGTAACTCGTTTCTGTAATTCTCGCATCATAAAATTTCTCACATGAAGTGTGAAACACAAAATTCCATCGTTTCTCGATTTGTGAAAAAAAGTGTTTCTGTATTTGAATGTGAAAACAGACAACACTGAATCTGTTTTTACTGGAATATTTCCAGTAATCGAGTGTCAAATGAAAACAAAAGTCACAAAAATATTATTTCAATAACAAAAAAATTATAAAGGTATTCATTACAAAAAAATTGTAAATAAATATAATGATATCGACTCCTTAATAATAATTTTAGTTCAACAATTCGTTGCATATCTTTTCAACTAGTTTATTATTCATATTTTCATGTTTTTGTACAAATTTTGTTGTTCTCGCATCAATTTAAAATGCGAGTTATTAAGACAGTTCTTGCGAGAAACTTTTCACAAAATATTGTTACAGAAACACTTTTTCTCACATCGTTCCAATAATTGCTGGAAATTTGTTTAAATGACAGATAGTTCTTGCAAAGTAACGATACAGAAACACTTAAGTGAGAAAAGCCATTTTGTGTTTCAATTTACACTGTTTTTGTTACGATTCCCTTGTTTCATGCGGGAAATTTTGCGATGCGAGAAATACAGAAACGAGCTACAGAATGTAACATACTGAACTATGTTCATGTAAAACTTAATTCAGATGAAACACCTAAAATCTAATTGTTTTATTAAAACAGCTTTATGGCCAGAGGAAAAAAATGAAACTGCATTTCCTGAAACGAGGATATAATTCTCGTTGATCACGCTTTTCTTAAAATAATACACCATAATTGCAGTGTCTTGCCAAATGAACTTCAATTATTTTCCTACTCATATTCTACTTATAAAATTGCAAAATACGCAGGCAAATATTTAACTAAACTCGAGTCACATCCTAATCCGCTTGCCCGTAATATTTTGAGCTTTACACAAGGGCTCTTATACCCAACACTCCAGATGGGACTGCTTAAAAATACTTCTTTTTGATTATCACTACTTATGTATTATTTATAACTATCACTAAGCTTATGTCCGATATTGGTCGGGCCTAATAATTATATTTAGATTTAAGATTTGATTACTTATTGTTAGTTCATTTTTTAAGATACAATAAATAAATATGTATATGAAAAAAAAAAAAATATTCTACTTATAAGCAAAATCGAAATATGGCTCGATATAATTGAAATTATTACATAAGACCTATGAAATGTAGTAAATTTAAAATTGTAGTTAACTTAAATTTTTAATTTCTACTCATTCACTACATATATAATTAGCCATGTGGGCTTTCTCTGTATTGAAAATAAATAGATAAATATAAAAATATAAATAAAAAATATATTGCATTTAGTGCTTTTATATGAACACACAGTGCTTTTTGCTCTGAAAAAGTTGGCATCACTGTTCGCGTGGCACTTTTTTTATGTATGTATATTCACACAAACATACGTATCATACGCACGTATATACATGCATACACATAAGCATACATACTTACATAAATTCGATTCATTCAAAATCTTGTTTTTGAAGGCATCTCTATATTTTCTTCTTATTTTTCCTTTTTATATTATTCATAACTTAATTAAATTTATTTATATTAAACTCACATCTATGTTTTTTGGTTTGTCTTCATTTGTTTACAAACACACACATACACATCTACCTATTTTGTTTTGATAGCTAGTTCAGATAAAGTGGCGATTAACTGCGATAAAAGTTAGAGAAGATACCAATTTTACGTGCTTCGCAAGTAAATTCATATTGAATCTACTTGATTCGCTCTCATAATTTTGTATGGCGAAGCAAGTGGATTCGGTCATGATTGGGGCGTGAAGCATGAATAGAGTGCGAAGCACGTACCGTGTAAACATACTATAAGTGTTGTCCTATTTATATAAAATATTTTCAAGAATGCCATATCAATATTGAAAACAAAGTATGGCATTTCTAGCTGAATTGACAACTGTTAATCCATCACTGAAAAACAGCATGGGCGGCTAAAAGCCTTTTAACTTTGTTTCTTGGTTAACTCAAACGTTAATTTTTATTAATTACTGTTCTGTAACAAAACCTTTTATACAGATGAAATAACTGTTCACTTTCTTTTGACGCTCACAGTATGCATGATTTAAAACACATCAATGGGGCCATTATATATTTTTGGAAAACGACAAATTTACTTGGATTCGGTTTACAGAACATGGCCGATTATTTTTGACTAAAAACGCAAACTTATTCAAGACTATATTTCAATGAAAAATATTTAAAAGTTTATCGACTAGGTTTAATTACGAGTAGTTTAAACCCAATAAAACTAAAACAACCTAAAAAAATTTTAAAACCAACTGTTAAAACCTGGTTTTACCATACAAAATGATTTTGCTAAAAATCAATGATTTTAAGTTGGTTTTATTAAATGCAACCTTGTTTTCGCTGTGCTAAATTAAGTGCTGCCAAGTTAAAATTACCAGAAGCAGCTGATAATATTTATGACAGTGAATAAATTGCAAAGTTTCCTTCTTACTTCGATTCAATATTACAATAACAACAAAGAGTACGAGAGCTTCAACCTTTTTTTTTATATTAGGTGCAAAACCAACTAATTTTGAAAACGGCCAACCTAGTCTATATTTTTACTTCTCTTCTAATTAATAGAACTTTATAAAAACTTGGTTTTTTTATCGTGTGGTAATTGTAGGGTTTGGGATTTCCCGGACTTTTGCACTTCCCGGGAAACGGGAATTAAAAAATCAAGTTCCCGGGAATTCCCGGGATTCCCGGGAAAAGCTAATTTTCTAAATTAAATACATTTATTAAATGCAAGTTGGTGAAATTTCGATTGTTTTATTAATGTAAGCATTCTTTTAAAATAAAAGTTAATAAAAATGCAGTTCTAAGACAAATTTTTAAGAATTTTTAATTGAATTTAAGCAAATGGAATAAAGTTATTACACAGCAAAAGATCACATAAAAACCAATTGACGACTGTTACCACAATTAGTAGACAATTTTCTAATAAGACCTACCTTCATTTTAATAAGAATTTGCCTTGCTTGTTTCTCATTCTTTTTGAAAAAGTTCCAGGCGGTTTCTTATCGTTAAGTACAAGCAGGTCACAGTACCATACTGCGCTGCGCCGAATTTTGAATACCCTGAGCCACAGTATGTCTAAGTGTCTTTCATTTTATTTCTCCTAAAACATTTTCTGTAGGGTTTCCATAATAGCGTCTACTTGTAATCAATTTAAGTTTCGTAAACTCAGAGTTCTTACAGCTTAAAATTTTCACTACACTTTTCAAAATTTGTTCACTAATTCGGCGAAAAATCACTTCAAGTTCGCTTAGCATCGAATTATTTACTTTAGGAAACGATTATATCATTGCAATCATTGATACTTATACAATTTATTCCACTTTTTTTAGGAAATATGGTATGACCTCAATTTAATGAAATTTTTATGAAATTTCAGACTAGATTTCAAAAACTCACATTTTTATTTTATATTAAAAATATATGGACATTTTACTGCTTGTTTATCGGCGTCGAAAGAATTCTTTCTTTCTTACAGTTACATTTAAAACAAAAACTCAATTTAAATTTTAAGATTAAAAAATTTTCTTCGAACAAGGTATATGTAAGTGTTTAAACAGACGATGGAAAACGTGTCAACGTTCGTGTAAATTTTGTCATACAATCATTCAAACGAACTTTTGTAATATATGTATAAAAAAATAATAAGTTTATATATTAAAGTAAAATTGGATTATAAATTCTATATATTTATGAAATAACATGCACTTTAAATTTCCCGTTTTCCCGGGAATATTAGACAGACATTTCCCGGGATTTCCCGCCCGGGAATTCCCGTTTCCCAAACCCTAGGTAATTGTCGATGGCCGAATGTTTGTATATATTACTCGTATCTACATGTTTTTTTATCTAACTTACGTCCCTTTTCACAATGCATGATTAAATGCTCAGTTACCCGACTGTAATGTAAAGTAACAGCAACAGTAGGAAACAGCTAATCGATATTGTTATGTGAAAAGTAATGTAAATGGTTATAGAGATGTAATGTAACGTAAGCTACTTCTCATATAAAAATATCGATCAGCTGTTTCCTATGTTACTTTTACATTACATTACCGTCGGGTAACTGAGCCTTAAAAGTTAACGTGAACTTTAGCTGCAAGTTCTTCATACAAAACTTACCGTTAAAGTTCCTGTTAGCTTCTAATTGTACATTGTGAAAAGGGCCGTTAAAAATTATAATTATTAAAAAGCGCTTGAAAGAAATTACCTGGACTATATAGTTTTGCCAATTCCTGAGCTCCTTTATGCTGTGGACCCCATCTCGGCGAGGCTTTTTCTATGAAAGTTTGTTCCAGTGCGGAATTGCCATTTGGATCATCTTCATGCATTGAATTTTCCAATATCTCCTGATCACTTTTTAAGGACATCTTTTGCCGTTTGACAAATTAAAATAATATGAAATGAAATGAATAATCCAAAAATTCTTAATTAATTAATCAGTAATAGAAAAATGTATTTAAATACTGTGTACACTACAGATGAGCGCGTAACCTGTTTTTTTTCATGACAAGAACACGCACGACTCAACACGAAGTGTTCGTGACAGAAAATTTGATTTCTTTGGAGATCGGGTTGTATTTTGTTAAGCAAAATGGACACAACCCAGCAAAAAACTTTGCCTACTAAAATGCAAAAAAGTGTATGTACTCCTCAGTCGTAAGTACTTACAATTTGACTGAATAACCCATTATTTTTGTTTGAGAAGTTCAAAACGTATGCGGTACCCTATACTTTTTGCCTACAAACATACAAAAGTTAATAGATTACTGATTGCCTAAAAGTACTCAAAATTTAATGGGTTATTTTTTGCTTACAAATATGCAAAATTTTACAGATTGATTTTTGCTTAAACTTTTTCTAAATTAACTTGCTAGTTTTTCTAATTAAAATGATTTTCACGATCAATAAATTTTTCTCTAGATATATTTCCTTATTAACTGGAAAGCACTACAATAAGTACTTTCACGTAATGATATAAATAAGTTCTTATTTTATTCATTACAGGGCACATAAAATAATTACATAAATAAGTATCAGTCATTACTTTGTAAGCCATTAAAAGACTACTACCCATTACAAAAGTTCGACATTTTTTTGCTGGGAAGAAACACGAAACGATTTTAGGTGTAAAATATGTTTGCATGAATTTCCAATAGAGACAAAATTTAAAATTTTGTATCTTCAAGCATAAACAAAAATATGTGTATACTTGAATAAAAAATGTTTTTTTGCTATTAAGTTTGATGAGTATCGCAGTTTCGTGTTGGAAAAATGTTTCCCGTGCATCCCAGCAAAAAATTACACATTACCATCAGAACTACTTGCCATATAATGATTTTCTTTTCTAATTGCTAAATTTCATTACTCGCTTACAAATCACATTACATAAAATTTAAAAGAATTATGTACAATTTGATAAATGAGGAAAATGATTTTTTTTAGATTTAATAGATTACGTGGACATGTTGATAAATAAACAAGTAAGAGTGCTATATTCGGCTGTGCCGAATCTTATATACCCTTTACCAACGTACGTACATATATATAGTATACAGACACGTACATACATATTTGTTTTGTGAAAAAATTTATCATTTTTTTAAAGTTTCCATCTTTGGAGCTATAATTTTCATTTTTCAAATTTCATACACCAAACTTTTCTTTCAGAAGCATAAAATATATTCAATTTATAAAGAAAAAGAAAAAAAAACAAAAAGTGTAAGTTTTCCAACCCTGGAGTCATAATTTTGGATTTTTCTGATTATTGTTACCAATCTAGTTCTTTAAAAAATACATAAAATATGTTAAGTGAAAAAAGCAAGAACGAAATAAGCAAAAACTTAGTTTCATTTAATTCCTTTAATACTAAAAAAATCAGTTAAGTGCGACTTTGAATCGCGCACGAAAGGAAGGTTTTTTGCTTTTTTTGAAGTTTTTTTCAGTTAAAACGATTTTTTCAGTTTTGTCGCTTTTTTCTCGTTTTGGCGATTTTGTCTGTTTTTAGAGGTTTTTTCATTTTGGCGATTTTTTTATGTTGTTGGGCTTTTCTTCATTTTGGAGATTTTTCTCATTTTGACGATTTTTTCTGTTTTTTTTGGGGTTTTTTCGCGATTTTTTTGTTTTTTTTTCGTTTTGGTGATTTTTTTCATTTTGGCGATTTTTTTTTTCATTTTGGCAATTTTTTTCTTTTTTTTCTGTTTTTTTTCCTTTTGGTGATTTTTTTAATTTTGGCGATTTTTTTTTTCATTTTGGCGATTTTTTTTCATTTTGGCGATTTTTTTCTGCTTTTTAGTTTTTTTTTCGTTTTGGCGATTTTTTTTCTTTTTTTGGCGATTTTTATTCATTTTGGCGACTTTTTTCTGTTTTTTAGGTTTTTTTTCGTTTTAGCGATATTTTTCATTTTGGCGATTTTTTTTTCATTTTAGCAATTTTTTTCGTTTTTTTGCGGTTTATTTTAGTCTTAGAAATTTTCTTTTAATTTAGTGCTTTTTTCATTTTAGCGATTTTTTTTCTGTTTTTTTGGGTTTTTTTCGTTTTGGTGATTTTTTTCATTTTGGCGATTTTTTTTATCATTTTGGCGATTTTTTTCTGTTTTTAGGTTTTTTTTTCGTTTTGGTGATTTTTTTAATTTTGGCGATTTTTTTTCATTTTGGCGATTTTCTTTCATTTTGGCGATTTTTGATTTCATTTTAGCAATTTTTCAATTTTTTTGCGATTTATTTTAGTCTTAGAAATTTTTTTTTAATTTGGTGCTTTTTTTCGTTTTGACGATTTTTTTTCTGTTATTTAGGTTTTTTTTCTTTTTTTGGCGATTTTTTTCATTTTGGCGATTTTTTTCTGTTTTTTTGTGTTTTTTTTTCGTTTTGGCGATTTTTTTTCATTTTGACGATTTTTTTCTGTTTTTTAGGGTTTTTTTTCGTTTTGGTGATTTTTTCGTTTTGGCGATTTTTTTCATTTTGACGATTTTTTTTTAGGGTTTTTTTTCGTTTTGGTGATTTTTTTCTTTTTGGCGATTTTTTTTCATTTTGGCGATTTTTTTCTGTTTTTTTTCGTTTTGGCGATTTTTTTTTCATTTTAGCATTTTTCCGTTTTTTTTGCGATTTATTTTAGTTTTATAATTTTTTTTTTAATTTGGTGCTTTTTTTCGTTTTGGCGATTTTTTCTTGTTTTTGGCGATTTTTTTCGGTTTGGCGATTTTATAATTTTTTATTTTTTCAGTTTTACCGTTTTTGAAAATTTCAAGAGTTTTGCTCTTACGGTTTCCAAGATACAGCAAATTGTCAAAATTACATAGTCAAAATTGCATTAACTGATGGAACACCCTTTAATTTAAATTTTTTTAAATTTTTGTGTTAATTTTTGTAGTCTGTATAAAAATACACTAACCTTACAAATTTCAAGTGTATATACATACAATTGTATATATACTACATGGGATTTTAAAATTTTTCGTTGCTCGTTTTGGAACACCCTTTAATTTCCAATTATCATGTATTTGTTGTTGTAGCGGCCAAAGGTCTACATACTGTGTCCAAATTTCAGGTCTGTAGCTCTTACGGTTCTCGAGAAAATACTAATATAGTTTTAGACATAGTTAATTTTACATAACACGAAAAGTTAAAGTTTTCCAACCCTGGAAACGTCTTTTTAATTTTTTTGTATTTTTTTAATTTAAAATTCCAATTTTAGTCGTACTGAAGTGTAAAATATGTACATTTATTAAAAAAAATAAAAATTTGTTTTCGGGAGTTACTTTTATATGGCAAAATGAAGTTTAAGTTTTCCAGCTCTGCAATCGTCTGCCCGATTTTGCTGAATTTCAATACCAATCTATTTTGGAAAATTTCTGACACACCAGTCCAAGAACGAAGTCTCTAGCTCTTCTGGGAGCTTCGGAAAACCGATTTCACGTACAGACAGACGGACAGACGGACAGACGGACAGACGGACAGACGGACAGACGGACAGACGGACATCGCTTATTCGTCTTCCCTATGCATAAGGATCCAGAATATATATATTTTATGTGTCGCTTATTGATATTATAGAAATTACAAACGGAATGACAAACCTATATATACCCTTTTACCATTTTTGTTGGTAAAGGGTATAAAAAAAGTAAGTACTTCTCAAGAATCGATAATTTTAGTCTCACGCCTTGTTAAAATCATTAAGTTGGTAATCCAAACCCGATTGATTACCTTTTTTGAAATTTTTTGCTGGATTGTTTCGTACGTGTTGGACGTCTTGGTATTCCTGTTCGGGTCGTGTCCTGTTGGAAAAATTCGACACGCGCCCATCTCTAGTATGCACACTGTAAGAATTTGAATTGCGCAGTGCAGTAGTTAAAAATTGTACTTTTTGTAATTTTATTTTAATTTCTTTTCAAAGACAAATAATATATTGCTATGAGAGTTTTTTGTTTAGATTACACCTGTTGTTAGTTGGTAAGTAATCGGACACGTGTTGCAGGTAAATTTATTTGTCTAAACCGTCGGAATATGGACACGTAAGACAAACGTTTAGATACAACATTTTAATGTAATTACATACACATGCATGGAAGTACAGATACAACACAAAAATATTAATGTACAGGGAGTGGGCATATCAAGTTCTTTAAATATTAAACACAAGTGAAATTAAATATTTCCAAAATTGTACTTTATAATTTCCCTAAAAAAAATTCTAGAATTTGTTCTTGTCCATTATGAAGGACTATTTACACTGATCAGCATAAAAAATAGCAAGCATCTAACGAATGAATTTAGTATATTTAGCAATATGCTCTAAAAAAAGTGTCTTATTCGCATTCAATATGCACTAAAAGCTTGAAAATATGCACTAAAAACTCAAAAAAGTTCAACATTTGCATATAAAATACATAATACATAAACAAAATAAGCAAAAAAAAAATTAGCAAAGAATAACTGCCGTATTAAATACAATAATTTGGGTTTGAAGTGCACGTTGAAATAAAATTGCCATACAAATTTTGACTAAAGCAAATAATACAAATTATTATTTTTTTGATAATCTCTTAAAAATTTAACTTCAAGTTCAAAAGAGATCACGATATCAGAATTCAAACTTTGGAACTGTATTTTTGATAAATAAGACAATATTTTTATGTATAATTGGGGTATACACACATTTAAATATAGTTTAAAAAAAATTGTGTTGTTGCTCAATCGACAATGTCATAAAGTAATAAGACTGTATCAGCTATGTTGATTGTTTGTTATAAAGGTGCTAAAACCAAAATACAAATAAATACAATATTTATAATTGTAAATTATGAAGGGTTGCTCACAGCTTTTTATGAGTACCATTTGAATACCCCAAATATTTATTGCAATAAACAACAAAATTTACCTAGATTTTCAAATAAAATCGTTGCCTGTCACTAGGGATGGGCAAATGAAAAAAATGTATCGATATATATCGTATCGATAGTTTTGAACAGTATCGATATATATTTTTTATAAACATCGATATTTCGATATATCGATATTTTTTGCCAAATGTTGCCAAAATATTCCAAATCTAAAATAAATACACATACTAACATATCGTGCCATAACCGCCAAAAAAAGTTTAAGCAAGGCTTCATTAGTTTTTACTTTATGTTGCTGGGCCATTCTATTTTTAAATTTTAATAGTTACTTTTTCTTTAATAAATTAACTTTTTCTGACCAGAACGGTTACAGTTTTCCACTAAAGTAATGAGTTTTGTATCGTCCATTGTTATGTTTCAATATAGTGTTTATGTTCTTCTGGTAAAAATTTAGTTTTTTAAATTCTTAAAGCACAATCACAGTTTATTTCGAAATGTTTTTATTTTATTTATTTTGCCATTTACAATTACTTAACAGTTTTTTGATTTTCAGAGGTTGAACCGAAACAAAACAGAATGAAAGAGAAAAACGAGAGTCTTGTATAAGATCTATATAAACCAAAAAGAGTCAGCTGATTCGTAACAGAACAGAAAATAAAAACTAATTCTGCCTTTAGGCTTATATCCACACAATCCAAATTTGGCATTTAGCTCAGTTAACAAATAAAAGTCACCTGTAGTGATGCCGATATCGTAGTTAATAAATGGCTATAGCTCTTGAAAGTATCGAAAACCGATACTCGTAAATAAGAATCGATGTACAGATATATCGGTTTTTGAAATATCGGCGATATATATCGATATTTATTTTCTCAAAAATCGATATTTCGATACATCGATATTTTTTGCCCATCCCTACCTGTCACATCTAAATAAACTTTTATATATTTACAATGTTTCTTCAACGTCTACTCTGGGTAAGAGTCCGTCACAAATACCAAAACAGAATTATTATTGAAACGATCGTCCCTAGTAGTTGCATAATACATACATATATATATAAGAAAAATGCATACACAAAATAGAACTTTGGAAATTAGATTTAAATGCCGAAAAATAAAACTGAAAATTTTAACCAACACAAACTGCCTGGATCACGATGTCGACAAGAAATTTTCGTTCGCTTATTTATATTGAAAACAAAAACAAATTTTCTTTTTTTGTTTTTGTTTTCAATATAAATAAGCGAACGAAAATTTCTTGTCGACATCGTGAGCCAGGCAGATAAGCTTGTAAGCACGTTAAAATAAAATAAAATTCTATAAAGTATCAAGATATGCCCTAAAAGGGTAAATTATGCTTTAAAAACTAGAAAATATGCTAAAAAAAATATGCGTGTAAGACTGTTATATGCAAAAACATGCTTTAAACGGTAAAACATGCAAAAATATGCACTAACAAATCGATGCCAAAATTCATAGAAAGTCCTGAAACGGATAAATATCTGGACCGCGTTTTAAGTTTTCAATTTGCATACAACTCAATGAAGACATGAAAAAATATTTTTCTTTCAGGACGTGATGGTACAAGCTATTTATATGAAATTTTTACACAAGTTAAAATATGGAATGCCGCATTATTCTGCATTAATAACTCAAAAAACTAATTTTTTCAGTTATGGCACTATTGAAGTAAATGAGCGATATGTATAATAAGAGTACAAAGTATTCGAAGAACCATTTGACTTTTACAGTCTGTTCAACGATATTAAAACCAGGCGCTCATTCGCGTTCTAAACTAATGAACTAACTAATGTTGCTGTGCGACTATTTCGTTGAATTCTTTTTCATTGTTCAATATGGTTGTATTGTTGTTCTATTCTGCTAGTGTTTGTAAGAATATTTACAATTAACTTCGATGTTTTTTATTCCTTAAATCTTATCACATTTGGCCTACAGAGTGATACGAACTTTAGCCTAATCTGTATATCGCTCTTTTACTCCAGCAACGTAATATCTCAACTAACCGGTTTCCCAGAAAACGAGTTTGACGTTTTTAATTTACACACAATTTAATAGAAGAAAAAAAATTTATTTTTCTTCTCAAGAATTTGTTTACTTAATTCTATTTGTATGAAATTTTTACACAATATGAATAATGATATGGTATTAATTCTGCATTATTAATTCGAAAATTTCATTTTTTGAGTTATGATGTTCTTTGAGTAAATAAGCGTTATATAAAACGGAATGTATGTTTGTTTGTTTGTTTGTTGTTGTTCCGATGTTGTTGATGTACCGATCTTCCTGAAATTTGTATAACATTTAACTGCGACTCTGGAATGAATTCTAGGTCACTTTTTTCTACCACGCCCAATTTTTTAAATTATGTTACTCTTCAACATAGTTTTTAACAGATTTTATAATATAAACTAGCATAACTTCGCCATTTGTGGACCAATGTTCAAAATTCTATTTGAAAATGAAAAGGTCCACCTTTTTGGGAAACCAACCATATCTTTTCTTTGCGTGTACATACATATGTTGTTGCTAAACTCAAAAACTTTAAATAAAACACAATAAATTTTATTAAAAATTAAAAAAAAAACTACCAAATAGAACTGTTTTACAGGTTTAAATAATTAAGTTCCGCTAAACTCAAGAAATTTCGCACTGTGCAGCGGACCCAACTGTATGAATGTGCATAAATGATAAACAAGACATCTAACCAGTTGTAATACAATTTTAATATGCATTAAATATATTTATATATATATATATATGTATGTATGTATAAAAAATAATAAATCGCAGGTTGTAACTTAAACATATATGTATAAAGTTTAAAAAAAGTGTTCACTTTAAATTGGCCACCAACTGTATTTGCGTGACTGATTAAAGCCTAATATAGAATATTACGAACCTTTGACATAATTAACAAATTATAAGTGCTTACGATATTACACAATGAATCACTCCCTTCAAGCAAATATTATTTAGCTATCTTAATTTCATTAAAATTTATTAGGTTTATCTATTTATTGCAGTCTTATCTGGCGATATTCATAAAGAATGGAAATATGTACATATCTCTGATTTACTTCAATAATGTCATAACTCAAAAAATGAGTTTTTGAGTTAATGCAGAATAATGCGGCATTTCATATTTTATCTTGTTTATTAAAAATGTCACATAAGTAGCTTGTACCATCACCTCCTGAGAAAAGAATATTTTTTCATATCTTCCTTGAGTTTTATGCAGATTGAAAATTTAAAATTTTATTTAATTTAAATTTATATCTCAGGAGCATTTGCATGCTTGTTTTCAATCGTGTAATTAGTTCATGGGTAAACTATATGATGCCAACTTTTTTGGCTCTAAAAGTACATCAAAATTCACTAAAAAGCGTAATTTTGAGATCTAAAAGGCGTAAAAAACACTTAACGTGAAAATCGATTGAATGTCCAAAAGAGTGAAGTTTAAGAATATTTAATGTTTTCTAAATTATTCTCTATTTAATGAAATATGTCAAACGAAAGTTTTTAATTTTAAGAAATACAAAAATTTCTTTTTCCTAAAAATTTGGCGTTTTAAGTCTGCCAGAAGCACCAAAAATAGTGCCAAGCACCAAGCATCGCTGATTTGTAGTGGTTGTTAACTTTATTTTTGTTTTTAGTCTGAATTACAATGTATGTATGTTTTTTTTATTTCTTACATTCTCTCCCCCTAAATCGGTTCAGTTTTATGTAAAATAAATACAAAAAAATTCATAGCGATAAGTTGTGTTTAGGGGGTGCGTCCACCCCTAAAAGTTGCCTTCGAGCCCATTTATTCATTGTAATTTGTTTGCATATGACTATCTTTTTAAAAAAGCATTTTACAAGAATATGATGTATGGCAATATTTTAGCTGTTCTAGTCAGCAACATTAGCCTCAAAGAAAGTTTTTTGCTAAAATTAATATTTTAGAAAATAATGAAGAAAATAACCAACAAAATACCAAAAATTTTATATACCAAAATTACATTTATATGGAAATTATTTTACTAAGCATGTACAATAAGAGCTTATACTTGTATCTTTTATTACGTATAGTCAAAAGAAAAATAAACAAAAAAGAAGAGAGATATCTTAGAACACCCGTTTATAGCTATGCTGCTTAGCTATATAAAAAAATTTTATGTGTGAAATAACAATGAAAATACAATGAAATGACAATTCACCCCAAACATTTCAAACAAAAAAAACTATTTATTTCCCATTATTTTCTTTTCTAGCTGTGTACGATTAAATTAATGTATTATTTGTGGCCGGTGGCGGCTGTTAACCGGCTGACAGCCGATCGGCTTCTTTCTCTGGTTTGTGCTCATGTGCAGAAACAATACAAAAACAATTTGAGCAATCGTTATCATTGTTTTTGTTTTATTATTATTATTTTCGTACTCTGCTTTTAAGTACAAAGAAATCAAAACAAAAATAATTTTACTAATGTAATAGTAGGTATGTTTTATTCCTACCTACTTAATTTTTAAGCAGCTATAGCTATAGCTACTTAATAAGTTTATACACACTTAAATTTGTTCTGAATATTTATATAAAGTTCGAATAAAACATACCTAGTGTCGATTATTAAAGAAATTTGTTATTTGACATATTGTCAGAAGTCTACATACACTAATTGACATTTAGTTGCTGGTGGTTTAGCATGTCTATATACGCATTTCATTGGCACTTCAAGCAACTCATCAGTAGACTTCAACCACAAATTTTTAACAGTCACAAACCTCTTACTTTATGACTGTTCAAAATTTGTGGTTGAAGTCTACTGATGAGTTGGTTAAAGCGCCAATGAAATGCGTATATAAATGTGCTGGACCACCAGCAAATAAATTTCAAGTGTCACGTCCTAGCTCCTGTATCGCGCCATAAAGAGCATAGCTCTAAAAAAATTACATGGAATAAATAGGCTTGAGGGCCAACTTTGAGGGGCGGATGTACCCCCTAAAACCAGCGATGCTAACTATTTATAACCCAAACGCACTATTCCCGTTCCCAAAACGCGCTAGAACGCTCTAAGTTACAGCATTGAAAACTATTTATAGCCGAAACGCGCTATTTTCCGACGCGCTAAATTAAATTTTAATAAAAGTCGGTGTATGTATTCTGTGGTTTTCATTAATGATGATAACATAATAATAAAAATAATAATAATTTAATAAAAGTCGGTGTATGTATTCTGTGGTTTTCATTAATGATGATAACATAGGTTGATATATTTCTCATTTCACATTTATAATATCAAATTGTTATATTTTTAATGCTTTTTAGAGAGTTCTAGGAACTTTTTGAAAAATATAAACGTATGTACATAATTGTTTTCTAAAACACAACTTCCAACTTTTTTTTAAATAACCTTGAAAAATATTTTTTTTTGGGCTCTACTGAAAGAAATTGATTTCGGACATAAGTATTAGTAAATACAAAAATTTTGTTTTACACTGAGAAAATGAAAAGCTTTAAAATCAAAGAAAAAACGTCTTTGTAAAATTGTAACGAAAATATCTTTGTTAGAAGGAAAAAATCCTTGCATCAATGATTTATTCTTTAAACAAGCAAATGGTGCGTCTTCAACACAAACGACTACAATTCTTTGAAGCTTAATCAAAGAAATTATCTTTTCCGTAAAGATAAAATATTTGCTACAACGATTAATTTCTTTGCTAATAAGGGATTGAAAAACGTATTTAAAATTAAAGACTTTTCTTTGTTTTTTTAAAGCTAAGCATCCTTGCTACAAAGACAAAGTCTGTAAATTTAAAGAATTTTGTCTTCAATGCATAAGTGAACACTTTTGCTTGTTCACACATGTTTTCTTGCAACGGTAAACAAGAGCGGTTAAAAAAAATAAAGATAAAGTCTGTATCTTTAAAGGATTTAGTCTTCAAAGTTAAATTTGTTTACGAATGCATAACGAAACTTAACGTTAGTCTTAAGACTAACGAATGAAAGTCTTTGTGCCAAAATACTTTTTCCTTAGTTTAAGGACTTTTTTCATGTGTTTCCAAAGACGCACATCCTTGCCACAAGATTTTAAGTCTTCGATTTTAAGTATATATTTCATGGGAATCTAAAGAACTTTGCGTCTTTCTGGTAAAGTTGTTTTGTCTTTGGGCACAATCTGACCAATAAAAGTCTTTGCAACAAAGTGTATTTTCTTTGATTTTACGATTTAATTTTCTCAGTGTAGTAACTCTTTTTCAGATTTTACAATATTGCTTCTTCGAAATTATATCCTAAATAACTAAAATCGTTTAATACAGAATCAGAATCATCTTCCAAATAATCGAAATCCTTATTTTTTCTTTTAGTTTTACTTGTCAAACTTTTTGAAATATGTTTTTAATTCTAACCACATTTGAGGGAATTTTATTTGCGACAGCTACATCATTAACCAATTCAAAAATTTTTATCAGAGTTTTGGATACTAGAACATTTTAAAATATATGTATACAAAAAAAGTCAAAAAATATTAAACTGAAATGATGATATTGACTTTATTTAAAACGCTCTAATTTAGCGCCTTTTTTTATTAAACGCGCTAAGACGAAAAAAAGCGCGTTTGGCGAAACGCGCTAAATTGGCATCGCTGCCTAAACACAATTTATCGCTGTGAAATTGTTTGTATTTTTTTACATAAAGCTGAACCGATTTTGGGGGGAGAGAATATAAGAAATAAAAAAAAATTATCCATAAAATTAACGGCTACTCTAATGTACAGACATATGTACATTAGGGATATAACTTTTTAAAAATTTGTTTAAAATATCAAAATTGGCATAGCACAGTCCGATAGAGAATAAAAAACTATAAGGGAACGTATATTTATTTTTTTGCTAAGGCCAAAAAGAGTTCACGCACCAACCGCGAGGGAGTTTTAAAAATTTTTAATATTCTTTTTGGTTAAGAAAAATTAATAATTCCACAATCTTGAAAAACCAGTTAACTATATTGAAAAACAGTTTAGTAATGCCGCGTAAAACCCAACACACTAAATCATTTCAGTAAACTGCCTACCAAGGAAATAATACTTGACAGATATAATGTTTAGAAAAACCAATTCGTGCGTGAACTTTTTTGAGAAAAATTACAAAAGATTATGATTTTCGTGGTTACTAGGACATGGTTGACCTCATGGTACTATGCCCAAAAATTGGTTATACCCCTAATGTACATATGTGTACCTTCTTATGAAACAGAAGTTGTATGTACGCATGTATGTGCTACTCATGAGTATTTAGTTCTTTACCAAAACGAATTCTGGATAATTCGTTTTGTTTCCAAATGTTTTCTTTCTTAAAAAAATTTGCATTGACTCTGTTCGCATATTTTTGCGTAACAGTATTTATTTCTGGTAAAAAAAAGTCTCGATGCTATCTATGTTTTTGATAGAGATCGACCGAAGGCGTTTTTTTTTTGGCCGAGGCCGAAGCCGAACTTTGGCTAAAATCCTAAACTTCGGCCAAAAGCGAAGCCGAAGCCGAATGTTTTAAATTTTAAAAATTATACTTACGTTTTATATGAATTAAGAAAAAAGTTTGCTTTTTTGAGATCACTGAAATAGCTGTAATATCTATTGGATACATAACAAGAAAAATAAAACTATTTTGCAATTTCTAGATTGCTTTTTCATTTGATCACTCACAAGAACGTCCAAGTAAAAGAAAATAGAAAGCAACAGGGTTGTATTTCAAAGCAACCCTTTCAAAACGTTAAACACAATACAAACTGTATTTTTCAAGCTTGGAATGAAAAATATTCGGCTTCGGCTAATCGGCCGATTTTTGCCATAGGCCGAATGTTGGCCGATTACCAATTTTTGGCCGAAGCCGATTAATCGGTCGAACTCTAGTTTTTGAAGCGGCTACGTTATATAGAATTTCGAATAATTTTACGTAACGTATACGCTCGCTGATACACCGGAAGGTTAGCCGTGAATAGCGTTGTAAATGACAAAATTGTAATTTTTCAGGAAAGCCCACAAACGCTTAAAAACGTTTATCGAAAATAATGATAATTAGCATTAACGTTTCTTTTTGTATCTCTGTTACATTTATCAATTATTTTCGACAATTTCGTTTGCATGATTTTGTTATTTACTTACAAAACTTCTTCCACTGACTGATTGTTTGTAATTGTATTTTGACGGCGATAAGATGCATAATTTTGAATGGTTTAATGGTTTCAGCAACACAAGAGGGTGATGTTAACGGTAATCTGTGAAAAAAAACTGATTTGTACAAATTGTCTTTTACAACGTTATTCGCGGCTACGCTTCAACTGTTGATTGAAGATTTTATTTGAATGTCTTCAAAAAAGCGACAATTAAACGATTCTAATACACATTCACTGATTGAAGCTTTTATCTGATCGTCTCTAGAGCAGAGATGGGCGGGTATCGAATTTTTTCCAACACGACACGATGCAAACATGAATACTGTAGAGCTGGATCCAACTCGCTCAGTCGTTCATTTTAGAAACAAACCTTTTATTAAATCCATGTAATATAAATGAGTTTGAGCAATGGTTTGTGTCTACAATGAACGACTGAACGAGTTGGACCCAGCTCTAGAGCACAAAATAACAAAAAATATTTTTTTTATATCAAATACATAAATACATATAATTGTTTAGTTTCAAAACTTTAATCTTAAGAGACCCATACACTTTCAACAAATTTGCTGATGTAGCGTGTTTGACGATACAAAATATTCAATTTATTTTTTATTAGAAATTAAGGCATACATATTTTACACCTGAAATCGCTTCGTGTTTCTCGTATCAATTTTGCTCAACACGAAACGACCCGACCATTCACGAAGTCAGATTTTTTGCCATGAACAGTGCGTATGGAATCGTGCTTGTTCGTGTCGCGATCATTCATCAGAGAATGAAACTGCTTCCATAACTGTTCTGTATTATGCTATAAACACAATTGGGACGAACGACGAATTTCGTTCACGTTGACGAATTTGTCGATAAGAATTCGCTGAGTAAATTCGTCGTATGAACCACAATAATGACGAATTTACTCACAGAAATCTGCTCTCATAATTGATAAAGTTTGTTATTGTGTATGCAAAGAGAGAGAGAAAATTGTTTTTTCGTCGTTCGTCGGTGTATAAAATAGAAATAAACCTATCTCAGAGTTCGTCACACACGACGAATTTCGTTCTACGGTGGTGTTGTGTTTATTTTCATATGCGCAAATGTGTTTTATTTTTTATGACGAAAGTTCGCACCGAAATATTCGTCGTTCGTCCCAGTTGTGTTTCTAGCATTATATTAAGTGCGTTCGAGAACTCAAAAATTTGTAAAAATTTGTACTATTTTTTACTGGATTGCGTTCGCGTACACAAAATCCAGTAAATGAGAGGCGAATTGAAAGCGATAAATGACAGTTAATTTACTGAGTAAATGCAAATTTTTACTGGTCAAATTTTTGCCAGCAAAATCCAGTAAAATGAAACCATATGTTTTTAAATATAAACAAACAAAAGCAAAGGGAAACAAAATTTTTTGTTTTTTGATGAAATTTTAAAAATAACAAAAAACAAGTGTATTAAGTTATAAACAATGTTACGTTTATTTAAGTTTGATGCCAGAAAAGCTGGTTATGTATTCTACGCGAAATTAAAACGTGCGGAATTTTCATACAATTGTTGGAAATATGTATGTATGTATTCATAACAACAATTTCCGAAAGATGTTTTTAAACGTGAATAAAGTTAATAGATTTTTATAGTTAAATTTTTGTTTATACATGACGTCGGATGGTTACTGGTTCCCCGCATGGAACATTTAAAAAAATTTACTTATTGATCGATTATATGTACATATGATTAATGTGTACTTTTCTTAAATTTGTTTTCAGTTTTTCGATATCTTGAATATATCAGGATATTTATTATTTATTTAAGCAGCTCTAGGTCGAAGAACAGCATTTCGCGTCATCGTAATTATTTCTTAAGTGCGGCCAGGCTTTTGACTGTTGTTAGACCTTCGAAAGTTTTTCGTCTCGCTCGCACTGGTTGACTGATCTGCCACGGATAACCGTATAATCTTGCGGTTTTTTGTGGAGTTTCTTTAAAAACCACGTTGCTACTTCCTATGTGAAGGCATAGGTCGTATAGTCAGTCACGGAACTTCTTTGGAAATTCTGTTAATAACATCTTGGGCATATGGTCTAGTTACTCCGCCCATATTCGTGCAACACCATACTATGCAAATTTACTTTGTATAGTATGTTTAATAAATAAATAAATATCAGGATATATATTAAATTATTTTCCCATTTTATATTTCTCTTAATAAATGCACTCATTGGACCTACTTGAAAGGAAGTGAACAATATTGTTGTCGTGATTGCTTTAAGCGGCAGCAAACATTTTTGTCTTATTCTGTACATCCTAATCACTTTTCACATTGAGCGTAAAAAGCATAGAAACTTTAACGGCCTGACCCGCGATGTCGACAAGAAAAATTTCCAATCCAGTAACTTTTGCATCTGAGTACACAAAAACTATACAATATTATTGCTTCTGTGAAGCACTTTGGTAAGGCAAAATGATGGCTTTTTGGAAGTTGAATGTATTGCTTCTAGCTGACTCATCTCGCACAAAAAAAAACTCCTTATTCATGCGCAACAGCAAGTGATTTTCTAACATTGTAATTTTAGCTGGGTACCCGACGATATGTATATATGTGCATATGTATGTATAGTTTCTTATATTCCCTGCAGATAATGTGACTAGTCCATACATGTATGTAAATACTCCAAAGAGGAGTAGGAATACTCCAAAACTACTCCAAATATAGGAGAGAAGGAGGTTGATGTCCTAGGGTTGGACTAAATGATCCAACTTTGCATTACATCGGACTAACCCCAAAACTGCTCCATATAGAAAAGTTATATACTACGATCATAATCGTTTACACACTAACGCTTATCGTGCAGCATTGAATGCTTGTGTGAAAACAATATGACACATGACTGCATTACATGGGACCATAATATAACTAGTCTGTTTCATCCAGATTGCACCACGTATTCCAATATATGCAGGGGTTTTTTTTTGCATATACATACATACATATGTATAATTTTTTTAGCGCCAAAATTTTCAATCAGCTGTTCTATAAATTTTACTGGATTTTACAATTTTTGCGTTCGCGCACTTTTATATGCAAACTTTTTTATTGAGAGTAGTTTCTTTAAATTACTCAGTATTTACTCAGTTACTGGATTTTACTGGAAAAGTACTCAAACGCACCTATTAATGAAACTTTTCATTGATGCATTGTTTTAAATGATGTTCCAAAAAATATTCCTAGTCGGATTTTACATACAACTGATAAGTTCATTATATTTTTAAGTTGAGGGTGGCGTTGGCTGAAGTAGTTAGCACGTTGACTACAAAACCGAAGGTCCTGGGTTCAATCCCTGTATCAGACAGTCATTAAAAATAACAACACCACGCATTTTTCTGATGTGCATTAGTGTCCCTTTGTGTCAGTTGTTGTAGGGAAGTTCAAGTGATGAAGGCATAGTCACTGGTCACTGAACTATACCGACTTCAGCAGATACTAATCCTAATGTAACATCAGAGCGCCCTCCTTCGTTGTGTAACAAAATCATCGGCGAAAAAAAATAATCAATGAAATGGCTACAAAACACAGCTTCAAAAAATTAATACGCCTCATATAACATCAGAGAGGCGCTGCAACACTGCATTATTAAAAAAAAAAAAAAAAAAAAAAAAAAAAACGTGCGAAAAAGCAAAGTTGTAAAAGAATGAAGCTTTCCTCTATCACTTCCTTCACCACCTGTCTTCTCTCTCACCTAAAGAAGGTAACACCTAGTAATAGTAGTAGGCATTAATTGCCTGAGTGTTACTTCTTTTTATTAAAAAATAAATAAAAAAAAAAATAAAAAAAAAAAAGTTAAGGCTTTGATATATTCAGAATATTATTGCATAATTTCAAGACGAATATTTCCGCAAAAAAATTTAACTAGTTACATTTATGCCCGTTTAATTGTACTTTTTGAACCCCTTTTTAGAAAAGGACAAAAAATGTTCCTCGTAAGCTTCTGCATAAAATGATAAGCACAAATTATACTTAATATACAAGAGTTTTATGATTAATAATATAATTCACCATAACAATACGAAAAAGGGAAAACCTTTTATAATAAGTTCAAAATTGAATTTTCACTCATATTTTTTTTTGTTTCCTCTGCGACTATTAGTCCTTAAAATATTCGTTTTTTTGGGGTTTATGGTACATAGCATAATTTATCAAACGAAAAAAGTTGTCATTTAATTGAAACATAAAACACATTTATTATTGGAAAATAATAAATGACAAAAATTACCTCTCAAGCTCGCTCTAGCCATGCCGATGTAAATGAAACATGCGATGCACTCATTTTTTACACCCTAGAACTAACTAGAAGTAAAAACTTAAGGAAGGTCCTTCCTACATAAATGTGTATTACACATTTATAATAATTAAATAATTTTCTACATCTCATTTTCATACTAATTTGACTTATTCGAGTATGATGTTGACAAAAAAATTATTTCCAAGAATTTCTAGTTAATTTCTAACGTGCAGACGCACCCAATTTCAAAGAAACCATTATTTTCTGCAAGAAAAACACGCGCAACTTTTATAAAGTATTAACGTCAATTTTACTTATTGCGTTTGAATACTTCCGTTAAAATACTTTTAAATATGGTAAAAGAATCAAGTTCATAAATTATTAAAGGAAATTCGTTATTAAAAATCAATAAAACAAACATTTATTAACAAAATACTTATTTATATGAGATAATTAAATTTGTAATACATACACAAAGGCATATACTCGTATTATAATGGCCCCACTGTAATACTGAGTACACATTATGGCATTTTGTGACATCGCAATAGTTTGTACTTGAGGCAACATTTTGTCATTTCTGATATTTTTCGTTATGTGAAATTGCGTCACAAAAGAAAAAAAACATAATAGAGGTATTCCGTATTTGATGCAAATGGTCTTGCATAAGTTTAAATGCAAAACATTGCAGCTTTTCTTTAAAGTCCAACAACAAAATACACACACAATCTAAAGAAAAGCTACGATATTTTGCATTTACACTTATGCAAGATAATTTGCATCAAACACCGAGACAACCGAAGCTTTGTTGCAAAATGTGATTAAAAATTTTGTGAAAAGAGCGGACGTCTGCCAGCGCGCTAGAGGTGGACAATTGCCCGACATCATATTCTATTATTAATTTCCATATTTCTACTTTACATTCTTATCAATAAAACTGAGTTTGTCGAAAAAAGTGTGTTTTCATAAATTTATGAATGCCATAAATTTATTTACAATAACAATTACAGTTTCTATTATTGCCAAAAATGTTTTTATTTGATAAAGATATTTACACTAGAGCTGATGAAAAAATCTTGGCGCATAAGACGCGTTGCATTTAGCATGAACTTAGAAACGCATAGAATGCATAGAAATGCATATAACGCATATGCATAGAATCAATGGTATGAACTTTCACCTTTAGCTCGAGGGATGGTTCGTGCTGTACAGAACGATCCATTTGATTCTGCTCCTCGTATCACTCGTATCCCGGGAAGTCAAAAAGAACTAGAAATCTCCATCCCTATTTATATCGTACTGTGAATCGTAAGTAGTACAAAAGCAAAAAAAGTAAATCCATTTAAATGTATTTGTTGTTTCAACGAATAAATGATTGATGTTTGCACATTGATTCAATACGTCAGTCATAATTGAAAAACACAGTATAGTTTTCGGAATCCCTAATAGCCGTCACACATATCGAGTATTGTTGTTATAACAATGTTTAATATTTTCATTTCTTTGTCCTACTTTCTTTTTTCAAGCAATTAGGCACTTATACATGTAAACAAATGTTTATTTTCACTTTCATACAATCACCTAGTGAACATTTTTATACCCTTTACCAACAAAAATGGTAAAAGGGTATATATAGGTTTGTCATTCCGTTTGTAATTTCTATAATATCAATAAGCGACACATAAAATATATATTTTCTGGATCCTTATGCATAGGGAAGACGAATAAGCGATGTCCGTCTGTCCGTCTGTCCGTCTGTCCGTCTGTCCGTCTGTCCGTCTGTCCGTCTGTCCGTCTGTCCGTCTGTCCGTCTGTCTGTACGTGAAATCGGTTTTCCGAAGCTCCCAGAAAAGCTAGAGACTTCGTTCTTGGACTGGTGTGTCAGAAATTTTCCAAAATAGATTGGTATTGAAATTCAGCAAAATCGAGCAGACCATTGCAGAGCTGGAAAACTTAAACTTTATTTTGCCATATAAAAGTAACTACCGAAAACAAATTTTTATTTTTTTTAATAAATAAATTTATTTTACATTTCAGTACGACTAAAATTGGAATTTTAAATTAAAAAAATATGAAAAAAATTAAAAAGACGTTTCCAGGGTTGGAAAACTTTAACTTTTTGTATTATGTAAAATTAACTATGTCTAAAACTATATTAGTATTTTCTCGAGAACCGTAAGAGCTACAGACCTGAAATTTGGACACAGTGTGTAGACCTTTGGCCGCTACAACAACAAATACATGAGAATTGGAAATTAAAGGGTGTTCCAAAACGAGCAATGAAAAATATTAAAATCCCATGTAATATACATACAATTATATGTATATACACTTTTTATACAGACTACAAAAATTAACACTAAAATTTCCAAAATTTTAAATTAAAGGGTGTTCCATCAGTTAATGCAATTTTGACTATGCAATTTTTACAACTTGCTGTATCTTGGAAACCGTAAGAGCAAAACTCTTGAAATTTTCAAAAACGGTAAAACTAAAAAAACAAAAAATTATTAAATCGCCAAAACGAAAAAAATCGCCAAAAACAAAAAAAATCGCCAAAACGAAAAAAAGCACCAAATTAAAAAAAAATTTCTAAAGCTAAAATAAATCGCATAAAACGGAAGAATTGCTAAAATGTAAAAAAAAAAATCGCCAAAATGAAAGAAAATCGCTAAAATGAAAAAATCGCCAAGATGAAAAAAAAACCGCCAAAACGAAAAAAACCCAAAAAAACAGAAAAAAGTCGCCAAAATGAAAAAAAACCCAAAACAGGAAAAAATCGCCAAAAACAAAGAAAAAATTGCCAAAACGAAAAATAAAATCGCCAAAATGAAAAAAATCGCCAAAACGAAAAAAAACCTAAAAAACAGACAAAAATCGCCAAAATGAAAAAAAAAATCGCCAAAATGAAAAAAAACAAAAAAATCGCCTAAATAAAAATAAAAACAAAAAAAAAATCGCCTAAATGAAAGAAAATTGCCAAAATGAAAAAAAATCGCCAAAATGAAAAAAATCGCCAAAACGAAAAAAAAACCTAAAAACAGACAAAAATCACCAAAAGGAAAAAAAATCGCCAAAATGAAAAAAAATCGCCAAAACGAAAAAAACCCCAAAAAAATCGCCAAAATTAAAAAAAAAACAAAAACAAAAGAAAAAAATCGCCTATTCAGGCGATCAACCCAAAAACAAAAAAAAAATCGCCAAAATGAAAAAAAATCGTCAAAATGGGAAAAATCTCCAAAATGAAGAAAAGCCCAAAAACAGAAAAATATCGCCAAAATGAAAAAAACCTCCAAAAACAGAAAAAAATCGCCAAAACGAGAAAAAAGCGACAAAACTGAAAAAATCGTTTAAGCTGAAAAAAAATTCAAAAAAACAAAAAAGCCTACCTTTCGTGCGCAATTCAAAGTCGCACTTTACTGAATTTTTTAATATTAAAGGAATTAAATGAAACTAGGTTCTTTCTTATTTCGTTTTTGTATGTATTTTTTAAAGATCTAGATTGGTATCAATAATCAGAAAAATCCAAAATTATGACTCCAGGGTTGGAAAACTCACACTTTTTGGGTTATGTAAAATTAAATAGGTCTAAAATTTTTTTTCTTTTTCTTTATAAATTGAATATATTTTATGCTTCTGAAAGAAAAGTTTGGCGTATGAAATTTGAAAAATGAAAATTATAGCTCCATAGATGGAAACTTTAAAAAAATTATAAATTTTCTTACAAAAAATATATATATGTACGTACGTTGGTAAAGGGTATATAAGATTCGGCACAGCCGAATATAGCACTCTTACTTGTTACTTAATGTAGTTGTTATTTTTTGGTACATTGGATAACAACAACAGCATTTGCTCGGTATGAAATTTATTTTTCATCTATGATAAGATAACTGTCTTACCCGCAGTTTTTAACTTAATAATTAAGTACGTAATTAGCTAATTTTTATTTAAAATTAAGTTGTAATTATATACGATTTCATTTTTTTAGTGGTTAATTAAAGTTCTTATTAAATTACGTTGAAAGCACGGCAACCCTGCAAAATTTCCAAAGAACAGCTGTTTAGCATAAACAAAAAAGTTAGGTTATAAACATGTAGAAAATTAAAATTCCATAAAATTTCATTTTATGAAATCAAACGAACATCAGAATACATTTTTCTATTACTTTATTCCATAATATGTAACTTTGTGTTGTATATGTTATATATTTATGAAATTTAAACGAAATTCTTTTTAACCCGACCACATAATGTTTTCAACCCGACCACATGATGTCATGTGTATGTTTTCAATAAACACATACACGCATAAAAACATATGGTACATTCATAAAACTTAAGTAGTATTTAATTACACAAGGTTGGGTATTTAATTATTATTTAATTATGCACTCAAAAACACAATTTCGTATTTAATTAGAACTTAAAAATAATTACAGTTTGATTAGCCAGTCAAAAACTGGGGGTTAAAGCATTAAATTTCATCTGTTCTGAACTGAACTGTTTTAAAAAATAGCATATACGAGTACATATCGCACACTAATTCATAAGCACTTACAACACAAAATGACCAAATTGGTTTTGTTTTTGTATAAACCAGTTCATTGAACAATCTCCTGCGTCAGCAACAACTTATTTTGCAATACAGTATTCTCGAAGAATATAAATACAATATCCCCTGCAGAAAATTTGGTGACAATTGATCCAAACGTACTCGTCCTATAACTGGAGAAAATGTGGGTGTTATCAAAAGTAACTAGTAGTGTATGGTGAGCCAATTTAATTCGGACTCGGTCAGGTATTGTAGTAAACTGCACTGAACATGTTCGATGTGGTCGAATACAGGACCTATCAAATAGTGTAAATATAATGTTAATTGCTCCCTTCAATGTGACTCTGGAGCCAATCTTGTAACTATACTTAGATATTAATATAAGCTTAAATGGTATTTATACTTTTGAAATATGAGTGGCCCTGTGGTCGAGTGGGTAGTGTGCCAGCCTGTCATGCACGAGGTTGTCGGTTCGAATCTCAAAAAATTTTCAGATTAAAAATAAAATGTTATTGCATTTGTAACAATAAAAAAATTTATAAGCGTTAATTGTTACAGTTTAATGTCGAAATTACATTTATAAATAATTTATATTTATATTATTATACATCGAATAGGTCCCTATGGGATAGTTCAGTGACAAGTCACAAGCTGCATACATAGTATCAATTAACCCCATCCTAGGCCATCCCCATGTAAAAGTGACTGGTCCGCTTCATAGGAAGTGTTAGAACTCGAAATGGTCCCTATAACTGGTCACGTGAATAGTCTTGTGTCAGTTCCATTTCCTGCAGGATCGTTATGCTTGTGTTTATATTACATACTTGCGCCATTTGTACAGTATCAACAGTTGTTTGCCACTCACTACTTAGCATCTGAAATTTTTTGAGTTGTGACTGTTTATGATTTAGTGTGCGATATGTATGTATGTTTTATCTGCAGCTGTAATCTTGACTGATGGAACTTTTGAATGAATATTTCCCTATGAGATGAAATAAGTGCCAACAAAATGCCGGAAATAGCACGAGAAGGCGTAAGAAGAAGAAGAACAAATATCTTAAAAACTGCTGCATGAAAAATCGCCCGAAAATATAAAATAAAATCTCCCATAATTTCAAAATGAAAAATCACACGAAAACTGAAAAATCGCCCAAAATTTCAAAATGAAGAATCACACAAAAAAATTAAAGACTCCGACATTTCCAAATAAAAATTAAATAAATTCAGTAAAGTGCGACTTTGACTCGCGCACGAAGGGTTCCGTACGTTGGGCTTTGAGCATTTTTTTAATACAGTGTTTATTACGTTTTTTCAGCTGAAATAATTTTTTTTATTGTTTTTCGCTTTTTTCTCGTTTTGGCGATTTTTTAAATTTTGGCGATTTTTTTCATTTTGGTTATTTTTTTTTTGCGATTTTTTTAATTTTGGCGATTTTTTTTTTCATTTTGGCAATTTTTTTAATTTTGGCGATTTTTTTAATTTTGGCGATTTTTTCATTTTGGCGATTTTTTTTTCATTTTGACGATTTTTTCATTTTGGCGATTTTTCCGGTCTTCCGCGATTTATTTTCGATTTAGAAATTTTTTTTAATTTGGTGCTTTTTTTCGTTTTGGCGATTTTTTTTTGATTTTGGCGATTTTTTTTCGGTTTGGCGATTTTATAATTTTGAGATTTTTTTGTTTTACCGTTTTTGAAAATTTCAAGAAGTTTGCTCTTACGGTTTCCAAGATACAGCAAGTTATCAAAATTACATAGTCAAAATTACATTAACTGATGGTACACCCTCTAATTAAAATTTTTTAAATTTTAGTGTTAATTGTTGTAGTCTGTATAAAAATACACTAACTTTACAAATTTCAAGTGCATATACATACAATTGTATGTATATTACATGGGATTTTAACATTTTTCGTTGCTCGTTTTGGCACACCCTTTAATTTCCAACTCTCATGTATTTGTTGTTGTAGCGGCTAAGGGTCTACACACTCTGTCCAAATTTCAGGTCCGTAGCTTTTACGGTTCTCGAGAAAATATCCTGTAACGGACAGACGGACGGACGGACAGACGGACAGACGGACAGCGTAGCGAAAACAATAGGGTTCCTTTTTCACCTTTGGTGTACGGAACCCTAAAAATAATTAAAATCGCAAAAATTAAAAAACATCAAAAAATTATATATTATAGCAATTTCGTTTTTAAATTAAAAAAACAAAAATGAAAAATTTTAAGAACCCCCGACATACAGACCAAACGGCTGGAGAAGATATTAGATCAAGTCACCTTTCAATCGGCGTCAAAGACACACAGATTCAACAGAATATATCTAGAGAAGATGTGATATCTTCTAAACGGCTTATGATAGAATTAGTCGATTCGTATCGCGTTACTTTTGAGGTGGTCGCATCGTTTAATTCTGGATGTTAGTTAAGGCCATTTCAGACTATAATACAAGTATTATTACTTTTGTGGAAAATGCAACTCTGACATGTTGAGTTGTTACTGTGTTTTGAAATTTTTTAAACAGAAATCAGGTCAGGGAGGCATTTTCGTCAAAAGTATTAATACTTGTGTTATAGTCTGAGTTTCCCTTTAGTAAAACACGTGAGATTTCCAGCGAACGTGTCAGCTGTTATTGTATTTATCGTTGCTTTACACATGTGTGTATATGTACATATGTAAGAGAGAAGTTGACGTAAAAATCTATTTTCTGTAGATTTCTACCTCACATACGTTACGATACATGTTAAATAAACAGAAACATGTATTATTTATGTTACAGATTTTGTCAGCTGATCCGTCAACTCGTGATAAGAATCTACTAATTCTACCATTAACCGATTTTCTTTAAAAATAACTAAGAACACTCTCTATGAAGTCACCTGTCAAATACAAAAAAATAAATCAAAATCGGTCCAGCCGTTTGGTGTGTACGTGGACTCGTACAGACACACACTACAAACTTATAACAGCCCTTTTTTTTTTTGGTCGGGGGTTGAAAAAAAACTTACAGAAAAGCATAAATAGATGAATCGAATTTCTTACTGAATTGCAATAAAAGTATGAATAAAAGGCAATATTTTCCATCGGCCAAGAAATATAGTATGGCTCTCCAAGGGTAATTTAGATGGTTATCATAGATACAACATAAAATTTACAAGCATATAATATAGTAATGATAATTTATCGAAGGCCGGAAATTCGAAACGTCAAGGAAAGCGCAACTCAAAATTTTACATATCAAAAGCGCGTTTCAAATTAAATATACGAAAGGTAAGGAATCTAAAAAATTGTAGTAAGCGAAGCCGAGATTTGATATACTATAGAGTTTTAAATCATCCCGTCCGGTCAGAGGCCGGCTACACGGAAAGTCGCCGAAAGCAGTTCCCAAATTAAGCATTCCGAAGGCTACTAATATTGAAAATTGTCGTAAGAGTTTAAAATCCTTCCATCCGGCCCAAGGCCGGCTACACGAAAAGTCGTCCAAAGTGTATCTGAAGTTAAAGATTCCAAGATTCAATAAAATAGAAATGGAGTTTAAAATTTCAAAATGAAAAATCAGCCAAATAATTCTGCCAAAAAGACCGACTTCAATGTAAATATCTGATAGAACATTTTCGAAAAACAAAAATGTATGAACTGGAATTGAACTCTTTCAAACAAAAAACAAACTTTTGAAAATCTAATAAAATTGTGTAATTACAAGAACCAAAGGTTTTTGCTAAGTTTCACAGCAATTAAATAAGTAGAATACCATAAAATCAAATATAAAAAATTTTAGGCGTTTCCGCGCCCACTTCTTTTACAATGGCACCAATTGGAAGCTATACCCTCTCAGACAAAAAAAGAATTTTTACAATCGGTCTAAAATGTATCGAGTTATGAAGTAACAATGTCAAAAAAAATACGCGAATTTATAACCTCCTCCTTTGGGTAAAACTTAAAAATTGTCCAAAATTTGTATGGAAAAATTTTGGGGGAATTTTGATTTTTATGTTTTGGCGATTTTTCATGGAGCCCTGCAAAACTAATACAGCTTAAGAATATTAAAAAATGTTCAGGGAGACAACGAATTCCACTAGGAATTCCTTAAAGGAATTCAATATACAGTGTCGATTATTTTTGTTACAAAAATCACGTCCTAGCTGTTGTGTCGTGACATAAATAGCATAGCTATAAAAATTCATGTTTTTTAATCACCGTGTGAATAGGGTATAACTGTTCTTACACCATAAAAAAAGAAGAAACCCTTTATTGGCATCACACTATAAAGGTAGAAAAATCGTACATTAACGCAGCAAAGGAGAAGGTTAGGACAATGAGTACTTCATTGGCGGAAGCAGTTGAAGAGCTTCAATATGAAGTTTAAAGTATGATGGATTATATGTGCCCCGACCTTCACTTTCGACAACGGATGGTGTAAATTTTTTTGTTTTCGACCGATTTTAACTCGCAAAAAGTGCCTAAAAAGTACCAAAAATTTTACAATATATTTTATTGAGTTTAGTAATTTGCAAAGACTATATTAATGTTTATGGAAAATAACTTCATACAAAATGCAAAAATTCGATCATGTAAACATGGGCGAAAATCAGAAAATTTTTCAGACAAAAAATGCATCCTAATTACGCAAATAATTTTTTTTTATATTTTTGAAAGTAAAACTAACTCTGTTAGTACGTAAGAGTATATCGGCGAAAGTTTGGTTTTTAAGTTATTTAAACATGATTCATCTATCTCCCAAATTTTTTTCAAAATATAATGGCCGATGTTTTCCTCTATGGTACTTGTATTACAGTGAACTCGCTGTAATGTCAACTTCCACAATAGTGAACTATCCACTAATGTGAACACTCATTTTCTTATAAGATAAATCAAAACAATTCACATATTCCATTTGCAATGATGGCTGAGTATATAAAGCAGAAATATACATCAACTGACACCACACACAGTGGGCCAATCACAAAAGAACTCTGATGATGAAGGTTTAGTGGCCTTCGAAAACAGCTAGTTGTTCCGTTCAACTATGTGTTTGTCAGAATATTTACAACTAACTTTGGTGTTATTTGTTCATTAATAATTATCACATGTTATTTGGCTTACAAAGCGATACGAACTTTAGCTTGTTCAAATCATAAATGAAAAATGTTTTGATTAAAATACGTGTTATATTTTTGAAGCGTTATATTTTGAAGCATTCTGTTGCAAAACAAGGTAGCTCCTAAAAGTGTTAAGGTTGGAGAACTGTTGGTATTGAAATTATTTCGGACCTTGTAACTTTTGTAAATATCAATGTAGGCCATGACTTTTTCTTAGAGCTATGCTCTTTATGCCAGATACAGGAGCTGATTTTCGCAACAAAAGTAATCGACACTATTACAGTTATAAATTTGTTTTTGTTTTGATTTCTTTGTACTTAAAAAAACAAAATGCATGATTTTATTTTGTTTCGTTCTTTGAAGTGAGTGAAACAAAACGAGAACAATAAGAACGATTCCTCAATTTGTTTTTATATTGTACGCAGCTAGAAAAGAAAACAATGGCAACTAAATGGAAGCGTTTTGAAATATTTGCGGAAAATTTGACATCATGATACAATATAACTTTATTGCATTGTTGTTTAACAAATGATATTTTTTATATTTATAGCTAAGCAGCATAGCTCTAACCCTATGTTCTAAGACACCTCTCTTCTTTTTGGCTCTTTCTTAGATAAATTCTTTATTGTTTAACAAAAAGAGAAAACAAAACTTATTTATTTACAGAGAACTTGCAAAAACGTGAACTAATTTCTTACCAAGGGTATTCATGTCAAATTTGTTCACGTTTTCGATTGTGAAAATTTTAGAACAAAAATTTTAAACAAATAATAACTTCAAACAAAAAATTCAATAGCATATATTAAAATTTAAAAAAAAATAAAAAATTTTAACATTTATTCACTTTACGCTGCAGCCACACGTTCAATAAATCGTTTTGAATTTCATCACACATACTGTGTGTCACAATTCCTTGAAATTGATAGCAGTGACATAAATTGATAATCAATTTAATTTTTAAAATGCTACCGACGCACAGTGGGGATTTTAAAAAATAAAATGGAAATAACTCTGCAGTTTCTAAACTAGCTGTCCGATTGTTATGAAATTTCATACAGCATTTGAGGAGGTTTCACAGAGCTTAAGTTGGACTATATATATTTAAAGGGGGCTGAGCCACAAAGCCCCAAAGTGGGTAACCTAGGGTTAATGAAAAATTAAAACCAATGTCCAGCTGATGTTTTTGACCTGATAAAAAATATTTTTTTTCTAGTGGACTTTTTTTTCTATCCAAGAACTAAAAAAAATGTGCTACACTTATGGGTTTTCGCTTACAGTTTAGGAAATATTCGAGAAAAAAATTTAAGCCTTGGGTTTTATGCCAACCTTGGTCCAGTGTTCTGCTAATGGAGAAGTCAAAAAAATTAAGACCGAATTTATATTTTAGATAGCGCACATATTAAGAATTAAAAAAATTAAATAAATTCCATACAAGCTATGACCAGTCTAGTACGTACATATAATGCGAACACAACCGTAAGCCGTCTTCCGGAACCATCGACTTGGACATGACATGAAGATGACGCCGGCAGAGCAACTGTGAAAAATTCATCAACTTCTTTGTTGTGGTGAATACGTGCGATGTCTATGTTCAGACATATTAAAGTAGCGGATGGCGAATCTCACGGCGAACATTGCTGTTCAGACATATGATCGGGCATTGATGTCAGAGCATGAACGAAACATGGACATGAGCGGTCTCCATTAGCCATTTGTGATGTCCGACATGGTGCCCATACCAAGTTCATGGCTAGTAGAGATCGCTAGAAAGGTTCAATTAAATATACCATAAACATACAAATCAGCTGTTCGAACTAAACTTATGAGGGGCACTGTATTTGTTTATATTCAACAAATAAGCACAATCACAGCTGTTTATGGTCATGACAGCACAAATAGGTGAAGCAAATATATTTATGGTTATGGCAGTGGCTATGGCTATGGCGTTATGGTATGGCACGTCTGATTGGACCTTTAGTTGCTATCGATTACCCCAAATACTGGCTTATGGATCTGTTTCTTCATATATACATATATGTATATACATACATATGTATGTATATGTATCATGACTAACTTCAGTATTAAGACAAAATACCTTTCCAAGATTTGCTTTCAAACAAATAAAAATGCTTTAAGAACATCAAGCGCTTCCTCTTTATAGCATTTTATTATTTCACTTTCCAATGATTTCTAATGGTTCGTTGGTATAATTCCTCATTGACCTGAGTGATAGCAGGTTCACATTTTGAAATATTTCCATTTAATATGTATCTTGCACATGTTTATATTCACATTGATTAAACGTATATGTATTATCCAAATCCATTTAGTCATAACAGGTACTAAACTAGAATATTTCAACTTTTATTTCGTAAAACTATTCATAGCTAATGATTTACATTTGCACGAAGATTCAAGAATTTAGGTTTGTGCGAATGTACGTGCGCTTGCAAAGGTGTAATCCTTCAAAAGGGTGTGTACAGCTTTTGGTGACGCTACCACGACTATGACTATGTCTACGACAACGACAACGAACTTAACGCGAGTTTCCCTCAAACTGTATTTGTTTTAAATGTTAAAAAATAAACCAACAAACTGGGGTGTTGGAACCCTAACGCCTGTTTCTAATAGCATAATGAATAAATAACCGCCTAAACGGCTTTAAGGCTGTCAGGAAGACGGACAGACAGGCATATAACACTCATACCTGCAGCAGGCAAAAATTTTGTTGTTTCTGTTTTGTAAATGTTTTGCAACAGCAAATTGTAGTCTAGACCAGACTGACCATTCACAAAGTTCTTTTTTTTATCCGTAAAAGTCAGTGATTTTATTTTGTGTTAGTTGTGTTTTTATTTTGATTGAACAAAATTGATTTGTTATCCTTTATAGTATCAACATTTTATTATTAGTTAGTGAAGACATTATGTATACGATAAATTAATAAGCAATAGTATTTATGAATGTTGAAAAAATTATACATACATATGATAGGACAGTAAATTCAGTGCAGGCTTCAACAGGTTATGATTTCAATTGAACTTTTCAGAAAAAATTATCTGCCAGGAATTGCAATCGCACATTTTTTCTCTCGCGCTTCATAACTCATTTTTATTTCAAGGCGCATCTATGAATAAAGTGAGCCTAGTAGAGAATAATAAGTACTCAAAAAAAATATACTTAAGTATATACTCTTAATTTTATCTATATACATATATAAAACAGGATGTGTGTATGTATGTATGTATGTAACGTATGGACTCCAAAACGGCTCGGCCGATTTTGATGAAATTTTCAGGGAATCTTCACAATATTTAGGCGGGTGACACTGTGAAGTCTGATTTTTGATTTTCGGTCTGCGGGCGGAGGGGCGTGCCAAAAGCCATATACATATGTATATATGTATATTTATTTTTTTGCGGGCAGGGGAGGGGTAGTGAAGCACACCGGGTTAAGCTAGTTACTCATAATTGTAGCACAAACAGTTCGTACGATCACACATTTGCTTTCAACCAACTATGACTATAGCCGACTATGACCATAGTAGGCACATGCGTATTGTGAGTATTATAATGTCTGTCATAGTTTTTCTCCGAGTACACAGAAAAAAATATCATCGAAATGCAACCAACAAAACAAATTGTTAATATATAATTTAAAAATTGACAATCATCATTGTTGATATAACAAATTTAAATTTTTGTTATCAATTAAATTACTCAACAAAATTATTTGTTAAATTATACCATAACGGAATGTTCACATGCAGAAGAACAAGAAATCATGTTTTGTGTGTATTCATTGTTTGCATGTCTAATAAAGTGTTGCTCTTTAGCTGAGAGGTTACTACATCAGCTTATTACTCCTGATGTTGCCGGTTCAACTCCGCTCAAAGACATTTAGTGTTCTTCCCAGACAAACAAAAATCGTTTCGAGGGTTGTGATTGTGTATAGTATAAAAAAAATTGTTAATATAACAATTATGATAATAAAAATTTGTACGGAAATTCAACACTTGGCATTGTTAACATAACTATAACTTTAATTGAAATAACTTTAAAATCCAATAAAAATAAATGTTGAAAAAATAAATAAATTTCAACACACTATTTGTTGATATATTTAATTGAAAATATTTTTCAGATTTTCCTTTAACTTACAATTTCGTTAATTGTATTTGCAAAAATCGTTGTAGGTTCAAAATCAATTAATTATTTAATTGATATAACAAAAAAATTAATTGTATTTACAAATTATTTTTTTCTGTGTATGCTTAGTCCTCGTCCGGAATTGCAATTTTTGTTGCAGCAATTTTTTTAATTTCTGCTTTGAATTTGCATTAGTGTCTACATTATGAAATTCTTCTTTTGCAATTATGTATTAAAAAATTCAACTACACCACAATTTTCCCTGAAAAAATAACAATTCAATTTACTTATGTTTTGTGTTTTTCATACAACTGAAGAAAGAAAATAAAATAAAACGTCGAGTAAAAAAGAGAATTGGAGAGCACATGAAACTGTGTACTCCTCCCCAATCTTCTCACCTCTCTCACCAATAAACCTGCTACAAAAATTGCAAGTCTGGACTGGGACTTGTGCACAGAAAAAATAAATATATGAAATATACGCATGATACTTAATATATAGTATATGTGTTCATCATACGCCACCGGATGTATTAGGTTAGGTTAGGTTAGGAAGGGTGGTCTATACCGCACCTGCACTCGGAGACCTAATTGGGTCCATTGCGATTCCCTTCTGTTGCCCTATTATTCGTCATTGAGCCATCGAATTCCCATGATGAACCCCCTGGTGTCCTCTAGTTTACACTTCCCGATATCAGTAATGCTTTCATGCAAACGTCTGCTCAGCCATCTAAGCCTATGACGTTGCAGCTTCGGGCACTGACAGGTAATATGTTCAAAGGTTTCTGGTTCCTCTTCATCCCTGCACATCCTACGAAAATCTGGAGTGCCAGTTTCCCAAATGCAGGTTCTTGATCTCTCCAGTAGCAGTTTGGATCTTTCTGAGTCAAGTTTTGGCCACATACTCCTCGAGATTCTACAACCCTCCATACTTCGCCATGAACTGTTGGTTCTGCTTTCTACCCAGTTACTGAGTTCACTATAGTAATGACTTATCGGTGATTTCACCTATCTGTCTGATATTCCCTCGTCTAATGCCCGACCCTATTCTTGCCAGTTCATCGGCAATTTCATTTCCCTCAACACTGCTGTATCCAGAAACCCAACATAGCCTGACACTATATTTATCCATAAGCAAGTTGATGACTTTCCTACAGTCACTAACAAGTTTCGATTTCAAAGTTTTTAGCGCTGCCTGGCTGTCGACGAAGGTTACTTTCTTACCTTCAGTTAGATTCCTGGCCACCAGCTATGTGGCTCTGAGGATCGCCAAGATCTCAGCCTGGAAAACACTGCATTCATTCGGCAGTCTGAAAGAACTACGAATGTTCGTTCCCAAGATAGACAGCAGCCCCTGTGCCTTCCCTCATTTTTGGTCGGTCGATGCCTCTTCTCTTACTTCCATGTCTTTGAATATTCCCGGGAGCCCTAGGTTCTTTTGACAATATTCACCGAAACCTCGACAACTCAACTACAGAATCAATCTCCTCACAGTATTTCCTCCATGAGGCACTTTTTGCCCTTTTAAGATCACCCTTGTACTTATTATACAACACTTTATGATTGTTCTAGTTTTCAATCCTTCCTATGAGTTTCACCCTATTAAACAATCTTCTAACCGAGGAAGGCTGCTCTCTTTTGCGTGAGAAAACCAATGGACTGGATTGTTCAAAACATTCCCTTCAAGTGTTAGTGAAATATTCCTCCAGTTGGCCTATAGGTATGCCAGTTAGAATTTCTTGAATTCCTATATGGGTCACGTCTTTCCTTTGCAAACTTAAGACTGAATGATATCCTACTGTGGTCTGAAAAAGTACAGTCTTTATCCAGTTCTCTACCAGGTTCCTCTGCCCTATCCTTATTCCTGAACGTGGGTACATTACCCTTGTTACAAATAAACATATTGCTACACCCAGGGAAAAAACAGCTTAATATCTATAAAAACCATATTGAATTAATAAAAAACATTAACGAAAGTCTAGTCATGTTGAAATTTTTTATTTCAATATCGAAAAATATTAATTTACAGTATTAATTGATTGATATTATTTATTTTTAAGTATCTCACCATACATTTTCTATTATATTGAAAATCATTGAATTAATGTGACGCGTTCGTATTTTTAAGTTGCAGCTTTTCCATGAGTGTAGAAGTAATAAAATCAAACACTAATTCACCTCTTTTATTAATGCTGCTGCTCCCCCACTGACTATGATGCGTATTAGCATTGCAGCCGAGTACCAATGCAACAACTCTCAACCTTGCATACTCGGTCAGGTTCTTCACGCCAGCCCCCTGTGGATCAACAGCATCATAGGATATATAAACGGATGCAGGCACAATTTCATGCTTAACCCTGGCCCCTCCAATAACGACTGTAAGGTCTCCGTTCCCGGATGTATTTGTGTTTATGACATGGAATGGAAAATTTCCCTGAAGGAAGCGTGGGGTTAGGTGTCCCCAAGTCACCACTTTTGTCTACTATTTTGGTGACATTGTCAACGGAGCATCTACATATTAATATTGTTTTTGATGCGAAGAAAACGTTTTGTCAGATACACACAACTTTACTTCTTCTTAATGTTTATTGGTTTGTTGAAAATACTAGTGGTGTCGATCAAAGTTCAAGTTCTTATAAAAATTTGCTTACGAAATCAATTTAAAAGGCAAGTATAATTGCATTCAAAAATAATTCAAAGAATCAAACATAAAGAAATTGCAAAAGATAAATAAAAATCAAAGAATTTTAAAATGCAACAATTGTGGAAATGAGCCAGTAGAAGATTTTGTAGGATCAGTTAAAAATTTGCTATTAATTAGTCCAGATTCATACGTAAGTGTTTGATTTTACTAATTCGACGAAACATTGAATTTTTCATTTATATTTAATGGAAACGGCAAAACAAATCCGTACTTACTGAATGAATTAATGAATTAATGTTTCTTTTTATATGTTTTTTATGCATTAATTCCCTTTTTAGGGTTTCGTACACCAAAGGTGAAAAGAAACCCTATTGTTTTCGCTACGCTGTCCGTCTGTCCGGCTGTCCATCCGTCTGTCACAGAGTATTTTCTCGAGAACCGTAAGAGCTACGGGCCTGAAATTTGGACACTAAGGTGGTCCTTAATTTTTTTTTCGATTTTCCAAAATCGTAGCCGTTTTGTGTTAGGCTAGGGTAAAATAAAATTTGGCAAAAATTTGAGCTCGATCGGTTGAAAATTGCCATGCCGCACGCGCATTGAAGTCTGTGAGAATGAAATTCGGGCAAAATGGAGAGAAAAACGTCCGTAACTACTGAGGAGTCACCTCTAGAGATGTAAAATTTAAGAGCAACTCCCATTATATTTGTATCCCCTATATTTCTCTAGAACAAACTTATCTCCATCTCCAACATGGTCCCCATACAAAAAGTTTAATTTTCCCAAAAATTTACTAACTAAATTTTTAATAATACTGGTGTTTTCGCCAAATGGCTCTAAAAAATATATTATTCTATTTATTTAATCTTGGTTCAATTTATTTGCATATCTAATTTGCTTTATTTAATATGATTTACTTTTTGAATTTTTATTGAATCACACAATGTGAATTACCTTAATGTATTCTTATTTGTCTTATATACTTAAATTCTTGTTATGCCACACTCGTACTCTAAAACTTGAAATGCGAAAAAGTGAAATAATGGTGGTAAACGAAATTCTCGTTTTCTGGGATAAAGCTCGAATTCCGACGCGAGTCAAATCTGCAATCATACAGCAAGTTGAGAAGTTATACCAGGAGTGGAGAAAATTAAACAAGACCTAGAGGAGGACCGACGCATAAGGCAAAAGAAGAAAATTTTGTCGAAGAATTAGGCGACCTCTTCGATATTGCTCATGTAAATGCGCTTACAGGAGGATAGAGAATTTTTGCTTGCGCAGAGAAAAAAAGGCCGCCCTGGCAGTATGATTGGCATTGACAAAACTCTTGCTGGGAGCCGAGGCAGAAGAACAACGGCGAAAACGAGCGGCCACTGAAATCAATACCTCAACAATGAGTAAGTATATTTATATTGTAGATGATGCACAATTTTAGTATTTGTATTCAATGTTCATCCAACTACAGTGCAATTCACATCATCCTCCGAATCGACAGACAAAGATGGCGATGATAGAATGGAATTGGAAATGAAGATTCTACCATCGACTTCAAAAATTGTGGCAAGAGGAAGTCAGTCATTTATCAATGAACAGATCGCTTCTGCTTTTGATAAATGCATGATATCAGACCGGAACGCAATGCATTTAATTGCTGTAGTAGCTGAAGGGCTTGGCCACAATGTATCAAATTTAGTCCTGCATTGGATTTCGTTGTGCATTGGGATGGCAAAATACTAGAAGACATTACAGGAAAGAATAAGATTGATTGATTCCGGCTATTGTCACTAATGGAGATATCGAACAAATATTAGGCGTTCAAAAACTAGATTGTGTAAGAGACAAAAACATTGCAGCGGACGTCCATCTGCTACTGAAAGAGTTCAAGCCATGTCTTTTGACACGACATCTTTAAACACCGGTGAATTCGCGGGTGTTTACTTGAACAGCTATTACAGAGAGACTTGATGTATCTGCCGTGTAGACATCACATCTACGAATTGGTTCTAAGAGCACTTTTTGAAGAGAAAATAGGAAAAACTTTTGCGCCAAATGTGTCTCTATTTCGCCGCTTTCAGCAAAACTGGGGAAAAATAAATCAAGATGCATTTGAAATTGGAGTAAGCGATGAGATCTTTGCTTTGCAATTAATATCAGATGACACCATTACTTTTTGCATGGCCCAACTACAGAAAACACAACGCCCCAACGACCGGATCTGTTGGAACTGGTTGTTTTATTCCTTGGCGGTGATTTGGCTGAATATAAGTTCAAAGAACTCATACCCATTCACCACGCTCGATGGATGTCCAAGGCAATTTATTCTTTAAAAATATTTATGTTCAGAGATCAATTTAAATTGGAAAAATCACAATTGGATGGAATTCGAGATGTCTGCGTGTTTATTGTTCGGCTGTACGTAAAAGTCTGGTATAACTGTACTGAAGCTGTTAAAGAACTTCACTCATACGCAGACTTTGATAAGAAATAGTCGAAAACATTGGTAACAAAGTTTATCAGACATTTGTGGTATCTGGCGAATGAGGCTATAGCCCTCGCTTTCTTTGACTCAGATGTTTCGTGTGACTTAAAACGAAAAATGTTGGCTATTATTAACGCAAATGATGGGGAAGAAGTCCTTGCAGAAAACGAAAAGAACGTTTTTCTCTCCATTTTGCCCGAATTTCATGGGACGTTCATTTTCAACCGATCGAGCTAAAATTTAAAATTTTCCCATACATTGAGGGTTCACTCTATTGGACACAGTGTATAGACCTTTGGCCGCTACAACAACAAATACATGAGAGTTGGAAATTAAAGGGTGTTCCAAAACGAGCAACGAAAAATTTTAAAATCCCATGTAATATACATATGTATATATAATTTTATAAGGTCAGTGTATTTTTATACAGACTACAACAATTAACACTAAAATTTTAAAAAAATTTAATTAAAGGGTGTACCATCAGTTAATGCAATTTTGACTATGCAATTTTGACAACTTGCTGTATCTTGGAAAAGGGAAGAGCAAACTTCTTGAAATTTTCAAAAACGGTAAAACAAAAAAATCCCAAAATTATAAAATCGCCAAACCGAAAAAAAAATTGCCAAAATAAAAAAAAATCGCCAAAACGAAAAAAAGCACCTCTTGAAAAAAATTTCTAAAACGAAAATAAATCGCGAAAAACGGAAAAATCGCCAAAATTTAAAAATCGCCAAAATGAAAAAATCGCCAAAATGAAAAAAGTCGCCAAAATGAAAAAAATCCCCAAAATGAAAAAAAAACGCTAAAATGAAAAAAATCGCCAAAACGAGGAAAAGCGAAAAGGAAACAAAAAAAAATATTTCAGCTGAAAAAACCTCAAAAACTTAAAAAAAACGCGGTACTAAAAATGCTCAAAGCCCAACGTACGGAACCCTTCGTGCGCGAGTCAAAGTCGCACTTTACTGAATTTATTTTATATGTGTATTTGTTTTTTATTAAAACACCAAATATGAACAAAATGTGCAGTTTTATTATCATTGGAATTAGTAAAATGTACTAGTGACTATCTGTTTACAATGTCTGGATATGGTGCCAAAAGAATTACCTACTCAGTAGTACCAACGCCAGTAATTTCTTTTCAATGACACACACATGTTAAATATCTATAGCAAAAAGCATTGTCTGGGGTATAATTTGTCAGTAGTACTGGTGACAAGGTCAATAGAGAATCATTACTGATTCACTAGTGACTTGTCCTACATATTTTTTATTTTTTTTTATTTACATACATACGAGTATAAATCAAGGTTGGCAAACGGTATCGTAAAAATACCGATACCGTGTCAAATACCGCTAAAATTAGATACCGGTATCGTTACCGATACCGAAATCCATTTCTGTTAGAAAATACCGGTATCCAGACTACCGTTTACGTCTATACCAGTACGTACCGGTATACCGATTCCGGTAGTTATTACAACTTTTTTCACCATGAGACAACTGCTTTTTTTAAATTATGTAGTTGTTATTCAGAATACCAAAAAAACAGTTGCTTAAAAGTTAAGTTGTTTCAGTTTCAATCCAACTTAGTTGAGCTGTAAACCGTAATATGGGCAAAAATTGTTTACACACTTCACCGTAATATATAAGGTTTTTAGAGAAAAAACTTCTAAACTTTTATATTTGAAGTTAAAGATTCCTCTCTTGAGGTGAAGAAAAGTAGTTTTAAAAGGAAGGAAAACATTTTGGTGACCACTGTTGTACCAATTTTGTACTCTGTGTTGATATAAATCTATTAAATTGTACTTTCATCATTCTGGAAGCTTAAATACACCGAAAGCGTATAAATAGAACGTGAAATACATCATACAGGTAGTTATTTTTTTAGCAAAAAGTCTTCTAACAAAACATTTAAAACAGTCCTACGAATTTTATTCAATTATGTTTTATAAACAAAGTTATAAACAATATAGGTCCAGTACAAAAATATTGCCTAAGAACGTGTCCAAAGTAGAAAAGTGTCAAAAAATAAAAGACATATATTTGAAATTTACTGAAACAAGATATATGTGGTTCAAAAGGTCTTAGTCTCTTCTTTCTTTATCCGTTTATAAATTTAAAATCGGTTGATATTTAACTTAGTTAGAGGTTGATAAGTATCCACGGGTACGAAAACCCGGCTTTTTTTGGAGGTGTCTGAAAAATTTCAATTTCAAATACAATTTGTATTATTATACTTGACAATACCTAGCAGAAAAATAATAACACGTTCCACGTATTTCGATTTCATCAAAATTTGTCACACAGTGTAATATATCAGTATAGAAAAAACTTTTATTTTTACTATTTTGTTTAATTAACCAAAATGTATACTTTATATACTTAAAGTTTGAACTGCAGTCCCCTTGTTTCACTTTTTTAATAAATTATTTTTTAATAATAGTATAAAACATATATAGAAACAAATAAGTTTACATGCTTTTATACGAGTACATATGTTAATGTAAAAATACTCCCTTTTTGAAGTAATTTAATAAAAAAAAATTTTTTTGTTATGTCCACTGCCTGAAATAATAAATTTATCAGAAATATCGGTATACCGGTATTATAAACTCGATACCGAAATAAAAAAAATACCGATACCGCTACCGATACCGAAATTTAAAAAATAATTGTACCGGTATTAATACCGATACCGTTATTTTTTTCGGTTTCCAACCTTGGTATAAATTCATTCTTAATGTTAAGAAACCGCGAAGCCTATTGGCTTGAAAACATTAGTCAGATAACTAGAACGTAAAATTTAGAATAATATCCGTATTCTAACCTCTGTGACAGTGACAAAATTATAACAAAATTGAGGTGAATGACTATTTGTATATTTTTGGTATTCTGAAAAATATTGTCATGAACCAAATATAACAAATTTGCCACCTTATGAAAAGCACATAACAAAATAAAAGTTTATACCCGTATTTTAAAAAATTGTGAAAAAAAAATTTCTCATACAATTTTGTCAAGTTTCTTGTTACATATTTTTGAATAAAATTATTATGATATTCTGTTGTTCATATGACAAGAAAAAGTTTAAAAAGCTTTCAACATACTATGATGAAATTTATGTCAAATTGAAAACCATGATATAAATATATAAGGTACTTCCATTCTCTCATTTTTTCTTGACATTCACCTTCTGACAAAGATAGGTATTCTGAAGTTTCCAGTAAAATCGTGCTACCGTATTAATTTAATAATTTAATAAAATTAATAATTTTATTGAAAAATTATTTCAGAAGTTTTTTTTTATTAATTCAAACAATTTTAAAAAAATTGTGATGATAAATGTTTTATTATCTTGAAAAGCAATGAAATGCATTGTAAATGTATTGTTGTGTTAAAGAAAGCGAAAATGAGCTGCATATTACAAACTGTGGAGACACAAAATATAATTTTAAAAATACGAATGTAGCATTCTTTGAGTTGTCTACATTATCTGGTGTCCGCCTACAAAATCTGTGAAATAGGCTTGCCAAAATTATCTGATCGGGTATTTAAGTAATTTTTTAGAAAAACATGTCACAATCAACAAGAAGTGAATTATATAGATTAAATAAGATGTAAAATCAATCAATATTTATTAAATTTAATGAAAATTCATTGTCAACTAATCAGAATCATCAATAAATTTGGATGAAAATAAAGTTAAATTACTTATTTTAGGCAGAAAATTTTAAGATTCGCCAAGCTATTATATAACCACTTTTTAAACATCACAGATCTGTAGTCATGTATATCACTTTATTTATTCGCAACTTTTGTTAAGATAATTACACATTTTTTTAAAAATTTTATGGGGGAAGACTTATATTTTTTTACAATATGGGAACCTTTTTTTATTTCTCTCAAAAAACAAACTTCAAAAATACTTATTTTTTAAAAACAAAGAGAGAATGGAAGTACCTTCTATATTTATATCATGTTGAAAACCATGATACAATAATATAAAGGTACAACCACATTTGACGTATAAAATTAATTTTGACTTTTACCAAAATTGTTTGATTGCTGTCATGGTGTAATTATACAGGTGACTGCGTAAGGATTTTTTATACAAAAATACGGCAACCATAGCTATGTAAAGAACCGAAGAATGTCAAAAGCACAAAAATAATTGTACCAAAACCAAAACAAAACGAAGTTTTTGACATTCGTTAGCTACAAAGCACATAGAGCAAAAAATTCTCAGCTGAAGTAACGCTGCCACCTGTTTAAATACACCTTGATTGCTGTTTTTTTGTAAAGAGAGAGGAAAACGTTGCCACACGAAATTACGGGGAACTTTTTTTTAGGAATGTTTTTGGAAATGTGTAATTTTAAGTTTAGAAATTATGGTTTAATAAACATTTTTTTAAATGTTGTATTAATTGGATACGTGGATAACGAAATATGCATATGTATAATATGATGTAGAATGGATGAGCGTGTTTCATGCATATAATACACATTTACATACACTTCGTGTGCAAATTTATTGCAGCTTACAGTAAGAATTAATGCTTTTTTGATGGGCTACATCTGAATAATCTGAACAAAAAAAGACATGCAAAAGAAATAGTTAATGCATGGGTTCTATTGCTAATGAATTGGTTCAATTTAGGTGCAGAACGCATGATTTTAACACAGGCGTGTCATTGACGAGCATGGGCTAACATTTAACAAAACTGCTCATCATTCCAATGAGTGCTTAAAACCCAAGATACGTTTATTCGTTTATATATACATACATACATATGTATGTTTAAAACAGAGCATAACGAAGTGCCCGCGGGTGGCCTTTTGCTTATAATTTTAGGCTCTAAGCAGGCATACTCTGATGATTGTATTTGAGGCAAACAGCTTTGAAAGCTGTTAAGTGTGCTGTTGTTTCCTTGCAAATTAAGAGGAAGCATTGTTCTCGCCGAGATCTGATTGGCAATTGTGCTCTCGTCGGTGTGAAAGCTCAATAGCTCTTTTAAAAAAGTTTGCACATTGTGCATATGACTTGGACGCACCTGATGTAAAGCAATAAGCCAGAGTAGTACGAAGAGAAAGTCCCACCATTGATTCAGAGGCTTTTCCGTTGGTAATTTCCCTTGAATTATTTATGCTGATGTAATTTTTTTTATAATTATAATTTAAATACATATTCTTCAATATTTTTCAATAAATAAAAAAGAACGTCAAAAAATTAATCAAAAACTCGGATTTCATAAATTAATAAGGTAGCATTAATTTTGAGAGTAAAAAATTGTCGGCACAAGCGTCAGAAGGTTAATATGGCGACGAAAAGAGAGAACGGTTGTACCTTTATATTATTGTATCATGTTGAAAACTATATTTATTTATTTAAAAAATAACAACCTATATACAATATAAAACAGGATGTGTGTATGTAACGTATGGACTTCAAAATGGCTGGGCTGATTTTGCAGGAAATATTCAGAATATTCAGGCAGCTGACACACTGTGAAGTCTGATTTTTTTATTTTCGGTCTGCGGGCAGAGGGGCGGTGCAAAATCCAATTTTCATATTGCACCACCAATGCCATATATATATATATAAATATATATATATGTATTTATTTTTTTGCGAGGAGAGGAGGGGTAGCGAAGCACACCGGGTTAAGCTAGTAAAAAATATTAGTTATGAACGTAAAGAAAAGTAATTTTGTTTCATGAGCAGGGGCCCGTTTCTCAAAACTACAAATTACAAATCTACAAGTAAAATACACACAAAACAACAATAAAATTTGTAAAAGTGTTGTTGTTTTGTGTGTATTTTACTTGTAGATTTGTAATTTGTAGTTTTGAGAAACGGGCCCCAGGTGTATCTTGCATTTACATGAGTAAATAGCAAACGATGGTAGCACATAGAGATCGACCGAATTCGTTTTTTTTTGGACGAAGCCGAAGCCGAAGCCGAACTTCGGCTAAAATCCTAAACTTCGGCCAAAACCGAAGCCGAAGCCGAATGTTTTAAATTTTAAAAATGATACTTGTTTTATATGAATTAAGAAAAAAGTTTGCTTTTTTGAGATCACTGAAATAGCTGTAATATCTATTCGATACATAACAAGAAAAATAAAACTATTTTGCAATTTCTAGATTGCTTTTTTATATAATCACTCACAAGAACGTCCAAGTAAAAGAAAATAGAAAGCAACAGGGTTGTATTTCAAAGCAACCCTTTCAAAACGTTAAACACAATAGAAACTGTCGGCGAGCAACGACCAAACATAATGTTATTTTTCAAGCTTGGAATGAAAAATATTCGGCTTCGGCTAATCGGCCGATTTTTGCCATAGGCCGAATGTTGGCCGATTACCAATTTTTGGCCGAAGGCCGAAGCCGATTAATCGGTCGAACTCTATAGCACATCTAAAAATGTATCAATAATTAATGGATAATAATTAATGTTAAGAGTTTAATTATTACTAGATATACCAAACGGACGACATAATCGTCCGTATTCTAGATGTAAATAATTATATTATGATTCAAAGAAAAATTATCTAAACGTCATAAAAAATTCATTAAAATACAGTCACACAATATGCATACATATTTACATAAACAATAAGAGTCTGAACACAATGTAACGATAATTCATTGCGGTGCGGTTTTTCATACGATTTTGAAGGAAAAAAGCGCAGTGCGGAACGGTATAAAATTAAAATCTATTTTATTTTCTCTGCGGACTTTCTTATTCTCTCAATTTTCGACACTCTTTCTCTTTCTGATGTTGCCACAGTTTTTGAATAATTGGCGGTGTTCACAACAAAAACCATGATTTTTTTGTCATAAAATATAAAAGTTTAAAAATATATCAAATATGTCTGCGAATGTATAAAATGTTAATCATTTTTTGTTTTTAGTTACTGCCATTACAAAATATTTAACACAAATGGAAATTTTTTTTATAAAAATGTATTCACAAAATAAAAATTAATAAATATTTAAACAAACAATGACAAGTATCACCGTAGCCGTCTTCCGTTGTATTGTGTTTATTTTTCTCTCCCGCAACGAGAAATCGCACCGCACCGCAAACATTGTGTTTAGACTCTAATTCGTATATAAAATTAAAAAAAAAACAGAAACAAAATCCCTTTATTAAAGCTACTTCAATTTATTGAACTCTCTTCCTATAAGTTTTATGGCTTTCATACAATAACAAATAAAAGAAAAAAAATTGGAATAGCAAGCAAATACACACACTCACACACACACGTTTTGTTTCATTTTTAAGTGTAAGCTAACAAATGCGTGTGTACTATGTTTGCATGTAGTAGTAGCAACTTTAAACGCTTATAGCTCCCAAAATACTAAACCAATTTCAATAAAACATAGATTCTGCATATAGATTTCTGTGCAGAAATTCCTTTAAAATGATATAAATCTTTCCAAAATCGGTGCAGTAGTTCCGGCATAAAAGGGATTACAAAAAACGTGTTCGCCTATTAATTATATAGATTACACCCGCATAACCACGCTTTTTTCTCCTTAATTCTCACAAGTAAAAAGTAAATTAAAAGGAAAATCAATACGTTTTTATTTTGTTATGTGCTTTTGATAATAGATTTCTATAAACAAAACACAGTCAGCTGATTCGTAACAGAACAGAAATTAAAAACTAATTCTGCCTTCACTCTCGCTCACAGAGCTTAGAATACGGGCATTAATTTTAAATTTGTTTGCTGCTGGTTCAGTTTTGTCTATATGTGTTTCATTGTTGCTGTAACAAATCGTTAGTAGAATTCAACCACACATTTTGAACAGTCACAAACCAAACCTCTTATCTTATGCACAGACTTTCAAAAACTATTTGAGAAATCATAAATAATAATCAGGGCTATTCGAGAGTACTTCTTCGTCGTCGAGCGTTCACTTTCTGCAGTTCTAAAATACGTGCGAAGAAATATCCTTTTCAGTAATCAATATTTTGTAATCTCTTATAAAAACATCAACAACATTGAAAACAGCTGACTTGTATGCAGAAAAAGTTGAAAGCAGAAAGGGATTTAGAGAAATAATTAATAAAAACTTAAAACCTGAATATTTTTGAAAATCCCAAAAGAAAAATAAGCGTAGTAGGCCTAGGAACTAATACAAAACCCAGCAAATAATTTATATTCGATATAAATCTATTCTATTTTTCTACACCTTTAATGTTAAATTTAGATTTTTTTCAACAACAACAACAACAATAACAATAATTACTTTTATTGTTATCCAATAATTTCCATTGAATCCAAAAAAAAATAAAGTTTTACATTTAAAAAAAAATCAGCAAAAAAGGCCTTGGATTATAAACTTAAGCCTATAAATAAAAAATAAATGGAATTAAAAAACGGCAACAACTTATTGCTCTGAATCAAATAAAATTTTTAAATGGTCACTTTAACAATCTCGAGTTCACAAATGGAAAGAAAGAAAGTACATACTCGTAAATAAAAAAAAAACAAATAAACAAAAATTTACAAGTTTTCGCCAAAAATACTTTCGTCATCATTGGCTTTATTCATGAATGGGGAAGTGTGCAGCGGTTTGTAGATATGGTGTCGACATACAGTGGTTTTAAAGCCAAAAAATAAGTGGTAAAAAATTACATATCCAAATACAAAATTATGTATGTATACATTTTGGAAATGAGTACGTATGAGAAATACTTTACTCTTCATCAGTATGTATCACTCATACGTACTCATTAACAAAAGGGTAAATGGAGAATAAATTTGACAATACAAACATACATATGTATGTACATATTTGAGACTATTTTTTCTTAGGGCCAATTTCACCAACCCTATTTAAATATCAATTAATATTTAAATGTCGATTTTCATTAATTTTTTTATGGAACAATGACTTTTAAATTTGAACTGATATTTAAATAAGTTTGTGAAATTGGCCTAATTATTTAAAACAATATATGTATGTATATGGACATCTTATATATCATTTAATATGTAATTAAGTGCATTTAATTTTTTTTTAAATTTTCAAGTTAAATAAAAAATTTATGTCAAATAAATATACTTCGGTATATCATGTATGAAAATAAATTCCATAAGTGGGAACGAAATGCATATAGACAATGCTTAACCATAAAAACAAACAACAATTTTCAAATTAAATAAATACTTTGAGTCATAGGCATAGCCCCAAAATAAAGTGGGTTCGTTTTATAAACAACTTAAGTTAGAAACCAGTTTCGAAATATTTTCCTACTATAGGTATATAGTCAAAAACAAAGTGTGTGTTAAGTTGAACCAATTTTAACTGGTTGCCACAACAAATTTTTTAAATTTTTTCATATAATCGAATACTAAATATAAGAAAGATGCCATTTCTGACCAGCTGACACTGTATTATGAAAAAGGGTTAAATTTAATAACCAGATGAAATAAAACAACCCAACAGAAAAAGAACTTAACAAATAATTAATATAGAGACAATTTAAAAAGTATTTATATTTTGTACTATTTTAATAGTTTTTTATTCAATAGTTGGATTACAAATTATTTATAGGAACAAAAAAAGCCAAGGGATAGAAAGTCATACATATGTATGTATATACATAAATAAGTACATACATACACATATGTACGTGTACGTGTGCACTTTTATTACAACAAAAACTTGAATAGCTGTTGTTGCTTTTTACATTTATTTTCTCTACATACACAGAGAAAACAGATTCGTTGAGACAACCGAATTTGTTGCCAATCGAATTTTGGTGGTTGCACCAACTATATAGATTTCTGGTATAACGACTGCAATTTTCTTGTGGTACCGCTATATTTTAATTATAACCCTTAAACAAATAGTTGCAGCAACAGAAAAAATAGGTTAACAGTATGGAATTTGAAAAAAAGTTATTCTTGCTACCGAAAATGTGGTTAGTACAACTGAAACAACATCATAATTGGTACCTGTGAAATAAAATAAGCAATAAACGCAAATAAAAATATACAATTTAAGAATTTTATTATTTAACATATTGTCATAAGTTATTTTTAATTGAAATTTATTTATTTCAACCACACATTTTGAACAGCCACAAATCTGTTATCTTATGCACAGACTTTCAAAAACCATTTGAGAATTCATAAATCATAATATCTTTGAAAGTCACAAAAGTTAATTTTTAATTTTCTGCAATGAGTATAAACTATGATAGTAAGCTCAACCTATAGGTAGTTGCAGCAACTGATAGAACGTGTTTATTTTAACCTTAATATAGAACGACAATTTTTTAGTTGCCAATACCAAAAGTTGGTAGTAACATCCAATTCATATTTTATTCGGTTGTGTTAACCAATCAATGAATTAGTCATGGCAAAAGCATACGCTCGGTTGATGCAATCAATTTAAGAATTGTCAGAATCATATCTTTATTACAATTATGCCCTCATGGCAATAAACATGGATTGTTTTTTGGATTAACAGAAAATTGATTGTGTGAACTGAAATATAGTTTATGTAAATGATATTTTGTTGGCCTAACCATTTTCCAACCAATCTTTTTTCTGGGTGTACTTTTTACAAATACAATTCGAGCTGAAAAAAGTCAGCCAATGTAGTAAAGTAAGAAAATAAAATACATGTTGATTATTGACTTGTTGAGCTTCTCATTTATTTAAATGAAAGTTTAACATAATAACTCTAGTTGTTCTAAGAAGTTTTTGGATAAAGGTGCCTTGATAAGCCCCTCAACAATCAATTTCCATGTATTTTTAATAAAAAAAAATGTTTCACTGAATAAGTAATATAATAATTTGGGATTATTAGTGCGTTAATAAATGTTAAACTTAAAAACTTTCTTTATTTTATTTTTATAGCTATTGCTATGGCGAGATACAGGGGTTAGAAAATAATTTTCGTAACAAAATTAATCGACACTATTACAGTTATAAATTTATTTTTGTTTTGATTTCTTTGTACTTAAAAGCAGCGTACGAAAATAAACGAAACAAATTGTTTGAATTTGTTTTGCTTCGTTCTTTGAAGTGAGTGAAAAAAAAAACAAAACAAAAACAATGAGAAACATTGCTGAATTTGATTTTGTATTGTTTTTGTCCTGATTACAAACCAGAGAACACAGCCGATCGACTGTAAGCCGGCTAACAGCCGCCACCGGCCGCAAACAATATATTAATTTAATCGTGCGCCACTAGAAAATATAATAATGGGAAATAAATGAAAACGTTTTAAAATATTTGCGGCGAATTTGACATCATCATATAATATTTTCACAATGTATGGTTAAAAGATAACAGAGACTTTAACGGCAAGTTGTGTATGAAGAACTTGTAGTTAAAGTTCAAGTTAACTCTTAACCATATATTGTGAAAAGGGACGTAAGTTTGTTTTATACTATGTTCACACTTATGTTTTTAAACATTTTTAATACATGTTCACACTTATGTTTTTAAAAATTTTTAAGACAAGTTTTCTAAGAACTAAACACACTCGTTCACATTATATTTGAGATGTTTAAGGTTGACGTTTTGTGAATAAATTATTGTGTTTGTAAGAAATTTTGAACAACTATGCTTTTTGTTTGCTTTATTATTTTTAAGCAACAAATGTTTTTGTAAGTAATGTAATATTTTTTAAGCAATTATTGTGTTCCAAATAATTTTTTAAAGTGGCGCTATTTAATAACAACACAAAGTTGCCAGAGTTATCAAAAACGCACTGAACATACTTCATTTACGTGCTTATCGATGAGTTTAATTTTAAAACTTGTTAACTGAGATGCTTAACAAAACAAGTCAATGTATGATAAAACATCAAAAAATTATTGTGTTTAAGCTCTTAAAGATGAATAGGACGTTAAACACATAAGTGTAAACATATTATTATATAGCTAAGTAGCAATTGCTATAACCGGGTGTCCTAAGACACCTCTCTTCTTTTTTTATTCATTTAATATTTTTTTATTACATTTATACACAACTCTTATTAAATTTTCTCTTTTATTTTAATGTGTTTTTGTCTGGAAATAAAGCACCAGCAACAGCTGATGTCGATACTAATCTAGTTAAAAACAGCTTCAGCATGTTTTGACTTTAGAACCGACTTTAACCTTTAAAATGTAGTTTTTCTCGTCTGTGGTAGATCGAAAGTTCATTTTTTTAAGTACATTCGAGGACTAAGAAAGGAAAACTTTTTGTTGACTATGGCCAGCGTTGCCATTTTGGTTCTTTTCGTGTATTTTTTGCTGCTTTTTTCCTTTCTAATTACTCGAAACTTTATTAAATACCCATTTCAGAAAAATAACTATTTATAGCGTTTTTTACAATTTCTCGCAGTGATTTTTAGTACTTTTTCAATAATCAAAATTTTTGCAACTTAAACAAAGAAAAGAAGCAAACGTTTCCACTTATCTCAATCATTATTTTTTTTAATTTCTTATAAGAATTTTTTTTTATTCATTTGTTACTCAACGATTTTACTATTTTAATTCGCATGCGTGAACACAGTTAAACAACGTGGATTTGTCATTTGTGAAAATTTAAGAAATAACAAAAAAGTGTCTTAGTTCCTATGAAATTTTGCATTAATTTTTTGTTAAATCTTATTAACTTATTATGGCTTTCGTTAAGATGGAAAAACAAATATATTAAAAAAAAGGCTTGGAAGAACTATCGAGCGTTCAAAAGGTGGCTTAGACCAGCAAAAGATGCGTTAATTTAATTAATTTAAAGTAATTGCCTGGTATAGCGATTTAATGTGTCATAAAAATAAAAGGCTTATTTACATAACTATATAAAACATAAATAACAGAGAATATTTAACTTAGCACTCTTTTACCCGCAATTTTTTTTAATTTTTATCCTTTTTGCCCTAGTTTTATATGCTTACAGTGCTTTTGATTATCCAAGAGTTGGTATCACTGGTTATGGCCCTTTATATCAAATAAATATGCATACTTCGGTATTTCATGTATTTTAATCATACGTAGAAAAATAAAATTAATTTTCGTACCAAAAATATTGAAAATTTCTTATTCATGTCATCGCCATTAATATATTAAAACATAAATCGTAAAAAATTAGTTTTGACAGTTAAAGTAATAAATTTTTTAAATAACAAAACTAAATATCTTGCAAATAATTATGAGTAAAAACTTTAGAGAAAAACTTAAGTTTGGTATAGTTTTTCGATCATTTTAAATTGAATCTTTTTTTTTGAGGGATTTCCATACAAATTTTCTAGACGAGTCGCCTGCTTGCCATGTAGAAACTGCACATTACCAAATTATTTCATCAATAAATCACTTTGACCAAGGCCGAATGTAAAGTGCAAATATATACATACCAATATACCAAGTTTTTTGAAGCATATTATTTTCAAAAAGTTAAAAAAAAATTCATTTCTTTCAAAAATCTTTAAGAAATTAAACAAAAAAATGTATACCCTATTTTTGGCTAATGGAACTTTCACACCCTGTAATTCGAATTATATTATAACAAGGTGCCCAAGAAATAGGTTTAGAAAAATCTTAGGTCCTCTTCTACATTTTTTGGTGTATGTAGATAACTTTTTATTTGGACTACTAGTTCAGAAGATATTTATTGCCATTTTTTTGGCTTAGGAACCACTGTGCGACATTTTAGTAAGCTTTGATTTGTTTGATGGGTGCATGGGCATTTACTTGTGTATGTATGTATGCATGTATTTAACCAGCCCCAGTTGGCCACGTCTTTCAGACATCTTTGACGACGTGTAAAAGACAATGATAAATCGTAGAATACGTATTGAAGACAACTCTATACAAATCGTCGACGAAATTTTCATACAAATGGCGGCGAGGTCACACAAGACGAATTGAGCGACAATGTCGCTCATATTGTCGTCAACACTCCTTTATTGAAGACAAAACTTATGACACTGTCGCTCAGATTGTCCTCAACAAAGCTTTACTGAGGACAAAACGTGTGACATTGTCGCTCAGATAATCATGAGCAACGATTTCCTTTAAATTGTCTATCAGAAAACCCAATCGAGAGGCGACATGTCGTGCATTAATCGTTGAAGACAATGTCGTCTGCGACGATTTGGCCAACTGGGGCATGTGCATGTGAATATGTATGCAAGTTCGTATGTATGTATGTGTTTAAGAATGAGTCCTTAAAATATATGTGTGTGAGTGTGAGTGTGTATGTGCGGTGTTGTATTTCATACGGTTAATGTTTTAATTACACATAATATATTCTACATTTTTCCTTAATGTTAATTATATTCAAATTAGAAGTTAATTGGGATATTTAGGGATATTTTTATGCGTGTTTACTAAAAGATATTTAATGACTATTTTTGATGTTGATTTATTTATTTCTTTTTTTTTCTTCAACTAGGTATCAACTTTACAGATGAAGTTCGCACTCACCGTAGAACTCTCTAATTATTTGAATAAAAAAGTTTAGGATTTTTCGATAACAAAGTAATTAAATAAATTATATTTTCTCGGGAATAAATAATATGATTAAATTATAAAGTTTCATTAAACCAAAAAAACTGACTCACTCACCTCAAACACGTTGCACTGGCTGAATTGTTTATGTTGCCACGTTTTTCTTTTCAATTTTCTTTTTTTATAGCTTTTATTATTTTGTCATCTAGTTTAGCGTTACAAACCAAGCACTTTATTAATCCAACAGCACTTTTACTCTACAATCAACAACCTCGTTTCAATAACAACTCGCTCGCGTTCGACTATTGTACAAATACAAATAGTGTGAAGGTATTATTTAAATATAAAAAAAAGTTATGTTTGCTTGTTCTAAAGTATTGATTGAATATTCGGTATTATAATTTCAACAATTTGTTTCTCTGTTTTTAATTTTTTTCATTTAATTTGTTGAACTTTTAATAACTTTGTGCCCTAGTCAGCCAGCCAGTCTTGTTAGAAGGCTACAGGCTACTAACTAACGGCATCACAAGCAAAAACACACGCACACATATGTATGTATGTACATGCACACGAGTAACCATACTCTAATAATTCACTTCAATTTAACTATATACCGACATACATTCATACATCCTTATATACGTTAATATACATACATACATGCATATGAATATACATTTATACATATAAACTGTATTAAATTCACAAAGGCACGTGATCTAAAAATTTAAATTCGTTAAAATTGTGTCCTTTCGCTGCGGCTCCATAAATACTACTACTACTATTACCGCGATACTAGAAGTTGTATTTGCTTAAGCAACCATTTAACTGCCGACAATGCGATGGCTACAATAACACTTCCATTGGGGGGTCTTCTGTTGTTATTGTTGTGAAATTGGTTGGTTTTGTTATTGTATGACACGCAAAGAGCTTTTCTATAGTACACGAATTTTGCTGGTCTCTTGTAGCTTTTGATTTCGACTTTTCACTTCAAATTTAATGTTAACTATTTCCGTTATTTTTTAAATCATTCAATTATTCAACAGTTGAAAAGGCGTAATAAATATTTAAAAAAAAATAGATTTTTTCCGAAAAGAAAGGAATTGTATAAAATGAAATAAAAATCTCTGCACATAATATTAAAAAAAATTAATTACATTTTATTACTTAGGGCACTGCTACACGTTCAATGTACATATATTGTGATATTTGGATCGCGATCCATTCTAAGGGCACTGCTACACGTTCAATATATATTGAACGCGATCCAGTATCGTGATATTTATTGAACGTGTAGCATGCAGTATTGATGGATCGCGATCCATATCGCAGAAAGGCCTAAATTATGGAATCCAGATCACGGATCACGGATCGCGTGAGAAATATTGAACGTGTAGCATTTTCATGATATTAGATCGCCATACTTTAATAAGAATTGAAATAAAACAAATAAAATAAAAGACGAGGTGAAAAAAATTTAACAAATAAAAAGTAAAAAAGTTTATTACATTTGTGTAAAGTTTGTTTTAATAAAGGGTAATGGCAGAAGATAGTGAAAGCGAGTGGGTTCTGCCGGTGGAATCGGAATTAACGACCGAAAAAATTATTTTAAGACTTTATTTTTAATTTGGAGGCATTGCCGGAGTTGTGGGACTCGTCGGCTAAAGGCTGGAACAGAATAGAGTAGTTGTAGTAGCGCAGCAAGGAAAAATGTAAACAGAATATTGAAGCTTTCTGCATGGTTACCCAATATGTAACTTCTTAAAAAACTTGTAAGATTATACAAGAATAATATGTGAATTTGTGCAATTCACATGCTCGAATTAACGTCGTATGTGTTGTCTAAAAATCAATAAAAATTGCTAAATATCTGATAACTAACACCAGAAAATACATTCTTCTTAAGGTGCGTTTTCTTAAGCAACGAAATTTCACAAAAATCGCAATATTGGAAAGAAACACTAAAATTTATTAAAACTCGATAAAACTGTAAGGCAAGCAAACATTCCGGTAAAGTCGCGAAAATTATGAAAATTTGCAAAAAAATACTTGCTAAAATTTTAACGATTGCAAATCATAGTATTGATTAAAGTCCCTAAAAATATAAGATAGAAAAAAAATTTGGGAAAATTACAACTATCGCGAAAAAAATCGATAAATCGCGAAAAGTTGCAAAATTTTAAACAAGATATAATATTGATTACAAATCGGTAAAACTGTAAGAAATGCAAAAAAATCGGTACAAATCGTGAAAAAGGCGAAAATTCGTAAAAAGTAGTCTACTATCGCTTAAAAATCGGCAAAAATGTTAGAACTCAGAAAACATAAAAAAGTCGCTTTTTCGCAAAGTTTGCAAAAAATTGCGAAAATTTGCAAAATTTTAAATAAGTCATAATATTGACTAAAAATCTCAAAAACTCTAGGGAATGCAAAAAAATCGCGAAAATTACGAAAATTTGCAAGAACTTACTAACAGCGGGATAATAACGAAGTTTAATATTGTTTAAAAATCAGCGAAACTCTCAGGCACTGCTACACGTTCAATATATGTATATTGTGATATTTGGATCGCGATCCATTCTAATGGATTGATGGATCACGAGCGTATGCTACATGTTCAATATTTATCGCGTCAGTATTTACGTTATTTTTGTGCTGTGCGGATGGTTTATTAATAATAAATTTATTAATAAGCTTAAAGGCTGGAACAGAATAGTAGCTGTAGTACAAGGTAACGAGTAGCGCTGCAAGCTGTCAATTGCATTGGCGATTTCTAATAAATTGTAAGGCTTGCTTCTGATTTTGCAACTCCTCGCGAATTTTTGCAAAGTTTGCTCCATTAGTAACTTTTGCTTGTTTTCAGCTTCCTAAGAGTTTCGCCGATTTTTAAACAATATTACACTTCGTTATTATCCCGCTGTTAGTAAGTTCTTGCAAATTTTCGCGAATTTTTTGCATTCCTTAGAGGTTTTGAGATTTTTAGTCAATACTATGACTTTTTAAAATTTTGCAACTTTTCGCAATTTTTTGCAAACTTCGCGATAAAAGCGACTTTTTTCATGTTTTCTGAGTTCTAACATTTTTGCCGATTTTTAAGCGATATTAGACTTTGTTATCATCCCGCTGCTAGCTACTTTTTACGAATTTTCGTCTTTTTCACGATTTTTACCTTTTTTTTTGCATTTCTTACAGTCTTACCATTGTCGTTTGTTCTTTACTAACTATGCACATGTTTGTTAATTTGCTTATTTTTGTTCTACTTAAGATAAACTTTTTAGGTTTGTTACTATTACGTATATTTTGATTTAATTTTTGCCACAAGCCAATGACTATTAATTTTAGTTTTAATTATTATTTTTCGAACTGTATTTGTTTCTATGTTCTTATGAATTGAACAGGCTAATGTTCGTATCGCTTTTTAAGCCAAATTACATGTGATAATTATTAATGAACAAATAACATCAAAGTTAGTTGTAAATATTTTGACAACAACACATAGTTGAACGGAACAGCCAGCCGTTTTCGAAGGCCACTAAACCTTCCTCATCAGCGTTTTTCTGTGTTTTGGTCCACTGTGTGTGGTGTCGGTTGATGTAGATTTCTGCTTTATATACGAAACTTTTATTGCAAATGGAATATGTGAATTGGTTTGATTCATCGTATTTCAATTTGCTCATGTGTTTTGTAATGAAGGCTCAAAGTTACCATCTCTAAATTTACAACAGTCTTACCATTGTCGTTTGTTCTTTACTAACTGTGCACATAAAACTCCCCGGGAAAAAAGTAGGTATTATGAACGCCGTTTGAACTTGCTTTTTTCACTAAAAATCTTTCCCTTTCAAAACAGAAAGGAGTTTACATAAAAACATAGTTAATACACAATTAAAACACAATTTATATACACAAACTTCTATTTTATAGTTCTTGTATATAAAAAAAAACACAAGTAATGTCCAAATAAATCATTTATAAACTTTTTTTGCATATTTTTTCAAGTTGGTAAATTTTTAGTAATTTTGTTTGCTCTCTCTCATTAAAAAAAAAGGGAGAAACAAATGTCAACAAACAAGCAAAACAACGAGCTTCGTAATGCGGTGATGCCACGTATTACTCTTTTTTGTTTCCAATTAATTTATGATTGGAGGAATGTTTTCTCGAGAAAATTATTTTCCATGAGAAATAAATTCCGAGGGAATATTCATGATCGGGCTGATAATGTATATCATTATCATTTACATACATACATATGTATGTATGTATGTGAAATTTGACATTTTAAACAATTACCAAAACAGCTGAGCTGAAAACTTTACTTGCTTTTTAGTTGATAAATTGTAAGGAGATCACAAAAAAATTTCTAAATTATTTTTCTTTAAAAACCTTTTGTTAAAAACGCATTTAACAGATTTAAAAAAAAATTCTTGACTGTTTTTTCACGAAAGAAAATGCTAAATGTATCAGTATAAACGCTGAAGTGGCATCACCGAATTCTAATGTCTAATAAATTAGACTAAAATATATTTTTAGATAGACAATTCTGTTTAATTAAAAATTAACAACAAGAAAATATTTACTTGCGTTATGAAAAAAGATTAATTTTCGAACAATGTTTAAAAGAGCACTCTCCAAATTCTACATTTATACTACAACTTTATTTGTAAACATTAAATTGTATCATGCTGAATTTTCTAGATTTAATTGAAATCATCCCACGTACTATTTATCATAGATGTGTTAATTTACTTTAATTACGCACAGTGGCTTACTAATTTTATAATTTCTGAACAATTTTTCCAATTTTTTTTAGCTATAGCCCAAATTAGTTAAGAATTTAAATAAAATGTATAAACATATGTTTATAAATAATAAGGGGTTTCACGATGGGTAGTGCAAAGTGTGGAAGCGATAGAATAAGTGCAAAAATGCACACATTAGTACAACAAAACAACAAATATTGCTGCATTTCAGTTCGTTTGCACTAAAAAAAACCTTGTATGAAAATACTAGTGCATATTTTTTCAGATGTTAAACAAAAACATCTATATTTGCAAATAATCGGGCATGTTCTGAAAATCACGGTGATTTCAAAAACAAAGAATTTATTAATAATTGTTTTTTAGTGGGTTTCTTTTGTATTTTAAGCTTTTGCCATTTATAAAAAAAAGAACATTTTATTCCAACTTCCAACGCTAAAAATCCTGCAATTTACGAAAGCAAAGATTTATCTTTCATTAATTTTTTGAAATCACCGTGATTTGACATGTCGTGTTTTTCAGAACAGACTCGAATATTAAAAGAAAATTTGTTCATACATTTGCACAATTATTTAGTAATTTATTTATAATAATGTGTATTTTATTTGTATTATCATGGAAATAAATAACTCTTGACATGTGAGGATAGTACTGCAAGCATTTTGGATGAGTTGTCAGATTATTTGTAAACAAATTAGATGCCTTTCACAGTATGCACAGTGAACTTGCAAAAAGGAAAATTTGCACAATTTTCACGAAATACTTAATAATATTCAAAAATTATTAAATCTTACTTTGTTAAGCTATGCTCACATAATTCGCAATCTAAAAAATAATTTTCAAACTCCAAACCACTGTCTTGTAACAAGATGTAACAAGTGTGTAAATTAACGCATACCAGTCTAATCCGGTAACAATTCTAATCCGGTAACAATTTATTGCAAAATATTTTTCATGTGAACATGAACACATGCACACATATACACATACATATGTATGTATGTAAAGGGTCTTCCCACAGGGACTAAAGAATTTTGACAGTTAATAGCGTCCATAATCTAGGAACATCTGTGGAATGGGCTGTCTGTTTTGCCAAATCATCAAAGACGGATATAGAGTTCCACAATACATGTAAATAATAAAATTGTTTAATCCCTAATCTTCATTGAAAAAATATGTTTAGCATTGAGGCCTATTTCTGAATGAATGGGTACGTCAACAAATAAAATTTTCGGATTTACGACAATACCAGTCCTTATCAGTTCCAAGACTGTCCAATGTATCCGGAAAAAGTAACTGTTTCGCATGACTTTGGGCTGGCGGCATCATCAGTCCATGTTTATTTGAGAAGGGCGTAATCCAGGCCATCACCGTCAACGACGAGTGCTGTAGGTCGATGATTAGCAATTTTTTTAAATAGCCCATTCAGGCTGACGCTAAATTAAGGAATTTCGTGATTTCAGCTGAAATCATGTCATGTAAGGACTATCAACAGAATTATTTCCGGTCACTCTTTTTGTAAGGCTACTCTCTTTAAGACTGGTATTGGTCAATCTAATCTATGTGACACTTGTAACGCTATAGAAGATGCTTCTCATATAATTTTTAATTGTTCTAATCTATCCCCGCAAAGATCTTCCTTTCCATCTATACTAAGATACACGAATCTTAAAGATTTTATTTCCAATGAACCATTGCACAGTGGCGTGAATTAAAAAAAAAGTGGTAAAAAGTCCGCAACTTTTGAACTAGTTAACCGATTTCGATGAAACCAACTGTTTTGGAAAGTAGAAGTGTTGAAATTTTTAGAAAGCATATTTTGAGGCACCCTGTTGTAAGACAGGGTAGCTCCAAACAGCCTCAAAGTGGGAAAGTGCGGGTATCGGAATTCTTTCGGAGCTTGTAACTTTTGTAAATAGGGACCGATTTCAATAATTTTTTCAGCGGGACAATCTACGTTAAGAAATAAAAATAAAACATGCTAAGAGTACCATTTTATCTCTTTAAGTTTCCAAGTTATTTGACTTGAAAAATTTATTTTTTAATTTTTGGCCCTGACTTTTTTTATTCGTTAGTACATAACTTCTTTATTACTTGGCAAAAATCAGTATCTTTTATTGTTTTTGAAAGAAAACTTCATTACAATTCATATAAAAAAAAAAAATTTTTATATCTCAAAAATTGTAGCAAGGAATAATTTTGCAATTTGGATTTTTAAAAATTATGAAAAAATTTGGTATATTTTGTGAAAAAAGTATTCTTAATTTTTTTGGAATATTTTAAAAAATTATTAAGTATTTGATAAACACTTTGATTGTTTCTGAGAAAGGAGACATTGAGAAAGGCTGTGAAATAAATTTTGGAGATTGTTGTTGGTGCACCCTACATTCAGCATTGGTCGAAAACTAGCAATTTTTTTTCAAAAAAACCGATTTTCGGATGTGGCAAAAAAATTGCACGGTCGTTTTTGTAAATTTTTTGGTTTTTTATTATAAATAAATTTGTTATAAGTAACCTGTAAGAAACTCTTGACATCCTACACATAAATGTAGGCAGGAGAGGAGATTTTCTAAAAATTCTAAAATTTTTCTAACACAATTTTTCCCAATAAGAAAAAAGTATTATAAAATTATAAATTGGGAATCATTTTAATTTTTATCAATAGTATACATTTAGCTTTGCAAACTTAAAAAAAATTATTCTCCTACCTTCAATACTTTTTGAAATATTCGAAATCCAATTTTGATTAAAAATTTTAATTTTCTACATTTTTTATTTTTGTCTAAATTATTGATCTTATTTTCTTTACTGCAAATGTTTCTTAATTTTTTCTATGTTATTACAATAGTAGATACAATTGTCTATTCAACGGTATATAATATGTATTCCTTTGCCATTATATCAGTCTTAAAATGTATACACAAATATAACACCTCAGGTAACAATTTACGTGTTTTATCTGTTACTCAAACAAACCCACATTTTTTATGAACTCTTGAAGCTGTTATTAAATACTTTCTTTACTTAAATACAATAAAATATAAGAATTTATATACACACAGTATATTTATATACCCACAAGGACAAAGGTAGCTGCGCGCACATCTCCAATATGGGTGTGGTTTTACCTGATATTTGTATCGGTTTTGTATTCGTAGCTTGTAAAATAGCTATATATTTAAGCTGCGATGAATTTAATGTCATTATTTCAGTTATAGCTATCATGGAGATAACAATTAAAAATAAATCGCTCTGCAAATTAATGTGGGAAAATCTCACTGATGGTACTACTCGGTTGGACAAGGTAGACCAAATGATGTACATAATATCTACTACATATGGTTTATCTGTAAACACCGATTTATTGAAAAAACTTGAAATTTTTTTTAAATTATATGAAAAGAAGATACGTGAATGCAATAAATCAATTTCTAAATTTCAGAATAAAAATCAGGATTGGTTAGATATGGGACTATCTACGGAAATATACCCAAAGAAGTTTGGTCGGCCAAATAAAGATTAGATAACGTTCGACGCAGGAGCAAAAGGATTAAACAAGAAGACTTGATAAATACGTATTCGGAAAATGAAATCAAAGATTCATTCAAATTGATTTTAGCGAAGACTCAACTTAAAGAAGCAGGCAAAATCGTAGATGTGCTACCAGTTGCGTTTCCAAAAAGATTAAGACGGATGGTGGAAAGCATTCCAACGCCAAAATATAGTAAACATTTTACGGTGGAAGATGCACTAGCACTCATTCTTAATTTCGGCCTTTCAAGAAATAAATAAGATATCTTAAGGAAGGTGCTTAAAGAAAAAAGTGGGCCTTTGCCATCAAGTACATTGTTGTTAAAAAGAAAATCGGAAATTTTGCCACATCCGATAACAGTGGATAACCGAAGTGCAGTCATTAGTTTGTCAGACCTTCTTCATAATACAGCATCAAGATTCATCGCTACTCTTGACGAAAGAGACTTAGATACATGTAATAATTCTGAACTAACACTAATATACAAATGGGGATGTGGATTTTCAGAATATAGACAGCCCAGTACATACGATAATGACTTTTCCAAAGTTTTAATGGCATCGTTAGTACCATTAAGGCTTCGACTACATAATGAAATGCCTTCAACAAGTAAAAATGCATTTAAAGATGTGTGGGTAAATACTACTCCAGGCTCAAAGTTTTTATGCCGATCAATACTTTTTGAATACATCAAGGAAAACAAAGAAACAACTCAAAATCTGGTTGATGGTATAAAACATGAAATTTCTAATATGGAACCCATTGACGTTCATATATTAGGACGAGTAATAACAGTATCTTTTAGACCTTATTTAACAATGATAGATGGAAAAGTTGCAAATGCAATAACCGATACAAAATCTTATTTGATTTGTAATATATGCGGAAAGAAAAATTCCGATTTTAAGGACATTGAGAATTATACTCCAACTAATGAAGATGCCCTTAAGCTTGGAATATCACCACTTCATGCTCGGATTCGATTCATGGAGTACATTTTACACCTATCTTACGACAATAAATATCGCAGTGTACCAGAACTTCAGAACGTTCCAGTTGCGAATAATTCTGCTTTAAAACAGATACGGTTGGAAGAAAAGAAAAGAATTCAAGATGAGTTTATGAAACGTGGCTTAATCATTGACAAACCTTTATATGGCTATGGAAACTCCAATAATGGCAACACTGCCAGGCGATTTTTTGATGACCCTGAAACCACATCTTCTATAACTGGTATTAGCTTTAATCTCATAAGACGTTTCAAAATAATACTGGCCGTCATAAATAGCAAAAAGTTAATTAATAAGGACAAATTTGAAAAATATGCAAAAGACACCCTGATTCTAATAAATGAATTATATCCATGGAAATCAATAACTCCAACAGTACATAAAGTGCTAGCACATACAAAAGAAATAATAGAAAACAACATTCTTCCTCTGGGGGAACTAACCGAAGAAGCACAGGAAGCTAGAAATAGAGATGTTAAGCAATATCGACTTTTCAATACACGTAAATGCTCTAGAGTTGCTCAAAATAATGATTTAATGCATCATTTGCTATTGTCTTCAGATCCAGTCCTACAAGGCATAAGAATGAAATGGTTGCCAAAAATAAGTATTGAAATCGAGAAGGACGATCCCGAAGCAGAGGAAATTAATAGCTTGCTAGGCCATGATGTCTCAGATTATTTTAAAGCAAATTCTTGAAGTAAAACCCAAATATAAATTAAAAACAACATATGTATGTATCCATGCACTTAGATATGAGTAATAAAGAAAATGAAACTGAACTTATTAAATATATTTTTAATACAATTATCAGAATCAAAACGAGAAATTTAGTTGTAAGTTTTCATAGATATGTACATTGTACATATATATCTTGATACATGAGTATTTATATTCACACAAACAAATATCTGATATCATGGCAAAAAGTCTCTGGAATTCTCTGTCAAATTATATTCAAAACTTAGGCAATTTAGATGCGTTTAAAAAGGAGCTACATAAAAAAATGTTCGTAATTTAATGTTCTAATGTTAAATTAACTACTAATTTTTTTAAATAAATAAATAACTCAATCTATTTGTCCTTGTAGGTATATAAATATACTTCAAGAGTTCATAAAAAATGTGGGTTTGTTTGAGTAACAGATAAAACACGTAAATTGTTACCTGAGGTGTTATATTTGTGTATACATTTTAAGACTGATATAATGGCAAAGGAATACATATTATATACCGTTGAATAGACAATTGTATCTACTATTGTAATAACATAGAAAAAATTAAGAAACATTTGCAGTAAAGAAAATAAGATCAATAATTTAGACAAAAATAAAAAATGTAGAAAATTAAAATTTTTAATCAAAATTGGATTTCGAATATTTCAAAAAGTATTGAAGGTAGGAGAATAATTTTTTTTAAGTTTGCAAAGCTAAATGTATACTATTGATAAAAATTAAAATGATTCCCAATTTATAATTTTATAATACTTTTTTCTTATTGGGAAAAATTGTGTTAGAAAAATTTTAGAATTTTTAGAAAATCTCCTCTCCTGCCTACATTTATGTGTAGGATGTCAAGAGTTTCTTACAGGTTACTTATAACAAATTTATTTATAATAAAAAACCAAAAAATTTACAAAAACGACCGTGCAATTTTTTTGCCACATCCGAAAATCGGTTTTTTTGAAAAAAAATTGCTAGTTTTCGACCAATGCTGAATGTAGGGTGCACCAACAACAATCTCCAAAATTTATTTCACAGCCTTTCTCAATGTCTCCTTTCTCAGAAACAATCAAAGTGTTTATCAAATACTTAATAATTTTTTAAAATATTCCAAAAAAATTAAGAATACTTTTTTCACAAAATATACCAAATTTTTTCATAATTTTTAAAAATCCAAATTGCAAAATTATTCCTTGCTACAATTTTTGAGATATAAAAAAATTTTTTTTTTTATATGAATTGTAATGAAGTTTTCTTTCAAAAACAATAAAAGATACTGATTTTTGCCAAGTAATAAAGAAGTTATGTACTAACGAATAAAAAAAGTCAGGGCCAAAAATTAAAAAATAAATGTTTCAAGTCAAATAACTTGGAAACTTAAAGAGATAAAATGGTACTCTTAGCATGTTTTATTTTTATTTCTTAACGTAGATTGTCCCGCTGAAAAAATTATTGAAATCGGTCCCTATTTACAAAAGTTACAAGCTCCGAAAGAATTCCGATACCCGCACTTTCCCACTTTGAGGCTGTTTGGAGCTACCCTGTCTTACAACAGGGTGCCTCAAAATATGCTTTCTAAAAATTTCAACACTTCTACTTTCCAAAACAGTTGGTTTCATCGAAATCGGTTAACTAGTTCAAAAGTTGCGGACTTTTTACCACTTTTTTTTTAATTCACGCCACTGTGCATTGGAGGAATTATTTTGCTTGGCGGAGTTCATTGAGAAGACAATTTTTTTTTTTTTTTTTTTTTTAAAGAACAAACACAACCCGCAAAGCGATTAGCTTGTCTGCGGAAAACACCCAGGGTCTATGGTGGGAATCGAACCCACGACCTCTGGACTGAGAGGCTAGTATCGCTACCACTCAGCAACAGGGACACCCTTGTTTCTATTTGAACTCATTTTAATTATCTTCAATCAATTTTATTACTCATCAATCAACATTTCAATCATATTTTAATTTTAATTTTATATTTTTAATTAAATATTTTTAATAATTGGTGTTAACACCGGAATTTGTGATGGCGGTATGAATTTTTTCGCGGCCAAATAAATCTTTACTAATTGTGATTAGTAGAGTAACATAAATATCAAACTGAACTAAACTAAAATTAAAAGAAGATTGAAAATTATAATATTTATGAAGATTTTTGAAAGAAAAATTTTTATACGCGTAACAAAGAAATTATTCAGCTGAAAAAAGTACTCCAATGTCTGACGCAGTGAATAAGATGTTTGCGAAATCAACTCAACTGTCATTCAGTACCAGTATAAACACTTATCATTTCGTTCGTAATTTGAGGTTAAAATTACTAATTTCAGCCTGAATGGGCTATTAGCCAGAATTGGATGATATGGACATCAACGAAATCTGGCTTAAATAGAGTGGCGCCACGTGCTACACATCTTATGCCACATTGGACATTCCACATGAGCGATTTGGAGGCTTGATCATCTCACGTGGAAGTGGTGTGAACTAGTCAATGATATCGTGTAATTTGGTCCCGTTCGACTTGTTCTTGTGGGGTTATCTTAAGTCCACATAGCACACGGCATCGGTCGAATTCAGCCTGATTCATGGATATTTTGGATGCGCGCTATTTCAAAATAGGAAGCTCTTAATGCAAAACCCTATATTAATAGTTCAATGTTTTCTGCATAAAATAATGAAAAGCATGCTTACATAACATAAAAACAAAAAAAATTAACACACGCATACATATGTACATACATACATATGTACATATGTATGTACATACTTATGCGCCAAAAATTTAATGTAGCAACACCAAATAATGACGATTATTATAATATTCTATTCTAAATAATGAATACTTAAGTTGCGGCGTCAGCTAAATGTTTTTATTATGCTTGATTAAAGGCTCAGTTAGCCGACCATAATGTAATGTAATTGTAACAGTAGGAAACAGCTGATCGATATTGTTATGTGAAAAGCAATGAAAATGGTTATGTACTACATTATAGAGATGTAATGTAACGTAACCTACTTTTCATATAAAAATATCGATCAGGTGCTTCCTACGTTACAGTTACATTGCATTACAGTCGGCTAAAGGCTCAGTTAACCGACTGTAATGTATAGTAACAGCAAAGGTAGGAAACATTGTTATCTGAATAGTAATGCAATAACTGAGCCTTAACTGAGACTTAATCCTTGATACGTCTATTTATATGTATGAGTATGTATGTATGTATATGTATATTGATCACAAACTCAAAAAACTAGTACAACTGAAAACCAGTTTAAGGTTTTCAATTTACAAACAACTTAATGGAAGCAGAAAATTTAATTTTTCTCTCAAGAGTTGAGTACATAAGATATTTGCATGCAATTTTCACACAATATGAATAACGATATGTCGATTAATTATACATTAATAACTCAAAAATCCAATTTTTTGAGCTATGATGTTATTGTAGTAAATGACCGTTAAGTAACTAAATGTATAGCAAAAGGCGCTGAAGTACACTGCTATGCCGGCTCTGATGCACAATTCAGATAGAAACAATCGTCATCATATGTGGGTTAACATTCCTCTGTTGGTGTTTGCCTGCACTTTGGGACACAATTGGGGATTTTTCCGATTTCCTGGGGTTTTTTTATGCCGGCTCTCTCGAGAAATATCAAAAAATATAATTAACAATTTACATTTAGAAAACAGCTGCTTTCACTTTGGCATTTGTGAAAATTTATTGCGAGCTGCGGTTTTTCTAACAAATTTTACATTTAAAGATATTTTATCAAATAGATTAATGTTTTTTGGTAATTTATTGATATCATTATTCTCTTTAATTTGAAAATTATTTATTGTTGTCCAAAGGATTTCTAATTGTATAAAGGTGTAGAAAAATAGAATAGATTCATATCGAATATAAATTATTTGCTGGATTTTGTATAAGTTTCTAAGCCTACTATGCTTATTTTTCTTTTGTAATTTTCAAAAATATTATTATTTGTGAATTCTCAAATAGTTTTTGAAAGTCTGTACATAAGATAAGAGGTTTGTGACTGTTCAAAATGTGTGGTTGAAGTCTACTGACGATTTGTTACAGCAACAATGAAATGCATATAGACATCGCTGAACCACCGGCAAATAAATTTCAAATTAAAATAAACTTATGACAATATGTCGAATAGTAAATTTCTTAAATTATTCTCTTTTGTTTTTGTTTTTAATAAAAAGAAATGATATTGATTTAAATGGAAAACTCGATTGTATGGACGTTTTTTAAGAAAAAAATCTACTGATCTGTTTTCGATCTCAAACCTTGAAAAGCATTTTATTATTATTTATTTTATGTTTGTTTTTATTAATTGTTAAAGTAAAATTAGACGTGCCATAGCCATAATGCCATAGCCATAACCAAACCAAAATTGAATTGGTTTATTGGTTTATATCAATATATTTATAATCAAATACAGTGTTGCCCATTAGTTTGGTTTGAACGGCTGTTTTCTATGGCTATGGTTATGTCACGTCTGATTGCACCTTTATGTTATGTTTATGTTCACTTGTACATATTTGCAAGTTTACTTTTATGATCTCATATAACAACGTTTTTCGGAAGGAAATTAAAAGTTAAAAAAGAAAGTTCCTGTTTTAATACCCAATTTGAATTATTTATGTATTATTAAAACATAAGATATGTTTTAGTTAGAGCTCGACTAGTCCAGAGAGTTCGTGACACATATGACCCCCTCCTTCTTCGAACCGTGCTTGAATACAGTAAATTTAAATTTTTACAGCCTTATTTATAAAAATTATTAAGGCCTTATAAAGGCTTAGTAAGAAAAATTTTGTATGAAAATTTGTTTTAAAAACTCTTTATAAAGCCTTTATAATAACAAATCATTACGTAGTAATGGGTGTTTTTTATTGAGGTATAGAACTTTAAGTTGGCATCACTTTTTTAACTGGCGGCCATTTTGTCAGCTGTCAAGTGATTAATATTTAGTTTGGTTTGCCATTTCATCATGAACAGGTTGACAAAAGAACAACGCTTGCAAATCGTGCAAATTTATTTCGAAAATAATGGTTCAGTTCGCGAAGTTTACCGCAAGCTCCGTCCATTTTATGGTCGACATAATCGTCCATCAGAGCAATTAATTCGGTTAACCATGGATCGTTTTCGCACTACGTTTACTCTATGTGATAATACGCTGTAGAGCAAAGTGTTGAAGAGGACCCGAATGAATCGATTCGCCACCGTGCACAGCAATTGGAGCTTTGTCCATCAACTTTATGGAAGATTTTGAATGTGGATGAGTTGTGGTTCCAACAAGACGGCGCTACATGCCACACAGCGCACGTCACAATCGATTTATTGAAGGAAACATTCGATGAGCGCATAATTTCGCGGAATGGACCTGTCAATTGGCCACCAAGATCGTGTGATTTGACACCATTGGATTATTTTCTTTGGGGATATGTGAAGTCGCTCGTCTACGCCAACAAACCAGAAACGTTAGGGGACTTGGAAGCCAACATTCGTGGCGTTATTGCCAACATACGGCCCCATATGCTCGAAAAAGTGGTTGAAAATTGGACCTGTAGAATTGGCTTTATTCGAGCCAGCCGCGGCGGCCACATGCCCGAAATCATATTTAAACATTAATGGCATAAAATTATCCTTCCAATAAAGCCAAATTGATGGACATTAAAACGATTTTCTTGTGTTTTATTTCAATTCGAAGTTCTATACCTCTAAAAAAACACCCTGTATAAAACAAATTAGCTTTTTCTGTCCCTATATCCCCATGTATGCTTAAATCCTTAAAACTACGCAACGGATTTTGATACGGTTTTTTTTAATAGATAGAGTGATTGAAGAGGAAGGTTTATATGTATAATAACATCCATTAAGTAGTGGAGAAATGCTGTTATTTTTGAGGTTTCTAATGTGATGTCGTAAATAATTAAATTTTTTCCAATTACATTGCAAACACAGGCTGAACTAGAGGTGGAAAACTATCGATAGTGTCACTATCGAAAGTTTTCGATAGTTTGAAAAACTTTATCGATATATCGTTTCAGGACTATCGAAAGCTAGAAAAACCATCGATATATCGACGATAATATCGTGATAGTATCGAAGTTGTATGGCTCTCGTATAATCTACGTATTTATTTACACTAAAAGTTCAAAACAAAGTATTTTTGAATAAAACAAAACAAAATAAAATAGAATTTTATTTGTCTGTTCAATAAATAACAAAACTAAAATACTTGTATGATAAATAAGTGTGATCAGTTAAAGAAATTTACCGTCATCCAGGTATTTTTGTTTATGAAAAGCAGCATATTATCTATTTTTTTGCCTTTAGTGGTGTACCATTTACTATCGATAGTGACTAAAAAATATCGATAGTTTTCAAGTATTAATCGATTGCAGAAATGAAACATCGATAGTCACACAATAAATTAACTATCGATACTATCGATAGTGCCATCGATAGTTTTCCACCCCTAGGCTGAACCCTACGAGATTTATCCAAATAATGTGCTAAATATTGTATACATTAAAAAGGTCTACAGAAAACTCCGCTATCTATCTCTTATGGATATCGCACAATAACATTTTTAACCGACTTCAAAAAAGAAGGAGGTTTTCAATTCGTGTGTATTTTTTTTATATATTTTTTTTAATGTTCGCACACGCATAGCTCGGTCATTTTTAAACCGATTTACGAAATTCTTTTTTTGTTTGAAAGGGTTTGCCTGCAGTTAGGTCCCATAATTTTTTTTTTTTTTTTTGAAAATCTGCAGGCAAAATTTCCTCCCCTATTCCATAACTCTGCTATTTGTGAACCGATTTCAAAATTCTTTTTTTTTGTTTCAAGGAATTTTGCTTAAAGTTAGAACAAATTTCGGGATATTTTGAGCCACCCCCCTCCCCGCACAAAAAAAAATTATTGATGATTACATAACTTCTCTATTTATGGACCGATTTTTAAAATTCTTTTCTTTTTGTTTCAATATTATTTTCATACTTGCGTCCGTTTTGTAATCTTTTGGATTGATTCTTAGTATTGGAGTCAGTTTTTTTTGCCAGAATTATTTTGTCATTTACTTTTTACGACAAATAATGGCTAATTTTCGAAGCGATTTTAACCAGTAAATCATTAATCCTTATCTAATTAAATACCTTAACTACATTGTTGATTTCATATAGAATGTTACTGCATATTGTAAAAGGCCCTACATCCTTTGCACAGCTAAACTTTAAAAAAAGGTGAGATCTATCGGAAAAATTGCGTTATCCGGCATTGCCGCTACGCTTTTGGAAGGAGGCCGAACCGCCCACTCTACATTCAACTCCCGCTGAATATCGCCACCGATGACAATAACAGCGTCTGTAGTATTTCTAAGCAGAGCAATACAGGAAAATTTATGCGTGACTGCTCATTAATAGTCTGGGACGAAGCTACCATGTCAAACAACACGTCTGTGGAAGCACTGGATAGGAAGATGCGCGATTTGCGCAACAAAAATTCACCTCTGGGTGGATGTACAATTCTGTTCTCAAGAGATTTCCGTCAAATTCTACCAGTTGTGACTCGAGGAACACGTGCTGACGAAGTAAATGCTTCCTTAAAAAGATCCAACCTTTCGCGACATGCCAATAAATTAGAGCTTAAAAGTAATATGAGGGTTTCGTCATCTCCGCGTGAGAATAGGCTATTTCCAGAGATGCTGCTAAAAGTTGGCAATGGAGAGTTAACACAAAGTGAGGGAAGGATTAACCTAGAAAACCTTTGTGTTTTGATAGACAACATCCAAGAGTTAGTCAACAATGTCTTATCTTGACATTGATAACATAAGTTATAAGACAATATCTTGGTTTAAAGAATGAGCGATTCTGTCCTCAACCAACGAACAAGTGGATAAGGTAAATAACTTGATTATTTCAAAGATTGATGCGCCGATGAAAATATACTACTCGGTCGATACTGTTCTCTATTTGGAAGAAGCTGTTCATTTTCCTACAGAATTTCTTAACTCTTTGAACCCGTCTGGTCCTCACAAAATGTTGTTGAAAGTAGGTTGTCCTGTTATTTTATTAAGACACCTGAATCCACCTAAACTTTGCAATGGCATGCGTTTGCTGGTAAAATCACTGACAACTTTCATAATAGAGTGCACAATACTCACAGGATGTGTTACCGGAGAAGGTGTATTGATTCCCCGAATCGCTCTGATACCATCGGATTTACCCTTCCAATTTAAACGTTTACACTTTCCGCTAAATACATCTTTTGCAATGACCATTAATAAATCGCAGGGTCAAACCTTCAACGTTGCAGGCTTAGATTTTAGCGTTGACTGCTTTTCACATGGCCAACTGTATGTCGCTCTTTAAAGAGTAGTCTCTAGAGAAAACATGTTTGTATTGTCTAATGACAAGAAAGCTGTTAACGTTGTAATATGTTAATTGTTGTAAAAATAAAATAAATAGGTAAAAACGTAAAAAGTAAATGAGTAAAAATGTAGTGTATGAATTTAGATATTCCAAAGATAGCAGGAAATATTCATGGTTTAGGGAAAGAAGAATTGATTTACCCTAAATTTAACGCGTGCGGGCCACAGGCAGTAATGAATAAATCAAAACTACTGGATCAATTTTAATAATTTTTTCATTGAATGACATAGGCTATATATTTTACACCCGTGCGAAGCCGGAGCGGGCCGCTAGTGTAATATAAAAACCAATTTTTTTGGATGGCTTTCGAAAGGAAAAACTTTAAGTATTTTTTTTATGTAACGTGAAATATCTCTGAAACTAGAGCGGCTAGAAAATAAATAAGCCTATTTTTGTAATTTGCGAACATAAATACATAAAAATTAGTTATACTTGGTCAAAAACAACTGTTATGAAAAAATGTTCAAGGACTAAACTAAACACACACACGATTTTTAGCATCCTTGCAATAATAGTCAGATACCCTGATATACTCATCAATGCAAATCTATGAAAGGTATTTTTGTGCAATCCAGAAAGTATTTTTAAGTTCTTAGTACCCATTCGTGATATATTAACGTAATAATACAAAAAGAGGTGCAAATTATGCAAACCCTAAATGTCACTATATCTTCAAAACTAGCTCTGATAGGGGAATCAGGAGATACAAATACATAAGGATCGGTTATTTTTGTTTAAACATCATGAAAAAACCTATATTTTGTTGTGCAGTGTTATTTATTGACGACCAACAAAATTTTTTTAAAAAACAGTAAAATCCAGAGCTCGCAAAATATGCTCAACCAAATTTCTTTGTGCGGTCTTCTCACTCAAAAGACCTAAAAAAATGAGACGGAATCACTAAGTGTCTGAACAGCAACTAGAAATGCTAATCGGGACAGGTTTTTTGAAATTTTGTAAAAATTTGCGTCTTTATATTAAATATACTATTTTAATTTTACAATTTATTTTTTTTTGCATATTTAAAAGGTACTTATATAAATAATGCAGACATTTAATTGCAAATTTTCATTGAAAAGTGCAAAGTATGTAACATTTTTTCCTAGAAAAAAAAATGCCATAATGCCATAGTGCCATTGCAATTGTCATAGTGCAAATGCCATAGTGCAATTGCAAATGTCGCTAAAAAAAAGAGTGTTGACATAGAGACATATGGCAGTAGGCTGACTAGAGGGTAGTATGTACTAAAACTGAGCACAAGCTATGAAAAAGTGCACAGTATTGTATTTTTTTCAAAAGCGAATACTGTTTGTAGTGGTGATCGTAATTGAGTGTGAAGCAAAAATAGAGAACAAGGAAACAAAAAACACACAAAACCATTCTACAACAGTTGAATAGACAGTTGTGTCTAATGTGCAATATTTTTATTGTACACTTCATAGTGCACCATACTTCATTCCACAAACTCAAAATTTCATAAAATATTAAGTGATAATAAAACTTTTTACAATTATATCCATAGTGAAAGATATTATTTTTATTTTATTATTTATTTATTTTATTTTTTAGTCTTAAATTAATAAATTATAAAACTTAGAACAATATCGCATGCGAGCTAAATACAGGCAAATCCCGGTATAACGAATCTCGCTTTAACGAAAATTCGATATAACGAACGTCCAAATATTTTACATAACAACCTTATATAGCGAATAATATCCTAATCTTATATTGGATATAACGAATGATAAAGGAAAAATCACAAAATAAAAATCAAAAACTTGCCAGCAACATATTTCTAACATTTAGTTCTACTTTATATAGCGAATGTTTTGATAAAGGTGTGCTCTGTAAAACGAACGGCAAAAAAATATTAAACAAAATCTACAGCAGCATTCTTGCAAAAAAAATTGTGGTACCGCTAGTTTGTATTTGGTAGCTTATTTTAAAAAGAAATTGCCCCCATTCCTGTTATTATGCTGTACATGTCTACAGTGATAAAAGTTAAAATAACACTTAAAAAAACTTTGAGATATAACGAATTGTTCGGTATAACGAATGGGCCTGACATTATATCGTTCGCTATACCGGGATTTGTCTGTACACTCAAATAATCTACGTTGTTTGTTTTTTCTCTTACACATACACATATTTTTACACTTGTGTGCTCATTTAAAAATTGTCATTCGGTGTGCACTAGAATTAGAATAACAAATGCCCTCGCTTGGTAGATAAACAAATGCTGTTGCATACTTTTGATAAATTTGAATACCAGCTTTAGTGTTGTCATAAAATCAAGAGCACTAAAAAGAGAGAACAATTCAATACTGTACATCATGAAGGCTAAACAATCAAACATCTTGTGCACAGCTCTAGTATGTACACACCCAGTGGGAAAATGTAATGAATAGTAAAGGAGAAGGTAATGTACAGCATGTATAATTTTCATTCCAGAAATGATTACTGTTAACACAGAACATGTCCTAGGAAAGTAATGAATTATTTTAATGCGTACATTCCTTCTTCTGCAGATGTGGTAATGCACGTGGTAATCAGTGTGAATTTATTGTGTTCGATCAAATTACCCTCTCGTTTCTAAGGGAATGCATTGTCTTGCTTGGAAAATAATACATTATTTCGCCCATTATTATGTAATTAATGACCACTTTCCCGCTGGCCAGTCGTTAAGCAGCTCGGGGCTGAAGAACAGCTTTGCGTCATCGTAATTATTTCTTAAGTGCGGTCAGGCTTGTGTGTGTTGCTTGGCCTGCGAGAGTTTTTCGTCTCGCTCGCACTGGTTGACTGATCTGCCACAGATAACCGTATAACCTTGCGGTTCTTTTGTGAAATTTGTTAAACAACCACGTTGATACTTCCTCTGTGAAGGCACAGGTTGTGTACAGTCAGTCATAAAATCTGTTTTAAAATACTGTTAATAACATCTTGGGCATATGGTCTAGTTACTCCAACCATATTCTGCAAATTTACTTTGTAGAATATGTATATATGTGACGCGCAAAATCGAAATGGACCTAAGGGTAAAAACTGGTTTTGTTTAATAGAGCCATTTGAAAAATGTCAATACGTGTATCTTTGGTGTGCCATCACTGAGCGTGTTGGTATTGGTCTCATTTGAAAGCGACACATCTCATGACGTCAGGAACGTGTTGGTCAATCTTGAAAACGCGCGTGGGTCGTCCCTACCTCTTTTTAATTTTAATTTAATTTAATGTATCTCTATTTAGTTGTATGTAAATTGAAAACTTTTCTTTAGAATAAATTTTTTTAAAATATGTGCATATTTTATTGTTTTAAGTGCATATTTTGAGTATTTGATGTCATATTTTAGGCGCCTAAAACACCTTTTTTAAATGCATGAAGTCCTTGTCCCTGATAATAGATAAATAAATAAATACATATGTACATATGTATGTATGTATGTACATTAGGGATATAACCAAATTTTGGCCGTACTATCACGCGATGGAATAAAAATCTCACCCACAAAGCGAACCCTCAAAAAAAAAGTATATTTATTTTAAATAAAAAAGTTTAAATATTATTTTAATAAAGTTAAATAACAAAGTGTTTATTTAATTGGTACAAAACATAAAGTTCAAATTTAATGTGGACTTGGCAAAATTACCACGCTCTGCACATAATAAATAATATTCTTTGAATATTAAAAACAAACGAAATTTTTAAATGCAGTCCATTCTGCTTCCTAATTAGTCACACATGTAATTATATGTATGTATTTAAAGTAGAAAAAATATACCACATATTTTGCTTTTCTTTTTAAGCTTTAATATATTGAACTAAACAAAGTTAACGTTTTCTCAAATTTGTATTACTTTTTTTATATATTTTCTTATTGTAAAACAGCGGATTCTTTCCCTTCACTGCAAAATTTTAATTAGATATTAGAGCCAATTTTATATGTGTATACTCGTATATTATATATAAAAAAAACTATCTGCGTTTCTTGGATACATAAATAATAAAAAATAAAATATCTTATTTCCAAACTTTACCGCGTTTTGTGGGTAAACTCTTTAGACAACCGCGAAAATGTAATACCATTTTTTAAAATAATTTTCAATTGCCTCTTCGACAAATACTCTCACTGTACATTAAATGCAGCCACACATTTTGAACTTAAAATGAAACTAAACTGAGCACGAAACGTTCAACGAAAATAAAAGTTGAAATTTTCTAATTTTATTATCGCTGTAGTTTGTTGAGTAGTAACATCATATTGTATCGGGTATATTTTTTAGAGGTACGGAATATAATAGTCGCAAACATGATAGTAGAGTTGTGCAGCTGATGATGAACGAACTAGTTCAATTGAACGATTCACTTCACTGAGCGCTGTGAGCCGTTCAATCCACTGAGCGCTTTCAGCTCAGTACTGAGCGGTTTTTGGATTTGTATCGAACTCTTTCAGTAGCTCGTTTTAGACACAAACCTATAATCAAACCCATTTAAATTACATGTATGTTTCTATTAGACTTGTATCGAACTCTTTCAGTAGCTCGTTTTTGACACAAACCAATGATCGAACCCATGTATTTTAAATGGGTTTGATCATTGGTTTGTGTCAAAAACGAGCTACTGAAAGAGTTCGATACAAGTCTAGTTTCTATCAAACTCTTAAGCAGCTCGTTTTAGACACAAACCTATGTAAATTAAGTGGGTTAGATTATAGGTTTGTGTCTAAAACGACCTAATGAAAGAGTTCGATACAAGTCTTGTTATTTTTTAGCAATTTTTTTTTTGTCGCACAAGTACATAAACAAATTTATATACATATTGTGATATTAAAATATATTAAATATTAAATCATTTTAATTTTGATTCTACATACATATGTATGTATATACATACATATATACATAGTATATGTATGTATAACGTGACCAGAAGCTTTTTACAAAAAGCTGGACACGATCGTTCAAAAAGCGGGATTTTGACGAAAATACAGCCAAAAAGCGGGATTTTTAAATAAACAACTATTTGAAAGCGGGATGTGTAATACGCACATAAAAAGTTTCGTAGGTACTTAGGAAACACAGTTTTTAACTCAAAAGAATCGATTCCCCAATATTTGCTTTTAAAAAACTATATTTTTCTTTGATTTTAACATTAAAACGGCACAAAAGCTTTTTCTTCGACATTTTGCTTTAAAGTATAGTTTTTTATGTAAAAAGACAAAACAATGTACAAAAACTTAAGGCGAATGATAGCAAGTGGCCTTGTTAGTCCATATTATCATCAACTGACTACACCAATGTGTCAAACTCTTTATAAAAAAATAAGCAAGAACTTTTTATTTTATTATTGACAGTTTGGTGAATGTCAGTTGTTATTCTCCTAATAAGCCCTCTTGGTAGACTTGGGTCGAACTCGTTCACTAGTTCGTTTTTGCCACAAACCAATGATCAAACCCATTTAAATTACATGGGTTTGATCATTGGTTTGTGGCAAAAATGAACTAGTGAACGAGTTCGACCCAAGTCTACCTCTTGGTAATAAATTCCTAAAGCAGCAGAATGTCTGCACATATAAAGCACTGTAAGAAAAGGATCTTTGAGTGTGTACGTTTGTATTTTTATTTTTTTCATTTGAGGAGCTGCCAGATCCAAAAAAAATAAACAATAACTACACTAAAAAATATTTGGAATAAATTTTTATCAGTTACATATTAATAAAAATATATTAAGAGATAAGAAATTTCAAAACTCTAAAAAGCGGGATAAAGCGGGATAAAAATTCAAGGCGGGATCAACCTCAGAAAAGCGGGATAATCCCGCCTAAAGCGGGATGTCTGGTCAGGTTATGTATGTAGATATATTTATTAACAAATTCCACTCAATACACTATTTTAGTTTTATTTATTTCTTATAATTCATCTGTCTTGTTTTGTAATGTATGATCAGTGTTACCGTTTTAAAATTTCAGAAAGTGGAACAAAACAAGGTGGCACCAAAAAGGGGATTTTAGGAAAAAAGGTTCAACTTTAAAAACAAGAAAAATTAAAACAAAACTCCTTATTTTTAAAAACATCAATAATAAAAATCAGGTTTTGCATACTTAAAGTCGAAAATATACTATTTTTATGATAAAATAAAGCCACAAAATGTAAAAATAATTCATATAATCTGTGCTTATAATAAAAAATTACTTGAATTTTCTGAAGATACAGATATATTTTAATGGTTTTTTGACATTGGCACTTATTTACAAAAAAAAACTAACTCAGTTTATATATTTTAGAGAAAATTTATTCAACTTTTGATAAATATCTTAATATTGAATTCTCAAGATACATGCACACGACAATTCGGTAAATTTTGTGTACATTGCATTTTTTAATTAACGGAAAAAGGTCGTTCTTATGCATTTATGCCTATTTCTTAAAACTGTATATCTGTGCTTTTGAGCAGGTTCATCATTTGGAATGCAGTCTTTCAAATCCCTTTACTACAAACTTAAGGTAGATAACAAGGAATGACAAGCTTAAACTTTCAGTCTGTTAGATAATTTATTTTCTAATGATTTCAATTAAAAAAAGCGCTTATCGGAAGCACTAGTATGCAGCAAACTAAATATACATATATGAAGCAAATGTATAAAATTTTGATTATAAACTTTCATTAACACTTCAGATTAAGATATTTTTTACGCTTTCTTATACGCGTAATTTTAACTCTTTTACAAAAACCTACAGTTCACTTATTATATTACTAAAAACGGAAGCAATTTCAAAATAGTTAGTATCCTCAATTGATTTAATAAGTACTGGATCTAAATAAATACTTTAATAAAATCAGTCTTGTATCGCTTCTATTAATTCTTGGCAAAAATTCACTATTCGTCTTTTATATTTGTTCGAATGAAATTTCACGATTTTTTTCTTGTTCGAACAAACGAATAACTTTGAACTTTTGTTCGAATATTCGAACGAACAAAAATGTATTGGAATAATTTTAAAAAAGTTTGCAAGAAATGACACGCATCTATATTAGTTTAATTTTTGTTATTAACAAACAAAAACTAATTCATTACACAAGAAAAACAAATAATTTTAATAACAAACTTAGAAATTTTAATAAATAAAAATTTAAATTTAAATAAATTAAAAATAACATCACTTTTTTCCAGATGCTGGATGTTAAAAACCGAAACGAAATTAGTTAAAAAGTAAAGGTACACATTTACAAACCCTTTTTAATATGTCATTGATTTAAAAAATCATTTAAAACCCCCAGATAATCCCAATTTTTACTCTTGTAATAAAAGAACAGGTAGAAAAGTTTCTTTCGCAAATTGCTAATGTTGGTGATATAAAAATAGCATTAAAAATCATATACAGTTTGCGTAATCTTTTCTTTGATGTTTCCAAATAATTTAAATCAATTAATCAATCAGTTAATGAAACATTATCAGTTACTCCATCGTATTTGAGATTGTTTGAAAAAATTGGTATTGAATAGGAAAGCTGAGGAATAATATTAAGGCATTTAATGTTTTTTTACGTCGTTCAATTATTCGATTCTTAAGGCTTTCGATTAGAGAACAGCATCTATTTTTTTCTAAACTCTTTATTATGAATTGTGAGACACCTTCTAATTCCATTAAAGAGGTATTATCTTTTCCTAGGAAGAAAAGAAAAGATGCGTTTAGCGAACATATTTATATGTATATAAAGTATTTATAATTTGGAGTAATTTGATTACTCAACACCCCATTAATAACAAATTAAAAAGTTATGCAATGTAAAACACTTTTTATACAAAGCAGTTAAGGAAATTGTTCGAATATTCGACAAAAATAATTCGAATAATTTTTTATTCTAAATTGAAAATTTTTGTTCGCTTGAACAAAAATGAGGAAAAGTTGTTCGAATAGTCGAACCATTTTTGTTCATATTTACATATTTTAAAAGGAAAATGTTTTTAATATTTACATATATCCATACAGACAGAGGTATACGAATATAAGCCAGCGAGGGAATGTTAATTATTCAAAAGATATGCATAAGCTAACCACGCATGACAAAAAAAAAGATTTACTGCCAGTTTATGGAAGCCATGTAAAAATTCTCGCTTGTCTATTTATATTGAAAACAAAAACAAATTTTGAGTGCTTTCTTTTTGTTTTCAATATAAATAGACAAACGAGAATTTTTACATGGCTTCCATAAACTCGCAGTTAGTATAAGCTTGCTTACATATTCTGCCTTATCGTGGTTGGCTTATTTCAAATACGACTACGAGTGTTTGACAATAGATTAAAGAAGATTTCAACAGTTTTTCTTTAATCTATTACCAAACAGTCGTAGTCGTATTTGAAACCACGATAAGGCAGATTAATATATTAAACAGCATAACTTTTCTATCAATAAAATCAAAAGTACAATAAAAAGTATTAAAAAGTGGTAAAAATTAGAAAAAGTTTCAAATTTGAGTGCATTTTGTAAAGGTAGCACAATAGTATCCAAGCAGTCGAAAAAGTGGCAAATTGCTACTTTAGTAGCACCAACGGTAACGCTGTGTATGACCACACACACTGACACACACACACTCTATAAATCTGTCACTTTTTATTAGACTTGTATCGAACTCTTTCAGTAGCTCGTTTTTGACACAAACCAATTATCGAACCCATGTATTTTAAATGGGTTTGATCATTGGTTTGTGTCAAAAACGAGCTACTGAAAGAGTTCGATACAAGTCTACTTTTTATGCTTCTGTTTTCGCTCTTTCTTTATGCTTTACAAAATGTTTCACTACAAATGAACTGAGCTACTGAGCCAACTGAATGAAATACTTCAGTAAAGTGAGCTGAGCTGAAAAGAGCGGTCACTCAAAAGAGCTGATAAGCACAACTCTACATGATAGAGGTGCTATATTCGGCTGTACCGAATCTTATATATGTGTGTGCATTAGACTGTATCACAAAAAAAGTTCTCCGTACATCAGCGAATATAAAGTATTGTTCCAAGGACATTTCAAAAAAAATTTTTTTTTGCTGAACGTAGGGGTCGCCTTTTTAGTTTTTTCGTTATGTCTTCCATATTTACAGTCCGATCCTAGAGTTTGGTATAGCAAATTTTGTTGTCTCTGGGAGGCCAATATTTTTGCTCTTAGATCCATTGACCTCAAGTGTACCGTTCTAGTACTTACACCCCAAATCTCATTTTCTACCATCCTAATGTGACACCCTAATGAAATAGCTAGCGAAAAATTTTGCTAACAAAGTATTTCTATAATTACAGCACAACTATTTAAAAAATGCTTTTATAAATTCATTGTTGCAGACCGTAGGGGTCAAGTTTTTAAATTTGTTATAGCTTCTGTATTTACATTCAGATATTAAAGTATAATATATCGACGAGTTTGTCTGAGGCAGACAAATTTTTTTTAATTCAAAAGTCTTTTACCTCAAGTAACCTTTACATCATACCTCAAATTATACAACAAGGAATAAGCAACAAAAAGCAAAGTAAAATAACAGAAATTTTAGTCGATTATATCTCGACGTGATATGGCTATATTTTTGACGGCTCTCGAGTTTAGAAAAAATGTGGCCCATGCGCTGCTCGTCGGTGACCGCCATGGCAGATTCATGTACTACATGAACAAAATGCTCGGTGTTTTGAGAATGAGATGGATAAGCTGTGAAAATAATTAGGTTTAGCAAGGAAAACTATGAAATGAAGATATTTTTCTTGCGCTTAAGCCTGGTACTCTGTTAAAAATTTCACGCGAAATGTTGACATAATCCATACAAAAAAAGTTTACGTGAAATTTTCATGAAATAATGTGGCAAAAGTTGTACTCTGTTCAACTCGTGAAAATGTATGAAATGTAGCTGGCAACATTTTCTTGTTATCTGTGAAATAATGAGACTGGCATTTATTTCGTGCGAAATATTGACAGCTGATGTTTTTGTTAACAAAAGTCGATCGGTGTTGCCTACTTCAAACCAATATATATGAAAATTTTTTTCAAAAAAGTAATATGTTCATCACTTTTTACGTGTCAAATTGCTCACGCGAAATAATCAATGTTGCTGAAAAATTTTCACAACTTCGAACAGAGTATCAGGCTTTACCTGGTGATTCGATTACATCTCGCGAACATTGTAATGCTTCCAGATGCTCTTGGGTATAGTTAGAACTGCAAGCATAGCGGCTCTGTCAATTCGAATTTATTACAATTGATCATATCGAAGTATGAGCCACTTTCGAAGTTTATAAAATTAACAACTTGTGGACCGAACATTTGACGAATGCATCCAATTGCATCATTATGACTAATACAATTTTAGTATAGCCATCTGAACGCACTATAGCATCTTCGTCTGTTATCGTCGATAACAAAATATTCTCAGTGTGGAAAAAGTACGAGTTATTTTGGATAACAGGACGGAGGCTCTGTTGAACGTCTTCCGGCAACTGACGAATCCATGCTATGTATTGGAAAATGTTTCGACTTCCGTGAATTGCCAGTGGTTTTCTTTTCACAAGGAACCAGAAAGGCGCATATAATTTTAATTCTTTTTGTATAAGTTGAGATATGATGGGTTGATACTATAGACGTACTTGAGGTCAAACACTTTTTAATTAAAAAAAATTGGTCTGCCACAGACAAGCTCATCGATATATTATACTTTAATATCTGAGCTATAAATTTCTAACATTAGGGCGTCACATTAGGGTGGTAGAAAATGACATTTGGGGGTAAGTACTAGAACAGTACACTTGAGGTCAATGGACCTCCCTGAGACAAAAAATTCGCTATACTCAACTCAAAGATCGGACTGTAAATATGGAAGATATAACGAAAAAACTAAAAAGGCGACCCCTACGTTCGGCAAAAAAAATTTGTTTGAAATGTCCTTGGAACAATATTTTATATTCGCTGGTGTACGGAGAACTTTTTTTTGCCTGTTGGGCGAGACGCTCTAATGTGCATATATATACTTCACAAGTTATAAAATGTATAGACATAGTAGGTTTGATCCCGTACTTTTTGGGCAAAGTTCGGTAAAATTAGAAAAAGCTATAATTTCTCTCAATAAAAAAAGCAATGTGAGTCCAATCACAGGGGAGATGTGTAAACATCTAGTAATGAAAATTTTTTTAATTAATTTTAATTAATCAATTAAAAGTATCAAAACTTTCAATATTGTAAATACATAGGAATTTGCTGGTTTTTGTTTGTTTTATTTAACTTATTTGGTTAGTAAATGGGCACACTGCAGTATATACATACATATGTAGGTACTGCATTAAAAATTGCAGTAAGCAGTAAATTTATTGATTACTGAAAAAATTCAGTAAATTTTTACTGATAATGAAATTTAATTTGCATTACCAGTAAAATCGTAGGGCCGTATTCATAATAAAATTGTAGCAAGTGGCAAAGTTTTTTTCATTCAAATTTTGAAATTTTTGTATGAAAAAAATTTAGCCATTTGGTAGAATTTCATTATGAATACGGGCATTACTGATTACTGAAAATTCAATGCACTTCATCATATAATAAATCATTTAGGCACTTTATAAAAATTGTAGAAAAAAATTTTAGTAATCAGTAAAAATTTACTGGTTAAAAAATTATTTTTACTGAAATTTTAGTAGTACTGCAAAGTGCCCATCTATGGTAAATGACTTCACTTTTAATTTTTAATTCCTCTTATTCATCGTTTAGTTATTGCTGTTCTTGTTGTTGTGTACGCATTGCAATTAAAATAAAGCAATTATCAAGTTAAATAAACCAAACAAAAACCAGCAAATTCCTATGTATTTACAATATTTTAAATAAGTTTGTATTGCTTCTTTCAAACACTAATGCACTCATACATAGCTCACACCGATTTGATAACACATCGCACATCTAACTAAAAATTTGTGATTGTATCGTGAAAAATATTTTTTTTAATGGTTTAAAGTTACTCCGTGCCCCCTTGTTATTAAAAAGGATGGGAGAAAATTAATTTGGCCGAACACTAGGGTTATAACGCCATCAACAATTTCTTTATTAAGGAGCCTCCTCCGAGAAAATTCCAACCGACATACACCGTAGCATACGAAGCTGGAACTTCCAAATTCCTCTCCTTTTTTATTTTCTTCAAAAATGAGTTTTTGTTTGGTTCTCCAACCAATATTCAATATATATTTTTCTTTATAATTGTTTTTGCATGTGGTTAATGGAAACCAACGGGATATCGCGGTGGATACCGTTAACCGACGCCAACCACTAATCACATGCGGTGAGACGCAAAACTCTCGAAGGCCAATAAGCAACAGTGGCCTGGTTGCACTTAAGAAATAATTGCCAACGACGTGTGATGTTGACTCGCCCAGAGCTGCTATACGAATGAGGTAGTTTACACGAGACTAATTTTTATGCGGCACAATTTTTGTTTTTTTAAGAACACACGAGACTAATTCATCCGACATAAAAATGTATACGTATTCACAGTTTTGTGTGTGTTAGTGTTTTTCGTATTCATTTAACATTTGCAGCTTTTTAAGTTGTCTGTGTATTGGTTTTGTGCTGCTAATGCGGGGTTGTAGCTGGTTGAAAAATTATGCCAAACACAAAACCCCTCTCTTTGCCTCTCTCACCAACAAACTGGCATGTTATGCCAGCACAATTAATCCCGTGTAAATCAGCGCAATTAAAAAAGATTTTTACCCCCTAGCGTATAGATGTTTACACATCAAAAACCACAACGTCTTCGCATGTATGCTGGCATTAACAAAAATTTGACAATGGCTCTGCCGACGTTTTGTTAGTTGGTATGAAAAATTTTTATCAGGTATAGACGCTATATATGAATCAAGGCACATTTACTACAGGTACCAGTGTGCTCACTTAATTTTTTTTTTAATTCGGTAGAATCGACAAAAAAATCGGTAGATTTGAATGAAATCGATAGAAAATTTTTTTTATTCGAAGAAACATAAAAAATAACAACTCAAAGAAACATAAAAAATAACAAAATATATGTATCTATATATAAAGAGTAAATGCAAGGAGTATCAAACTAAACAGGTTCCAAACGCGCATTTAAAACTTCACATGTGATTGGATATTAAACTGTCATAAACAATGAAGCATTTCCAATAAAAAAAGTGTCATCCCCAGTTATTTGCCCTTACACTTTATATATGTAGATATGCTATGCATACATAAAAATAATATACATAAATAACAGGAATTCAGTTCTTGTACATAGGTTTTATAAAGCTACTAAAATAACTTTTATTTGACAAACATTTGTAACTACAAAGATTATATGTAAGATCCATTTATGAATTTAAGCTTTGGTGCAAAAATTATTAAATCATTGGGAGGAATAAGTATTTCATCACCAAGGCACAATTCTTTGGCAAATATTAGGTTACATATAGTTTCAGTTTTTAACCGCTTTCTTTGTTCTGTTTTAATGATTTTCATGGCAGAAAATCACCGCTCTGCGGCCGCACTGCTATGTGGCAAAATAGCCAATTTACACATATATCGACTAAAATTACTAAATAACAATTCGTTAAATATATTCTCTTCTCCGCGCAAAGCTTTCCACATTTTAGAATATACATGTGATGAATTTTCCGTATGTGTGATCAACTTGATCTTGTAGCATTGGTGTTAATCAAAAATTTCGTTCAATATTCGGTAGATTTCAGGCCTTGTTCGGTAGAATTGGTAGATTGTTAAATTCACAAACATATTCGGTAGAATCTAACGAATATCGGTAGAAGTAAGCACACTGACAGGTATATGCATTAGAGAAAACACTGTGGCAACTCTGTGCTTTTCACATAGTTTGACATGCCTTGGTACAAGGCATATCAAGGTAGTAAATGTGCCTTGCCTTGGTATGAATGACAATCTCAAAAATGAAGAAGACTTTTAGTTTAGTGTAAAGAATTATAAAATATAGCTTGAAAACGCCGCGTGGTACAATTTGTCTAGTTTCTGAACTACATATGAAGCCGATAAAATAAAAAATGATAATCAAATAATAACAGAAATGCAATTCATTCCTCTTTGTCTAAAGATATAATTCAGTTGGGATCTTCGGAACTAATAGGAAGAAAACAAAGAAAAACAAATGCAAAATTTCCAAAGAACAGCTGTTTAGCATAAACAAAAATATTAGGTTATAAACATGCAGAAAATTAAAATTGCATAAAAACTCATTTTATGAAATCAAACGAACATCATTTTTCTATTACTTTATTCCATGATATGAAACTTTGTATTGTATATGTTATATATTTATGAAATTTAAACGAAATTCTTGTTAACCCGGCCACATGATGTCATGCGTATGTTTTCAATAAACACATACACGCATAAAAACATATGGTACGTTCATAAAACTTAAGTAGTATTTAATTTCACAAGCTTGGGTATTTAATTGTTATATAAATATGCACTCAAAAACACAATTTCGTATTTAAATACAACTTAAAAACAAGTAAGAGTGCTATATTCGGCTGTGCCGAATCTTATATACCCTTTACCAACGTACGTACATATATATAGTATACATACACATACATACATATTTGTTTTGTGAAAAAATTTATCATTTTTTTAAAGTTTCCATCTTTGGAGCTGTAATTTTCATTTTTCAAATTTTATACGCCAAACTTTTCTTTCAGAAGCATAAATATATTCAATTTATAAAGAAAAAGAAAAAAATTTTTAGACCTATTTAATTTTACATAACACAAAAAGTGTAAGTTTTCCAACCCTGGAATCATAATTTAGGATTTTTCTAATTCCTTGTACCAATCTAGTTCTTTAAAAAATACATAAAATATGTTAAGTGAACGAAGCAAAAACGAAATAAGAAAAAACTTAGTTTCATTTAATTCCTTTAATATTAAAAAATTCAGTAAAGTGCGACTTTGACTCGCGCACGAAGGGTTCCGTACATTCGGTTCTGAGCACTTTTTAATGTGGCTTTTTTGCTTTTTTGAAGTTTTTTTCAGTTTAAAAGATTTTTTCAGTTTTGTCGCTTTTTTCTCATTTTGGCGATTTTTTCTGTTTTTCTCGGTTTTTTTCATTTTGGCGATTTTTTCTGTTTTTGGGGCTTATTTTCATTTTGAAGATTTTTTTCATTTTGGCGATTCTTTTTCCATTTTGGCGATTTTTTCCTATTTTGGGGGTTTTTTCATTTTGGCGATTTTTTTTTCATTTTGGCGATTTTTTTCCTGTTTTTGGGCTTTTTTTTTTCATTTTGGCGATTTTTTCTGTTTTTTGGGGTTTTTTTCGTTTTGGCGATTTTTTTTCCATTCTGGCGATTTTTTTTCATCTTGGCGATTTTTTTTCTGTTTTGGGGTTTTTTTTATTTTGGAGATTTTTTCTGTTTTTTAAGGTTTTTTTTCGTTTTGGCGATTTTTTTTCATTTTGGCGATTTTTTTTTCATTTTGGCGTTTTTTTTTCATTTTGGCGATTTTTTCCTGTTTTGGGCTTTTTTTCATTTTGGCGATTTTTTTCTGTTTTTCTCGGTTTTTTTCATTTTGGCGATTTTTTTTCATTTTGGCGATTTTTTTTTATTTTGGCGATTTTTTTATTTTGGCGATTTTTTTCTGTTTTTGGGGCTTTTTTTTCATTTTGGAGATTTTTTTCATTTTGGCGATTTTTTTCATTTTGGCGATTTTTGCCTGTTTTGGGGTTTTTTCATTTTGGCTATTTTTTTCTGATTTTGGGGCTTTTTTTTCATTTTGGATTTTTTCTGTTTTTGTGGGTTTTTTTTCGTTTTGGCGATTTTTTTTAATTTTGGCGATTTTTTTCTGTTTTTGGGGGTTTATTTTCATTTTGGAGTTTTTTTTTCAATTTGGCGACTTTTTTTTCATTTTGGCGTTTTTTTTTCATTTTGGCGATTTTTTTTCTGGTTTTGGCGCTTTTTTTCATTTTGGAGATTTTTTTTCATTTTGGCAATTTTTTCCTGTTTTTTGGGTTTTTTTTCATTTTGCGATTTTTTTCTGTTTTTGGTGCTTTTTTTTCATTTTGGATTTTTTTCTGTTTTTGTGGGGTTTTTTTCGTTTTGGCGATTTTTTTTCATTTTGACGATTTTTTTTCATTTTAGCAATTTTTCCGGTTATTCGCCATTTATTTTAGTCTTAGACATTTTTTTTGTAATTTGGTGCTTTTTTTCGCTTTGGCGATTTTTTTTGTTTTTGGAGATTTTTTTCGGTTTGGCGATTTTATAATTTTTTGATTTTTTAGTTTTACTGTTTTTGAAAATTTCAAGAGTTTTGCTCTCACGGTTTCCAAGATACAGCAAGTTGTCAAAATTGCATAGTCAAAATTGCATTAACTGATGGAACACCCTTTAATTTAAATTTTTTGAAATTTTAGTGTTAATTTTTGTAGTCTGTATAAAAATACACTAACCTTACAAATTTCAAGTGTATATACATACATACATACAATTGTATGTATATTACATGGGATTTTAAAATTTTTCGTTGCTCGTTTTGGAACACCCTTTAATTTCCAATTTTCATATATTTGTTGTTGTAGCGGCCAAAGGTCTACACACTGTGTCCAAATTTCAGGTCTGTACCTCTTACGGTTCTCGAGAAAATACTAATATAGTTTTAGACATAGTTAATTTTACATAACACAAAAAGTTAAAGTTTTCCAACCCTGGAAACGTTTTTTTAATTTTTTTATATTTTTTTTAATTTAAAATACCAGTTGTAATCGTACTGATGTGTAAAATAAGTTCATTTATTAAAAAAAATAAAAATTTGTTTTTGGTAGTTACTTTTATATGGCAAAATGAAGTTTAAGTTTTCCAGCTCTGCAATCGTCTGCCCGATTTTGCTGAATTTCAATACCAATCTATTTTGGAAAATTTCTGACACACCAGTCCAAGAACGAAGTCTCTAGCTTTTCTGGGAGCTTCGGAAAACCGATTTCACGTACAGACAGACGGACAGACGGACAGACGGACATCGGTTATTCGTCTTCCCTATGCATAAGGATCCAGAATATATATATTTTATGGGTCGCTTATTGATATTATAGAAATTACAAACGGAATGACAAACCTATATATACCCTTTTACCATTTTTGTTGGTAAAGGGTATAATAATTACAGTTTGATTTCAAAGTGAAAAATTTGCCATTATTGCCTTGTCCTTAATCTACCATCTGGCAGTATTCTGCAAACATCTTCTTCTTCTTCTTCTTCTTCCTGTTGTGCTGACATACTATGTAGTATGTCAAAAAAGGTGACTTCGGACACTTAGTCCATGGTGTCACCTTTGTGGTGATAATTTTTTGTTGTTGTGTAGGAGCTTCCTTCGGTTGCTGCGAACGACCTATACCTTCGTATAGGAAGTAGGAGTTTCCAAGATCCACTCCTTTGTGGTGATTGTTTTTATAATTGTTTTTGTTTTTGCATGTGGTTAATGGAAACCAACGGGATATCGCGGTGATACCGTTAACCGACGCCAACCATTAATCACATGCGGTGAGACGCAAAACTCTCGAAGGCCAATAAACAACAGTGGCCTGCAAGGCGAATTGACACAAGGTGGTCTTAATTTGCAACTCTGCGTATTCGCCTTGTATATTTGTTAGTGTAAAATTTCCTGTTGTCAAAATATTTCCTAACGTTTTGGTTGATTTGACAACAGAGAAGCTATGTCAGCTGGTGAATTAAGACCACCTTATGTGAATTCGCCTTGGTGGCCTGGTTGCATTTAAGAAATAATTGCCAACGACGCGTGATGTTGACTCGCCCAGAGCTGCTTTACGAATCCCTCTGCAAACATCTGTTTAACATCTTACTTTTTACGTAACAATTAGTATTTTTTGCATTCATAAAAAGTACTTGCAGTTCTTTGCCAACTCTTAAATGAAATTTGCTTTTGAAAAAAGAATGCCCAATAATTTATGGTCTTTGCTCAAGGCGAATTCATACTAGGTGGTCGCAAGGGATCAGGTGATTATTTTCGCCGCTTGTAATTTGAATATAGGTTGGATGTCAACACACATTTTTCAGTAAATTTTTTTGACATTTAAAGTGTAAATTTCTATGAAAATGCCTTGGTCTTTGCTCGTGAATTTGGTATATTAATACATATGTATGTGTTGTTGTTTATATACATACCCAGTGGGAATTTGAGTTAACTCAAAACTATTAAATTATCAGCCAAAAATTAGTCAGAGGTGGTTAAAATTCGCACTCATTCTCCATGTTAAAAATGATCAGTTTTAGCATTGAGTGGCCACAGAACGAGTGCATGAGTTACATGATACAATTATACAGGTAACCGCGAAGCGCCAGCTGTTTTGCTTGTTTCGTGGTGCACTCTGCCAAATGTTGTTTATGTTTTACAAACACACACACACGCTGTTTACCTTTAATTGCTCTATGACAGTTGGCACCAGAAACTAGCAACAAAAAGCCCTGTTGTTTTATTTGCTGTAAATTTGTTGTCGATTTGCGGTTACCTGTATAATTGTATCATGATGAGTTAGTTCATTATGAGTTAGCTTGTGCCAAATCAAAAAACAAAAAAAGAAAGTGTTTTTTTTTAGTTAATTATGATTTAACGTACTATTGATTAACATTTTTTAGTCAGCTTAAAGTTTAAACAATTTTAAATTATTTTTTAAGAAACCAGAGCGGGTATTGAACCGTGATCACTTTGTTTGCCAGCCATCATACTTAACACTTTGCCATCGCGCCATGTAAAATATAAACGGCACAGAGTTAACATAAACATGAATTTTATGCTGACATCTTCTTGCTGAACTTTGACTCATCTCTGTATCAGCTTTGAGTTAGCTAAAACTGGCTCAAAACTTATCGAGAAGAAGTAAGTTGTACAAAAACAACTCACTAATCTTGCCATCAGTTTTGAGTTAGCTTTTTTTTTTAGTTCAATACTTATCGGGAAGAACTGACTCACATCTGTGTAATTTATGAGTTAGTTCAGAAGCTAGTTGTAAATGAGTTAGAAAAAAGTCAGCCATATTTTGAGCTAGCTAATAAAAATCCGAATGGGTATGTATGTATGCAGGGTGACCGATGACATTTTTCAAAAAGTGGCACCAAAAGGGGATTTATCAAAAAAAAAGGGCAAAATTAAAAAAAAACGAGAAAACTACAATAAACTTTTAATTTTTAATGTATTTTTATATAATTCACTCTAAAAAAAGGGAGAAAAAACGTAACAAGGCAGTCAAAAAAGTGGCAAGGCAGTCGAAAAAGTGGCAATTTGCCACTTTAGTCGCTCAAACGGTCACGCTGTATGTATGTACTTAATATATTTTATATTCTATATAAAGATGAGTGTCTCACAGTTGTACGACTACCAAAGACCTGCGCCGACCGGTTGACAGCCGGCTGAGCCGAGCCGCCGAGGGCTTTGCATCAGCCGCCGCCGCCGATTTTTTCTCGGCTCAAAATCGGCTAAGATTAGCCGCCGATTGATGATTTTTTTTATATTTCAAGTGATGGTTTTTGGTTTTTTCACTAATAAATTCACACTTTTAATATGAATTTACTCTGACACAATTGTAAAGATAGTGAAGCCGACTCAGCCAAATTCCAGCCGATTTTCAGCCGCCGCCGAAGAATTTCTCATGAGCCGCCGCCGCCGACAAAATTGCTCGGCGCAGGTCACTGACGACTACTTTTTGCAAGCAGACCTTGGTAAATACGTAAGAAAGCAAAAACTTGTAATAGGTTAGCGATTTCGTTATAATTTTTTGTGGAAAAGTCATATTCTCCCAATATGATTTCATTTTCCCGTGGACTAGGAAATATTTTAACGCGTATAGCTTTCAGTAACACTGGGTCGAGTATTCCCTTAACAAGAACATTACACACCACATGTGCTTGGAATTGTGAAGCTAAAAAGCAAGAGCAAAGTGATAGTGATGTACCAGCTGATGAAGGAGCCGCAACTGAGGTAAAAATAGAACGTGAGTTAACAGAAAAGGAAGTTAAATTGCTACAAAAAGATCGTTCACAAAATATACCAGTGGAGACATCGATTCGCTATTTGAAGAGTTCCGCATATAAACAAACATACGGTGAACAGTTTGTTTGGGAACAATATAGGCGCAACCACAAGGGATTGTTCCCGCCACGTAAAACTCGCAAGACTTGCATTCGGAAGAATATTATATCAACAGGAAATCCCTGTCCCATATGTAGGGACGAATATCTGGTACTTGATCATCGTAATATTGAATTGCTGAAACAGTTTATTTCTCCACATTCCGGCGAAGTGCTGAGTTACAGCAAAACGGGCTTGTGTCAGAAAAAACACTTCCAATTGTTAGTCGCCGTAGAAAGAGCCAGAGACTATGGCTTAATAACTTTCGACGTGCCCTACCGCGAATTTGATTACAGTGAATTTTACGACCAAAAGAAGCAAGTGCAAAATTAAAAACTTACTTTAAATTATTTTGTAGTTTAAGATAGGTACATATTTCGATTTAAAAGATAAGACACATTAAGTAGAAATATGGCTGCCGTACAAGAAGAATCTAAATATACATTTGTCATTGTGGGAGGAGGAATAGCCGGCGTCACCTGTGCGGAAACTGTAGCGATTTGCTGTCCTCAAGAATCGATTTTGTTAATTACTGAATCTACAGTTATTAAAACTGTAGCTAATTTGGAGCCAGTGGCACGTTACTTACACAAGTTTGATGTGCAAGAAAGAGCATTAGCATCGACATCTTCGAATGGTGGTAAAAAATTCTTGGCTCCAGCTATTATAACAATTGTTGATCAATTAAAGCAAATAGAAGCACACGAAAAATTTATCTTAACAAAAGAGAATAAAAAAATACATTACCAGTACTTGTGCTTGTGCACGGGTGGCACTCCACGCCTTATTGAAGACGATAATGCTCTGATTTTGGGTATACGTGACACTGATTCCGTTCTAGAGTTACAAAAGCGGCTGAGAACTGCTCGCAGAATCGTTTTGGTTGGAAACGGTGGAATTGCTAGCGAATTGGCTTACGAGTTGAGTGGTGTTGAAGTACATTGGGTAGTAAAAGATAATCATATTGCATCTACATTTGTAGACCCAGGTGCCGCTTACTTTTTTCAGCAAAAAATCTATCATTCACAGCAAAACGAAACAGACTGCCCAACTAAAGGTATAGTAAAACGTATGCGTTATGATGAAATGATACCTGTGGAAGAGCGTGGGTATAAAAAGGGTGCAGCCTTGGGGCCCGATTGGCACCAACATTTCGATTTAAGAGGTTCTGACTCTAGCAAAAACAAACCTATAATACACTTTAAATCGCTCATTGATAAAATGGAAAAAATAACTGATAATATAAACAGTAATTCTTTAAAAATTTACTTAACTACCGGCGAAATTATAGACTGTGATTTTGTTGTATCAGCCACAGGTGTAGAGCCAAGACTAGATTATGTATCTAAACCCGAACTCCTATTAGATGAAGAAGATCATGGTATAAAAGTCAATGAAATGATGCAAACCTCTAGTGAGTTTATTTACGCAGCTGGTGATGTGTGCACAGCTTCTTGGGACAAGGCTGAACACTGGTTTCAAATGCGTTTGTGGACCCAGGCACGGCAAATGGGTTGCATGGCAGGACGTAGTATGGCCGCTTCTTTTAACAAGGAAATAGTCTATCAAGATTTTTGTTTTGAACTATTTGGTCATGTTACTCAGTTATTTGGCTTGCCAGTCGTTCTCTTGGGCCGATATAATGGCCAAGGTTTGGGTACAAATTACGAGCTATTGATACGTAGCACACCTGGTCATGAATATATAAAATTTGTAATACAAAATGGAAAACTAAGAGGAGCTATTTTAATTGGTAATACTGAGTTAGCGGAAACTTGTGAAAATCTTGTGCTAAATGGCATCGACTTGACACCATTTGGGGATGATATTCTAAATCCAGACATTGACATGGAGGATTATTTTGATTGATTTAAATAATCAGTAAATTAATTAATAATGATTAAATAATATAAAACTCTTGCACATACATATACATATATATTTCTTGTTACTATAAAAAAAATACAATAAAATAGAAATGTTTTATTTACTAGAAACAATGACCGTTGGCTGTTTGGATTTCTGTCATTTTATTTTAGCTTCGCTGCCTGCAAATAAAATAAAAATAATGCATTAATAAAGTTTTTTTCACTAGTATTTTTATACAGTAAATTTTAAGTTTCTTTTACGCCGAATAGCGAGTAACCCTAACATGCATATAGTTACCTTAATATAGAAAAGGCCTAACTCGTAATTTTTTTTGAAATCTAGTTTTTCATATATTTCGAAAGCAGAACATCTAATGTATCGAAAAATGCAAAAATCTCGACTTCAATAAAATAATTGCCCCTATTACGGTTTACAACTCAACCAACTTTGTTTTTTTTTTTGGCATTCTGAATTACAACTAATTTTAGTTGTATTGTCCTCGTCCATACACAAACTTTTGCTGCGAAACATTTTTGATTTCTCTTTTGAAATTGCATTCGTGTCCACGCTGTTAAGTTTTTGTTTTACAGCTTAATACATTTTCTCATATACAGTGAACAAAGAAAAAACTTGTACAGCAAACGCTCCGCTCTTCTAATCAAAATATCTCTGTTGCTTTGTAAGATTTTAAGATAAAACCAAAAGCGATTTCAAGGAAAATTAATCAGCTTTCTATGAAAATCTTTAATTTTATTAACAAATTTATTTTAATGCGAAAAAAATAACCTAAAATATAATAACACTATTTTCCAGAGCAAAAAAAAAACTTGTACACTAACTCTTCTTTCAGGAAGGAGCTATGAAATAAGGAATACACTAAAAATTAGTACTAAATGTGGCCACGTCTAGCATCTAATAGATTATTTTCATAGAATGAACTGGGTTTTCGGTAATTTTGGGAGCTATATGGTCCAATATGCCCTGGAGAGCACTTTTGAGTTAATTTTTACACATAATCTACAGCTCGCGTAATTTTTTGTTCACATACGCCCACAGAATTTCATTTGTACTAAGGCCAAGGATCTAGGGAGGATGTGCCTGCAATTTTTTTCCATTGAATGGAAGCCATTCTCTTATTATTGAAGACGAATGTTTCGGGTATTTAACTCTAACTAATCGTCTCCACTTACATTTAATTTGGCAGCTAACTGTGCTAAATTATCTCTTAGTATTTTTAAATAATTCATTTTATTTATTGTACGTTCTATAAAAACCGGATTTCATACACCACTCGATCCCATTGGGCCCCATACCATCATATTACACCCCCCATGCTTCACCGTGTTATTCAGGTTATTATCGTTAAGGCTGGAGCTTTTCTTTGCCACGCAAAGAAAGATTATATTAATCACTATGATGACTTTTGGGACACTGCTGAATCCAAATTTAATATATTTGGATGTTATCGTTGTAGATTTTTGTGGCGAAGAGGAATTCCAGCATTAGTGATAAAAACCTGAATAACACGGTGAAGCATGGGGGGTGTAATATGATGGTATGGGGCCCAATGGGATCGAGTGGTGTATGAAATCCGGTTTTTATAGAACGTACAATAAATAAAATGAATTATTTAAAAATACTAAGAGATAATTTAGCACAGTTAGCTGCCAAATTAAATGTAAGTGGAGACTATTGATTAGTTAGAGTTAAATACCCGAAACATTCGTCTTCAATAATAAGAGAATGGCTTCCATTCAATGTGCTCTCCAGGGCATATTGGACCATATAGCTCCCAAAATTGCCAAAAACCCAGTTCATTCTATGAAAATAATCTATTAGATACTAGACGTGGCCACATTTAGTACTAATTTTTAGTGTATTCCTTATTTCATAGCTCCTTCCTGAAAGAAGAGTTACGGCTCTATGTATAAGCAAAAATTGGCATGAAGTTAGCATAAGTGGCAAAATTGAACATGATCTTAAAGAGTTTTGCCATGAAACTTCACCATTAAAAATCTTGCTGGACTTAGAGGTGGGTTAAAGTTAGGTAATGTGACCATTTTTTATGTCAAATTGTATGGAGGAACTCGTTAACGCCTAATTCAATTTCGTCACTTATGCTAACTTCATGCCAATTTTTGCTTATACATAGGGGCGTTAGTGTACAAGTTTTTTTTTTTTGCTCTGGAAAATAGTGTTATTATATTTTAGGTTATTTTTTTCGCATTAAAATAAATTTGTTAATAAAATTAAAGATTTTCATAGAAAGCTGATTAATTTTCCTTGAAATCGCTTTTGGTTTTATCTTAAAATCTTACAAAGCAACAGAGATATTTTGATTAGAAGAGCGGAGCGTTTGCTGTACAAGTTTTTTCTTTGTTCACTGTAGTTACATATTAGGTAACCAGGGGGTCTACTTTGTAATTCGAAAGGAAAGGAAATGCTTTCGAATTTACATGTTATAAGTATACAAATTCTAAAGTATTTTCTTTCGTTTCGAATTACAGAATAGACCCCCTGTTAAATGATAAAAAATAAATTTACAACTTGTGTAAAAGATTACATTTCAATATGAATTTATAAATTAAATTGATGTTGACCTCGCATATATATTTTAAACAGTTCTGGTGTTGTGGAAATCAGAGCATTCATCTAGAAGGTGGGATATACTTAGTTGATCATTACAAGTTGAACATATTGGAGGTGAAGATCTTTCTAGACGGTATTTATGTGTAAGTTTGCTGTGTCCAATTCTCATTCTAACTAAAAAGTTAAAAACATTTTTAGGGCAGGATTTTGGATAGATCAAAAATTTGAGCAGAGGCATGTGTTTTGCAAAATTTTAATTTTATTTGTATTTTCTATGCAAATGTTTCTGATTTTGGTTATCAGTGGCGAGTCATACGTAATGTTCTATTGTGAATGTATTGTGAATACTTGAATAACCTATTTGTACAAGTAGTCTGTAAGTTAACATCAATATGAATACTTGATTGTTTGAATAAAACGCTTTTCTAAGTTTTCTTTTATCTACCAACTCAACAGGTTATGGGCCGCATGACGCGCAAATAGAAAAATAAAATTTTTTTTCAAGCGAATTTTATAAAATTGAAGGTTTAAAATCGGTCTATACAAATATAATTTGTGTAATAACAATGGCCTCAAATAATTTGTCGTTCCCATTCGACAAGTTGCGTGGACGTGAGAATTTCGACGTATGGAAACGCCACGCAAAGTCTTATTTGGTAATAAAGGGCTGTTGGCAAATTGTAGTGGCCGGATTGGGTGTAACCCCCACGGACAAGGATGTTCAATTAAACGAACGTGCGCTGGCTGAACTAACGCTAATGTTAGAGCCGTCAAATTTTGCCCACATAGCGACGGCAGTCACTGCAAAAGCCGCATGGGAAGCCTTGTTAAGTGCATTTGAAGACACAGGACTAACCAGAAAGGTTGAGCTTCTCAAACGCTTAGTTCAACTAAAGTTGTCAGATTTCAACGGCGTACAGGAATATATAAGCGAAATGGTAATGATGTCATTGAAGGTACAGCAGACCGGTCTAAAACTCGAGGATGAATTGGTAGCATCACTCATGCTTGCTGGACTGCCAGATGAGTTCACACCGCTCGTTATGGCAGTGGAAAATTCAAAAACAAAACTGAACGTTGATATGGTGAAAAATTTACTGCTACAAGACTCGAAATTTGATTGCCCAAAAGCAGAAGAAAAGGCCTTGGTTTTCAGCAAAAAACAAACTACCCGTAGACCAAAGTGCTATGCATGTAAAAAAGAGGGGCATATTGCAAAATATTGTACCCAAAAAGCTAAACCTAGCACGGCAAAAAATAAGTATAAAGATGAAAAAAGTTCGTATGCTGCTTCATTGTTCTCGTCGTCTTCTTTATTTGCAACAGAAAACAACAGAGTTGACGAGTGGTTTATAGATTCCGGGGCAACATCGCACATGACGAATACGAAAAGTATATTGCACAATTCAAAGCAAGTGAATAATAAACATGTCATAGTCGCTAATAACGAAAAAATGCAAATTGTGTGTGCTGGAGACGTTGATATTATTTTAAACTCAGGCAAAAAAGAGACGAACGCAGTTTTAAGAGACGTGGAATACGTTCCAGAAATGTCAGCCAATTTGTTATCCGTTCGGCAGATGACTTTAAGAGGAAATAAAATAGTTTTTGAAGGCGATAATTGTAAAATTTTCAACAAAAGTGGCGAACTGCTTGCAATGGCAAAGGCTTTTAACAATTTATACAAATTGAATTGTGTTATAAATGAAGACAAAAGTGAAAGCGCGTTAATTGCTTCGAACGATTTTGAATTGTGGCACAGAAGACTTGCTCATATTTGCGATAACAATTTAAGAAAGGTAATAGGTTCATCTTATGAGACACGTTGTAGCGCAAGTGCTTTAAGCGAAAAATGTGTAGTCTGCATAAAAGGCAAACAGACGCGTGCTTCATTTAATGATTCTGGCCACCGAGCAACAAGTTTACTACAAATTGTGCACTCAGATGTTATGGGTCCCCTACGTACGAAATCTTTTTCTGGGAATCGATTTCTCCTAACTTTTGTCGATGACTATTCACGAAAAGTATTTGTGGTTCCAATCAAACACAAATCAGACGTTTTGAACGAGTTTATTCGTTTCAAAAAATTTGTCGAAAAGCAGAGTGATAGTAGCATCAAAATTTTACGCACCGATAATGGCACAGAGTATACCGGAAAACAGTTTGAAGATTATTTGGCAAACTGTGGCATAAAACATCAAAAAACGGCGCCATATACTCCGGAACAGAACGGGGTGGCAGAACGCATCAACCGCACAATAGCGGAGCGCATTAGATGCATGTTATTAGACGCAGACCTACCTGACGTTTATTGGGCAGAGGCAGCAACAACGTCAGCATATTTAATCAACCTTGTACCGTGTCGTGGCAACGAAAAAAGTCCAGAAGAAATATGGTCAGGTAGAAAAGCCAGCCTGAAACATTTACGTGTTTTTGGCAGCCGAGCGTTTGCACATATACCTAAGCAAAAACGTACCAAATTAAATGCGAAATCTGTAGAATACATTTTAGTAGGATATAGCAACGAAAGTAAGGCGTATAGGCTGCAAGATCCAGTTTCCAAAAATATTATTATAAGCCGCGATGTAATTTTCATAGAAAATAGAAATAATAAGGTAGGTGCCACCAAAAACATATCTATTAACAACAACTTTCCCGTAGTTGGTATCGAACATGAAGCTGTCAATTCAGGGGAAGATGAAGACAAAGAATCGTCAGCTGAAGAAGATTTAATTGGTTTCGAAAGTGACGAGTATGAAGACGCATTTGGCAGCAGCGGTGATGAAAGCGTACATAGTCATACTGAAAACCTGAATATTCGTCGCTCAGAACGTATAGCTAGCAAACCTCTACGTAGATATAATTTATGTGTGACACAAATTGATGCCGAAGACAAACAACACAACCCTGAAACATTTGAAGAGGCCATTTCGTCTGAGAAATCTGGGCTATGGGAAGAGGCAATGATCTCTGAAATGGAATCCCTGAAAGCAAACCATACATGGACTTTGGCTGAACTACCACGAGGTAGAAAAACACTTAAGTGTAAGTGGGTTTTCAGAACAAAGGTAGATGCAAACGGGGACGAGATATGCCATAAGGCAAGATTGGTTGTAAAAGGTTGTAGTCAGCAGAAAGGTATCGACTACGAAGAAACCTTTGCACCTGTAGTGTGCTACTCATCCTTGCGTTATTTATTTGCTTTGGCAGCGAAACACAAACTAATGATACATCAATTGGATGCTGTTACGGCTTTCCTTAATGGCGACCTGAAAGAACAAGTTTATATGTCGCAGCCGGAAGGTTTTGACGACGGTAGCGGGCGTGTGTGTTATTTAAAGAAATCACTCTATGGATTAAAACAATCCAGTCGTATATGGAACAAAAAACTTAATGAAGTGCTGTTAAAGTTTGGTCTGCAGCGTAGCGAAGTCGATCAGTGTGTGTACTACTGTATCAAAGGTGAAGTAATGCTATATGTGGCAATTTACGTAGATGATGTTCTGGTTATTTGCAACGAAATGAACTTGATAAATCAGCTAAAATTTGCACTAAGCACTCACTTCAAAATGAAGGATTTGGGTGAAGCGTTTTCAGTCTTGGGCGTAAGAATCACTCGTAATTGTGAAAGTGGTGCAATTAGGATTGACCAGACAAAATACATTGAAGACATTTTGGATCGTTTTTCAATGTCTGAATGCAAGCCGGTATCGACTCCCATGGACGTAGGTCAAAAATTAACATCAGAAATGAGTCCTACAAATGAAACCGAGAAGCAAGAAATGGCGAAGATTCCGTATATACAGGCTGTTGGATGTCTTTTGTTTGTATCTCAAATTACACGTCCGGATATAAGTTATGCAGTAAATATGTTGAGCCGATTTAATGCCAACCCTGGCAAATTCCATTGGGCTGCTGTAAAACGAGTTATGAGGTTTCTTAAGGGCACTATCCATAAGGGGATAACGTATGAATGTGAACCAAAAAGTCTTGTTGGTTTTTGCGATGCAGACTGGGCAGGCGATATCGACGATAGGCGCTCAACTACTGGATACATGTTTACGCTGCAAGGCGGTGCAATTTCTTGGTGTACCAGACGCCAACGCACAATTGCCCTATCTTCAACAGAAGCGGAATATATGGCTATGGTATCAGCCATACAGGAGTGTATTTGGTTACAACGTTTGCAACGAGAACTTGTCCAAGGTCCACAGGAACCGACAACAAAAGCGCAATACTTATTGCACAAAATAATTCATTTTCGAACAGAACTAAGCATGTCGATTTGAAAGTTAAATTCGTTAGAGAAAAACTGGAAAATAAGGAGGTCATTCTGAAATATGTGGACACTGGTAACATGGTTGCAGATTTCCTCACTAAAGCTGTTTGTTTTGATAAAGTCAATGCCTTAGGTGCCAAATCTGGATTGAAATAACATTTATGTATTAATAGTTTGTATAAATAATTTATTCAGGTGGAATATTGTGAATGTATTGTGAATACTTGAATAACCTATTTGTACAAGTAGTCTGTAAGTTAACATCAATATGAATACTTGATTGTTTGAATAAAACGCTTTTCTAAGTTTTCTTTTATCTACCAACTCAACATGTTCTTAATTGCTAAAACAACTGAGAGGCTATCGGTGGAAATAATAACCCGGAGCGACCTTTGCGCTGCATATTCAACTGCTTTAAATATTCCATGGGTGATGATTTTGCTGTTATTGTGCGCAACTGCGAATGAGGTCGAATAGATAAATTTTGAGCCATCGGTAAATATGAATTTTCAATCGTTTTTTATAAGGTCATCGCTAATATTATGGAAGACTTGTTTGTAGACCAGAGGTGCTGCAGAAGGCTTGGGAAACATGGTAAACGAATCCATAAATATTGATTTTTCGAGATGCCAAGGAGGTTTACGAGGGTATTTATAAAGGAGTGGGTTCATATTTAATCCTAGGCTTTTGGCGTTTTCCAGGCAAATAACTAACGCGGATTTGAATATAGGTGTTCTGGATCGATTTAATAACTTGACTACTTCGTGAAAAATATTATTGCGGCAAACCATAACTTTTGGAATTATTTTAATTGTAAGAAGTAGGATACGATCTTCTATAGAAGGCATTCCAGCTTCCGCCAAAATATTTCGAATGGGGCTAGTACGGAAAGCACCGATACTGCGTCTTATAGCGGCGTGATAAGGAGCTTGAATATATTTTATATTGGATTGAGCGCAGGTTCCATACATAGGAAGTGCGTAGTCGATTTTGGAGAGGATGATCGAGTGAGTTATATTAATCATAGATGACATATGGATCAGACAGTGTTTTGATGTTATAAATTTTATAATGTTGAGTCTAGAATTCAAATTATTTCTAAGGTGTAGACAATGCTATTTGAAAGTTAGATGTTTGTCGAATAAAACACCCAAAATTTTTAGTTCGTCAACTGATTTGATTGTGAGGTTATTATATTGTATATCTGTCATATTGCAGTTTCGTTTTTTGCAGATGTGGAGAAGTTTGCATTTGTTAATCGAAAGTTTGGAGCCAGAAATTTCACCCCAATCTTTGACTTCTTTTATAATATTTAAAAAAGTTTTTATTTCATTATTACTGTTGTGTTTGGTGAAAAGTATTGCGTCGTCTGCATAAATAGCATGTTCGATGTATCTCTGTCTGGAAAAAAATTACGCTGAGTTGATTAATTGCGATTAAGAATAGCACTACTGAGAGGAGCGAGCCTTGCGGTATACCGTTTTGTAGGGAAGATGTGACAGAGTATTGGTTATTAACCTTCACTTTAAATTTACGGTTACTTAAAAAATGTTTTAAAATGTGATACATTTCTTTGCATATGTTCCATTCTTTTAACTGATTCAATACAATATGGATGCCGATCCGATCGAAGGCTCTCTCAAAGTCTGTTGATAGTATGTTAACATGTTTTTTGCTAGACAGAGCGTTGTAGATATAGTGTTGGAGGTAAATATGAACGTCGTTAGTGCCTTGACTCCTCATGAAAAATACTTGGTTGGGTGAGATAAAATTATTGGATTTCATATACCACATAAGGCGTTTTGCCAGTATTTTTTCTAATATTTTGCTAATACACGTGAGGAGGGATATGGGCCTGTACCCATCTACTTCATGTATTTTTTTATTAGGTTTCTGTATTGGAACAACAGTAGCAATTTTAAAAGCTTGGGGATATATACCGCTAGAGTAAATACTATTATATAAATTTACTATCGTCTGCTTAGATTTAGAAACTAGATTTTTTAACATAGAGTAAGGTATATGATCTTCGCCTGGTGTCTTGCCCTTGGATGATTGGAGAGCAGCTTCTAGCTCTGTAATAGTAATAGGGGATTGCATTTTTTGGGAAAATGAACTTAGTGCGTTGGGGGAGTAGGGAGTGTTTATAACATTTGCTTTAGTCCGAAGAAAAGTTTACGAAAAATTGTTATATATATAAGATCAATTGATGATCTTAATAGCTCATTACCATACCTGATATATTTAATTGTGTTGGGAGTATAAGCCCCTGTAATTCGCTCAATGTCATTACACATACGTTGAGGGGTGGAGTTGGGGTTAATATTGGATGTAAACTTTTTTAAACACTGAGCTTTGCTTATCTTGACAGATCTTCTAAAGAGTGCATTTAATTTCTTGTATAAGATTAAGTTAGTATCTGTTCTTAATCTCCTAAAATTGTGCCAAAGTCTTTGTTTCTCATTCCTTAAAGATTCTAAATTTGAGTTCCACCAAGCAACACGTGGTTTGTATTTTTTTAGGAATAGTATGCGGAACGGTGGCGTTGGGTGCTGATTTTATGCATTTAATCACACTTGCTGCCTGTTGGTTAGAGTTGGAAGAGGATTTGATGTTATCCATATTGGAATCGCAGATTTTTCGGTAGTTTGTCCATGACAAGTTTTTGCAAGTTCGGTTTTGAATCTTGGCTTGGGCTTATTAGGTGAAGTAGTTAAGTTGGTAACAATTTCTATTAATATTGGGAAGTGGTCGCTACCATGCAAATTGGCGAAAGCTTTCCATGAGCAAAAGGGGTATAAAGAAGTAGAGCAGAGAGAGACATCAATATGTGTAAAAGTGTTATGTGTGCTGAAGTGGGTAGGAGCTCATTCATTCATTTAAAATAAAATTTTCCAATATTTTTCCACGATTGTTGGTATAAGTGGAACCCTATAAGGTACTCCAAGATTTTAAATCGCCAGTGATGATGGCAGGGCGGTTGATGGTATTTGTAATCGATTTTAACGTGAGTTCAGAAAAGCTCTCTAGCGGAGGAATGTAAATATTTACTATGGTGAATTTCGAAATGGACAGCACGCAGTTAGCGTTCGCGTAGACTAAATTATGTGGAATAGATTTTTTATTAGGATTCCTACTCCTTGCTTTGCCGTTGTTTCCAGGTATGTTATGGAAAACAGCCACGTATTGTTTAGGGTAAATAATGTTTATTGCGTTTAGAGGAATGTGGGTTTCTTGGATGGAAATAATGGCCCTCATTATGAGTTGCATTCGATTTTCGATCTTCGTTGGCTATCGAACATCGAAAATAGAATGTTCAATTCATATTATGAGCATCGAAAATTTCGTTGAGCAACGAATTTTCTATCGAACAGAATTTAGCTTTCGATGAAGTATTTTAATATAAAAATTATTATAAACGATTGTTTTTCATTTTAAGGTAAAGTTGTTGAAAATTAAAAAAAATTGCTTTGAGTGATATTCACAATAAGTACATTCTTTGTCGAATGCTCGTCATAATACCAAATGAAAATTCGTTCGATAAGTACTTTCGACTACAGTCGAAGATCGAAAGTTGCTCGTAATAAGGGCCAATGTCAGGATTAATCTTTTATCAAGAGTTGTAACTCGTGATAGTTATTAATTAAGCCGTTAATATGCCACTGAATAATTTTAAAATCCATATTGAAAACTTTGTAGAATTATTCTTTATCAAGAAACATAATTTCATCTTGTTCATCGTAAGATGAATTTTTATCCGAAGTTTGGATGGGTAAGTTTAAATTATTATTTTGTTTTAAATTGAGAGTTTCATTGGTTCCAGTCGAGTTATTGTTTGCTGGGTTGTTAGCAAGAGTTTTTGCCATTGAACGTGTTTGTAACGACTCAAAACCTGTTTGCTGTTGGTTGGTTCAATCAAAAGTAAGGAAGTTTTTATTTTCATTTTTTATAATACATATGTACATAAATGACAAATAATTCAATTAACATTAATATATTTTCAGCAAGTAAATATAATGCAAGTTGATATACCACAATACCCCTCGCTTAATTTACATTTATACTAATAATACAAGTGTTTTTTTTTTTTTTAAATATACATCTGTATTATTATAGCTATTAGCTTTAATTTTTATTTCTAGATCTTAAGTTATATGGTACTGCTCTAGTGTGTACAACAGGATTTTCATAATTTAAGTTTATATGATCATCTCTATTTTTGTTTTGATAATCTTCACTCATTGGTGTAAATGATTCTAGTGAATCACTTAGTATTGGGTTCACGACTTCTTTTTTTCTAACAATAATTTGGTTTGCGTGTCTTTTCCACAATTTATTTTCATGTGTTTTTACAATAAAAATTTGCTTTCCAAGTTTTTTGGAAATTACAGCTTTTGTCCAAACAACTTTATTTGGGCGCGAATAGTCCCTGACCATTACGAAATCATTTACATTAAACGAATTTTGCTTTGATCCTTTAAAGTTTCTTTTTTGTTTGTCTTGTTGTTTGCCAACAAAATCTGCAATTTCGTCATTGTTTTTAAAAATTACATTGCGTTTTTTATTTAATATATCTAATCTACATCTTAATTTTCTTCTATTAAACATTAAATACGCTGGAGATACTCCAGTACTTAAATGTATCGTATTACGATAATCCAATAAAAATCTATTGAGTACATTGTTGAATTCAGACACAGGTACCTTATATAAGCACCGTGATAAAGCATTTTTAACAGTTTTTACTGAATTTTCTGCTTGTCCGTTTGTAGCCGGATAGCCTACTGGAGATGTAATGTGATCTATTCCATTAATTTTTAAGAAATTTTCAAATTGGGCTAAAACAAATTGTGTTCCATTATCGGAAACAACTATTTTAGGTAACCCAAATCTAGCAAACATTTCTCTTAATACAGATATGACAGCACTACTGGTTGTGTTTGTTCCCATGTCAACACATTCTAACCACTTGCTAGTACTATCCACAATTATCAGACACCAACGCTTCATAAAAGGTCCAAAAAAATCGATATGAACTCTTGACCACACTTCTTCGGATCTTTTCCATGTCAGTAATTCATTCTGTGGTGGGCTTGATCTAGTTAACAAGCATGACTCACAGTTCTGTACTACTCTTTCTAAATCCTTTCCTTGCTCGGGCCACCAACAACATTCTCTAGCCATAGCTTTCATTTTACTTATGCCCATGTGAGTGTCATGTAAAAATTTAACTGTATTTATATGTAAGTTCTTTGGAACAATTATCCTAAATCCCCAAAACAGACAACCTGATTCTTCCGATAGTTCAGTTCTTCTAATAAAGTAGGGTAATAAATCAGCATCTTTATTTTTATCTGGCCAACCCACTTTCAACATTTCAGCTACTTTCTGTAGTAATTCATCATTTTTCGTTTCTATTTTAATTTTTTCTAAATTAAGCATTCCATTTGACTCTGTAACCTCTTTGAAAAAATTTAAAAACACATTATCATAAAACTCTTCATTATCTGAACTACATCCCGTTGGAAACCTTGAAAAATAATCCGCAATGTTATTTTTCGTATTCACATGAAAAATATCAAACTGATATCCCGATAAAAATAATGCAATGCGTTGTAATCTATTTGATGCCATTTCAGGAATTCCTTTTTTCGGACTGAATATGTGTTGTAATGGTTTATTATCAGTACTAAAGTGAAATGTCTTCCATAAACATATTGATGAAACTTTTTAATACCAAACAAAATTGCAACTGCTTCACGATCTAATTGTGAGTACCTTTTTTCTGCTCCAGAGAGAGATTTAGATGCAAATTCAATTGGCCTTTCGTTTCCCTGACTGTCAATTTGTGATAATACAGCCCCAACACCTACAGGACTTGCATCTACTGTAATTTTTGTTCTGTTGTCAGGATTAAAATGAGCTAAACAATTATTAGAAATCAAATGCTTTTTCAATTCTTCAACTGATTTTGAACATTTGTCTGACCAAATATACGGTTCTTCTAATTGTAGCAACTTATGAAGAGGACTAAGTATGGTTGATACATTAGGCAAAAATCTTCTATAAAAATTAATAACTCCCAAAAAAGCTTGAAGTTCTTTTACGTTTGATGGAGCCTTCATACTCAGTATATCTCTAACTTTCTCTGAATTCATATGAAGCCCTTTTCTATCGATCACATGTCCTAAATAATTAATGTTTTCACAAAAGAATTCACACTTTTCCTTAGATAATTTAAGCCCAGCATTATTTAGTAATTTTAGAACTGTTTCTACTCTTTGTAATATAATTTTTCTGTTAGGTGCTGCGATTAAAATATCGTCAAGAAACACTACGACACCTTCTAAGCCTGAAAGCAAAGAATCCATTATTTTCTGAAAAATTGCAGGGGCTGATGCCAACCCATATATCAATCTGGTGTATTGAAATAAGCCCTTAGAGGTAGAAATAGTTGTGAATTTTCTCGATTCCTTATCAAGTTCTATTTGCTGATACGCAGTACTTAAATCAAGCTTTACAAACTCTACACCCCCCATCAGTAATCAATGTCGCAATAAAGTACTGCTCCAACTTTTTTTGAAATATACTCCAGGTATTAACTTCATGGTCAAAAGTTGGCACTTTGATTTGTGCTGTTGTTGAACTGCTGGCTATATCCGCAGGCATTTTTTCACAATTAATATATATCACAACATAAACTATTTTCAATTTTTATTTTCCTCGTCGCCAATGTAACGACTCAAAACCTGTTTGCTGTTGGTTGGTTCAATCAAAAGTAAGGAAGTTTTTATTTTCATTTTTTATAATACATATGTACATAAATGACAAATAATTCAATTAACATTTAATATATTTTCAGCAAGTAAATATAATGCAAGTTGATATACCACAGTGTTAAAACAGAACGCAATGGTTTATTGTTAATTGTTGTTGCTGTTTGATCTTTTGTTACAGAAAAAGTAGCTTTAGTAGTTTTTGGGGGTTCGTTATAATTGGGGACTAATGTGTTTGTGTCATTTTGTGGAATTTTTGTTTTATTTGAATTATTTGTTTTATTTACATCATTTGTCGATGTAATGTTTTTAAGTTTGTTGTTGTTGTGGTTGTTTGTATTTATTGCAATAATTTTATTGTTGGTGACCTCTGAATAGGACTGTACGAGGGGCTTATTTGGAGTAAGTGCTTGGTATTTCTCTTTTGCTATTTTCAAATAACATTTTTCTTTTGTTTTTATTTTTAATATTTCTTTTTGTTGTTGGAATGTTTGGCATTCCTTAAGAGGAAGACGGGTGCTGTTCAGAACAGTTAACGCAAAAAGTACGCGTACATTCAGTAGGTATATGAGGTGGTAAGGCACATATTTCACATTTTGGGAGATTTTTGAACCATTTGTTTGTGCGTCCAAGCATTTGGCAGTTTTTACACCGCATAGGGTTCGGAAAGAATTGCCTAACTTTTACATTGTGCCAAGATACCTCTAATTTTTCTGGGGTATGATACCTGTCGAATGTTAGAAGCATGACACCACAGGGCAGCAGTTTACCATCTGTATTCCTTTTTTGGTACTTATAAATGTCAACTACACCTTGTGAGCTTAGTTCCTTGACAATTTCGGATTCGGGTATACAGTTTAAGTAGGGGTCATATATCGTTCCTTTGGAGAAATTTAAATTACTGTGGTATTCACATTTAATACTGCATATTCCAGGAAGGTTTTTGTGTTTATGAGTTTATCTGCACTATTTTTGTTTCCAAATAATAGTAGGAGGTTTCCGTCTCTTAATTCAGATACTGCAAGTATGTCGGAGCAAATTAGTTTCAAAGAGCGGTGAACCGAGAAACATGAGTATTCTTGTAAATTTTTGTCGCCAGAGGATGCTGATATCACAACATATTTCGGGTCAGGTTTTATTAAATTTGGGAGTTCTGGAAATATTTCGAGGGTTTGATTTGTGCGTTTCTTCGTCGCACGGAGGATATCCGCTAATACTGAAAAGCGGTTTTCCCCCTAATTTGGGGGGGCCGGACATCTCTTTTACACTATTGAGTAGAATACTATACGATCACTTTTATTGATCACAGTAACAAAATAATTTAGGTAACTGTTTTTGGAGTATGTAAAAATAAAATTATAGTGAACTTGAAAATATAGAGAACACAACCAAACGCCGCAATAGTTAGTCGATGACTGAAATCTTTAGAATAAAAACCCATTTTATTTCATATTGTTAAATATTATGATATGAACGAACGGTTGATATTATTGACAACATGAAATATTGGGCTTCATCTTGGTTGCTGTATTTCAACTTTGACTATGACATTTTGGTCCCAGATTAAAGAAAAAATACGGCACTATTTTTTAATCTATTACAAAAACGTCGAAGTCGAAATACGCCAACCACGTTAAGGATATTTGTCTAATATATAGACTATATGGGAAATATATGCTTTCGAGCGTTAACTGTGGCATTGGAAACATTCACCTTGTCGTGGTTGGCGTATTTCGACTACGACGTTTTTGTAATAAAAATGTCGGGGTCGATATAGGAAGAACACGATACGGACCATTACTTGTTTAGGTATGGCTTTTTTATAAATTGTGAAATTATCTCTGATAATAGTGTTGGCTTTTTCTTTGCATAGTTCTTTCAGCAAATAAATCGTACTTACCAACATATTTAATTTCATCAAAAGCTTTGCGAGCCTTCTTCAACTCTTCGTTCATAGTGAGTAAATCTTTGACGCGAGCATATTTTCGGGCATCTTTGCGCACCAAAAATATAATGTCCTCAACTTGTACTCGACCTGTGCGTCCAATTTCCATCGCTTTGTGGGTCATTTCCGTAACGAATTCAATTACTAGATCTTCCAATAAATCGACACTTTCGGTGTAAGGATTCTTATCATCACCAAAGCCATACATCATGCATCGTAATTCTTTGCTGAACAGTCGTTTGCGCCCAGCGTTTGTGGGCACAAATTGTTCTTCGCCTTCTTCTTCATCAAACTATAATGAAAATCTTATAGAGCACTTGTAATATAACATATTAATATCTTACATCTGGATTTTCAAATGGTTCCTCAGCGTTTGCTGCCATTTCTGCAGCTTTTCTTATGTGTTTAAATAATCTATTAACAAAATCTCTGTTTATGCTAAAGAAAATAAACAATAATAATAGCACAAGTAACACAACAGGGTGTTGCTTATTTATTTTTGGAAGTGTTTTGAAAGAATAAAAATTAATCCCTTTTTTACCAAGGCCTTTTGATTGGTGTATACACAACTAATAATTTTACGTAAGACGGCTTTTACACACGCAATTGCTGTAGCTTACACGAGAACAATTTTTAAGCCGCACAATTTTTGCTCCTTTCCAAATTACACGACACTACCCTACAAGAACACTACCAGTCAATTGATTGCTCATTTGATCGGAAGTCAGGCAGGATATATTCATCATTGCGCAGAACAAAGTTTCTATCACATTATTAAAGGCAAAATGAAAAATGTGATGGAAACTTCTGTGTACGTGTGATGTTGCATCTCTCTCTAACTAATGAATATAACATATAGTTGAACTGCTCACCCTAGTTCTTTTTAGTAATCAATGATAGCATAAATATTACTCAAGTTTGACTGATCATAATTGAATAATATATCCCCCACAATTGAGCAATCATACATTATTGATATACTGACAATAAATGTAATTTTTATTATTTTATTTGTTTTTCTTTTATTATAAAAATTCACTTATAGCTAATAAATCAGTGAATGTTTAAATATAGTTTGAGTTAATTTTCATTAAAAATTAAAATGTGTTTAAATACACTTTCATTTTTTCAGTGGTTAATTAAAGTTATTATCAAATTAAGTTGAAAGTACGGTAGCACTACAATATTATGGAAAGCTTTCCAAAAAACAGCTGTTCAATATAAACAAGAAAGTTGATTTATCAATTTGCAGAAAAGTGAAATAGCAAAAAACACATTTTATGATACAAAAAGAGCATCAGAATGCATTTTTCTATTTATATATTTCATGATATGAAAATATGTGTTACATTTGTTGTACATTTGCGAAAATTAAACGAAATTCATTTTAATACGACCACATGATGTTCATGTACGTACCTTCAAAAACACACACATGCACAAAACATATGGTGTGTTTGTAAAATTTAAACAACACTTAAATCTACAGTGTTGGCTGTTTAAGTTTGATTTAATTGTGCAGTGAGAAACAAATTTTTGTGTTTAAATAAGATTTAAAAATAAAATACAAATAATCATTGACTGATTTATTAGCCCTTAAAAGTATAAAAGCACATAAAATATTTGAAACGAAAGATATAGTTCAGCAAAAACAGAATAACCTAGGCGGTATCTAGCCCTCTTCACACCTTTTAATCTCCAACGCATCTTGCTTTTAACAAATATCTAAAATTTTTAAAACAAATGCATTAAATTAAATTTTGTAAATTTCTTTTATTCACTTTATACTTATCTTTTTTAACACTTATAAATTTTAATTTTCACAGGCAATGAATTGTATTTTTTTTTTATAAAACTCGATGTTTTAAAAGTTTTGGCATATGTGCATTAGATGTCCCACTCTAATATGTATGCTAGAGTGGGGCAGCTATAATTAATAAATAAATCCATCAAAACTTCCGTTCAAATGACTAGTCAATTGACTGTCAGTATTGAATTCAATGTAAAATTAGTGCAAGTGTGTTAGTGAACAAATCTTGTTTGTGTTAGTTTCAGTCATTCATTTCTTGTAGGGTAATTCATCTGGTATAAAATGTATACGTATACACAGCTGTGTGTGTGTTACTGTTTTTCGTATTCATTTAACATTTGCTGTTTTGTAAGATGTGTGTGCTGCTAATGCGGGGCTGAAGCTGGTTAAAAAATTATGGCAAGCGCAAAACCAATCTTTGGCTCAATTATGCCCGTGTAAATCAGGTAGTAAAATGGAATCAGCGATTTAAATTTTTGTATATTATTTCGCAGCGCAATCTTTGGAACAAATCAAGTTTAGGGGCACCTCTTAATAATAAAAAAAAGTATCGTATCCTATAGAAAATTAAAAAAATATTAAATAAAAAAATTGGCGGCGAGGCTTCGTTTCCGAATTATGGGCCTCTGAAATTCTATTACAAAATTGTGATTATATTGTGTATTTTTCAACGACTGTGACTTTTTTTTCGTCTATTGACAAGACAACATCATCTGTTGGATATTGCTGATGGGTATATACATCAGAAGTTTCTATCATTTTGTTAAGGGCAATATGAAAAAACTGATGTAAACATTCCTGTACGTGTGATTTGTTTACAATGTACGGGCTTCGCTCTCTATTCATGCTTCACACCCCAATCATGAGCGAATCAACTGGCTTCGACATCAGTGTGGCCACAGCTAAAACATTTTGAATGCTGATTGGGGCTTAAAATAATGCTAAAAATGCTAAACAAATATTTGAAAATGCTAAAATTTTGGAATGATTTTTTAATAATTATATCACTATAACGAAGAAATATTTAATTTAATTTTAATAAAACAAACAAAGTTTATTCAAAAGTTAAAACAACAATTCAGGAACATACAAAATACAATTGCAGATTTCACAAAACCTCTTGTATCTTTGTTTGTCGTATTATATGTACATATATAAAAGTGTAAAATTGTTGCTGGTAATTTTCATATAAAAATTAAATATATACATAACATAATTTTACACTTTTATTTGATATGTATGTTTTAATTGCTTAATTCACAACAATCTTTATTGTGTATTTGTGTATCAAATACACTTTTTGTTTTTTAATTGTGAACACCCTCTGTGTAGTGTATTAAAATATTTTGTATTTTTAATGAAAAAAGAAGAACAAGCTGCATACAAATTCTCTCAGAGAGCCTATCTCTGAATAGAACATTTTAAAAACATATGAAATAAAAGTGTAATGGTGTATTTCCTTTTTATATGAAAATTTCATACATACACTCTTGTATTTAATATGATAATACAACCGATACAGAGATACAAGAAGTTTTGTGAATTAAGCAAATGCGTTAGCATGCCTGCTATGAACATAGTATGAAAGACATTTAAGAAATACTTTTTGCATTAAAAAATTGATTAATTTAATTTTCTATTTTTTATTGCACATCCTGGAGCCGGATTCCGCAAAGATGAATTTTGAAGTGTTCGACCCCGAAAAACATACTTTTGAATACTTACTTCTTGTTATTAGGTGTTTGACGCTTAAAAACATTAATGCGGCTATTAGACGCTCATACTCGGTATATGAGCATGACAGACTTTCATACATTTCAATAAACAACTTTAAAAATTACCCTTTCCGTACTCTACGTTTCCACATGATATAGATTTTGTTATAACTTGAAGCTATAACTGCACTAGCAATAATGTTATCACTTGAAAAAAGCATTAACTTGTTAAAGTGAACAATTTTATGTCAGGTGGAGACCGCAAATTACGAAAACACAAATGAAATTTGCACTGAATTTGAAACAACAAAACACAAAAATTAAAAAAAAATTAAAACCAAACCAAGCTGAAAAACACGAATTTTGCGTTACCACACCATTCTTAAGTATCAAGTATGACAGCCTAATAGCCGCTTAAGACTTCTTTTGCTGTTTACATGGTTTCCATCATTATAAATTTGCATAAAAATGATAATATACAATTAAAGACATTAATTGACAGAGGTTTTTACATGTATAAATGGAAAAGAATACATGAAATTTATAAAATTAAAAATGCTAAAAAATTAATACAAAAATGCTGAAAAAATGCTGTTTGCGCCAAAAATACTTAACAGAAATTTGGCTACAGTTACTTGTAAGTAAAAGTTTTTTGCAAAAAGTGTTTCTACCAGGGACTGAAACCGAACCCGCGGTTGATAAAGACTTTGAACCCGAGCCGGTTGAACCGAAAAATTCAGCAAGGTTAAGGCTCAAAAATATAAAATAAATTCAGTAAAGTGCGACTTTAACTCGCGCACGAAGGGTTCCGTACGTTGGGCCTTGAGCACTCTTTTAATTTGGCATTTTTTGCGTTTTTGACGTTTTTTCAGCTGGCGTTTTTTTTTGGCGATTTTATAATTTTGATATTTTTTTGTTTTACCGTTTTTGAAAATTTCAAGAGTTTGGCTCTTACGGTTTCCAAGATACAGCAAGTTCTGAAAATTACATAGTCAAAATTGCATTAACTGATGGAACACCCTTTACTTAAATTTTTTTTTAAATTTTAGTGTTAATTGTTGTAGTCTGTATAAAAGTACACTAACCTTACAAATTTCAAGTGTATATACGTACAAATGTATGTATCAAGGCACATTCACAAGGTAGTAGCGGAAATGCAGCTGAGATATTTTTTTTTCAAATTTAAAGTTCATCCGAAGCTTCAAAAATTTTTTACGAAAGAGAAATTAAAAGAAAATTTAAAAAAAATTTCAGTATGAAAAATATTTTATTAAAAAAAATCTGTTAAAATAAATTTAAAAATATGAAAAAACTATTAAAAAACTGTGAAAAGTGCTAAACGTTGCAAATTTTGTTAATGGTAGCTGCCGTGGAGAAATACTTTCAAATTTATGTGAATAATTTTTATTCGTGTATGTTCTGGCTTCGGATGCTAGAACAGACACTATTAATTTTTATTTTCTAAATTTCAACTTAAACAGGCGTAGGATGTGTTTTAACATCCGAACTCACAAGAAAAAATGTGAAAACGATGTGAAAGCCAGAACACACACGATTATTATTATGTTAAACAAATTATATTTTTGAAGTTTTGGATGAACTACAACCCATGTTGTTTTTTTCATTGTTGTATTTTTTTTATTGTTTTTGTAATCCTGATATTACCTCAATTATCCATCAAGAAGAGTTTATTGCAAAATAAATTGTTGCGTTCAGGTAAAAAAGGAAACCACTTTGATAACTTTGAGTTGTAACTGTTTATGATTTAGTGTGCGATATGTATGTATCTGTGTTGTCTACCTTTTACCCCTTTTAGACTTTACTTTGCAAAGTCCAAGGCCTATTTATCAGGTCAACGCAATCGTCCTGATGATATTCTGTGTTTTCGTGTTTAAGCTGTCAAAAGTTATTTGCACCATATACTTTAGTTCATGTTTGTGTGTGTTTCTGACAACTTAAACATAAAGTTGTTTTTTGTATTGCTGTGTTTTTGTAGAGTTGCGTTGACCTGATAAATAGGCCTTGGCAAAGTCTTAATTCAACTGGGTGAAAGACAGAACCTGAATTTTTTATTTTGATTAACCCGAACACGAACCTGAACCCATTTTTTTAATTTTTTCAGTCCCTAAAGATAAAAAAAGATTGTAAATCGTATTTAACCAAATATTAAGTTTTTTTCATTTTCTGAAAAATAAGTTGTTGGCGCTTACGTGGTTTAAGAGGAAACGCGACGAGATGTTGGCATACGATTACTTTTTGTAAATAAATTTTTTAGCTGGCTAAATAAAGACAAAAATATGCAACTGTGTCTCAGTCACCGTTTGGTTGCGTCTGCTTCGTGTTCGTTTTTGTGTGATGATACGGGTAATCGGACGTTTGATATATTTGATTTAAGTGCATTTTTCCACAATTGGCAATTAAATTTATAATTAATCAAACAGCAAATACAAATTGCAAAATTTTATCTGCTTGAAAAACTAACCATTGAATTAATGGCTTCCTTTGTTAAAGGTGAAAGAATGCAAAAGCTTTGCAAAATATATGTAGATTCATATTGGAAAAAAGTTTTCAAACAAAGGCAAAACAAGTGAAATTTCATCTTATTGATTTTTTGCAAACGTTTCTTTGAATGTGTGAAAATTCGATTTCGCTCTCTCCATTAAAAAAATTTATACACTTAAGTGTATAAGCTTGTACAATAAAAAACGGGCAAACAAACAAATAAGTGCAAAGCGGAAAGTAAAAACAAAGTAATACGTACATTCAAGTTAAAAAAAATTGCAACACAAAAATGAAGAAAAAGGCATAAAAAGCAAAATAATTGCAAGTAATTTCAATTGCAAGAAACAAGACTAGAGATATAAAAAATAAAGTGCTTAAAGTAGTTAAAACTGAATAACTTAAATTAACAACTACTTTTATATTTTATTTAGTTTTTCTTTTGACAACCCGTTGTAGGTACGTCACTGTTGGATTTTGCCTATTTTATGCCTTTGTTTTCTCATCGATTTTTATTGGTGTTCTCTTTGCACGACGTTGTGTAAATAGCGGTTCAATTTTGCTCTCGTTGCATTTGGTGTTATTAAATGGTTTATTTTTAATTTATTTACATTTTTGTGTGTATTGTACAGCGATGCCAATTTAGCGCCTTTCGCGCTAGTTTTAGCGCGTTTTAACTATGCCAAACGCGCTTTTTTCGTTTTAGCGCGTTTAATAAAAAAGCGCTAAATTAGCGCGTTTTGATTAAAGTCAAAAATATCAGTTTATGCTATGTTTAGACGACACCTGCTTCGTGCTCTATTCATGCTTCACACCCCAATCATGACCGAATCAACTTGCTTCGCCATACAAAATTATGAGAGCGAATCAAGTAGATTCAATACGAATCTACTTGCGAAGCACGTAAAATTGGTATCTTCTCTAACTTTTATCGCAGTAATCGCCACTTTATCTGAACTAGCTGTCAAAACAAAATAAGTATATGTGTATGTGTGTGTTTGTAAACAAATGAAAACAAGCCAAAAAAACATAGATGTGAGTTTAATATAAATAAATTTAATTAAGTTATGAATAATATAAAAAGGGAAAATAAGAAGAAAATATAGAGATGCCTTCAAAAACAAGATTTTGCTTGAATCGAATTTATGTAAGTATGTATGCATGTATACACGTGCGTATGATACGTATGAATGTGTGAATATACATAAAAAAAATGCCACGCGAACAGTGATGCCAACTTTTTCAGAGCAAAAATCACTGTGTGTTCATAAAAAAGCACTAAATGCAATATATTTTTTATTTATATTTTTATATTTATCTATTTATTTTCAATACAGAGAAAGCCCACATGGCTAATTATATATGTATTGAATGAGTAGAAATTAAAAATTTAAGTTAACTACAATTTTAAATTTACTACATTTCATAGGTTTTTGTAATAATTTCAATTATATCGAGCCATATTTCGATTTTGCGTATAAGTAGAACATGAGTAGGAAAATAATTGAAGTTCATTTCGCAAGACACTGCAATTATGGTGTATTAAAAAAAACAATTAGATTTTAGGTGTTTCATCTGAATTAATTTTTATATGAACATAGTTCAGTACGTTACATTCTGTAGCTCGTTTCTGTATTTCTCGCGTCGTAAAATTTCCCGCATGAAACAAGGGAATCGTGGAAACAGTGTAAATTGAAACACATAATGGCTTTTCTCACATAAGTGTTTCTGTATCGTTACTTTGCGAGAACTATCTGTCATTTAAACAAATTTCCAGCAATTATTGGAACGATGTGAGAAAAAGTGTTTCTGTAACAATATTTTGTGAATAGTTTCTCGCAATTCTCGGATTTAAAAATGTACAAAAACATGTGAATTTTTGAATTTGTGTGTGAAAATATGAAAAATAAACTAGTTGAAAAGATATGCAACGAATTGTTGAACTAAAATTATTATTAACGATTCGATATGATTATATTTATTTAGAATTTTTTTTTGGAATTTTCTATAATAGAGACAGTTGCTAGAAAAAACTTATTTCAAGCATTTTACATTCACTTTATATTCATGTTCATTATTCAATTTTATTTTTCTTGAAAATTTTTAATTTTTTTTTGTTATTGAAATTATATTTTTTGTGACTTTTGTTTTCATTCGACACCCGATTACTGGAAATATTCCAGTAAAAACAGATTCAGTGTTGTCTGTTTTCACATTCAAATACAGAAACACTTTTTTTTCACAAATCGAGAAACGATGGAATTTTGTGTTTCACACTTCATGTGAGAAATTTTACGATGCGAGAATTACAGAAACGAGTTACTGAACAACATAAGCCTTTTCCTTTTAGACCGTATTTTATATGAATGAAACAATTTGATTTATAAAATCATTATTGTATTTTTAACTTACTTTTAAAAAAGTTATAAGTGCTAAAAGTTATTTCTACTTCAACATTTGAACATGGTAATGTTAATAGTCTTAGAGAAAATATTGGCAGTATTAGAAATGGATTATGATTATTTGAATTTCTATAATTATAAACTTCAATCCAAAATTAATCAGTTCTGAGAAAATTTGTCCATTTATGTGTCCTTAAATGTCTGATACTTCGTTCTATTTCTTCAATTTCGCCATCCCAGCAAAAATTACCGCTTCCCAGAAGAATTTTTGTAAGCCAGCTAGAAGCAATGCATTCAGTTTCCAAAAAGCCATTCATGTTTTGCTTTACTAATTCATTTTACAGAAGTAATAATGTGTAGTTTTTATGTATTCAGATGCAAAAGTTACTGGTTTAAATTTTTTTTACTTTTGTCCACTTTGTTAGAGAGCCTTACGTTAGTACTTTTCAGAAGCATTTTTGAAAGCTTTCGTTATCAAGAAAGCAATACATTGCTTCACTCAGTGGTTAGTAATTAGATTATTGTTGTAATTAAGTTATTTTATAACTGTAATTTCTAGATATATATTCTTTTTTCTCACTATGAAAGATAACGTTTTTCTTCCTTCGTATTTCACCCAGCTGAATTAACATTCTGCAAAGGAAACTTCGCATGTTTAAAAGGGGTGAAAGCAGATAGTTTTTGGAAAGTGAAAATAAAGCCACCACACTTTAACAAATTAATATTTAGTAGATTCGCAAAACGCACTAAAATCAAAGGTGAAAAGCACCAATTTAGTGCCTTTTTTTAAGCAACAATTTGAAAAATTCCGCACTGTTATGAATTAAAAAACTCTAAATCTAGTACGAAAAGCACTAAATTGGCACGCTGCACACGAAGCACGAATGAGTAGTCTAAACAGCATGATTCATAAACATGATTCAGAGAGCGAAGCATGTGATTCAACTCGTCGTCTAAACATAGCATTAGTTTAATATCTTTTTTACTTTTTGTATAAATTAAACAATTTTCTAATATCCAAAATTTGAATTTTTGTTTAAGTTCGTTAATGATTCAGATGTTGCAAATAAAATTCCCTTGACTAAGGTTAGAATTAAAAACACATTTTAATACTGTTAATGAGAAATATTTTGCAATTTCACAGCTAAAAATATGTACTCGTACTCGTGACCCAAAAAATGTACATACATATATAACTTATTAAGCATCTATTATTTTTGTACTTCAAAAAGCACTTGAATCGCAATACTATTCGACAATTTATATAAGTTGTTACATCGTTTGACAAATAAAATTAAAATAAAAACTAAGAGTTTCGAATATTTGGAAGACGAGTCTGATTCTGTTTTAAATGATTTTAGTTATTTAGGATATAATTTCAAAAAAGCGAAATCTGAAAAAGAGCTACTAAAAAAAATTAATTGTATTTACTAGTTAATACATACATCGACCTTTATTAAAATTTAATTTGGCGCGTAGGAAAATAGCGCGTTTTGACTATAAATTGTTGATAATGCTGTAAGTTAACGCGTTTTGAGAATGGGAATAGCGCGTTTTTGTTATAAATAGTTGTCATCGCTGGTATTGTATACATACACACTGTTGCATATCTATTTATCATTTTCTTCAAAACATCGGAAATTATAACAAAAAGATAAATTCTCCGGTAGTATCTCTCCATCAGTACTCTAATAATATCGAACCATTCAGCACTTGACACCACCCAAAAGCGATTTTATTATGCTCTTTGGGGTTGCTTGTTCAGTGGACAAAAGAATAAAACAAAGCAACTTCATGATACAAAAATTTATATTGGGGTGGGTCTTAAATTTGTTGCAAGTTTTCTCAACATCCTTTTGCACTATGTATAGCCGAATAAGGAGAACCAGAGAAAGTGATATAAAAAATTAAAATCAAATTTATTTAATTTTTTTTTGTATTTTGTTGTCACATTAAAAATCTCATTAACACCTTATGTGCAACGGTAAATCTCTATAGTAACCTTAATAACAGTTACAGTCCAACATAATATTTATTGTACTTGTGCAGAGTAATAACGATTTTCCCCCCTTTTCATTAAAACGTAGTACAACGGATAAAACCAGCTGTTAAGCAAATGAACTAAAAACCGAAAAACACCCTTAACAAGTGTAAAAGAAAAACACAAAATACTTGGCCTTCTCAAGGGCACTCACTATCAATATACTAGAAATAATAGTAAATATAACGATAGAACTATAAATATTATCATTCCACAACAATATTTTCCCAATCTCCAAACATATACAACTGCAAGCAGCCAGGGTTTTATATTATAAATAACATTAAACGGTGACAATGGCGGCGGAACTAGTTTCAATGCCGTTACATAGGAGTCGTCGCAATTTTTTCACAATGTCCACCTCTTCCTCCTGCTATAAATCTTCGCACAACACATCATCGCCTTCAGCAACAAAGTCGCTGTTACATCTATTGAGCATTACTGTGATATTTTTTAATTTTATTGCTCCCAGTATTCAGGTAAGTTAAGAAAAAAATAAAAAATGAAAATAAATAAATAAAAATAGAATAAAAAGTCCTTGTTATGCGTTGCATTCGATTTTCAATCTTCCTATGCTATCCATGGTGTAATTATACACCTTGTATGCTTTCGAAGGCGAATATCGATTGTCAAATTCGTATTATCAGATGGTAACATCTGTGAAAAATTACTGAAACTTTAGTTTTTTTTATTGTTATTTGGTGACTAAACAATAATTTTAACAACATTTTTAATTTAAGTAAGTTGGAACTAAACATCTCGAAAGGTAATCATCAATATGTTGTATTCTCATTTGGAATACTTGAGCACAAAATTCTAAACTATTGTGTACACCTATACCTCGATTTACACGACAGATACGTTCCTGAGAAAGTCGTGTAAATCGAAATTTTAAATTTTTGTATGAAAAATCGTGTAAATCGAAAATAAAAGCAGAATCGCGTAAAAATTTGATTTCATTAAGAAATTATGGCTTAAATCTAGTTTAGGGGCACCTCCCAAAAATGAAAAAAAAGTATCCTATCCTATAGTAAATTGAAAAATAAGAAAAAAAAATTAAATAAAAATATTGGCGGCGAGGCTTAGTTTCCGAGTTATAGGCCTCTGAAATTCTAGTAAAATATTGTGATTATACGGCCAATATTTTTATTTAATTTGTTTTCTTATTTTTCAATTTACTATAGGATGGGATACTTTTTTTTAATTTTGGGGAGGTGCCCCTAAACTAGATTTGTTCCAAAATCGTGTAAATCGAGGTATTTCATAAATCTCTCAATTTACACGAAAACTAAAATAATCGTCTAAACGTGAAATCGTGTGAAAAAAGTATCGTGTAAATCGAGGAATAAGTGTATATCGTTGGTCACAAGTAGAAAGGCTCTAACTCGAATAATTGTAACTTTACAGGAGAAGGTAAAAATATAATCATAAACAGCACAGTACAGTTTTGTAAAACTGCTTGTCAAAACCTTATTTTTTACACTATATACATATTCTAAAAAATTTTTGTGACGATGTGTATTTGTGTGAAATATACTGGAATCACTGAAAACTCAATTTCGTGAAAATACGAGTTATAGCCTTTCTACTTGTGACTATCGGTATTACCCCTTTAGCCTTTTTCCACACGGAAAGTTTACTTTGCAAAGTCTTAATTCAGCTGTGTGAAAGACAGAGGTAGTAGTACAGTCTCTTTCTGTCTTTCTGCCAGCTGAATTAAGACTTTGCAAACAAAGTAAACTTTCCCTGTGTAAAAGGGGTATATACAACGCAACTTTGAAACAAAATGGAATATCGTCAATAATTGCAAATAAATGTGAATTAAACTAAAATGTTTGCACCAATTTCAATTTAATGTTTAAAATTAAAAATTACTTATACACTCAATGATAATAAACTAGTCTTTCGATGTCTATTTTTTACAAATTAAAAAAAAAATATGGGAATCGGGCACCACCACTTCTTAAGTCCAAAAAAATTTATGTCTATCAAAAATCGATTTGACAAGAAGTTTTGAAGTCTATAAATGAACGATATCTTTTGACCGAAACACCCATTTAAGTTAAATTGGCAGCAATCGACGCACAGAGGAGTATTTGAGCCAAAAATTTTGATGACTTGTAAGTTGTAGCCTTGAGGTACTGCTAAAGTCAGGAAAGTAAAGAAAATTAAATGAGTTTTTAAAATTTCTTTTTTCGGTTTTAACCAGGGACCGTAACGGTTGTCTGAAAGGACTTTCTGTCCATAGACTGAAATAAATAAATAAATAAATAAATTACTTTTTAATAATTATTTCTTGATTTTTATTTATTCATCAGAAAATAAAAGTTGCTTCTTGATTTTTATTTATTCTTCTGAAAATAACAGTTATTTTAAAATTTTTGTTTATCCCTCAGAAAATATTTTTATTTTTATTTTTTTTTTCTTAGAAAAAAGTTTATTTTTAAACTGTAGAAAGCGTAATTGATTTTATCGCCAGTCTGCAAAAAAAAAACTCATATTTTAAATTAAATTTACTTTTTTTATAGTTTTCTCAAGGAACAAATAAAAATAAAAAATTATCGTTAAAGTTAAGTTTTTTAATAAAAATTAATAAAACAAAAAATCAATGCATCTATAGGGTCCATGTAACATGGAATATTATTGGTGTATTCTTTGTGCACGTAACACTTCTGTGTTAGTGTGATTTTTTCCGTTTGAATTTGGAAAATAATCATTATTTGCGATAACTGTACCTGGATTCTGTAACTTTTTGCTAACCGAAAATCGTAATATTTATCGACATATTTATTCGGATGCGATAACGATAATGTGATTCTGTAATTTCTTTTTTTCTCCAGCCTTATTTTACTCACCATTTAATTCAATATTATCTTTAGAAAATATGAAAATAAGCGAAAAGTACAAAGAATAATAAAGAAAAACTCAATGAACTTGATCTTATGACTTAATTTTTTTGTCTCCAACCGACAGCGAACATCGTTAAAATATGTTACTGAATAGCAAAGTCGATACATTTTCGATTATCGTAATAAAAGTTACTGAATACAGGTACTGGTTTAACATATTCATATCAAATTTTTTTTGCTAAACGAATAAATATATTTTTTTTTTGCTGAAAGATTTGATCGAAAACTATTTTTTAGTATTAAAACAAAAAATTATCTGGAATATTAATGTTGAAACAATTCGTTAAAAATATATACACACTTTGCAAAAAAAAAAGTTTTTTTTTAAAGTGTAGGTAGTTACATTTAAAATAATGTTTGATACAGCAATAAAATTTAAAATCTATAATTTAAAACGCAAACAAAAAGTGCGCTATTTTTTTGATGATTATTTGATGATTAGTAAATTGTACGTAGGTGTTGTTTATTTAAATTATTACACTAAACACTGTTATTACCTAATATTAAAAAAAGGAATGCGCGAAACAGTAATTTTCCTCCACTTCTACAGTGGCTTTTACCTTCCTGTGCAGCTGTATTCTAAATGTTGTTATATGATGGAGCAATATAAATGTACCTGTTTTTTGCTATATATTAGATTAGCTCAAAGGGACCATCGTATTGGACCCAAGTGAGCTGGGCCCCAAGATTTCATTACTATATATTAAGGTTATTGTACAAAATTGTTATCAGAACCCTTCTGAAACACCGAGGGTAAAGTCTGAAAACAAGATGAAAGTTAAAAAAGGAAATGTAACGCTAAGTCCGTTGAAGCGAAATAGCAAGTTTTAGTTAGAAAATGGAGCGATATTTCAAAATGTCAAGGAGATGGTGATATATTAGCAGTAAAGCTGTGTTTAAAGAGTTAAAATGTATTTGGGCCAGAATTTAGGTCTAAATCTAGGGGTAGTTAATTGTGAGGGAAGGAAAAGCTGGATTAAGATTGCAAAATGATCGCTTCTATGTAGGTCATCTATTGTATTCCAGTCGGATTGGATTTTTAGATTTGTTGAGCCGAAAGTTAAGTCTATGTTGGTAAATGTGTGCCGAGTGCTTAAGTCAGTTGGGGAGCCATCATTTAAAATAACAAAGTTAGATGCTATTATATATTCTGCTATGGTATTACCTCTAATATTATTTGTGGTAGATTCCCACATAGAGAGTCAGCTGTTAAAATCACCGGTAATATAATGTGTGCTTGAAGTGTACGTTAAAACAAAATTTTCATCCAAAAATCGGTTTTAACGTACACTTGAAGCACACGTTAATATTTTTGCATATGGTGGTAAGAGGTTATTATTGAAGTGGTCATACAAGTTTCTAACTGTAGCTAAGTCAAAATTTATCAAGGTAATTTTTTCCTTTGATTGAATAATTGCACCGATGAAATCTATTTCGTTTGAAAATGCTATTGGAGTAAACTGGATTTAATTATGTATGAGCAATGCAACCCCTCCATACGAGTGTGTTGCAGAGTTTTTCAATATATACATCTGTAATTGAGAGAAATGGGTAGGTGGGTAATAACCTTTTCACACTTACTCACATCTTTCATCAATTCGCCAAGATGATAACATCTTCCCATAAGAATTCTACAGGGCCGAATGTTCAACATCTTTAAAAGATGTTCCTATTTCACTTTGTTCCGTTCAACATCATTCGATTTATTTAGTGTCATCACTAGAAAAAATATAAACAACCCCAGTTGGCCAAATCGTCACAGACGACATTGTCTTCGACGATTAATTTACGACATGTCGCCTGTTCATTAGGTTTTCTAATAGAAAATTTAAAGGAAATCGTCGTTCATGACTATCTGAGCGACAATATCCATCGTTTTGTCTTCAATAAAACTTTGTTGAGGACAATCTGAGCGACAGTGTCATACGTTTTGTCTTCAATAAGACTTTGTTGAGGACAATCTGAGCGACAGTGTCATATAAGTTTTGTCTTCAATAAAGCAGTGTTGACGACAATCGGCGCTATTTGTAGAACATTTCGTCGACGATTTGTATGGGGCTGTCTTCAATATGTCTTCTACGACGTGGCCAACTGGGACTATATACATACATACATGCATACATACTGTAAACTTACATATATACATACATACATCTATATTTACATACACATATATTCAGGGATACCTTTTGGAATATTCTTCCCGTAGAAAGTTCCGTAACTACTCCAAGATTTTATTATATGTATATACACGCATTTTCCATATCGAAATAAATTATAAAGAAGTAGTTGCAAATGTCCATAAGCTGCGCGGACGCGAAATCGTTGCGCATAAAGTACGTAACATTTCTTCATCATCATCGTCTGATAGCATAATTTCTACTAATTCTGCATATTGTAGCATTCATTGTTTCTGCTCTTCAAGAGCAGCAATTAAATCAATTGCTACTGAATTTTTAAATTCCATTTTATTATTTAATTTTTAGTTGCTCACACTCGTAAAAATAGTATTATAATAAATACATGACAGATGAAAGATGTAATGTGAACAGGTTTTTTAAATTTTCAATATATTCCACGCATTCCTCAAAGATTTGATTAAGTGTGAAAAGGCTATAAGGGTATAGAAATTAAGAGCTGATTACATTTTGAATTTAGGTTAGGTTAGCAGGCTGCTGGTAAGGAAGGGTGAAACTTAGTGTCCAGCTCACTTGGGTGCAATACAATGATCCCTTTGTGCTACCTGTTAGTTGATGATAAGATAGTGAGAGAGGGTGATAGGGAAGGGATAGTGATAGAGAAGACAGGTGCTGAAGGAAGAGATATAGGAAAGCTTCATTCTTTTACAACTCTGCTATTTGCACGGTTTTTTTTATAATGCAGTGTGGCAGCGCCATCTGGTGTCAAATGAGTCGTATTAAATTTTTTTAAGCTGTGTTTAGTACCCATTTTATTGGTTATTTTATTTCGCCGATGATTCTGCTACACAACGAAGGAGGGCGCTCTGATGTTCCATTAGGATTAGTATCTGATGAAGTCGGTATAGTTTTTAGTGACCAGTGCCCTATGCCTGCATCACTAGAACCACAACAACTGATACAAGGGATACTAATGCACATCAGAAAAATGCGTGGTGTTGTTATTTTTAATGACTGTCGGAGACCCGGCTCGAACCCAGAACCTTAGGTTTTGTAGTCAACGTGCTAACTACTTCAGCCAATTTATTTTAATATCAATTTTATTTATTTAACAAAAATGAAACAAAAATTAGTTTTAGCTAGTTACTTTTACTAGGATCGCCTGTTGGTCTAAATTAGACCACTTGACACCTAGTCTGTCTTATTTATTATAAGCACATGTGTACAAAATAAAAACAACGAAGAAAGTCGTCTTTTTTTTAAGCAAATTTAAATCGCTTTTTACTACTTTTGAGTAAAGAAATTTGAAAAAATATTTATAGCATTTTCAGTTTAAATTAATCCCATGTTTGTGTAAGACGTTTGAGTTAAAAATATTGGGGTTTCTGTAATAGATTAAAGAAAAGTTGTACAAGTTTTCTTTAATCTATTACAAAAACGCCAAGATTTCTAACTCAAACGTTTTACACAAACAGGGGGTAAGCTTTTTTAAAATTAAACGATACCTTTTTCAAAATAAAAAAAAAATTGTTTTAATTTTTTTTTTTATGGATTTCAGTTATAATTTGGGTCCTATTTGTAGCGATAACAGTGTTTTCGGTCTTTCATCGGTCATTTTAACGGCTTAAGTGTTGGTCATTTTAACTGTCAAAGTTTTAATGTTAAATATGCTTCATCAAAGTTGAACGAAATAAGAAATATTTTATATGAAGGGATTCTAAGCGAAACGTGGCTTAAACCCGAAATTATTTCTGCTGCAGTAGATATACCGGGATATGTTTTATTGAGAAATGATAGGCTAGGAAGGCGTGGTGGAGGTGTCGCCATGCTGATATACAAAGGTATAAAACATAAAGTTGTGCTGAAATCAGTAGATTCTCCACTTTGCGAATATATTTTCATTGTGGGGCTTATTAAGAAATAAAGGGTGTGTGGTAGGTAGAGAATGTCTTGAAGATATTGATCCAAATGAGGTGAATAGTTTTTCTATATCTAATCAGTCGATAGACCTGCAAACCGTATCTATTTCTGAAATAGGCTATGCAGCAGATAATACTTTCTCTTTTCGTCCAGTACAGGAACACGAGGTTTACTTGGCACTTTCTAAATGCTTCAGGTCATGATGGACTGCCTCTGAAATTCATTAAGACAATATATTCATATATTTGTTCCCCATTAACCCACATCATTAACACTATTTTTCTAACGTCTAGTTATCCAAAGATTTGGAAGATAACACGTGTTATACCTATAAGTAAGAAGGGAAATTCAAATTTGTTGAATAATTTAAGACCTATTTCCATTGTGCCTATTTTATCCAAAATTGTTGAGCACATAATGAAGGACCAGATGTTATACTATATAGATGGGAACCACTTATTTCATCCGAATCAGTCAGGATTCAGGCGGAATCATAGTAGTACGGCACTACTAGGCGGATTAACAGACTCCATAAGGCGTAATATAAATGAGAAAAATTACAGTATATTGATTTCATTGGACCTGTCCAAGGCCTTTGATATGGTTAGGCATTCTTTGTTAATACATAATTAAATTATGTAACCTGTTTAAATTCTCGAAATTTGCGTGCAAACTGGTGCAGTCATATCTCTCATGTAGGTCGTGTAGTATGTGGTAGTAGGAAATGAAAAATTAAATGAGCTAGAGGTCACTAGTGGAGTCCCACAGGGGTCGGTAATTGGACCATTGTTATTTATGGCATACTGACGATATTCAAATTGTATTTTCTTCATTGTATTTAGATGTCTTGAGGAATAACGTAAATTTTGTCTTAGGCCAGATATCGCTATGGATGGCAGATAATGGATTGAATGTTAATCCAGAAAAAACCACAGCCATGTGTTTCGGGTGTAATGCTGAAGATTTTAGTTTTTCTCTTAATGGGTTTGATTTGAAATTTGTTGAGGAAATGAAGTGTCTTGGTGTTATTCTGGATAATAAATTTAATTTTTCGAAACATATTGATCATGTCTGCGCTAAAGTGAATGCCACCCTCAGGAGACTATATATGCAGGATTTGTATTTACCACTTCGTGTGAGGAAAAACATTGCAAATGCACTTTTAATGTCCCAAGTGCTCTACGCCTTAGAAGTGTTTTCGGGTACCAACAGCACTATCTTAAGAAAAATTCATTTGATTTTTAATCGTATTATTAGATTTGTACATAAATTGAAAATTAGAACTCATGTCTCTGCTTATGTTATAGACTTTATTGGCTTTTCATTTGAAAATTTCACTAAGTTAAGAATATTATGTCTGTTTCGAAAGAATATAATGATGAACTGTCCTAGATACTTGGTGGATAGTTTTACATTTTCTAGATCAAGTAGAAATCCGCAGATAGTATGTCGCCGCATAACTTCCTCAATATATGAAAGATCGCTGCATGTGAGAATTACTAGAGCTTGGAATCCCCTTCCCATATATCTAAAATTGTTTTCGTTCTCAAATGCTACCTTTAAAAATAAGTTAAAAATTTTTTTCTCTGCTTCAACACTATGACCGCTGCAAGCAATTAATATCCTCTTTTGCTGTTATCTATTTTTATAAGTAAATTTGTATAATATATAAAACATATAATTACATACATATGGCTACATATACAATGTTTCTCTTTTGTTTATAATTATATTACTGCTTACCTTGAAATTTGAATACGGCACTATGTAAATAATTTTGTTTCCTGTTATTTTATTATTTTCTTATAATCAAATTATTATTTATTATTTTGTGAGTAGAATATGAATCGTATTTGGCCTTAAAGGCTTGATTCGTAATTAATAAAAATTAAAGAAAAAAAAAAAATTAAACGAATCCATTATCAAATTGAACGAAACTATTTTCAAATTAAGCGAAACCTTTTTCAAATTAAACGAAACCTTTTTCAAACTAAATCCAACTTTATTCAAACGCAGTACAAATTTTTTCAAGTTAAATAAAACCATTTTTATAGTTTTGTTGAAATTTTTAAGGTTTTTGCTTTGCATTAATTTTTTTTGATCTATTACATTGTTGCTGGTATTATTATTTCACTTTCCACTGTGAACTCGGCCCGTTTCCAAGAATTTCTTCGAGAGCTCACACACAAAATTGAAAGAAGACTAGAGTTACAAAACTTATTTTTAATTATGGATAGTGCCAAAATCCATAAATTTCGAGAAATATGCCATTTGGTCGACAATAGGGAATGTACATTTTCTAAGCAGTGTGACCAGATTTTAAAATAATATTAAGCTAAATCACGTTTGAAAAAAAGCTAAAATAAGCTAAAAAGTTAAATTTTAGGCTAGTAAATAAAGCTAAACTTTTTTCCACTTCTTTGATCATTTTCAATAGTTTCTTATTGCTAAACTAACGTTAAATATTACACAAACATATTTTTTTATTATACATATAGAATATTTGTTTAATGAAATTATTTATTAATTATTATATTTTAGATTTAATGAAGAACAAAACAAAAACCCCAAAATAATCTTAAAAAGTTTTAAAAAATGTAAAAACATTTATACTAAAATGCGAAAGCTTTTTAAGTGAATTAATGCTATTTAAGGTAAAGCATGGATCACACTATCTGCACAATGTACCGAGTTTCGTCAGATCAGTGAAATAAAGTCATAAGTAAAGATTTTGCTCTAATTTATCGACTAATTGAAATACAAGGACATAATTGCGCCAGACTGCATTGGTCATAAGCCCATATAGACTTATTCCAGAATTATTTGAGTAATAATGCCATTTTGGCTTATTATTTATGACTTTATTGAGGTGGCCCGAAGAAAATCGGTACATAGTGTTATCCAGGCTTAAGGCTATTTCAGGTTTTTATTTTAAGTTAATTGATGCCGCTGAATGAACGTTCAACTCAAGTCAAATAATTTTATACCCAAAAAACTCAAAAAGTGTTTTGGCCACTAATATGAATTTAACTTTTTTCCATTGGAATTCTAACCATTCTGCCATTATCTACTATTTTTCAACTTTCCATTTCTGTTATAAAATTGTCGTATAATTTACATTTTGTATTTTTTGTAAATTATTTTACAATGTTAAAAAATTATAATTTTTATAAGTTGTTTATGTTTTTAATATATTTTTAGAGAACACGCAATTTAGACTAAAAAAAAGGCTAAAAAAGCTAAATGAGTTTTTAAAAAAAGCTAAAAAATAAGCTAAGAGCTAAATGAAAATTTTAAAGCTAAATCTGAAATAAATAAGCTAAATTTAGCTCAAAATAAGCTAATATGGTCACGCTGTTTCTAAGTTAAAATTGCATGGGCGGTCCTTATTAAGTGATATAACCACTAAGCGAAACAGTTAGTACAATTGAGGAAACCATCAAACAAATTAATCAAAATGATTGTGCGAACTATGTATGTCATGCACATGCTCATCCAAATTCCTAAAGCGGTGAGAGCACAAGCTCTTCATTAATTTTATAAATCAATATCTATAATATTTTTCTTATATACTCGTACAACGGATTATAGTTTGTAGTTTTATTGTTGAATTTAATTTGAAAAAAGTTTTATTTTATTTGAAAAAGGTTTCGTTTAATTTGAAAATAGTTTCGTTCAATTTGATAATGGATAAAAGCGAGCGAACATTTCTATCGAATATTAGTATTGGAAACAAAAACAAATTTAAGTTTTTTTTTTGTTTTTAATATACATAAATGTTCGACAGAAACGTTCGTTCGCATTTAGACAAACAGGCCCTTAATTAGGCTAAAATTTTTATTTTGAAGAGAAGTACCACCTTCCGTCATCGGTAGTGTGTAGCAGAATAATAAATAATAACACATATCGTCACCTTAAATGCAAACGGACGTAACTACGGTTTTGTATTTTTTACAGGAGAAACAAAAATCGTTTCAATATCAATAATAATAAAGTGTTCTAGAAAGTTTCTTCGAAATTTACTGTAGTATGGATACTTATATGTTTGTAACCATTTATTTATTTTTTTTTATATATTAAGCTTTTATGTTAGTTACGTTCTTTGCAATAAAAAATAGATGTATTCGTAATTACGTCCGTTTGAATTTCTTTAATAAAGTCGTAGTTTTTTTTTATCGCAGAGGTCTAAATATTTGTGTGAACATGTAGTTTGATAAAATGAACCATAATCAAACAAAAATTTATGTCGAATTTTAATCAGAAATAGTTTCTTAATCAGGCTTGAGTTCAGTAATTTCAATTCTTATTGAATGAAATATTTTTATTAATTAATAATTGAAATTACTGAACTCAAGCCTGATTAAGAAATTATTTCTGATTAAAATTCACTACAGTTCAATTAAATCTAAAAATGTCTCATTTAATTCATCATGGGCACGTGACAAAAATATGTTCACTTAGCGATCACTGTTCACTTGGCTATCACTGCTTCAGAATGCTGAAAAGCGAAGTCAACTGTAGAAAGCAAAAACAAAGTAAAATAAAGCCACTACAATAATACTTATGTATATGTATGTACCGATGGTGCATCGAATAAGTAAAAATAATTAATGTGATGATCGTAAAAGATAAGTAAGAATAGTTAAACATACATAGGTGGAGTGATATACACTTCGTGCTAACCTAAATAGAATATGGAAAAACAGAAAATGAATAGTAATACTTATAAATGTGTTTGCCAAAGGTAAATCAATAATTGTATACACAATCAATTCTCATATTCCATTTCATAGAAATTTAAGTTAAATAGCTGATGTTAATAATAATCTCTACCCCAGTAGATAGACATGGGTGCTGATGAAGTGCGTGGCTGCACAGAAAAATATCGGTATTTCCCCCAGCTAATAAAGTCTAGTTTAATTTTTCTTCTCTTCTTTAGATACTCACATTAATTAATAAAAATATTTCATTCAATAAGAATTGAAATTACTGAACTCAAGCCTGATTAAGAAATTATTTCTGATTAAAATTCACTACAGTTCAATTAAATCTAAAAATGTCTCATTTATGTCGAATTTTTGTGTAGTTACGTCCGTTTGCATTTAAGGTGACGATATATGTATAAATTATAATAAAAAATAAAACGGATACTAAACATCAAAATATATGTACCTACAAATGTATTAAAAACAAATTTTTTGGGTTATTTAAGCACCTTCTCGGCTAAAATATAAAAAATAACTTAGGGCCTGTTCATCTAAATACGAACGGAAACTTCGATCGAATATTTATATTGGAAGCAAAAACAAATTTCAGTTTTTTGTTTTTGTTTCTAATATAAATAACTGATCGAATCTATCGTTCGCATTTAGATGAACAGGCCCTTACAAAAGCAGAATCGTAAAGATAATGAAAGTTTCCTATCACTATCCATTTCCAAAAAAGAAGGTAACACCCAGCAATAGCAAGCAGTAGACAATCATTGCTTGAGTGTTACTTCTCTGTACCAATAAAAAAATCTGTAACACAATTTTTTTTTAAAAAGCTTAGGTCAAAAAATCACACAACATACATACATATGTACATACATACTCGTATGTACATATATTTTGATATTTTGGATATCAATTACATTTTTTTAATGATTCTTAAACATAAAGATTTTCGAATGTTTTTTACAATTGAACATACAGGTCAACCAACCTGTTATGCAAATGGATTAATTTTTTTTAAGTGATTTAAAATTTAACATCAGCTTTTTTATTGCTTTTTTTTAATTGTAATTTTTATTACCTACATACTTAATTTTAGATTTTCGGCACCGGTTTGTGCAAAATTTGCCTGAGAATATTTCAAAAAATCATTGGTTGTTAAAAACTAAAATGGGGGCAAATTACACAATTGGATATCGACAGAAATTTCTGTTCAAATTCTATTGGAAAAATGTGATTACAATCAATATCAAATTTAATTTATTATGCAAGAATGCCGGTTTTATGAACGGAAATAAAATTTTTTTTCTTAAGTAGAGAATATTACACGAGTAATTTTTGAACGAAAAGCACGAAGATGGAATATTTTCAGTTGATAAATGAGACGTTTATTTTAAAAGTTAAAATCCAGCCAGGTCCAATTTATTTTTGCGAATTATTTTCTAGCTGTGATAGTGTCAGTAAAAGGAAGCTAGAGGTGTTATATAATAATATAGACAAATATGTTTATATGAGCAGTTTCTACAAGTCAGGCAGACGACTCGTCTAGAAAATTTTTATTAAAATCACTCAAAAAAAATTAGTGCTCTCCATCTTAATTCTATACTCAAGTTGACCGGCTGCGTTGTAGAAACAGTGAAATAATCTCAAGAGGGGAGATCATGTGTCATTGTATGTCAAGACATTATATGATGTGTTACTTGAAAATCTTTTAAAGATTAGCACATTGTTTTTCCTCCACGAAATTATATTCACCCAAAATCCGGATATTTATTTAAATTAAATTAGATTTGCGAGATCCTTAAGATGGAAAAATAAAGTAATCCCGAAATATCACGACATGCTTCGTTTCATTATTTATTGAAATAAAAAAACGGAATTAATCCAATATGTACTTACTGGAAATATTAGCATTGGTATGCTGAACTTAGCAAATGTGCTGAAAACCTCCACACATTTTCATTTTACCACGCTATAAACAAAATAATTTTATAACAATGTATTAGAATTTGTTTCTAAAATTCTTTTTGTTTTTATTTTTTATCGAATATCAAAATTACTCATACATAATTGTTATCAAAAATATAATGTTGTTGGAACACCTGCGCTATGAGTATTCGAATATTCTATGAAATTTGATGCGTATTAAATGTTCTTATCAAGGCGCATTTATTAGGTGGCAGAACAACACCAGGTGACTAATGTCATTATACCAAGCCAAATGTCAAATTTGAATTGTGTAGATATAAGCCTAAAAACATGCTTTTATTTTGGGTTATCCTCAAACACCTAACGAATATTCAGTTTTGTATGCTGTTTGACATTTCCTATAAAAAACATACACTGACGATGCTACCCTGTTTTGAAAAGTAAAATGGTAGTTTATACCAACAAAGTACATGTGGTTTTTGCTGTTGTAATATTTGTTGTATTAATGAAGTTACCTGATTGATGTGCCTTGGTTCTTATCTTTGGAATTTATTGTTTCCTCGTGATAATATAACTATTGTTAAATTATTAAAGGTATTCACGTCAAAAGTTGCACTCTTGCGTAAAAGAAAAAAAACCAACAACATCCACACTGAAAATGTAAGTCATCTTTCAGCAAATTTATGTTGTAACAACTTACAATCCCCTTATTGTGAATGGCGTCATCGACGTCACATCAAGACGACAGTTAATACTGTCACTTGTCTACTCTTTATCGGCAACAATGTCTGTTAGTTCTATTGTAAGATTTGACGTGAATACCCTTATTATAAAAACGATAATGAAAGTATTTAAACGAAGTTCTATTTTATGTTTAGCTTTGCTTAGTACATACATTCTTTTAATCTATTTAGTCACTTTGTTTAATGGACTTAATTTTCTTTTTTGGTTTTATTAACTACATTTAATGGAAGAAAATATACATATACATATATATATAATTATTACATTTAATTGCTTTTATCTAATATTTAGACAACCGCTTTGCTAGTCGATAGCGTACATTTAATTAAGAAGGTGAATACATATAAAATCAACTGATTGTAATATCCATACTTACGTATGTACCAAAATTAAAAATTTATTTATTGCAGTTTCTATAGATTTTGTATGTTTGTCGCGAGCAATTAAAAACTAATATATTTTTGCTATTACTAAATACTCTTTAATTTTGAGTACGCAAATAATTCAAAAATATTAATATTTTTATTAATTAGTGTTTTTATGGGAATTGTTGAAATTTAAGTTTAAAATTTTTAAACGCACTAATAATCCCAAACTATTATTTTACTTATTGAGTAAAATATTTTTTATTAAAAATACATTGAAATTGATTATTGAGGGGTTTAGCTGGATCCTATGCGCATTTCACTGTTGCTAATGCAGATCATCAGGGAACCTTTACCCAAATTTCTTAGAACAACTAGAGTTATTATGTTATAAACTTTCATTGAAACAAATGAGAAGCCTAACAACAATTTTTTACTCAATAAGTAAAATAATAATTTGGGATTATTAGTGCGTTTAAAAATTTTAAACTTAAATTTCAACAATTCCCATAAAAACACTAATTATTAACTTGACTGCACCCGGTCAAAAATACTTGTGTGGCAACACTCTATTCTTTAATAGCTGTTGTTGTTATTTACATTTATTTTCTTTTACATACTCTTACAACTACAATTTGAAGCTGAAAAAAAAGTCAGCCAATGTAGCAATGGTAAAGTAAGAAAATAAAAAAACATGTTGATTATTGAGTTCTTGTTTCAACTTTGTTATTTGTTGTTAGGCTTCTCATTTGTTTCAATGAAAGTTTATAACATAATAACTCTAGTTGTTCTAAGAAATTTGGGTAAAGGTTCCCTGATGATCTGCATTAGCAACAGTGAAATGCGCATAGGATCCAGCTAAACCCCTCAATAATCAATTTCAATGTATTTTTAATAAAAAATATTTTACTCAATAAGTAAAATAATAATTTGGGATTATTAGTGCGTTTAAAAATTTTAAACTTAAATTTTAACAATTCCCATAAAAACACTAATTATTAACTTGACTGCACCCGGTCAAAAATACTTGTGTGGCAACACTCTATTCTTTAATAGCTGTTGTTGTTATTTACATTTATTTTCTTTTACATACTCTTACAACTACAATTTGAAGCTGAAAAAAAAAGTCAGCCAATGTAGCAATGGTAAAGTAAGAAAATAAAAAAACATGTTGATTATTGAGTTCTTGTTTCAACTTTGTTATTTGTTGTTAGGCTTCTCATTTGTTTCAATGAAAGTTTATAACATAATAACTCTAGTTGTTCTAAGAAATTTGGGTAAAGGTTCCCTGATGATCTGCATTAGCAACAGTGAAATGCGCATAGGATCCAGCTAAACCTCAATAATCAATTTCAATGTATTTTTAATAAAAAATATTTTACTCAATAAGTAAAATAATAATTTGGGATTATTAGTGCGTTTAAAAATTTTAAACTTAAATTTTAACAATTCCCATAAAAACACTAATTATTAACTTGACTGCACCCGGTCAAAAATACTTGTGTGGCAACACTCTATTCTTTAATAGCTGTTGTTGTTATTTACATTTATTTTCTTTTACATACTCTTACAACTACAATTTGAAGCTGAAAAAAAGTCAGCCAATGTAGTAAAGTAAGAAAATAAAAAAACATGTTGATTATTGAGTTCTTGTTTCAACTTTGTTATTTGTTGTTAGGCTTCTCATTTGTTTCAATGAAAGTTTATAACATAATAACTCTAGTTGTTCTAAGAAATTTGGGTAAAGGTTCCCTGATGATCTGCATTAGCAACAGTGAAATGCGCATAGGATCCAGCTAAACCCCTCAATAATCAATTTCAATGTATTTTTAATAAAAAATATTTTACTCAATAAGTAAAATAATAATTTGGGATTATTAGTGCGTTTAAAAATTTTAAAATTAATATTTTTATTTTGCAATAAAAGTTGTTAAACAACTTTTTTGTTAATTTTTATTTTTGGAATTGATGTTTGATTGTTCATAACCACCGGTTATAAAACCTTCCCCAGGTAGCATTTTGTATCATAATCCAATCGTTTCCGAATCAGCTTGACGGGAAAAATAACCGCATATGAGCTCATTTTTCGATCATAAATGATACTCCCGTTGTGAGAAAATGGTACCCTACAGATGAATCATACCAAAGAATCAGTTATGATACGATTTGCTGATTATTTTTGAGCAATTTTCATATTAAATCATTTAAATCACCTTTTTGCGGTTTGCATGAGGTTCCTCTATTTTCAAGAAATCATTATTTCATCATACAGATGAATCATAAGTGAATCCTCTTTCAATCGCCCAAGTGATAAATCACTTTTTAATCATCAAAAGCGATCTGTAGATAATCATATAAGATATTTCTGCCAAAAATGATCACCCAAATGCTAGCTGGGTCATTATATATACAGACATATATGCATGCACATATGTATGTATGTACATGTGTATATATATTTACATATACATATATGTAAATGAAATTGCAAAATACGCAGGCAAATATTTAACTAAACTCGAGTCACATCCTAATCCGCTTGCCCTTAATATTTTGAGCTTTACTGGACACATCCGCTTAAAAAAAAGGGACACAAGGGCTCTTATACCCAACACTCCAGATGGGACTGCTTAAAAATACTTCTTTTTGATTATCACTACTTATGTATTATTTATAACTATCACTAAGCTTATGTCCGATATTGGTCGGGCCTAATAATTATATTTAGATTTAAGATTTGATTACTTATTGTTAGTTCATTTTTGAAGATACAATAAATAAATTTGTATATGAAAAAAAAAAAAAAAAAAATATATGTAAATGTAAATACAATTTGGAAAAAGCTTAAAATTTAGATTAGTGAACAATTATAAATATTATTTTATGAGTTTTCGCTCAAAAAGTAATTAAGACTGGAATTCAGCCCAAAAAAATATATTTTTACTTATGTTTTTTATGTTTTATGGTGATATTTTTTTTAAAATCGCTTTTTTCATTTTGGGAATTTTTCGTTTCGGCAACTTTATAATTTTGGGAGTTAAGTTTAGCGTTTTTGAAAATTTCAAGAGTTTGCCTCCTACCATTTCCAAGACACATTAAATTGTCAAAATTGCATTAACTGATAGAATACCCTTTGAAGATTTCAAAATTTTTCGTTGCTCGCTTTAGAACACCCTTTAATTTTTAACTGTCATATATTTATTTTTGTAGGCGCTTCATATTTTGCGAAAATTTCAGATCCGTAGCTCTTACGGTTCTCTAGAAAACAGCCTGTGACAAACAGACAGACATCGTAGCGAATACAATAAGGTTCATTTTCACCTTTGGTGTTCGGAACAATAAAAAAGAGTTCGGTAATCGTATAAGCAAAAATTCTCTATAAGAAAAGTTTGTTATGAAGGATCGAAGAATTTGTTCGCTATACGCGATAATTTGTTATAACAATTTATAACTTAAGACACAAACCACATGCATTACTAAGGAATATTAACCTGATAACAATAGTTCTGCAGAAATCTCGAAGTTACACATCGTTACCTTAATATAGAAAGGCACTAACTCATTATATTTTTGAAATCGATATTTTTAAATTGTTAGATGTTCTATCAAAATATACAAAAAACAACTCTATTTAAAAAAAATAATAAGTTAGGTCCTTTCTATATTAAGGTAACGACATACATACATATGTATACCTACTCTAAATAGAATTCTGATCGCATTTTTTCACTAAATGAACTAAAAAAACCGGAATATACAGTATATATTTTTTATCCATGAACAATTTTAATTTTTTAAGGACATTTGAATTCCGAGAAATCGGAAATACCAGGGCGGCTAAATATTTTTATAATATATACCTATATTTTCTGTGCCCTTTTATGAAATTCAAAGGGTAAGGGTTTCGCCCCTTCGTACTCAAATGAAATATTATTTCGCATTTATATAAACAAATTCATTATTTTATTTTGTCTGGCGAACTTTGGACTCATATAATATAATATAATATAATTTTAAAGATCAACAAATGACATGAATCATTTCTACTTTCATACAATAATAAAAATTTCAATTAAAATGTTTTTCATATTTTAGTGCAGGTAGTAGACTTTAAATTACAAGTAAAATGATGATGCGACCCAAACGTTATTGTAAACCTTTTTAACTAGAATTAACTGCCAGTTTTTAGAATCCATGTAAAAATTCTCGTCTGGCTATTTATATTCAAAACAAAAACAAAGCACTCAAATTTTGTTTTTGTTTTCAATATAAATAGACAGACGAGAATTTTTACATGGCTTGTATAAACTGGCAGTAAATCATTTGACTTTAATAACAGTAAAATACGATACGTTACAGTAATGTGATGTTTTAATTCCATTAAAATAAATAGAAACAATGCAAAATGTAATCAAATATGGACATAAAAATTTAATGCGTCTAATTTGTGTCATTAGCTTTTTGAGGTTTGAGAAGAATATTAAATTTAACTATTAAAATTGTGGCAGCCTAGATTTACTGTATGATCTAATAAAATAGTGCTCTTTAACCCGAGTATTAATCACAAAGTAATTGTGATTAATCTGTGGTCATAATTGCAAACAATGTAAAAGTCGAATTGCGAATATTCTTATTATTGATATGTTGGCGGACACAAACGTGAGTTAAGTAAGGTTCCATCAGACGTGCCATACAGTATTGCCACAGCCGTAACCATAAACATGCATATTTGGTTCACTTAATAGTCCTGCCATAACCAGTGATGCCAACTTAGCCCTTTTCGGGCTAGATTTAGCCCGTTTTGAGTCACTCAAAACACGAAAAAAAATTGTTGGCCCGAAACTAAAAAACGCGCTAACCTAGCACTTTTTACAATTATCTTTCAGCCCTTTTAGACCCTTTTTACTTTTTGCCCCATATGTCTATATTTAAATGTTTACGAACTTTTTTCTTCCTTTAATCTAGCAATATCGACTTATGAAATAACGTGACAGCATTGTTTTACTCATTTTCTTCTGTTAGTTTGCTTTACCAATTAAAATAAGAAGAAACAATAAGGTATAGTGTTCTATTCTTCCAAATTTTTTGTGCTTTGAAAGATTCTCAGTATAACCTAAAAAAAAATTTTATTTGATAACGACCAAATTAAAATTTACTTACCTGTACATATGCATGTATGTATATGTATGTCTTAAAGCTACCGGCATGTCCCACAATATCACCAGAAATCGTTTGATCGAAAACTTGTATTGCAAACAACAATAATATTAGAACATTTGTTGTTTTTTTTTCAATATAAGTATTCGATCGAACGATTTCTGTTGACATCGTGGGAGAGGTCGTACTAGTATAATTACTAGAATAGCAAGAACTAGTGCAAAAAGGCTTAAAGTTGTTGTGTAAAATTACTAGTGCGAATGAGTTTAAAACTAGCCCCTTGTCGCACTTTTTTAAAAAAAATTACTTTATGTTGCGCTAAACGTATATTTTTTCAGTTTAGCTCTTTTTTCAAAAATGTTTACGCTTTTTGAGTCTCTCACTGGCCATAACCATAAAAAGCAGTTTTTACGTGCTCATTTCATTATTTATTTCAAAAGAGCAACAACAAATATGTCTAACCAGCAAACAGCTGTTTGTGGTTACGGCGAAAAACCAAAATTCAATTGGTTTCTATGGTTATGGCGAGTCACCTATAATCAAATACAGTCTTGCCCATTAGTTTTGTTTAAACAGCTGTTTTGTAGGGTTATGGTTAATGTACCTTTAATTGAACCTTGTTTGTTTGTTTGAAATTACTCCGTGCCCCCTTGTTCATACAAGGGATGGGAGATTTACTTGGCTGAACACAAAGGTTATACCGCCATCAAAAATTTCTGTGTTAAGGAGCCTCCTCCGGAAAGATTCCAAACGATATATACCGTCGCATACGAAGCTGGAACTTCCAAATTCCTCTCCTTATTTATTTTCTCCAAAAATGAGTTTTTGTTTGGTTCTCCAACCAATATTCAACCAAGGCTTTACGACTGTAATTGAACCTTATTAGCCTATTTTTATAAAATGAATTAGAATATACGTTCATTAAAATAACGAACGAAACCATTTTTACGTTTTTGTAGCATAGAATAATTTTCATGTGAGTGAAACCAAAAGATCTTTCAGTTTTCCCTACGCTCATAAAATTCTGTATGTAAAATTAACTAAAATAATTGACTACAAGAAATGAAAATTTTAAAAAATCAGTCTACTAATTTTTAATTCGAGTTTGACGAAATTGGCATTAAAGTTTTAATGTTAAAATGTTAACTGACTTAAAACCATAAAAAACTATTTTATTTTTCATTTTCTACCTTAAGGTACAAAAAAAAAACTCAAAGGGATAAATGTAAATGACTTTTTTCTACAATCGGATTAACTTAACTTTTAGGGCGACTTTTTGGGATCGAGATTAAGATTAGTTTATTTCTCTAATTAGCTAATCCGAAAATTAACTTAATCTTAATTAATTGAGTTTGATATTTTTGAGTGGTAGTTTAAACTTCTTATTATGTGTAGTATTACCATACTGAGGAACAAAATAGGTGCAACTTTTTCAGTGCAAAAGTCATACATGTTATCAACACTTTTGATTTTTTGTGGGAAGAAGAAGAAACTGACATATTTTATTATTTACAAGTAAAATTTTGCGCGTGTTAAAGGAAATATATAACTAATATAAAATATATACAAATATTTATTTATGTGTTTTAAAATTATTTTATCATATAATTTTTACAAAAAATTATATGTTTCACAAGTGTATGTTGTCAAATTAATATAAGATTAAACCACCACGATTGGCCATTTAAACTAGCAAGTAAAACCATATAATCGACTACCCAAAAATCACAAATGAAGATTAAGGTTAATTTAATCTCTAATCTTGAACTCAAAAATTCGCCCTTAGAAGAACAAATCTCTCGTTCCGTAGCAATAAAAGATGTTTCCCTTGTTTCTGCTAATTTTATTGTAAAATAATCCGCTCCATATTCAGTATAAACATATGATTTTTGCTTTATTTTTCATAATTTAACTGTAAAACAGTTGCAAAAATGTCAAGCATGAGTCAAAATAATGTCGTGTGCAAGAAAAAAAATTAGTTCTTATAATCATCGGAAAATCTTAATTAATGCGTTTTAAGTTTTTTAAATGAGTGCAATATACAATTTAAAATAAGATTGAAATTGAATGAAATTAATTTTATTTAAAAATTTTATACAATTTTTTTTTTAATTTCAAATATCTACATTTTGTTTTTTTTTATTCCATTATTGTAATAATTTTGTGAGTGTTTCTTTTTTGTTATATCGAAAAAGTCAAAACGAAAGCTTTAAAATATGTTTTATAAAAAGCAAATTTTAAACGTTATTGTTTATAAACGAAACAAAAACGAAAGGCCTTATGTTTTACAAAACCCGGCTGTAAGTTTGTTTCGAACAGCTGTTCTGTATTGTTATGGCTATGCACGTTTAATTGAACCTTTATGGTAGGTACAGACTTAGCAACGTGTTTATGCAACCAGGCAGGTTGCATTGTCGGCCGCATAGTGTATAGTATGGTTTATGGTTGCGTTCGAAGTTGCATTCGAAGTTTCGAAAAGATCAAAATGTTTTAATGTTTATAGGTTGCATTGACGGTTGCATTGTAGGTTGCATTCATTGTCTGTGTCAAAATATGCAACATGTAATATAAACGTGTTGCGTACACACGTTGATAGTGTGCAGAAAGAGGAAACGCTTGAGCTATCAGTTAATCTTGTTACAGGAGACTGGGTAGTGATATTTTAATGGAACAGCATGATTAATTCTGTTTATGTCTCGCAGCTCTAATTGTATCACATTTGGGGTCGAATGCAACAGTTAGTCATTTGATATTAAAAGAAATGAGGTGATGCTTATCAATCTCTTTATTATACGCAATAAATTAGTGCCACTAATATTGTTTTCCCACAACAAATGCAATGCGTCTTAAAAAGATGTACTTAAGTGTGTATGTAAGTAACTATGTATATATGTACATACCCTGTCGGAAATTTGGCCAACTTTAAACTAACTTTAAGCTAACTATTTCGCAACTAGTACTGAGTGACACTTGGATTAGTTTGCAATGTAATCAACTGACGATTTTAACATTGCGATGTCCTAGGCGGTAGTCAATTGTCTCACTCTGCACTAATTTCAGCTAACTTAAAGTTGACTTTCTTTAAATCACCTGGTAGTCAGTAAATTAAAAAAAATTTCTGGGTTCGAACATGTAACATCACACGTTGTGTACTCAACGCGCTACCACTCGGCTAAGCTGCCATATAAAATAACAACAGCAAAATGTTAATATAAAACTGAAATGAGGTTTAAAGTAACTGAGAATAAATTTGTTGGCTCTCATCAAATTCGATTACGTACTCAACTTAAGAGTTAATTTTGGGTTTGTTCCGGATGACTTTGCAGCTAGCTTTTAGTCAGTCTAATCAAAGTTAACTATAAGTTAACTATTTTTGTAGTCAACCATACATTCTCCGATAGGGTATGTACATATATACTTATGTAATTGAACTCGTAGAAAGAGATAAGAATATTGTTTACAGCATTCTACATTCTTTAGAATTTAAATGTTTTTTTTTGAAACAAAGCGAGTCAATTTTCATGTGACTCATACTCACATATCAGTAACAAAATAAACAATTAACGTTATCGTCTTTTTATGCTCTTAACGAATAATTCATAATGAAAATTAAAAAGAAATACATATTTATAAAAATAAATATTTGCATTTCAGTGAATATAAAGTAAAAGATAGTTGGAAGAATATCGTTTATACAAATATAAAAAAAGAATTTATACATACATATAAGTATTTGTGACTTGCATATTTTCACACAATTCAGCAATCAGATCATTTATAAGTTTCCGGGCGGTCAGGGATGAGAAATAAGACTACATAGTATGTATGTTGTTAAATATGCATGTGCAAATTAGCAAAACAGCAATTAACACTTCTATAATAAATTATTTATTATCGTTTAAAATGTTTCGAATAGCAAGGAGTTCTAGTTTTCGTGCAATTTCAATTATCGGCATGAAGGTTGAATATACTAGATTCGTGTCTCTGCATTTACATGTATTCCTGGTGGGCCGCCATATTTAGATTTAATCGAAAAGAGAATTATTACCGTAAAGCTGAGTTTACATCTGGCATTTCATATGTGCAATGTGCCCCAAAATTACTAATGAAAACCTGTTTAATTAATACTATGTTCACACTTATGTTTTTAAACGTGTTTAACGCCTCATTCGTGTTTAAGAGCTTAAACACGACGATTTTGAGATGTTTTACCATACATTGACTTGTTTTGTTAAACATCTCAAATGAAGTGTTTAAGTTTTAAACACTTCCTTAAACACGCAAATGGAATATGTTCAGTGCAATTTTTGATAACTGTGGCATCTTTGTGTGGTTATTAAATGACGTCACGTGAAAAATCATTTGTTAAACAAGTAATTAGTTAAAAAATACTCAATTATTTACAAAAACATTTGTTGTTTGAAAATAATAAACCAATAAAAAAGCATAATTCTTCGTAATTTTTTACAAATACAATAATTTACTCACGAAACGTCAACCTTAAACATCTCAAATGTAATGTAAACGGTTGTGTTTAGTTTTTTAAAACACTTGCCTTAAACACGTTTAAGACCATAAGTGAGAACATAGTATAAGACACGTATAGTTATGACAAATTTTCTAAATACAGTATAGTTCGCTTATATCATTTTGTTGGCTACAGTCAAAGTTCGTTGGACACAAGTCTAGTTATAACCATTGTAAATATATTCTGCAATTGGAAAAAATAGCGAAATATAAAAAATGCTGTTTTAAAGAATGAAAAAAAAAAAACCAACAAAAGCTGTACTTTATATAGGGTACACACTTTGCAACGTGTTAACGCAATACGTTTATATTACATGTTGCATATTTTGACACAGACAATGAATGCAACCTACAATGCAACCGTCAATGCAACCTATAAACATCAAAACATTTTGATATTTTCGAACGCAACCATAAACAAGACTAGATACTATGCGACCGACAATGCAACCTGCCTGTCATAAATACGTTGCTAAGTCTGTACCTACCATTAGTCCTAATTTGCACTATGCAAGTCTTATTGCTAAGCTGATTAGTTTGTGGGAGAGAGAGACGAGGGGAAAAGAAACGTTTCTTTTCCCCTCGTCTCTCTCTCTCTCTCTCTCTCTCCTTAAAATCTAATCAGCTTAGCAGTAAGACTTACACAGTGTAAATTAGGACTTACTTTTGGAATGTTTCGGGCATTCGTGGGGGCATTAATGATACGCTTCTTGCTAATACATCACTGAACGATTTAGGGAACTCGGGGCTTACTGCTTTGAATTCTGTTCTGTACATAACCAAAATGCTTAATAGTAACAAATCATGTGGTTTGGATAAAATTTCTAATTCCCTCTTAAAAAATTTTCCAGTTAAGGCTTTTGAGTACCTGACAATTTTGTTTAATAACTGCTTGAGCAATTGTTACTTTCCTTCTCCTTGGGAGCTGGCAGGGTGGTAAGTAGTATGTTTACGTTCCCTCTGGACCACTTTTTCCATACAAAATGTTGGCTCATGCCGACCAGTGTTACCACCCATGAAATTTAGTGGATGTGGGTCGGGTGTTGGTCAGTGTTACCACCGTGCAAAGGAAAAAAAAAAAAAAAAAAAAAAAAAAAAAAAATGTGCATACCTTAACCCTTTAACGGTCGATGGGGTTAAATTCGACCCCATGATATTTTATGTTATGAGACGACAGCGTGTTCGGTTTTGCTTAAAGTGTATGAGGCGACAGCGTGTTCGGTTTTGCTTAAAGTGAAGTCGTGGTGGATGTTATTTTTGTTGAAGTGAAGTCGTAACATTTAATGTGTTCGTTAGAGGGTTAATACAATATGAATTAGACTACATTAGGGCGGTTTACGAAAGTCTGTGATTTTTTGCTAGTATTTAATAAATAAAATTCATTTACTGCGGTATATATTAATCTCCCTAATACTACTCGTATTTGTTATCAGTATAAAATGTTAACCACATTATTTAAAAACAAAACACTAGTATTTAATAAATAAAATTCATTTACTGCGGTATATAATAACATCCCTAATACTATTCGTATTTGATATCAGTATAAAATGTTAACCACATTATTTAATTAAGTGTGTGGGTAATAAAATAAAATCAAATTAATAAAATATATTCATTGTTGTACTAAACTCTAAGGTGTGATTATACTTTTTGTTATTTATTAACAAAAAAAAAAAAAAAAAAAAAAAAAAAAAAAATAATAAAAAATTAATAAAATAAATTAAATTAAAATGGGTGGCAAATTTATTTGTGATATTTGTGCAAAAGCATACAAGCTGAATTCATCATTAAGAAGACATTATCGACTACATCACGAAGAACCATCGTCTTCGATTAAATGTATTCCATGTAGCAGATATTTCTCAGATCAGTCGAGTTACAAGATTCATCTTCTACAACATTCTAAGACTGGAGAAGGAGAAAGTAATAATATTAATTGTCTCGATTGTAATCAATATGTTGCTAAGTCCAATTGGTGCTATCATGTAAGAACAAATAAACACAAAATTAATTGTGCTAAGAAATCTAATGATGATAGTGACATTGATGAAATAGTACATGACAAATCAGTATTTAACAATCGCATTATAACATATTTAATTAAGAACAATAACAAATCGGATCTAATACCAGAGAATTTTTTATCGGGTATAAAATATAAAGTGGTTGAACTGTTACGGAATATGACACAAAAATTTATTAGCATAAAATTTAATCTTGAAATATTTTGTGAATACATGTTGGTTAAGGAAGAAGAAGAATCGTGTACCATTGAAATAAAGTCACATCAAAGCAAAATGACTGTAATAAACTGCTCATCGTCAACGGTAGAAGAGTCTAGCAATATTTATAATGCACACTGTGAAGAGATTGTGAGAAAGATGAGTGAATTTCAAGAGCGTGATAGCGGATGGGCATTAACAGAAATATTGCGTTTAGAAATAAACATTAATCAATATAAATGCATGAAGGGATCATCGTATATTGCTCTAACATCGGCAATACAGAGAAAACATGCATGTATCAATGTCCAAAATAATGATGAATATTGTTTCAAGTGGGCCATAATATCAGCCTTATTTCCAGTCGATGATCATTCAAATCGATGCACATCCTATAAAGTTATAAATATTGAAGATGACATTATAACGTTGGAAAACAATATTGTTATAAATTTTAAAAGTCTAAACTTTCCGCTATCAACACATAAAATTAAGATCTTTGAAATCAACAATCCAGAAATTAGTGTGAATGTATTTGGTTTGGATGATAAGGATGATATAATCGGACCCTACTATTCTACTTCAAAAGAAAAGGATAGACACATTAACTTGTTATTATTGGAAGATGGTGTGAAATTTCACTACGTATGGATTAAAAATATTTCAAGGTATATCTCAACTTAAAATTTTTACATTTCACACTTAATAATAATAGTTTTTTAACTTTTTAATTTTAGATTAATAAGGAGCCAACTGACAAGACATCGTAGATGTTTGTATTTATGCAATACATGTTTAAATCATTTTCAATCGGAATCTTTACTATTAAAACACAAAGAAGAGTGTAATAAAATTATAACTAGACTACCGACCCTAGTCAACAATATTGTGAGTTTTAAAAACTATAAAAAGCAAATGGATGTGCCTTTTGTAGTTTATGCGGATTTTGAGTGTATTTTACAATCAATTGATATTCAAAATTCAGTAAATGTAAAGTCCACACAAAGGCACAATCCAGTTGCTTATAGCTATTATATAAAATGTTCTTATAATAGTGCGTTAGATATATTTAGAATTTATAGTGGGGATAACCCATCAAGTCACTTTTTTTCAAATTTAGTCAAGGATTGTCTAGATATATATCATAATTATTTAAGTATAGTAAAACCAATGACAGTCCTAACATCCCTTCAACAACTAAAACAAAAAGAGGATAGAATATGTCACATTTGTACAAAGTTTTTATCTGCTGTAGATCGGGTAGCTGATCATTGTCACTTAACCGGCGAATATAGAGGACCGGCACATGTCAGTTGCAATCTAGAATATCAAATTGCAAAATTCATTCCCATATTTTTTCACAATCTTTCGTCATATGACTGTCATTTGTTTGTTAGAGAACTTTCATCGATTGAAGGCGATATAAATATAATTCCTATAAACAAAGAGTTATATATATCGATATCGAAAAGAATTGCCGTCGATGAAAGAAGTACTATTGAACTGCGTTTTCTAGATTCTTGTCGGTTTATGCCATCAAGTTTAGAAAAACTGGCAGGATACTTATCTGATGATGATCTGACGACCGTAAGATCTATTTTCCCTACACCAAATGAATTCGGTTTAATGAAACGCAAAGGTGTTTTTCCCTATGACTATCTAGATTCAGAGATTCGTCTTGAAGAGACAGAGCTACCACCCCGCTCATGCTTTTATAATAAACTTACGAATGAGTTGTGCAGTGAGGATGATTATGAACATGCTGAAAAAGTTTGGAATACGTTTAAATGCAACACACTCTTAGATTATCTTCTATTATATTTGAAAGTAGATGTTATGCTGCTGTGTGATGTTTTCGAAAATTTCCGTAAAGTTTGTAAAACCATTTATAATTTAGATCCTTGTCAATATTATACTACCCCAGGATTGTCCTGGGATGCTATGTTAAAAACAACTGAAATAGAATTGGAATTGTTGACCGATATTAATATGTACAATTTCGTTGCACGAGGTATTAGGGGGGGTATTGTACAATGTAGTAAACGGCATGCGATAGCCAACAATAAATATATTACTGATTATAATTATACAAAAGAGAATCAAAATTATATAATGTATTTTGATGTGAATAACTTATATGGATACGCAATGTCACAATATCTTCCCTTTAAAAATTTCGAATGGGTTGAAAACTGCGAAGACTTTAATGTAAACATTATAGCAGAAGATTCCGAATTTGGTTACATCTTAGAGGTAGATTTGGACTATCCAACCGCATTGCATGATTACCATAACGATTTTCCATTTTGTGCAGAAAACAAGAAAACTGAAAGCATGAAGCAAAGAAAATTAGTAACAGATTTAAACAATAAAAGCAATTATATAATACACTATCGCAATCTGCAACAATGCATTCGAAATGGTTTAATTCTGAGAAAAATTCATAGGATTCTTAAATTTAAGCAATCTAATTGGTTGAAAAAATATATTGATGAAAATAACTATCACAGAACATTGGCTAAAAACACATTTGAACAAAACTTTTTTAAATTGCTCAATAATGCTGTATATGGGAAGACTATGGAAAATGTTGACAAGAGAAAAGATGTTAAAATAGTATGTGAATGGGAAAATAGAGGTAAGCGATTAGGAGCTAGATCTCTTATTGCTAAACCCAACTTCCACAGTTGTCTCAAAATTCACGATGAAATGGTTGTCATTGAAATGAAAAGAGTACGAACGGAATACAACAAACCTATTTATGTAGGTTTTTCTGTTTTAGAACTATCGAAATGGAAAATGTATAATTTCCATTACGAGTATATGAAACCAAAATACTTTGAAAATATTAATCTCTGCTATATGGATACGGATTCATTTATTTATGATGTCACAACAAATGACATATACGATGATATTCGAAATGATCTCCCAATACATTTCGATACATCTGCATATCCAAAAGAAAATGTCTATCATTTTCCACTGATAAATAAAAAGGTTTTGGGCATGATGAAGGATGAATGTAATGGAAAAATAATTAGAGAGTTCATTGGTTTACGTGCTAAAATGTATTCTTTAAAAATAGATAAGGTAGATCAAGAAATTAAGAAAATTAAAGGTGTTAAGAGTAGTGTAACAGCTAGATTAAACATTAATGATTTCAAAAAATGTTTGCTGGAGAAAAAGTTGTATTATGATTCTATGTATGTATTTAGATCAAAGATTCATGAAATATATACTCAACACATTAGTAAATTAGCATTAAGTTATTTAGATGATAAGCGATTTATTAGAGATAATAGTATTAATACTTATGCATGGGGACATTATGCAATAAATAGTCAACAACCATCATCATCATATCCCAATGAAAATGCATTAACATCATCTTCAAGTGATAATATTGTACAATAGTATTAAGTGATTTTAGATTATAAGTGAATATATATATATATATATATATATATATATATATATATATATATATATATATAACGTTAAAAAACAATAAATAAATAAATAAATAAAGAATATCATTAAAATATTTTAGTTTGTTTTTATTTTAAACTATAGTTATCTATTGAATAGGAATTTTAAACACAAGTAACCACAATTTGTTTTTGTGTGAATAAAAATTAATCGTGCTTGTTCTTAACCTTACTCAACTAAGTTGATATAAAATTTAATCGTTTAGAAATAAAAAAAATCAAAACAAAACTTTTTTATATATTATTTTATTTTTTTTTGAGAATTTTATAATAATATAATAAAAATAAATCTCATATTGAAGTATATATATAATATTATTGAAGTTCATCTTTATTAATCCAAGAATTATGTTGATTGGAAAATCCCAACCATTTTACGTACGCCTGGTGCCCCTTAGTTTTAATCACATTTTCAATCAAGTATGTATTTGGAAAATGTGTCTTTAATAGTTCATGTTCATAGAATCCACCAACAATCGGATTCCTTTGATAGTCTTCCAATAAATAAGTAATGGGGTTTGTGTTCTGTAAAGTACGAATTTTAAAAATTTCAGTTGTCCAGTTTGGAGTATATCCTTTTGAAAAAATATGTTTATATTTGCTAATTCGAACGTAATCTCCAACTTTTAGTTTACCAAATTTAAATATTTTGGGATGATTATAAACTTGTTTTAGTATAGAACTTTCATTTTCTGTGTTAACAGACTTTGGTGTCATTCCAATTGTTCTATGCTTTTTATTATTATATTGATTAATTAAATCCTTACATATATGTATCCATTGATAATTTCCTTGTAGACTAAAATTTTTCCACATCATTCCTTTTAGAGTTCTATTAAATCGTTCTACAATAGACGCTTTCATGATACTATATGTAGAATAGTGGTTGATATTATGTTTTTTCATCAAGTTTTGAAATATTTTATTATAGAACTCTTTACCATTATCGGTTTGCAAGTTTTTTGGAATTCTCTTTAGCGAAAAAATAGATTGTATAGCATTGGTTATATCTTCACTACTTTTAGATTTTACGGGTACAGCCCAAGCAAACTTTGAAAATGTATCTATAACTGTTAAAATAAATCTATAGCCTTTGTTATATTTTGAGTAAGCACCCATTTCAACAAGATCTGCTTGCCAAAGATCATCAATTCCCTTGACCACCACTCGACGTCGAATGAAATTTCTACGTGCTTGCTTGTGAAGCTCCTGAACCACTTCTTGTCGCTCCATTTCTAACGTCTATCTTACAGATTACATCAATTTAAATGCTGTTGATATTGAATTTAAATCAAAAACGATTTATATATCTATCTTTAAATGCTTTGTAATGAGCTTCGTTTTTTCATTTAGACGTTCTTCAACTGAATCAATTTTGTAATTAAATAATGATGTCATTTCTTTTAGTGATTGATTGAGATTATTTGGTATTATACTTTGATCATGTATTAATTTACTTAAACGTGTTTCTACATTATCAAATTTTTCTGTAGTCAACACGTTTTGTTGATGTATTATTTCGTTAAAACGATCCTCCATTCCCTTAATTCTCTCCATATACATTGTATCCAGTTGTTTCTTTATTTCACTTAAATAAGTTTTCATATAAATTTTGTTTACGGCATCGTTTTCCAATACAGGACTAGCAATATTTTTTATTCTCCGCAAGTTAAAGTTGAAATTACGATCACTATCCAAATGAATCTTGAAATGTTGATTTTGATATCTTGCAGATTTTTCAATATAATGTCCAAACTTATCGATAGGCATTTTATGAATATGAATTGTTTGTACATTTTTAAGTCTATTTATATAATAATTTTTGCTTCTCTCAATTCCTCAATAATTGATACAATTTCATTATTATGATTTGAGTGACCAGCTGTTGTTGATGAAATCAAAAGACGCAATCTATCAACCAATTCATTAGGATCATCCCAATAAACATAATTATGCTTTTTTCTATTCAATTTCATTAAACCTTTTCCCTCATGAATTTTCTGTTGTTGTTTAAATAGGTTTTTAATAATCGTTGTATATTTAATTGAACGATTTCCTTTAATTTGACCATTAATACTGTTATTTCGTTTATGGACATTAGTCATCTCCAATATTTGTTTATAATTATTTAAATCTGTTTTATTATAATTGCTTGGTTTCTTATAAACTAATAATTCATATAAGCCTGATGTGAAGGGCCATTTTAAATTACCTACAGTAATATTGATTGAATTGAAAGCGATGGGTTCATTACCCAGTCTCCATATTTGATTTTTATCCTTATGAGGACCATAGGTTTTATCATATATATTTAAGTTAACTTTTGATAAATTATATTGAACACTTTCATTGGGATGTATTGCAATGGTGTTATCATCATCATTGCTATCATCCTCATTATCAACATTATCATTATTATCATCATCATAATCATCATGATCATCATCATGATCATTTTCATCATCAAATGATTGAAACGTGTTTGAACTTTTCTCGATTTTCTTGTTATTAGAGCTTGGAGAAAACGTGTTATAATCAAGCTTACTCTTTTTATATGGTGTACTGAAGGCAACTTTATTATTCTCAAGATCATGTTTAAAAGAGTTATCCGGATAATTTTCATGTTTTATAATGTTATTATTATTATTATTATTATTATTATTATTAGTTGATTGAACTAATTCTTTTAATGGTTTTGATATTGGTTTCAATGTCTTTTCCAACAATTCATCATTTGCAATTTCTCCAAGCAAAATATTCTTATATTTCTTTTTTAAAATATTTCGAGTTTTAATAAGATTATTAACTAGATTTGTGTTCATATTTATAGGTTGAATTAGAAACAGATTCAAAACAGATCAGTTTAGCAGTTTAGCAGTTTAACAGTTTAGCAGTATAGCAGTATAGCAGTATAGCAGTATAGCAGTTTAGCAGTTAGCAGTTTAATAGTTGAGAAGCTGTTAGTTTAATAATTAATCTTGTACTGATTTTAAAATATCTGTAATGTTTCTTTTATAGCTTTATAAATATATCGAAACCTTTTCTATATCGACCATTATTCATAGGATCATCTTTGTTAATAACTAGAAAACCATATTTTTCTTTCCAACACTCGGTACATAACTCATGAAATGTTTTCAAAGTCATATCAGAACCAACATGATCATTGTAAATATGCTTAATATTCATTGCATCCTGTTTGAAAATTATAATCATATTAGCATTATCGCGAATCAAGTGTTTTGGTATACGTGTATATGTTTGACATAAATAAAAACTATCAATATCTTTATGACGACCCATACAGAAGTAGGCACGTACATGATTTTGTTTCTCACAAGCTATATCGTCGAATATAAATACTGAATTTGGTTTAACTTCGTCTGGCGATAGAACATCATCATTATTGGAAAATGATGAAAAATTTATCTCCTTAATGGGTTTAATTAGACTTTCTAAGTACTTATATTTCGGTTGTTGTGTTGATTTTGAATATAAGTAAATATTTTTAAATTTCAATCCATGAGGACTTTCAATAAGACTGATCATAACATTTGTTTTTCCGCAATTTGATGGACCCACAATAAGAGCTCGAATAGAATTCGGTAGTAATGAGCTATGACGAATTTTATTTGATGAATCGAACTTTGATTCGATATTCTTTACGTTAATCCTTTTATGTTGTTTAAAAAAGCGCATTCTGAAATCTAATGATAACATAATATATAAACCAGTCTCTTTTATTTGTTTTCAATCAATTTGATTTTAATCTTTAATCGACAAAGTATCAATAGATATGACAATCATTTATAAAAAGATATTCAGTCGTCATCCATACTTCATCGGTAGAGGTTTTCTGAATAAAATAATTAATAAACTTCCTATTGAACTTCATCTACCCGGTTATCAATTTTGCGGACCTGGTACAAAATTAAAGAAACGTTTAGCTAGAGGTGATCAAGGAATCAATCCATTGGATACTGCTTGCAGAGAGCATGATATAGCATACTCAAACAATAAAGATTTAGAGAAAAGACATATTGCTGATAGAATTTTAACTGAAAAGGCTTGGCAAAGGGTCAAAGCAAACGATAGTAGTTTGGGTGAAAAATCAAACGCTTGGTTTGTTGCTACTGCAATGAAAGCAAAAACAAAATTCGGTATGGGTAACGTTATTAGCAAAACTAAAAAGTCGTCTCCACTAAATACCCACAAACTGTTTACACATGCATTGAAAAGTGCAAGAAAGAATATAAAGAAAAGTGAAAACTTGAAAGATGCTATAAAGATTTCACGAAAAGTTGTAAACAATATTTTCAAGGGGAAGAAAAAATCGTTAATAAAAACACCTCGAATAATACCTCTACCTAAATCTGGAGGTTTTCTTCCACTTGCCCCTATATTTGCTGCACTGGGTGCACTTGGTGGTTTAGCTGGTGGTGTATCTGGTATTACAAAAGCAATCAATGCAGTCAAAAATGGAAAGGAACAATTGACTGAAGCAAAACGACATAATAGTACAATAGAAGCCATTGCGATGGGAAAAGGCATGTTCTTAAAACCATATAAAAAAGGACTTGGATTATATTTAAAACCTTATCAAAAAAATTTTTAATGAAGCTACCTGAAAGAGCTCTTTCTGATGTAGACTTGAGAAAATATGCAAAACATATTCCAAATTTTAGAGGTGTGTTTATGTGTAACACCCTTCCAAGCAGCAAACCATTTAAAAAAGAATGTGGAATAATCAATCTGGATACTTCAAAGGGCCCTGGCACACATTGGGTAGCATACTGGAAAAACAACAATCAAATCGAATATTTTGATAGCTTTGGCAATTTGCAACCACCAAAACAATTAATAAAATATTTAGGAAAAAACATAAGTTATAATTATGATAGATATCAAAATTTTAATACAATAAATTGTGGCCATTTATGTTTAAAATTTTTGTTTTCGAAGCTAAACTTAAAAGAAACTATAAATGTTTTTTAATAAAATACATTGATTAAGAATTTCTTTTATTTATAAATAAACATATTATTTCATTTATTAAAAAAATTTCAAAATAAATATAATTAAATAATTTTTCTAATTTCGCTTGTTAGAGGTGAGTATTCGATTAAACGATCATGAATAACTAAACAGTATGCTGATGTATTATCTGGAATTAGTTTGTTTGCTTCAGTATCAAATTCAATTCGTACATCAATAGGTCCAGTTTTAACAGTTTCATTTTGATGTGAAACATCAACAACAATAAGCGGTGCGTAAGACTTGTAATCATTAACATCCAGCAATGGTTCAGGTTCTCGCATGTAAAAGCCTTGTTGAAATTTTGCATACATATTATATAGAACAGAATACTGACCCATTTCGAAACGATTATTTAAATCATCATATGGATATGACTCTGAGTTTAGATATACTTTTAAATTAGAGATATTACAATGGTCAAATATATTTCCTTGTTCTTTACTTTTCTCTTTTTGTAAACCAATTATAAGAAATCGTGGTCTTTCGTTTTGTGGTGAAAGCTTTACATTCCATAAAACCTTTGTACTCTTTGGTAAAACAGGATTTACATGACAGTCCCAACTTCTAAACGCAATTGGTATAGAATGTTTGCTGTTGATTATCTTAAACATTTCCAATTTTGCAAAGTCCGATAGTTGAATGTGTGGCATTTTCCATGTTATATCCAGAATTGTTAACTTCAACTGATCAGTTACATTTGTAGAACAATATGATCTCTCATCGGATGTAGAACGTTGAAGGATAAGCTCATGTTTCGAATTTAATAGTATTTTGTTATAATCTTCAGCAAACCCCATCAACATTTTCAGAGGTATACAACAGCTAAAATGACTTTTTTCTAAAACAAAAGTTTCAGTAAGAGACCAACCAGCGTTTTTTAATACATCACTTTCAGCCTTATTCAATGATACAAAATTTTTCATGGTGGATGAAATTCCAAGTTTACGTGTACGATCAACTTCAAAACCATTAATTTCATAACGAATTTCATCGAACAAATATGAAACAAAGTTGTTTTTTAATTTCACATCTATAGCTGGAACCTCTTTGGTTGCTTCCTTCTTTACTATAAAACCATGAATGTAAATCATACTCTCACTTGGTAAGACAAAGAGATCCTGATTTTGAATTGGTATACGAATTTCATCATTGTTGTTGAATGATTTTAGATATGGAGAGTAACTATGATATTCCCTTTTTACAATACTCTCATCATATATAGGTTTTTGAAGGACATTTAGTATTTCATTCATTGTTGAAGATTAAATCCCAACGATTTTAAGTATTCTATATTATATGATGTTAACGGGTTTTTTTTATTTTTTATACTTTCTCGAATGCGAGTTGATGAGGGATTGAATGGAAATCCTCTTTGCATTACGTTTTTATTGTAAATTATCATTATTCTGGTTTGAAGTGGAGTCTAAGAGTGATTTTTTCTCCTCTAAAATTTATAAGTTCACCGTCTTGATTTAAGATTCTAATCGTTATGTTGTTTATTTGTTGACAGTTGACGGGTAAATAAATAACATTTCGAGGTTTTTCGTTTATTTTATATCCTGGAGGAATATCAAGAGGAAATTCATGAATAGCATGATTCGAAGTATTATTAATAAATGAACCGGTTGTTAAGTTGCTTTCAATGCGTATTGTATTAACATTCGTAATATGTGTAGGTAAATCAGATTCAAATAACTTTGTAGTATTCAATGAATTAACATCTACAATCATCACTTCCAAAGATTTATCATTTTTAAGATTTTGATTAGTATTATAATAGTAAGTTGAATTTACTTCTAGTTTTCTTTTACTAAATCCAAGTAACTTTCCTATACTGTTTGGTTGTGAAAAATCTATATCCATTGATGAGGTTATTTCAGTTTTAAGTGTGTTATTGTTAGCTTCAATTGTTAGAAAAATTGGTTCATCAATATCTTGTAAGCTTGAGTTTAAGAAAAAACCAATATCTTCAAGTTCGTATGAACCAACTGGAATAGTAATAATATGATTTCCTATATGAAACAAATTGTTGTGAACATCTACATTGGGTATGGAATTGAATGTTACAAAATCAATAAGTCCACAAACATATTTTGTAGGGAGTTCAATTGGAGGAAAATATTCTCCAACCAGAGTTGAAGTGTTTCCGCTTAAAGATATTGTTATTGACATTTCGAGTATTCAGAATGAACTGATGTTTGATGATTATTTTACCTGATTTAAGTGTTAAATAATAAATCCAAAAAAAGAAAAAATGTCTTTTATAATTTTATGTTTTCTTTATTAATATTTGATTTAATAAACTTTCTTAAGAGTATTACATTTTTTTGAGCACATATACAATATTTTCTATGATAACAACAAACATTTACAGATTCATCATTTTGATATAATGTTTTTAAATTTGGACAATTTAAATCATCCAGGTTATAAAAATAAATTTTATCCTTAAAAATATTTTGAATCCACTTAATTTTTTCTAATCCTTTAGCATAATAAATATAATTTTTATCTTTAACTTGCGCAATATAATATTCCACAATATTTGTTAAGGATGAATCGCCATCTTTCCATTTTAATCCATGATGATGATTATAAAGCCAATTAATTGAATATTTTTCTTTTGTTGTCAACGATGAATATGGAAAAGGTGGTTTAATAATAAATGTTTGAACTTGTGAGTCGTCAATTGAAATACTCAGTTCTTTTACAATGAATTTATTGTTGAGATAAAAACCTTGTACGTCTACAACTAATATTCTCTCCTCCGACATTGTTTAGTACTAATCAAGTCACAACGACGACTGTAGAACTGTTTATAAAGTCTATGTTTTTAAATTATTATAAAAATTCATTATATATAATGCTTGATCCCAACTGTTATCGATAAGGGAACATTTACAGGTATCAGGTCCACAAGTTGTTTCATCGTTGGACCACACACAATTATTATAATGATATCCAAATTTTGATTTACTTTTCTTATAAAATGCATTATCATCGAATTGAGCTTTTAATTTCTTCAAAATAATCTCATGTTCATACCACAAAAACCTTTCTTCATTCAAGAAGTCATGTACAATTTTCGAATAAAACTGATTATTCATTATTTTTTCTTATTTTTTTATATTAAATAAATCTTCTTAACACATCAACAACAAAGTTTATATTAAGTGGTAGTAGTAAATGTATTTCATCATATTAGTTAATTTATGATATTTCCATATCCAAATCATGTGTATAATCTTGAATGTTGATTAATGTCATATCGGATCGGTATGTAGTATCATCCTCAGAAACCGTCTCAATTTCACCATTACTTAAAATTCTCTCGTATTCAACTTGACGGTATTCGAAACATGAAATATTTAATCGACGTTTCAAGTAATTGCTGTTATATGTACAACGGATTCTCAATTTTATATTATCTTTGTATTGAAGTTGAAAATGTCTATAAAATGGAGCCGAACTTTCAATTATTCCTGCAATATTTTTTTCTTTTTTTACTAAATCTTGCCTAAATGCTTCAATAGCTTGTTCAACAGTAAAAGATTGATTTATAGGTGGTGGTGGTGGGGAGTCTTCTTGTTCTTCGTTTGATTCATATTCTGCTTTTGTTGTTGTTGTTGTTGACTCGATGTTTTTATTTAAATCATTACTATACTTTAAAAGTTTGAAATTTAGTTGTATGCTCACAGTATCATTATTCGGTAATTTTATTGCAAATTCTGTATTTTTAAGTTCATTTTCACTCAAATCAATAGGTAATGAAGCTGAAAACACTTGTATGATATAGATATATGAAAACAATATGATAAAAATATTTTTCATTTTAGTTTTTCTTTTTAATATATATGTTCTTAGGTTAGCGATATATTTTTGAATGAGATGATAAGAATTGTTTCTCATATTTATATACTAATTTAATAATCTTCATATTGAAATGAGTCATCATCACCACCGCTAGCACCACCAGCTGCTTTCTTAACTATACTATTATTAACCATTTTTTGAGGGAGGAGGAGGAGGAGAGGTTTTTGTTGATTTTTATTCAATGAATGGATACCAGTCTTACCATTATAAGATTTAGTTGCATATTCATCTATTTCACTATACGCGCATGATGGTTTATATGAGTGTACATTTATATCTTTAAAACCACCTTCATAGACTGTTCCGACTAGTGATATCATACCACCAATAACCTCAATTTTTATATGTTGATTGTGACTAAATTGAAATATTGGAATATTTGTTGGCATTTGTTGTCCTCTATTAAGAGAAAAAATTTGCGTTCTAGTCCCTCCTTCTGCAGTTAGAAACACCTGCATTATAATATCCAAAACTATTGCATTTATTATTTGAAAAGTTTTCCACTGTGCATGACAAGTACAATATTTATCACCAGTTTTTAAAAATTGACCCCAATACATATTTATCAAAGTTTTAATTTAACTGAATCTCTTTTTATATATGCATATATATATATATATATATATATATATATATATATATATATATATATATATATATATATATATATATATATCTATATATATATATATGTATATGTATGCATACACGTATACTTAACCGCAACTGATAAGAAGTTATTGAAATATCTAAAAACGTCTTATACTATCAATTATTGAATATAAAGAATCAGTTTGAAAGTTCGTCTTACGGTGAAAAGTTGAAAGCAAAAAAAAATGAGGGCAAGCTTAAGAAAATTGTTTCAAAGTCCTAATATTTCATACTTACCTTTAAAGAATATGGAAGAAAATACTATATATGAAATCAACAAGATAGATCGAGTAGATACAAAATATGGTGAAAGTATAAGATGTGATCTAAATAACGAATATTACATTTATTTACCTAAACGATTTCTGATTATTACTAAAAATCAGATGGATTATCTAAACACAACTCCACACATTTTAAAGAAAGTTAAAGAAGTGAAGGGATCATATACTCTAGTCCTTAAAAAGAAGAAGCAATTTGTATTCTACAACAACTTGTATAACAGCACTGAAGAAGACGATGATGATGATGATGATGATGATGAAATAGAAAACACATTTTAAACAATCCACGAAACAGAAACCTTTTAAAATTAAAATCATATATATCAACAAAACTCTGCATACATTAAAATTTCTTTCACATTTGATTAAATAGAAACTTTATAAAAACGGAAAAACCGCAACAGAAACTTTTTTACAATTAAAACGCACAACATTAAAATTGCAACCACATTTTTTTTTTCCTGTTTAGAAACAAAATTATATTTCAGAATTTTGTATTTTTAAATAAACCTCGAAATAGAAACTTTTTTTAAATTATGAAAACATATATATCAATAAAAAAAAAAAACCCTACAACATCTAAAATTTCTCACGTATTTGATAAATTTGGGACCTTATAAAATGAAAAACCGCAACGGAAGCTTTTTAAAATTAAAACACACAACATTAAAATTGAAACCACATTTTTTCCTGTTTAGAAACAAAATTATATTTCTGAATTTTGTATAAAAACCTCCACCAATTTTACTTTAAGTATCATTCAAGTTAAGTAAATCATCAAAAATGGAATCACATTTAAAAAAAATTTTTAAAAAATCACAAAATAAAACCATTCTCCCTATAAAGGAGATGGTTTTTGATCATAATTATAAAATAATAAAGATGGAGCGTGTTCAGACACGCTTTGGAATGAAAATTCGGTGTCTGGTAGAGGGAACTCATTATATATACCTCCCGAGTATATTTATTGAGACGATAGACGATGATGCTATTTCAGAAGTTAATGTTAATACATACTACATTTCCAAAATAAAGAAAGGAAGCAGTGGGTTATACTATGAATTAACCATTATTGCGGAAACATCAGGTAATTTCTGGTAAAATAATTTTTATTTTTATTTTTTGATTATTAAATATAATAATAATTGATTATTTTCGTTTAAGCTCAAGATACACCAGAGAAATAAATTGAGTATTGAAGACAAAAAAACAACAACAGCAACCACCGAAACAATGTGTGCCAGATCCCTTTGAAGTATCCAGATTTTATAATTTTTTTATTTTCTTTTTTTAGTATAACATATTTACTTAAATAAAAATGTTAATGCAATTTTAATTTAACTATTTGTTTGTTTGTTCATTTTTATTATTTATACACTTAACCACAACTTTTTATCAAAGTTTTAAAAATAACATCCACCACGACTTCACTTTAAGCAAAACCGAACACGCTGTCGCCTCATACACTTTAAGCAAAACCGAACACGCTGTCGTCTCATAACATAAAATATCATGGGGTCGAATTTAACCCCATCGACCGTTAAAGGGTTAAGGTATGCACATTTTTTTTTTTTTTTTTTTTTTTCCTTTGCACGGTGGTAACACTGACCAACACCCGACCCACATCCACTAAATTTCATGGGTGGTAACACTGGTCGGCATGAGCCAACATTTTGTATGGAAAAAGTGGTCCAGAGGGAACGTAAACATACTACTGTGGTACCAGTTCACGGAATGTGGGGTGGCATTGGGATGGATAATCTTAGGCCAATATCTTTACTTTCGGATTTTGGTAGGATGTTTGGGGGATTTATAATGGGTTTAGGTATTACTAATGTATATATTCCACAAAGGCAATTTGGTTTCAAAAAAGGAAATACTACGTACGGTTCATGTTCTTTTGAAATTTCACACTGATGTCATATAAAATTTAAGGGAACGTCAATGCACTGTGGCAATAACTATCCCTTGACATTGAAAAAGCTTTTGACAGGGCATTTCATGACGGCATTTTATTTAAAATAGTAAATATCGGATTTGATCCATCTATTATAAAACTGTTTCAAAGCTTTTTTGATAACAGTAAATTTTGTGTGCATAGTTGTAATAAGTTATCTGGTCAGGGTAGCGTTTCTTGTGGAGTACCACAAGGCTCTGTGTTGCCATTCCATCTGAACAACATTTTCATACATGATTTTCGTCATGTATATTATATGTTAATATAATAATAATATAATATACAGTGGGTCTAATTATCCATTGCGTTCCGGGATTGCGGAAAGCATTTTTTCTGCGGAAGCAAAATTTGCAATTATTCATTCCGTTGTTGCGGTATTTTTCTCTATTTTGCTTACGCACAAATTTTATAACGGAAAATATACAAACTAAAGCTTAATTTTATTTGTTTGTTTTATTTTTATAAAAATATAAAAAAATCAACTGTTAATTTAATTTAACTTATAATAAAATATATTTATTCCAACTTAATCTCTATGTTTAACCTGTAACTCTTCTTTCTATATTTTGTGGTTTTTACATTTCAAATATACTGATATATGTTCATACATGTGTATGTATTTACATATGCCTGTATGTATGTATGTATGTATGTATATATTTTCAAATGCTTTTTTAACAACAGCCGACACTACATCACGTCAGAATTAATGAAAACAGGGATGTTAAATCAATTTCACGGAAAGCGTATACCGCAGGAATGAATAATTGCAATTTCCATATCAATCATAGTTCTTTCCGTCGAATTTTCCTTTCCGTGCGGAATCAATAATACCACCCAGTATTCTATATGCACATAATGAGTCTCCTCAAAGCGCACTTCAACGTTCATTGGGGGATTAAAATAAACGTCACAAAAAGTTTTGCTATTTATTTAGACTTCGTCCCTTTTCACAATGTATGGTTAAGAGTTAACGAGAAATTTAACTGACAGTTCTTTATACAAAAGTTGCCGTTAAAGTTCCTGTTAGATTTTAATTGTACATTGGGATAAGGGCCGTTAATCGAATATCTTACCTGATGTAGAAATTTTTTAAACAAGTTTTAGCACCCCGTAAATTTTTTCGGTTTTTGTAGTATTTTTTGTTTTGGCTACTTTTTCTGTTCTCGGCGATTTTTTATTTTTGGCGCTTTTTTTCGTTTTGGCGATTTTTTCGGTTGTTTTTTAGTTTTGATGATTTTTTTCGTTTTGACGACTTTTTTAAATTTTATTTTTTAAATTTCAGTGTAAATTAGTCTAGTCCGTATAAAAATATACTAACTTTAATAATTTCAATTCTGTATATCACTGTCTGTATATTACATAGAATTTCAACATGTTTGTTGTTCGTTTTATAACATCCTATAATTTTTAACTGTCATATAGTTTTACATATTCTGTGAAAATTTCAGGTCAGTAGCTCTTACGGTTCTCGAGATGCGGACATCGTAGCGAAAACGATATGATTCCTTTTCACGTTTGGTGTACCCTAAAAAAGCAATAAAATAAAAATTCATAAAAATAACTACCCAATAACTTTACGAGATAAATAATGATAATAACAATGAAATGAAAGAATTCAAATTTCATAAATGAAAAATAGTAATATGCAGTTTTATAAATTAAAAAAAAATACATTAAAAGCATTAAGACGACGATTGTCTTCTAAGTCTCACGATGTGGGATCTCTGGTTAGGTTAAGTTGACAAGAAGAGTCATTGCGGTTATCACAAGAAAATACACGTAAGTCAGTATAGGCCTGTTGTGCTCGTCTTGATAGGAACTCAGTATCATTAACGTAGTCCCTTAATCTAATGCTTTGCGTTAATAAGGGTTAGTATCGAGAACGTTCTGGCCTGGTTCGTCAGGCCAATTACCCAAACAATAAATCAAATTCTTGGAATTCAAAATACAGTTTGCTCTCTCGGCCCTTATTGCCTTAATTGCCGTTTTGCTGTCCATAAAGATGTTGACGTATGAGGCTATCAGTGCAGAAGTGGTGTAACACACATTGGTTTTTTGGTTGATGTGCTGATTATAAATACATTATTTACAATACCAAAATAAAAAATAATAAATTCAGTAAAGTGCGACTTTGACTCACGCACGAAGGGCTCCGTACGTTGGGCTTTGAGCATTTTTTTAATAGTGTTTTTCCGTTTTTTCAGCTGAAATAATTTTTTTTATTATTTTTCGCTTTTTTCTCGTTTTGGCAATTTTTTTAATTTTGGCGATTTTTTTTTTAATTTTAGCGATTTTTTTCATTTCGGCGATTTTTTTTATTTTGGCGATTTTTTTTTTTATTTTGGCGATTTTTTTCATTTTGGCGATTTTTTCATTTTATCGATTTTTTATTTTGGCGATTTTTTTTCATTTTGGCGATTTTTTTATTTTGGCGATTTTTTTTCATTTTGGCGATTTTTTCATTTTGGCGATTTTTCCGGTTTTTCGCGATTTATTTTCGATTTAGATTTTTTTTTAATTTGGTGCTTTTTTTTGTTTTGCCGATTTTTTTTTATTTTGGTGATTTTTTTTCGGTTTGGCGATTTTATAATTTTGAGTTTTTTTTGTTTTACCGTTTTTGAAAATTTCAAGAAGTTTGCTCTTACGGTTTCCAAGATACAGCAAGTTATCAAAATTACATAGTCGAAATTACATTAACTGATGGTACACCCTTTAATTAAAATTTTTTTAAATTTTAGTGTTAGTTGTTGTAGTCTGTATAAAAATACACTAACTTTACAAATTTCAAGTGTATATACATAGGCCCAATTCATACGAGGATTTAAAAATCTTGTTTTATTTTTGATTCTCTTTAAAAGTTGCTTCCAAAATCATTTTACATTCATACGATGATTTTTTCCATGTTTCTAGTTTTGATTTTTATTCTTCCAAAAATTTAATCAGTATTGCCATTAGATTTTAAAAAAATTCGGTTTTCCCTACATGTTAAAAAATTTGTTTTGTAAACCTTTTGTAAACCAAAATTATTTCTTCTGAATATTTGGATCTACAGTAGGTAACTTAAAACATGACATATGCATGTATATATGTAATTCTTTTGTATTAAATTATTCAAAGTGACTACTTCTGCCTTCGAAATTAATGCATACTTTTCTACAGTTTTTCAGAAATTATCTTATAGTACAAATATAACACATATCTATATTTGTGTTTTCTCCAATAATGGAGTTTATTAAGATTTAAGTTAAATAGTTGTAAGTAATATCCTTAATTATTAAATCATTGTTTAATAGATGCCCATTTCCTATTTCCTGGGGTGCTTGCCATTAGAAGAATAGAGGGAAGATCCTATCCAAATACAGGCACTGCGACACCAAAATAATTAGATAAAAGTCTATGTAATTACGAGCAAAAACAAATTTTTAAACGGAGCAAAAATATATTTTGCATATAGTTATTTTTACATTTATGCACAAAAAATGCAATATGAGAATACAAAATACCAAAATAGAATATTTGTCCGATATTCCCTATACTCCTATATTAACGACAAAAATACCTACAGGTAACACTGTTCTCTATTAAAAAAAAGCTGTTGTCACATTGAATGAAAAAATAAAATAAAGCAACATACCAAAAATTAAAATATGTGTAAAGAAAATTTGAAAAAAAAACTCGGAGAACGGAAAATGTGATTTTTTCTCTACCCCCTTTGCTTTTCTATACAGTTCGCCTACAAACTACAAAAATCGTGTTTCAAAAAATCATTGAAAAATCAACGTGTGAATTAGGGCATACAATTGTATGTATATTACATTGGATTTTAACATTTTTCGTTGCTCGTTTTGGCACACCCTTTAATTTCCAACTCTCATGTATTTGTTGTTGCAGCGGCCAAGGGTCCAAATTTCAGGTCCGTAGCTCTTACGGTTCCCGGGAAAATACCCTGTGACGGACAGACGGCCAGACGGACAGACGAACAGTGTAGCGAAAACAATAGGGTTCCTTTTTCACCTTTGGTGTACGGAACCCTAAAAAGTAGAGTAAGCCCTCTTTTGTTATTCTAAAGAAAATGGACCTGCAAAATCGTTTTTGCACAGATCATAATATTGCAAAGCAATAAAGCAATTAAATAATTAAAAAGAGCAATTGTTTAAATTACTAGATGTGGGTTACACCACTTCTGCGCTGATAGCCTCATATATAGCCCTAATACATATTCACATATGTATATAAAGCTCTCCATGATGAACGAACGAGCATACGCTGACTTGGTATGCGCTGAACACTCTTCAAAATTTTGTTGTTACACTTCCTCTCGATTGACCTCCACCATACCGCCGATGCGTATGTTAAAATTGGTCTAATCACACTAATATAGAGTCAGTGAATCGAAATGGGGGCTGAAATACTTACTATGAAAACTACCCTTTCCTACCGCAAAACTTTCTGGAGTATATGCAAATTTTAGGTAGGTATTATAAATGCTAATCAGATAAGAAGCTATCCACCTCTTTCTGTAGAAGCGTAGGAAAAATGCCATCCGGGCCTCCTGCCTTGAAAGAGAAAAATTTACTTATTGCATTTCTAATCATGCCATCTTTGATGGTTGGCCCCTGACGAAGTACATTCCCAACCTGTGCTGGTTGCACTGCGGGTCCTCCACACTGTGTGTATTCATCAATAAAAATAAGGTCTCCTTTATTATTTCCACCGTCTGCCGGTTATAAAATTCTTAGAGGTGGGGAAGGAAACATGAATCTATATGTATGAAACCAAAAGAAAATAGTAATCGACAGATATTATGGTCTTTTAAGAGGAGCTTAATCAACAATTGCTATTGATTTACAGTGGCAATATTTTAAAATATATTTGTAAATATATGTATTATTTGAGATTGAGATATTTCTAGCTGTTGTTGTTTGGAATGTTTAAAAAGTCTCAAACCAGTTTTTTTTGTGCCTTTTTATTTTTATTTTCAATAATGAAAAGTATTGTGCTTGTATTATAAATTCAAGTTAATTAATTGTATTTTATTTATTTATCCATGTTTGAAGTTTTATCACTAGAATTTTGCTCGACCTTTGGAATAATAAATCGCTCTTTGAGAATTTCAGTGAATATGAATGTAATTAAGTAAATTTAATACAGAGCCCACCAAACGTGACTGAGTGCTTTTGTGCGCATGTGTATGTTCTTTCTGCTTTTTATGTGTGTTTGTTGTTCTTTTTGCAGTTCGAGTCATCATCATCACACACACTTTGTCCAAAGTAGCTGACGTACAGCAACGAAACAGCCAAACACACAACATCACACATACTTTGTACGAAGTATACGTGTGTCACCAAAACGTCGACTGCGCAAGCCCATGGGCTTGCAAATGAAATTTTGAGTGGGTATGATTACTATGTTTATTACTAGACTTGGGTCGAACTCGTTCACTAGTTCATTTTTGCCACAAACCAATGATCAAACCCATTTAAATTTAAATTACATGGGTTTGATCATTGGTTTGTGGCAAAAATGAACTAGTGAACGAGTTCGACCCAAGTCTATTTATTACTAATGGGAGACCATGAATTCCATGAAAAAATAGTGCAGCCATTTTATGGATTTAAAAATAGAACAAACTTCAATTATTAAAATCAATATTTACCAAAAAGGTATTGAAAATCCATTGGCACAAATATGTTAATATAAATTGGTTACTTCTTATATTTCTGTACTAAATGTTCTTACATTTACTAAATTACTAAATTCATTTTTAACACAACAGGATTATTCCTTAAAAGTGTTTTAAATCCAGAACACTCCACTTTAAAATTGCCTCATATGGTCCAAAGACCGGCGCTGCGTCGCCTAATGGATCTTTTGTGCCATACATCTGTAAATTAAATCAAGCTATATTTAATTGACTCTCCTTATGAAAGTCAGCACAGAGATTGGAGAAGCTCGTCTAATATCATCTGAATACAGAAACTTAGAATGAAAAACACGCCTTCTACTGTTACACAAGACGATACCTTCGCAAAAAATGTGTGCTGTTCTAAGGATAAACGACGCAAGGGTGAACGAACTTGGTTACTTTTCCACATAGGAAAGCTCAGTCCAAAGTTTCCAGGAAGAAAACCTGCAATAAGCCGTAAATAATTCCTATTGAGATTCAGGATGCCACTATAATCTTAAGGTTATGACAGACTCCAAAGTGTCCAATCTCATTTGAGGTTTTTCCGAAGACCAAATATTGTTTGATGTTGAAGAAATTATTTCTGTTGGCGTATTAGAAGCAGCCAGAGCAAATGAAAAATCTATATAAATGTTTTTATAAGGAAATTTTTTCTTTTCGATTTCAAACACACAGAAATCTATTATTTCGATGAAACTTTTGCTTCATTATAATGCTTGCACAGAGACAACAGTGTCTAATAAACACCTCATAAAATAGAACAAAATTAAGAAATCTCTATGGTTTTTTTTCAATAAGGAAATCTTATTAATTTCATACGGAAAACCTTTTTGAAAAAATCAAGAAGAAATCTTCTAGTTTTTATTAGGTTATCTTATTGATTTTTTCAATAAGGTTTTCTTCTTGTTTTTATTAGGCGACCTAATAAAAATAAAAATAAATTGTGTTTATTATCTGTACTTATGTATTTTCATTTAAATTCTGTACCATATACATGTGTATGTATGTATGTATGTAGTATATTGTAGATGTTATTTATTTATATATACATACATACACATTATGTCATATTCTTAACTAACTTACTCACCAAGTATTGAACCAGCAAACGTCTGACTGATAGACATGCGCTCTAACCAATATGCTAACAAGCAGCCTGAATAACCATTCAAATTATTGTGCAAACATTTTTACACAAAAATTAAAAAGATCATGAAAAAAATTGTCTCTATGTCTATTTATAGAAACGAAATAACAAGACACCTCAAAAAAGATTTCCTTATTAAAAAAAATCAATAAGATGCTTTCACATAATCATAATATGATTATTATCATAATAATATATTATAGGAATATACTAAAATCAAGAAGAAAACCTTTTTAAAAAAATCAATAAGGCAACCTAATAAAATCAATAAGAAATCCCTATAGTTTACAGTTTATAAGAAAACCTAATCGAATCAAGAAGTTTTACTCTATGGATTGTTTTTTTTTGGTGCCAAAAATAACGAAAATTGAGTAAAAAAAAGTTGTGAATAATAAGATTTCTTCTTTATAAAATTAAGATTAAGATTTACGATATAAAAACAATAAGGAATCTCTATGAAAAAATCTTCGTTTCTTTCTACTGGGATGCCCTTAGCCTAAAAACGTTTCATAGGGAAAATCTTCTTGATCTTATGAGGCAGTTTTTTCTCTGTGTGGAGTGTCAAAAAATCTAACGTAAAGTGACATTTTATTTTCACACCATCACACCTCATATTACATTAAAAACACAAGTATAAAGGAAACAGCTTTAGAGAATTAACATGCCTATAATAATCGTTGACTTTCGGCGGCATAGCAGTTTCATGCACGCTATGGTCGTGCCGGCCTTTGAAAAAAGACGGCGGTTAAAAAAGTTGGTTTAAATATAATAAAGAAAAAGCAAATACGATAGTTTCGTTAACTTTCAGACATGCCTTATACGAAAAATTATTCAATACGATAAGCATATTCATATTCGGCACGGCATCGGCGTCGAAGCAGACGACTTATTAGTTTGAATTTTGTAATAATGCAACTCTGATAAGATTAAAAGTATTATCGTTTAGAAAAATTTCAAAAAATTGTGAAGTATTATGGGATGTCAAATTTGTATCGTGTTATTACCATTCGTTTTGACATTTTGCATTCACAATATCGCAATTGCACGTATTATTTGAATTTTTGACATGTATTAATACAAAGTATAATAGTCTGAGTGGCCCTTAAGTGATACTTCAGATGACAGATATTTAACAGCTGACAGCCCTGGTTTTGAAACCACTAAATAGATAACCCATTTATCCGGATTTACTTCGGACTTTTTACATATTTTGCATATTTTTTTCGTACTTGAAAAATTTTGTTGTATTCTCTTTCATACTTGTCTTCGTGTTTATACGGAGAAAGTTTAATTGTACAAAGTGATTATGTCTGCGCAAGGAAATAAGAAATAAAACGAATTTTCCTCTCTTTCCTCTCTTTCCTCGTATAAAAGGATTTTTTTTTTGTAAACTAAACTTACGACAAAAAATAATAAGTGCAAACATCAAATCAGCCGTAAGTGAGTTGAAAATGGCAATGATACATTTTTTAACTTCAACCAAAATGTCTTACAAGTTGTGAACATGCAGAATTATAAAACTGAAATAAATAAAAATGTATATCTCATACAACAAGTTTAAAACACGAAGTTCCAAAGATCAAATAAAATTTTATCAAAGATTTTATGAACAAACGCATAAATTTGTGAGGTTTGATTTCTTTTAATTAAATAATAAAATTGAATCAAATTAATTCAATTGTGCAGATACAAGTTGCAAAAAAAATGTGGGAAAAAAGTTGAGGGAAAGGAATTTAGTAGAACAAAAAGATGATGTAATGGTTGGAGATGATGGAGATTGGTATGGCATGGCAGTGAAACATGCATGATTACGCGTGAATATGCTTGATTGTGAGTAACATTTTCCTTGGACATGGGTGAGATTATATCAGTCCAATGTTTCGTGCATGTTTCGCTCTGATATGTAATTCGATTTTTTTTAATAATCCGAAAATTTGAAAATATAACAATTTTGTGAATAATCCCATTAAGCAACAAATGCTTGAGTACGTCAAGAGCGCGAGTTTTTAAAATCTTGATAAAATTTATGCCCACGTGAGAGCGTAACTACAAGGTCGCTTATGAGCTACTCATGTATCCATTACACATCATTTCCACTGCACGCGTTGCTAATAAATGATGAATCTAAATTGCTCCCTAATTCATACACCACAATACATTGAGACTTTGCAAAAATAAAATTTATTATATACATAAGTACATACATACATACATATGTACGAGTACACACCCTGAAGGAAACGTGGAGTTAAGTGTCCCTAAGCCACCACTTTTGTCGACTATTTTGGTGACATTGTCAACGCACCGTCTATTACTATTGTTTTTAATGCGTAGAAGACATTTTTTTTAAATACACACAACTATGCTTCTTCTTATTAATGTTTTATTGGTTTGTTGAAAACAAAAGTGACGTCAAGCAAAATTTAAGTGTTTATCAAAATTAGTTTAAGAAATCAAAATTAAAGATTAATTTAAACGTATTGAACAATAATTAGAAAAATTACACAAAAAAAAATAAATTTTTTTTTTCGTCTAAAAATTATAAAATTTTAAGTGAAAGGTGCCAATTATGGAAATTCTTGTTTGACCCTATGGAAGATTTTGTGCCATCAGTTAAAGATTTGCCACACTTTCAGGTCCATACGTAAATGTTTGACTTTACTAATTCAGCGAAACATAAAATTTTTGATTTACATACATATGTTTATGTATTACCTGCTGGCAATATGCTAAACGAATGAATGATTTCCCTGCAGAAAATGGGAATAGTGAAATTGTAGTGATTTACTACTGACCAGGTGTACCCCAGCCAATGTAATTATCTATTGACATTTAACATTAGCTTGTCATTGAAAATCCACCACTAGACTGTAGCAATACTGACTAACATGAAGACATTGGCGCATATTCATAAATCGTAACTAAAGTCGAAATTTATTAAACAGATACTAAAAAATAGTTAACAGATAGTTACAGGTTCTATTCACAAATCTAAACTAACGAAGTAACGACTCCCAGCTGATAAAAGAAATAAGAAAATAAAATGTCGATAATACTATGATCGATATAAATTGCAATTAAATAAAAAACTATTCAAACTATCAAAAATCAATTTTTGACATGTAAAGTATAAGTATAACATGTATAAGTTAGTTAACATTTAGTTACAGCTTCACTCATAATTAAGTCTAAACTTTCGTAGCCGTCTGTGAATAACTTAAATAGGCATTTAAAAAAGTTAGCACCTAGTAATGATTTCTGAATATGCGCCATTGGCACCAAGGATTCACTAGTAAATTTTAGAGGCTCTAGTCTACAATATCGATATTTCCTCGCTCGATGTCAATAGTACAATTGTAGTGATTTACTAGTCACATTGTCAATAGTACAACTCAATAGGTGTACCGCAGCCAGTAATAATTGTCTATTGACATATAACATAGGGTTCTCATTGAAAATCTACCAGTAGACTTTAGCACTATTCTTTTACGACCATATGGAGATATTTGAACTAAAGATTCACTAGTACATTTTAGTGACCCTCGTCTACAATTTTATAAGTGCTGGGGCAACAAACTTAAATACATACATACGTATACGTAAGTTTTTAACATTATTGCATATCATAATAAAAAAAAGAAAAACAAGCTATTGACGCGTTCATCGACAATGTCACCAGAAATACACTAGAACTGTTGTCTCTAACGTATCTCTACTCGCGCATAAAAGGAAAGTTGTCGACATTCCAACTAGTGCAATTGTTGCTAGAGAAAAGAGTGTTGACATAGAGACATATGGTTCTAGGCTGACTAGAGGGTTAGTTCCTCTGTTATATGGTATTTTCTTGCACAAGTTCCGTTTTTATATATTTGTTTAATAAAACACAAAAATGCGAACAAAATATGCAATTTCATTGTCAAAAGTGTATACTAGAATTACTAAAATGTACTAGTGACCATCTGTTTCCAATGTCTTCATATGGTCCCTAAAGAACTATCTTATCAGTAGTTGCTTTTCAATGACATGTTAAATGTCTATAGCAAAAAGCATTGTGTGGGGTATAATTAGTCAGTAGTACTGGCGACAAAGTCGATAGTGAATCAGTACTGATTCACTAGTGACATTTCCTACAGGGCGTGTAGTATATGCAATTGTAAGAAATTTCTCCTTTGTTCTATCTAATAAAACTGAATGTTGTCTCAAAGATCATTTTACTTCTATGCGACCGCCAATTCACTCAATCAGTGAGTAATTTATTTTAACAAACCTAGTGTTAGCGCACATATTGAACTTTAAAACAAATGCAAATTTAAATTGAACGGTGGAAATTTTAAATTAATTTATGTAAAAAAGAAAACATTTTATTTATTGAAGTTTTTCCATTTTGCTTGGTACAGATTAACGAGATTGGAGGAATATTATTTACTGAAGAATTAATACATAATGGTTTTCAATAGCCCGAGTTCGATCTTTGGCCAGATCCAGTCATATCAATACTGTTAGTTATTTAACATTAGCCGCTAAATCAATTCAGGAATACCAAATATTAAAACTGAGACGAAATCAATAAGAAAAACTTTATAGGAAAATCGCTATAAAGCCCGTGATACACTATCCTACACAGTGATGCCTATTTAGCAATTTTCTGGGTAAATTTAGCAATTTTTCAAACTATTTAGCCAGAAAAAAGTCAATTTATACCTGATTTACATTAAGCATTTTTTCATGAAATTTCATGAATTTTGTTGCATGAAACTTTTTCTATTTGCTAATTGCAGCGATGTAAAAGAGAATGTTAAATAAGAAAGAGCGTAGAATGAATCTCTGACGCATTTTTTGAAACTTTTTTGATATAAGTTGCCCTCCAGATGTTAATGATGATGATCCGATTTGATTTATGTTTTCAGTTTTTTGTTTGCTTCTTGAGTATCTGAAGAAAAATTATTTGATTTATTGCTTTAATTTATTATTTTTGCTTTTATTTGATTTCAAAATTTTTCCCGATTTGCTGCAAAAAATATAATATGAATTATCTTCTTATTTTGATTTAATACTCATGATTTTTGCATTCTCGTTTAGCTATTTTTTTAGCCGTTTCTACATTTAGCCATTATTGGTGAAAGAATTCTGGCATCACTGATCATTGTTGTCAGATTTTTTCGGACCTAATTCGCCAAATTGACTTTAAAAATCGCCAAAAGTCGCCAAAAATTAGTTTTACGTAGTTTTTGTTAGTATACATATTTTTCATTATAAATTTGTTGTTATATAGCACTTTTTTAATATAAATTTTTATAAAATTATCATATCAAAATTTATCAGAAAATCGCCAAAACTAGACATTAAATCGCCAAAAAATATTTCTTGTAAATTTTTCTCATCTAAATTCAAACCGCATTAATGACTACAATTAACATCAGAAAAATCATCAAAATCAAATGGTTTTAATTTCCTGCAAACGAATTTTCCTGAATTAGAAGTTCAATTCTGTTAAAAAATAGCCATAAAAATTGCCAACAAATTTATTTATCGCCAGAGAAATCGCCATGTCGCCAAACCAAAAATTTGGACGCCAAACAAGTTTAAAAATCGCCACGTTTGGCGAGAAATCGCCATATCTGAGAGCCCTGTCACTGATCCTACACAATAGTGCAATTACTGGGAAAATATAACCCTGCACCCAGAGAAAAACAGCTCCAAATCAATAAAAACCATGTTGAATTAATAAGAAACATTAACGAAAGTCTAGTCATGTTGAAATTTCTTATTTCAATATGGAAAAATATTAATTTAAAGTATTAATTTATTGATTTTTGAGTATCTCTCCATACATTTTCTATTATATTGAAAATTATTGCATTAATGTTACGGGTTCTTATTTTTAAATTGCAACTTTTCCCTGAGTGTGATATGTTGAAGTCTATGAACATTTTCAAAAGACAATATCCGGGAGAATTCAGTATGATATGAATTCGCTTTGGACAATATCACTTCAATCATTTGAGGGTTGTATTTTTTCTTAAGTTGTGAGATTGTGTAGGATAGTGAGTCATGGCCTTAAAGGCTGGTACTCACTATTTTTCACGTCGAACGACTGTTGAGAAAGTACAACCCTGGTATGAAGGAGCTTATGAAAGTTTTCAAAAGACCATAAAAATTCATTATATCATGGTTGTTCTTTTTTAAGACATACGACTAAGAGCCTTAAGAGGTATTTGATGAAATTATAATATCGATATAAAAAACTAGATTTAATAAAAGCCACTTCCTTGAGAAGATTGGTGATAATTTTGGTCAAATATGGAACAGCACGCGTACAAGACTATATGAGAGGTGCAACACATTTAGTAACATTTCTGAAACAATTCAATAATGGCCTGTCCCACGATGTCACCAGAAATCGTTCGATCGAATACTTATATTGGAAACAACACCAAATTTTCTAATGTTATTGTTGTTTGTAATACAAGTTGTCGATCGAACGATTTCTGGTGACATCGTGGGACAGGCCGTTATTGATAGTAATTGATTATACATAAATGTCGTATTAAGTACAAAAATATTTTCAAGAAGTTTCATCTAGAGTGTTGAGTATTAGAGCCCTTGTGTCTTTCTTTTTTAAGCGGATGTGTCCAGTAAAGTTCAAGATATTACGAGCAAGAAAATTAGGATGTGACTCGAGTTTTGTTAATTATTTGCCTGCGTATTTTGCAATTTTTTCAGTCAGTAGCGGCATATTTAAATCATGATGTAAATTTGAATTTTTGATCATGGAGCCGATGTTATAAACCTTAAAATTTTGTTTTGCCTTCATTGGAATCCCTCTACATTGTAAGCTGAAGCAGTGCCCCATAGCTGAATTCCGTAACACCATATGGGTTTCAAAATCGAATAGTATATTAAAAGTTTACAATCTAGACTGAGGGTTGAATTTCTACCAATCATCCATTGTATCTGAGTTAATTAAAGTGTGATTTGTGTTGGCTTTGAGTTTTCACTTGTGATTGTTGAGGAACAATTTTATTGCTGATTCTAAGGGGAACAAGTATGTCTTCGTTAGGTAAATGTTACCTGAACACGCTTTTGATCGTTTACTTTTATTCTCAATAAGTTTAGACTTAGTTCCAGAGGGTAATATAATATGTACCTGAAGGTATCGGGATGTCTCGTATGTGTTTTCGTGCATACTTAGTGTGGATATTACTGCTCACGGCCATATCACAATTATAAATCAAATACAATTCTTCAATTTTAAAATTAGGCCTTCATGCCACACTTTATCAAATGCCCGAGAAACATCAATAAAGAGGGCAGAACAATACTTCCTTTCTTCAAATGTTCTTCTTATAACTTGAACCAGGTGTAAACTTCTTTAGGAAATGGATAATGATAGAGAAAAACTTCATTCTTTTACAACTCTGTTTTTTCCACATTTTTCAATAAGGCGTATTAAAACTTCGAAACTGTGTTTAGTAGCCATTTTACTAGTTGTTTATTTCGCCAATGAATTTGCTATACAATATCGATGAAGAAGGGTGCTCCGATATTACATTAGGATTAGTATCTGCTGAAGCCGGAGTAGTTCAGTGACCTATGCCTTCATCACTTGAACATTCCAACAATAACTAGCATAAGGGGAGATTAATGCATGGTGTTGTTATTTGATGACTTTGTCTTTGACCGGCCTCGAACCCAGGACCTTCGGTTTTGTAGTCAACGGGCTAACTGATACAGTCAATGCACCATTTCATTTCAATTCATGTCTACTCCTGCAATATCACTTATTTTCGGAAACAAGTGCTAAAATTAACTAACCTGTTCCATAAATAGATCCTTATAAACCCTCATTGATATAAGAGGAACACTGAAATCGGGTACACAACTAAAAGATCTCGGGGCTGCAATCCCAGGTCACTATGCCTTCGGAACCTTCGCTATAATGACCAGTTATTGTAACATTTATCTAGATAAAGAGGGAGAAGAGATCTAGTTTGTAAGAATTTATTGTGACAATTTTTCCTCAAGACTGTTTTATTAAATACCGAAAAAAGAGGCTATAACACACCCTCTCTGCTTTGCATTACGTTCTCTATTTGAACAATAGGTGTTATCGAAGATAGACCCATAAAAGCTGTACTACTTCACCAGGAGCAACGAGTAGTGCTGCCGCATGATCCCCCTTTTTGCGAATCATTCACGTCCTCCACAATCCTTCTTTGTCACATCTAAAACTCTACCAACTGTCATTTTTAACCCAAATCTAATTTCTTTTATCTCTTTTTTAAACATCTCTCCCGCTTGTCTTATATAACTTTCAGGTAACACAAAGCGAAATTCTATAGTTTTAAGGGAATAGATATAAATATTTGGAGTCCAAGGGAGTGGAACCCAACGTTTTTACTGACCCTAAATTCCCTACTGTTTGCGTTGCCATCACTTCGTCGACAATGACGGCAAATTGAACACTTAATTTTGCTTCAAGAACGGCGGAAGCAGTGCTGCAAATGAATTGTGTTTTTAGGTTAAATCTCGTTTATAAAATTATCAAGATTTCACATCTCTCCGGTTTTCTTTAAATTTTAATTGATGTTTTATTTTCATTCTTTATATTGTATTTTAAATTTTGTTTACTTAAAGATCATTTTCAATCAAATAAATTTCGCTTGTAAGAATTGTGCATTTTTCAAGGAATTTAACAATCTGTTTTTTTTCCTTCGCTATAAATTACCGGCAAGCTCTTATAAACAAATTGTTTCAATTTTGTATTGTTGTATGTCATTTTTCAGGGTCAGTTCAACAATTTGTTTTATTTTTAATTTTCATTTGCATGAATATATCCGCATTTAATTAGTCATGTATTTGTACACAAGTAAGTGAAAATAACGACAGACGGAGGAAATGTGCGCATACTGACACACACACACACACACATGTATTACAGAATGTTCAACTTTTACTTGTTGTAATAAATATAAAATGAAAAATATTATAAAAAAGTGATATTGTAATTGTTTTTGCATACAGATGACTGGTAATGGAAGGAGCGGAGCGCATGAATGCATCGTACAATTTTAATTTTAAATTAAGATTCATGTCTCGCAAATAAAATTTATTTCGATTATATTTTGCTTGTACATAACAATGAGCACATATACATACATATATGTATGTTTATATACATATATATGTTTCTATGATGTACATAAAGTGCGTATAATGCATTGCACAGTGGGAGAAATTTAAGCAATAAATCAAATCTTCCAAAACAAAGCAAATATTCCAAGTCTGATTTAAATTGTAGGGGAATGTTCGAGCAGGGCAGCGCTCTTTACTGCTCTTTTAATTTTCCTGAATCAAAAATTAATTTAATTAAAAATAATAGAAATAATTCGTAACGTGCTATCTCTCCTGATGATTGTCAGATCTGGCAACTCTGTAATTTTATTTACCATTTCATTATTGACAGTTGTGAATTGTAAAACAGAAAGTCCTTACCATTTTGCGTTTTATGCATGGCTCAAAAAAAAAATATAATCAAGGTAAATGATTGTGACAAATCGTAGGGTGGTTACTGGTTTGCAGCACAGCATATTAAAAATACATTATTACTGCGGAAAACCAATAACCACACGACGATATTATAAATCAAAACGCGTAGAATGCCTTTATGTATGCATAAAGTAGATTTACTTTCTACGTTTGTATGCATCACATGCATCATGAGAAAAGGTCAGCTGTTTTTTTTTTGCCAAGGATGACATATTATATTCTATTCTCAATGATATCGATAAATATGTTTCCATTTTTACCAAATTTGTTTTCATTTGATCACTACAGGTAATCAAAACTAAAAACTTGTGTGAAGCACAATAACGACGAATTTACTCGGCGAATTCAGCTCTTATAATTGCTAATAGTGTTTTCACACTGAAAGTTAAAACCTGGTTTTAACGTTAAAACCATAAACAGCTGATTTTGCATTCACAATGCAAGTTTTTTAAATTCAGATTTTAACTCACATACTGTGTAATAGCTATGCTCAAAATAAAATAAATCTCCTGTAGAAATGTATGTTTTTGTTGTTGTATTTTTCCCTGCTTTTTATATAAAACTTATTTGACAAACTGTACAACAACTGTTTTTGTTTGTATGAGAAACTAACAAACTTTACAATGCGCTCTAAAATGGAAATTGTTTTATAATTTGTAAATAAATATTTAAAAATTATGGAACTAGTAATACAAACTGAAGAAGTGCTTGAAAATCAAGTTATTGTACATAAATAATGCACAAATAAATCACAAAATACAATTTATTATCGTCGGATCGATATCAGTTTATCGTTTATTTTCACTTCAATGAAAATACTTTCGTTGTTTTCCTTCAAAAAAACTCTTTTTTCCATAATTTTTTAATTATTGTTGCTTGTGCATCCATTTTTGAGTTGAAAATCTTTCAAACGACATCTATTGATATTCACTGTCATAAACATTATCAACTGCTGCCGGTCATTTTAACTTGGCAGCACTGAATCTACCACAGCGAAAACAGGGTTGCATTTCATAAAACCAACTTAAGGCCGGGGCACAATGAATCCGTCATGCGTTAAACTTCGCCTTCGGTTACATTCAGTACGTGTCCGTCAACCCAAATACAAAATTTGGTCAACTTTTAACTTTTTGCGCACGTTGAGTAAACTACTCAACAGATATTGGTTGCTTTTCAAATGCTTCCGTCAATAAAGTACTCATTGTGCCAACCTTCTCCGTCGTTGCGTCAATGTCATTTGAAAAAGGCGAAGTTTAACGAACAATTTGTATGGTAAAACCAGGTTTTAACAGTTGGTTTTAACATTAAAACCATGTCAGTGTGAAAACACTATAAAGTTTGCAAAGAAAGAGAGAGAAATTTGTTTTTCCGTCGTTCATCGGCGTACAAAATAGAAATAAATCTATCTCAGAGTTCGTCCCAGTTGTGTTTCTAGCATAAAACAACGCATAGAACTCACATTATAAACTTTAAGCTTAAGCGAATGTTGCTCGTTAATATTGTGTTTAGTAAAAAAAGTAAATTTGTTTTTAAATTAAAATTTGTCTTTATTTACAAGTTTTATAAGCTAATAAGGCACAATGTTTTGAGATTATAAAGGATGATTTTTATAGAAGTATGTATAAAACTTTAAGTTCGCAACACTTTTTCAACTGGCGGCCATTTTGTCAACTGTCAAGTGATTTTTGTTTAGTTTGGTTTGGCATTTCAACATAAATTGACTGACGCCTGAACCACATAGCCTCCTCGAGAGGCTCCCCAGACATCCAACTGCAAGCGGGATAGAGTCATGATTACCAATTACATACTTGCTTATTAATGTTTAAGCTTTGTTACATCGCAATCACCCTCAATGTAATCGCACCCATATTTGTAGTTTTAATAACAACAATATCTGATTTTACAACCTTGAACACTGTTTAGTGAATAGTGAATCGCACTACTGCATAAACAAATAATAATAATAATACTCGTAATCTACGTCCTTTAAAACAATTTTAGAAGATATGATCAAATATTTTCTTAAATACATTCATTAACTCTTTATTACAATCGTTAATACGATTTCATACCCTAATTTAATTCTCATTAAGCGTTTTTAATACGCTGATTCTTGGTTAAAAATTTTTAAAAGCTTTATAATTGGGATATTTACATATACATACATACATGCATATGTACATATACATACATACATATGTACATACATATGTATATGAACGAACTTATCTATAAATTACTGTCGTTAAATTGTTTTTATACCAGTTTTGTGTTTGATATGATTTATAAGTTATTTATTTGGCTGTTCCCCGATTAGTGCCATTAATTTTGACATTAACTTGTTTTTGCCAAATCTATTAAGAATTTTTTTTTTAATATTTCGTAGCACACGTGCTATCGCCATTAAAAACTTAAAAGTGCTTAAAATTCCAGTTATTAATCGTAGTTTATTACCTTGCCCTTAAAATTTTCAAATAAAAACACATATGACGACCAAGTATGTCTTCTTTAAGTTACACTTTCGAAGTGAAGAAAGAAGTAGATACTAATAATAACTTTCGATCTTGAAAGCGCTGACCGAACGAATTTTCTTTTGGCATAATGCCACGCCTTCGACAAAGAATGTCGCTATTTTGAATTTCACTCACTGTGATTTTTAAAATTTGGCGCAACTTTACCCAAAAATAAAAAAACACTAGGTTTGATTCGCTGAAGAAGAAGGGTTTGGCCACGGTGGCCATTTCCCTCCTAGAACTCAAAAAATAATATTTTTCACTAACCCCCTGTTTGTGTAAGACGTTTGAGTTAGAAATCTTGGCGTTTTTGTAATAGATTAAAGGAAACTTGTACAACTTCATTTTTTCCAAGTTTTCTAAAAAATTTCACAAATACAATTCAGATATACTGTAAATGCAGTTTAATAGTATGATTCGTTGTCTTCATTTTCCACTAGGTTTGATTCGCTGAGGAAGAATGGTTTAGCTACAGTGAACATTTTTATAAAGAAACCCTTTAATTTCAGTACAAAATGCGTACAAAAAAAAAATCGCATGCTATATTTTTGAAAAATAAATTGAACTCGATATTGATATTGATATTTATTATTTTCCAAAACCTTATAAAATCTATTTAATTCTAAAAATTAAATTTAAAAATCTTATATACAAAAATTTCCTTACATGCTAAAGCATTTACCAAAGACTATCAAATTATGAAAAAGAAAATGTACATTATATATATACAGCCATTGTTTTATGAATTTAAATTTTTATATAATTCCCCAAAAAAGGAAAAAAAAGGGAGGCACTCAAAATAATACTTAAATTAATAAAGGTATTCATTTCAGTTTTTTTTTTTTTTTTGTTGGAAAAATGTAATTTTTTTACAACAAACACAGGTAAAAAAATTCACCAAAAGTTGAAATTTTAAATTCAACTTTTGGTAGATTTCTTTTTCCTGTGTTTGTTGTAAAAAAATTACATTTTTCCATTTTTCCAACAGAAAATAACTGAAATGAATACCTTTAATAAACTTACAACTACCTATATGAAATAATACTAAAATAAAAATAAAAAAAAAAATTAAAATAAAATTGAACAAACAAACAAGGAATTAAAAAGTTTATTGACTAGTGTTATACACCGTGTCATTTATATTCAACGATCCTATCCTCCTATGGTAGAATAAGAGATCTTCACCCTCATACAAAGCACCAGCACTCCCAAGGGTCAACAAGTCCATAGGAGAAAAATATCTAGACATCTGAACGGTATGCAGATTTCTAGTGCCATCAAAACATCTCCTTACTAAAGGATTCTCCAGAGAACGTGCACCTTCCAGAAACCTTAAAGCCCTGTCGACCAAAAATACATCCACTCGCCTAAAATCAACCGATCCGTAAATGGACCTACACGATGGCCTACGAAACTGACCATTCTGTCCGATGTATGGTTTTAACCCAAGACACGCTACCAGAATCATTCGCTCCCATCTCCTAATCCTCTCCATCTGGGATGAAGAAATTCCAAACCAAGTTGGAAAGGCATAAGAGACGATTGGACGAACAATCTGGCGATATACTAGAAGGCGCACTTTTTTATCCAGTCCGCCTCTACGCTTTAAAACACTCTGATATGACGAGTATATTCTCTTGGCCCTCTCAAGAATGTCATCAATATGGCGATAAAATTCAAAGTTTTCATGAAAGGTGACACCAAGATATTTCATTCTGTCCGATATCCCAATTACGTCCGGTCCGATTTTTAAACATGTTAAGTAGGATGAATTTATCTTCACACACATGTTTACAATTTGTGTTCGGGTGCATAAAAATAAAAAAAAAACCGCTTAACACTTAGATTTTTAATAATTTTTCACATTGTACTGCATCGAAAGCAAGATTCTGTTCGATGGAAAATTTCTTGCTCAACGAATATCGAATGCAATTCATAATATAGGCCAAAATAAATTAATTAAAACTAAAAAAAAATTTAAAGGCTTGAAAAACCACTATATAATTTTGATATATTGTGGTTCCAGTAGTACAAATATGGTAAAAATTTTAAATTCTATGGAAAGGGGTTTTATTAAATTTTTATGTAAAATAAAGAATAATTTTTTTAAACGCGTCTCCACATAATTAATGATAACTCAAAAAGGGTTGGTCCCATATTATTAAAATAAACTTAGAAACATTTAAATTTATATAACCTTTAATCCGTTTATATATTGCGTTTCAATCGACCTAGTAGTTTCGGAGTTATAATACAAAATTGAAGCAAAATATATATATTTTTACGTGAAAATAGCAATTTTTATTTTGATTTAAAAAGATCGTGAAAAATCGAAAACTGCAAAATATGTTTAGATTTATTGCTTTATCGCAAAGCCACATTTAATAGAAACAAAATGAGATATCGATCATAAAAATCGATTGATTATTATTTTGTTTTTTCTTATGTACACACTCGTACATAAAATTAATTAGTTAATGTTCTGTCGATTGATTGAATTTTGAAAACATTTTTCCCAGGCTATGTAAAAATTTTCACGATACCACAAAGACTAGAAACTGCACTAAATGAGGTTAGTGCTTGGTGCTCACGGAGCGACTTCAGTGTCAACCCAACCAAAACGGAACTGGTACTCTTTTCCAGGAGATGCAAAGTTCCCCACTTCAACCACCCAACACTAAACATTAACCTAACCCTGTCGGATAATGCCAAATATCTGGTTGTTGTCATCGATAGCAAGCTTTCCTGGAGGGAAAATCTTAATGCAACGGTAGCTTAAGCAATAACAGCAATCAACATCTGTAGAAACGCAACCGGCACTACTAGGGGAATAAGTCCTAAGGGAGTCGGTTGGATACTAGAGATGTTTATAAAACCTAAATTATTTTTATCGAATTTCAGTCTGGTGGAAAGCACTGGCATCAGCGAGCAATCAGTTCCTTATAGAATGAATTCTCTCTCTCACGCCGACAAAAGCACTCTTCGCTATGTTGGGTTGGCTTCCAATGGACTTAACGACTTGAAAGCTAGCTCTACGTATCGCTGTCAGACTAAACGCAATAGGCACATGGAACAACCGACATTGGAGTCATACAAGCATTTTAGATACAGTGGATAATATACCGGATCTTATTGACTTACTGCACTCCGAAGCCATACTTCAATACGAATTTTTAAATTTCATTGGCGGAAAGGCTTTCCTCACCGAACGGAGTCGTACAGGTTTTCACGGATGTTTAAAAAACCGGGGGAGAGTTGGTGGGGGCGTTTATATTCCGAAATACGAAATTGAAATGTCGTTCTGATTTTCGGACGAATGTTGTATATTACAAGCAGAGTTATCTGGCAAGAACGTCGCAAAGCCCTGGATGGACTCGCGCAACACTCAAGTATCTTACTAAACTGGGTGCGTGGCGACGTTACTATGTAGTCAACATAGTTGCGGATGTCCTGGCAAAGAGCAAACCTACTAAGAGAGGCCGATATCCACAAATCTCCGTGCTTTCTGCTGTAGACCTAAACTCCCATAGAACGACAAACCTCATGAACTTCAATAGGAACCACTTGAGGAACCTGATGGCTACGTTCACCTGTCACTGCTTTCGGAACCCATGCATGGTAAACGTATGGGTCTCCTGCACAATGACTACTGCTAAAGTTGTAATGATGAGAAAGAGGAGGAAAATATGCTGCATATCCTCTGCTTTTGTCGCGCTATGGAGGATTTCCGTCTGCACCTCCTTTGCAGAATGTCCTTCGTCATCCTATATTACAAACAGTGGCTGTTATATATAGATGGCACAATGTTGCCACATTAAAATTTTAAGATAATCATTGTGAATTCCGTAACTCATGTTTTAGACTCGGCAGTTTTTCTTGAAGGAAGTCTGATTTTACGGGAGAGAGAGAAAACACGAAAAGTTACTTCAATTCTCTTTTGTTTTTTCATCAGCTGCATTAAAACAATAGGAAAATTGAACAAGAAACCGTGTGTGTGTAAACAAACGAGCAGTTTTAAAAGAGAATTGAAGATAACTGCTTCAAGAAAAACTGCCGAGTCTAAAACAAGACTTAGGCCGAATACACACGGTGGCATTTTGTGACAAATATGGCAAAAATAAAAGTGGGAACTAGTGGTAACGTTTGACATTTTCGATATTTTTCGTTGTGTGGCATTACCGACTGTTTACGCATTTGATGTAAGCAGCTGTGACAATAAGTTGGCTGCATTGCAAACACAAAAGAAAATGTCAGCGTGTTGACATTTTGACATTGAGAAAATACCGAAAGAATTTTAAATGTGTGGGGGGGTATAAAAATTTAAAAGTATGGAAAACGAAAAAGAAAGTGGAAGAGCACAGTAGACTGTAAGAAAACAACACAGCCAATTCAGCTTGTGGAGGTTCGTGAGGCTGTATGGAAACATATGTATATGTAGAATTTACAAGGATTGAAATGCAAAAAAGGGCAGACATTTCGGTGGGGTTATGTAGGTCTTCATGCACACGAAATTTTTAAACCAACTTGAATCTTGCTTCCGCAAACTGGAATGCAGAGTACAATAGAATCCTTTGGTGGCACGCGTATTAAGCCCCGGTGTTTTCTTCCACTTTCTTTGTCATTGTTTAGATTTTCTTAATTATTTTCTTATTTTTGATAAACACACGGTGGCACTAGCCAATTGAATAATTTTGCGATTATCCATTTACATAAATATTAATTAACAAACAATACGAAAAACAAAGTCTCACAATGATAAAGCAAACGACAATAAATGTCATTATGTCAAAATTAGTTCTGGATGTAGACAATGGTACCGTATTGCCATTATTTAGGGATGGGACTCTATCCTGTCACAATGACACAACAAAATTGTGTGTCATCGAACTGCTTCAAGAAAAACTGCCGAGTCTAAAACATGACTAATTGTATTCGCATTAACAGTGTTGCCACACAAGTGCTTTTGACTGAGTGCAGTCAAGTTAATAATTAGAGCTTTTTGGGGAATTCTTACAATTAATTTTAACATTTGTTATCGCACTAATTATCCCAAGTTATTAGTTTACCTAAAAATGCGTTGGCTTGAATGTTTATTTAACTTTTCTCCTAGTTGATTTCCAATTACATATAACAAATTTCTAAAATTTTGGACTATAGTAAAGTTATAAGCAGGGAAACCACAAATATGCTCTAAAAAAAGTGTTTTATGCGCATTCAATATGCACTAAAAACTTGTAAATATGCGCTTAAAAGTCAAAAAATATGCTCTTAAAAATATAATAAATTGGTTTATTTGTAAATGAAAATATATTTTTTAATCAAAAATTCAACAACATTTGCATATAAAATAAGAAAAAAATAAATAACCAAAAAACGGAAACATAATTAACAAAGAATAACTGGGTTTGAAGTGAAGGTTAACACAAAATTACTATAAAAATTTTTACTAAAACAAATTAATTTTTATTGGATGCATAAGAATTTCACTTTAATTTCAAAAGATCACGATATCAGAATTAAGGCTTTGGAACTGTATTTTGGATAAATAAGACAAGATTTTCATTTATAATTTTTATTGCAATAAATAACAAAATATTGACCTAGAATTTCAAATAAAAATCTTTTCTGTCCCGTCTTAATGAACTTTCATACATTTACAATGTTCCTTCAAGGTCTTTTCGGGGCAGAGTAAATCACACACAGCTAAATTTGTATTGCAACTAACGTCCGTAAAACTGCGTTATATATAAAAAAAATTATACACTACATGGAACATTGGAACAGAGATTTAGATGGCGAAAATTAAAAATAATTTGTAAGCATATTAACCCAGATAGCACAGGAAAAAAATTTTCTTTAAAAATTAAATTTTTATTTCGAAAATTAAATTTTAATGCGTTGCTAAAAAAAATTTCATAAATTTTTTTTCGGAATGGAGGGTTTTTTTTAAAGGATGGTGGTGACAAGCGGGTTGAAATAAAATAAATTCTATAAAGTATGAAAATATGCCCTAAAAGCGTAAATTATGCTCTAAAAATTCGAAAATATGCTAAAATTATGCGTGTAAAACTGATATATGCATAAACATGCTTTAAAGGGTAAAATATGCAAAAATATGCACTAACAAATCGATGCCAAAATTCATTAAAAGTTCTGAAACGGATAAATATCTTGTCCCCGCATTAATACGTGATACAAGAAAAAACATGCAATTGCATATTTGCGGTTTCCCTGGTTATAAGGGTCTACGGAAATGTTTTTTCAAAACTTTATACTGTAGCGATGAGTACAAAGTAAAAGGTATTGTTACTACGAGTAATATCTACATTAAATAAATATAGCGAACGACACCATGTGGACTTTAAAATGACTACTTGATCAACTGGCACGCTTTTTGTTTCCTTGAGATTAAAAAAATATATTATTAACAATAATCAACTACATACTCGTATTATAAAGTATTTATTGAGCACAATTAATTGTATTTATGTATATGTATATTATCCGTCTTTGTTTTTAGGACTGTGTCTGGTATGGAGTTTGTAATACAGATGATTTCAATCGTAACCAGTATTGCGCATACAATGGCACGGCGAAACCAATTTCGCCAGAAGGTAGAAAACTTTTACAAGAACGTTGTGGTTATCTTTTAGAGAACGATGCAACAGAATTTTGCTGTGATAGTCAACAGGTACATATATAAAATAAAAAATTTATTAATTATGAAACGATCGATAATATTTGTTTTTTTTTATTTTCATTTCTAACGTACCTTTTCACAATGTATGAAGAACTTGCAGTTAAAGTTCACGTTAACTCTTAATGATCAAACAGAATTGCGGCATAAACACATTTTCCATACAAATTGACACAAAAAATCAGCCCCAGAAAGCAGTCGATATATAGAATTTATTTTATTTTGACAACCTTTTTTCTTATGCTCTCACATATAAAAACTTATTCTCTCAAACATGTTACCATACTTTCAATAAATTTCATATATTTTGTGAACAAAACTACAAAGACAAATAAGCACAAAAGAAAATGAAACAAAAATTAGAGAGCATTTGAAGTTACTGCCGTAGATTTTATTATGGGCTTTGATAATTTGACAGCGATTTTTCCTGAAGTTGCGGACTTATTCTGTTTAATCATTTAACCATACATTGTGAAGTGATAATTTGTAGTACAATATTATTACATACTTATGTAAGTTGCTTTAATTTTATAATTTTCTTTTCTTTTCTTTTCCTTAAAAATAAAAAGGTGGATATTCTGAACAAGAATATTAAATTAGCTGGTAATTTCCTAGATCGTTGTCCCTCATGTATGGCTAATTTAGTGCGACATTTATGTGAATTTACATGTTCACCAAAGCAATCGGAATTTATTCACGTTGTTTCAACCGAAAGCAACAAAAATGGTAAGCAGTTCTTACTTACAAAAAAAAAACTTTTTGTCTTACAATTTAACGCAATATTTGCAACAATTGCTGATATATTTTTGTACATGTTGAAGTGTAAAATTAACTATTGTCGACAATTTGTACGCATATCAATAAGTTGTTTTTTATACACTTACATATCGTCACCTTAAATGCAAACGGACGTAACTACACAAAAATTCGAAATCGAGTTTTTGATTGATTATGGTTCATTTTATCAAACTACATACATGTTCGCGCAAATTTTTAGACCTCTGGGATCAAAAATGACGACTTTATTAAAGAAATTCAACCGGACGTAATTACAAATGCATCAATTTTTTATTGCATATAATGTAACTAACATAAAATCTTAAATGTATGTATACGAGGGCGGTTCGGAAACTTCTTAGCCTATCAATGAAGGAGAATAGTTAGGTTTTCAAAAATATTTTTATTTTTCAATATAATCTCCTGAAACTTCAATACACTTAGTCCAACGCTTTTCTAGCAATTCTATCCCTTGATTAAAATAGTTTTCCTCAAGGTCTTCAAAATAGTGGTTTACAACTGTAATTGCATCTTCATTTGAGGTAAAACGCTTGCCAGCAAGGAATTTTTTTAGATTTGGGAACAGGTAAGAGTCACTGGGAGCCAAATCAGGAGAATAAGGTGGGTGGTCAAGCAACTCGTACTTTAATTCGTTGATTTTAGCCATTGTTAAAACACTCTTGTGCGCTGGTGCGTTGTCTTGATGAAAAATAATTTTTTTGTGTTGTAAGCCAGGACGTTTTTCTCGAATTTGTACATTTAATTGATCCAAAAGGTTGCAATAGTACTCTGAATTTATTGTTTTACCCTTTTGCAGATAGTCAATCAATAAAATACCTTTGAAGTCCCAAAAAACCGTTGCCATAACCTTACCAGCCGATTGAATTGTTTTTGCCTTCTTTGGGGTACTTCCTCCAGCTTCAGTCCATTGTTTGGATTGTTCTTTTGTCTCTGGTGGATCCAAGTCTCATCAACAGTTATGAAACGACGCTTAAAATCAATTTTATTTCGCTTAAAACGATCCAAACAAGCTTGAGAAATGTTCATTCTTATGCGTTTTTGGTCGGCTGTTAACAAATGCGGCACCCATCTTGCAGAAAGCTTTTTCATCTGTAGTTCTTCATGCAAAATTAAATGGACTCGATCATTTGAGATGCCCATGATATTAGCTATTTCACGCACTTTTATTCGTCGATCATTTAATACCATATCATGCACTTTGGCTACAATTTCTGTTGTTGTTGCTGTTTTTGGACGTCCACTACGTGGTTCATCTTCAACGCTTGTACGACCACGTTTAAATTCAACAACCCAATTTTTTACTGTTGCATATGAAGGAGCACTTTCACCTAACACATTCACCATATCATTATGAATTTCTTGTCCCGATAAACCTTTTTTATGTAAATATTTAATGACACCACGCATTTCTAATTTTTCCATTGTTAAAAACTCGCGGATGCGTCTTTTGTGAACACCTGTTTCTATATGAAGGAGTTGCCAGATCGAAACAAAATTTAACATGTGTTCATAGCAGAGATGGAAGTTTCCAAAACACTTAACTTTTTTCTGTTTATACCGCGCTTTTTGTGCTAGGCTAAGAAGTTTCCGAACCGCCCTCGTATAAAAAGGAAATAAATGGTTAAAAACATATAAGTATCCATACTCCAAATAAATTTCGAAGAAAGTTTTCAAGAATACTTTATTCTTATTGATTTTGAAACGTTTTTTGTTTCTCCTGTAAAAAATATAAAAGTGTAGTTACGTCCGTTTGCATTTAAGGTGACGATGTATTGTGACGACAACAATTGTTATTGTATTTATGCGCATTCTTAAATTGAATTAATTATTGACTTTTTGTTTTCTTTCTTTTTCAACAATTTATTTTTAAGGAAAATTATACATCAACAATATTGATTTACACATAACATCCAGCTACACAAATAGTACCTATAAATCATGCTCTCAGGTAAGTTATTTTGGCTTCGTTAAACACATTCGAACGCTTTATAATTCTAAAGAAATTTTTAAAAGTTTTGCAAATGTAATAAGAGTAACATAACATGTAACATAACTGAGCTTTGTTTACGTTGGGCTAAGTATTTCTTGTTCTACTTGAAAAATTATTTGTTTTCTTGACTTTTTATAGTACAACTTACATGCATACATGCTTGAATAAATAGTTAAAATAAACATTATACATTATTCATCTTCAATATCCGTTTCATTTAATACCTTCGCTACAGCTTGGTTAAACCGTAGCTATTCGTTACGAAATCTTGCAGGAATACAATTTTTAATCACAAAGCGTTTTAATGGCTTTAAATTTATTTGAGGAATTAGAATTATTTAGGCCGAATTAAACATTTTATGGCTAGATTATGGATGGCACCGAACTTTAGTTGAGTTAAAAGTTGCCAAAATGTTATTATCGATGGCAATTGACACTTAACAGCTGTGTCAAAGTGTCAAATTACAATAACATTGGCAACCACCAATTTTGACAGCAAAATTGCGGTAAAGCAGAAATTTGCGAAAATTTTAAACAAGTTATAATTTTATTAAAAAGAATGCTAAAAAAATCTGTATAAAACGCGAAAATGGAAAAAATTCGCAAAAACTTGCTAACAGCTGAATAAAAGCAAAGTCTAATAGCGAAAATTGTTAAGAAACAGAATACTGGGAAAAACTCGATTTCATCGCGATCATTGCGAAAATTCGCGAGAAGTTGCAAAATGGGAAACAAGCCTTAAAATTGATTATAAGTCTTCAAAACTGTTAAAAATGTTATAAACTTGGAAATAACGCGAAAAATCGCAAATTCGCGAAAAAATCCTAGATCATATATCAAATTATCAACTTCAATTTGGTTGAATATTCGCTAAAAATCCAACTGTTGAAAAAAAAGATATGAAAAATGGCGCTTTTAGCCATTTTATTTATTTAACAATTAACAAAAAAAAAAAAGACAGCTGTAAGCTGCTTGGTTTATATCCAATAACAAAGCGATAACATTGGTTTCTATTACTACGTTTATACGCGCACTATTTGCAAATAAAAATATTTGCAAATAAATTAACTCACTGTTTATACAGCATAGCAAAAGTATACAAACTTGGTAGCACTTCTATAGAAAACTTACTTATATTGACAAAAAAGTAGTGTAAATGTACAAAATATGAAATAATTATTTGTTTTTATTGTCATTATTTGCTTCTAGCAATGTTTTTTGTGCAATATTTATTCATTTATTGTTTTTTGTTATCAAACATTTGTAAGCGTGGCAACCTCAAGCATTTTATTTGCAAATAGTGCATTAATCGTTAATAGTTTTCTGAATTAGTAAGTAGCAATAAAAACAATAATATGGCAACAATTTACAGTTTTATTTGCAAATAAGCCCTGCGTATAAACGTAGTATATGACACCTAAAACCGACACTAGACATAGTTTGAACAAAAATCCGACAACATTGGATTTCATGACACCAAAGTATTTTTTTTGTCGGTTTCTAATCCAATTCCGATAAGATTGGTTTCTACGCCACCCCTGATTAACATATTTTTTGTTCTGATTATGAAAGTTCATAAATATGTTTGTTGCTTATATGTTTCCTTTAATATATCAGTAATGCGATTCACTAACTTTTTTTAACGATAATTGCATCGTAAAAAACTATAACGAAAATTTATAGAATTTGCTATTCAGTAACATTTTTAACGATATTCACTGTAGGTTAATGTCAGCTGTGTCGTTATTTAAGCGACAATAATTTGTGTGCTGTTAATTTTATCGACAAAAATCAACACAAAATATCAGCTGAGTTCTATCGTTAAAAAGAAGTTACAATCGTTCTTGCAAGCGACAAAATGTATAGACAAAAATTACGATTGTCGGATTGTTAAAAGTTACTGAATCGCATCACAGGCCTACCGAATTTAGTTACAATAAAAATGCAGTTTTTGCATGTTATCACTACGTTTCGTAAAGTTTTTCTTCACTTTTTCAAGGAATGTCGTCTATTTAATTAAAATAAGAAAACAACAATATTGTGGATATGTAATAAATCTAATAAAGGGCCTAATTACATACGAGTATCGTATGTATTTCGACTACGAGTATGAAGATTTTGTATTAGATTAAAGAAAAAATGTTGCAATGTTCTTTAGTCTAGTACAAAATCGTCGTAGTCGAAGTGGAAATACGACACTCGTATTTAGGTTCAACATTTTTTATATAAAACAATTTAAAAACGTAAGTTATGTCTTTTTTTAAATCACATTAATAAGACTGTAAATAAAATTGTAACTTTCGAAATGACACAGAAAAACCCCGTAAAACACTCCGTTTTAAAAGATTAGATCAAAATAAAGAGATATTGCATTTTTAAGTTTGTATTGTCTCGCAAATTATTTTTATACTATATATGCAAAAAGGCTTTTACTGCTGTCATACTCGCGGGATTAAGACAAATCGATTGACGCAAGAATCATCAAAATCGGTCCACGCGTTCGGTTTATATAGTGCCGCCAAGGAAAACAAACATACATACATACATACATAAATACATACATAAATACATGCATACATACATAAATACATGCATACATACATACATAAATACATACATCCATACCTATGCTGATAAACACAATACCCTTCTTAGCGCAGTCCGGTAAAAGCGTTGGCTGAAGTAGTTAGCATGTTGACCGAAGGTCCTAAGCTCGAGCCCGGTCCCAACAGTCATTAAATAACAACACCACACATTTTTCTGATGAGCATTAGTGCCCATTTGTATCAGTTGTTGTAGTAAAGTTCATGTGATAAAGGCATAGACACCATTCACTGAACTCCACCAGCTTCAGAGGAAACTAATGTTAATGTAAGATGAAAGCGCCCTCCTTCGTCGGTATTGTGTAGCAGAATCATCGGCGTAGTAAAATAATCAATAAAATGGCTACTAAACACACCTTCAAAAATTTAATACGCCTCATTGACACTAAAGGAGCTGCAACATTGCATTATTAAAGAACGTGCAAAAAGCAGAGTTGTAGAAGAACGAAGCTTTCCTCTATATCTTCCTTAACCACCTGTCTTCTCTATCACTATCCCTTTCCTAAAGAAGGTAACGCCTAGTAATAGTAGCAGGCATTCATTGTCTTAGTGTTACTAAAAAAAATTTATTGATACGGACCCCCAGATATACGTGGACCACAGTTTGAAAACCGTAGCTTTACATTATAAAAGCTCACGAATGGACAATATGCTCGCAACATGCCACTTTAAAAGATAACGAATTTTAATAAGACTGTTTGGGGAATGCCGCATTTTGTGTGCCTCCACGCACTTCTCCACCATCCATGTCTACCTACTTAGTGGGGATCAGTTATAATTTGTCAGTTATATTTAACATTAAATCTTCAATGAAATTCAATACGAGAATTAGTTTTTTTTATTGCATAGCGACTTTGACATTTGTTACGTTAAAAAAAAGTGGACATTAATCAGAAGTCAAATATTTAATTAGTGTGCCCACAACATAAAATTTGGCATAAAATATTGTCGCGTATTTACAATCATGTACAAAAAATAGATTTAAAAATAATTTTGATTAATTTTAATATTCAATCCACCTTTGTTTTTAATTTTCAGGTATCTGTACCTTCGACAGGTCAACTTGCTATGGATATAGTTTGCGGCAGTTATGGCGCCTCGCGCTGTAGTGCCACCAAATGGTTTACCTATATGGGGGATGCCAATAACATATATGTACCTTTTCAAATAACTTATGTGCAGCATGAGAATAACTCGTCTTATGTAGACGGCTACCGTCCAGTGAATCCTCTAACAGTTCCTTGCAGTAGTCCATTAAATGTAAGTTATAAAAAAAAACATTAAAGCGTATGTATCTTGAATTTGAAGTTTATTTTCTATTTATATTACGGCCACTATAGGATAAGACACCAGCTTGTTCCTGTACAGATTGTGAAGCATCGTGTCCAATACCACCCCCTGATCCCCCAATACCACAACCATTTACAATAGCAGGATGCGATGCTTTTACCGTTATAATGATTGCCGTCTTTATAATTGGTAGTTTATTGTTCCTCATGGGCGTGTGTTTATTCTCCTCCAAAAATATGGATGGTAAGTGTGTTGTTCGTTTTCATTTACACTTTTTTTTCTATGTACATACATATTTTTTTCTTTGTTTGAGTATTTTTATATCATTTATCTTGAAATCAAATTTTTAGCACCAACGCTTTAAAATACAAAATACAAAAAAAAATCGCCTTTTTATTTATGTATTTATTAATTTCAATTATTCATTTGTCAGCACATTTGAGTCTAGAAATATGAGTCTTAATTTTTATGGCGTGTTATGAATTGTTTTTGGTTTCCTTTTGATTTTTGTTTTTCGCCAATAAAAAGACCTGAATTACGTGATGAGCATAAAATAAATACATACACATATGTATGTACATGCGTATATGCATATTTTTTTGATGAGTATGCATGAATATAGGAATATGATTAATAAATATTAATAAAAGTAAAATTTTCGAAATAGAATTGCGATTGGATTTCGAAAGTAATGCTGAGTACACATTATGGCATTTTGTGTCATCGCAATATTCAGCCTTATCGTGGTTGGCGTATTTCAAATACGATTACGACAGTTTGGTACTAAATTAAAGAAAAACTGTCGAAGTCCTCTTTAATCTATGACAAAATCGTCGTAATCGAAGTCGAAATACGCCAATCACGATAAGGGGGATTGTGTATTAGGCTGAGTTTACTTTTAGGATTTCTTGTGTTGTCATTTTGTGGTGCCATTTTCCAATGTGTGCAATGCTGTTCTCATCAAGTTTTTCGATAACACACAATTTCGTTGCAGTATTGTGGGAGGAAAGTGTCCCATCCCTAAATAATGGCAATACGGCAAAGTTGCATTGTTTGTCATTTCCTATAGTTGTCGTTACCTTACAAATAGATTTTTTTTCCCACAATTTTTCATTTCCCGTGAAAGCGGATATATTTTTAAATTTCCCGGGATCCCGCTCCATAGAATAAATAAAAGTTAAATTTGCTAGTCATTATGTAAAGTGAATAAATAAAAGCGTTTGGTTTTTATTTAAAAATTTGAAACAAAAGACACATACATACAATATTTTAGGTTTTGAAACAAATTTTTAAGTACAGTATAACCTCTCTAATCCGGACAGATATAATTTCAGCTATTGTCCGGATTATTGGATCGTCCGGACTACAGTTAAAATAAAAATGTAATCGTAATACGTTTATGTACATCTATATAATTTACTTTTATTACCGGACAGAAGAAAAACTACACATAAGAATTCATTTGTGTTTAATTAATTTACAGAAGACATAAAGAAAAATACTTAAAGTGGTCATTATATTATTTTGAAAAATAAGAATTTATTTTTGTCTGAATACACATATCATTATGTAATTTATGTGCTCCATTTTTAAATTCTTTTAAAAATAAAATTTCCTTTTCCGTAGCTTTGGTTTGCTCAGCCCATAAAGCTTAAATTAGACGTGACATAGCCATAACGCCATAGCCATAACCAAACCAAAATTCAATTGGTTTCTATGGTGAGAGTTATGGCGAGTCTCTCACACTCTCACTCTCACCATAGAAATCAATTGAATTTTGGTTTGGTATGGCTATGGCGTTATGGCTATGTCGCGTCTAATTTAAGCTTAACATACCTTTAAAAATAGTTCGCTTGCTTCTTTATTTGAGATTGCGTTTTGAGCATTCTCAGGCTCCTCCAAAGAACTATCAAGGATAACGAACAAATTTTACTGTGAAAAAAACACTTGTCCGGACTATAGAGGAAAAATTACTAAACTGTCCGAAAAATTCAAATGTTCGGATTACTGGATAGTCCGAATTAGCGAGTGTCCGGATTAGAGAGGTTGTACTGTAATAACAAAAATTTTAAATTTTAAAAACCCCCGATCTAGAAAAGATGTGATATCTTCTAAACGGCTGGACCGATTTTCTTCAAACATAGTTAAGAACCTTCTCGATCAAGTCACCTTTCAAACAGAAAAAATCAAAATCGGTCTAGCCGTTTGTCTGTACGTAGACACAGACACACACTACAAACTTATAACACCCCTTTTTTTATCGGGGGTTAAAAAGCAAATGCTTTTCTTTTATTCACTTTACCCAGTAACACAAATTTGATTAGAAGACTTAAAACACTAACTAAAACATATCTTATGTTTTAATAATACATACATATGTATGTAAATAAATAAATTTAAATTGGGTATTAAAACACGAACTTAATTTTTTAAACTTTTACCACCATATGCAAAAAATAAAAAATAACGTGTGCTACAAGTGTACCTTAAAACCGGTTTTTGTATGAAAATTTTGTTTTAACGTGCACTTCATGGACACTTTATATTTTTTTTTGCATATGGTGGTTAGTTTTCAAATTCCTTAAAGGTTTTTTCCAACACCAAAAATTGTTGTCATATGAGATCAAAAAAAAGTAAACATAGTACCAATTTCACCAACTCTTTTTAAATATCAATTGATATTTAAATGTCGATTTTCATTAATTTTTATATGGAAAAATTACTTTTAAATATGAATTGATAAGTTGGTGAAATAGGATCTTAGAAATATAAACAAGTGAACATAAACATAACATAACAGTTAATAAAAAGAAACGATGAAATAAATAAAACATACAATTGAGCTTTCCATCAAATTGAATTTTTTTTATTAAAAACAAAAAAAGACCTATGTTGCTAAAGCTCCTTTGCTTTATTAGCTTATAATTTTAATTATAAGCTAATAAAGCAACAACTAGAATAAGGGTGATTGATAAAATCTTCTGAATGACCTTTTGGTTGAGATTCTTATCGCAAAGCAGATGTTGAAACAACACTGTCTCTATATCTTTTACAGAAGTTTAATATTGGTTTTCTTCTTCAAGATGCATATGCAATTACTGTACCGGTGGCCAAACAGTTGATTTGCTTTAGGGGTTTATTGGGTGTCAATGTGTCAGCACCAGCCACGTACTGAAAGCCGACGGTAGACTTCGTCTAACCCTACTTGTTTAAATAGATGATGTTGCCCATAACAAGTTGGTGTTGGAAGATAGATGACATGCATTGATCCAAACTCAGTATGAGTATTGACGCTGTGTCCTCTGGCTGGTGAGGTTTTCTCTTGCAGAACATGCAGCGAGTGACAGCTACCACATTATTACGGAGAAGTTTACGTAGTTGTTATGGCTGCTTTCAAATTCGCCAGGAGAATAGTCTTGGATATCGAATATTAAATCAATGTTAGTGCTTGGTCTGGTCAGTCAAATATTATTCTAGGTCTTGTTGCCATTCAAGGCATGCTGCTCTGACCTATGGTTGTCTATAGTCAGGGATAACTATATGCAAAGGTTGCTACCAATGTATTCCTTGCAAGCCACATAGTACTTTCTAGGTTGGATGGAGATGCTGGCAGAAGCTCACCCGTTAAGAAACCAATGAGAAGCCTCAATCTGTTTGTACTATATTCTAGCGAGAGTGACATCATCGAACTTATACTTCATTTCGATCCAATAACCAAAAAAAACCCAAACTCGGAGTTTTTTTCTACTATACTTTCAATTTAATTTTTCTCTAATACATATATGTAGTCTTCAATTAAGTGTGACTCCTATGTATTTGATTTTACTGGTTATTTGTATTGTGGTGTTATGAAAGACTACGAAACTAAAAGTAGCGGGCAAATTACGGCATTCAATATCTATCGAAATTTTAAAAGATTTACATAACAAAAATTAAAAATTTTAAAAACCCCCGATATATCTAGAGAAGATGTTATGTCTCCTAAACAACTGGACCGATTTTCTTCAAACATGGTTAAGAACCATCTCGAGCAAGTCACCTATCCAACAGAAAAAACTAAATCAAAATCGGTCCAGCCGTTTGGTCTGCATGTGGACACGGACAGACACACAGATACACAAATACACAGACACACACTACAAACTTATAACACCCCTTTTTTTGGTCGGGGTTAATAAATGTAAATTAAATGGAAACATTTTCAAATTTTTTTCCACTTGCCCATGAACGAGATAATTTCCCTTTTTCTTTACTTTGGCCAATGATGTGTTTATTGTGCTCTATCACATGGGACCATCTTCGCAACCGAATCCTTCATCGGATGGAATCCAAGGTAAAAGTATAGAATCCATTTTGTGGGCCACAATAAATTCTGCTTCCTACTTTTGTATCGTTCACAAGCATGTGATATATTCAAGATATTGGTGTTTTACCTACTACTCTTTCTTATATGTTATTGAACAGATCACTAGATGGAAGTGGAACTTATCGAAGTGGAGCTTATCGAAGCTTGTTGTTTAAATTTCATTGTTTTTTATGGTATTTCTTCCTTTAACATTGTGTTTGCGATTCATTCCAATGATATGTTCAAGTTATGGATCTGTACGCTATAGGATTTGTGTAAATTTCCTTTGCTTTTAACAGGTCCCCGTGAAGAAAAAAGTAGGCTCATCTATTGAAGTTATTTGTGCGTCACATGCATATGAAAAGGAAACTGACGCGAGAAAAAAAACAGAGAGATTTTATAAATGAGGGTGGAATAGTGTGAGACGGAAGAAAACTAAATGAAGATGTTCCGGTTTTCAAGGTTTACCGTTGAGAGGCTCAGAGGGCGTGTTTTCCTCTTTTTCATCTAGATAACTGGAACGGTTGTCATTCTAGGTTTTTAGCATGAGTAGTGAAGGTACATTGTCTCGTGATCGTACACCCAAGATATCGTATTTCAAGGAATTGTAGTGGCTTTTTATAATAACGCGAGGATACTGACCCACGATGTCACCAGAAATCGTTTGATCGAATACTTATATTGAGAACAACAAATTGTCTAATGTTATTGTTGCTCGGAATACAACTTGTCGATCGAGCGTTTGCTGGTGACATTGTGAGACAGGTCTTGAGTTCTCGCTATAGAATATTTAGATTAATTTTGCCACCTGAAAAAATATGCCATCGATAAGTTTCTGAACCTCTTAAGTATATCTTCCTGTAGCTCTATCAAATATCATTGCTGGTCTATAAAAGGTTTCTCTAATGTGCAACTCTGTCATTGCCGCATTTTCATTTTTCTGACCACTGCGTTTGGATAATAAAGATCCAGGATTCTGAAAAGTGCCAGATTAATAACAGTTGAAGAATAAAATATATGGGATTAGAAAAAAATTATATGGGATTAGGATTAAAGATTAATAAAACCTTCAAAAGTAAATTTACTTTTGAAATCTAACGGTCATCAAATATTTTAATTTTATTATCTGGGAATTAAAAGTTATTGTGTAAAATTCCAAAAAATAAAAATTTCTAACAAACCAGCTTATGGAATAATTCGAAAAAAAATTACATTGAAATCCCCATTTTTAAAATACGAAATTTTATTACAAATGGTAATAAGTTTTTAAAAGCATTGAAATAGGTAAAGCAAAAAAAAAGACCAAAAGCAGTCGTTAAGCAGCACCCGTGTCACAAAAACATTTTTAAGAATACATTTAATAACATCATGGGAGTATGGTCTAGTCATTTCCGCCCATTTTTCTGCAACAATACTTTCCAAAGTAAATTTGTAAAGTATTTATGAAATAAATAAATTCCGAAAGTAGTTGATATCTATCTTAAGCTGTGTTCACATTATATATACTAGTATTTATTTATTTATTTATTGTGGAATGTCACTTTTTCACATGGTACTCGTGCATATAGTCTGAACAGCTTTAAACAATAGCATGTATTATTTCTCTGTGTGCAGTACAAACGACAATTTTGATTTAGAGCATGTTCTATTTTCAAGTGACAAAGCATCTGACATCAGCTGGTTTTAAATAAAGTAAATGTTTGTGGCGTTAAAAATTAAATAAAATTGTAAGATAAATTAAATTAAAATTGATTTATTCGATTAAAAACTAAAAATGAAAGAAATGATTGATAAGACATTAACAAAAATAAGCATTTGTTTACCTTTATAGGTTATGTCAAATGTATATAACATACCAACGATTGGATACAAAAATTATAATCCGCATTTAAAACGCAGATTTTGACATATATGTATATGTACATAGGAAATATCATGTGTATAAAAAATTTACATTCCATAATCCAAATACATACATATAATGTGAACACAGCTAACATGTCGTCGGATAGTTATTAGTTTGCCACAGCAATAAAGTATTTTTAATATACTGTGCGGCAAACCAGTAACCACCGGACGATGTATTTCATGATCGTCTAAAAGGAGCGCGATATTTTGTTGGTATGGCCAATATGACGATTTTTAGTTTTAGTGATTTTATACAAGTTATTTGTGGTAATTATGAGATCAAGGTGACTATAGCTCGAAGTTAAATAGAAACACTCAAGGCGGATTAATAAGATGACTCATGTATTTTTACCAAGCCAAATATCAAATTTGGATTGTGTAGGTATAAGCCTAAAAACATGCTTTTATTTGATTTATCCTCAAAAAGCTAATAGTATGTTCACACTTAAGGCTCAGTTACCCGACTGTAATGTAAAGTAACGGCAACAAGTGTTTAACGTCTCATTCATGTTTAAGAGCTTGTACTATGTTCACACTTTTGTGTTTAACGTCTCATTCGTGTTTAAGAGTTTAAACACCATGATTTTGAAATGTTTTACCATACATTGACTTGTTTTGATAAACATCTCAAAAACGGTGTTTTAAATTTAAACACTTAAAAAAGTAAATGAAGTATGTTTAGTTCATTTTTTGATAACTCTGGCAACATTGTGTTGAAATTAAATGGCGTCACGTGAAAAATTATTTGGTAAACAAGTAATTAGTAAAAAAATACTCAATTATTTACAAAAACATTTGTTGTTTGAAAATAATGAACCAATAAAAAAGCATAATTGTTCGTAATTTTTTACAAATACAATAATTTACTCACAAAACGTCAACCTTAAAAATCTCAAATGTAATATGAGAACGGTTGTGCTTAGTTTTTTAAAACACTTGCCTGTGTTTCCACTGTGAGCAAAACTAGTTGTTTTTCTCAGAACACTTCGAAGTGTTTCCATTATGCTTTTAAGTAGACTTGGGTCGAACTCGTTCACTAGTTCATTTTTGCCACAAACCAATGATCAAACCCATTTAAATTACATAGGTTCGATCATTGGTTTGTGGCAAAAATGAACTAGTGAACGAGTTCGACCCAAGTCTACTTTTAAGAGTGTTTTGGTTATACGAATTTTCGAAAACAATTTGATTTTATTATCAAGGCCGCAAACTTTATTATTTCGATTAGTAAATGTCTCACTTATTTACATATAAACAACCAACATGTAAATACAACTGATGTGGTTTGTGCAATTGCTTAAAAAATTTAATATTCTGAGTTATTGCCATCTTTTACAGAATATTGCATCTTTTTTTTTTCGAAGTTTCAGCCAGCAATAGACTTGGGTCGAACTCGTTCACTAGTTCATTTTTGCCACAAACCAATGATCAAACCCATTTAAATTACATGGGTTTGATCATTGGTTTGTGGCAAAAATGAACTAGTGAACGAGTTCGACCCAAGTCTAGCCAGCAACTCAGTGTTGCATTGACAAATTTTGTCATGTTTTGGAGGAAAACAAAAACATATGAAAAATGTATAGGAAAACATGTAGCAAAACAGTGGTTTTGGGCAAAAGAAGTTTTCTGCTCCAAAACACGTATATGGAAACGTACTATTAAACTCGTTTAAGACCACAAGTGTGAACATGGTATAGCAAATGTTCAGTTTTGTATGGTGTTTGGCATTTCCTATAAAAACATACACTCTGGCAATGTTACCCTGTTTTGACAAGTAAGATGGTTATTTATACCAATAAAGCACGTGTGGTTATTGTTGTTGTAATATGTAAATGTGTTGCCACGTTTTTTAATAAATTTTCTGGCAAATAAATTTTAACTATTCTCTAGTCATTATCCATTGATAAAAAAAATTAAATCGTATTGGTTTTTGTGTTTTTTTTTTTGCATTTTCATTCGTTTGGTGATGTACGAAAACATTTCCAATTAACACTGAGGAGGGCATTCAGTCATGTTTAAATTTAAAAAAATCATTCACACGTATTGCGTATATCGAGTCGAATATTCATCTACGAGAATTTTGTCATAGAATAGAGAAATCTTATACAAGTTTTGTTTAATCAAATACAGATTGTCGTAAACGAATATTCGACTCGACATACGCAATACGGGTGATTATATTTATTTCTTATTCATTATTTATTGTGTTGTATTATAATTTTTATTGATTGATTAATATTTCTTCTTTTTTTTATTTCAATAATAATTGGCAAAAATAAAATTAATTTAAGTTTTGTTAGGTGATGGTTTGGTGGATAATCGTTATAGTTCGTCCATTGGCAGACGTTTTACTGGCGATCACAGTGTCACCAATGAGTTGGCACCCGAGGAGGATTCACCCCTGCAATCAAAAATATCCAGTATGTTTTGGTTTGATATTCATTTAAAAGCAAAAAAAAAAAACGATTTAAGCAAACACTTTGTTAATTGTTGCTTGGTGGCACTAATTTTATAATAATGTATTCTTAAATAGAACTGTAATGGCTTGTGAAATTCATTACTTTCATCATCTAATACTATTCATTCTCATCCATCATTTGTAAATATGTATTTATGTACTCGTATTTCATTATTAACTGGTTGCAGAATAGTTAAAACCACAAATCATTGAATAATTCAATTTCATTTAAAAAAAAATATTTATTTAGCAAAGCAAATGTAAAATTACTGCTTGTTTACTTAATTTACAAAAAAATAAAAACAAAAACAATTAAATTATTTTTGTTTCTCGTTACTGTGCTGAAGCGCTGTTTTATAATTGTTATTGTATCATAAACTTTAATTCAAATTAAGTTTTATGTCTGTAATTGTTATTATTAAGTTAATTTTTGTGAAATTGTTATGGTTTAAATTTTGTCTGACCTTTTTTGTACCCGTTTTATTGTCAACAAAATAGTTCAGCGAACTAAAACTAAACTACCAGTAATGATAATATGTTAATCTTTATCTTTGGCGAAAAAGAAAAAGTGCTTAAGTCGAGATAAGCTAATTTTTATATAATGGCACCCCTGTAATCTTCATATTCAAAAGTACCCCTGGGAAAAAAATCAGTAATTTTGTACAATTTTTCAGAAAGTTATAGCGAAATGATTTGCTATATTTGGAATAATAGCTTAATGATATATTTCAAATTAATTGTGTGTAGAACCATATTTTCCTGAATAAAATAAAATTGAACACCGAATTTCCCAATTTAACTGTACAAAAATTATTTTTTGTAAATCAACTAGAAAGTTTAGAAGTACTCTCCTTCAAAACCGTTAAATATGACTCAAGCACTTTTTCGTTATTGTCACAGATATATATCGCACATTTACTCAAAGAACGTCATAACTCAAAAATTCCAATATTTTTGAATTAGTGATGCAGAATTAATCCTCATGTCGTACTTCATATTAGGGATGGGCAAAAAATATCGATATATCGAAATATCTATATTTGAGAAAATAAATATCGATATATATCGCCGATATTTCAAAAACCTATATATCGATACATCGATTCTTATTTACGAGTATCGGGTTTCGATACTTTTAAGAGCTATAGCCGTTTTTTAACTGTGACCCAACTAAGGCAGGTGACTTTTTGAATTGTGTGGGTATAAGTCTAAAGGCAGAATTTGTTTTTACTTTCTGTTCTGTTACGAATCAGCTGACTCTTTTTGGTTTATAAAAATCATATACATATAAGCCATTAGTTTTTCTCTCCTTAATTCTGTTATGTTGCGTACACATTCCTCGATGCATGTCGTTATTCACTTTATGAATGCGATGGTAGAACTATAGCTAAAACTTTACAACAATTACTCCCGGGAACTGAAATTGTATTATTTTTTTTACATGTTTTTATAAACGTTAAAAAACGAAAAGTTGTTCCCATTTTCCCGGGAAATGAAAAAGTCCGGGAAAAGAAAAACTCTAATAACAATGGACAATGCAAAACTCATCACTTTAGTGGAAAACTGTGACCATTCTGGTCCGAAACAGCTGATAATTTATTATAGAAAAAGTAACTATTAAAATTTAGAAACAGAACGGCACAGCACAGAGCAGCAATAGAAAGTAAAGACTAATGAAGTCTTAAAGAGCTACAGTACGTTACGTATTACTTAACATAAATAGTTCTTTTGTACTAAATTTCTTAAAGTAAGTAATTGTGCATTCGAAATTAATGCAGCAAAAAATATCGATATATCGAAATATCGATGTTTTCCAAAAATATATATCGATACTGTTCAAAAACATCGATACGATATATATCGATACATTTTCTTCACTTGCCCATCCCTACTTCATATTGTGTAAAAATTTCATACAAATATCTTGTTTACTCAACTCTTAAGAGAAAAATTAAATTTTCTTTTTCCATTAAATGTTGTGTAAATTGAAAAATTTAAACGCGTTTTCTAGCAAACTGTTTTTTTTTAGTTATTATGATGTTTGAGTAAATGAGCGATATGTATGTATGTGCCTTTAATATTAACAAATATTCGATCTTCTAATGTGACCAAAGAGTTTGTCAAATGAATTTTTATTTCGCATAGGGATCCACATTCGGCAAAGAATAGCGCTATTGTGAATTCCAGTCACTATAGTCAGCTGAGTTTAAAACTAAACAAATTGAGACGGAGTTGTAGTAAGACGATTTGTCAAATAAAAATTCAAAATTATAGTATCAAATTCATTTTCGCTAAAATATTATTTCAAAAATAATATTTTGAACCCACTTCTATAAAAGAGGAAGTTCTCAATTCGATTGCATCATAACTCCCTCCTCCCAACTTTTTTATTGGATTTAAATCCTGACTGCAAGCCGGCCAGTGCAACAGAGAAATACTATTTTGGTGGAAGCACGATTTGGACTCTTTTGGAACTTGTATTGCCGCATTGTATTGAGATACATAAGAGCATCTTCTAAAAGTTTGGTATACCTTGTGCTGTTAATTTTTGTTGGTACAAAACAAATGATTTTCCGACTGCGGGAAATAGCTGCCCACCGAAAATACGTTTCGAGTTAAAACTTTTGACATTCGGATATCATTAAATCTCAAATCGTGCCAATAGCACGAATACGAATCTGCACGGACCAAATCAATTATTTTTTTCGTCTGAAAAAACTTCCTTTTTCCACTCATAAGTCCATTTCATGTATTTGCGAGCAAGTTACGAAAAATTTCATTGGTGTTTTAGTATTGGGTTTCTACCATTTTATATTGGGTATGTTCTGTATCCCATGTGAAACTAAATTTTTTTTACCAATTAGCATTTGTGAAAAATTTTCAAGTAACAATTAGTCGACACTTTTGTTCGGGATTTCAGAAAAGGGATTTTATTTTTTAGAGCTGTTAAGCGGAACTCATTTAAATGGGTATTTTTCCATGTATATTACATGGAGCATTTTCATTCAATGTTTTTTAAAGCTGGTAAATCAATTATGCGGGGATTAATTAAGCGGAAAGTACTGGATTTTTTTGTCTCTACCAGAATTCATTTTCAAGACCCCTTAATTTGGAAAAAAAATTCGAACTCGTGCAGTTTTATTAGTGTGATCAAAATCAAAATTGTCACATAAATTTTTAAACAGTTTTCCTTGTTTCTTCTAAGTTATTTAGTCGCGAAAAACTAAGTATTATTTGGCTTGTATGAATATGATACGAAAAGAAAATAATTTTTTTATGTACTTTTCGTAATTGAAATTAAATTTGAGTTTTTATTCTGTGTGATATATCTATTTTATTATAATTTCAAACTGTTTTGGAAATGGTGTAATATATGCTATTTAATGATTTTGTTGTATAAAAAAACTGTCCGTTCTTGTGCAAAATTTTAGCCTGTCTCTCGAGTTTGAAATGTTGATTTTCTTGTTTTTTTTTTAATTTATAAGTTTAAACACTTGCCGAAGCACTTACAGCTCATTGCTTAAAGGCAATGAAAATGGAAAGTGTTTGAATCAAGTCCTATTAAAAAAGAATTTTAAATCCTAAGTGAAAGAATATTTAATGTATTTATCTTTATATGATTCTTAATCAGATGATGGCAATGAAGTCGATGGTCCCAATAGTGATGGAATTGACATTATTCCGGAATCGGAATCTGGTTACTTTGAACACTTGGGTGCCAAAACGGAGAAATGCCTGGAGACTATGTTTACGGCTTGGGGAAAATTTTTTGCCACCTATCCTTGGTTAACATTGGTTGGCGGTTTGGTATTTGTTGCTGCTCTTGGATTTGGCATAAAATTTCTGCACATCACCACAGATCCAGTAAAGCTGTGGGCATCGCCTCAATCACGCTCGCGCGTCGAAAGAGAATTCTTCGACTCTACCTTCCAGCCATTCTATCGCATCGAACAAATAATTATTAAGGCTATTGATTTAGATAATATTGTTCACAACACCTCAAATGGTCCGATGGTTTTTGGACCAGTATTTGATAAACAATTTCTAATTGATGTCCACAATCTGCAAGAGGATATAAAGAATCTGGGAAGTGATGTTGAGGGAGCCACCATGCTTAAAGACATTTGTTATGCTCCTTTGGTATCGGGCGGTCAAGATAAGGTGCAAACTTCCGATTGTATTGTACAATCGTTGTGGGGTTACTTCAAAGATGATTTAGATCGTTTGGATGATGAAGATGATGACAACGGATTTGAGGTATGCGCTAAATTGATATACATACATAAGAGTTTTGTAAAATATTTTAGTTATTTCAATAACAATTACATTCCAGGTCAATTACTTGGACGAACTGTATCAGTGTATCAATAATCCCTATTTATGTTTGGCTTCTTATGGTGGTCCAGTCGATCCAGCTATTGCTCTTGGTGGTTTCTTAAAACCAGGAGAACAATTAGGCTCAAACACTAAATATGAACAGGCTAGCGCTTTGATTTTGACATTTTTGGTGCGCAATCATCATGACAAGGAAAAGTTGGGTCCAGCCTTAGAGTGGGAACAACGTTATGTTGATTATATGGTCAACTATACCAAAAATAATATGAGCAAACACATGGATATAGCATTCACCTCGGAGCGCTCAATTGAGGATGAATTGAATCGTGAATCTCAGTCAGATGTTTTGACTATTTTGGTATCGTACTTGATAATGTTTGTCTACATCGCCATCTCTTTGGGTCATGTTCAGGAATTGGGACGTGCTTTCATCGACAGTAAAATAACTTTGGGTGTGGGCGGCGTTATTATTGTGTTGGCCTCAGTGGTGTCGTCAGTTGGTGTCTTTGGTTATATAGGTGTGCCAGCCACTTTGATAATCGTGGAGGTTATACCCTTCTTGGTGTTGGCTGTTGGTGTAGACAACATATTTATTTTGGTGCAAACTTATCAGCGTGACAATCGTAGACCCGATGAAACCCATGAAGAGCATATTGGCAGAATATTGGGTCGTGTGGGACCCTCCATGTTGCTTACATCAGTAAGTGAGAGTTGTTGTTTTTTCTTGGGTGGTCTGTCGGACATGCCAGCCGTAAAAGCTTTTGCTCTGTATGCCGGTATGGCTTTACTCTTTGATTTCCTTCTACAAATCACTTGCTTTGTTAGCTTGCTGACTTTGGACACTAAACGTCAAGCTGAAAATCGCTTAGATATCTGCTGCTTTATACGCGGTAAAAAGACAGATGCTGCTCCCATTACCGAAGGCCTGCTGTACAAGTTCTTCAAAAGTGTCTATGTACCATTCCTAATGAAGAAAACAGTTCGTGTTGTGGTTATGATTGTATTCTTTGGTTGGCTTTGTTCGAGTATTTCTATAGCACCGCGCATTGAAATTGGATTAAATCAGGAATTATCAATGCCGGAGGACAGTTTTGTTTTGCATTATTTCCAATCATTAAATAAATACCTGAGTATTGGTCCACCGGTTTACTTTGTTTTGAAGTCCGGGTTAAACTTTTCGAAGACATTCGATCAAAATTTAGTGTGTTCTGGACAATTTTGCAATGACGACAGTATGGGCATTCAAATTTATTTGGCCAGCAAACGTTCTAGTTCAACATATATAGCAAGACCGGCTTCTAATTGGATTGATGACTACTTCAGCTGGAGTCAGGCTTCAAGTTGCTGTAAATACGATCCAAATACTGGTGATTTTTGTCCACATCAAGGTGAGTTTGAATTCTTATGTATTGCAAATTTGACGGTATTCGTCGGATATTGATGTTAACACATTTGGGCCATTTAGTTTTTCAAAGTAAAATTTGCGTATGCAAAAGTGAAAGAAAGCTTAAAAAATTTAAAAGATCGCTTTTCTCCAACCTATAACCAATGATGAGTTGAAGATATGGAGAACGGAAAACAGAAATTAGTAGTTATACTTATAAATGCATTTCGCGATAGTAAATCAATAATTGTATTCACCCCTATTCTGCGTTTCGATTACGTTCCCGCATTCAGTTACGCATGGATCGAAAAATGGTATTCTGCCAAAAAACTGAATCGAAAGAAAAAAAAAAAAAGAGTATGTTTAAACCAGCTGCTTTGCTATGAAACTGGTGAAACAGAAAAAATAAAAAATTTTTAGCAAAAAGTTAAATTTAGTTCAAAAAAGAGTGATGTAACAAATAAATAATAATATTAAATATTGTGAAAATATTTATTAAATAAATTGCTAGTTAAGTACTGAAAGTCCAAAAAAAGCAAGAAGATAACCAAGAAGTATTTGTGACCAAAATTATCCAGTGTTAAGAATCCTGTCGCGCCGAAGGTGATATTTTCATATTTTATACATAATTGTATTACAAAAATAAAGTTTCTTTGTTTTAATCTAATTTAATCCGCAGACAATATCGTTCTTCGTTGCCATTAAATTTGCCAACTTTGCTTTCTACCGGTAATAAATTAAATTTTAAAAAACAAAACAAATTGTGTACTTCATTAATTAAACCTTCTTTTGAATTTAATACTTACATAATTTTTTGAATTAATCACTTTTTGAAGCTAAACAAACAAAAATCGAAAGACGCTCCGTCACTAAAATAACAACTTACAAAAACGTAGTTGCGATCGAAATGCAGAATACGTACAAGGAAAGAGAAATCGTAGAACGGAACGCAGAATACCAAAGTTGCCAAACGGAGAAAATTTCGATTCGAATCGAAACGCAGAATAGGGGTGATTAATTTCAAACGATTTTCCGTGCGATTGTTGTAATACAAGTAAAATAGCTGTGAAAATAAATTATTTATTATTATTCACCCTTATTCTAATTGTCGACATCGATCACACTTTAACACAACACCAAAAAAATCAAGGCTTGTGTATCCGTTGGGGAAAACAACTGACTCCTGTTGCCAGGTTTATGCTATTTTCTAGATCTTATGGAACTGTAATAGATTGCCAGAAGCACAAAATTTTTCTCGAGAGCGAGTAAACAAGCCTAAATTTTTTGGTATTGTGTTAAAGTGACGTCGATGTCCTCAATTAGAATAAGGGTGATTATTTATTATATTTTCACAACTATTTTAATTACATTACAATACTTGCTAGCTTTGAGAAACAGGGTCCTGATATTAACCAGCCAAGTTGTTTTAAATGGGGTGAACAAATCCAAAATGAGCTTTTTCAATTCATCCAGCTGTACGTGTTTTTTTCAGCTGGGTTAGATGTCAGCCTGCTTCCTTTGTTGATAAAACACGAAGTTGTTCGGTGTTTAAATATTCAATAAACACAATTATGTTACTTTAAATTAATTATTATTATAAAATGGATCACGAGCTGTAGGATAATTTTCAAATACTGGTATGTGATGTTTTGATCCTTATGTTCGCATTTATTAATATTTTCGGCAGCAAATGCTCGTTTAGGTGGAAAATTATGCAATTAATACATAAATTCCAACAAACAAAAAAAAATCGCAAAATCCCTAAAGTGCAATTTTTTCAGTATTTTTGCTTTATTTTTTTTTTTATCTTTCGCCGGGCGCAGATAATATTTTTGGAAATATTTAAAAACATATTATGTCTTAAGGTGGCATGATATATTTTTTGGTTCCAGCTTTGGAATTTGCGAAAAGAAAAAGGCCTTAAATCTGATATTTCTTAAAGTTCATATTACCTTTTGAATAAGTAGCAATATGGGGCTGGTATTTTTGCAAAATAATTTTTATAATAGCAAAATTATTAACACTTTTATACTTTTTCTGCAAAAACGACGAAAAATCGATTTTTTAAATTTTAATTTAAATTGTGTATAACATTTGAATTAATTGTGCTTTTGATGCCAAAATTTTCAATGTTACAAATTTTGTTAATTATTGATAATGAGTTTCAATTTCTAAATCGAACAAGACTTGACTTCTCCATTGGCAGAACAGTGGACCAAAGTTGGTAAAAAAAACCAAAACTTTTATTTTTTTTCTCGAATATTTCCTAAACTGTAAGCGAAAACCCATAAATCGATTTTATTTTGTGTCTCTTCAAAACTCTTAGCGCCGCCTGAATATCGTAGTAAAAAGATAGAGAGTTAGTTCCTTGTGTGAGTGTCGCCAAGATCACAGCTTTGAAAAAGCTAAATTCATCCCGTAGTCTGAACGAACTACGTATGTTTTCCCCCCCAAGATATAGACAGTAGGACCAGTGCCTTCTCGCTCCCATTTTTTTACCCGTCTGTAAAGACCGTACCACCGTCATATAGCTTTTCATATTTGTCCCAAGAGTCCCTTTCCGGAATTGCCATTGATAGTGTTCTACTAAAATCAATTTCAACGAGTTTATAGTCCGTGAATACAGTTGCTACGGAGATCCGTCCACTAAAACTTACCTCATTGAAGATTGATGTGTGATCTGTTAACCTGTCTTCACCAAAACTGCTTCAACGAGTCTAAGGAGACTTCTAGTCACCGTTCATAACATAAATTGCTCTATGGGAAGCAGGTGAATAATGCCGTCCAAAGAAGCCTGGGTCTTAGCAAGCCGTTGGGTGAAATAGTTAGCACGTTGACTACAAAACCGAAGATCCAGGGTTTGAGCCCGGTCTCCGGCAGTCATTAAAATAACAACACCACTAATTTTTCTGATGTGCGTTGTGTGTCCCTTTGTATCAGTTGATGTAGGAAAAGTTCTAGTGATGAAGGCATAGACACCGGTCACTGACCTACACCGGCCTCAGTGGATGTTAATCCTAATTTAACATCAAAGCGCCCTCCTTCGTCGGTATTGTGTAGCAGAATCATCGGCGAAGTAAAATAACCAATAAAATTGCTACTAAACACAACTTCAAATTTAGTATCCCTCATTGACACCAGAGGAGCTGCAATACAGCATTATTAAAAAAACGTGCAATAAGAAGAGTTGTAAAATAATGAAGCACAAAGGGATAATTGATTTGGACCCAAGTGCGCTGGACTCTAAATTTCACCCTTTGTTACCAGCAGCCTGCTAACCTAAACTAACCGATCTGACAACCGATGAGTAAATCCAGTTTACCACCTTCGGTTGCAGACCCCAGTTTCTTCATATCATCATCACAACGACCTAATAAGCTATCTGCAAAAATTTCAAAATTGAGTTTTTTATGGATTGTTATTCCCTATATCATAACGCATAAGTGTGCAAAATTTTAAAAATCTAATATTACAAATGACCGAGTTATTACCAACTTTTGTACCTAATTTTCGATTCAATATTGCAAATAGTTCCAATTTTATAACGTTTTTCCCTCTCCTGTGAACTTTTGAAAACTGCAGATAGGTTATTAGGTATTTTTGATGACGATATGGAGTTCCTACATGCGTATTACTTTTCCAAGAAAGTTTGCTTGCAGTACTAAACAGTTTAAAATAAAATACAAAAACATTACATTGGATTGGAGATAGATTGCATTTACATATCTTAATATGAACTAATTTGATCTTTATAGTTTATATATAATCGTATACATAAGTACATATGAAATTGTATATTTTCTTTAAATTTCCAGATACAAGTTGTGACTCATGCGAAATTCATCGTAACAGCCTAAAACGTCCAGATGATAAAGACTTTGGCAAATATTTACCATTTTTCCTGCAAGATAATCCGGATGATTCATGCGCCAAAGCTGGACATGCTGCTTATGCTGATGGCGTGCGTTATAAAACTTTGCCAAAAACAAATGAAACAGCTGTTGGATCCTCCTACTTTATGGCCTATCATTCGATATTGAAAACATCTGAAGATTATTATTTCGCTCTGCGTTCCGCACGTAAAATAGCTGCGAATATAACGCACATGATACAGGGTCGCCTAATGTCGCACGGTGTACCCTTTGAAGACGCCATACAAGTGGAAGTATTTCCCTATTCCGTATTTTATGTATTCTACGAACAATATCTGACCATGTGGCCTGATACGCTACAAAGTATGGGTATATCGGTGCTAGCCATTTTTATTGTAACATTCCTGCTGATGGGTTTCGATATACACTCGTCTTTGGTTGTGGTCATTACGATAACTATGATTGTTATTAATCTGGGAGGCAACATGTACTACTGGAATATTTCTTTAAATGCCGTTTCGCTGGTTAATCTTGTTATGGCTGTTGGCATTTCGGTGGAGTTCTGTTCACATTTGGTTCACAGTTTCTCAATATCGACCGAGGGAACACGGGAAAGACGTGCTGCAGATTGTCTAACGAAAATGGGCAGTTCAATATTCTCTGGCATAACACTGACAAAATTTGGAGGCATTTTAGTACTGGCTTTCGCCAAGAGCCAAATCTTCCAAGTTTTCTACTTTAGAATGTATTTGGGTATTGTTTTGATTGGCGCTGCTCACGGCTTAATATTTTTGCCCGTTTTATTAAGTTATATTGGTAAGTAATTGTTTCATTTCTTTATTATAATGTTATTATTTTTCCTTTTGAATAATTAATTTTCTTTATTAATTTAATTTCTAAAAAGAATGCTTTTTATAAACAAAAATAATGCCTTGTGTTTTTATCTCACCCCAATTAAATAAAATCTGCATTATTGCAAATTAGTTTTATTTATATATAGTATATCCCTTAATCATCCTTACAAACAAGCATTGACAAAGACAATCCAAAATTAGTGTTTACTGTTTTAAAAGAAAAAGATAAAACGTATTTTGTGTTCATTTCTCAGCAGAAATTTACAAAATTACTTTCCCAGATACGAAAAAGTAAATGAACGCTTTACTTGTAAAAACTTGCAAGAAAATCTTATTCATATCAAAACCATGGATGGAAATCATGATTCAATTGTACTTATTCTGATGTATTTTGGATAATCTTGTTTGTTATCATTTTAAATTACACATTTTTTTAAAAATCGACATTTAGAACACTTTCACATATTATTTACATTTTTTATTTATCATTATTTTTTAATTCTATTCTATTAACAAATACAAAAATGCCACTTTCCATCTCTGATCAGATATGATAAACAAACAAAATTCTTTGACCATAAAATTGTATTTATGTGGCTTAATCATAGAAAAACAATCAGCCTAATTATGAATATTCCCGGGGAGTTTTTTCTCTTCCCTATCATTTGTTCCCGCGGAATAATCCTCCTATTATAAATAGCCGGGGAATAAGCAAATACGAAAGAGAGTAACATATGTATCAGTTGCTTAATGTTTACATTTTATTTTGCAATAAAGCAAGAGTTCAGCAATAGAAATTTAATAAAAATTTTGTGCTTTCATTGGCTATAAGATTATGTATTAATATACATAAATATCTTTTTTGCTTGAATAAAAAATAAAATAAACAGCGTAACCATATACAACCATTCAGAATAACTTTATGCTGAGAAAGTGGTGCTAAAACTGCCCAGGTGCTGATGCGAATGGATTAAATTTCCAATGACTTTATGTACAAAGGAAATTGTAAATTTCATAGTTTTCTTATCGGTCTTGATACTAGGGTGGATCATTAACTTTGTCTTTTTTAATTCCCCGCCTCTTGATTGAAATGGCAATACTGCTCCTGTCAAGAGGCAACTGTCAGTTGACTCCTGTCTAAGTTTGAACAAGCTATGTTATTTGGTTTGTGTTTGGCAGCCTTTGATAACAGACTACCTCGCCTTTTGAGAAGAAAATGGAAAAAACATTAAACATTTCTTTTTCGGAAAAAAACGTCAATCAAATCAAGGAAAAGCTCGATAAATACTATGGGGACTCTGCACCATCGATTTCAATGGTAAAAAAGTGTTTTATTGACTTTCATTGCGGTAGCACAAGTACAAATGACGCTGAACGTCCTGGACGGCCAATTGAGGTCAGTACACCCGAACATGTTGAAAAAATCCACGATATGGTGTTGGCCGATCGAAGAGTAAAAGTGCGTGAGATTGTTGATGGCATAGGCATTTCATATGGCAGTGTGGTTTCGATTTTAAATGATCAGCTGGGTTTAAGAAAGTTGTCTGCAAGATGGGTGCCGCGCTTGCTCTCAATTGTCCATAAACGTAAACGTGTGACAAGTTCAAAGGATTGTTTGGAGTTGTTTAACCGCAATCCGAATGAGTTTTTGCGGCGTTTTGTAATTGTGGACAAAACATGGATCCATTACTGTACTCCGGAGACCAAGCAGCAGTCTAAACCTGCTCCGAAGAAGGTCAAGGTGAATTTGTCGCCTAATAAGGTGATGGCAACAGTTTTTTGGGTTGCACGCGGGATAATCCACACCGATTACCTTCAAAAGGGAAAAACAATAAAAGGCGAATATTATGCCAACTTATTAGACCGATTTAATGAGGATTTAAAAAGAAAACGAGCCCATATGGCCAAGAAAAAAGTAGTTTTTCAAGATAATGTACGAGTGCACACGTGTGCAGTCTCAATGGCAAAACTCTATGAACCCAATTCATACGAATTGGTACCCCATCTGCCATATTCTCCGGACTTAGCCCCTAGTGAGTACTTCTTATTTCCAAACCTAAAGAAATGGCTCGGTGGAAAGAGATTTAGATCCAACGATGAAATTATTGCCTATTTTAAGGACCTCGAAAATCCTATTTTTTGGAAGGGATACAAAAACTGGAGAAACGTTGGACTAAGTGTATTGAGTTAAAAGGAGATTATGTAGAAATAAAAATTTTTGTTTTGCAAAAAATACTGTTTCCTTCAAAAAGTCACGGACTTATTGGTCCGCCCTCGTATTAGAGGAAACAAATATTCCATTTACCAATGAGCAATTTTTAGTGTTTTAGTATTTTTTTCTAAAGGCAGAAGTAGTTCATGTTTTTGAAGTTGATGTGCGCAGGGCTTGGATAATAATGCCTAAAACAAGTGAGAAATATAACATCCCGGTGCTTATTTAAACTTGTTTTTCTAAATAAATGCTTCTTATACCATTGTTTTATAAAATTTATTAATTTGATTTTTAAATTTTTGCATTAGTTCCCTTCAAAATGTTTGGGGAGAAAACTCTCAAAAAGTTCTCCCTCTCCCTCATATTTAGAATACCTACCTTTTTCCCGGGGAAATTTTAATTCATAATATGAGGAATGGGAAAGGGGAAAAAACTCCCGGGGAATTGCTGTTCATAATTGGGCTGAATAAATTAAGAAAATATGCTTTCTTTTTACATACGTATTAGGGATGTCAATCCCGAATCCCGGGATCTCAATTTATTAATGCCAGTACTTGTGTTCTGAAACTTGCGAGAAGTTTTCGTATCGAGAAAAATTAAACAATTATATTGGTTGTCCTGTTTTCAACAGGTTGATTCATATAAAATCTGAAATAAGCTTACAAGTAACATGACGAAGGTACTAAGGTTTTTGTTACTCACCCTGAGTTTCACAGAATGATAACAAACTTCTCGCCTGGAAAAGTTCTCACCAAAGTTACAGAACATAGGCACCGGATTTTCGAATTTCAGTCAATCCCAAAATTGTTTACTAAGATTTGTTTTTTTTTTATAAAAATAAAAATACATCACGACTTTCCTCCATATGAAGATAGTAACCGTGGCAACACAATATTGATCTTTTACATTTGCCTGTTTCATCCTGTTAATATTGCCAATGAAAATTTGTTTCCAAATCATGTTTTTTTCTCTTTTTCATTTATTAATTGCAATCTATTTGATGATAATAATCAATATTTTTAATAGCTTTAATAATAATATATTAAACAAGAAAATAAAGGTATTCACGTCAACTCTTGCAACTGTGTAAAATGCATAATTGCACTTTCTAATAACATATTTGAGTCATAGGTTTTTTGAAAATAATAAAATTACGTGTTTGTTATCCTAAAATAGAGTTTGCGAATTACTTCATACTTTCATTAGTTGAGAATTTTTTAAATATCATGAATTTTATAATACATATTATAATTAATTTATTTGTATAGAACGCATCTTCAACCACTTGTTTTTTCATTTGAAAGACAAACACTTACCTAAAACAGGTATTTGTGCGTTATAATTTTGTGTATAGCAATGGCAACGCCATTAAAAGTTGTTATATTTAAATATGTATATAAGATAATTATATTTAGTTATGAAATATAAAATTAATTATAAAACGTTTGCTTGTGAGTGAACCTCCCGGATCCCGAAAAATCCCGAAATCCCGGAATTTGATTTTGTGAAATCCCGAATCCCGGGATCGTAAAACTCAGTCCCGATTGGCATCCCTAATACGTATACATATTTTTTTAATAAAAAAAATTCACATCTTTCAGCTTTCCTTTTTTGGATATTTTTCAAATAATTAATTTGAAAACAGAACACAGAACAGCTTGTTGGATAATTCTTGCAAGAAAAAATTTTACTAGTAATAATTTGTAAGAATTTGCTTGTCTCTCAATTTTTTTTTTCTCTCTTTTGACGCTCTCTCCTTGCAAACTTGTTGGGTTAATGAACACTTTCCAGTAATAATTGTTACAAATTCATAAAAAAAAAATTTGTAAATGAACAAACCTAATATGTATTGGTATTCTTTAAAGTATTTATGATCTAAAATATTTTCAACCACTTGTTATTTCAATTAAAAGATAAACATATACATTAACAGGCATTTCTGCGTTCCAGTATTTGTTTTTATGAGTACTTTTTATAAATTTTTTTGGCTTGGCAATGCCATTAAAAGTTGCACAGCCTTGCAAAATTTACTGTGATAATTATGCACTTATGCTCAGTTACCCGACTGTAATGTAAAGTAACTGCAACGTAGGAAATAGCTGATCGATATTTTTATATGAAAAGTAGGTTACGTTACATCACATCTCTATAACCATTTGCATTACTTTTCACGTAACAATGAGGATCAGCTGTTTCCTACTGTTGCAGTTATTTTACATTACAGTCGGGTAACTGAGCTTTTACTCAGCGCCTGAGCAAAATAATTTTCTAAGAGGTTGTTGTTATATTTTGTAAAAATCTTGTAATTTTGCTTTTTCGCAACAGTGCAACTTTTGATGTGAATACCTTTATTATGTATTTGGGATTTTTTTTTAAACTTTACAAAAGTGGATACGTGTTTCAAAAGTAATTTGAATATCCTCTCACGTCAGAGTAAGACTTATTCACTGAAGCTGAATTTTCGAAATAAAGTACTGGACATTTATAATATGCAGTTCCACTCTTGCGATTTAAGCACACGTTTTCTCATTCAATGCAGGATAAATTTTTAATTTATGCAATTATTTTTTCTCAATTTTAAGCAATTCTTTTTATTTAAATATTTTTCGTTTCCTTAGAATTTTGTGTAGCATATTTTATAATTTTCAGATTTCGCTTTAGCAATATTCAATCAATATTAGAATCGTCTGTATATGTTTTATTTGTTGTTTCTACTTTTTTCTTTCTTCCTCTTCTCCTTCTGTAAATTTACATTTCAGGTGCACCCATGAACAAAGTTAAATTGGAAAATTTTCGTCGTGAAGCATTTAAAGTGCAAGAAACATCGTTATCGACTGTAAGATTTTAACGAAAACTAAGAAAAACAAAAAAAAAATAAACTATCAAGTCTCTTTTTATGAAAACAGTACTTAAAATGAACGAAGAAAAACAAAACGTTTAAACAAATTTTCAAAAAGAAAAACAATAATAATAATAAAAAAGTACACTAAACTAGAAAGAAAAAACTCTTTATACAAAAAATAATAAAAAGTTTTTTATACAAAGAAAAATATATAAAAGTTAAAAAGAAGAAAATACAAAAGAAACTTGAAACGTACGCTAAACAGACATCTCTTTCTCAATTCATCCATCCTCTTTTGTGTGTGGAATATAAATAAAACTAAACAGAACAAAAAAACAAAATACCAATAAGAAAAAAAATAATAATACTAGAAATGAAATGAGTGCCTACTTACAATGCCTGCCTGCCTTAATTGATATTGGTTTGCTACTTTTTTGATGTTTTTAAATCTATTTCCTTCCACTTGAAATTCACAAAACACTCTCAAATCTCCAATCAATACTCAAACACAAACATTGAGAAACAAACCTCACTTACAAGTGGAACATGACACATTGTATATCTATTTAAAAACCGTTTAAAGGTTTTATTACAACCAAACATTTATTTAAGATATGCACATTTACACCAAAACAATTATTTTCAAAATTTTTCTTTCACACGTGTCTTGTTGTTCCCAGTAGTATAGTAGAATTGTTTTACTATTCTTAGTTGATATGATTTATTTATTTTTTATTTAACAATGAGAGCTTTTTTGACACTGTTGTTTATGTAGACTTGGGCCCGGTTTCTACAATCCAGACGATCGAGATGAGTATACAATTTATATGGAAAGGACTAATTTTTTTTAGTGATTTTCATACAAATTTTCTAGACGAGTCGTCTGCTTGATTTGTGAAAACAGGGCGTTAACAAATAAAATGCCCAGCAGTGTTTCTATGTATGTATATAATATATTTTGAAAATAAAAGTTCGAAAATACTTCTTCAATTCACAAGCTCGCATTAACGTCAAATGCGTTGTCTAATATTCTATTGCGATACGAAAGCTAGATGCGATATATGGTACTCTCTATTACCTCCGCCACATTTTTTTAAATAGTGGCAACACTGACAACAGATAATAAAAGATGGCGAAGATTGACAGCAATGAAATGTCTAAATATGTAAAAAAACGTTATTTCAAAAAGGCGGGATAAGAAAAAAATTTTTTTTATACACATATATTTATTTATTGTATCTTCAAATATGAACTAACAATAAGTATTCAAATCTTAAATCTAAATATAATTATTAGGCCCGACCAGTATGGGACATAAACTTAGTGATAGTAATTAATAATACATAAATTTCGTATTAAGCACAATAATTATTTTCAAGAAGTATCATTTGGGGTGCTGAGTATTAGCGCCCTTGTGTCCCTCTTTTTTAAGCGGATGTGTCCAGTAAAGTTCAAGATATTACGAGCAAGCGGATTAGGATGTGACTCGAGTTTTGTTAAATATTTGCCTGCGTATTTTGCGATTTCTTCAGTCACTAGTGGCATATTTCAATCACGATGTATATTTGAATTTTTGGTGTACCATGGGGCCGATGTTATTAACCGTAAAATTTTATTTTGCCGTCGTTGGATTCTATCCACATTTGAAGATAAGATAAGAAAAATTAAGTAACAATTTTTAATTAGAAATAGAACAAGTTACAAACTAGTCTTATAGTATGTATCCACCGACTATAAATCAAGTAGGTTTAAGTAAATCACTTCAAAGTGTTTCCACTGAGCTTGTGAGTGATTTGTTGTTCGAATTTTCGTACTCAATTTATACACGTGCTTTATAAGCTGGGCGCAGCAGCAGCTGCAATGTGAATTTTATTCACATGTGGTTGACATTTAAAATTGATTAAATATTCCTTAATGTAATTTTTTCGAAATTATCAATCACTATTGATGGATGACCCAGGGATGGAGTTTGTAATTTTAAAGCAACGCAGGGCTGCATACATAAATCGAGCTCGAAAAATATTATTTTCGACATTATTTAAAATAAATCAACCACTTTGAGGTGATTTATCCATGTGCAAAATGTATGGCAAATCATGTATAAATTAACATGATTTGCACAAATAATCATGATTTGTATAAATCATGCCGGTGGAAACATACTATTAAGGGCGACTTTTTGAGTTCAAGATTAGAGATTAAATTAACCTTAATCTTCATTTGTGATTTTTGGGTAGTCGATTATATGGTTTTACTTGCTAGTTTAATCGGCCAATCGTGGTGGTTTAATATTATATTAAAATTGACAACATACACTTGTGAAACATAATTTTTTGTACAAATTTTACACGTAATATTTTACTTGTAAATAATAAAATATGTCAGTTTCTTCTTCTTCCCACAAAAAAATCAAAAGTGTTGATAACATGTATGACTTTTGCACTGAAAATGTTGCCACTACTTTGTTCCTCAGTATGGTAATACTACACATAACAAGAAGTTTAAACTACCACTCAAAAATATCAAACACAGTTAATTAAGATTAAGTTAATTTTCGGATTACCTAATTAGGGAAATAAACTGATCTTAATCTCGATCCCAAAAAGTCGCCCTAAGAGAAAAAAATAAATATTTTGCGAAAAATTCTCTTAAATACATATTGCTTTATTTTAGCTTTGTGCAAAATTTCTGTTTGAATAAGGAACAATTTCAGTATGTTTACACGCTATTCAACCCGACCTGAAAGTTCCAAGGAGATCCACAGAAATTCAAACTGTAATAAAAATTTCCCATGCATTAAAATTGATTGGCCAAGGGCATATTTTAGAAATTTGGCAGCAGTTTCTGGCTGCTTATATTACTTTTTTTGTCCAACCAGCTTTGAATATCCTTTGCAAGAGGTTCATTAGCGTTTAGGTAGCCCCGAAATTTTGTTAACAAATTATTTTCGGCTTGTATGGCATTTACTGCAACTGTCTCTTGCACCATGAAATGCACTAAAAATTCACACTGCCGTTGATATTTTGTTTGTAATTAAATATTAAATATAAATATTTTTTAAACGTGGGCTTACCGAAAGGTTTCGACAGACGCTTTTACATTACAGAGTGCGGTGGTACCACATTTGCGAAAGGGAATATGAGATGCGAAAGGCAAATGTGCAAACGAATTAGGGATTACCAATTGTTCGATTTCGCCAAATTTTTCTTTCGCATCGCAATACAGAGCAAGCCCCTGGTTAAATTTCATGCTTTCGAATAATATGAACGTCAATTTTTTTTTGGGCAACAGAAGGGAATTACAATGGACCCAATTGGGTATCCGAGTGTAGGTACGTTATAGCACCACCCTTCCTAACCTCAACTACTCTATGATCACCAATGCTTTTCGCAATATTCAATGTGTTTGATGTTGTAAAACGTTTAAGGAAAGAAATTAATATGTATTTAAAAGACATTTTGACTTTTTTTTGGAGCAGTTTCACTAAACTGCACTTTCTATTTAAACTTTAAAGACCAATAATTCGGGAAATATGGGCTGCAGCAAATTTTTTTGGTTAAGTTTTTTTTTCTTATTTTTCACATTACTGTCTAATAAGCTATTTAAAATTTTTTTTTGAGATTTTTCAGAGTTTCCTATGAAAAGTTCAGAGCCCGATAAATTGAAAAATATGGGTCGCCGTCAACTTTTTTATTTAATTTTTTCATCTTATTTTTTAATTTTCTATCACATAGGCTCCTTTTTATTTATTTTTAGCTGCTTTACTAAACTGCATTTGTTCCAAATATTTATTTTTTCCTATTTAATTCAGAGACGAATGAGACAACATTTCTCACACATACAACTATAGTTTTATTTTTGACACCACTGATGTACATGAATGTCGATGAATAGATGTTGATGCTGCAATAGCACAAAGTATACAGAGGTGAAGAAAGTGAGTGATGAAAAAAGCTAAAATCAGCTACGACACGGGTTCGGCGAGAAAGGGACAACTGTAGTATATTTGTTATTAAGTTGCTAACCATATAATCAAAACAAACAAGAAAAAATGTGTACTTTGTGAAATAACCAACAGGACATTTTTACAAAATTAAATGAAAGATTTTGTAGTGTTGAACTAGAAAACTTAATGTGTTAAATGTTATTAGTGGTAAAAAAGTGATTAAAATTAGTTTCCACATAATTACAGACATCACTTTAAGCATTTTCATTAAAAAATATTAGTTTTTACCATTTACTTCCAAAAAGCATATAGCGAATAATACCACAAAGAATAAAATGAAAATACATTTGAACGAGTGAACATTTGTACAAAATTAAATCAAGGAATTTGTTGTGTTGAATTAAAAAACTGAATGTGAAAATGTTTATTATTATTAAAAAAGTGATTAAGATTTGTTTTCAAATGATTCCTGATTTAACTTTGAGCTTTTTAGTTCATAAATGTTAATTTTAACATTTTAATTGCAAAAATCTCATAGCGAATGAGGACTCAAAGAATAAAATACAAAAACGTTAAACCAATGCAACTACGAAAGAAGCTGAAAGAAGACACGGGTTCGGTGTGAGTGCGAAATCCGAAAACACAAATTATCTTCCGTCTCGTGTCACCTCTGTGTACTTTGTGGCAATAGCGAAGCAATTCGTGTATTAATAAGTGTTCAAAAGATGAAAGTTACTTCATTTGTAAATTAAAACGTTATCATATACTACGTTTATACGCAGGGCTTATTTGCAAATAAAACTGTAAATTGTTGCCATATTATTCCCTTTATTGAGACTTACTAATTCAGAAAACTATTCACGATTAACGCACTATTTGCAAATAAAATGCATGAGGTTGCCACGCTTACAAATGGTTGATAACAAAAACAATAAATTGACAAATATTGCAACAAAAAACATTGATAGAAGCAAATAATGACGATTAAAATAAGGAATTATTTGATATTTTGTACATTTACACTATTTTTTTTGTCAATATAACTAAGTTTTCTATAGAAGTGCTACCAAGTTTGTGTACTTTTGGTATGCCGTATAAACAGTGAGTTAATTTATTTGCAAATAATTTTATTTGCAAATAGTGCGCGTATAAACGTAGTAATACATGAATAATGATTATTTTTATGACACTTTTTATCGTATGATTACTACTAAACCGCCGAGATATGGTATATCTTTATAAATGAATAATTACTTAGTATACTTCACAAATGCAAATAGTGGCAACATTTAACCACAAAAGGTTATTGGGACTTAGACCAAGTTTACATCTGGCACCAATGTTCCAAAAAAAGCGTAACCACTAATTACTAATGAAAAACTGTTTGCTTCAGACACGTATTTATTAAGTTAAACAGTTTCATACATACTCGTAACTAATAGAAAGTTTTGTAGAATCCAATATGATTGGAAACTGTTTAAATCAATAAATACATGTCTGAATCAAACAGTTTTTCATTAGTCATTAGTGGTTACTTTTTTTTTTTGCCACATGTGTGCCAGATGTAAGCGCGGCCTTAGTAAAATCATAACCAGATAATTTACTAAGCGTTGCAGAAAGACTAATGATATTATGCATCTCAGTCGTCTACATATTTTTTGAAGGGCCATTATGGCAACTTAGCGATATAGGTATTTATTGATAGCACAACTTAACTTTAGCTAAAATGCATGATAAACTGAACTTTTAACTTTATCCATTATTGCAATAGTCGAATATTTGTAATTAGGAAAACGTTTTATTGGCAACTACTTACTTTGGTTAACTTGTTCAAGGGAAAAAATAATCGCTCGTATCGTGAATAACACGTGGAATTTTTCTCCCGTGAAATTTTCGTTCCAATCGAAGAGAAAAATGTTATCGTGAATCTCCCGTGAACATTTTCCCCGCTATCAGTCCCAGTGAAGGTAAAAAATGGAAGAACATTAATTGGAAATCAAACAAATTTAAGTTTAAACAATGCACCACCCAGAATGGCCTTTCTATGTCTATGATTGAATGTCTGTTTTTTAGATTCATTTTTACACAAAAGTCCACTCTCAATTAACTATCATTTAATTACCAATTTTTGGTAACTGCCCAGAAATATTTAACCCCAAAATAGAATTTCCCCTAAAATATCCTCGTTTATTTGCCCAAAACTACCTTTAATACCTTTCCCGGATAATTACCCCAAAAATAATTAAATTTTTGATGTGGTAATTAACCGGGGTTTATTGTATGTTTTTTTTTCATTGCTTTTATATATGGTTTTTGACAGTTGTGAAGGGATCAGCTGACGCTTACAGGCGCTAATGCAGTCAGCTGGTTGGATCTCCCTTGATCTGACATCAAGTTGTTGTTCATGTTATTTATCTATCATGTTTTTAGGAGAAAATATGGTAGTTTCCAATTCTCGAAGTTACATATATGTTACATACTTACATACATGATAAATACTTGAACGTGAAATAAAAAGAATTTTGAAAATAATTGATGCTCGCGATTTTCTATATAAGATTATACATATTTGTAATATTGATATTTTTGTTAAAAAAAATTAAATGCATGTAATTAAATGTGTATGTGTCTTTTTGTTTTGAAATTGTTTCAATGTTAAAATAAACACAAAACTATAAAAAAATTAAAAAACGTAACTTTCCATAATATAATACTGACTCTCTCTCTCTCTCTCTCTCTATTTCTCAATCTACTCTGCAAACAACTCTTTTCCAACTCTGCTTTATTGCGCTTTTTCCACACACACACACAAACACCCATAAAAACAACTGAACCACCCACATAAACTAAACCAAAAATAATATTTAAAAGTTATTTGAAGAACCATTTTCCACGATCTTTAAACGAAAAAAATATTGACATTTTGAGAAAAAAAAATTGTGAAAATTAAAGTACAAATTTACTCATACATACATATACATAAATATTAAAAGATTGTGAGAATGGTTTTTGCCTTGATATTTTATATATTGTTCTATTTAATTGAAAATATATTTTCTTATGTCAATTTGATTGAAAATAGGCGTGATGCAAGGTTCCCGTGGAAGACTTACCAGCAGTGACATTAGAACCAAAACAACACCCACCAATACAAATTATCCAACAACAACAGCAGCAACAACAGCAACAAGCTTTCATCCAGACGAATCAATCATCGAAACTACTAGCAGCTTTTCTCCAATGTATGCATCAGCCTCCCAATCATCCTTCGGAAGTATAAATTCTGCAGCAGATCTGCAACCCACTGGTGGTTATAGACGTATACCGGAACATTAAGTTTTATTATTAATATATTTTTTTAATAACTATTAATAATTAAATATATATGATTAGATATTTAGATAATAACACAAATATGGCGGAGCCATTATAAATAAATTATTAAGGGAATGTAAAAAATCAGAGCAATACAATAAGTTGCTTTGGTTTTTTTTCTTGAGAATTGCCTTTCGTTAAAGTGTCGCTAGAATAGTTTCACTATTTAATAGAATCATATCTTGTTTAAGATTATTTTTTCCAAAAAAAATGTTTATTTTTTATTTTAATAAGACAATACATAGATACATATAATCGAACATTCTCTATTCTCATTACAAATTGTTAGTACGAGTAATATACACACATACATACATACTTACATATTTGAACATTGCCTGTATTCTCATTTAATTTCAATGTTATTTTAATTCATTTTACTTTAGTTTTATTTAATAGCACTGATTTTGTAAGTTGTTAGGTTTCTTGAATCGAAATTTTTATTAGTAAATTTTATAATATAGTTTCTAATTAAAGCATAGTAAAAAGCCTTAATGATTTCGTATACTTATATTCCTGTATATTTTCGAACATCGAAATATTTTTGCAATATACACAAATGCATGTTTTTATTACAATATGAAACTGAAATTGAAATACGAGTATGTATACATATATTTTAAGTTTTGAGTTTTTCTTCTCATTTATTTTAAAATAAATTGTAAAAATTTTTTAGTGAAACTTATTAAAAAAGGAACTGTTATATAATATTTTATTTTATAATACATAAAGTTTTTGCTTGTAGTCATTAGTGCCCGACCGATTAAATCGATTCAATTAGAAATTGCTATGTGTGATCCAATTTCGGAGTAAAGAGTGATATATTGTAAGATTAAAATTACATGTACACATCGTCACCTTGAATGCAAACGGACGTAACTACAAAAAAAATTCGAAATCGAGTTTTTGATTGATTATGGTTCATTTTTTCAAACTACATGTTCAAGCAAATATTTAGACCTCTGCGATCAAAAATTACGACTTTATTAAAGGAATTCAAACGGAAGTAATTACGAATCCATCTATTTTTTATTGCAAAGGACGTAAATAACATAAAAGCTTAAATATATATAAAAAGTAAATAAATGGTTAAAAACATATAAGTATCCATACTACAAAAAAACTCTCAAGAATACATAATTTATTATTATTAATTTTGTAAAGTTTTTTGTTTCTCCTGTATAATATATAAAAGTGTAGTTACGTCCGTTTGCATTTAATGTGACGATATGTATGTATGTATACACCCAAAAACTAACCCAGTATACCACACAATAATCAAACTTCAATACAACTTGAGAATAAGGTTATAAAAATAGTGAATTTTAAGCTTTTCGTAATTTCGTTTATGCAAATGTTTATAAAATGTGAATTCACAAGCGGTTTTTAACAATATGTACTTAAGAAACTCTTATCATACACAACATTTTCTAAAGTATGCTATAATCGACATCATACATTTATATGTAGATATGTACATACATATGTATGTATATTGAACAACATAATAATTATATATGAGGATTGAAAAAGACTTACAAATTTATTTAGTATTTCGGGTGTACAATTGGTTTTAAATTTCAAAGTGAGTGGACATGCAATTTTGTGTATTTGTGTATCAAACTGCGAAAAAATCAAAACAAAACAAACAAAATTATAGCATGAAAAACATAAATTGTTGTAATTAAAATTGAAGTAAATATTTAAAAATTTTATTTCTCACAAGTCAAAAACAATTTTTTTTAAATAAGCTTATTTTACAATTGCAAGGATAAGGTTATTGTAACAATACACATGTAATATTAGGTCTGTCCATTTACTTTCCCAGCAGAAACTAGCAACGAGAGAGTAAGGCAGAAACTTAAAATATACTCTCCTAAATATGAAAAAGTAAATGAACGCTTTACTTGTAAAAACTTTTAAGAAAATGTTATTCATATCCGAACCATGGATGGAAATCATGATACAATTGTACTTTTTCTGATGTATTTGGTTTGATAATATTTTAAACTGCAATTTTTTTGGCAACAATACATACAACAGGTGGTTGGATAATTCTTTCAAGTAAAAATTTTACTATTAATAATTTGTAGGAATTTTTTTGTCTCTCAATTTTTTCTCTCTTTTGACGCTGTCTCCTTGCAAACTTTTTGAGTTAATGAACACTTTCCAGTAAAAATTTTTACAAATTCGTAACAATTTTTAGTAAATGAACAAACCTATTATCCCGAGGGTTTAGTTTTGATTTTTCTACAATTGTTCCGAAAACCTTTTGCAATATATCTGTAATACTTTTTCAAGCTTGAGGCTTACTTCGTTAGTAAGCTTATTATAATATTTTTCTCAAGCCATTTGGTATACTGGGAAATTTTAAAATCAAGAAGATACAATTTAATTTTTAAAAGCGAATGTTTATAAAATAGGGCTAAGTTTGTTTTGTGTTATTTTAAAATAAAAACATTTTTGTTTTAAATTATCTTCGTTATAAAAATAACAATTGTTCAATTCACAAGCTCGCATTAACGTCGTATATGTAAGTCTTCTAATTATACAATATTGAATTTTTGTTGCTAATAATTTTCATACAAAAGTGTGTTATAATTATGTATATCATTGAATTTTATGTGTTTTTCAAATATATAGTTGTATTGAGGCCAGTACCCTGGATTCAGTAACTTTTGCGAACCGAACCGCAAACAAATATTTTTTTTTTTTATTTGAAAAGAAAATTCAGAACACGACATTTTTATTTCGCACATTGTATTCATCATTTCCTCTTCGAATATTTCCTCCTCAAGCTCTTCATCAAGGTACAGGAGATTTTATTCTTCCATTTTCATGATGCCGGAATCATCATCGTCTCCACGCACGGTTTTTATGGAATCATTCTTTACATCTTCATCTTCTTCACTACATCTTTGTTTTTGTATAACTTTAGTTTGGTTTGCATCAATTCATACTCCAAATCTAAATTTCTTATTCTTTTCCTCTCCATTTCCATTTTCAATTTATGCAATTCTGTTTGGCACTTCAAATCGAATGCCATGCAATCGTCCACTGTATTTTTGATTTTATTGGTTTGTATCTCTTTCAGTTGTATAGTTGATTTTGGGATGATAGTCTTAGGGTTTTGAATCAATCCTTTTTGGTTTGGACCATCATATGCTATATATTTCTTTGTTATTTGTTGTTTCTTCTGCCCTATTCTCTACCGAATTGCAAATGCTTTTCCTTTTTATAATGGAACTGTCTAAAAATCTCATCTCATAGTACCATGATAGCCGCGAGATGTATTCCTATTTTGTTCCTGAATCGAATTTTTTCAAATTGATTTTTCTTTGCTCACCGGTGTAGGTAGCCCGCAGTGAGTGCAATTTTTTTAACCGTTTCAATCGTTATAGCCATCTTACTTGCTATATTTTCGTAAGCTTTACTCTTTATATCATTTCTTCAATAAAACTTGTTCATATTCCACAAACATGGATGGGGCCGATATAGATTAATTAATTTCAAAATTTTTTCCTTGTGTAATTTTGGCTACCCACTCATCGTTTCTTTTTTACTTTATAATTCATTACATATTACACGTTTTTGAGAAAATACTTTTTTTTATATCGATAAATATTGTGGCATCTTTAGATCAATTAAATTTTCAAACTACTTTAATCAAAACCGCCAATAGCGAAACACTTCTAGCCAGTTCGCATTTAATTAAAGTTCCCATACCTGTAGCGCGATTCACTAACTTTTTTTTAACGATAATCGCATCGGTAAAATAATTAAAACAAAAATTTATCGAATTTGCTATTCAGTATCACTTTTAACGACATTCGCTGTAGGTTAATGTCATCTGGGTCGTTATTTAAGCGACAATAATTTATGTGCTGTTAATTTTATCGACAAAAATCAACAGAAAATGTCAACTGCGTACTATCGTTAAAAAGAAGTTACAGCATCACATGATCGTTATTGCAAGCGACAAAATGTATAGACAAAAATTACGATTGTCGGATCGTTAAAAGTTACTAAATCGCACCAATGGTTATATTTCATGTTAATTTCAATTTCAATATCTGACTTTTAAAAGTAAAATAAAAAAAATAACGATAAAACAAATTTTTTTGTTCACAAACGCATAAACAAATATCGGTTTTATTTAAACCATACGACTGAGCTTACGAATTGAACAAATGTTATAAACAGGGAAACCGCAAATATGCAATTGCATGTTTTTTCTTGTATCACGTATTAATGCGGGGGCAAGATATTTATCCGTTTCAGAACTTTTAATGAATTTTGGCATCGATTTGTTAGTGCATATTTTTGCATATTTTACCCTTTAAAGCATGTTTATGCATATATCGGTTTTACACGCATATTTTTAGCATATTTTCGAATTTTTAGAGCATAATTTACGCTTTTAGGGCATATTTTCATGCTTTATAGAATTTATTTTATTTCAACCCGCTTGGCACCACCATCCTTTAAAAAAAATCTCCATTCCGAAAAAAAAAATTTATGAAATTTTTTTTTTAGCAACGCATTAAAATCTCATTTTCGAAATAAAAATTTTAGTTTTAAAGAAAATTTTTTTCCTGTGCTATCTGGGTTAATATGCTTACAAATTATTTTTAATTTTCGCCATCTAAATCTCTGTTCCAATGTTCCATGTAGTGTATAATTTTTTTATATATGTATAACGCAGTTTTACGGACGTTCGTTGCAATACAAATTTATCTGTGTGATTTACTCTGCCCCGAAAAGACATTGAAAGAACATTGTAAATGTATGAAAGTTCATTAAGACGTGACAGAAAAGATTTTTATTTGAAATTCTAGGTCAATATTTTGTTATTTATTTCAATAAAAATTATAAATTAAAATCTTGTCTTATTTATCCAAAATACAGTTCCAAAGCCTTAATTCTGATATCGTGATCTTTTGAAATTAAAGTGAAATTCTTATGCATCCAATAAAAATTAATTTGTTTTAGTAAAAATTTTTATAGTAATTTTGTGTTAACCTTCACTTCAAACCCAGTTATTCTTTGTTAATTATGTTTCCGTTTTTTGGTTATTTATTTTTTTCTTATTTTATATGCAAATGTTGTTGAATTTTTGATTAAAAAATATATTTTCATTTACAAATAAACCAATTTATTATATTTTTAAGAGCATGTTTTTTGACTTTTAAGCGCATATTTACAAGTTTTTAGTGCATATTGAATGCGCATAAAACACTTTTTTTAGAGCATATTTGTGGTTTCCCTGGTTATAAATAAGGATATTAATATTACATATAATTAAAAATTTTAAATGTAGCATTTTTAAAACGAAGCCCGATGATGGTTTATTGACGTTTTTGTTATCATAGCTCCGAAACAACTTGACTTGATTTGAAAGTCTCGCTATCGCAAACAGTTATGAAAATTTCCATTTTTAAATTGTGAACCACTTTTTTAAAGAATCATATTTTTTAATTATTTATTTAAAAAAGAAGTTTAAATAAGTTATTTTTTGAACTTTGATCGGCGTGCTTGACAGAGCGAGGGATATTATCTCTTTCTGTCTTTCTCCCAGCTGAATTAAGACTTTGCAAAGTAAACTTTCCGTGTATAAAAGGGGTAAAAGTAAAATTTCCGTGTCTAAAAGGGCTATTACGAATGAGAAAACGTATTGACAGTACATGAAGCTGAGTACTCGTTTCTTTTCCCCTCGCCTCTATCTCTCTCGCTCTTAAAAACTAACCAGCTTAGCAATACAAATTGTATCGTGCGAACGAGGACTTTCGGCTTCGTCTTAGATCTTTAAAAAGTGCCTTCGGTGAGACACTGGTACATATAATTATATGTAATTAGTTAATCTATTAAAATTTTTTATCATCTAGCAGCAAATATACATTATTCTGTTTATTTTACCTACTTTGAAAATCGCAATTCTATTAGCAGCAAATATTGTATTTAAATTTCATAAGTATCCTGTTGACTTCTACTACCGTTTCAGCTTCCCAATTCGTACATTAAAATTAAACTGCAGCAATTCGAAATTTTTGAATTTTAGATGATTCAATATGCAGCCTTTTTTGGCTGACACACACTAGCAGAAGGCCACTAAATATACATTGATCATCACCTTTCACATTTTTGAGCCACTGTGTCCCGTGTTAGTTGTAATTATAATTGTTTTGAGGTTTGATAACTTCGACATTTAAAGGAATATTTCAATATGTTTTGCTAGAAGTGCCTTCTTATTACCTCCAAAGTTTTACCCGTTAAACTTGCCTGACTATCTTTCAATTGCCGTTTTTAGGTCTTTAAAACAGTAGTAGTTATTCATATTGTTGGGGGAATGAATTTTACCGTTTTTTTCCACATAATCAACGCGAACGCCAACAAAACCTGAAATGGAGGCATGACAAATATATGCCCTTATTATGAGTTACATTTGATTTTCGATCTTCGCTGGCTACCGAAAATCGAATGTTCAATTCTTATTATGAGCATCGAAAATTTCGTTGAGCAATCAATTTTCTATCGGACAGAATTTATGTAGTTTTCGATGAAATATTTTAGTATAAAAAATTATTCAGGGCAATCATAAATAAAATTTCCCGAAAAATTTCAGTGAAAGCAAAAAATTAAAAACATTCTTAAACAATCGGGTATGTTGTGTATTTCACGTGAAATTAAAACGTGCAGAATTGTCATAGAAGTTTTGTTGGAAATGTGTATTTATATGAATAATACGGTTCACCTGCGAAACTTCTTACTTTTATTTTTCTCTTCCTCCTGCAGGTAACATAAAAATACTCGTAACTAATTTAAATGGATCCACGTTGGCCGAAGACTTCTCTTTTTTCCTCCGTAACTAATGAACCTAGCTAGCCCCAGGGAAAAGTGCCTTATCGTAGTTGGCGTATTTCAAATGCGACTACGACTGTTTGGTAATAGATTAAAGAAAAACTTTTGAAGTCTTCTTTAATCTATTACCAAACAGTCGCAGGCGTATTTGAAATACGCCAACCACGATAAGGCAGATTGTTCATGATAAGGGCACTCTAATCACGATGGGTGAATAAATTTTAATAACTTCACTTCTGTAACTGCTCCAAAGTTATACGATTCATTTATCGGTTTATTTTTTATTTTACTTCAGCTCATGCTTAACGGGGAGTACATCGGTTGTATGGTGTCGTCGTAGGAACTATTTTTTTTATTTCTAGTATTTGACTCGTCGATCATCAAAAAGACTGTTCGCAAATGCACCGCTATGCATCATATTACGCGCAGCACATTTCTAGGTGCAAATGGTGGAATCACTGCAGGATCATGTAGTCGAAAACGCAAGTCTGTTCCATACTTTGCAAAGTCTTGAGTATAGTAGAAGATGGTGGAAAAGAGAATGCTGGCGAGTACAGACTTTGATGCACTTGTTTTATTCAGCATTCGTTTCTTTTGCTTTTTCCTCCGTTATATGTACATATGTATGTATATACTAAATACTTTTTTAAATATATTTTAGGGCCAATCCCACGATGTCGACAACGTTCGACTTATCGCACACTTACATTTGAAACAACAACAAAATATTAAAATTTGTTTTTGTTTTGAATGTAAGTGTGCGACAAATCGAACGTTGTAGACATCGTGGGATTGGCCCTAAAAGATATTTAAAAAAGGGGTCTATATTAGATGCAAGACGCGCATACATAAATCCTAAAAATATTTATACATATGCAATGGAGGAGTAAGTTGGAAAAATCACAAGCAGATGATTCACTCATCATGTTATGCCATATGGGGTGCTTATGCGAACAAGACATGATTTCTTTATTCGTACTTATCTCGGCACTCGATCACTAGCGTAATAATAATAATGTTTTAAGTCCTAATTTACACTCAGAAAGTCTTATTGCTAAGCTGATTCGTTTTTTAGAAAAGAGGGGAAAATAAAATTTTATGTTCCCCTCGTTTTTCTCTCCTACAAACTTATCAGCTTAGCAATAAGACTTGCTTAGTGTAAATTAGGACTAACTAGTCATTAGTGGGAGTTTTACACGATGTGTATTTTACAATTAAATAAAATGAAAAACAAAAAACCGTTGTCAACATCGACGTCACGTCAGTACAATACAAAATAATTGGGGCTTGCCCAAGGCGAATTCAGTATCAGGTGACCTTATCGCTGCAACAATTTTACAACACAAAAAACAACACGTAGTTTGCTATGCTACAAAACCAATCTGTCAGAAGATTTCTAAGCAAATTTTGACGTTTTGGTTCAAAATGCTCAAATTGGTAGCAACAGCTGATACTCAGCTGGGCTGATAAGGTCACCTGATACTGAATTCGCCTTGGGGCTTGCCTATCCGTAGTCGAAAACAGCTGGCTGCTATTTACAGACACATGCTATTTTCTAGAAATTACTGAACAGCAGAAATAGACTGTATAAAAATCAAAATTCTCCTCGAGAGTAATTAGACAAGCATAAATTTTTTTTTGGTATGGTATTGACGTTACGTTACGATGTTGACAACTGAAATAAAGGTGAATGTTATGCTATTTAAATACTTTTATACTTTATTTTTGCTTCCTTTTGTTTTTTTTTATTATTTTTAGAGGAACGAAATTTTTTGGTTTTTTCCAGTAAGTAAAAATCAGTATTTTCTTTTCAAAATAAAAATTTTTTTTATGTAATGCACTTTGCTTTCTGAAATTTATGTAGTTGATGTATGAATATTTAAGTCCGTGACTGTATATATCAGCATTTTGTCACAAAGTTATTATAGAAAACCATTTATTTTTAAAAAATGCTTTTAATTAATTTTTTTTATTCGAAATTTTAGTGAGTTCTGTTTATTCTTTAATAACTTATGCATAATCACATTCATAAAATTTACTTTTTTAATAACTATGTAATATGTAAACTGAGGCGATTTGTTGGGGAATCTTTTAATTGAAAAATTATTTAAATTAATAAATCTATATACTTATGGATGTTCCAAAAATATATAAACTAGGTATAGGTATTATATTAAAATAAATAAACAAACAATGAACAAATTTATATTTAAAAATAAAAGTTAAAACAATCACCAATAACAACAAAAAACCACTTCATATTTGTGTCCTTTTTTATACACATACAAGTGAAACTGAAATTTCCTAAATGTCTATAGTAGTAACACATACATATATATATAGTGTGAACACAAAAATACTTATAATTAAAAAAAATCTAAGTATAATTATATTAGTTTGTAAAGGGGAAAAAACAATACAATATAATTATAATCTTATTAATTACAACAACAAAATAACGAAACATTATGTGCATATAACAGAGTTGGGATATTAAGAAATATGTGTGTATGTATATTTTTTGTTTTATTTTCATCTGTCCCTATGAAATGATTCCTCGTTCTTTATGAACGAACCAACTCTAATGTAAGCAAACAACATTTTAAACAACACTAACAGCAAGTACTCGTATGTATGAATTTTTATAAGAATAAAAAGTTTAATACACATTAATAGCAATTATTTCTTTTTGCGCAAATAATTGTTAAATTTTTTGTGTTAATGTAATCTCGATGTGGCCTTCAGTAAATATAATAAAATATTTTTATTTTGAAATAGTTGTTAATTTATGTATACATATTTTTTGTTCGATTTTATTAAATTAATTTTTTAGGAGGAACTATTACAATACTAAACTAATTAGTACATACATATGTACATACATGGATATGTGCCCATAGTTATAAAAGTAGTCTGTCTAGCCTATAAATATTAATAAATCTTAAAAAATTTAATTAAATATTAATTAAGTTTTCACCACTAAAGAGTACTAAAATTAATATTAATATATAAATACATATGTATGTATATTTAAATTTATTTAAATCTTATCTATTAAATATATCAAAACAAAAACAAACATTTTGACTTGGACCACTTTCATAACTATGGGCCTATGTGTGTTTGTATTTTAAGGAACTTTTTATTTCTAGTTTTATGTGTGTATAGTAACAAGCGATAATCAAGTATGTAGTTCCAAAACAAAATACATATAACAAAATGGAATAAATAAATGTGTATGTATTAAAACACAAAAGTTTTTAAATCAAAATCTTTTGTAAAATATGTAAACTTTTATAAAATGAACTCGGTAAAATAATCACTTTTGAACTTACTGCTAGACCATTTACACAGGTTAAAAAATTGGATTTTTTTTTATGTTATTTTATTTATGTACGTATTTGTTCTCTTTTATATTAATGAATTTTATTTTTAAGGTATATGGCTGAAAAGGAAGAATATAAAAGAAGAATTATATGTAAATGAATAAAAACTATAAAATTATATTGAAAAATTTTAACATTGTTTCATGTTTTATTAAAATTAAAGTAATACAGAAAAATGCAGGTTCGACATCTTGTAAGGCGTGAAATTAACGTGTGTGGGGAGGTATCGTTATTAAAGTCCTGCACAAGACCAATTACAAGAACTTTTAAGACATGAGAGATTATCAAATACTTTACTACAGAGAAATCTTCTAAAACAAACGCTAAACAACACTGTTAGCAAGACATTTGTTTCAGGTATTGTATGTGTAGAAGTAAAGTGACGGAAGAATTTGTGATGCTTCCCTCTAGTCAGCCTAGAACCATATGTCTCTATGTCAACACCCTTTTCTCTAGGTGACATTGTCAATGAACGCGTCAATAGTTTGTTTTCCTTTTTTATTATGCTATGCAATAATTTTAAAAACTTACGTACATATATCGTCGGTTGGTTTATGGTTTTCTGCAGACAGAATGTATTTTGTATATAATGCGCCGCAAACCAGAAACCAACCGACGATATATCGTCTCCTTAAATGCAAACGGACGTAACTGCACTTTAATATTTTTTACAGGAGAAACAAAAAACGTTTCAAAATGAATAAGAATAAAGTATTATTGAAAATTTTCTTCGAAATATACTTTTAGTATGGATTCTTATATGTTTTAAACCATTTATTTCCTTTTTATACTGTAAACATAATGTGGTTTACTGTAAACATAATGTGTTTTGAATATACTATGCGGCAAGCCAAACCCAACCGACGATATGTTTAAGATTTTATGCTAGCTACATTATTTGCAATAAAAATTAGATGTATTCGTAATTACGTCCGCTTGAATTTCTTCATTTTTGAAATGAATCAATCTGTTAATTATTAGTATTATTCAATTCCAACACTTGAATTGGAACCGTACTAATTGTTTTTTTTTTATTGTTTTATCTTCAAGCACTTGTAACTTGAAGACAATGAATCGGAAAAAATTAAAACACTCAGATTTATTTTGTGACTGACTGACAAGAATTTAAATTTTATTACGATACTTATACTAAATTAATAACAAAAAAATTGCTGAGCTAATGTCTACAGAAACTTAAAATTTATGGGAAATTAACCAATCAGAACAAAGTTGTAATTAATGCAATTTAATACCTTTAATATTTTGCTTTGGTTGGACAAATTCAATTAATATTAATATTAGGTGTGTTTTAACACATTTCAATAATAGGTGTGTTTTAACATTCTCCCCCACGTTGAACAGATGTTCAACAAATCGTTTCATCTTAGGTGAGTCGACTAGGAGTTACCATATAGCCTAAACGTCTAGGACGAACTGAAGTGGTTGCTGACGTGGTGTTGGTGTAGGGTTCAAGTCATTGAGCGGTGGTTCTACCGATTGCAGTTCGATATTTTCGTTGGTGACTTCAATAGGCCTTGTTGTGTGTAGCCTTTGACAGATTCTGCACGTTTTATTTCGAAGAAAAATAATAGTCAATGATATTAAGCTCAGAAGAAGTGCAAGGTAGCCAATCGTATGGTTATGCTGTTGATGGGAATTGATTTTATTAGGCAGGTCCAGTATGTGTTGTTCCTTTAGTGATTCTTGTAAAGTTAATAGTTCCTTGATGTTATTGTCATATAAACTATCGACGTTTGTTGACATTGATAGATTATTGCTTATAGATGGTGCAATAATCTTTTGCGAGGATAAATCGGAACTCGTGCCGAGGCTAGTGTATGATGAATTTATTGTGCTCAAGATAGTTTGTCGTCCGTTCATAGTGACGGATTCATGTTTTAGTATACATTCCGGGTCCAGCGAAAGTAGACCGGATCCTTTTAACGAAAGGTGAGAAATTTCTCTGTTGCAGACGACTGTTGCCCGAGATGGTGATGACGTGGCATATATCAACTGATTTCCCTTGTTAAGTGGTATCCATTTAGTTGTAGTCTTCTCTAGAGTACAAGTTGGTGTCGTTTTATTGTTGTACAAATTGATTTCACACTTGCAAATTTCTGAACCATAATTGTAGCGAGTCTGAACAGTGGTACACAAAAATACGTCTTGCTTTATTATATCACAAGCTCTTAGATCTGCCTTCGTAAGAAAAATATACTGGTTTTTAGAAACTGACATGCCCATGAAATCAGCACATGGTTTAATGGCTACCATGGTGTGATTCACCATGTTAGGTACGGGAATCAGCTGGAACATCTTAAATTGTTCAATTTCCACTAATGGTAGACTTATTTTGAATACTGCATATTGGGGCGTGAGTCTACCTTGAACCTTCATTAGTTTGAATAGCTGTAGTAATGTATCTTTTCCGAAGATAGGAAGTGTTACTGATGTTGGTACATGGAGTTTAATCTGATTAATCTCCTCTTGCAATTGTTCTGGAGTCAGTAGTAATGGACTGATTTTTCCTTGATGAGTATCCATGAGAGTATCAAGAATTGAGGACTGTATGGTTCGTATATTATTTGCAACCAGGTTCAGTTCTAAAACTCCACTATTAAATAATTGGGTGAGCTGTATCTGGAACAACACATTATTATTTTGCTGATTTGCTTGTGATAGTTTTTCGATTTTTTGCTCTAGTTGTTCAAACCTTGCCTTAGCTGCTAATTGGCCCTTTCTTATGATATTAACTGTTGAGTCAACAATTGAGGTTTGATTCTTGAGCAAAGTTAATAAATGTGACTCATTTTCCTTTACCCTTTGTATTGTATCGGATATCTGGTTAGCATATTCTGAGTCCAATATGCCAAATAATGAGTTAGCAATATTTCCAACTATATTCAAGGCGCCTCTTTTACTTCGTAGTAGTCGATTTTCCAGCTGTAGATCATTTTCCATGTGTTCAAAATGCCTTATGATACTTAGGCATGATTCATTCAATGTTATCATCCTGCAAAGGTTTTGTAGGGATTTCGTGCCATTGATCAAAATTGATGTTTCAGACCAGTATGCGTTTAAATCATAGTATACAAGAATGTTCCATTCACTGCTTGAAATGGTTGCTGTTCCAATTTCTTCAAAATGAATGCCTAATTTCATCCCAAATTTTTTGTTCTTTACCGGATTTCCAAATGACATTGGTAACAGCACAAGTATTGTAATTAAGGCTAGACTCAGATGGGTTGATATAACCCTTTTCCTTTTAATCCTAGGCTCCTGAATTGAGTCGTAAGTACTTTTGTTGCTAGTTGAACTGTTGTCATCGAGGGTGACAGATGTTTCGCAATTTGGTTCGATGGGTAAGAGAGCGATTCGATGTATTGGTCGTTTGAAAATTCCATTAGCTGTTTTAACCTCCACAACTCTGATCATATTGTCACTACCAGGATGTGTTTTGACTACTCTTGCTAAGGGCCACTTCATGATTGGTAGATTGTCTTCCTTTATTATTACCATATCACCAATATTGAGGTTGTTAAACCGCTTATTCCACTTATGGCGCTGCTGTAATTGATTCAAGTATTCAGTGGACCATCTTTTCCAAAACTCTTGTTTGAGATGGGATACCAGCTTCCAGTGTGATAGTCTTGATGAGTTTACTGTTGTTGCGCCACTATCTACTTGCGATACAAGTGCTTCGCCAATCAAAAAATGACCAGGAGTCAGTGCTTCAAGATCATCAGGATCACTTGACATAGGTGTTAGTGGGCGAGAGTTGAGTATTGCCTCGATCTCTGCTACGATAGTCCCCATTTCTTCCTGGGTCAATGATGCAGCTGCCACACTTCGCAGTAAAAGATGTTTTGCCGATTTTACAGCCGCTTCCCATAGTCCACCAAAATGTGGCGCACGGGGTGGGATAAAATGAAAATTTATTCCCTTTGAGCTGGCAGTTGAAATGATTGATTCCCGTCCCTTGTTGGAGTAGATACTTCCCACCAGTTCTGACAATTGGTTTTTTGCTCCTATAAAATTAGTAGCGTTGTCTGAATATATGTTCTGACAACGACCTCGACGGCTGATGAATCGTTTCAGAGCCCCAATGAATGACTCAGTTGTTAGATCGGTTACTACCTCGAGATGAGTTGCCTTGGTGGCAAAACAACAGAATACGGCTATATATGCTTTTGTCGGTCTTTTTCCTCTGACCTTATGATGGATCCACACTGGGCCACAATAGTCAACTCCCGTGTTAATGAAGGGTTGGGCTGGAGTCACTCTAGTCTGAGGTAAACTACCCATTATTTGTTGGCACAGTTGAGGTCGTGCCCTGGCACATCTAACGCACTTTTGTACAGTTGAGCGCACTGTTATTTTGCCTTTTATTGGCCAAAATCGTTGTCGTATTATGTTTAATAATACTTGTGCGCCACAATGTTTGTTTTCTTCGTGAACCATTGTAAACAAAAGCCTTGTGATAGGGTCATTATATGGTATCAACATTGGGTGTTTTGCTTCGTATGACAAACGTGATGCCTCCAATCGTCCTCCAACTCGTAAAATATTTGTTCTATCTAGAAATGGAGCAAGACTGATGATGGAGCTGTTTTTGTCGACTTCTTTATTTTTTCGAAGCTGGTTGATTTCTGATAAGAAATCGGACATCTGAACGGTTCTAATAATGGTATATAGTGCATCGTCTAATTCTGCTGGAGATAATGATTCGTGTACAGGGCGATGTTGTTTTTTCATACGTGAATTTTTTGTAAATCTCAAAACATACCCCAGTATTCTCTGCAAAGTTTTGAAGGAATTTCTGTGTGGAATTTTGTATATGAGATCATTGTTCGAAACCGTAACTGCTACAGCTAGCGATGTTGCCTTCTTCTTCTCGAGATCGCTGGGAATTGCCAGTTCCCTTGACAAATGGGGTGGCCACATGTCTTCTTGTCCGTGTAGAAAGAGTGGTCCATATAGCCATAAATTACATTCCGATAGTTTACGTGCTGGAAGACCTCTGGATAGTATGTCAGCGGGATTGTCCTTTGATCTGACGTGGCGCCATTGACTGGGCAATGTCAACGATTGAATTTTGGAGACTCGATTGGCCACAAATGTATGGTACAATGAGGATTGGGAGTTTATCCAGGAAAGTACTATTTCGGAGTCCGTCCATATGAACATCCGTTGATTTTTGGTTTGAAGGTCCATTTTGATTCTATGCATTAGCTGGGCAGCCATAACCGCGGCACATAACTCCAACCGAGGCAGTGTCTGCCTTTTTAATGGAGCAACCCTTGTCTTGGCACAAAGTAATTGTACAATAACTCTTTTATCTTTGAGAACTGTTCGAATATAGGCGACTGCACCAAAAGCTCTTTCAGAAGCGTCTGAGAAAACATGCAGTTCCGTCTCTGCTGGGAGTTCACCTTTAAAAATGTGCCGAGGGATTTTGAAATTATTCAAGCTGTCTAAATCTTTTCTGAAATTGGTCCAGAGTACTAGATGGTCCTCGGGCAAAGGTTTATCCCAATCTAACCTTAACTGCCACAACTGTTGGATAAATATCTTTGCATTGATGACAACAGGTGCAAGTAGACCAAGCGGATCGAATAATCTTGCGAGATCCGATGTTGCTGTACGTTTTGTGATATTCTGTACATGATTCATTTTTACTTTGATGCAAAAATGGTCAGTATTAGGCAGCCATAATAACCCTAACGTTTTTATAGAATCAGCGTTATTACTACTGAAATCCAAATTTAGCTCTTGATCACCGACTGGAATATTCTTCAGTAGTTGCGGGTGGTTTGCACACCATTTTTTTAAGTTGAAACCATGGCTTCTTAAAATTGTACTGAGTTCTTGTTGTGTTTGAAGTGCGATATTAAGACTATCAGAGCCCCCCAGGCCATCATCCATGTAAAAATTAGTTTTAAGCATTTGTGAACCATATGGGTAGGCTAGCGAGCTTTCATCAGCAATTTTTTGTAAGCATTTTGTAGCTAGATAAGGTGCTGCTCGTGTCCCATATGTAACTGTATTTAGTTGGTAGTAATTAATAGGAAGTGCTGGGTCTTCCCTCCAAATAATTAATTGGTACTGATGGTTGTCCTGGTGAATCAGAATTTGTCTATACATTTTCTCGATGTCGGTGGTGAAGACGAATCTGGGGAATCGAAAACGCAGTAAAATTGAGAAAAGTTCACTTTGAATACTTGGCCCTGTATACATCAGATCGTTTAATGAGTAGCCTGACGAGGTTTTAGCTGATGCATCGAATACCACCCTGAGTTTTGTTGTGGTGCTATCTGGTTTCAGGACGCAGTGATGAGGAATAATGTATTTAGGATTTAATACAGTGTCGATATCTACCTTCTGCATGTGCCCCAATTGCTCGTAATCTCGCATAAATTTTATATATTCGGTTCGAATTCCTTCATCTTTTTGGAGTCGACGCTCTAGACTCATGAATCGGTTGTATGCCATCGCATGGGATTCTCCTAACGCACTTGGGTTTTCACGAAAAGGAAGACTGACTATGAAGCGACCCTCGCCATTGGTAAGAACATGTTGGGTAAAATGTGCTTCACATAGTTTTTCGGGGAGCGAGAGAACCTTTTCGCTGCTTTCGATATCGTCCAATTTCCACAAATGCTCTATGGCTTCTTCCAATGAAGTGGAGTCTCCAAATACTGCACATGTTGTAGCACATAAGGGACTCGGGATTGGATTTTTCCCGATTGCTCCACCCACAATCCATCCCAAAGCTGTATTTTGAAGTGTTGGAAGATCGTCAGCAAGGTGTATTGTGCCATTTTGAGTTAATTTGAAGAAAAATTCCGCTCCAAGCAGCAAATCTATTTTTTCCTGCTGATAGAAATGAGGATCTGCTAGGTGAATATTGTTGGGAATTCCCCAAGTTGAAATGTCAACATGCTGATTGGGTTGCGAGGGAATTATGCTAGGTAGAACATACGCTTCAACATTTGCTGAGAAATTGCGATTCCTGGACATCATTCCAATATTTATGCGATATTTTGAATTTTTTCGAATTTCACCTACACCATCAATACAGAGGGAGGTCTCAAATGGTGAAATGGACAATTTTTGACAAAGCCGTTTGGATGCAATATTTACTTGTGAGCCAGAGTCTAATATTGCTCTAAACTCATCTGATACACCATTTGAGGCCGTAATGATAACTCTTGCCGTTGCTAGCAATACATGACCCTGGCGGCCCGCACCGATATTTGTTGTTGCTGATGCAACTGCTGCTACTTCTGAGGCAGGAGGCTTTACTTCTGGACTCGGATTCAAAGCTGAAGATGGAGTTGATGAGCCTTTTGTTGTTTTGGTATTGCCCCTTTTTTCTAAGTGGAGCAACGTGTTGTGTTTTTTCGCACACCTTTTGCAGCTACCTGAATTACAAGTTTTTGAACCATGGTCACTTCCGAAGCAATTTACACATAACCTTTTTCGTTGTACCCATTGCAGTCGTTCTGCTTCTGATAGTCGCAGGAATTTATTGCAGTGGTATAGTTTGTGGTCACTACTATTGCACAGTCTGCATGTACTACTATTGCTTCCGTTAGTTGTTATAATTGTTGATACCACCTTGTGTTGTGGTTTGTCCTTCAGAGTAACTGCCTCCATTGACTGAAAGTTTCTCTCCAAGAACTCCAAAAATTCCTTGATTTTTGGAACTTCGCGTGGATGTGAAAGAGATTGCTCGTAGCGAAGGCGGGTGGGTTGATCCAGTCTTTTTAATAACAAGTGTAGTAGCAACGGATCCCAAGTGGCTGTGTTTATTTTAAGATTCTGTAATGCTAATAGACACTCTTGTGTTTTATCATGCAATGACTTGTAATTATCGCTTGAAGCTCTGTTTGGAACATCGACCAGCTCCTGTACCAGTTTGCCAACAAGCAATCGTTTGTTGTTGTAGCGCTCTATTACTAATGACCATGCTGCCTCAAACTTATCTCCTGTAGCAGTGAAGTGCTTGATAAGATTTCCTGCTTCGCCTTCCAGATGTGTTTTGAGATACCACATTTTTTGAATGTCTGGTATCGGTTGTTGTATTATTAGTGAAGAGAACAAATCATGAAACTCCTTCCACTTCAAATAATTTCCTTCAAATTTAGGAAGCGTTATCTTGGGAATTGGAATTGTCCGTGAATCTTGCTGATTATTTTGGGGCATGGGGTGGGCTTGATCATTTGTACTATTTCCAGTGGTTTTAATCGCCGTCCGCAGCCTTTTTTCTAACTGAATGAATCTATCCATATTATAGCCTTGTTTGCTTGTGTCAGCACTCAATTCTGCAATTTGATAATGCAAACTTTCAATATTTTGCCACAAATTTGTTGCGGTTTTGGTGTCTTCTCTTGTGAAGACGTCTTCTAAAAGGCGCTCCAACGATGACATCATGGCGGCTTGCCTCCGCATGAGCTTGACTAGCTCTTGTTGATTTACTGAGTTGTCAGTGGTAAGTATAGTTGGCTCTGATCCGACTGATTGAATTTGTTGCTTGCCGGTAGATTCAGTAATTTTTGTTTTTGCATTTTCAAAAATCGCCTTATATTGGTCTACGATATTCATAACTGCGGTGTAATAGTCTTCAGTGAAATACTGATGTTCCATTGGAAGGTTTTCAATGAGGCGAATCTTGGTGTCATTGGTCTCGAATTCGGACCATTCCGCTTCCAGTCGTCTCAACCTTTCCTGGAAATAATCTGTAGAATCCTTTCTTGATGCAGGATCTTTCTTGAAATTTCGGACTATGACTTCAATTTTGTTACCAATTTGTTTTTGGTTGATGACCAATTCCTCGAAAGAAGCCATGATTCAATCGTTGTTGTGGGTAACGAAAATCGATGGAGGTTGTTGGAGGATCAAAATTGGCTGACCAAAATTTTTTATTTATTTGCCAAAATGTTGATTGGTCTGGTTGATATCCAGCTGTCTTGATAAGTCTTAAAAGCCTGTTGTCACCAAAATGTTATTTGGTGGATTGTTGACGATGTAGACTTGTTGCTGTCTGACGTCGTAATTAGGAAATTCGTGGATGTCCTGTGTAGAATGAGCCTCGACTTGAATGTTGTAGCAAATCTGTAGCAGGATGTTGAATTTCAAAAGGCTGTGTTGATGTTTTTTAAGAATATAAAAGTCCTTTGCCACTGGTGGGAAAAACTTATGTATCCTTGAAAGTTTGATTTGTAGCGCTGTTGCGTGTTTTTAAAAGTTTTTCTTTTTTTTTTAAGTTTGAAAGCTAGGGGTCACCAGAAAAAATGTTAATTATTAGTATTATTCAATTCCAACACTTGAATTGGAACCGTACTAATTGTTTTTTTTTTATTGTTTTATCTTCAAGCACTTGTAACTTGAAGACAATGAATCGGAAAAAATTAAAACACTCAGATTTATTTTGTGACTGACTGACAAGAATTTAAATTTTATTACGATACTTATACTAAATTAATAACAAAAAAATTGCTGAGCTAATGTCTACAGAAACTTAAAATTTATGGGAAATTAACCAATCAGAACAAAGTTGTAATTAATGCAATTTAATACCTTTAATATTTTGCTTTGGTTGGACAAATTCAATTAATATTAATATTAGGTGTGTTTTAACACATTTCAATAATAGTTGTGTTTTAACACAATCAAAAACTCGATTTCGAAATTTTGTGTAGTTAGTAAGTCCGTTTGCATTTAAGGTGACGATATGTATGTATGTATTTAAGTTTGTTGCCCTAACCCTTATAAAATTGTAGACGAAGGTCACTAAAATGTACTAGTGAATCTTTAGTTCAAATGTGCTAAGGTCTACTGGTATATTTTCAATGACAACCCTACATATGTGATAGTCAATAGGCGATTACATTGGCTGGGGTACACCGAGTCAGTAGTTCTATTGACATCGTCACCAGTAAATCACTAAAGGTTTACTATTTACACCGAGCGACGAAATACCGATATTGTAGACTAGAACCCCGAAAATTTACTAGTGAATCTTTGGTACCAATGTCTCCACGTGGTCCCAAAGGAACTACTTTGTCAGCAGTGCTACAGTTTAGTGGTGGATTTGCAATGACAAGCTAATGTTAAATGTCCATAGATGATTACATTGGCTGGGGTACACCTGGTCAGTAGTACTATTAACAATGTCACTAGTAAACCACCACAATTTTACTATTCGCATTTCCTGCAGGGTCGCAGATGAAAATGTACTGAGTCGCATTAGTAGTCACCAGTACTACTCTGTACATATTCCCCATACAATACTTTGTGCTATATACATACATTTAGCATGTGCTTGTCACTGAAAATCTACTAGTAACATTAAAACAATTGACTAGGTAGTGACTACGTTGTTCTTATGGGAACATGGAGACATACCAACCAGACATTTACTGGTACATTTCTATGCCTTACGTACAAACAAATTTACTTATATTGTATTTCTATATATATATATATATATATATATATTATATTATATTTCTTTTGTACTGACGAATAGAAGAAAAATTGTAGACAATGTAACTACTACTAGTATTTTAGTGTTGACATAAAAAGACACTTGGCCCCAGTCTAACTTCAGGGATACGACAGCATTTATTATTGGTTTAGTATGCCTACAAGAACACTACCAGTTAAATGACCGGTCATTTAACCGGTTAGGCTTACTGATATGTCTATTAAAGTTTCTATTAGTTTATTAAGAGCAAAATGAAAAACTTGATCGAAACTCTTATGTACATGCATATCTCTCTATTAATTCCACCCGACAACGTAACGTATATCTCTGCTGCTCACTCTGATTCCTTTTATGGTTATGACTACCAAAATATGGGTTAGCTCCAACTAGTTAGTCAAACGTAAATACTGGTTAGCTCTAACTAGTTAAGGTAGAATTAGTAAAATCGTATCGTGAAGTTGCGTGTCAGCTGACAAAAGCCGTACCATATGCAATGCATGTTACTAGTTATAAAATATGTGGTGGTAGCACTGCTGACGTAGAAATATACAGAAAACAGATTTTTCTGTAGCGAATGTCAAAAAAGCCGCATTAAAAGCCAGACAAAAAAATTGTGCTGTGCAAACTGTTACATTTTCTATAACTTGTACACAAAGCTGAACGATACGGCAAGCTGTAAGTAAAGTAGAACGATACGATTTTACTAATTCTACCTTTAGTCAAACGTAAATATTGGTTACCTCTAACTAGTTAGTCAAACGTAAATGTTGGTTAATTCTAACTAGCAAGTCATAATGTAAATATTGGTAAATTTAAAATTTTTTCCATTTACATTTCAAATAAAAATTTTTATTACAAAAAATTAACAATATGGAAATTCTTAAATCTAATTTAAGCAACATGCCATTCATCTTACTAGCCAAAGATGGATGCATGGTTTCGGTCATTGGGTATAAACGTCCGCCCAGAATTTGCTCTTATGGTATTACATTTTCCAACAAAGAGCTTTATGATCTTCCGTCTTCTTCTTCTTGTGCTGACATACTATGTATGTCAAAAAAAGGTGACCTTGGACACTTAGTCCATGGTGCCACGTTTGGGGTGATAATTTTTTGTTTTGTTGTATAGAAGCTTCCTTCGGTTGCTGCCAACGACATATACCTTCATATAGGAAGTAGGAGTTTCCAAGATCCACTCCTTTGTGGTGATTGTTTGTTATAAATGTTTGCACTTGACAATGGAAAATACCACAAAAAACTAACTTTAACCGGTACAGTTAGTTGCGGCAACCATTAACAAGTGCGAGTGAGACGCAAAACTCTCGAAGGCCAATAAACAATAGTGGCCTGGTTGCATTTAAAGCGGCCCATACACTACAACAAAATGTTATAAATAGTGACACAGTTTTTGCTATAATTTTTTTTTTTTTAAGAGAAGTAACACTCAGGCAATTAATGCCTACTACTATTACTAGGTGTTACCTTCTTTTAGGAAAGGGAAAGTGATAGAGAAGACAGGTAGTGAAGGGAGAGATAGAGGAAAGCTTCATTCTTTTACAACTCTGCTTTTTGCACGTTTTTAATATTGCGGGGTTGCAGCGCCTCTCTGATGTTAAATGAGGCGTATTAATATTTTGAAGCTGTGTTTTGTAGCCATTTTATTTCATTGATTATTTTACTTCGCCAATGATTCTGCTACACAACGAAGGAGGGCGCTCTGATGTTACATTAGAATTAGTATCTGCTGACGTCGGTATAGTTAAGTGACCAGTGACTATGCCTTCATCACTTGAACTTTCGTACAACAACTGATACAAATGCACATCAGAAAAATACGTGGTGTTGTTATTTAATGACTGTTGGATACAGGGATTGAACCCAGGACCTTCGGTTTTGTAGTCAACGTGCTAACTACTTCAGCCAACGCCACCCTCATGATATTTTGTTAATATTAGCAGCTTTGCATAACTAAAGTGCTCAAATTCCATTTTCCATTGAAACAAATTATTTTTCAACTAATTACGATTTTTAAATGCATATTTACTTCTTGATAACTTTATTCAACTGAGCTAATTTCACCATGCACAATACCAGCAAGCTGGTACTATCAGCAAAATCACAGAATAAGAAACAAAAAAACACTTTAAACTAAATTTAAAAAAGAAATAATACATTTGCTACGTACTATTTGCCATTCTTTTGCTATTCTAATCGGTGGTCCCTTTTTCCTTGAGCTGCATTTTGCTCATGCCAAATGGTAGCTTCCCGCGACCAACCTCAGGATTTTTTTCATTAAATCTATTAGCTTTTCCATTTGTTTTTTATTAGATATTTTCCTGAAAAACGATTCTAATTATTAAAGCTTTACAAAATAAAGTAAAAAATACTTAAAAATTTTTCTCCATTTTATGTTCTTAAATTTTCACTTTAAAACCACAAAGTATACAGAGGTGAAGAAAGTGAGTGATGAAAAAAGCTAAAATCAGCTACGACACGGGTTCGGCGAGAAAGGGACAACTGTAGTATATTTGTTATTAAGTTGCTAACAATATAATCAAAACAAACAAGAGAAAATGTGTACTTTGTGAAATAACCAAGAGGAAATTTTTACAAAATTAAATGAAAGATTTTGTAGTGTTGAACTAGAAAACTTAATGTGTTAATTGTTATTAGTGGTAAAAAAAGTGATTAAAATTAGTTTCCACATAATTACAGACATCATTTTAAGCATTTTCATTAAAAAATATTAGTTTTTACCATTTACTTCCAAAAAGCATATAGCGAATAATACCACAAAGAATAAAATGAAAATACATTTGAACGAGTGAACATTTGTACAAAATTAAATCAAGGAATTTGTTGTGTTGAATTAAAAAACTGAATGTGAAAATGTTTATTAGTATTAAAAAGGTGATTGAGATTTGTTTTCAAATGATTCCTGATTTAACTTTGAGCTTTTTAGTTCATAAATGTTAATTTTAACATTTTAATTGCAAAAACCTCATAGCGAATGAGGACTCAAAGAATAAAATACAAAAACGTTAAACCAATGCAACTACGAAAGAAGCTTAAAGAAGACACGGGTTCGGTGTGAGTGCGAAATCCGAAAACACAAATTATCTTCCGTCTCGTGTCACCTCTGTGTACTTTGTGTTTAAAACAACAGGTAACGAGCAGTTGTAAGTTTTTGACAGTACTGACAACACATAAATACACATGTTGTAAACCGTAATCAGTGGAAATTTACATAGACAACTCCAAAGTAAATTTATATAAAGTATATGCAAGTACTCAGGTGATTAATTTTTTTCTCGTGTAGTGTCAATGAATGAATGTCAAAAGTTGTTTACAATTTTCGTGCACCATTTTGTTTTGCTTTGCTTTGTTATACACAATTGTGTGTAGTGAAAAAGTTGAAATAAACTTTTACTTAAAAAAGGTGTTTCAAAACATTTAAAAATAATTATATTTAATTATTAAAATAAATATGTAGCTTTTTTTATACTTATTTCACGTAATAAAAGTTTATCAAATAATAAATTTACTTTGGTTTTGTGTATCCATACATTTCCTTTTTGTTGTATGCAGATCTGGGACTTTCATTAAATAAGCAAATGCATTGACCATTTTCCCGCACTAAACCAAATCAATACAAATGCAAATTTATTACATTAGAACTAACTTTGATAATTATAGTGCAATTTATTGGCATTAAACTAAAATCTCTCCAAAGTAATACATTAATATTGCGCTAGCACCAAATCACATAGCGACAAATAGAACGTAAATCTGTACATACATACATAAATATATAAACTTTTTTCTATGTACATATCGCCACTTAAGGCAAAAATCATTTTTCAAGAGAAAGACAAAACTTGATTAAATTGTTCCAAGCGGTAGTATATTCCGTTTATAAAATCACCATTTTTTAAGATATAACTTTACAATAAAATAAACGAAATCCTAAGTCCTGATCTTTCATTTGTATGAACGTACTTATACAGGTGCCTTCAATGTTCCTTTAATGTATTTTTTTATTTGTATTATCTGATAACAATATGATTACATTTTATATAATTATACTATGTACAATATGTGCTATTGCAATAATATTGCATTACTTCATGATGTGCTTAGTGGCAATACAAAATTAGTGTATTTTTCGCCATAGGATTAGCTGCTAATGCAATATTAGTCCATTGCTATTAAGAGATTTTACTTAAGTGCAAAAAAATAGTGCATTACAAGCATCAAATTTAAATTTTCACTAAAATTTTTGTTTTCCAATCAGTGCTTATGAAAAGTAATGCAAGTTGCCCAGATCTGGTTGGAATCATCTGATTTTGACATTCATCCATTATTTTTACACAAACAAAGAGCATGTTGTTTTTGTATTTTCTTAGTTGTTGTAGACCTGCATATACTTTATATAAATATACTTTGGACAACTCTTTATACAACAGTGCTGACAACAGTTGTAAACCATAATCGCTTTTTCAAAAGTACAACACTTAAATTACAACTATTATCACTATCATTTCCCTATCACCCTCTCTCACTATCTTCTCTTCAATTGACAGGTAGCACAAAGGGATCATTGTATTGGACCCAAGTGAGCTGGACTCTAAATTTGACCCTTCCTTACCAGCAGCGTGCTAAGATAACCTAACTTAACCTTCGCCCAGTAATTGTTTGTGATCTTCTGGTGTTGCATTTACCAACAATGAGACAAAATATTTTCAGGTCCTTAAATGATGGAGAACAATTAAAATTTATAAAACAAAATTATTATTTAAACAAAATCTTTCCGTTTTGATGCATTTGCGGTACAGCCAGATTTGCTTGAACTTGTAGATCTCTCAAGGTACGGTCACATTGAAACCACAAGCGGCATTAAGTGGGAATATTTGGCCAAGTTGATACATGTGCATGTGATGGATGCCCAATGTTTTTTTCTTTTACAACTTTTTTTACCATTTTGTATCATAAATTGCGTTCGCGTACTCAAAAGTTTTTAAAATTTTTTTTTGAACTTTACTGCATTTTACTAAATTGCGTTCGTTTACCCAGTAAATGAGAACACAAATTGAGAGAGTAAAGTTTTTTTTTTTTTTTTTTTTTTTATATGCATGATTTTTATTTATTGTATCTTCATATATGAACTAACAATAAGTATTCAAATCTTAAATCTAAAAAATATAATTATGCCCGACCAATGTCGGACATAAGCTTAGTAGTAGTTATATATAATACATATGTAAGTAGTGATAATCAAAAGGAAAAAAATAAAAGTATTTTCAAGAAGTCCCATCTGGAGTGCTGTGAATAAGAGCCCTTGTATCCCTCTTTTTTAGGCGGATGTGTCCAGTAAAGTTCAAAATATTACGGGCAAGCGGATTAGGATGTGACTCAAATTTTGTTAAATATTTGCCAGCGTATTTTGCAATTTCTTCAGTCACTAGTGGCATATTCAAATCACGATGTATATTTGAATTTTTGATGTACCATGGAGCCGATGTTATCATACGTAAAATTTTATTTTGCCTGCGTTGAATTTTCTCTACATTTGAAGCTGAAGCAGTGCCCCATAGTTGAATTCCGTAGCACCATATTGGCTTTAAAAGCGACTTGTATATTAAAAGTTTACAGTCTAGGCTAAGTGTTGAATTTCGACCAATCAGCCAATGTACCTGAGTTAGTTTAAGTTTCATTTGAGTTAACTTAGAATCAATGTGAGTCGTCGATCAAGGTGTATACCAAGATATTTCACATGTGAATGTTGAGAAACAACTTGATTGTTAATCCGAATGGGGGAACAAGTATCTCTTCGTAAAGTAAATGTTACTTGAACACACTTTTGTTCATTTACCTTGATTCTCCATAAGTTTAACCAAAGCTCCATCTGGCTAATGTGTTCCTGGAGTTTGCGGGATGCCTCATCAGGGTTTTCATGCATACTAAGGCAGGCTGTATCGTCGGCAAATGTGGAAGTATGGATACTACTGCTCACAGGCATATCACAAGTATAAATTAAATATAAAACTGGTCCCAGTATACTCCCCTGTGGCACACCAGATGAAATTGTTTCAGGCCTACTTGTAAAGTCTCCTTCCGCAACAGTGAACTTACGGGAAATAATGTAACTTTCCAAAAGATTTAAAATGTTTATTGGTAAGTAAGTCTTCAATTTTAAAATAAGGCCTTCATGCCACACTTTATCAAATGCCTGGGAAACGTCAATAAACAGCGCAGAACAATACTTTTTTCCCTCAAAAGTTCTTCTTATAAATTGAACTAATCTGTGAGTTTGTTCAATGGTGCTATGCTGACTTCTAAAACCAAATTGATGGTCTGGTATGCACCCACTACTAATTAGAATTGGGGACAATTTTGTTTTGAGCAGTTTTTCGAAAAGCTTTGACATTGTAGATAGTAGACTTATTGGCCTATATGACTCAGCCTTTGTTATATCTTTGCCCGGCTTTGGAATCATTTTAACCTTGGCAAGTTTCCAGTTGTGTGGATAATACTCCAGTCGTAAAATAGCATTAAATATGAATAACAGGATTCTCATTGCAATACGAGGCAAGTTCATCAGCATCTGATTACTAATTCCATCAATACCCGGAGCTTTCTTCGGGTTGAGTTCGGCAATTAATTTTTGTAAATCACGCGTCTTAAACTTAATGTGTTGAGGGGGTAGAGCGACTATATTCGGCAAATCAGCAACACCAGTACATATATTTGGCGTAAAAACGGATTTTAAGTGCTCAGCAAATATTTTACCTTTTTCAGTATCGCTTCTTGCCCAACCTCCGGTAGATGTGCGTAGAGGTGGCTTATACTCAACGGGTGTTTTAAGCTTTCTGGCAGCGTGCCACAAGGAGTAATTAGACGCCGGTGTAACATCAAGACCCTCCAGATAATTTTTAAGAGATGCAATTTTTTCAGATGCAAGCAACTCTTGGAGTCGTTTAGTGCACTCTTTAAATCTGATTTTATTTTGTGGTGATCTGTGCTGTTGCCATTCCCTTCTAGCCCTTCTTTTTTCACGTACGAGACGTTCAATGTCTGTAGAATAAATTTTATTAAACCCAATCTGCGGATGGGAGATAGTGGCATGTTCAGCAGCCTGTTTAATATTCTCGCTGAGATTGGCAATGTTCGATTCAATATCATCGGGTGTTCTAAGCGTAATGTTTTCCGTACAATGACTGCTGAGATATTTTTTGAACCCCAGCCAATTTACACGATTGATCATCTTCACATATGGGTCAGGTAAGTTACTTCTTAATGGGCTACAAATTGTGATGATCGTCGGGGAGTGATCGGACGAGAGATCAAGAGAAGCTTGAACTTGAATTAAATCCCTAGAGATATTTTTTATGACGCCAAAATCTATAACGTCCGGAATTTTTTGTATGTCAGTAGGCCAATAAGTGGGCTCCCCACTCGAAATGACATCCAAGCCCATTTTTGAAATAGTGTTGAACAATGCTCGACCTCTGGGTGTAACAAGGCGCGAACCCCAGAACGTATGTTTCGCATTGTAGTCTCCAGCTGCTACAAAACAAGGTCCAAGAGATTTGTAGAAATCCTCATATTGATTCTCAGTGATTGAAAATCTGGGAGGGGAGTAAATTGATGATATAACGAAATTTGAACAAAAACTTTCAATGCCAATATTTGTTGCTTGTAGGTATTCTTCACAAATGTTATCAAGAACATAGTGCTTGAGTCTTGACTTTATTAGAATTGCTGATCCACCGCAAGCCCTTCCTCCAGGGTCCTTTGTATCATATATAGTGTAGCCATAAATTTTAAAAAGACTTCTCGAAGTCAAATGAGTCTCAGATACTAACATTGTATCAATATTTTTTTCCGTGAGGAAGTGCTCAAGTTCATTTTTATGTTGGCGAATGCCGTAAAGTGACATGACACTATGTATAGTGTCCACACCTGATGATTTTATATCATAACTCGTAATATGACGCCGGCAGAGCAACTGTAATTTTTTCTTTAATATCAGCACAAAGGCACAAAACATACAGAAGTGTCACGAGACGGAAAATAAGGGTATTTTTCCTGCTTGTCTCTACACTGCAGTATCAAATACACTATACCTTTCACTTTTTTCCACGAATTTTAAAAAACCTGATTAGAGCTTTTTTACCTATCACTTTCTTCAGTTCTGTGTTTTCTGCGACGAAGGGGTAGACGTTGATGATTTTATATTATGATGAATCAAACAAATATTTGTAAAATACTTGCCAAAACTATCTAATTTGCGTGCTGTTTAATTTTTTGGTCACAAACAATTGTTGTACCTCCTTTTTTAAACGAAATTTGTTTAAAAAATCAACGTTAAGTGCACAGTAACACATAAAATGACATTTGATATCAAGATGAATTCATCAGGCCGTGAGACGTCTAAGACGCAATTTACACTGTGCCTTTTCTGCTTGCATGTGTAGGCAGGCTTTTTGAGTTCGTAGGTGAGAGGTGTTGAGAAGCATGCGGAGTAAAACAAAAGGCACGAAATGAAAATTCGCTGGTATAAAATGTATATGTATACACAGCTTTGTGTGTGTTAAGTGTTTTTCGTATTCATTTAACATTTGCTGTTTTGTAAGTTGTGCGTGTATTGGTTTTGTGCTGCTAATGCGGGGTTGAAGCTGGTTGAAAAATTATGCCAAACACAAAACCCCTCTCTTTGCCTCTCTCACCCACAAACTGGCATGTTATGCCAGCACAATTAATCCCGTGTAAATCAGCGCATTCATCATGATATAAATTCATCAGGTGTGGACACTATGTGACAGTTCTTGACAGTGTTTTGCAAATTTTTACTGCAGAAATTTGTCGTAGTAAAGTTTAGTAAGATAAAAATATATGATTCAAAATGTAAACAAATGAAAAGTAAGCAAACGAAAAGTGTCAAAATTTTAGAAAAGGTTAAATAAAAATTTTTAAAGTCATTAAAAAACAATTAATTTATGAATAATAATAAAAAAAGCTGTTAATATATAAATTTTGTAATTTATTTTATTAATCCTTTTGTTTTGCAAATTATTCTAATTACTCAGATTTGTAAAATTGTAAAGTATCTGGTTACCTAGTATTGCACTTACTTTTAAGGTAATCCGTAACATTAACAAATAGTCATAAATTTTGTATTAATTTAAACAACAACAAAACAAGGAAATCAAGAAGAAATTAATTACAAATATTAAATGAAATAAATTACAAAATTTATTCTTAGATTGCTCGTGTTATAAAAATATTGTATCGATTACCAATAAGAAAAAGGGTTGAACAGTTAAAAGTTTATATATTTTTCAATACTATATAGAGTTGGAGTCAGCTGTTTCGCGTACTTTTTCGGTTGACAACTTTTTTTGAGAGTAAATTTTAAAATTTTCGCAGTAACTACTCATTTACTGCATTTTACTGCAAAAGTAAAAAAACACACCTAATGTTTATATATATGTGAATACTTATTTCTGCATACTATTCAAATATTGATGTATTTTCGAATGCCATTTACCCAGAAGAAAAGCTAAAAACCAAATACAAGCTAAAGCTTTCACAAAACTTCTATTTTAGAAATGTATATCGCTTCGAATTTATAATTATAAATATGCATGCATCAATTACCAAAAACATCTATTTGATGGATAGTCACAACCACACATATTATACAATACTATGATCAGCTGTTTTTTTGTGCAAGAGACATTCTTGAGAGTAAAATGTTCAAATTACTCAAAATTTACTGGATTCTACTGGAATAGTTAACAAAGTCCTCGTCCATACAGTGAAACATTTTCTGTGAAACATTTTTGATTTATCTTTTGAAACAGCATTCGTGTCCACACTGTGAAGTTTTTGTTTTGCAGCTTAATACATTTTCTCATATATTTCTAATGAGAATGAGGCGAGAATGACGTACTCAACAAGAACTTCGTATACATGAAACAAAGTACCCTTTGCCATTCCTCTTTCCCCTCTCATTGAGTTTTATTTTTTGTATTGAAAAGAGCTACTCTTGTTTGCTCGCGAGTTAAAAAAGTAAAACTCGCGAGCGCATTTAATTTTTGAGAATCGAAAATAGGACTCGCGAGAAGAATTCAAATTTTAAGAGTCAAAAATAAAGCTCGACTCGCGAGTCGAGTTAAAAAGAATTATTTCGAGTTTTATTAATTTTGTTTGCTTGAATTCTGCTTTCTATAGGTCGCAATGTTGAAATTATATTTTATTACTGACAGGTAAGCATTTGCATAACTTTTCATGAAGCAGAAGCCTTAAAACTAGAGATCGACCGAAGGCGTTTTTTTGGCCGAAGCCGAACTTCGGCTAAAATCCTAAACTTCGGCCAAAACCGAAGCCGAATGTTTTAAATTTTAAAAATGATACTTGTTTTATATGAATTAAGAAAAAAGTTTGCTTTTTTGAGATCACTGAAATAGCTGTAATATCTATTGGATACATAACAAGAAAAATGAAACTATTTTGCAATTTCTAGATTGCTTTTTCATATGATCACTCACAAGAACGTCCAAGTAAAAGAAAATAGAAAGCAACAGGGTTATATTTCAAAGCAACCCTTTCAAAACGTTAAACACAATAGAAACTGTCGGCGAGCAACGACCAAAAATAATGTTATTTTTCAAGCTTGGAATGAAAAATATTCGGCTTCGGCTAATCGGCCGATTTTTGCCATAGGCCGAATGTTGGCCGATTACCAATTTTTGGCCGAAGGCCAAACATTTGAAAAATACCTCATGACATGAAAGTAAGAACATATATTTTTATAAATGTATATGCATTTGTAAGTACTATACTTTTCAAGTTCGCATATAAATACATATACTTTTTCGAATAAACAAAAAAAAAATTTTTGTAATAACTACTCGTTTTGAATTCGTTTATGCTCGTTTTGCACTCTTTTTAAATTTGTGCTTACGAGTTTTAAAATAAAACTCGCGAGCACAAATTTTAAAACGAGCGAGTTAATAAAAATTGTTCTCGCGAGCAGAATTTTTCCCTACCCTGATTTTTAGTAGTGACAAAATAAATGAATTTTTGTGTATACAAATATAATTCTACACAAAATGCTACAATATTGTTTTTTCGTGTAGAAGTAAATACAAATTTACAAACGTTTAATTTAAAGCCGCAATTATTTTTTTTATTCAAACTAAAGAAATGTATTAATTTTGAGTTAGAGATTATGCATAATTATTTATTTATTATATAATTTTGTATTTTTTTTTTGTATTCATATAAATTGATTAAAGAATTCATTCTATTTATTATCTTAAAATTATATGAATCAATGGTATGATGTGATCGACTTTGGCCTATGGGCTAAGTATACACAAAAAAAAATCATGATTGAAAAGTCATTGTCTAAATTGGAAATAAATTGACTATTTGCCGCCGCCATATATATTTTTGATCAGCCGCCTCCGCCGACAATTCAGTATCGGCCTTGAAATTACTTTTGCCGCCAAAAATTATAAAATACAGAATTATTGTGTTTACCACAGTCAAAAGTGTCTACGAAAAACAAATACATATTTTGCAATTGCTTGGTTCACAGAATACAGCTTGGTTATTGTTGATGTCTTTGCATACCTGTATGTACAAATTAAAGTTGCTATTTAGCGGTAAATATATAATTTTTATTCTTAGATGAAGTCAGAAATTGAGCAAACAGCTAAGAAAATGGAACTTAATGGAAAATGTATAATGCGCTGGGCAAAGCTCACAGAACGTGCGTTTGAACCTGTTCGGGGGTCGGAACATGCAGCCGGGTTTGATCTGCGTAGTGCTTATGATATAACTGTGCCTGCTGAAGGTAAAGCTCTTGTAAAGACCGACTTGCAAATTGCAGTTCCTCATGGTTCGTACGGTAGAGTAGCTCCACGTTCCGGTCTGGCTGTTAAAAACTTTGTGGATGTTGGAGCTGGTGTTGTCGACGAAGATTATCGGGGTAATTTAGGTGTTGTTCTATTCAATCACTCTGAAGAAGACTTTGAAGTCAAAAGTGGTGATCGGATTGCTCAGCTAATATGCGAACGTATATTTTATCCTGAACTGGAACAGGTTGATAGGTTGGATAATACTCAAAGGGGTGCAGGAGGTTTCGGATCGACTGGAATTCAAGGATTACCGCCATTAGTAGGAGATGCTAAAATTGAAGTAGCTAATGGCAAATAATTGTACGTACATTCCAATTGTATTTTGTTTGCTGCTGATTAGTATGTAAGTTTTTATAAGCTTTCAATGTGTGTTTTATACCCTTTAATTTGATAATTAAATACCACATCCAAATATTTATTTATTTATTTATTAATACATATTATACAAAGTAAATTTGCATATGGTTGCACAAATATGGGCGGAGTAACTAGACCATATGCCCAAGTTGTTAATAGTATTTTGAGAAAGTTTTTGTGACTGACTTTACACGACCTATGCCTTCACATAGGAAGTAGCAACGTGGTTGTCAACGAAATTGCACAAGAGAAACGCAAGAATATACCGTTATCCGTGACAGATTAGTCAACGCGAGAGCTGTTCTTCAGCCCAGAGCTTCTTAACGACTGGAGTTTTTAAATATAAACAAACAAAAGCAAAGGGGAAAAAAATTTTTAGTTTTTGATGAAATTTTCGAAATAACACAAAACAAATGTATTAAGTTATAAACATTATAACATTTATTTCAGTTTGATGTCAGAAAAATATTCGGGTATGTTATGTATTCTACGTGAAATTAAAACATGTGGAATTTCCATAGAATTGTTGGAAATATGTGTGAATTTATAACAACAATGTTATGGCAATTCTAAACGATTTAATTTCACGTGGAATGCAAAACATAGTCGATTGTTTTAAACGTGAACAAAGTGAATATATTACAGTAAAATTTTTGTTTATACATATCAATGGGTGACGATATGTTTGACACTTCAAAAAATTTATTGGTCGATTATATGAATAAATGTGTCCTTTTTTCAAATTTGTTCTCAGTTTTTCGATATCTTGATTATATCAGGATATATAAAGTTCTTTTCCCTTTTTATATTTCCCTTAATAATTGAAAGGAAGTGAACAATATTGTTGTTATGATTGGTATATACGGCAACAAATGTTTTTGTCTTTTTCAGTAAATCCTAATAACTTTTCACGTTGAGAGTAAAAAGCATGGAAACTTTAACGGCCTGACCCGCGATGTTGACAATAAAGTTTCTATCGCTTACTTATGTATATTGAAAACAAAAAAAATTTTCTTATATTGTTTTTTTATGTTTGTTTTCAATATAAATAAGCTATAGAAAGTTTCTTGTCGACAGTGGGCCAGGCCCGTAAGATTAAATAAAAACATATCGTTACCTTAATATAGAAAGGCCCTAACTAATTATTTTTTTGAAATCGAGTTTTTTGTATAGTTCGAAAAATGCAAAAATCTGGATTTAAAAAGAATATGAGTTATGGCCTTTCTATATTAAGGTATATATATATAAGATATGTATCTATTACTTTTATTATTAAACAAAATATTCTATAGTGCATTTTTACAAAACAAATGAAACAAGTAAGAGTGCTATATGTATTTTTATATAATTCACTGTAAAAAAAGGGAGAAAAAAAGTGGCAAGGCAGTCGAAAAAGGGGCAATTTGCCACTTTAGTCGGTCGAACGGTCACGCTGGATACATACATAAGCACATACAAACATATTTGTTTTTTGAAAAAATTTATAATTTTTTGCTCTAGTGCAATTTTATTTTATTCTACGCTCTGTAGAAATATTTTACAGTCACCCTTATTTCAGTTGTCAATAACGACGTCACGTCATACAATATCAAAAAGAATTATTCCTTAAGGATTTTTTTTAAATTTGCTCAGCACAAAGGAACATGTCCTTGAATTAATTTTATAGTTAGGGCTGTGCTTTACCGATAAATTTTATTTTTAAGGTTTCCGTATGTTCGGTTTTGAGCGTTTTTTAAGTTTAAACGATTTTTTAGTTTTGTCGCTTTTTTGTCGTTATGGCGATTTTTTTTCGGTTTTTGGCGTTTGTTTTCATTTTGGCGATTTTTTTTATTCGGCGATTTTTTTCGTTTTGGTGAATTTTTCGGTTTTTCGCGATTTATTTTTGTTAAAATTTTTTTTAATCTGGCGATTTTTTTCTTTTAGCCAATTTTTATTTTTGGTTTTTGTCGATTTTTTTCGGTTTGGCGATTTTTTAATTTTCGGATTTTTTAATTTTAGCGTTTTTGAAAATTTCAAGAGTGGCTTTTACGGTTTCCAAGATACAGCAAGTTGTCAAAATTACATAGTCAAAATTACATTAACTGTTAGAACACCCTTTAATTTAGATTTTTTTAAATGTTAGTGTTAATTGTTGTAGTCTGTATAAAAATACACTAACTTTACAAATTCCAAGTGCATATACATACATACATGCAATTGTATGTATATTACATGGGATTTCAAAATTTTTCGGTGCTCGTTTTGGAACACCCTTTAATTTTTAACTCATGTATTTGTTGTTGTAGCGGCCAAAGTTCTACACACTGTCCAAATTTCAGGTCCGTAGCTCTTATGGTTTAAAAAGAAAAAAATAATTTGACCTAGTTACTTTTATATACAAAAAAAAAAATTAATTTTCCAACCCTGGAATCATAATTTTAGATTTTTTCTGATTCCTTGTAACAATCAAGTAGTCCTTAAAAAAAATGTATAAAGTATGTTAAGTAAACAAAGAAAAAAGGAAATTAAAAAAAAATTTTATTTAGTTACTTTAATATTAATATCCAGAAAAAAAGTTGAAAGTTTCCAGCTCTGAAGCTGTAGTTTTTATTTTTATAATTTTCTACACCAAATTTTTCTTTCCAAAACGTAAAATATATATAATTTATAAAGAAAAAGAAATAAATTAATTAGACCTACTTACTTTTATATATCACAAAAAGTGTAAATTTCCCAACTCTGGAATCATCCTTTTTTTATTTTTCTGATCTCTTACACCAATCTCTTTCTTTTAATAATATACTATCCCCCGTATTCATAAAAAAATAAAATAAATTTGAAATTCTTTTTTTTTTTTTAATTTTGCAAAGTGTTGGCGGAGCAGGTAAGCTCACAAAATGCCAGGTTACAAACAGAGATGTTACTGAAACATCAGAAGATCAGGTAAAAATGGTTATATATCGATTTTGGCATCCTTAAGAAATTCATACAGTGACTTGAAAATAGCGACATCTCCAGATTTCAGAAGAGAAAAGACATCATTAAAACGGCCAAATAAACTATATTTGGAACGATAGTTGTTAAATCTTGGGCACATAAAGATAATATGATCCGAAGATTCATATACATTACAGATATCGCACAATGAAGAGTTAGAAAGACCTATTTTGTTTAAGAAGACCTTGCCAAAGGTATGGCCTGTCATGAGACGATTTATTACTTTGACACACGCTGGTTCCAGACCATGCTTAGAATAAAACCATGGGTTTTCGGGACATTTGGAAACAGACTGGCAAAGAAACAGCCTTTTGTTCTGGACATTTCTCTGTATTCTTGATTCCATTCTTCATACAACCGATCACGAACAATGCTCACAGCCTCATCCGGCGTAAAATCAAAGTCCATACAAATCCCATCACTCAAAGCTTTTTTAGCCGCATTATCAGCACGTTCATTTACTTCAATTCCAACATGACCAGGAATCCATACCAAGTGACATACTTCCAATTGCGAGTTAGCAATCAAGTTGTGAATATACGCTACACAGTAGTTGAGCGTATTTGATCTATTCAGTGCCTTACATGACGACAGACTATCAGTGAAGATCACAACCCTGACAATGCCATCAGCAACAGCAATATCAATAGCCTTTTTAATGGCCCATAGTTCACCAAACATACTCGATACCCGACCAGACAATTTAAAAAGATACTCAGTGTCCATACAAACACCAATAACAGCACATCCAGTTTTATCATGAGACAATGATGCGTCAGTGGCAAATATCCTGAAGTTTAATTTGTTGTTGTAAAATTTACTTTTAAAAAGGGCAGAAATCTGTTCTCTAGCCATGTTGTCCTTTTTGTCAGGAATTGTATTCATAAAAATGACCATTTTGGAGCATCTGCGAAAGCTGCAACTTACATTAATCCGATCAAAAATATCCCTAAATTCATTGAGTATAAAACTTGAGCTCGATTTAACCAAAAGCGATGTTCTTAGAAATTCATAAAAAGAGGCATTGTGAAATTTCTGTGAAATTATTTCCTTTACTGCAAGGAACTTTCCTCTCTGTTTAACTGGAAGTTCACCAGAAAGCGCAGTTAACACATGAATCGGAGTGGATCTTGTCAGACCCAAACATATACGAAGCGACGAATTTTGAAACGTGACAATTTTTCGATTTATAAACGCAGGAGAGTGAGCAGTAGTCGTTCTGGAATATTCTATTTTTGATCTAGTAAAACTTTTGAAGAGGTTTATGGAGATATTTGGAAGCAAACCTCCCTTAACCGTAGTTAAGCATTTTATAAGATTAGTACTACTCCTCGCAGCATCCATAGCCCTATCATAATGATCACCCACCGTGGACGACATGTTAATAGTCGTGCCTAGAAAAATAAATTTTCTGGCCTGCTCAATATATCCATTATCAAGAGAAATTATAAGCTGTTTTCTGCTACCCTTGGCAATATACATTGACTTAGTCTTATCAAGATTAAAGGACAAATTTAGATCCGCACATCGAGCCCGAAAAGTCGATATCTTATCATTCATTCTGAGAACAGCATCATCAAAAACTTTGTCAAAAGTAAGTACAATAAAATCATCAGCAAACTGAAAAATCCTTGTGTAATCGTCAGTCACAGCATGTAAAGAACTCGTATAAAGATTGAACAAAATCGGAGACAAACAGCTTCCTTGAGGAAGACCATCACATACCGTAACCTCATCGTTTCCAAGCTTAAGAACACGTCTGGCCAAGAAATTGTGAATCCATTTGACATACGGGGTCGGAAATTTTCTATCAATTAGTATTCTCGCAAGACGGTTGTTTCTCACACAGTTGTAGGCATTATTTATGTCAAGTGACACCACAATGACTTTGAATCCAGACTTTTTAAGATATGCTATATAGTGCAATAACTCATTTAAGCAGGTATAAGATGATTTGTGTTTTCTATATGCAAAAGAATTCTTTGGCAAAATCTGATGAGACATGCAAAACAGGGATAGCCTTTCCTTGATCATCATATTGATAATTTTGAGGAAAATCAAGACCAATGATATTGGCCTAAAGTTCACAAAATCAGTTAAATCCTTATTTCTTTTAGGAATTAGGACAATTTTTATGATGCGCCAAGATTCTCTTAAATTGTCATCAATAAATACATCATTCAAAATAGTAAGAAGTGCTGATTGGGCCAGAGGGGACAAAGCCCTTACCATTTCATACGTGATCCTGTCATGGCCCCCAGCAGAAGCTCTTTTTTTGTTTTTCAACACTAACTCAAACTCCTCAACAGCAAATGTGAACTCACCAGCATAGCCATCGGAAGATATCTCATCAAAGTCCGGAGAAATATCAACTGAAACACCAGGAACTTGATCCTGCTCATTCCACATGGAAGAATCAGAGTATCTTGACCTCCCACCAATGTTTTTAACAAAACGCCAGGCATCTTTAGTATTTGGATTTGAATTTAAAAGGGATATGTGCTGATTAAAGCTATTTTTCTTTGCGGTTTTAACTGCCTCCTTCCAATCATATTTAGCTGCTATAACACTTGCACAGTTAGCAGGGCTAGTATATTTATTGCACTTTTTCATTGCAGCAGTCAGTCTTCTAAAAATACTTTGAAGTCCCGCATGCCACCATGTTTTGGGAGATCTTCCTGCCCTTACCTTGTACGTGGCAGCATTTATCTCATCTGCAAATGTCGATTCAATAAGTTCAGGATTTGGGTCAAAGGCAACACAACTAAGTGAAGACAAAAGTTTCTTTTTTGCAAGAAAATCCGAGCCACTTATCCCAATATTCTCAAAGCAAATGGAAATTGGAAAATGTGGAAAATGATGACTTCCGCCCAGAAAAATAGGAATATGATTCCAAACAACACCCGATCTCATTCTGGTAAATGTCAAATCAAGTACAGAGCCTCTTGAGCCAATATCGCGCTTATATGTAGGAGAGCCATCATTAACACAGCAGAAGTCAGACGCATCAATAATTTCAACAAATTTTCTTCCTCTCGGTGATTCAAAGGAGTCTCCCCACAGTAAACATCTAGCATTAAAATCTCCACACAACAGAACATCCCCTAAGGGTTCGAGAAAGCCAGTGAGCCTACGTAACTCAGCAGTAAATTCAGGAACATTAATCGATGGTTCAAAATACGCAGAACAAATGACAAGATTTGACGATAGATTGAGTGTACGTACCAAGGCAGATTCATTTCCAGGTAGTATCAGGATTACAAAAACAATGAAAAAATACAACAATGAAAAAAACAACATGGGTTGTAGTTCATCAAAAACTTCAAAAATAGAATTTGTTTAACATAACAATAATAAAAATTATTCACATAACTTTGAAAATATTTCTCCGCGGCAGCTACCACTAACAACATTTGCAACGTTTAGCACTTCTCACAATTTTTTAATAGTTTTTTCATATTTATAAATTTGTTTTCACAGAATTTTTTTTAATAAAATATTTTTCATATTGAATTTTTTTAACATTTTCTTTTAATTTCTCTTTCGTAAAAAATTTTTGAGGTTTCCGATGAACTTTAATTTGAAAAAAAAATAGGTCAGCTGAATTTCCGCTAATACCTTGTGAATGTGCCTTGGTACGTACAATAACAATGTCAAAATCAGTAGTATATTCTATACGCTTAAACCGAATGGAATTTCGTAGAGCAACGGCAACCCCACCATAACCATCCGATCTAGTTTTTTTAATCATTTTAAAATTCAAAATTTTAGGCACTTGGCCTCTTCCAGTATGAGAAAAAATTTCACTTAGAACCGCAATATCAAAATTTCTGTTATTCAAATAGTACTCAATATTATAAAGGTTAGCCTTAAGTGATTGACAATTATATTGAAGGATTTTCATTATATGGATTATCCATTGTAGCATCCGTTATAATCCGATGGTCTATTTCCTTATAAATTCTGTCCAGTCTATCACCAAAGTGGGAGACTGCATTTAATCCATGCATATTGTTTTCCTTGTTAAAATAATCCTTCATGAACGTAATGAATTAAGCCATAACTTTTTCTAGCTGTGTAACTTTATGAATATTGGGTTTATCAAGAACCCTGCCAGCCATAGACCCTTCCCAAGCGAAGTCCTGTGAATTATATTGTCCCGAGTTCAAATTTTCTTTTGTAACTGCCCTTCTAGCCATACTGCTAAAGGACTTTGGTGTCAAAATTTGATTTACCACCTTATCCTTATTTATCGAGTTTCTAGTAGAATTTCTACTTTTATTTGGAAGGGATGGGAAACCACCTTCATAATCTTCAAGACACGAAAAACAGTTTTGATTGCCAGGGTTATATGACTCTAATACTTCCTTGCGGGAAAGTTTTTTAATTGTCATTATCTTTCTGACATTGACCTCCTTTTCCCAAACAGCACATACATTTTTCTGTCTAACATTGTGTCCAATACTACTACATAGAATACATTTCATTGTACCACACCTGGGATCACACCCACCAGGCTTGCCACAGTCCAAACACCTTTTATTTGCACGACACCCCCTTTCCGTGTGACCAATACGACCACAGTTCCTGCACAACCGCACAAAAGGATAATAATGATCAACCTTGATAGTGGTGTAATTAATAACTATGTCATTTGGCAATTCATTGCCGACAAATCCAATCTTTACCGAATAAGTGGGTATAAACATTTCACTATCACTATCAGATCTTTTCCTAAACCGGCTTATGGAGGAGACTCTAATGTCCGACACTATATTCTTCTTTAATTCTTCCTCAGATAAAGATAAAGGAATATTCCGTATCACACCAAAAGTTTCCAAAAAAGTCTTCGGCACAAAAGCCCGCATATTTCTAGCCTTTAATTCAGAATTATTGAGGCACCGATTTGCATCAGCAGGAGAATCAAAGTGAATCTTATATAAGGTAACACCAATGGCTTTAATTGTTTTAATTCCCGAAATGTTAATATCTCTGATTTTCTCCCAGAGATATAATCCATTTTTAATACTCTTATTTAAAATAATCTCAGAACAAGAAGTGTCTATCAACACAAAAACATCACCGCTATGGTCAGTTGGGTAAAAATTTATTTCTTTATCTGTAGTATTCATTGTTTTCGAAACAGAAAAATTCACATTAGTGTTAGTAGGCGAATAATTGATATTAGTAGTTGCAACATTGTTATTAGTACATGCAACATTTGCGTTGTCAATAGTCGAAGTCGGTTGTTTAAAACCACGATTATCGTACGAGCGCACAGCGTCACCAATACATTCAAACGCATCAGACTTCATATTTAAATTTTCACAATTTGAATTGAGGTTATGATCCCCTCTTAATTAGGTCGTCGCATGACTAGATTCACTTGTACCCCATATAGATTCCATATCAATGTTATTAATTTCATTATTACTCACTTTGTTTCCAAATGGCGACAAGGATGAATTTACCTTTCCATTGGCTTTTACAAAACACACATCAGATGAGTTGATATCTCCCAGAGGCTTACCAGAAGCTTCCCTGTTCAATCTCTGTAGTTCAATTATTTCCTTCTTGAATTCCTTTCGGTCTTTCACAATCACTTTTCTGTTCTTTTTCCTTACTCCTCCACCACCAGCCAGATCTTTCAGACCATCACCTTTCCCATAATGAGAAGTGACAAAACCTTCAAACTCCCGCTGAGTCGTTGTATAGCATTGCGATGCCATGGCATCACCATTTCTCAAAAAAACTGCTCCTTTTAAGATCTTCGGTATTGTAACACTCAGTCAAAATTCCCACAAAAACGACAAAATATTGTTTGCCCAAAAAATCCACAGCAAAATGGCGTCACTGCAGAAAAAAAGAATGCCAAGAATGCGCAACACAACCTTTCGATCCGAAGATAAAACACGAAGTGTGAAATTCTTTTTAGGAAAATTTTGTATGAAAAATTTGGAATAAAATACATTTCAAATTCGTTTCAAATTTTATGAATATGGGGGTATATGTTTAATATATAGAAAAAAAGGAAAAATTAGTTTTAGTAAATTACTTTTATATAACAAAAAAATTTTAAGTTTTCCAACCCTGACGTCTTTTTTATTTTTTTAATTTTTTTCAAATTTTTTATACCAATTTTATGTGGACTGAAATATAAAATAAGTCTATTTAACAAAAAAAAAAAAAAAAGAAAAAATTTGTGTTATCTAGGTGCTTTTATATGGCAATTTCAAGTTTAAATTTTCCAGCTCTGAAACCGTCTGGTCGATTTCGTTGATTTTCAATATCAATCTATTTTGGACCATTTCTGATACACCAGTCCAAGACCGAAGTCTCTAGCTTTTCTGGGAGCTTCGGAAAACCGATTTCACGTACACCAGACGGACGGACGGACGGACAGACGGACATCGCTTATTCGTCTTCCCTATTCATAAGGACCCATAATATATATATTTTATGGGTCGCATATGAACATTATGAAAATTACATACGGAATGACAAACCTATATATACCCTTTTCCATTTTTGGTAAAGGGTATAAAAACATTCTTCATCGATTTTCTCGAAAACACATTTGTTCCATGCAGCTAACCAGTAACTTCCCGACGATTTGTATCAGTGATGGGAAATGTGGCACAATTGTGCGATTTTTGGCACTGTTGGATGCTGGCTGGCACTGTTGCACTATCGATCCTTTTCTGCCACTTTTTGTCCACTAATATGGGAACTTTTCTTATTACAATAATAAGTAATCGGTGGCTATTCTGGAATACGCGTCGACTTGGTGAAATTTACATGTAAAACAAAAACAAAACTTAAAAAATGTTAAAAATTTGTTTTTGTTTATCATACAAAATTTACCGTTTTTAAAAAAAGAGAGCAACGCGTTGAAATTCTCACGTTTATTTAATTTTAGAATTGTATGGGAAACAAAAACAATTTTCGAAACTTTGTTTTTGCTTTAAGGTAAAGTTTCACATCTTCGACGCGTTTTCCCGAATAGCCACCATCATCTTGCATTTTTACGTTTTTAAGTATTGTACTTTTGAACAGTGGGATGTAATGATAAAACTTAATTTATATTAAACAAAAAATACATTAATGATGATCATGTTGATAAACTCTCACCATCTTCACACGGAAGAAATTTATTGCTGCGCATAAGTTGAACTATTAATAACCAAAAACTCAGCTTTACAGTTGTAGAATTCGAAAATAAAATTTAATGGTCTGTTTCACAATAACGAAAGAAAACTTTCGACTGAAAATTTATATTGAAAAAAATAAAATATATAAATTTGTTTTTGTTTTCAATATAAATTCTAATTCGAAAGTTTTCTTTCGTTATTGTGAAACAGGCCACAAGTCTTTTTACATCTATTTTATTTCATATTTGAAAACTAAATATAACTTCAAGGACTATTATTTGAATTGGTTTCCAAAGTTTACAGCAGAACATGTTCTATGTAAGTAGAAACACGAATAATATTGTTCCTTTTTTTTTTTTTTTAATGGTTTAAAGTTACTCCGTGCTCCCTTGTTATTACAAAGGATGGGAGAAAATTAATTTGGCCGACCACTAGGGTTATAACGCCATCAACAATTTCTTTATTAAGGAGCCTCCTCCGAGAAAATTTCAAACGACATACACCGTCGCATACGAAGCTGGAACTTCCAGATTCCTCTCCTTTTTTATTTTCTTCAAAAATGAGTTTTTGTTTGGTTCTCCAACCAATATTCAATATATATTTTTCTTTATAATTGTTTTTGCATGTGGTTAATGGAAACCAACGGGATATCGCGGTGGATACCGTTAACCGACGCCAACCACTAATCACATGCGGTGAGACGCAAAACTCTCGAAGGCCAATAAACAACAGTGGCCTGGTTGCACTTAAGAAATAATTGCCAACGACGCGTGATGTTGACTCGCCCAGAGCTGTTTTACGAATCTGTATTGTTCCTTTTGTTACACATATTTATGTTTCCAAACGAAACAAAATACGCTCAAAAAGTTTAAAGAGAATACAGATCAGGGATGGCAAAGTTGGTACAATTGTACTGTTTTTCGTACTATTTAAACTCGGAAAGTACAATAGTACACCAATGACTAATTTAGTACATTTAAGGAATCTCCTCAGTTTCACTCCGTATTTCTTTTCAAACGATTGGATATGTCAATTTTCACTTTTGAATCACTTGGAATCAGTCTTATGAAAGCAAAACGCAGCGAGAAAATCAAAAAATGTGAACTCGCCCATTTCCAAGTAATTTTCTAAATTCGGATACAAGGGCAGCTGCTTTTCATTTTCGTATATTAACTTTAAACTTAAACAGGTGTAAACATATGCTTTAACATCCCAACTTACAAGCAAATGTGTGAAAACCATTCGGCAGCCAGAACAAAGGCCCAATTCATACGAGGATCTAAAAATCTTGGTTTATTTTAAATTATCTTTAAAAGTTGCTTCCAAAAACATTGTACATTCGTACGATGATTTTTTCCATGTTTCTAGGTCTGATTTTTTTGCCTTCAAAAATGGTATCAGTGTTGCCAGTAGATTAAAAAAAAATTTATTAATTGCAATTTAAAAAAAGATTAAATAAAAACATTTAAGACTTTATTTTGACATACATATGTAATTCTTGTGTATTAAATTACTTACTACTGCGTTCGAAATTAATGCATACTTCTGTTCAGATTTTCAGAAATTATCTTATATATAATACAAATTTAACATAAAGCTGCATTTGAGATTTCTCCATTAATGGAGTTTATTAAGATTTCAGATAGATAGATGTAAGTGTAATTTCTTTAATTATTAAATCATTGTTTAATTGATGCCCATTTGCTATTTCCTGAGGTGCCTGCCATTAGATAAAAGTCTGTGTAATTTCGAGCAAAAACAAATTTTGAAACGTCTTATGAGCAAAAATATATTTTAAGTATAGTTCTTTTTATATTTATCGGACCTGTTCTGAAAATCACGGTGATTTCAAATCACGTGATTTCAAAATTAAACTATTAATAGTTGACTTGCTAGTGGGTTTTTATTTTATTTTAACTTTTTGTCATGTATAATAGAATATTTTATTCCAAAGTCTGTCTCTAAAAATCGTGAAATTTACAAAAGCAGTGATTTAGCTTTTATCAATTTTTTGAAATCACCGTGATTTGACATGTTGTGATTTGCAGAACAGGCCCGTATATGCAAAAAATGCAATCTGAGTATAAAAAATACCTACGTTTTGTCAAAGTATTATTAATACTTATAAATAAAGAAACGTTTTGGCCAAAATAAAATATTTGTCCGATATTCCCTACACTCCTGTAAATACCTGCATGTAGTGATTTCCACCTACTTCTGGCAACACTGCTTTGTATTACAAAAAGCTGTTGTCACCAGGGCTGCCAGAAGTTTTACGAAGAAAATCATCATTTGTCGGAAAGAAAATCATATTTTGAAAAAAAAAATCATCATAAGTCCAATTTTGTTTCAATAAAAGAAGTAAGAATTGACATATTTACAGTGGACAAAAAACTATTCGACACACACCAACGTTATTTTGTTTTCATCAATAAAAAACTATTTACTATCTTATTTTACAAAAAGAACTTAGAAAGCATTTTCAAATTGTATTCAATAAAAAAATGAGAACATTAAAGTAACTAATATAAAATTTGCATTAAATAGAAAATTAGTTAAGAAATTCAAACAAAAAAAATTCCAATACTTTTTTTTCATATTCCTATCATATAATGTATGTAGAGGCAAATTGCTTTTCCTTTTGAGTATATTCCGGACTGATTTTTCGTCACTTCCTTAAGATTACTTTTTTTTATTTTTGCTTGTAAAGTGACGTTTTCTTATTTCTTTTTTTTTCAAATGACCCTAGAGGAGGAGGGAGAGTTGTCCTCTCCCTCTTACCAACCTGTTTCCATGTAGACGAATATTTTCGCTGGGACAAAAATGTTTTCTTTATAGGTATAATAACTATTGATAAACATTGTAGAACAACAAAGAAAATTGTACATTAGACCGTCGCACTTTTTTTTTCAAAGTTCCTTGATGAACATCGATTTTCTGAATCTACTCTAAAAACCAAGAATTTTGTTGTATAACAATTATCAAATCGTTTTTTTGTTTTATTAAGAAAAATTAAAAAAAAATTAAAAAATCTTGCGTTAGTAATTTGCCTCTAACTCATGCAGTTCTTAACGGATTTGAACCTGATTGCATGTATTCGAAAGTTTATTAAATTTCCTAAATCTTTTTTAAAGCAACGTTGCTAGTTTGTTCGATGGTTTTTTATTCATAGCATTACCAATTCAGATTTTCAAATACGAACTTATAATTTTTTTTTTAATTTTTGCTTACCTTTTCTTATATAAAAAGTGAACGAAACAAAATTTTTATATTCTATAAATGCAGTATGGTAAGAAATTTTAATATAAAGATTTTGGTACAAATAACAGTAACATTTTGTTAAAAAATCTTCAGTTTTAGGAAAAAAAAAGCCGAAATGACTAAAGTTTTTATTTGTCAATTTGCTTAAATTTCATACATAAGTACATTATTACAAATAAGAAAAGATTGATGTTGGTTTTTAATTTTTTCAAATTTTCTAAAATTGTACTTTTGTTGGAGTTTGGATGCGTTTTGTGAATTTGCTCGATGACTTGAATAAAATAATTTTGGTGACTGTTTTCCATCACTAGTGTATTGTTGACGGTTTTTAGAAGGCCGTTAATTACTGTTAAGTTTATTGCTGTTAAATTGAATAAAGTCATAATTTATTCCAATAATATCGAAAAACATTTTAGTGTTCTCTGACACCAGGTCACCGATTTTGAGGTTAACTTATTTAAAAAAACACCTATAAGGAAACAAATTTTGCTGGTCCCTTGGAATATTTAAAGCGAATGCCATTTCGTCCAACGTATTTAGCGAAATTTCATCCGCTTTAAATAGTCCAAGGGACCAGCAAAATTTGTTTGGTTATAAGTGTTTTTTTTTAAAGAAGCTAACCACAAAATCGTTGACCTGGTGTCAGAGAACAGAAATTTTTTTTCCATATTTGAATAAATTATGACTTTATTTAAAGTCCATCTTCCTGTTGGCGCGAAAATGATAATTAAAAAAAAATTAACAGTTTGCAACAAACTTAACAGTAGATAACGGCCCTACAGAGGGCGTAATTGGCCTTCTAAAAACCGTCAAAAATTCACTAGTGATGGAAAACCGTCTCGTTCAATTTTTATATAAAAAAGGTAAGCAAAAATTAAAAATACATAATTATAAGTTCGTATTTGAAAATCTGAATTATTAATGCTATGAATAAATAAATTCAGTAAAGTGCGACTTTGACTCGCGCACGAAGGGTTCCGTACGTTGGGCTTTGAGCATTTTTTTAATACAGTGTTTGTTACGTTTTTTCAGCTGAAATAATTTTTTTTATTGTTTTTCGCTTTTTTCTCGTTTTGGCGATTTTTTAAATTTTGTAATATACATACAATTGTATGTATATTAGGATTCTTGATTGAGTTTTCATTGAAGTCGGACGTATTTTATTTCTTCAAATACATATACTCACAGAATATTTTTTCAATTTTAAATAAAAATAATTTTTTCAAAAGAAAACTAAAAAAGAAAACAAATAATTTGTTGCTGCTTTTTGGGAAAATGGATTCCAGTCCAATATCCTGGGAGGATGAATTGCCGCCTGATAAATTGGAAGATGTCCTGCCTCCAGACAAACAGCATCAAAAAGCTGTCTCAAATAAAGCAAATTCTTTCTTAAAAAAGACTTTAGATGAAAACTCCTCAGTCAAATCTTTCAAAACAAAGTCAAAAAAGGAAAGTATTTCTAAAAAGAAATCCGAATCGAAATCATTGGATATATCAAGCTCCTTAATTAAAGATATTCAAAGCAATGTTGATTTTCAAGACAATGATTGTCTCCTCAAGTCAATGGATTTTGATGATTCAACTCTTTCTTCATCTGAAGACGTCGATTTTCAAAGAGTGCAAAAACGAAAACGTTGTAATGATAATGAGGTAGTTATTTCTAAATTTAATAATACAAATCAAAACTGTAACAATCATTTGAATAGTAACACACATAATTCTCAAAACAGATACGCTATTTTAGGTGAATTAGATATTCAGGAAGAAAAAAATAATACAAGAAAATTGAATTTTCCTAAAGAGACTTCAAATACTCCAAACAAAGATAAATCATTTTGTCCACCTATTTTCCTCTTTAATGTCAATATAGAAGACTTATTAAATCAACTTAACTCTAAAAAAATTTAATTTAAAATTATTAACAAAAATAGACATAAAAGCAAACTTTTTTTAAAAGATGCTTCAGTTCATGCTGAAATGATGCAAATACTTAGAAATAAAAATATTGATTCTTATTCATACACGCCACTTGAGCAGAAACGATCAAGTTTAGTTCTAAGAGGCTTATATTATAAAACTGATGCACAATTAATTCAAAAGGAAATTGAAATTCTGATTCCTAATACTGTAGAGTCTGTTTCTAAATTTTCAACTACTTTTTCTCGAAAGAATGATTTCGATACGGGATTATATTTAGTTACTTTATTACCGGGCAAGACATGCAATGAACTTACTAATTTAAGATATTTATTAAATCAAAGAATTACTTTTGAGTCACCTAAGCGGAACTCTAAGGAAATACAGTGCTGGCGTTGCCAACAATGGGGACATATGTCTCGAAATTGTAATAGACCTTTTGCTTGTGTGAAATGTGTTGAAAGTCATGGACCTGGGGAATGCAAATTTGTATCAGACAAGGATAATTTACCCTTTTGCACTAATTGTAAGCAACGTGGCCATCCTTCTAGTTTTAAAGGTTGTCCAGCTTATAAGAAATATATTGATTTGAAAAGGAAAATTTCACTTGTAGCCAAGAATAGAAACAACAAGGCCGCTTTCAATGTTGCTCATTCCTTAAAAAATAATAACAGCGTTCATTTGGATAAGTCTTTTGCAAGCCTTTTTCAACCTGCTAACTATCAAGTAGATTCCAATCATGTTTCTCCTTTAGTTAAAGAATTTTTAAAAATTGCACATATTCTGTGTGAACCGGAAACTTTAAGTTTGGAAGATAAGATTAGTAAATTTGTTGCAAACTACAAAAACATGTTATTGGATGAGGCAAAACAGCAATGTCGTGGTCTACTAACTGAACTAAAAAAAACGTATGAGCCATAATGAATTAAACTTACTTTCCTTTAATGTTAGATCGCTTATAGAAGTGAGTCGAAGAGTAGATCTATTAAATACATTAGTTTCTAATAATATTGATATTGCTTTTGTGCAAGAAACTCATGTCAAGGATAGACACAGAGTTTTCCTACCAAATTACAATTTTTTTTAGGGATTACAGCCCACAAGGAGTAGCAATCGTTTTGAAGAAAAATTTCAAATATAAGAAAGTTAATGTATTAGGTTTAGAGTTTCCAAATAGTTTCTTATCCATTGAACTTTTAAGTAACGGTTCAATAAAAAATGTTCTGCTTGGATCGATTTATATCCCATGTAATTTTAACACTGCAAAAATAACAAATGGCTTATCGATTATTAGTAGCATCTCTCAAAACTTTGATGGATCATTTATAGGAGGGGATTTTAACTCTAAACATATTTCTTGGGGTGACTCACTATGCAATGCTAATGGTAATTTATTTTTTAATTTTTTACAAAATAATTTATATTTTAAACGAATTTGCCATACGGAGCCAACTTATCCAAATGGTACCTCATTTCTAGATCATTTCCTAGTTAGCACAAACTATATTAATGTATCGCCAAATCTGAATTTTACAGTATCTTGCTTACCCACATTTTCCGATCATTTTCCTCTTAAACTTCAAATTAGATTGCCAGTATTTGAAATTATTCTGAATCCACCATCAACGTTCATACCGTATAGTAGGACCAATTGGGAAAACTTCAGAAATGATATTAGAAACGGAATTTTGAACCATTATCCAGATATCAACAGAAATCTTACGAATATTGAAATTGATAGTTATATAGAAAACTTTACAAGTACTGTTAAAGTTATTAATAATATTCATTCGGATATAATTGAATGCAAGGATAAAAAATTTATTATTTCCGACAAAATTAAAAAAATGTTCAGAATAAAATATGGCTGGCAAAAACAGTTAAAAAGAATTTATCATCGAAATCGATGTCGGATTGATCCAGATTATTTACTTTTAGCGAAGCAAATACAATTATTGAACATAATCATTAAGAGACAGGTTGAGGTTGAACAATCCCTTTTATTTAGTAGAAAATTGCAGCAAATCAAACCGGGCCCAACAGCTCATCGACAAATTTATAACATAATAGGATTTAAAAAGAACAAAAATTTGAAAAGTATATCCGTTAATGGAGATATATTAGAAGATAATTCACTAGTATTAAATAAACTGAAGGATCACTTTGCATATATCTACTCTGGTTCTGCACCACTAAGTAGGAACTCCTCAGTTTCAAATTATATCAATTCTAGTATTAACGAAGTTTCTCATATACATGTCTTTTCTGGCAATTTTCCTTCAACGAACACACAAAATTGTGAACATTTTTCAACATTAAACGATTTATTTTCTCATTCTAAATTAATTAAAAATAAAAAATCTTGTGGCATAGACAGTATTTCCAACTTTCTTATAAAACAACTCCCTGTAAAAGCTTTAGAATATCTTTTGATTATTTTAAATAATTGTTTGAATAACTGTTATTTTCCAGATGCTTGGAAAATTTCTAAGATTGTTCCTATACAAAAAAAACCAAACAATATTGATATAAATAATTTGCGGCCAATTTCTTTACTTTCAAATTTGGGAAAACTTTTCGAAAGAATAATTAGGGATAAAATGGATAATGAACTTAATGATACATATATACCAAACTCTCAGTTCGGCTTCAAAAAAGGTCATTCTACTCTAGATGCCTTATTGAAGTTTCATACTGATGTAGTTTCTAATCTTCGTAAAAGTTGCTGCACAGTAGCAGTTTCTCTAGATGTTGAAAAGGCTTTCGATCACGCCTTTCATAATGGTATTCTTTTTAAGTTGATTGAAATTGGATTTAGTGCAACCACTGTTAGACTTTTTCAGAGCTTTTTCTATAATAGAAAATTTTGCGTGCAATTTGGCAAAGATTTTTCGGATTTGGGGGATGTTTATTGTGGTGTACCACAAGGTTCAATTTTGGCTCCTCATCTTTACAACATTTTTATGTATGACTTTCCACACATTTTTCCCAACTCAACTGGCTTACTTTATGCTGATGATTCTCTTATCTACTCTCATAGTGAATCCCCCACGATTGCTTTAAGACAAGTTTCATTCCATCTTCAACTAGTTAAAAAGTTTTATGATGATTGGGGTGTTAAAATAAATGTTTCTAAATGTAAAGCGATTTGTATACGGAATGCTTCGGGAAAATGTAAATACACTGTTGTTCCAGAAAGTAAAAGACTTACACTTTTCCTTGATGGAATAGAAATACCCTTCGTAGATAATCTTAAATATCTTGGAATTACTTTTAATAATCTTTTCAAATTTTATGGACATGCAAGAATAGTTTTAAAGAAAGCATTCAAGGTATTGGGTGCTTTTTCAAGAATTTTTTATAATAAAAGCCTCTCGAAGAGAACTAAGCTACTTTTATACAAGACAAGTATCAGACCAATTTTCATATACGGGTTTGCAATATGGTTTAGTGTCTCACCTATTGTTATTAAAGAAATGGAAATATTTGAACGGAAAGTTTTAAGGTGTTGCATTCAGAAAAACTTCGAATCATTAAATAGACGATTTTCAAACTCGTTTATTTACTGCAATTCGAAAATAACTCCAATTGGTCAATATTTATCTGATATTATTAAGAAATTCATAAATAGACTAGAAATGCATGATAATTATCTTATGAGGGAAATTTATAATGAACAGAAAGTTTTCACTTGGAGTAACACCAATTATCTCTCACCTATTGGTTTTTGTAATGAAGAACCTATTGATTTTGATATAAATTCTAACATAAGACATCGCTTTTTTACGAAAAGTACACCTGGTACTCATAGAGGCTAGTATCTTTTTTGAGAATTTTATTTTATTTTTTTTTCTACTTTCTTTTTATTTTATTTTTTTTTTATTTTTTTTTTAAGTTTTGTTTTTTTAGACCTAAGTATATTCTAAGAGTTCTCCTCTTATGTTATGTTAGCCTCGGGAGCAAGGGCATATCGTCCTATATCTAATTTTATTAACATTTTATTATACTTATTTCATTGTTAAAGCTTGGTGCTGTTAAAACTATATAGTTTTTAAGATAATACCTTATAGTCTTAAGTTATCTTTCTATCATTAATTTAAAAAAAAATCTTTCATTGTTAAAAAAAAGGCTCAATAAATTTTAACTTTAATTTTAACTTTAATTTTGTATGTATATTACATGGGATTTTAACATTTTTCGTTGCTCGTTTTGGCACACCCTTTAATTTCCAACTCTCATGTATTTGTTGTTGTAGCGGCCAAGGGTCTACACACTGTGTCCAAATTTCAGGTCCGTAGCTCTTACGGTTCTCGAGAAAATACCCTGTGACGGACAGACGGACGGACGGACAGACGGCCAGACGGACAGACGGACAGACGGACAGCGTAGCGAAAACAATAGGGTTCCATTTTCACCTTTGGTGTACGGAACCCTAAAAACCATCGAACAAACTAGCAACGTTGCTTTAAAAAAGATTTAGAATATTTAATAAGCTTTCTAATACATGCAATTAGGTTCAAATCTGTTAAGAACTGCATGAGTTAGAGGCAAATTACTAAAACAAGAATTTTTAATTTTTTGCAAAACGGCATTTTTCTTAAAAAAAAACAAAAAAAAAAACGATTTGAGAGAGTACTTCCGGTTCATCAAAATTCTTAGTTTTTAGATAGTAGATTAAGAAAATAGATGTTCATCAAGGAATTTCGAAAAAAGTATAAAAACTGAGACAGTCTATTGTACATACATATATATTGAAAATAAAAATCATAATTTGCAAAATTAAAAATCATCATTCGAGAAAAAAATCTTAATATCATATTTTGGCCCCAAAATCATCAAAAATATGATAAAATCATCATTCTGGCAGCACTGGTTGTCGCATTGAATGAAAAAATAAAAAAAAGCAACATACCAAAAATTAAAATATGTGTAAAGAAAAATTGAAAAAAAAACTCGGAAAACGTAAAATGTGATTTTGTTTTTTTTTACCCCCTTTACTTTTCTATACCGTTCGCCAACGAACTCTAAAAATCGTGTTTAAAAAAATCACTCTTACTTATCTTTTACGATCATCACATTAATTATTTTTACTTATTCGATGCACCATCGGTACATACATACATGTAAGTATTATTGTATTGGCTTTATGTTACTTTGTTTTTGGTTTCTACAGTTGACTTCGCTTTCCAGCATTCTGAAAAGCGAATAGTTAAACATACTTAGGTAGAGTGATATAATTTCGTGCTAACTTAAATAGAAAATGGAAAAACAGAAAATGAATAGTGATACTTACAAATGTATTTACCAAAGGTAAATCAATAATTGTATACACAATCAACTCTCATATTCCATTTCATAGAAAATTTATATAAATTATAATATAAAATAAAAAAAGTGTACTTTTCCCAATCCTTGAATCATCATTTTATATTTTTTTGGTTCCTCATACCAATCTTGTTCTTTAAAAAATATATAAAATATGTTAGGTGAACAAAGAAAAAAAGAAATAAAGAAAATACTAGTTTTATTTAGTTACTTTAATATCTAAATAAGTTCAGTAATGTGCGACTTTGACTCGCGCACGAAGGGTTCCGTACATTCGGGTTTGAGATTTTTTTTAATGTTTTTGCTTTTTTGAAGTATTTTTCACTTTAAACGATTTTTTTTAGTGTTGTCGCTTTTTGCCCGTATTAGCGATTTTTTTCTGTTTTTGGCAATTTTTTTTATTGTAACGATTTTTTTTCTGCTTTTGGGGTTTTTTTATTTGGCGATTTTTTTCATTTTGGCGATTATTTCTGTTCTTGGTTTTTTTTATTATTGGCAATTTTTTTAATTTTGGCGACTTTTTTTCATTTGGCTATTTTTTCTGTTTTTGGGGTTTTTTCATTTAGGCGATTTTTTTCATTTTGGCGATTTTTTTTCATTTTTGCGATTTTTCCGGTTTTTCGCGATTTATTTTAGTCCTAGAAAATTGTTTTAATATGGTGCTTTTTTTTGTTTTGGCGATTTTTTTTGTTTTTGGCGATTTTTTTCGGTTTGGCGATTTTATAATTTGTTAGTTTTACCGTTTTTGAAAATTTCAAGAGATTTGGTCTTACGGTTTCCAAGATACAGCAAGTTGTCAAAATTACATAGTCAAAATTGCATAAGTTGATGGAACACCCTTTAATTTAAATTTTTTAAATTTTAGTGTTAATTGTTGCAGTCTGTATAAAAATTAGAGTTCGACCGATTAATCGGCTTCGGCTTCGGCCTAAAATTGGTAATCGGCCAACATTCGGCCTACGGCAAAAATCGGCCGATTAGCCGAAGCCGAATATTTTTCATTCCAAGCTTGAAAAATAACATTATTTTTGGTCGTTGCTCGCCGACAGTTTGTATTGTGTTTAACATTTTGAAAGGGTTGCTTTGAAATACAACCCTGTTGCTTTCTATTTTCTTTTACTTGGACGTTCTTGTGAGTGATCATATGAAAAAGCAATCTAGAAATTGCAAAATAGTTTCATTTTTCTTGTTATGTCTCCAATAGATATTACAGCTATTTCAGTGATCTCAAAAAAGCAAACTTTTTTCTTAATTCATATAAAACAAGTATCATTTTTAAAATTTAAAACATTCGGCTTCGGCTTCGGTTTTGGCCGAAGTTTAGGATTTTAGCCGAAGTTCGGCTTCGGCTTCGGCCAAAAAAAACGCCTTCGGTCGATCTCTAATAAAAATACACTAACCATACAAATTTCAAGTGTATATACATACATACATACATACAATTGTATGTATATTACATGCGATTTTAACATTTTTCGTTTCTCGTTTTGGAACACCCTTTAATTTTTAACTCTCATGTATTTATTGTTGTAGCGGCCAAAGGCGTACACAGTGTGTCCAAATTTCAGGTCCGTAGCTCTTACGGCTCCCGCGAAAATACCCTGTGATAGACAGACCGACAGACGGACAGCGTAGCGACGTAAGGTATACGGAACCCTAAAAAGGGTAAATTTTCCAGCTGTGGAGCTGAGTTTTTATTTTTCAATACCCAACTTTTCTTTCCAAAACATAAAATATATTTATAAATGAAAATATAAAAAAAATTATTAGACCTAGTTAATTTTATATATCACAAAAAGTGAACGTTTCCCAACCCTGGAATCATAATTTAAAATTTTTCTGATTTCTTACACCAATATTTTTCTTTTAAGAATTTCAGATATTTTAAATTTATAGATAAAAAGGAAAAATTAGTTTTAGTAGGTTATTTTTATATAACAAACGAGTTAAAGTTCCGAACCCTGGAAACGTTTTTTTGATTTTTTAAATTTTTAAAATTTTTCTTCATATTTTTAATACAAATTTTATTCGTACTGAAATATAAAATAAGTTTATTTAAGAAAAAAATTAAAAAATTGTGTTATCTAGTTACTTTTATATGGCAAAATCAAGTTTTAGTTTTCCAGCTCTGAAACCGTCCGGTCGATTTCGCTGATTTTCAATACCAATCTATTTTGCACCATTTCTGATACACCAGTCCAAGAACGAAGTCTCTAGCTTTTCTGGGAGCTTCGGAAAACCGATTTCACGTACACCAGACTGACGGACAGGCGGACATCGCTTATTCGTCTTCCCTATTCATAAGGACCCAGAATATATATTTTTTGGGTCGCATATGAATATTATGGTATATATGTATACCCATTTCCATTTTTGGTAAAGGGTATAAAAAACGTGTTGATTATTGAGTTCTTGTTTCAACTATGATACAAGTTGAACTTCTTATTTGTTTAAATGAAAGTTTAACATAATATCTCTAGTTCTCCTAAGAATTTTTTCGGTAAAGGTTAACAGATGATCAGCTACAAAGTATACAGAGATGACACGAGGTGGAAGATAAGTGTATTTTTCTAGTTGTCTCGTTTTCCCTGAAATTTTCAGCGTTTTTGTTTTGATTCTTCTTTCTAGCGCAATAATATTACAACAATTTTTATTAGCTGTGTTCAAGGCAAATTCATTTCCAGGTAATATCAGGATTACAAAAACAATGAAAAAATACAACAATGAAAAAAACTACATGGGCTGTAGTTCATCCAAAACTTCAAACATATAATTTCTTTAACATAATAATAATAAAAATTATTCACATAAATTTGAAAATATTTCTCCACGGCAGCTACCACTAACAAAATTTGCAACGTTTAGCACTTTTCACAATTTTTTAATAGTTTTTTCATATTTTTAGATTTGTTTTCACAGTTTTCACAACTGCTGCAAATACTGGCTCTCATAGTGGTGCTGGAACTTTATTGGAACGCAAACTGGAACGCAGCTTATTGTGGTTACCATGTCGCCACCATATTGCTGAAATTCTATTAAAAGCTGTATTTGAGATTAATGTAGGAAAATCAAGTGGCCCAGAGGTGGCGATTTTTGAACGATTTGCACGAGAATGGAGCACATTTTATTCAGCACTTGTATGCAGGATGATCAAGTTTTGAAAGTCATACCTGTCCAAGAACGCGAAGCAAGCAAGAACTTTTGTCTTGAATATTTAGCTAAAGTTCACATTCGTCATGATTATAGAGAACTCCTACAACTTGCATTCATTTTTCTTGGTGGTAGCATTCCCAATTTCACTTTTCGTACACCTGGAGCTACGTCTCATGCAAGATTCATGTCCAAGGCTATCTATTGTCTAAAAATATACTTGTTTCATGGACACTTTAAAATTTCTGCGAATCAGTTGAATGGAATTCGTAATATCTGCATTTTCTTAGTAAGTCTCTATATTCCGTACTGGTTCAGAACCGGAAATGCAGTTGAAGCGCCAAATAGAGATATGCAGCTGATAAAGGGGATTATTACCTATTATAATAAAGAAGTATCTACAGTACTATTGGAAAAAATTCGGAACCATCTGTGGTATTTATCAGAGGAGGCAATCGCACTTGTCTTTTTTGATCCTCATGTAGACTCAGAAACAAAGAAAAAGATGGTTTTGGCATTGCAAATAGAGTCCAAAGAAGACAATCATATCGGTGATGATGTAAATGTTTTCCCTTCTAAAAAAATGTGCGTAAGCGTTGATGAACATATTTATAGTATTTCTTATTAAAAAAATTATCAAATGCAAAAAAAAAATATTTTGGTGATTTTTCAAAATTTTGACCTTTGACCCCATTATGGCACGGGTAGGCACCATGCGATCAGCCTGAAAATTTACAACATCAATTTTGGCATCAAACCGCATATTTTCATCGCTACCCGCATTCAAGTTTCCAAAAAAAAAAATTAACGCCAGGTCTAATGTATACCCATTTCCATTTTTGGTAAAGGGTATAAAAAACGTGTTGATTATTGAGTTCTTGTTTCAACTATGATACAAGTTGAACTTCTTATTTGTTTAAATGAAAGTTTAACATAATATCTCTAGTTCTCCTAAGAATTTTTTCGGTAAAGGTTAACAGATGATCAGCTACAAAGTATACAGAGATGACACGAGGTGGAAGATAAGTCTATTTTTCTAGTTGTCTCGTTTTCCCTGAAATTTTCGGCGTTTTTGTTTTGATTCTTCTTTCTAGCGCAATAATATTACAAAAATTTTTATTAGCTGTGTTCAAGGCAAATTCATTTCCAGGTAATATCAGGATTACAAAAACAATGAAAAAATACAACAATGAAAAAAACTACATGGGCTGTAGTTCATCCAAAACTTCAAACATATAATTTCTTTAACATAATAATAATAAAAATTATTCACATAAATTTGAAAATATTTCTCCACGGCAGCTACCACTAACAAAATTTGCAACGTTTAGCACTTTTCACAATTTTTTAATAGTTTTTTCATATTTTTAGATTTGTTTTCACAGAATTTTTTTAATAAAATATTTTTCATATTGAACTTTTTTTACATTTTCTTTTAATTTCTCTTTCTTAAAAAAATTTTGAAGTTTCCGATGAACTTTAATTTGAAAAAAATAGCTCAGCTGCATTTCCGCTACTACATTGTGAATGTGCCTTGGTTGTGTTAATTGGTAATTCGAGCTTTTTTTACCTGTCACTTTTTACATTGTAGCAACAGTGAAATGCGCATAGGATCCAGCTAACTCCTCAATAAATTTCAAAGTATTTAAAAAATAATTAATATTTTGCTGAACAAGTTAAATATTAATTTTGGCAAAAAGTGCAAATATTTTTTTTCCCAAAAAGAAGAAAATATGTGTGATGAGAATTTACTAAATTTTTTATAACCTTTACCAAAAATGGAAAAGGGTATATATAGGTTTGTCATTCCGTGTGTAATTTCCATAATATTCATATGCGGCCCATAAAATATATATATTCTGGGTCCTTATGAATAGGGAAGATGAATAAGCGATGTCCGCCTGTCCGTCCGTCTGGTGTACGTGAAATCGGTTTTCCGAAGCTCCCAGAAAAGCTAGAGACTTCGGTCTTTGACTGGTTTGTCAGACATAGTCCAAAATTGATTGGTATTGAAAATCAGCAAAATCGAGCAGACGGTTTCAGAGCTGGAAAGCTTAAACATGATTTTTCCATAGAAAAGTAACTAGATAACACAAATTTTTTAGTTTTTTTTTGTTAAATAAACTTATTCTATATTTCAGTACGAATAAAAATTGTATTAAAAATATAAAAAAAAATTAAAAAATAAAAAAAACGTTTCCAGGGTTGGGAACTTTAATTTTTTTGTTATATAAAAATAACCTACTAAAACTAATTTTTCCTTTAACAAGTTCTTTGAGTCTGACAACGCATAACAACATGTCTGGCAATTTTTGCATATGACAACCGTGTGAACTGACAATTTTTCCACTGGCGATTTTGTCAAATGAATTTGTTGTCATACAACCGTTTGGCAATAAATTGTTAGATTTTCTGACAAATTTGATACAACCGTGTGAACTGACAATCTACCTTTTACATTGTCAACACATTGCCAGATCTGACAATATTGTAAGATCATCAAACCAACAACCAATATCAACATCAACAATACCAACTCAAAATTAAATACAGAACAATAAAATAAACATACATACATACATGCACGCATTTACTGATACAAAACAAAACAACAAAAAAAAATCATTAAAAAAAAAAAAAGCAAAGAGATCAGTGTTGGCACTTCATATCAGTGCTGGCACAGTGTTGCCGTTCCCACCGCAATGACCAGACCAGGGCTTTTATGACCCTTTTATGACATTGTGTTTCGCCCCCTCCAACATCCTCCCTCATATCACAAAACTAATGTAATTCTGTGATACTGGCGCCTTTCCGTTGGCTGCTGGTGGACTGCTTAGTGATGAAGGTATAACACTGATCACTGGGCAGTCATTACAACAGTGATTAACGTGACTGGAGTCAGTATCGCAGATATAACATATAACATTTGATTTGGATTTTCCCGTGTTGCTATGACAGATAAATTCAAAATTGATTTCTGCAACATACGGGGTCTAAGATCGAATTTTTTCTCTGTGTATGCACACATTTGTCTCCATCGGCCGGATGTTTTCGCCTTATGTGAGACCCAGGTGTCTGAGAATGCTGATCCACAGGATTTTCAGATACCTGGTTATCACCTACTATCTATTTTTAATTTTCATCGCGGACTTGCAATGTACATTCGCAATACAGTTGTATACCAATGCCAGCAATCACTAGGCATATCTGATGCTGAATTTAGCTGTCTCTGGGTTAAATTCCAAATCAGGGCACACTGTTTGCATTTCGGATTTGCTTACAGAAGTCCAAACGCAGAAAGGGATACTACCATTTCTGGCTTCGATGCCCTTTCTGACTCCATATCGAAGATCCTAGAGAGTTGTCCGAACAGTGAAATCGTTATTGCTGGTGATTTCAATGTTCACAATTCAACTTGGCTTCGCCATTCGAGCCGTACAACTACGGAAGGCCAATATGTTGAGTTGTTCGCAGCACATAACCATCTACTGCAACTAGTGAATGAACCAACACACATTCCATGTGTTGAAGGGCACCAACAAAATACACTCGACCTCTTTCTCACTTCACACCCTGATAAGTATGAAGTAAATGTTAATGCACCTCTCGGTAATTCAGATCACTGTACCATTTCGGCCTCCTTTTCGTTTTCAGCACTTCATAGCGTTTCCTCTGCAGCTACGAAACGACTAAAATACAGCTACGAAAAGGCCCGTTGGGCTCAGCTCAATGAATTTTTTCGGCATTTTAATTGGAAGCTATGTTTCCTAGACAATGATGTCAATGCCATGGCCAAAATGGTCGAAAGTATAATTTTGATGGGCATGAAAGCTTTCATACCATCAAAACAAATTCCGATTAAGCCCAAAGAGAAACTCTGGTTTAATCAGACATGCAAAAATGCAGTCAGATCTAGAGAGGAAGCATTCAGTATTTGGCGAAGTAATCAAAATGCCGATACTGACTTGCTACGCAAAAGGGCGAGATCTTCGTGTGCCAAAGTACTGAGGCGTGAAAAAGCTCTTTACGAGAATCGTCTCCGCGCTAAAGTTCTTGCTGCCCCTCGGGGTAGTAAAAGCTTCTGGTCATTCGTTAAAAGAGTAAAGAATAATGCTAGTTCCTCAATTCCGACTCTTTTAAAGGATGACCTAATATTCACTGACCCGGCTGATAAAGCTAACCTACTAGCTGAAATATTCGCAAGTAATTCCTACTTGCCGGAAAGCAATCAGCCTCTTCCTATGCTAGAGAGAGTATCCACTACTATGCCTAAGATATTCTTTCGAGATCGGGCAGTAAAAAGGGTTTTGTCGGAACTCAACATAAATAAGTCTCCCGGGCCGGATAGCATTCCAGCACTGGTCTTGAAGCAGTGCTCTTCGACGCTAGCACGTCCATTAGCTAACCTTTTCAGCACGTTGTACCATGTTGGTGAGTTTCCAGTGTGTTGGAAGATTGCTAATGTTACGCCAATCCCTAAAAAAGGAGAAGCTACTAACCCTGAAAATTATCGCCCAATCGCAATATGTTCTGCACTTTCCAAAGTAATGGAAAGTATGGTGAATTTCCATCTTGTAAGGTATCTGGAGTCCAACAGCTTACTCAACGACCGGCAGTATGGATTTCGAAGAGGCCGATCTACGGGAGACCTACTTGCCCTCCTCTCGGAGAAATGGTGTAATTCAATCCACCATTTTGGCGAAAGTAAGGTGGTGGCTTTAGATATCTCCAAGGCGTTTGATAAAGTGTGGCATGGTGCACTTTTGTCAAAATGTATTGCCTTTGGTGTCGGTGATAACTTCGCTCGATTCTTATCGAGTTTCCTCAGGGATCGCACTATAAAAGTTGTTATAGATGGGATCTCATCAAATGAGTTCAAGTTAAATTCAGGGGTACCGCAAGGTTCCGTCCTTTCACCGACTCTATTTCTTATCTTTCTAAATGACCTTCTCTGTAAAACTTTCAACCCTATCTATTCTTTCGCGGATGACAGTAGCATTTGCCATTCTTTCTCATTCAGCAATAGACCTAGCCTGCCGCAGGTTGAGGCTATGCGACAAATAATGAATGAGACTTTAAACCATGATTTAGTAAAAATTTCTGAATGGGGTCATGCGAACAGGGTCGACTTTAACGCCCGTAAGACCCAGTGTTGCATGGTTACACATAGACGCATGACCGAAAACGCTGCTGCCTCTGTAACTATGGGGGGTATAAGTATTAAGGAATCAGACGCTCTTGATGTTCTTGGCATGAAAATACAGTGTGATGTTCGATGGACTGACCACATTTTTCAAATTGCAAAAGAAGCATTCAAGTGCCTCGGCTTTTTGAAACGGTGCAAACGATATTTCACCCCATCTGATCTCCTTACTATTTATGCCACTTATATCCGACCGAAAATGGAATACAACTCTCATGTATGGGCCGGCGCTTCAAAGTCTATTTTGGGGCTGCTCGACCGCGTACAGGAGAGGGCGAAGAAGCTCATCGGTGACAGTAGGATATCCAATTCTATTGATTCATTGGAGCATCGACGCAATGTGGGGTGCATTTCATTGTTCTATCGTTACTACAACGGAATGTGTTCTAATGAAATTAGGGAACTTGTTCCTGAAACCCGCACATTTATACGTACAAACCGCGCCTCATTCAGGGCACATCCCTTTGTGGTCGATTGGCCAATGAATCGCACTACGCATTACAGAGAGAATTCCTTTTTTAGCCGAACTGTACGTATGTGGAACCAACTACCTGCGGAGGTCTTTCCTGTCACTACCAGCGTGGGAAAGTTTAAATCAAATGTCCACAAACACTACTCCCTCTATCCTCCTTCCCTATAACCTATTTTCCTTGTTCTAGCACAATGCATTGCATGAGTAGGGGTTATCCCCTGAGTGCTGGTCCTAGAAAGAAAAAAAAAAAAAAAAGATCTGACAATCGTCTGTACATAGCTTAAGACGTAACGCCTTTGACGATGGACGATGAAAGAAACTTCCAAATGTTGGAAGGGCTATACCAAATATGCATACATATGTATGTATGTATGTAGTATATTGTAGATGTTATTTATTTATACATACATACATACACACTATGTTATATTCTTAACTAACTTACTCACCAAGTATTGAACCAGCAAACTTCTGACTGATAGACAAGCACTCTAACTAATATGCTAACAAGCAGCCTGAATAACCATTGAAATTAAAGACACCTCATAAAATCAAGAAGATTTCCTTATTAAAAAAATCAATAAGATGCTTTACACATAATCATATAGGTACCTAATAAAACCAATAAGAAATCCCTATAGTTTACAATTTATAAGAAAATCTAATAGAATCAAGAAGTTTTTCTCTATGGATTGTTTTTTAGTGCCAAAAATAACGGAAATTGAGTAAAAAAAATTGTGAATAATAATATTTCTTCTTGTCTTGATTTTATGTGGTTTTTTTCTTGATAAAATTAATAAGATTTACCACATAAAAACAATAAGGAATCTCTATGAAAAAATCTTCGCTTCTTTCTGCTGGGATACCCCTTAGCCTAAAAACGTTTCATAGAGAAAATCTTATTGATTCTATGAGGCAGTTTTTTCTCTGTGTACAATTTTAAAATTCTCAATGCCGTCCATGATTCGTTTGTACAAGAATCCGATTGATGTTCTGCACTCTGGTGCTACTTTGGGCAGCTATGCATTGGAAAGAGTTGTGGTTTGACGCCAAGAATTACTCAGTGGTCCTAAACTGCTGTAGATGTTTTTTTTCTTTATTGTATATAACTAGTGATCTTCGCACTATTTCCAAGAATGCATTGGGCATGTTTCTAAACCTGCTACCATTGGACTTAGTGGTTAAGGAAGGTAAGTGCGAACCACAGTAGTGGATCATACCGAAAACTGTTGCCGTTCTCAAAGTTTGGGCAAGTGAGAGACGCTTTGAGATATTAATGTTTTCCTTTTTTCTTACGGAACGGCCCGTACTTTTTATTCGGGCTAATACGGGCAATCAGAGAAGCAGTCACCAAGAAAATTTAAATTTTCCTTAAAACTAAAAAAATAAAAGCTCAACGTTTTTTTACGCAACAATATGCTAAGGGGACGTTCACATATTACGTAACGCAATTGAATACAACAAATGTCAGCAAAATTGGAATGGGATAGGAAGTGAAAACCCTATTTTGTATACATCTTTTGTATGCACATATGTTTGTACATATGTACGTTTCTGCTTAATTTAGAGTTTTGATTTTGAAAATAAAGTTTTTCAAATATTTATTTATCTTTGTATGTAAATAAAATCTTAAAATTGTTGTCTGTTGGTTTATTTTGCCCGACATAGAAAATATCAGTACGAATGGCTGGGATTTTTTCTTCAGTTCAAATATTTTGCGAAATATTTTACTTGCAGTGAATAAAAAACCGAAAGAAGAAAATACATATGTATGTACATACATAGATAATAAATAAAATATACTACTTTTAAATTTAACATAAATTTAGGTTTATAATGCATGGCTTGATATTTGATGACAAAAGAATAAAACTAAAAAAAACCACAAATATTGAGTGCTTTAGTTTCAATAAAAACAGTTTCTTATTTAATAGAAAAATAATAAATATGTATATTGCAAATGGGCAATTTATCATAAACATACATATCGTTACCTTAATATAGAAAGGCCTTAACTCATTTTTTTTTTGAAATCGGGATTTTTGTATATTTCGCTAGAAGAGCCATCTAATGTATCGAAAAATGCAAAAATGTCGATTTCAAAAAAATAATGAGTTAGGGCCTTTCTATATTAAGGTAATGGATATTTAAATATATTTAATATATTTTTAATTTTAATAAATTTAATTTAATTTTATTTCCCTCTTGAACAAATTATTTTGTTACAAACTGATAAAATGTTTATTGAGAAATGTGACAGGAACAAGAAAATTTTTTTAAAATAAATTTTCTTTAATTTAACACTTTATACATATTTAAATTATTTCATAATGAAGAGTACAATAGAAAATGTTCTAAAAATAGACCGGCTAAACAATATCTGCACAAGTATAAACATAAATTTGGCCCTTTAAGAAAAGTAAAGAATGTATGTACGTATGTAATTTGAAATAATAAATCGTATAAATTAAGAAACATGGAAAATAAGCTATTTATTAGTTTTAGGTATTTAAATAAAAATAAATAAATAAATTAAGTTCAACTGAAATGAATTCGAAATCAATTTAAAATCAGCAAACTAAATAAAAAGATAGAAAGAAATAAATTAAATATGTATATTTCAATATCTACATACATACATACATATATACAATATCATAGATACATATACATATCTCGTATCACGGTGCACAGTGGCGTGAATTAAAAAAAAAAAGTGGTAAAAAGTCCGCAACTTTTGAACTAGTTAACCGATTTCGATGAAACCAACTGTTTTGGAAAGTAGAAGTGTTGAAATTTTTAGAAAGCATATTTCGAGGCACCCTGTTGTAAGACAGGGTAGCTCCAAACTGCCTCAAAGTGGGAAAGTGCGGGTATCGAAATTATTTCCGAGCTTGTAACTTTTGTAAATAGGGACCGATTTCAATAATTTTTTCAGCGGGACAATCTACGTTAAGAAATAAAAATAAAACATGCTAAGAGTACCATTTTATCTCTTTCAGTTTCCAAGTTATTTGACTTGAAAAGTTTATTTTTTAATTTTTGGCCTTGACTTTTTTTATTCGTTAGTACATAACTTCTTTATTACTTGGCAAAAATCAGTATGTTTTAATGTTTTTGAAAGAAAACTCCATTACAATTCCCCGACTGATGAAGCCGCAAGGAGACATCGTTGGGATTTTTTGGAATCAGGTAAAACCACACCCATATTGGAGATGTGCGTGCAGGTACCTTTGTCCTTGTGGGTATATAAATATACTGTGTGTATATAAATTCTTATATTTTATTGTATTTAAGGAAAGAAAGTATTTAATAACAGCTTCAAGAGTTCATAAAAAATGTGGGTTTGTTTGAGTATCAGATAAAACACGTAAATTGTTACCTGAGGTGTTATATTTGTGTATACATTTTAAGACTGATATAATGGCAAAGGAATACATATTATATACCGTTGAATAGACAATTATATCTACTATTGTAATAACATAGAAAAAATTAAGAAACATTTGCAGTAAAGAAAATAAGATCAATAATTTAGACAAAATAAAAAATGTAAAAAATTAAAATTTTTAATCAAAATTGGATTTCGAATATTTCAAAAAGTATGGAAGGTAGGAGAATAATTCTTTTTTCAGTTTGCAAAGCTAAATTTATACTATTGATAAAAATTAAAATGATTCCCAATTTATAATTTTATAATACTTTTTTCTTATTGGGAAAAATTGTGTTAGAAAAATTTTAGAATTTTTAGAAAATCTCCTCTCCTGCCTACATTTATGTGTAGGATGTCAAGAGTTTCTTACAGGTTACTTACAACAAATTTATTAATAATAAAAAACCAAAAAATTTACAAAAACGACCGTGCAATTTTTTTGCCACATCCGAAAATCGGATTTTTTGAAAAAAAATTGCTAGTTTTCGACCAATGCTGAATGTAGGGTGCACCAACAACAATCTCCAAAATATATTTCACAGCCTTTCTCAATGTCTCCTTTCTCAGAAACAATCAAAGTTTTTATCAAATACTTAATAATTTTTTAAAATATTCCAAAAAAATTAAGAATACTTTTTTCACAAAATATACCAAATTTTTTCATAATTTTTAAAAATCCAAATTGCAAAATTATTCCTTGCTACAATTTTTGAGATATCAAAAAAAAGGCCAAAAATTAAAAAATAAACTTTTCAAGTCAAATAACTTGGAAACTGAAAGAGATAAAATGGTACTCTTAGCATGTTTTATTTTTATTTCTTAACGTAGATTGTCCCGCTGAAAAAATTATTGAAATCGGTCCCTATTTACAAAAGTTACAAGCTCGGAAATAATTTCGATACCCGCACTTTCCCACTTTGAGGCAGTTTGGAGCTACCCTGTCTTACAACAGGGTGCCTCGAAATATGCTTTCTAAAAATTTCAACACTTCTACTTTCCAAAACAGTTGGTTTCATCGAAATCGGTTAACTAGTTCAAAAGTTGCGGACTTTTTACCACTTTTTGTTTATAATTGTGTTTGTAATTGAACTCCCTCGAAATGGATTGACCGATTTTTATGAAATTTTTTGTATGTGTATTGCGTAGGTCTGAGAATAGGTCGTAATCTATTTTTGATGCCCCTCAGTGCGCTGTGCCAGTCCTTACGAACGAAATATCTTATATCTTGAAAGGTATAGGAGTCACAGTATTCAAATTTGGGAGCAATTTCTCTCGGAATTTTATTCATGATTGCCCTGAATAGTCTTCAAATTTAGTTTGAGTTGATTTGGAAACAATTAATATAAGTATACATGATAATAAACTTAAAGCAATAAATGTGTTTTGTTACTTTGGGTGCGTTCGTAAATGCATCACTGCTCTGCATCATACGTGCAAACTTTTATTTAAAATGCAATACAAGTTCGCTGATAATCTGTTTTAGTAGTAATCATGTCTGTACACCATATTTGACATTTATTTGTGATTTACCTACTTCAGTGAATCAGTTTAGAACATTTATATTTCCGTTTGCAGCGCAGTGGTGCATTTACGAACGCACCCTTTATACATTCCATTATGCATTCCATTATAAAACTTTGCACAAAATTAGAACTGATTCTAGCAAAGGAGGCCAAAAAATGTCAGAGTATTATCTAAAGCGGGCTTAAGTTTTCCCTCTTTTGCAGTTTCTTGTGGTGAGTCGGTATCGGAAACCATATGTAACCCTTGCAGGTGTAAAATCCCACCAAAAAACTTTGCCTAATAGAATGCAAAAAAGTGTATGTACTCCTCAGTCGTAAGTACATACAATTTGACTGAATAACCCATTATTTTTGTTTGAGAAGTTCAAAAAGTATGCGGTACCCTATACTTTTTGTCTACAAACATGCAAAAGTTAATATATTACTGATTGCCTAAAAGTACTCAAAATTTAATGGGTTATTTTTTTGCGTACAAATATGCAAAATAATATATATTAATTTTTGCTTAAACTTATTCAAAATTAATTTGCTCTATTTTCTAATTAAAATAATTTTCACGATCAATAAATTTTTCTCTAGATATATTTCCTTATTAACTGGAAAACACTACAATAAGTACTTTCACGTAATGATGTAAACAAGTTCTTATTTCATTCATTACAAGGCAGTCATTATTATGCACATAAAATAATTACATAAATAAGTATCAGTCATTACTTTGTAAGCCATTAAAAGAGTACTACCCATTACAAAATTTCGAAAATTTTTTGCTGGGATGTCTTCTGCATTTTAATGTAAAATTTTATGAGGAGTATATTCGTGGTACATTTTAGCCATCTAGATACCTTTCGAAAGGGATGCAAGAAGTACCATTAAATGGGATCATCATGGGTCAAAATGTTTTATGAAAATATTTGCCGTAAAATTCGATTATAAATCTCTGACTGTACACACCAAAAAGTTTTATTTAAATACGATATCATTTTTTCAGTGGTTAATTGATTAAAGTTCTTATTAAATTACGTTGAAAGCAGCAGCACTGCAAAATTTCCAAATATTAGGTTTGGTCCCGTACTCCACATTAGGAGCACGCGGGATCCCAATTTTACCGAAAACTGTTCCCGTACTCAAAGTTTGGGCAAGTAAGGGAACTTTTTAGAGGGTAATGTTCTTCTTCTTCTTGCACGAAACAGCCCGTTATTTTTCTTTTGGGCTAGTGCTTCTACCCCTCTTATATTGTTATTGTATTTACATAGCGTCTACAACTGCGACTAACTCTGATATAATATGTGAGAGAACGTCGGCAGAATAACAAAAATAAAATGCCGATATTTCTCTTCATATCATACAATAGGACAACGTAATTTTACTTTTCTTATAACATTTCATTTTATTCAAATTCTCATCAAGTTAACATGTATTAATTTTATATAATTATTTATTTTGTTTTTACTTTTTCACACAAACTTTAACCTATAAATCAATTAAACATAAAAAATGCCAGAAATTTTGTAAAAACATTGTTTTTCATATATATTAATAAACACTCACACATGCATACTCATTTATTTTCATGTACGTGTAGTTTTTTGACAGTTCATATCATAAGATTGTTGTTATAGGATTTCTTATAACAACGCTCTTATAAAAAATATTATAACATTGACATAACACTAATTTGAAGTCTACACGTAACATAATTCTCTCTGCGATTGAATTTGACGCTCTTATCTTACATATTATATATCGCTATAGCCAACAATTCTCGAAACATTCTCGTAAAAAAAGTTTAGCAACAAGAAACAATTTGTTTCTCTCAATTTTTTATTTTTTTTTCGATGTACAACAAAAGAGGAATAACGTTTTTTGCTATTTAGAAGGAATGAAATCGATTGCTAATGATATTGCTAAAGGTTCGCTATTGATTCGAGAGCGAAACATCGAAATCGAAAGATTTGCTGCCACAAACTGAGCGACAAGTGAGCTCCAGCAGCACTTTCTCTTTCCGTTTACGATAGTCGTTCTCGAGTGTTTTGTCCGAGAAATGTTTACGCAACATTCGAATGCTATATTATTTACGAATGTTTTGGTTAGCTGGGAGCAAGCTACCAACTACCAAATATCAAGGATAAAATACACATGTTTATATGACAATGATTCTTTTGAAGACAGCAAGGCAACAGGGCGGCAGGTTGTTGTCTATGCTGATTTTGTCGTTGTACTCCAATTAAACTAATTTCTATTTCTTTGGCTACAATCAGGGTGACCGACGTCATTTTTCAAAAAGTGGCACCAAATAGGGGATTTATCAAAAAGGGGCACAATTAAAAAAAACCTATATATACCCTTTTACCATTTTTTTTTTTGGTAAAGGGTATAAAAACGAGAAAACTACACTAAAACTTTTATTATACCCTTTACCAAAAATGGAAAACGATATATATAGGTTTGTCATTCCGTGAGTAATTTCCATAATATTTATATGCGACCCATAAAATTTATATATTCTGGGTCGTTATGAATAGGGAAGACGAATAAGCGATGTCCGTCTGTCCGTCCTTCCGTCCGTCTGGTGTACGTGAAATCGGTTTTCCGAAGCTCCCAGAAAAGCTAGAGACTTTGTTCTTGGACTGATGTGTCAGAAATGGTCCAACTTAGATTGGTATTGAAAATCAGCAAAATCGAGCAGACGGTTTCAGAGCTGGAAAACTTAAACTTGATTTTGCCATATAAAAGTAACTAGATAACACAATTTTTTTTAATTTTTTTTGTTAAATAAACTTATTTTATATTTCAGTACGAATAAAATTTGTATTAAAAAAATGAAAAAATCAAAAAGGCGTTTCCAGGGTTGGGAACATTAACTTTTTTGTTATATAAAAATAACCTACTAAAGCTAATTTTTCCTTTTTATCTATAAATTTAAAATATTTCAAATTCTCAAAAGAAAAAGATTGGTGTAAGAAATCAGAAAAATTTTAAATTGTGACTCCAGGGTTGGGAAACGTTCAGTTTTTGCGATATATAAAATTATCTAGGTCTAATAATTTTTTTTATATTTTATTTATAAATATATTTAATGTTTTGGAAAGAAAAGTTGGGTGTAGAAAATTTGAAAAATAAAGACTACAGCTCCACAGGCGGAAAATTTAACCTTTTTAGGGTTCCGCACACCAAAGGTGAAAAGGAACCCTATTATTTTCGCTACGATGTCCGTCTGTCTATCACAGGGCATTTTCTCGAGAACCGTAAGAGCTACGGACACAGTGGGTAGACCTTTGGCCGCTACAACAACAAATACATGAGAGTTAAAAATTAAAGGGTATTCGAAAACGAGCAACGAAAAATTTTAAAATCCCATGTATGTACATACACTTGAAATTTGTAAAGTTAGTGTATTTTTATATAGACTACAACAATTAACACTAAGATTTAAACAAATTTAAATTAAAGGGTGTTCCATCAGTTTATGCAATTTTGACTATGTAATTTTGATAACTTGCTGTATCTTGGAAACCGTAAAAGCCAAACTCTTGAAATTTTCAAAAACGGTAAAACTAAAAAATCAAAAAATTATAAAATCGCCAAACCGAAAAAACAACCGCCAAAAACAAAAAAAAATCGCCAAAACAAAAAAAAAAAAAAAAAAGTTGTGAAAAATTTTCAGCGCCATTGATTGTTTGGCACGTACTAAATGCAAATTTAGTATAAATTTCTCGTTTTGATTGCTTGAAAGAAGTTAAAATTCCGTGCGAAAAAAGCACTGCCCATGTTATTTCGCAGCTAAACTAAAAACAAAAACAGAAAAAATTGCCAAAACGAGAAAAAAGCGACAAAATTAAAAAAAATCGTTTTAACTGAAAAAAACTTCAAAAAAGTCGCACTTTACTGAATTTATTTTGATATTAAAGTTACTAATCAAAACTGGTATTTTCTCTATTTCTTTTTTTCTTTGTTCATTTAACATATTTTATATATTTTTTAAATAACAAGATTGATATAAGGAACCAAAAAAATCTAAAAATCTTTTTTTATATATAAAACTAATTAAATAAAGGTAGTTATTTCTTTGATAATTAAATATATTCTATATTTTAGAAAGAAATAAATTAGTACCCATAATAAAATCAGAAAAATTTAAATTATGGTTCCAGGGTTGGAAAGTGAAAAAAAATTGGGTAAAAAAATAACCAAAAATATTTATTTTTTCAGTTAAACATATTTCATATTTTAGGAAGATCTCTACTCAAGCAAATTCTTTAGTCTAAAAAAACCAAGAGGTCATTTACTAAAAATTGCACTATAACAAAAAATTATAAATTTTATCACAAAACCAATATGTACATATACATACGTTGGTAAAGGGTATACAAGATTCGGCACAGCCGAATATAGATAGCACTTTTACTTGTTTTTAATGTATTTTTGTATAATTCACTCTACAAAAAAGGGGGACAAAAAGTGGTAAGGCAGTCGAAAAAGTGTCAATTTGCCACTTTAGTCGGTCAAACGGTCACGCTGGCTATAATGAGCAAATGCAGTGTTGCCAGTATAATACAAAATGTTGAATGCATGATATCGTACAATTATTTCATATTATTTACCAGAAACAATATCCAAAAATTGATGTAAAGAATAAATTGATTAATTTTTGTACTTTTAGGTGAAATAAGTACATTTTAAAAGAGTAATTAATTTTTATAAATGCAAAATATATGAAAGTGGCAATGTGAACTGCTGCACAGTGCTTTGTCCCATAGGCAAAATTAAAATAAAATAAAGTGTTTAGAATATTTAAGTAATATACATTTTTGTTAGGCTAACAAAGTACCTTAAATAAATTCCTAAATAGAATTTATCATCTCGTCTTTTTGTTAACAGTAGAGGGCGCTAAAGTCAGAAAATGTTTGAGGTAAAACTGTTGAACGGAAAAACGATTTTTACTGTGTTACAAAATAAATTTTTAAAATTTAAGTTTTTATTGTACTGCTTTGAAACTTAACAGTTTTGTTTATAACTATAGGTACAAAAAAACAAAAATAATTTTGTGTAAATATTTTATAATAAAAAGTTGTTTGTGCCATCGAAAACTTTTGCGATTTTTTATTTGGAATTCCCAAAATGCAAAAGTTTGATAGAGCGAAAAAAATTTTTTTAAGAATAGGTAATTTTTTATTTGTGATTTTAGTACATTTTAAAGGGCTTAAATAGAATATGTAAACAAGTTTTAGATTTTTCACCCGGAAATGTAAAAATGATATGCATTTTTCAAGACATATTTCCTAAGTTTCAGAAAAAGTTGGAAAGACCTAAGTTTATGGTACTGCCGAAATAAAAAAAAAATAAGTTTATACAATTTTTTTGTTTTATTACTATAAAGAATGAATCAAATTTTGATGTATTGTATAATTTTTATTAAATAGTGACAAAAATTTACCAAAAATATTTTTTTTTGACGGAAACCCTAAAGTTTTGCAAACTTTGAAAAAATTAAAAAAATTTATAAATAAAAAGTAGGCGATTTTTTATTTTTGATTTATATACTTTGTTAACAAATCTAACCACTAGTAAAAAAAAATTTAAGATTTTTAACCGGAAATTTGAAATTTTGTATTTTTTTAAAACATCTATATTTTTTAGTTTTACAAAGACCAAAAATATGATTATATAATTTTTTCCAAGTAAAGGGCTCCAGCGAAGTTCAATGTTCAATTAAATTTTTGCAAGCTGTGCAATTTTATTGACTGTATGTCTGTTTGAGAACTTTTCGAGTAAAAAATATCAAGTAACTTTTACTGGGAGAGTAAGAATGATTTTACTCTCTCAGTAAAAAATATCACAAAAAGTAAACGAACGACATCCAGTAAAAAGTATCAAGTAATCAACATTTGTTTGTAAACAGCTGATTCATGTTTTCCTTTTTGCTTTTCGATTCATTGTTTTCCCTATGTTTCAACTCATTTACTCATTACTCATGATAGAAGCCTTATTGATAATTTTGGCATAATATTAAGAGTTTTATCTTGCGGAATCCTGGTTAATGTGACAACGTTTAAGGAGCTGCTAAATATTACTACAAACTCATATTTAATACAGTATGGCTGGTATTATATGCCAAGTACTGTTCATAAGGTTTTAGTGCATGGGTGCGATTTTCTGGAATACTTCAACTTGCCAATAGGTAATAAAATATTAAAAAAACGTTTTACACATTTTGTAAAACTATTTTTATTCTAGGGTGTTTGTCCGAAGAAGCCTAGAAGCCAGTCATAAAAATATAAGGAATTTGCGATTATCCCATACAAGAAAAACGACGAGAGAAAATACAAATAGAGATTTAATGGCTAATTTGTTATTAATGTAGGTCTACAAAACACATTAAAAAAATATGATGAATTCAAAGAAATTGAGAAATACATTTTGAAAGAAAACATCATAAATTACAATTAAAATTAATTATCTTATTTGTTGAGCAAATTTAGAAACAAATTTATTTATGACCCTTTTTAAAGAGAATATTAAATTATTTGCATTTTGATCACAAATGTAGCAAAAACTTAGTTTATGAGAAAAAGGATATATGGCAGATGGTCATGTCCTTGTATCGAATGAAGCGAAATTTCCTAGAGAGCCCAAAAATATAGTTTTATAAGTTGTTATAAGTTTTCAGTGCATTCGGATCACTAATGTAGTTACAATTTAGTTTTTGAGAAAAATTATATATGGGAGGTAGTCATGTCCTTGCACCGATTTTTCCGAAACTTCGAATTTTTCTTAATTAACATATTTTGAACCAGCACACCAAATTTCATTTTTCTGCGATAACTTCTCTAATTTTGCCGATTCACTATATGGGGACAAAGCACTGTGTGCTGCCGGCTCCAAAATAATTCATACCATCCGTTCTTTGCATATGCGTTGTATGTGTTTCTGTACGTTCTCTCCGATTCGAAATTCAAGCTACTTGCAATACGTCTTATGCGCAAGTATTTTTGTTGTTTTAATGTAAAAAGACAGAAAATTTAAATTCACCACACGAACATTTGGCTATAAAAGAGAGCATGATGCATCCGACGGATGCAAAAGTCCTATTCGTCTATATGTTCTTTGCGTTTTGTTCTGTAACTTGCCACATACAATTACCTTGATTCTACTTTTTGACACATGCATTAAACGCAACTACACATTCAACGGATGGTATGGACCTGCAGCTTTAAGTAGCTGGCTACGAGGCGACAAATGCTGCTAGCGGCATTTGAAGTCGTGTGTTCATGTAGCCTGCTGTGGTAAATGTGCTGAATGCATTAGCCATGTTTTAGACTATTCAGTTTTAGTTGCTCAACTTTTGATTTTGTATGAGAGAGTTGAAAAAGTAATATACATATACATACCTTTTGTATACCTATCTTTTTCTTTCTCATTATAAAATCAAAAGTTGAGTAAGAAAAACTGTCGAGTCTAAAACATAACTTAGTGCTCTTTTACATGAGCAATTGAAAGACAGACAGACAGACAAAGTTTGTTGAAGAAGGGTGAAGATGTACCGGACATTTTTGTTTCTCTTTTCCACTTTTCGCAATTTATTCGTGTTGCTTCATATGATTTTTCTCATTTCAGCGGCTGTATGTACTTGATGTGGATTATCAAGGATATGGTATCTGCATGTATGTGTGTAAGTAGCAAACGCGAAGAAGAAATATATAAACTACAAAATTTTTGTCTGTCTATTAATTTCCAATATGTAAAAGCTTCGGACAAGAGCAAAAGAGAATTTAAAAAATGTAAGGCAAGAAATTTCTCAAATGTAAAAGAGGACTTAATATGCTACTGTTTTTGGCTTTGCATTTTTTAAAAAGTATAGTAAATTGTAGTTAATTTAATTATTATTTTTCGAACTGTATTTGTTTCTATATTCTTAATGAATTTAACAGGCTAATGTTTGTAACGCTTTTTAATCCAAATTACATGTGATAATTATTAATGAACAAATAACATCAAAGTTAGTTGTAAATATTCTGACAACAACACATAGTTGAACGGAACAGCCAGATATTTTCGAAGGCCACTAAACCTTCCTCATCAGCGTTCTTCTGTGTTTTATTCAACTGTGTGTGGTGTCAGTTGATGTAGATGTCTGCCTTATATACGAAACTTTATTGCAAATGGAATATGTGAATTGGTTTGATTCATCGTATTTCAATTTGCTCATGTGTTTTGTAATGAAGGCTCAAAGTTACCATCTCTAAATTTACAACAGTCTTACCATTGTCGTTTGTTCTTTACTAACTATGCTCATATTTGTTAATTTGCTTATTTTTGTTCTACTTAGGACAAACTTTTTTGGTTTGTTACTATTAAGTATATTTTTATTTAATTTTTGCCACAAGCCAATGACTATTAATTTTAGTTAATTTAATTATTATTTTTCGAACTGTATTTGTTTCTATATTCTTAATGAATTTAACAGGCTAATGTTCGATGAATCAAACCAATTCACATATTCCATTTGCAATAAAGTTTCGTATAATAAGGCAGACATCTACATCAACTGACACCACACACAGTTGAATAAAACACAGAAGAACGCTGATGAGGAAGGTTTAGTGGCCTTCGAAAATATCTGGCTGTTCCGTTCAACTATGTGTTGTTGTCAGAATATTTACAACTAACTTTGATGTTATTTGTTCATTAATAATTATCACATGTAATTTGGATTAAAAAGCGTTACAAACATTAGCCTGTTAAATTCATTAAGAATATAGTAAATTATGTTTCAATGTATTTTGTTGTTGTGGTCTTGTAATGTAGTGTCTTTAACAGAGCAATTATTTTTAAAATGTTACTTTAATATGAAGCGTGAAACCCTTTACTAAAAATTAATTTCAACTTGCGAAAAATAAGAAATGTCAAGAATTCGTGACCAAACAGTTGCATGAACATTAATTTTTGTTTCAGTTGGCGAAAAAGGTCTCGTCATATGCTTATAACTTAGCCGTAATAGACAATAAATGTTAAAAATTTCGTGTACCTTTCTTATGGAAGGAAGTCCGTACCAGCAACCGGAAATATTTTTGAAAAATTTATCAACCTGAATTTTGCGTTCTTATGAAAACGTGAATTTCCGTAAGAATTCCGCACAAGCCTTTATTCATAAAAAATTAATATTGGCTTAAAAAACGTTTAATAAACAAATTTCCATACAAGAAAAAAAATTATTTTTCATAAATACGGCAGCTTATCATCGTATTTGCCACATGAAGCATCCAAATCGCATGATATGATTTTTGATTTTTATTGAAATCTATCAAGTTTTTTTTATCTATGTAATGTTTTTATTTAATTATAGCAAATATTTTCAGGCATAATTTATTATCCTTGATTTATTTAGTTACTTAAACGTATGCGTCTCATCAGGGCAAATAAACTGCTTGCAAAAATATCTATAAGCTACAAAAAAGAAAAAAATAAAGAAAAATGAATTGCTACTCATGCAATTGTACAAGTCCTTGAAATAGTAAAACAAACAAAAAATGTTGCACATCAGATAAAATTGAAAAAGTAAAATTAAAATCCGAATACAATCTAATAATGTCCCTAGTTTTAGTTAAAAGGCAAAAAACTTATATATTAAATGGTTCACTACAGTAATTTTAATCGGCAGTTTTAGTTTTGTTCAGTAAATCCACAAAAACTTGAGCGAAATAATAAAATTCCAATACTAATTATGAACGAAATAAAATAAAGGTTTAAATGTTGTTTTTGTTGTTGATGTTTTTTCATAAAATGTTCTTAAACCACTTGATGGATCGCTTTCTGTCAATTGAAAGGAAAGGTTTTGTTGCAATTTTTATTGTAACAGCCATGGCATGTCGTTCACTACTTATTGATGAACATTTCTTCAAGTTGTTTGTTTAATATTCAATTGTAACAATAAGCCAAAAATGACGAGGTCTCTTGTGGTTGCCTAGAAGATCTCACGGTCTGGTTGTTTGTCAAAATGATCAAGATTATAAGGCAAAAATTAACAACAAATAACATGAAACAACAATGAAAAATGTGACAAGTACGCTTGTTGTTAAGGTGCCCAGTGAGTGCCTCGTTTATGTAAGCAATGTGAGAACTTTTCGAGTCGAAAAAATTGTTATCATCCTGTAAAACATAGGGCGCGTAAGAAAAAAAAAACTGTATTTGTTAATATATTTTGTAACTTTATATAAGTTTTTATATGAGTAATCCTGTGTAAAATAGGACAACCAATATAATTATTTAATTTTTCTCGATGCGAGAACTTCTCAAAGGTTACAGAAACGGGGTACAGTTTGAATATTCAGCAAAATTTTAATATAAGATATATTATATTAAGATATATTATCAATGAATTTTAAAGAAAACTACGATCCATTTGCAATCGTACGTTATACGTTCATTCGATTGACGTATTACGTAGTTATATTTCGTACAATTATCGTTGCGATCACGGGTCTGATGATTCGAGCGCAGATTTTTAGTTTTTTTGAAAAGCAAATAATAAATTCAAAAACGTATGAGTAATAATAATCATCAGTATTACGCATACGCACCCATATGCAAAAGGATAAATGGTGAATAAAAATATTCAAATATAATTTTTCTTAGCTTTTACATACCTCCAATAAAATTTTTGTATATGTGTATGTGCATATAAATCTTTAAGTTAAGTGGAAATATATAAAAAATCTTGAACTATGAATGTGAAATGTAAATATTTTAAAAAGCAATTAATTTGAATTGAATGAACATATTTGATGATTTGATCCATAATAAAACTAAATAAATACCCATGGGCCTGTGACAAATATTAAATAAAAACATACTTAATAGTAGCAAATCAAAAAAGTTGTCCAGCAAAAAAGAAATGCACGCGTTCAAAATGAAATAGTGTTTCTTGAGCATTTGCATTCTGAATGTCATCGCAAAGCGTAAATAAAGCTATAGTTTTTAAACTCATTAAGGACGCATGCAATATTACTGGGTAATATATTGAAATAAATATCCAGCGAAAAAGACATGCAAAAACCGAATTAAATCATCACATTAACACATTTTCATAAAACAAGTTTTATCTTCAATAAATAACAAGAATACAATAGCTCGATGGTAGAGAGTATGCCTTGACAGTCAGAAAAACAAAGTTTGTATCCTGAATGCGACAATATTTTTTTTGTTTGTTTTGTATTTACGTGAAAAAAATACTCATCGAATCAGGGAACTTGCATGGGTTAAATTCATTAAAAACTTAGGGATGGTAAACTTGAGCTTTCGTTACAAAAAAAGGTTTCAACAAATTGTAATACGATGAATCAAAATAGTTCACATATTCCATTTGCAATAAAAAGCTGAGTACATATATAAATCAGAAATCTACATCAACTGACACAACACACAGTTGACCAAACACAAAAGAACACTGATGATGAAGGTGTAGTGACAACTTTCGAAAATAGTTAGTTGTTCCCTTCTACTTAGTGTTTGTCAGAATATTTACAATTAACTTTGGTGTTATTTGTTCATTAATAACACTGTGATACAAAAGTTGAGAAGAAAATATTCAGCGATTCTAATGTACCAATTCTATTTTGTTGGAGTCCATGGATGACGAAAATACCGTTGGCTTTTTTCTGTCACTTCATAAAGTGATTTTATAACGGTAAATGTAGTGAAAAACGGGGTTTCTTAGATTTTCAGTTTTAAACAGTTGTAACTTCTTTGTTTCCCAACGGATTTCTTTTAACTTTTCGTTGGTTAAAAGGATGGAATATTATCTTTCAACCAAGATATATTTTTTGTAAATCGACTAACAAATGGCTAAGTTACAGTCGTTGAAGTGTACAAAAAATCAATTAAAAAAGTATTCTTTTGTAACTCATAAGCAACTTATGGCCTGAGGAAAACAAAAGAATAATTTTTTAATGGTTTTTTTTTACACTTCAACGACTGTAACTTAGCCATTTGTTTGTCGATTTACAAAAAATATATCTTGGTTGAAAGATAATATTCCATCCTTTTAACCAACGAAAAGTTAAAAGAAATCCGTTGGGAAAGAAAGAAGTTACAACTGAAAATCTAAGAAACCCCGTTTTTCACTACATTTACCGTTATAATATCACTTTATGAAGTGACCGAAAAAACCAAACGGTATTTTCGTCATCCATGGACTCCAGCAAAATAGAATTGGTACATTAGAATCCCTGAATATTTTTTGTGTATCACAGTGTAATTATTACATGTAATTTGGCTTACAAAGCGATATGAACTTTAGCTTAATCAAATCATAAATATAGAAACAAATGAAGTTCGAACAATAATAATTAAAATTAAAAAAAAGATGATTTTTCATCGAAATCTGAGCAGTGGTCACAACATTCCAACAACAACATTCCCATCAACAACACAATTTTGTGTTTTTTATGGGAATTGTAAAAATTTAAGTTTAAAATTTTTTTTTATTAAAAATACATTGAAATTGATTATTGAGGGGTTTAGCTGGATCCTATGCGCATTTCACTGTTTCTAATGCAGATCATCAGGGAACCTTTACCCAAAGTTTCTTAGAACAACTAGAGTTATTATGTTATAAACTTTCATTTAAGCAAATGAGAAGCCTAACAACAAATAACAAAGTTGAAACAAGAACTCAATAATCAACATGTTTTTTATTTTCTTACTTTGCCATTGCTACATTGGTTGACTTTTTTCAGTTTCAAATTTACTTAAGTAAAATAATAATTTGGGATTATTAGTGCGTTTAAAAAAAACTTTAAACTTAAATTTTAACAATTCCCATAAAAACACTAATTATTAACTTGACTGCACCCGGTCAAAAAAAAAAAAAAAATACTTGTATGGCAACACTCTATTCTTTAATAGCTGTTGTTGTTATTTACATTTATTTTCTTATACTCTTACAACTACAGTGGTAAAGTAAGAAAATAAAAAAACATGTTGATTATTGAGTTCTTGTTTCAACTTTGTTATTTGTTGTCAGGCTTCTCATTTGTTTAAATGAAAGTTTATAACATAATAACTCTAGTTGTTCTAAGAAATTTGGGTAAAAGTTCCCTGATGATCTGCATTAGCAACAATGAAATGCGCATAGGATCCAGCTAAACCCCTCAATAATCAATTTCAATGTATTTTTAATAAAAAATATTTTACTTAATAAGTAAAATAATAAATTGGGATTATTAGTGCGTTTAAAAAAAATTTTAAACACAATTTTGTGTTTAAATAGAATTTAAAAATAATTGAAATTTAATTACTAAGTCAAAAGTTGGCCCTAAAGCGCAGGGTTGTCAGATTTTTTCTGGCCTATTTCGCCAAATTGATTTTAAAAATAGCCAAAAGTCGCCAGAATCAATTTTATGTAGTTTTTCTTAATAAATATTTGATAATAAATTTGATTTTATATAACACTTTTTTAACGTACATTTTTATAAAAAAATCGTATAGAAATTTAGCAGAAAATCGCCAAAAGTAGAAATCAAGTCGCCAAAAATATTTTTTTTCAAAATTTTTTCATCCAAATTCAAAATGAATCAATTAATATAAAAAAAACCATCAAAATCAAGCTGATTAAATTTCTTGCAGACGACTTTTGGTAGGATTTATTTGTTTTAAACTACTCCTTCCACAAACTAATTTTGCTGAATTACAAAAATTTTGAATTCCAATTTTGTTAAAAATTGCCACAAAAATCGCCAAGAAATTTATTTATCGCCAGAAAAATCGCAATGTCGCCAAACCAAAAATTTGGACGCCGAACAAGTTGAAAAATCGCCACGTTTGGCGAGAAATCGCCATATCTGACAGCCCTGCTAAAGCGGCCCACCCACTTGCAATATAATTGTGCAATTTTTCGTATTGTACAATAATATCGTCAATGTGTATGTAACATTCGTAGGTTTCACAATATATTGGCAAATATCAAACGACTTTTGTTTTTTATTGTACAATCCAATTGTGTAATGTGTTTGTTCAATGTTATTTACTTTTTTTTACTGTGACCTAGCATGTTCTTTTAAAACAAAATGAGATGAACTAATGAAATGAGAGGATACTAAATTTTTTGGGAATACTTTTTTCAAATGTACTCGCGAAAAATTGGATAGCAATAATTATAATCCGTCTTCATTTTTTTATAAAGTAAGATCTGTAGATTGCATAGCCACATTACATTTTATCCAAATATGTATCATATAATAATATAAGGATCAAAACATCATATACCAATTTATTATAAGCCTTGTTATGTATTTGGAAATTATCCTACAGTTCGCGATCCATTGAATATATCTCAACAAAACTACACACAAATATACACGATAGAGGAAAGTATATTTTTTTAAAAGAAAATCTGCGTACATACTTTCATATATTATGTAAATTCCACGAACAAATCATTAGAATCCTTGTTACAAAAAAAAAACAAAAATTTATTATTTAAGAAACATTGGTATATATTTTTATACTGTATTGATTTATTTTATTTTATGTTTTTGCTTTTGCATTAACTGCGACTGTTTTGTAAATAATTAGATTTTATTAATTTAAAAATTCCCTAATTTCTACCTGCCCGAGGGTGCCGGCGCTAATAAACGCCACTGTCTCAAAATAGTTGAAGGCAGATGAATGCCTGAATGAAGTAAACTAATTCTTTTATTATTAGAGCTCAGCAAGGAGCTCACAAGAAAGTTGTTTATTCATTAATTTAAAAATAAAAATACATTGTCTTATATACTAGTTATGAGAATAAAGCTTAACCTATCTTAACATAAGAGGGAAAAGAAAAGGTATATGCTTAATAAGCAAATTGTTCCTTTTAGTTTCCCACGGTAGGCGTGCGGCGTGTGTCTCATAAGAAATTTGGAAAACATGGATTTTGTATGGTTTATATTTATTATATAAACACATGTGGTTATTAATTTTGATTCATTCAAGTGCATTTTGCTGCGGCCTTCGATCAGACTGGTAAGTGTCAAATATCATTTGTACAAAATACATATTTACGTTGCAGTCTGTCTAATGCATTTGCATGAGTGTCAAATGTCCAGCGCAAAAATAATTTCAATGCCATTGGATGTTATGTATATTGCGGTCAAGTTGACTTTAAATGTTTACTACGCAATGTTAGTCGTATTTCAAGAAGTAGAAGCATTAAGTAACAGCTTGTGGTTGGCCAGTCAAAAGTCAAAAAGTCAATCTTACGACTTTTACTATTTTGACTGCAGTTTCTTAAACACTGCTTTAAAATTGAATTTAGCAATATGTATTTGCTAAAGTAAAAAATGCGTTGAGCATTGCGTTAGCAGCAAGTTATATACATATGTATTTACAGTACATTTCGACACATAAAATGTGCTTCGAATGTGCGAACTCTGCTGTCAACGCAATTGTTTAAGTCAAATTAATACAAGAAATAATTTAATTTGGTTTTTTTTTAACAAATGCAGACTACGAAGATATTCGCTTGGCCACTCTATTGTGCAGCGGAAGAACACACTTGTTTTGTAAATTCTATTGTTTATTTTTCGCTTCTTACAGATGTGGTTAGTGGTTGATAGTCGACAAAAATGCCACAAATGAATTTCATTAATTGTATTTCATATCAAAAAATAAACTTATCATTATTATTAAATATATACTGTGTGGGTAAATAATATAATGTAATCTTTTGTTATACATTCGTATATACGAAAATAAAAAGAAATCAAGGCATCGTTTATATTATCGTCATGATGGTATTTTAATCAAATTAGGGACAATTGTGCATCACAATGAAATAAACAAATAATAAAAAAAAACAAGTTCTCATCACCATCATCTCTGCAACTCGCAAAAGTGAACACATCACATAAAAGTGATGAATTGTATATTTAACAGAAATATTTCTTTAAAAAATACGAACGTACATACATATATATCGTTAGCTAAAATGCAAAAGGGCGTAACTAACAAAAAATATAATTTTACAGGAGAAGCAAAAAACTGAAACAAAAACTAAACAAACTTGTAGTTACATCTCCTCCCAGCAAAAAATTACACCTTACCATCAGAGCTACTTGCCATATAATGACTTACTTTTCTGATTACCAAATTTCATTACTCGCTTACAAATCACATTACCTAAAATTTAAAAAGAATTATGTACAAGCTGCTAAATGAGGAGAATAATTTTTTTAGATTAAATAGATTACGTGAACAAGTTGCCAAATAAAAAAAGTAAGTACTTCTCAAGAATCGATTATTTTAGTCTCACGCCTTGTTAAAATCATTAAGTTGGTAATCCAGTAAGGAACAGCTTCCACCAAAAATGCTCAATTCCAAACCCGATTACCTTTTTTGAAATTTTTTGCTGGGCTTGTTTTTTGTTAATAAAAGCCTCATTTCTGATGGCAGAAGTGTAATAATTTGTCAAGACATGTAGTTTAATGGCATTCATAATAGTCAATCAAAAACTCAATTTTGAATTTTTTGTTAGTTACGCCTTTTTGCATTTTAGCTGACGATATGTATATATACAAATATACTTTCTTAAAAAGAAAATACACAATAGGCAGCAAGAGATCGATGTGTTAATTTAAATAAATATAATAATTTTTTGTAATTCACTTCTTTCTACTCGCTTTGTGTTGCTGTAGTTGCCCGCTCACACAATGGTGTCCGTCCGTCTGGTTCATGTGCCACAAAGTTCATATAAATTATAATTTAATTGAATAATCGTAGAGGAAAATTTATGTTTATTCGTTCTCAAATAAAAAACTCACTAAACACACATGAAAATGATTTTTTTTTTATTAGTTTAAATTTTGTAGAAATACAACAAAAATATTATGTAGAAGGAACCGCAACATGAACTCAAAAGAAAAAAATAAAAATATGGATATGTAACTACATACATATTTACATATGTATGTATGTATGTATGTATGTATGTATGTATGTACATATTTTTCATCTGACATGCTTTTGGCTCACAGACTGTCTGTCCTTCGTCATTTCTGATTGTATGTTCGTTTTGTCTATCTGTGAGTCTCTTGGCCACTTGCATGCGTCCAACCACTATCACTATCCATTCATTCGTCAATCCATCTTAACAACAACTAAGCAGCATCTTTTATTAATTGTTTGTCTTTTAACCGAAGAAGAAGAAAAAAACCACAACAGCGGAATCAAAATTAATAATAACAACAACAAAAACAAAGAACAAAGAAGGCAAAAAATATGAAAGTCGAGGCAACACTAATGAAAGTCATTCACAATAATTTTGTGTGGTTTTTCATGTTGCACGGTCGTCAGAACAAACACTGCAACAATAACAACAAGAGATACCGCAAAAAATTGCAATTAATTTGATAATTTCTATTTGCAGCATTATGCTAAAAATACCTGCAAACACATTATTTCAATTATTTCATACACACATACACACTCGTACTCGTTGTACGAAACTTGTAATTAAAATTTAAGGAGATCATTAATCTAAGTAATTGCTCCTAAATTGTTCGATCAATAGAACAATGAAAATATAACATTTGAGAGATGAATAGACATTGACTCGAAATCATTTGGTTGAAATTATTACATTTGCTTTTGATTTTTTTCTTTTTCAAAGGAAAAATTACCATTGAAAATTTTTACATGTCATGCCACTCATTAAAAATTAATGATTTTTAAATAGTGCAAAATTAATTATTTTTCTACTATTTGCGGTATAGCACATCAATTTTTGCTTGATGGACTTAAAAAAATTGCTTGTCTAAATTTCTTTTTTAGTTAATTTGCTACAAAAAAGCAAAATTAATTGAAATATTGCTGCATTAAATACGCCAAAATAAAATCTGTGAAGAATTCCATAAAAAATAAACAAAAAAATTTCATGACTTCAGTGCGATTTCTTCCTAGTTTAATACCATTATTCATAAATGGTTGTTAAAGTTAAATCATACTTTAAATCGGTTTTCTCATACCAAATGAGTACGTTAGTTAAACCAATATTAACTTTAATAACACAGTTCTGCAAAATAAATTGTTTTAAATAAAAATATGTGCATTACATGGACATTGGTGTCTTGAACTCAAATAAAATTAAATCAATTAAAATTAAAATTGCTTTTACATTTACAAAGTATAGACCTTTCTTTCGTCTTTATTATTAAAAACAAAACAAAAATTTTTGAGCGTAAATATTTTTTTTTCGTTGACCTTTTTCTGGAATTATTCATACGAATGTACCTTACTTATTTTTTTTTTCAAATGTCAAATTTAATATGTGCGAGAGTATTGGAATAGAAATATATACATTTTGTATTTCTCTCTCTCTCTCTCTATCGCTCTTTTTCATTAAAATGTAAAAAATTGCTGCAACAAAATTGCAATTGTTGGCCGAGATTTTTTACATTTTACACAAGCACAGACGATTTCTGTCAAATGCTTTGAGTCTGTCAATGCTTAACAGCAGATCAATAGAATTGGAAGAAAACTTGGCATCACTGAGTATCACAATAAGCTAACTTGTGTGTATGACGCTTATCAAGGTTGCAAACTACTCAGCGAAGCCCCACAATTTCTCCTCTTAAACGCCATCAGATTTCGAAATGAATCTTGAAAATATTTTTGTTTTATTTCTATTAAATACATACATTCATATATTCAAACTCCCATATTCATAAAAAATAAAATGAATTTGAAATCAATTTAAGGAAAATTTTGCATGAAAAATTTGAAATAAAATAAATTTCAAATTCATTTTAAATTTTATGAATAGGGGGTGAAAATATTTTACATATTTGGCAAATTAACAATCAAAGCAATAATTGCATTTTTGGTTTCTGCTCCTCAATGAAAACCCAAAAAATAATAAATAATGCAATAAAAATGTGAGAGAAGACGTTATTGTTTATTTTAACACTTTTACCAGGAATCAACAAAAACAACCGCGACTAGTGCAACCAAATCATTCTTCTTTATGATTTTTTTTTGTTTAATGCAAATTATTAGATTTGTCTGTTTTCCATCATTTCAGTTTCAAATACACCATTTCCATTGTGAATGTTGAAGTATTCTCCGCTTCTGAAATTTCTTTAAACTATGCATTATACTTACATTTACATTAGACTTTTTATATTGAACAATTTTATATTGAAATAATTTTTTGGAGATGGAAAAACTTGCAGGAAGAGAAGGGACGTGAAACTAGTCACTTTATAAGATTGAGGAGTTGGGACTGGTTCCAGCTCTAGTACTTTATATGTATATAAGATACCGGTAGCTTTTACGTGGCCTCTTCATTGAAAGACGTCAATTGGCATAATAGAGACAATCTGAGTCTGAGTTCTCAGCTGCGGCCTATCACAACGCAAAAACGATATATCTTATATTACTTTATGTTGAGTGTAGGGATGTGAGGTGAAATCATACAGAAATTCTGTGGCGAAAAGGTAAATTTGCTTAAGTCGAGATAAGTTAATTTTGAGTTAACCATGTAATCTTCATATCCTAAACTACCCCTAGATAAAATCTCAATTATTTGTATATAGCGCGATGACTTGCTACTTACCTTTTGTCGACTTATAATTTCATATGTTTAAATTAATTATATTATTACAGTGTATAGAAAGATGACGTCTTCCATAAAATAAAATTGAACTCTGAATTTCCCAATTTAACTCCAAAACAAATAACTTGCTGAATACTGACTTTAAAGTTACAAACAGTACTAAACAGTAAAATATGACTTAAGCACTTTTTCTTCGTTGCCACAGAATTGTTTACCACACAGTAAAAATGTGAATAATCGTCTTTTCACCAATTTCTTAGTTTCCTTGTTTTTGTTTTATATACAAATATTCAGGCATTTTACAGAGCTAAATTCCATACGAAAGCGAAATTGAACCCGTATTTTGGTTCTTTGAAAAACAAAATTATATTACCGAAAACTTCGTTACACTGTCTTAATAATTACATGATAATTATCATGATAATTATCATGATAATTATAGTTGATAATTATTAGTTTATAAACTAAAAATTCGAATTTTCAATGTAAAATATACTAATTATGAATTGTATTATATGGAATAGTTTTTACTGAATTTGGCAGCCATGGGCCAAATATGGCGAAAAAAGGTGAACAAAATTAAACATTTTCGACATTTTGTCAATTTTGAGGGACTAGTTTAACATTTTAAAATTTTTTTTGGGTTTGTTTACTTAACACTTTGTTTCTTCTAGTCTATAAATATAATTATAGCGAAGACACTAAAACAAAATTACAATTACTTTCCTAGATATAGCCGTGAGAAAATTGCATGTTCTTCGGAAAAATCAAGTCTTAGCAATAATATAAATGAAGACATAAAACCCAAAAAGCAGCTAAACTAGCAAAACACATATAGGGTTTTCTTAGTTTCTATAAATCCTTCAAGAAATTCAACACGCGAAGGAGTTTGCATTTTTTTTTTGTGTTACATACTGTAACTGGTATTATGTATGTTTCCACCGGCATGATTTAGACACATTATGGTGATTTGATATATTATTATTACTATATTAGGTATGTTTTATTCGAAACGTATACCTACTTAATTTTTAAGCAGCTATAGCTATAGCTACTAATGACCTGCACAAGACCATTTATAACACCTTTCAAGACATGCGAGATTTTTTAAATGCTTTACTACAGCGAAATATTCTAAAATAAACACTAAACAACACTGTTGGCAAGATGTTTTTTTTAGTTGTTTGTCTTGCCAACAGTATTGTTTAGTGTTTGTTTTAGAATATTTCGCTGTAGTAAAGCGTTTGAAAAATGTCGCATGTCTTGAAAGGTTTATAAATAGTCTTGTGCAGGATTTTAATAGCTACTTAATAAGTTTATACACACTTAAATTTGTTCTGAATATTTATATAAAGTTCGAATAAAACATACCTATTATTATTTTTCGAACTCGATTTATCTACGCAACCCTGCGTTGCTTACAACATTACAAGCTCCATCCCTGGGCCATCCATCAATAGTGATTGAAAATTTCGAAAAAATTACATTAAAGAATATTTAATCAATTTTAAATGTCAACTTCATGTGGACAAAATTCACATTACATCTGCTGCGCCCACCTTATAGCGTATGTGCATAATCTGAATACGAAAATTCGAACAACAAATTACTCACAAGCTCGGTGGGAGCACTTTGAAGTGATTTACTTAAACCTACTTGAGTCGGTGGAAACATTATTATTACACTTCTTTTGTATCCATAAAAACACTTAATTTGTAACAAGGTGTATCTAACTATTTGGCAGCTCTACTTCAGCTTTTTGCTCTATGTGCTTTGTAGCTGAATAATGGCAAAAACTTCGATTTTGTTTTGGTTTTGGTACAATTATTTATGTGCTTTTGACATTATTCGGTTCTTTACACAGCTATGGTTGCCGTATTTTTGTATAACAAATCCTTACGCAGTCACCTGTATAATTACACCATGATTTGTAACATAATCTTTGCACATAATATTATGAACATAGTTATTAAAATAAAAGTTGCACTTAAACATGTAAAAGCAAAATTTGCTATCCTGATTTGCACCGAAATCAAACAGCACTATATATTACACATATAAAAATGTTCTATTTAACTGAATCTAAGAGCCTAATTGTCTTAATCACGTCACCATAGTGAATTTAATTTTTTATATTAAAATAAGAGTTGCGTTTAAATAAGTATGTAAATGCAGAATCTTTTACCCGGCCTTGCAGGAAAGTCAAACATCACTCTATTTATTTATTTTTTTGATTTCTTATATTCTCATCCTCAAATCGGTTCAGTTTTATGTTAAAATAAAATACAAAAAAATTTCATAGCGATAAGTTGTGTTTTAGGAGGTGCGTCCGCCCCTCAAAGTTGGCCTTCAAGCCCATTTTTCAATGTAATTTTTTGCATATCTTTTGAAAACAACATTTTACAAGAATAGGATATATAGCAATATTTTAACTCTTCTAGTCTACAACATTATTCTCAAAGAAAGTTTTTTGCTAAAATTAATATTTTAGGAAATATGTAATGAAGAAAATAACCAACAAACTACCAAAAATTATATATGACAAATACAAAATGTATATATTTCTATTTCAACACTCTCACACATATTCAAGAATTGCTGCAACAAAAATTGCAAGTCTGGACTGGCACTAAGCGTTTACAATAAGAGTTTATATCTAATATATGGGCTTGAGGGATAACTTTGATGGCTGGACGCACCGCCTACAACACAGCTTATCGCTATCAAATTTTCTTATATATATATTTTTTTTACCTAAAACTGAACCGATTTGGGGGATGAGAATAAAAGAAATCAACAAAAAAATTCTCCATACAACCAACGGCCACTCTAATGTACATACATATATAAAATTGTTTTATTGAACTGAATCAAATACCCTAATTGGGTAACTCACGCCACCACAGTGATATTTATTTTGTAAAACTTGTTTTTGTTTCCATAGAAATATCACTTTGGTGACGTGATTTACTCAATAAGGATTATTTTATTAAAGCGCATTCATCATGCACGGTGAAAATGCATGACCTGCATTATAATAATACTAGTGCTATTTTGTCTGTATGAGTCACACCGATGATGCTTGAAGCAAAACCTAAATTTTTTTATTTTTGCAGATGCATGTATGCAACACAAATATACCAATATAAGTTACTCAAACCAGTATATACATATCGTTAGCTAAAATTCAAAAAGGCGTAACTAACAAAAATATATTTTTACAGGAGAAACAAAAAACTAAGCAAACGTGTAGTTAAGTCCCCTTGTTATTTGTTAATAAAAGCGTCATTTTTGATCGCAGAAGCATAATATTTTGTCAAGACATGTAGTTTGATGGCATTCATAATAATCAATCAATTAGCTGACGATATGTATGTTTGTGCAAAGAACTGTCCAATTCTTTGCGTAAAAAGTTTTTGTATGTAGTTTGACAATTTGGTTGCACTTAACAAAATTATATTAATTTATCGTGCAATGCATGCACGTGTATAATGAGTTCTTCATGCTCACGTACACGATGATTGTTACTACGTTTATACGCAGGGCTTATTTGCAAATAAAACGGGAAATTGTTGCCATATTATTGTTTTTATTGCGACTTACTAATTCAGAAAACTATTCACGATTAACGCACTATTTGCAAATAAAGTGCTTGAGGTTGCCACGCTTACAAATGTTTGATAACAAAAAACAATAAATGGATAAATATTGCAACAAAAAACATTGATAGAAGAAAATAATGACGATTAAAACAAACAATTATTTGATATTTCGTACATTTACACTATTTTTTTTTTGTCAACATAAGTAAGTTTTCTATAAAAGTGCTACCAAGTTACTTTTGCTATGCCGTATAAACAGTGAGTTAATTTATTTGCAAATAATTTTATTTGCAAATAGCGCGCGTATAAACGTAGTATGTGTCATGCATTTTGACCGTGAATACTGCGCTTAAATTTTGTTTAGAAATCCAGTATGTTTCTGCCCGTATGAGCAATTTTTCCACACTTTCATAACTTAGTCATGTTTTACATTCGGCAGTTTTACTTGAAGCAAGTCTGAGTTTATAGGAGAGAAAGGAAAGAAGAAAGAAGATGGGTACTGACTTGCCTGTACAGAAAAGTTACTTCAATTCTGTTTTGTTATTTCATTCGCTGCATTAAAACAATACGAAAATTGAACAAGAAACCGTCTGAGTGTAAACAAATGGGCAGTTTTAAAAGAGAATTGAAGAGAACTGCTTCAAGAAAAACTGCCAAGTGTAAAACATGACTTATACGCCTCTACTCAGAAAGTACTGCATGTACCAGTGTTGCCAGTAATTTTTTTCTTCTGGAAAATATCACTTTTTCTCTACACAGCACACACGCAAAGAAAAAATATGGTTGAGGTAACCATAATCAAACAGCAACATACTATAATTGAATTATATGGTTGCAGTCAAATCATATTATTGTCAATGGAAAAGCAAAGTTTAAATAATATTATTTTCTGAGTTAATAATAATATTATCTACAAAAACAATTAAGTTTGTTATACCTAATCTTATTATTGTAAACAAGACAACACTATTGTTAGATGTGACTAAAATATAATTGATACTTACAATTCCATATTCTAATATTATAATAATATTGTTAAATACGACCATAGTATTATTTTATGTAATAATAATATTTTGTTTTTTAATCATATATTTATTGGCAAATCTTTTGTTTAAAACAGCTGTGCGGTAAATCCAAAATAAAAATAAATTAATATTGATGAAAGAAAATGTATGTATGTATGTATAGAAATTTATACTTACATATATGTGTATACACGAAATACAGACATATCTGTATAAAGAGATATACATACATGCATATGTACATATTATTTTTATTTATCTACCCTTTTGTTTATACTTTTTTTTATTTATTTAACACCACGCGTTCACTACCGATAGCTTACAAACGAAACACTGAACTGACAGAAGGTGTTTCTGAAAAATATTTTTTTTAAAAACTTAACATAGTATGGTTTTGGATAACATTATATTGTTATTTACATCATATTATTTTTACACAATAATACAAATTATATTGTAGTCATACATTTTTAACAAAACTATATTGTTAAACTCTAACCATATCGCACTTTCTATGAATATAATAACGCAATTATTAAATTCAAACATTATTCTGCTTATCGTAACGAAATTTATGTTTAAAATAACAATAACTAGTTTTCAACGACCACACATTTATTTCAGAGAACAAAATATTGTTTTCTCAACCATTTTACAACCATATCTTTTCTTTGCGTGCACTATCCGCAAACCCAAAACAATGTTCGAACCGTTATTTTTTGCTCACATACAGGTTATACAAAATTATAAATAGCAATTTTTTAAATACATACATATGTTCAAAATTGTATCTCTTCATTAGTTTGCTTGTCAAAACGAAAGCATTTCATCTCGGTCAAGCGAAAATTGAGCTAAAATAAAATTAAAATATTAGGATTTTGCTTCAAAATGGTGGCGAACACTGTTATGCTTTTCCTTTATGCAAGCTTATGTCGAAATATAGCTTTTTGTCTATAGCTTTTTTCAATAATTGAATTTCTGAATTTCTTTTTCAAATATTTTTCAAAAACTTTGTTTATTATATTTTTTTTTGTAACACTGCTGTGATCGCTTTTTACAAACACGTGCATACAGAGCCAACTTTGAATGCTTTACACATTGGAAGTGCTGCCATATATTTTTTTATAAATCTTGATTCCATGGAGTGTTACCATTAAAAATTTATTTTTGCTTACTAAATTTTCGCTTGTTCTCTTTTTTTACGTTTAAAATTTTTTATTACTTTTATATATAGTAAACTTGCGGATGTAACCGCACCCTTTAATATTTCAATTAATCTATAAAACTCTAATTGTAAGACATACAAAGCCGAAACTTCAACAAAGACCAAACAGGAGTATAGTGTTTTCGGACATAATGGTTTGTATTGAAGATGAGAAAGAAAATAAAGGAAAATGTGAAAATGTGTGTGTAAAAAATAATAAAATTAGTATTTTTTATTATTTATTTCTTTACTTGATATTAAAATTATATATATAAATAGCACTGGCTGCCAAGGCCATCGGCTAGTATTTTTTAATTTGTTCATAATTGTTATTTTCTAGTGAATACCAGTTGAACAATTTTGTTTAAAAATAACTATAGTAACTATATATAATAATAATAATAATCACACTGTTCTTCAAAAATAAAAAAAGTCGGTAGCAGGAACTTCATTTTGTGATTTTAATGGATTTTTGTGTGCTGAATCCAAATCTGTTCACAGATTGTTTCCATCACGCCTAGTTTTTGGGATTTTTTCATTTCAATAAAATGCTGAAATTGGAACATAATCATCGTAATTATTTCTTAAGTGCGGTCAGGCTTTTGACTGTTGTTAGGCCTTCGAAAGTTTTTCGTCTCGCTCGCACTGGTTGACTGATCTGCCACGGATAACCGTATAATCTTGCGGTTTATTTGTGGAATTTCTTTAACAACCACGTTGCTACTTCCTATGTGAAGGCATAGGTCGTGTAAAGTCAGTCACGGAACCTTTTTTGAAACTACTGTTAATAACATCTTGGGCATATGGTCTAGTTACTCCGCCCATATTCGTGCAACAACATACTATGCAAATTTACTTTGTATAGTATGTTACGATAAATAAATAAAATAAACAAAATACGTATTTATTCAGGCATGTTCTGAAAATCACATTTTTCAAATCACTAGTGATTTTAAAAGTAATAATGGTCCTGCAGACTTTTTTAAAATCATATACGATAAATGTCTTTCAGAAATGATATTTGATGCTCTATACAGTAGAAAAATTAAAAAAAAGAGCGAACAAATATCTGCATAACCATGATTACTTTTAAAATCACTAGTGATTTGAAAAATGTGATTTTCAGAACATGCCTGATTATGATAAAAGTAAAAAATCTAACATATAAATGGCTTCTATGACATAAATTAAAATCTTAAATGATATTAAACACTAATATAACATAAAGAATCAACTACTAATGAGCAAATCGATTTCCTTTATGAGTTTTATCAGCTGTTTCATGATTGGTTTCCCAGCAGAAATCAGTTAATATTTCTCGGGACCACTTGCCGGCATATCTTTTTTCCATGTGCGCAGTATCTCGTCAGACACCGTACCACGGAAAACAATTGTACCAGTTCTTCGTAATTTACAGCCCTTATATTACCAATAAAATTGTGACACACATTTTTGAAAGCTACCCGTGCTCTTCTTGCTTTATTGACCAACTTAGATTTGAACAATTCTTTTTAGATTTTTGGTTGGGGACCAACAAGTATTCCTTTCTTCGATTTGGTCTCACTTACAAGAGGAAATATACTTTTCACGTGCTTGAATGCTTCTCCAGTTCTGTTCATAACTTATAGGAAATCGTTTATTATACCTAATTTGATACACAGTGCTAGCAACAACAGTTTTTGCCTGTCAACTAAAGGCTTATTTGCAATGTTCTTGCCTCCCGGAATCGCATGTGATCTGAACGACCAATTCATAAAAACGCAGCAATGTCTTGTAAATCCTGCTAGCATAGCCATTTCTTTTAAACTGGTACATATATTCCACAAATAGCGATCGTACTGAATTATATTGAGCAAAAATCCCATGTTTTCATATCTCTCTTTCATAGTTACTGCATAAGCTAAGGGTACGGTAGCCATACTGCCTTCCGAGCCATAGGATACACTATATAGTTATACTATATTTTGTAATTCCAGAAACCATAAAAAATAATTCCTTTACTTGGTATGCCCTGGCAATTGAACCACAAGATGCAAGTGTGGGTACGTTCGTAAATGCTGCAAATTTATGCATCAATGCGGCAGTTCTGCCAGGTTTTACTGCGTATGCGTGATTATCTGCTGCACATGCTTTGCAACTGCTCAACTTCTGTGCTCAGTTGACATTTTTGAACAAACTGCAAACAATTTTAAAATTGGCAAGTAATTTTATTTAAGAAAGTAGTGACAATTTTCTTTTAAATTATAGTAAGCAAAAAATTTAAATGATAATCAAAGCGACAATTTCTTATGAGAACAGCATTGGCCTTAAAAAGAATACAACTAAAATAAAAAAATTCCTTTGAAATAATAAAAAACTACCAAGATTATGTGTTTCAAAGTTATTTTCGAGTTTATCAATCTCCTTTCTTGGTAAGATTCGAAACATGTAATTTAAACATCAAAATACATAGATATATTCAACTTATTGTTCCACTGCAAACTCTTGCATATTAAAATAATTTACTGCGCTATTTGCACATATTTGCGGCAGGTATGCATTAAAAATGCTTTAAAAAACGTTTGACTCTAAACAGTGCTGCCAAGTTATGCATTTTTGAACGTTAGATGTTCGTGATGCTGCAGACGTGCACTGGAAATGCTTTTACGAACGTACCCTGTGTTACGGATAAATGTATAACACAATGTTTGTCAAAGTGGGCCACCTGCCTTAATTATGAATAAAATCACAATCGCAGCATTCTTAGATTTCTGAGAAATATATAAAGTTTCGAAAACAAATAAAAATTAGAATTTCGTATTAAAAATATTAATTTATTTATTTATTTATTTAACATACTATACAAAGTAAATTTGCATAATATGGTGTTGCACAAATATGGGCGGAGTAACTGAGACCATATGCCCACGATGTTATTAACAGTAGTTTAAAAAGTTTTGTGACTGACTGTACACGACCTATGCCTTCACATAGGAAGTAGCAACGTGGTTGTTAAAGAAATTCCACAAAACAACCGCAAGATTATACGGTTATCCGTGACAGATCAGTCAACCAGTGCGAGCGTGACGAAAAACTCTTGAAGGCCAAACAACACACACAAGCCTGACCGCACTTAAGAAATAATTGCGATGACGCAAGAGATGTTCTCCGACCCAGAGCTGCTTAACGACTAAATATTTTTTTTTCTTCATTAATTTCATAATAACTCTGAAATCGTTGAAAATTGAAAAAAACTATTTTTATTTGATAGAATAATTAAGATAATTTTAATTTGCATCTTTCAAAATCGTTATCGAATTATATTGAAATAAGTCAGCGTGACCAACTTGTTTATGGGTTAATATTAGCCTCGCCCATTAAAAAAAATCTGTAGCAAACCTGAAATGGATTTTGCATTTAGGGCACAATTGTTCTTATAACTATGTAATTAACATACATATGTATGTACTTTTATTTAAAACAAATTATTTTGCAGAACATTATTTTTTTTTAAATTTTTTTACAATGTTTTTTATTTAAAAATATATGGAGCCCTATTTTCGATATTATCGTTAGCGACATGTAATCGAAAATAGACTTTTTTTATTGAAATTAATGGCCTGTTTCACAATAACGAAACGAAACTTTCGACTGAAAATTTATATTGAAAACAAAAACAAATTTTCATATTTTATTGTTGTTTTCAATATAAATTTTCAGTCGAAAGTTTCGTTTCGTTGTTGTGAAACAGGCCATAAAATTTTTTGACTTACCCATAGTTTAGAATTATCAAAATACCAAAATTGTTGATATCTTTTAAGATAAGGGCTGTAAAATTTTATCGTAAACGATAATTTACGTATGTAAAACAAATTTGAATATTATAAAAAAAACTTCTCCTGACCGATTTAATTTTTGTCGCTTGCGACTAAATCGAAAATAAGGCTCGCTACATTTGTTATGTTTTGATAAAGTGAATTTATTTAAAATTTACTTTTCGTTTTATGTAAAAGAATTTTTTTTGCCTTGCGAACCTTTAGCAGCAAATGCTCGATGGACCGGTTCCGAATCGGATAAAAAAATATCCTGTATTTGATGCTGGTAATGTAGCTTTCCATTGATGAAAGCAAGCAAACAAACGAACAAACTCATTTTCATATTTATAATCACCTTTATCGGGAATAAAAGTTCACGTGAAAAGTGTTCCCTGTTCCATAAAATTGTGATCGCCAATGTTTGCGTTTTTGTTGTATCAGTATAATATTAGTATAGTAAGGATTATTAAATAAAAATTGTGCTTAGCAACTGAGAGGAAAAGTTTTTTCAAGTTAAAATATGAAATTGGAAAAAAAAACTGTAAAGCAATGACAATAAAAATGATTCCACTAGTCTTGTAAAACATTTTTGTTCTTGATTTAAAATTTGCACTTACACTATACAAACATGAAGCATGCAGCTGAAGAACACTTTGTTTTTTTATTCAAATAAATATTCACAGATTTTTAATATATTTTTTAAAGTTTTTTAATGCATTTTCTAATACTTTGGTGTGTATTTAAGTTAAAAATTCATATTTGTATGTAAATTAAAAAGTTTTTTCTTGCATACTGAGAAATTTAGTATAAACATATGTATGTATGTATGTATGTACATATGTATGTATGTATGTATGTATGTATTTATGTACATATGGATGTGCATGTTTGCATACTTATTTAGTAAATCAAGTCACTATTTGTACAAAAATCACCTTTAAAAATAGGTAAATATATATAATTAATTCCAAAGTAATAAATCTCTACGTTTCAAAGGCTGCAGAATCTGGAAATTGTGTATTAAAATATATGTACGTATAAATACTTAATTTAAAATAATCGCAATTGTTTACAATTTGAATTTCAACTAATAGTCGTAAAATTAAGCAAAATTCACAGAGATTGAAAATTTACACAAAAAAAAGTTAATAAATTAGGATTTGTTAGTCTGAATAGCAAAAATATATATTCTTGAAAAGTTTTTGTTTAAACTATGCGAACTAAAAGTGCAAAGAAAAAAAAAGACGAAACAAAACAAACGTTAAATAAAGGAAAATTTATATTTAAGTATCCAAGACAAACAATAAACATGTTGCTGCATAAATTTTCAAGTACGCGTATCCACTTAGAATCACACAATTATACTATTAGTATTATTATTATTATTATTATTATTATTATTTTTTTTTGGTTCTTTGCGTATAAAGTTAAAATCACATAAATTTCCACAGCAAAAACATATAGATATAAATACATGTACTTTACTCGTACGAGTAGAGATCAAAAGAATCATGATGATAATGACGATGTGGACGAGCACAACGACAACAATAACGATTATATTGAGGAACTGGCAAACGTGCACTCACTGATTTACATATATGTATGTACATGTGTAGATATAAAATATTTAATTATGTGCTGCAAATGGATATGATGAATTTTACTGCTTGCTGCTTCCATAGCACAACCATAGATAGCAAAATGTTGCTCAACATGTTGCAAACAGTGCAAATAATGTATAATGTATACGATCGTTTGCTGTTGCGATACATTTACTTCGGCTGCACCTTGTACTAGGGCCGATCATCTAGTCTAGATTATGCTACATACAGCTTTACGATTAAACGTTTCTAGTTCTCTTGTTAACCAAAAAACATTCTGTTAATCAGAAGCGAACGGGTCCTCAGGTAGTTAGCGGGAAATTAGAAATTAAGAAAAATACTCTCCAACGAAGAACAAATTCTATAAACCTTCCACAAAAAAGAAATCAAATATTAAAACCAAGTTAGAAACTATGATAAATGGCAAATAAAAAATATTATAATGCATATTATTAAATACAAAATAATCCTGTGACTTAATTCTTAAAATATTTAAACAAAACAACATTAAATTAAAATTAAATAAATAAAAACTTAAAAAGTATTGTGCCAGAGTTAAAACTGAAAAAAGAGCAAAAAGTTTTAAAAGTGTTTGTTTTCCTTTGTAACAATTAGTTAAAAAAAATTTTTCAAATAAATCATTTTCTATTTATTTTAGATAAATTGTGTTAAATTGAAATTCCAAAAATAAACTAAATTTAAGCAATGGCCTACTCTTGGGACAACCGTGTCGATTTTGTTGTTCGGTATATGTACGGTAAGTTTCAAACTTCAAACAATTGAAATCATAATGAAAAAGTTGACAGCTGAAACTGAAAATTTAAAGACACAATTGCAGGTGGTTTGTGAAAAAAGTGTAAAATAAAATGACAAGCACAAGGACAAAGTAATAAGTTCATATTATACAATTTGAAATTTATATGTAAAAAAAAGCCTGTCTATAATAAATATCAGCTAAACAAAAATAGTGTCTCGGTAACAATTGAACGCAGTAAAATTGTATTATATTATATGTATACACATTCGTGAATTGCATATAGAAAATTTTGAATTCAAGGTGCAATAATAGCTCTTTAAATGCGAGCGTCTTTGCTATTTTTAGCACAAATATTGATTGCTGCACTGACACCACCTGGTTTTAAGGGATTTTAATTAAGTAATAATAAGGATTTTACGAAACAAATGAAATTTATAAATAACTTTGAAATGACAATTAAATGTAGATAAACTATTTAAATTGAAATTTTTTGAATAATTTTTTTTTTGTAAATAAATATTAAATAATGTGTTTTGAATTGTAATAATTGCAAAAGTCCTCCAATAAACATTTGCAACATGGCTAAAATTTGAGTAAGATTAATTCATATTGTTCAATGCACAAGCTCATCGAAACAAATTCTGTGTACCGTTATTTTATCGTATTTTTAAATGTCAAAAATTTAAGAAGGCATTCATTTCATTTGATAGCATGAAATTAAACCAGGTATGGGAATAAGTTTTTCGTTATGCATTAAACACATTCGACACAGCAGGCTACGGGCTACAATCTGTCAAAAATAGAATACACACATTCTTATGGTAACAATTATTTTAACGACAGCAGGCTACACGACTGCACGACCACCGTTGTAGCTGTCGCCAACTTTAAACTAATTTCTATTTCTCTGGCTACAATGAGCAAATGCAGTGTTACCAGTATAATACAAAATGGTGAATGAATGATATCGTACAATTATTTCATACTATTTACTAGAAACAATATCCAAAAATTGATGTAAAGAATAAATTGATTCATTATTGTACTTTTATGTGAGATAAGTACATTTTAAAAGAAAAATTAATTTTTATAAATGCAAAATATATGAAAGTGGCAATACTGAACTATGTATTTGTTCTTGAATATCAGCTGCAGATGGTGCTGCTGCCGTCTCCAAAATAATTAAGTAGCTGGCTACGAGCCGACAAATGCTGCTAGCGGCATTTGAAGTCGTGTGCTCGTGTAGCCTGCTGTGGTGAATGTGTTTAATGCATTATAAGCAATTTTGATTTAGCTTTAAACAAAATAAATATATCGCACCTTATCAACAAGAGGGTATTAACTCAAAATTTTTGAAATTTCACTTTTTGCAAGAAATCAACTAACAACATCAATATCTATCTACTGTAAAAATTTCAACGTGTTTCGATTACTCTTTTACCTCGAAAACCACATTTGAGATCATTTTTGTGATAGTGTAGTGACTACCTTTATATAATCAAAAAGGTATTACTTTGAGTTGGACACAGAAATGTATCTTATATTTTCATAAAAAAGGTATTATTTTGATTTGAGCCTTTATTCAAGTTAAAAATAATCCAATTGTTTTATTTAAATTTTATTGTATTTTGACTTGATACTGTTTTGTTAAAAATATATATTTTGAAACTTTATTTAAATTTCAACTACAGCGTCATAATTCAAAATAATACAAAAAATAATATATCGAGAAATTTCAGAAAATTCCCAAGAATTCCAACATTTTGAAATAAAAACAATGCAAATATATTTTCAAATGGAATTTAATTACTACTATGGATTCGGATTTTCAAATTCTCTTCTAATCTAACCACAAACAGTTTTTCGTCTCTACTGAATATTTTAAAATTTTGAGTTAATACCCTTTTGTTGATAAGGTGCGATATGTATATTTATCATTAAAAAGAATTTATTTTCTGGTGTTAGTTATTACATATTTAGCAAAAGTTTTACACAAATTAATCTAACCAATAGAAAAAAAAATTAGAAAATAATTCTTTTTGTTATTCATTGTCAGCATACATTACCTGTCGTAACTTTTTAAAAAATTCAAGGAAACTGTGAAAATTCCAGGAAATTATTTTCCCGAATGAACCAACTTTAATTTGTTTGTTGTATGACAACAGTTTATAGTTATTGTAGCTTATGTTACTTTTATACTCACTCAGTCCATCAAGTCACAGCATTGTTTTGCATTCACTTGAAGACAAGTCTAGCCAGCGTTCTCGGGTGCAGTTTCTTTTTTTGCTTCTAACACACTTCGAAGATCAAATTCTCTTATCCGTGACACATCATCCATCACCTTGTGGCATAGCCAAAAACTTATTTTCGCCATGTGCTTAAAATAAATTTTTGTATATAGACTTTAAAAGAATAGTTTTAGATAATCTCGTATATATACACATAAACATATTTTGGTGTTCACCTCTACCATGTTTATTACATGTCCTTGAACTTATATCAAACCATATTCGTACGTTCTATTTCATAATTCAAAAATTATTGAATAACGTTATCTGATAGTTTCAGCGTATAATGAAAATAATCAGTGCAACATTTTACGACAGAACAAAACTTTCTTAATCACTTCTTTCGGAAAATAAAATAACCTTCCCTACATATCGAGCATTTTTTTCGATTTTATCGTAAGCGACATGTTTTATTGAAATTAAAATTTTATGGGCCTACCCATAGCTTAGAGTAGGGTTTCTAATTTCACGGACTTTTTCAATTCCCTGGAATCGAGAAGTAAAATGTTTTATTCCCGGGAATTTCAAAAAGATATGCATTTAATTAAATGACGTCAATAAAAAATATAATTTTATGAAAAAATATACATCACACAAAAAAGTAATATGAATAATTTTGTAATATCAATTAAAATATTTATAATATCAATTAAAAAATTAATTAAATTTTCACCTATAAACAATTTGATAACATTAATTAAGTTTTTCCACTCAAATTAATTAATACAATTAAAAATTTAATTGAATCAATTGAACTCTTAATTGAAAACATTAATTGGTGAATACTTTTTTTCTGCGAACATTCAAATTAAAAACAAAAGCATTTTTAGCATTATTTTAAGGCTGATTCAGCCTTCAAAATTTTTTTAGTTGTGGCTACACTGGGCACGACTCTTATGTATTATTAATTAATATCCCAGCAAAAAATTTCAAAAAAGGTAATCGAGTTTGGATTTAAGCATTTTTGGTAAAAGCTGTTCCTTACTGGATTACCAACTTAATGATTTTAACAAGGCGTGAGACTAAAATAATCGATTCTTGAGAAGTACTTACTTTTTTTATTTGGCAACTTGTTCACGTAATCTATTTAATCTAAAAAAATTATTCTCTTCATTTAGCAACTTGCACATAATTTTTTTTAAATTTTAGGTAATGTGGTTTGCAAGCGAGTAATGAAATTTGGTAATCAGAAAAGTAAGTCATTATATGGCAAGTAGTTCTGATGGTAATGTGTAATTTTTTGCTGGGATCATTAAGCTTATGTCCGATACTGATCGGGCCTAATAACTACCCTAATAGATCATACAGACCACTTTTTAACTCCAAAATTTTAATTTTTCACAATTTTTGTTTTCGAAAATCATATAATTAATGCACACTTCTACCAAAAATCTAAAATTTAACATTCGAATTTATTTAAAGAAGCAGTCAGTCAAACCGACAACTATTCGAACATGTCGACTGCTGAAATTCTCCGTTGTGTATAATTTTTCGTTTCATGCGTTCGCTTTGACTGCGACTGTTTACATTTTCAGATCAGAAGTTTTTAAACGCAGCTTGTCAATACCTCCTAACTAGAGTGCGGTCTGGTTTCGTAAATAAACACGTCAAATATACTTACCCGAACTGTCGTTAAATCTCAACAAGTCTACTTAAGTGTTTTATAATACTATCATATTAATTTAAAAAAAATTTACATAGCACCGATAAATTAACGGGTAAGGTCAGAATTATATTCTAAATTTTTCATTGCCGCCCTAGACCCGGGCCTTACGTGCCTATACGTAAGTCCAGCACTGTTAAAAAGAAATGACGGCGTATATGGCGAAGAATGCGGGAATGCGTACATGTCTAATTTCCAAGGCAAAAATCCATGAATTTAGCTACGAATTGCTACCTCATCTGGCCCATGATACAATTATACTAGGTACATGCACGACTACAACAATTCGAATTTTGTTGTATTTGTTGTTATAAACAAACGATAAATTGTCAGAAACAAATGTCTTTTGTTTATAAAAAATTGCAATTACAGGGCAACTAAAGTACAATTGCAGACGCGGCATTCCTGCATGATTATAGTTATTCAGTGTTGCCATTCTGTGTGTAGTTAAATAGTGTGTAATTTCTACTCACATGTGTAGGCCATGGAATTAAATTCTTGTATAATGTCTGTGAAATTCTACTTTGGGTTCTATTTGTATTTATTTTTCTTTTAATTTTAACCTACACAAAAGATGTGTAGTGTAATTTTCTTCAATGTTTAATTGCAGACACAGCCTTTTGTAAATTCATTGGCAACACTATAAACATTTTATTCACGCACATACACTAACATTTTTGCAGCTTGTAAACAAAGTTTGACATTTATCTGCAATGTATACAGTAACAGGCTGGGCTTGTGCATGTACCTGTTATAATTGTATCATGATCTGGCCTATTCTTCGGACTCTGCCCGAGAGAATATTTCTTGTTCTCAAACGGCAGAAAAAGATTTGAATTCTGTTGGAATAGTTAAAATGCTTACCTAATATCGCGATGTAAGGGAATGTGCAATTTTAGCAATGGAATGTTTGAATTGAAACATTAAACAGTTTTGTAGTTTTAAGAATATCAAATAGTAATACGGATTTTGAACATCATATGCTATGTACCAACAAAATTACCATCGTATCAAAAAAACTATTAGTGCGTTAATAAATGTTAAACTTAAATTGTAACAATTCCCAAAAAATAAAACACTAATTAAAAAAACTATTATTTTTCCAAATTCACGCTTTGAATGGACAAAACTAAAAGCATAAATTTTTCACATACAGAGATGGATTACAGGGAAAACAAAGCAAAACGTAAGAGAAAGAATCTGCTAAAGTGTAACGCTTGCCTCTTTTAGACCTTAGTTAAAAAAAAAACAATTTTAACGCAGAGAATTTAATGAAAATGTCATCACAACAAAAATAAATTGATATGAATTAAAATATTATTTATTTAATTTATTTTATATAACTTGTAATAAATAGAATTATTTAGGCATGAAGGGGACCTAAAACTCAAATAAATGATCAACTTGTATGCCACTAATATGAAAAGAATGCCTCAGATGAAATTAAAAGCATTTGAACATCTTGTTAACAAGATGATTCTTATTTCATTCTGACGACAAAATTAGCATGTCTTCAATATAAATTGCAATCAAAAACAACAAAATATGTAATAAATCTTTGATGTGCCAAAATAATCTTTCTTACTTTTTTGCAACAGCAGATATTGTATTTTGAAAGACACAGTACATGCATACATATTGAGCCTTTGCTGCAAGAGAGACATAACTCAAAAATTTCTTTTTATTAGTTTATGCTACAGAGTTAACGAAAATTATATGTGATTTTGCCACTAGGCAAGCTGTTAGTGAATTGAAAAATTTTAAATTCCATTTCTATAAAACAATTCTTTTTTGCACTATAACTCTGTTGCAGCAAAGGCTCGATATGTATGTATGTATGTATAAGTAAGTATGTATGTAAAGTAGATTTGCTCAAACTTTGGCTTGATCCAAGGCGAATTCAGTATCAGGTGACCTTATCGCTACAACAATTTTACAACACAAAAAACAACACGTAGTTTGCTATGCTACAAAACCAAACTGTCAGAAGATTTCTAAGCAAATTTTGACGTTTTGGTTCAAAATGCTCAATTTGGTAGCAACAGCTGATAATCAGCTGGGCTGATAAGGTCACCTGATACTGAATTCGCCTTGGCTTGATCGAAAGTGTGAACCCAAATTTTGACAGCCAACAGTCAACCACAAAAATGATTGCGATAGAGTGGCAGCCAGCGGCCATATTTGTTTTTGACTGATAGTTTGTAGCACAATTGTCAGTCAAGAGCTCCTTTTTGTAGCATAAGCACCTGAACTTGAATGCGGATAATTATTTTTTAAAAAATCCATATATTTTATGAAATGCAAGGTTGTGCTTTAAGAAAAAAATTTAAAAAAGTCATACAAAAATGTTGTTATCAATAAATCGCATCCAATTGTGTGTCCAACTTATTTTCATGAATGACAGTTGATGTGGTGAGGTGAAGAACTATCGATAGTTTCAAAAACTTTATCGATATATCGATTCATGAATATCAAAAGTTAGAAAAATTATACATATATCGACGATACTATTGTGATACTATCGTACTTGTATGGTTCTCGTATAATGTATTTATTTACATTAACTGCCTTATTCATAAAAAATACTTTTGTTTTATAAGAGGTTTATTAAAAAAACTTTCTATGGAAATTTGATTAATAAACCTTTTATAAAACCAAAATATTTTTTACGAATTTCTCTACGTCTATACCTGATATATTTATATCATGACAAATTTCAAATTCTATACAGGAAAAACAGCTATCATAAAAAAGATAATTTTTCAATATAAAGTTGGACGTTTGTCATGACAAAAATATATCAGGTATAGACGTAGGGTTAGGCCCTAAAAATTTAAAACAAAATATTTTCTAAACTTTTTTTTTAAATATTCAAATATGTTTTTGTACGTAAATTGTCGCTTAAGATACAATTTTAGTGCCCGTATCTTAAAAGTTATCAACAATTTAGGCATTTTGACAATTCTTTCAATAAAAAAGTATATTTTCGATAACGTATCGCTTACGGTATTTTCCTGCTTTTAAGAGAGTATCATTTACTATCGACAGTGACTAAAACCACCGATTGCTCTCGAGTATTAATCCATTACAGAATAAAAATATCGATTGTCATAAAAAAAATTAACTATCGATAGTGCCATCTAGTTGATGTATACCAAAAAGGTAGAAGAGGACCCAAGGTGTTTGATAATATATTTTTTGGACAGTCTGTTAAAATATTCTGCCTGGCTCACGATGTCGACTAGAAATTTACGTTCGCTTATTTATATTGAAAACAAAAACAAAATAAGAAAATTTGTTTTTATTTTCAATATAAATAAGCGAACGAAAATTTCTTGTCGACATCGTGAGCGAGGCAGATAGTATAATATGAAGTACAGGGTGTTTTTCCAAAGGTTTTGGAAACTTTTCCAAGCTAATAGGATCTTACAAATATGAACAGATTTTAAAGATTTTTAGATTTTTGAAAAGCGAATAAGGCCGAGACACATCTGGCACACATGTGCCCAAAAAAGTGTAACCATTAATTACTAATGAAAAACTGTTTGATTCAGACATACATATGTATATCGAGCTATGTTTTCGATTTTATCGTAAGCGACATGTGATAGAAAATATAGTTTTTTATTGAAATTAAAATTTTATGGGCCTACTCATAGTTTAGAGCTATCAAAATGCCAAAATTGTTGATAACTTTTAAGATACAGGCTGTACTATTTTATCTTAAGCGACAATTTATGTACAAAAAAATATTTGTATATTTAAAAAAAAATCCTTCTGAAAACTTTTATTTTTGTCGCTTACGATTAAATCGAAAATATGGCTCGATATTTATTGATTTAAACAGTTTCCAATCATGTTGGATTCTACAAAATTGTCTATTAGTTATGTATGAAACTGTTTAACTTAATATATACGTGCCTGAATCAAACAGTTTTTCATTAGTAATTATGGGTTAAGCTTTTTTGGGCACAACTGTGCCAGATGTGTACTCGGCATAAAGCAAGCCACAGACCTTGCGACTGTTGGTACAACATGAGCAAGTTGTGTATAAGATTGTAAAGTGTGTGGGGTCGTCGTATGAAGTTGTGTATCGGTTGTACCAAAGATTAAAAAGATTTGATTTTTTGGCAAGTTGTATAGACAGGTTGTAAAATTTAGGAGTTTGTTGTGCAACTTCATTTCATTTTGTTCTTATTTTCGTTGTGGTCATATTAAAAACATCGCGCTCGAATTCAAATTTGAGTATAAAATTGAGAATTCAACAGAAATAAGTGATTTTATATAATTGTATAAGAGTTTGCGCGGAAGAATTGCTTTTGTATATGCATCGGAACTTTTGACAAAAGGTCATTGAATACTTCTTCTGACACCCACGTGTAATTTTTATAGTCCATTGGGTCACTTTCTTTTAATATTTCCAAAAGATTGTTATTAGAATACGTTTTTTTTATATAAATCACTCCTTTAACCAGTCTTTTTTTCTGTTCTTTTTTACGTTCTTCTTCTTATTTTGTCACCAAAAAAAAAAACCATCCATTACAATACGCGACATAACACTCAATGTCATGTTTACTCCAAAAAAAACTAAGAAATGAAGTTGTGCTCTAATGTTGTACACGTTGTTGTAAATAGACTTGGGTCGAACTCGTTCACTAGTTCATTTTTGCCACAAACCAATGATCAAACCCATTTAAATTACATGGGTTTGATCATTGTTTTGTGGCAAAAATGAACTAGTGAACGAGTTCGACCCAAGTCTAGTTGTAAAGTTTGTGGTCAAATCACACAACTTGTTAATCCAACGTGTTGTACCAACGGTCGCAAGGTGTATGGCTTGCATTAGACTTGATCATTGGTTTGTGGCAAAAATGAACTACTGAACGAGTTCGACCCAAGTCTAGTATTCATATTCATAATAAAATAGACTTGGGTCGAACTCGTTCAGTAGTTCATTTTTGCCACAAACCAATGATCAAACCCATGTAATTTAAATGGGTTTGATCATTGGTTTGTGGCAAAAATGAGCTACTGAACGAGTTCGACCCAAGTCTATAATAAAAATATTCAGGCTTAAGCGGCCCATACACTACAACAGCATGCAAGCGCAATCAAGCTATTGAGAAATCATGCTCGAACCACATAACATACCAGCAAGCTGGTACAATATTCACTTAAAAAAAAATCAAGAAGGGAGGTTATAAATAGTGACACAGTTTTTGCTGCAATTTTTATTGATATTTTGTTAATATTAGCAGCTATGCATAACTAAAGTGCTCAAATTCCATTTTCCATTGAAAAAAATTATTTTTCAACAAATTACGATTTTTAAATGCATATTTACTTCTTTATAACTTTACTCAACTGAGCTAATTTCACCATACACAATACCAGCAAGCTGGTACCATCAGCAAAATAGCAAACTCTGTTTGACATCACTACAGAAAAACGTACAATCACACAAAATGCCCATACACGACCCAACCGCTTGCACAAACACTTGATTGCGCATGCATGCTGTTGTAGTGTATGGGCCCCTTTATTAAGCCTGATTACGAACAGCAACGTGCGGTTGATAAGAGAAATTTTTACAACAAAGTTGATAAATCAGGGGGCAAATTACGGCATTCGATAAGATTTGAAATTTAAAAATATTTCCATGTAAACTAACTCTATTGAAATACATATTTCGTAATTTCGTTCGATAACGAGTGCCGTGATTTGCCCCAGTCAGTATTACGAAATGTCAGCGGTTGAAAAGAGGTGCTAACCAGGGCTGTCAGATGTGGCGATTTTTCAAATTGTTTGGCGTGCAAATTTTTAGTTTGGCGACATGGCGATTTTTCTGGCGATAAATAAATTTGTTGACGATTTGTGTGGCTATTTTCAACAAAATTGAAATTAAAAATTTTTTTAATTCAGCAAAATTAGTTTGTGGAAGGAGTCGTCTGCAAGATTTTAAATCAACTTGATTTTGATGATTTTTCTTATATTAATTATTTTAATTAATTCATTTTGAATTTGGATGAGAAAAAATTAAAAAAAAATATTTTTGGCGACTTTAATTCTACTTTTGGCGATTTTCTGTTAAATTTCTGTACGACTATTTTATAAAAATTTATATTAAATAAGTTTTATATAAAATCAAATTTATTATCGAATATTTATTAAGAAAAACTACATACATAAAATTGATTTTGGCGACTTTTGGAGATTTTTAAAATCAATTTGGCGAAATAGGTCAGAAAAAATCTGACAACCCTGGTGTCAACCCCAATTTTTCAACCATCAACTACAAAATCACTATTGTGAATAGCTATTAAGGGAAATTATTTTTTTTTGCAACTAGGAAATATTAGGATATTTACTCGAAATGGAAGTAGTAAGTAAATAGAAATTTATAAATAAATATCGTTAGAAATAAAGAAAATTATTGATTTAATGAACAGGGCTTGTAAGCCTGATAAAAGCAAACCCGGACATCGCAAAAAGGGTTCTGCTCAAAAGTTGGTGAAAAAAAATGGGAGGAATATATAACGGATTTAAATATTTTAAGTCCACCTAAATGAAATTTTATACTAATTTTTAAACGAATTAAGCACATTCACTGCATCTTATTTTTGTCATTTCGTCGGTTGGTTTCTGGTTTGCTGCAGACATAATGTATTTTGAATATACTGTGCCGCAAACCAGAAACCAACCTAAGATTTGTCAGCTGTTATATTCATTTCCTTGAAATGCCTATATTCACAATTACGAATACATTTACTTTATCATTCACAACTTTATCAATTGGTTTTGGTAATAACTATTTCAACCATATTTGACACATTTTTGCACTTTTTAACCAATTGATGGTTGCTGTTCCTAATAAACCTAATTATGCTGATTATGATTTTTCTTGTGTTTTTATTTTCAAAATGTGTACAACGCCGTTCCCATTGGAACATGGAAAGCAACGAAAAATATTGGAAATGACAAATGTTGCCACCAGTATACACTATTGCGATGTCAGAAAAAAAAAAAAGAATTTTTTTTTTATTTCCTTTTTGCTTTGTTCACTTAACAAATTGAATATATTTTTTAAAGAACTAGATCAGTATAAGGAATCAGGAAAATCCAAAAGGATGATTCCATGGTTGGAAAATTAAATTTTTATGCATATAAAAGGAACTAGGTCAAATATTTTTTTTGCTTCCAGGTTGGAAATTTAAAAAAAAAAAATTGGGTAAAAAATAACCAAAAATATATTTTTTTCAAGTAAACATATTTCATGTTTTAGGAAGATCATAACTCAAGATTTTTTTATATATGTTAAATTTTGTATTGTATATCTAATTGAAGTATAAACGAAGGTTTGCGCTATGTTGCTTATTGTGCTCTCAGCACAGTTATGTTTCAAACTTAGTAATTTTTCCCTTGACAGGTTGCAACGAGTTCTTATTAATTTTTAGTAAATGAAGATAAAAATAAAATTTATCGCTAAGTGTCAGTCATAACTATAAAATAAATTAAAGGAAATGTTCCATTTCATTTCCCTGAAACTTTATCTTTCTGCTGAGCAAATTTCAAAAAAATTCTGTAGGAATAAACCGTTTTAATAATAATACCGCGATACATACCATTTGCTATGGGATGTTCAAATTAAGACAGTTTAATATCATTCATATCATTTATCTTCAGACAATAACAAAAATAAATGGGGATGGGGGGATTCAGTCCAGCCATTCACGCGTGATACCGTGACAAAAAAAAGGGATTAATTTTTATACATAGATTTGAAAAATTCAGGTACAGTTATGAATTTTTGATAAAATAAATAAATATTAATTACTTGCCTAATTACTACCAAAAGGATAGTAAGACCCTTCATCATTTTTTGGCCAAGAGCTAATTCTGTCTTGGTGATAGCGCTTAACCAGTTATATATGTAAGTATGCCAATAATGTGTCCACTGCACGTACAATCATGCTCGCTGATGCATAGGTATACATATGCTTTAATACTCATACTCGCTTGAATATTGATAACTTAGTAATTTTTAAAAAATTTATGTGCACCGAGTATACTTTTTTGGGACTCAATGGTGATGCTTTTTATCAAGGCAAGTTTTTATGGCATATACTACATACCATATTGACATAAAAAGCAATTTTTAGTTCACCCTTCCATAAAATACCATTTTATTGCAACCTAGAGGAAATTTTTATAAGTCAGAGTTTTTTATTATACCGGAATTATGCTAATGAAATTAATAATTAGTAAAATTTTAAATCAATCTGATGTATTAACAATATATGCATCCTTTTTTCCCATACTCGATTTATATTTTCATAATAAAACAATGCTATGGCAATTCCACTCGTTTTAATTTCACGTGGAATGCAGAACATACCCGATTATTTTTTATTGTTTTTGTTAATATAATATTGGCCTTGTACGATCTAAATTTTACACAATTGGGCTCTTGCACAATTGGGCTCTTAAACAGGTGTTTTGCAAAATTGCACGCAAAGTTTCAGGCTCTATTGCCCTGATCTCAGCTTCAATGTTGTGCTTTAGCTGCTCTATAGTTTGGGGCTTGTTAAAATACACTCGTTCTTTGAGATAACCCCATAGAAAATAATCAGGGGTGAACGTGATGGCCAATTGAATTCTGAATTTCTTGACATAATTCGGTCTTAAGTAAAATTCTACCACTTTGGTTCGTTGCTCGTTCGTTAAATTTTGCATGGTAGTGTAACACGATTCCATGAATAATATCTAAAAAAACAATAAAAAATAATAATAAACAAAAAAGTTATTCAACTTTTACACACAGGCGTGACTTTTGGCCCTGTATGTACATACATACATATGTACATAAAAATTAATCCCTTTTTCTTTGTCGCGGCGAAAACCAGTTGATAAATTGGTGAATGACACGGTTGCCAGAAATGCAGATTTATCTGGATTTTGCAGATTTTTACCCTCCAAAAACACGAAATCCAGATTTGAAGATTTTTGGGCTAAAAACGCAGATTTTTCAACTCCAATTATAGTGCAATTTTTTTACATTTTTCCTAATACTGCTACTACTTCTTGTTTCTTTTATGTGTGAGCGATTCATAGTTTAGAGAGTTAAAATTTTTGAACTTAGGAAACATCGTAGAGAATATATTATTTTCTCTTCACTTCACTTTGCAAAGTAAACTTTGCGCGTGGACAATTGGCGGCTTTTCCTCATCAGTAGACTTCAACCAGTGCGGCAGCTAATTGTAAAAAGGTAATGCGAAATTAAAAATTTATTCAAAATCGAAGATGTTAGCTTGTAAAAATGTTTGCTTGAACCGTTTAAGCTTATTCTGCCGTATTCATAAAAAATAGTTTAAGTTTACGAAAGCTTTACAAAACAAATTTTTCTTTGTTAAACGTTTTGTAATCCAAAATAATATTTATTAATATTACCTATTACGAATATTAATATTACCTATTTTGTGCTATTACGCTTGTGTACGTAATTCTTAATAACATATTTTGATAGTCATTCTATAAAAATATATACATATGTTGCACATGTACATCCATATTTATGTAATTTTTTTTAATAAAATATAAAAAAAGTTGTTTAAGAAATTGCTTTGCAGATTTTTTGAAATGCAGATTTTTTCGTGAAAAATTGTTGAATTTTGCAGATTTTATCCTTAGAAATTCTGGCAACACTGGTGAATGAGTGTGTAGGCATTCGCTATTGTGAATATGCATGTGAAGTAACAAAATAACAGCCGGCAAATGATATAAATAAGATGCAGTGAATGAGCTTACAAGCCTTACAATTTGCTTTTTGTTGTGCATAAAATCAATTATTTTGTTTATTTTTAACGACATTTATTTATATACATATATATATATATATTTCTGTTTATTTAATACTTACATTGCGAGTGAATATTTTTCTCCTACTATTTTGTAGTTGCAAAATAAAAGAATACATTTCCGTTAATAGAGCTATTCACAATAGTGACTTTATACTTGCTCGTCGAAAAGTTATTATTGCTACCTCTTTTCAACCGCTGACATTTCGTAATACTGATTTATCAACTTTGTTTTAAAAATTTGTTTTATCAACTGCACGTTGCTGTTCATAATAAGCCTATTTCAACTAGAGATGCTAAACGGGAAATCCCGAGCCCGGAAATCCCGGGATTTTCGGGACTATGCAAATCCCGGAGCCCGGGGTTTTTTAATTTTAAAGCCCGGGATTTTCGGGATTATCTGAATCCCGTTTTTGCATAAATAATATTTTTGACTGTCGTCTTCTATATTAAAAATTTTTAGAAACTCCCTGTTATAATAAGTTAAAAAAAAAATTTTTCCTTTGAATAAATATTTTAGTAGATAATATTATTGTTGAAAAATGGTTAGGTCGATAAAACATTAGTTGAATCAACTATATTTCGACTCCCGTTATAAATTTTCTATGAATCCAAAAAACAATCCATGTTCATTAACGTAAGAGATAAATTGCAATAATGATATGATTATGACCACTCTTAAATTCATTAGATTAACCCTTCGAATGATTTTGTCATAACTAAATAACAGATATGATGAACACAGCCGAATAAAATATTATGAATTGGATGTTAGTACCAATTATTGGTACATATTTGCAACTAAAAAGATTGTCTATCTAAATTTATTTCAAAAACAAGACTATTAATCAGTTGTTGCAATTGAATGATACTCGTAGTTAAATGTACTGAACGGTTTGATAATAGAACCATTAAAAGATTTACAACCGAGCTCTGTGATGTTGCAGCAACGGCAAAAATTGGATTGGCAAAAAATTCGGTTGTCAGAATGAATCTGTTTTCTCTTTGTACATAATATATCTTATGGCGTTTTCTTTTTTAGGAAAAAATGTTAGATACATTGCCCTTTTCAATGAAAATTTGCAATCAAATGTCTAAATTATATACATAAGTACATACATACATATCTGTGGATATTTGACAAAATGGCTCCCTCAAAATAAGAAATTTTTCCCAGATTTTTGTAATAAATATAACATTTTAATGCGCTTAATTTGCTCTAACCCCCGAACGCAATATACACAATCTTATAATCGACCTCTTTCAGATGTTCCCCCAATTTCAATTTGACAAAACGAATTATTTCAGAGAGTTGAAAATAATTTGAAAGTTCAAACAAAAAACTGATGACTGCCATTTGAAAAATAACTTGTCTCCATTTAGTTCTAGCATGTTTTTATCAATTCCCTTTTGATGAAACAGCTTCTTTTGAAAGAATTCATTTTGTCAAAAGCAAAGTTTGAAAAACTTACAACTTGTCTTGACTTAGTCGCTCATGTTTTTTTTTTAATCAAAACAATTTTGACAAAACGACTTGTATGGTAAAAGTTAATTTTTAGTTTAAAAAAAACTTTTGCTCTTAGAGTATTTGTCTATAATATCCAAACATAAATTTCTAACTATTAACTTTTGTTAACTTTTTTTTTGTCATTTCAACACCTTTTTCGCTCTACTGAAAAGTTGTTGATTTAGAAAGAAGACGTTTTGTCAAATGTCGGCAGATATGTTCGACTGTATGTACCTTTTAAATATGCAAAAAAAAAAAAACTGTAAAATTAAAATATTATTTTTAATATAAAGACGCACATTTGTGCACTATGTTTTCGGGATTTTGTAAGTCTCGGAAATCCCAGGGTCCAGGTTCGGGATTTCGAGACTCCATCACTAAATCCCTAAGCCCGGGATTTCAAAAAACCTGTCCCGATTAGCAACTCTAATTTCAACCTTAGTTGAACAATTTTTCCACTTTTAATCCAGTTGATATACACCCATATCATGAATAACAAGTTGAATCTCTGTTCACGTGAATTTTTCATTCCCTTCGAAGAGAAAAATGCAATCGTGAAGCTCCCCTCCTCCTCCCCTTTTTCCCCTCTATCAGTCCCAGTGAATGTAAAAAAGGGAAAAAGATTTGTAAAGCTTACAAATTAATTGAAAATCACACAAATTTAAGTTAAATAAGAAATGCACAAATTTTAGGTTCCAAATGAATTTTTTCCTAACTTCAAGGCTGTGTTTTTAAATATTCTAGGTGCAGTGAAAAAAATTCTTTAGTATAACATCGCGCTGTACCACCATGAAATTTATTCTGTGTGAACCAAAAATATTCATAGTCTATGAAAGGTGTTGCAGGGAATTATTGTTAAAAATCATGAACTTTACTTACTAATCTTGTCCTAAAAATAAATATTTATAACTTTTAATATATAATTCAAAGGAAAATGTCGAAAAAATTTCTAGGGAAATATTATTCACGATTGCAGTTTGGTGAAAAGTGGAAATATTTCGAGGGCAAAAATGTTCACTATGGGGTTGATAATAAACCTAAATACCTTGGGTTGCAGACCCAACTTCTTTCCTATGGAGTTTCTCCATAGTAGGTATTGAGCCCTTTGAACCATTTATGGTGTAATCAGAGTGGAACTGACACAATTAACTAAGCAATATAAAAAAAAATACAATAATTCCAAAAATATCTTATTTTATTTTGTGCAACTTTTGTAATTTTTCCTGCCATTTATTATACTGTTTGTTGCCATTTCGAAAAATTTTTCGTTCCATTTTAAGCTTGCCCTGATCATTACAATTGAACTAACTACTCATTTAGAAACACCTGATTTTAGTTAGTCTAATTATTATTGTGCGATATTTCGTTCTTTCTATATTTAGGATTTGATTAGGCTAAAGTTTGTATAGCTTTGTAAGCCAAATTACACTGTACTAGTTCAAAAATGTAACAAGCGGGGGACCTGGTGGGTAAACCTAATACGCATGTTCATCAATACATGTATTTTCAATCGATATAAAGGTTAATAAAGGATAGAAAATTTAAAAAATTGCGATTTTAAGGTACTTTTCAGGGTAGGGAAAAATTCTGCTCGCGAGAACAATTTTTATTAACTCGCTCGTTTTAAAATTTGTGCTCGCGAGCACAAATATTATAAGACTCGTACTCCTTCTGTGCTCGTAAGCACAAATTTTAAAAGAGTGCAAAACGAGCATAAACGAATTCAAAACGAATAGTTATTACAGAAATTTGTTTTTGTTTATTCTAAAAAGTATATGTATTTATATGCGAATTTGAAAAGTATAGTACTTACAAATGTATATGGGCATTTCCTCCAAACGGTCAACCAGGATGGAAAAATGAAATGTTGATAACCATCGTGTTTTATTGTTTATAATTATAAAAAAGAACCTATATTTTTATAATAGGATATTTTCATAGCATATCTCAGCTATTTTACTTGAGGTAAGTGGGCTGGAAACTGGAAATTTTGATATTTTCTTTTTAAGCTACTTCTAAAGACATTTTTATATTTAATTATTTTACATGCAAAAAATATGTTATGGTTGCACTATTTCTTCAAAACGTCTTTATTACAATCAATTAAGAAGAGGAAAGTGTAAGGTGAATAAAAAAAGTTCGATTAACGTTTAATATTTACTTTGTTTCTTATCTATGTTTTGATCGTACGCTCTCGACCGAAAACCTCATTTTATTGTAATTGCTTTGCATTACACGTCAACAGGTGCCAGACATATCACATTTTAAATAAGTTCGGTGTGACTAATTTGCAAATCAAAAAAAATATCTGTGTTACAGCTAAATAAAGTTGTTTTTAGTTGCAAAATTTCGTACGTTCGCGACCGTAAGTAAATTTTTTCATAAACAATACATTTATCTACTAGAAAAATTTAATGATATACAGAATATTCCAGGTATCGGAATGATGCATTCGATTTTCTGTGATGAGGACTTTAAATTAAGCACCAGTGTTGCCGTTTTTTTTTCTAGAGCTTATCCCCAATTTCTGATTTTTCATCCCCAAAAACTCCCAAATTGAGTTTTTTTGGTTAAAATTTTTTCTTTTGTGAAAAAAATTGTATGACATTCATATTAATTTAATTTGTACTTATAAAACTTGTAAAAAATACACATATTTTAATATACACAAGTATAAAAATTTTTTTAAGCAAAGTTAACTATTTCCAAAACTTTAGATTGGAAATCTTCTGATTCATCAGCCTCAAACTTTCTTGTAGTGTTCATTATTGGTTAATCTGCCTTGATACTTCTTCTTTATTAGAAACCATTCACTATGAATAACAACACATATTTTCAGACTTGCCAGACGCATATTTCTTAGTTTAAAAATCATTCTTGTTACCATCAGTTATAAAAATAGATCCCCAAAAATCCCCTAAAATTTGGCTATCATCCCCAAAAAATCCACAGATCCCCAATACGAAATTTTCATCCCCAGTCGCGAAAACAAATCCCCAATTAAAAACATAATAATATCATAAATTTTGTTAAAATTTCATTTCATTTCATAAATATAAAAAAACGCCCGAATATATCTAGAGAAGATGCTATATCTTCTAAGCGGCTTATATTGATTGTCTTAAAACATAGCTAAGAACCCTTTCGATCAAGTCACCTTTCAAACAGAAAAAAACTAAATAAAAATCGGCCCAGCCGTTTGGTCTGTACGTGGACTCAAAGAGACACACAGACACACAATATAAACTTATAACACCCCTTTTTTGGCCGGGGGTTAAAAATAGTATATTTCTTGTTATAAGTGTTACTACACACTATAATTTTGTTGACGAAATTTTTAGATATTTATGTGAAAATGCATGGTGATAATAATAAAAAAACATATGGAAAAATCGTACGTTCGCGACCCGTACGTTCGCGACCGGTTCTTAAGCCAATTAAACAAAAACCAATAGAGGTATTTTATTGAGTAAATACTGGATAGAGACCTACATTAATACACTTTTAAAATAAATTAAGCACTTTTCATTATTCCGTTCCATTTCTCAGATTTTTACATTTCACTACTGTCAGCCAAAGTTGACTTCTATTTTGCGTACGTTCGTGACCATATGTTTATAACTATTAGTATGAAAACTTAAACACGATGAAATTAAATTTTTTGCACTAAACATAGAGCTACCAAAATGCTACCAAATTGCAAAAAAAAAAAAATGCTAGGAAAAGTTTTGTTTTCTATATTCTTTGTAGATCAAAAGCGTAAGAACGTACGTTCGTGACCCCAGGAAATGCCCATATACATATATAAAAATATATGTTCTTACTTTCATGTCATGAGGTATTTTTCAAATGTTTTAAGAGTTCTGCTTCATGAAAAGTTATGAAAATGCTTACCTGTCAGTAATCAAATATAATTTCAACATTGCGGCCTATAGAAAACAGAATTTGAGCAAACAAAATAAATAAAACTCGTGAATAATTCTTTTTAACTCGACTTGCGAGTCGAGTTTTATTTTTGACTCTTAAAATTTGAATTCTTCTCGCGAGTCTTATTTTCGATTCTCAAAAATTAAATGCGCTCGCGAGCAGACAATAGTAGCTCTTTTCAATACAAAAAAAAAGACTCGCTCGAATTGAATTCGTTTGCGAGCGAGTTTAATTCGAGCACTCTCCGCACTCTGGTACTTTTAACCAAGTTTTCAATCTTAATTATTTTTTAAGCAGGAGCGCACTTAAAAAAATGGTTAGCATACTCTAATTAGATTTACCGACTAGGTCCTCGGCTTGTTACAAAAAGAAACAAGTATCCGATTCGAGCATAGTGTTATTAATAAACAAATAACACCAAAGTTAATTGTAAATATTCTGACAAACACTAGCAGAACGGAACAAGTAGCTATTTTCGAAGTATTTTTGTGCTATCCCACTTTTCGTTGCATTTACCGAACGAAGATGTTGCTTGGGAGCTATAATTTCTCACATCTTCATCAAAATACAAAAATATCAAAGAATATCAAATCATGGAATGAAACTGGACTGTTTAATTAAGTAAATTTTATTAAGTGCATAAGTTTTTTGTGACGGAAAAGCTTATGTAGCTATCAGTAACTAATTTCAATGGCGAAATTTCTGTAATATTAAGGAAAATGTGTACTTTCTGGAAAGTTCGCTTAATTTTCAAAATAATTATGTATGTATGTATGTATGTATTTATGTAATGTATACACTGCAAACTAGATAAATACATACATACATACGTATGTACCTAGGTGCAACATTAGTTTCTTCGTCAAAGTATAATTTTTACTAGACCGTATTATTTTTTGTTCTTTTCTTATGTTATTAAAAAAAACTCAATGTTTCTTTCATTTAAATAGACATAAGAAAAAAACTTTGAAACATATTGCAAATATTTGAGGGGCCAGCCTTTGGGGCTACAAATTAGATTCTATTGTCTGCTATAATTCACATCACACTTTCGTCTTAATAATGTGGTTAAAAAATCACCAAAAAGTATTAGACATTAAGACCAAATAAAACAAATTAAACAAAAAAATTATACCTAGATAATAACAAAAAGTACTTTTTTTTATTTATTTTTTCTTAGAAGATTTACGATGAGGCAAGAAAAATAATTATGTATGTATGTATGTACAAATTTACATACATACTATGTACGAATATTTGTAAAACAAACAAAAAATACTTACGTGATATCATCGTGTTTAACTATAAAATTTTCCTTTTAGTGTTTAGATACGTTTGTGCTTAGTATTTTGGCTTCATATAATTTAATCATTAACACGGTCATTGTAATTTTATTTCATTTTGAAATGTAATGCCTCCTTTAATTTCTATCAAACAGTAGACAAGATCAGCGTTACCGTTGTACGACTAAAATATATTTTTTTGGCTTTTTTTCCTTTTGCCCTTTTGTATATTTTTTATTACTCGTATTTTCAAACCCTCTTTTTATACCCTTCACGAAAGATGGTAAGGTTTGCCATTCCGTGTGTAAAAGGATTGATATTAAAAATCAGCAAAAAAGAAACATTCCAGGGCTGAAAAGCGGAAACCCTTTTCGAATGTAAAACTGACTAACTAAAACTGATTTTTTTTATTAATTAAACATATGTTACATTTAGAAAGATCTTTACTTAAGAGTTTATTATATTCATCCCATTTATATGTAAAATTTAGTTTAACCGCACAATTATAAGCTTTTGTTGTTGTTACGTAAAATATGGGAACTAATATTTTACGAAGCACTGTAATTTGGTATGTAGATGCAATAATAAAGTTATCTTAAGAGTATCAAATCCACAAAATTAAGATCGTATCAACATTTTCACGCCTGTCATACTTTATGTAGGTTTCTGTAAAAACCATAGTTAAATTTGTCACATTTTGTTGCTCAAATCTCGATTTTATATTGAGGAAGAAAAAGATAGGTATAAAGAAGATATATATTACTGTCTCTGTCTCTTTCACATAAAAAATTAAAACAAAAGATGCATTTAAAGCGGCGCACAATCACAGAATACACACGAAACTTTTCTATTTGCTAATTGCAGCGCTATAAAAGAGAAAGTTATATAAAATAAAACGTAGAATGAATATCTGATGCATTTTTAGCAACTTTTTTGACATAATTTGTTCCTCCCGTCCTCTTATTGACAAATAAAAAATTTTCATGCAACTAAGTTTATGAAAAAAAAAATGCTTAATGTAAATAAGATATTAGTTTAAGAATTCGTATGTGTGTTTTTTTTTTGTTTTACTAATAAACTCAAATTAATAAGTCCCCTTTCACACACGTCAGGTCTGAGTCGTCAAGTCTTGAGTTTTTAGGAGAGAGAGGTAAAGAGAATGGAAAAAGGTACAGACTTGACCGTACCAGTCAAGTTTGCTTTTTCGTTTTGTTTTGTCATTCGTAATACTCTACTTCAACGCAAATTGATCAGACTTGATTAAACAAACTGATCAGGTAAACCTGATGTGTGTGAATCAGGACTAAATAATATATGCACTTTTATGTGTTGAAAACACTTTAATTATGGAAAAACTTTATTTATCGGTTAACCCGTTTATACCAAGATTAACCGATTATTAACCGATTAAGCCCAAACCTCGGCTAATTAATGGAGCGATTAACCCATTAAAGCAAAACCCCGATTAATTGAATGTACATACTACTATTTAACCTATTTTTATTCTTACTTCTTTTTTTTAATACAAATCACTTTTTTTGTTTGAAAATCCCCTTTTTGTAACCATTTTTCCAATTAACAAACGGTAACGCTGGACAAGAACAAGAAAATCGCATTTGTGCGAATACACACTTATACCGTGGCCCACTTTGCAACAAACACAATAATTTTTCAAATTGTATATGTATATGTATCTATGTATGTGTATGTCTGTGCCAATTTGTTGTAATTATATAAATACTATGTGCTCCTGAGTTGGTTCTTTTGCACTATTTATGCTCTATTTATTTATTTAACCTAGACCTAAGATAGCACAGTGGATGAATTTTCACTCACGGTCGTGTACGTTTACGAGGTAACTATCGCTTATCGCTCATTTGCTTCAATAGTGTCATAACTCAAAAAACTAATTTTTGGGTTTTTTGAGTTAATAATGCAAAATAATTTGGCATTTCGTATTTTAACTTGTGTAAAAATTTCATATTTATAAATAGCTTGATATTTTTTCACGTCTTCATTGAGTTGCATGTAAATTGAAAACTTTAAATGTATTTTCTACAAAACAAGTTTTTTGAGTTGTGACACTATTGAAGTAAATGAGTGATATATGTATACATACATAATTGCAATGCACAGCAAAATCAAACAAGGTTCTGACGACTGATTTTGGCAGATCTGACCAAAAAGATACATATGTATGTAAAAGAGGGGTTAAAGTTTTCACATTTTTAGGTAAATCGCAGGGACCATAACAGTTATAAGTTTTATTTTAAAAATTACTTTTTAATCATTATTTCCTGATTTTTATTTATTACCTACTCAGAAAATAACAGTTACTTTTTGATTTTTATTTTTTTGCTTAAAAAAATTTTTAAGTTTTAAATTTAATAAACTATAAATAAATTCAGTGAAGTGCGACTTCGACTCGCGCACGAAGGGTTCCGTACGTTGGGTTTTGAGCATTTTTTAAGTGTTTTTTTACGTTTTTTCAGCTGAAATAACTTTTTTGTTTATTTTTCGCTTTTTTCTCGTTTTTGGCGAATTTTTTAATTTTGGCGATTTTTTTTAATTTTGGCGATTTTTTTTTAATTGGCGATTTTTTTAATTTTGGCGATTTTTTTTTAATTTGGGCGATTTTTTTTTTAATTTTGGCGATTTTTTTAATATTGGCAATTTTTTAATTTTGGCGAATTTTTCATTTTGGTGATTTTTCCGGTTTTTCGCGATTTATTTTCGATTTAGATTTTTTTTTTAATTTGGTGCTTTTTTTCGTTTAGGCGATTTTTTTTTGTTTTGTCGATTTTTTTCGGTTTGACGATTTTATAATTTTGGGATTTTTTTGTTTTACCGTTTTTGAAAATTTCAAGAAGTTTGCTCTTACGGTTTCCAAGATACAGCAAGTTATCAAAATTACATAGTCAAAATTACATTAACTGATGGTACACCCTTTAATTAAAATTTTTTAAATTTTAGTGTTAATTGTTGTAGTCTATATAAAAATACACTAACTTTACAAATTTCAATTGTGTATACATACATACAATTGTATGTATATTACATGGGATTTTAAAATTTTTCGTTGCTCGTTTTGGCACACCCATTAATTTCCAACTCTCATGTATTTGTTGTTGTAGCGGCCAAGGGTCTACACACTCTGTCCAAATTTCAGGTCCGTAGCTCTTACGGTTCTCGAGAAAATATCCTGTGACGGACAGACGGACAGCGTAGCGAAAACAATAGGGTTCCTTTTCACCTTTGGTGTACGGAACCCTAAAAAGGACATTTAAGGCTGTCCCACGATGTCACCAGAAATCGTTCGATCGAATCCTTATATTTAAAACAACAAGAAATTTTCTAATGTTATTTTTGTTTGCAATACAGGAATACACATGCGCAAATACAATAAATGAATACACATATGCAATACATTTCTCTCGTTTTTCCCTCGGTGGGCAGTTTTGATCCATAGGTAGTCCATGTAACATGGAGTATCTTGGTATATTTCTTGCGCACGTAGCACTTCTCTACAAGTGTGATTTTTTCAGTTTAAATTTGGACAATAATATTTATTTGCGTTCCCTGGTAAATCGGCATAGGAAACCGTTAAGATCCACGCATTTTAAATATATGGTATTTTCAGAACTTTTATGTAAAACATTACATTTTAACACTGTAAATCTTATAACTCTGATTTTTTTTGACAAAGTTTATAATTTAATTTAACGGCTGGACGAGTTCGACTAAACGAGTTCGAGCCAAGTCCACAGAAGAATGTAAGCAACATTCAGAAAGTCTCAGCAAATTCAATGGCCTTTCAGCAGTAGCTTCCCTGCAGTCAGACTGGGACCAAGTGTCTTCTAGTAACAATTTTAATAGTTACGTTGTACCAGTGTTGCCGAATCGCGGGTAATTATCCGAATCAGGTGTAATTTTTATGTGCATGTGTAGCGCGTGGGTAATTGCTCTCAGGTGTAGTTCACGGGTAATTTGAAATTCTTTTGTTTTATATAATAAATATATAACTATATATAATATAATAAATATATAACTATATATAATATAATAAATATATAAATAAATAAAATAAATTATCGTCTGAAAGCGTTGCTGCAATTTTATTATTTAAGGAAGGTATATAGAAAAACGGCAACAATAATCTTAAACCTCTCCTAAACAATAGTAATAAAAATTTAAGTTCCAATGACCTTATTAGTTTAAGATTTTTATGTTGCTTATTATTATGTAATTTTTTTGTATATTTCTCTTTAATTACTGTATAGTATAACAAATATTGAATTACTTTTAATGTATTTATTTGCTGTTTGTAACAGACTTTTATGAAATAAAATAGTTGTCAAAAACATATTGCTTGTTGTGTATTCAGCTGATATATATCTAGAGCCTATATTCAAACATACGTCAACTTAAAAAAGCTTACTTTTCAGTAGTTAATTCGCTCATTATTGTAAACCATAATATGGTTTAAATATGCTTGCTAATTTATAGGTCTGAAAAACATTTGGTTTGCACTGGCTTGCGTATTTTTTGAGATAGCTTATTCTAGTCGATCCAAAAATAAATATTTTAAGAGTTAATAATATTTCTTTTTTTATTGACAGTTTAAAAGTTATACATATAATCGGGTATGTTCTGTATTCCACGTGAAATTAAAAGGTGTGGAATACAGAAAATATCCGATTACCAATTTATTTTTATCGAAACCCCTATATAATAATATGTTAAAAGTGACCATATCTCAAAAACTAGGCATAGGATATCAAAATCCTTACTTGATTCGAGTTCAGCATACCAAATGCAATAAGATATGAGGTAGATTTACATATAATAAACTACTTTTTTTTTAAATTTTGGAAATTTACATGAGAGTTGGCATTTATTTTCACCAAAAAAATATACTTTGAGATAGCTTTTTGCCATCGGAAACTCATATTGACAAAATTTGAGTTGACGTATTTTGAATATACGCTCTTAATGTGTTGCATTTCATTAAGGCTGATACCAAATCACAAGTAGACCTTAAACAAGATTTTGGAAATGTGTCAAATATATATTTTAATATTGGGTGTAATTCCGTTGAAATCGGGTAATATTGGCTCCTACGAGGTGTAATTTTAAATATATATTTTGGTAACACTGCGTTGTACACAAGCTTTCTTCTATGTATCTTTGAGTATAAAAGAAATAGAGAAAACAAATGTGGTGTGTATATGGTTTGATTTTTCAACAACTTGTCAATATAGGTACATAAATTTGTATTTACGTACATAGTATAGCATGTAGTATAGAAATGTACTAGTAAATGTCTGGTTGGTATGTTTCCATGTTCCCATAATAGCTACGTAGTCACTACCTAATCTATTGCTTTAGTGTTACTAGTAGATTTTCAATGAAAATCATATGCTAAATGTCTATAGCACAAAGTATTGTATGGGGAAAGTAGTACGGGTATTCAGCTATTCAGACATGGACTCATATGATTATTTAACATTACTTTATTGATTTTTTCCTCCTTTAAATTACTGTCGTTAAAATCACTTGAATCAGATGAATCCGACTCATGCTTCCGCCTTGGACAAAGAGGATATTGGTCTTCAGGCATATGAGGAGTTGGTTTTGTAAATGAGTTCACATCTACATACTCAACAGACTTATGGCGTCCAATTTGCTTTACTTTGACTAAGCAAAAATAACAGTGAATTTCGTGAAAAATTTGACGGCTGCGCAAAACAATACTCGTAAACTCCACAAGCATAGCAAAACTTGTTCGGATTGTTAAAAAAAGAAAACTTGAAAACAGCACAATTGCAAAAAAATTATAAAATTTTTAATGAAGTTTGAAATTTTGTCCACTGTATCTCCATAATTTCTTGACTAATCTTGACATGAGGTGTATGTTTATTTTAGTAATTTTACTATCTTTTAACGAAAAAAAGTGCGTAAACTGACGAATTTTTTCTGAAGATATTTGCATTTAAGCTTGTACATCATCTTTTTTAAAAACCCAAATAACGGCAATTTGGGTAATTATATCTCGAAAACTGTTCTACTTTCGACCATTTTGTCTTCATATTCGGATTCAGCGAACAATTTTACATTAGGATTGGGTGTCAGATACATTTGGTCAAAAAATTGTCACATAGTGTAATTAGATATCGTGCCATAACTGCCAAAATAGCTTAAGCGACATAATTTTCGAACTTCCTTTTTTGACCAAAATCGATTATTTGCGATCATAAATAGTTGATTTTCGCCAAAAAAAAAACCAAATCCAAAAATATGTCGCTTAAGCTATTTTAGCGGTTATGGCTCGATATGTGTGTAGAAGCATTATAGTTGTTGTTGTTTGTATATTAATGATTCCTTTTCGGATTCCCGAATTTCGTATTCGCCAAATTAAGGCGAATATTTATCGAATATTAAAATTTACTATTTTCTATATTCGTATTCGTACTCTCATTGTGAGTACGACATATTTACTGTACTCGTATTATGGTCTTATGTGTTTGTATGGTTGTATATTTCTGAAGCGGCCCATCCATTATTGCATAAGTTGCACAATATTTTCATATATGTACATATAATATGGCGCAACTTTCTTACAATAAAAATTAAATATAAGCTATAAGCAAAACAAAAACATATGGCACACTAAGTCATAAACAGTCGCAACTCAAAATTATTAAAACGTTTTTATTTTTTTATAAACCAGTTCACTGAACATATCTATAACGAGCGAAAAAATATATTTTGCAATACAGTCTTCTTGAACAATATAAAATACCGTTATGCCTGTTTTTATGTTAACAGTTTTTGGCCACACTGAAAGGAAAATCATTCATTCAGATAATCGGGCCTGTTCTGCAAATCACGACATGCCAAATCACGGTGATTTCTAAAAATTAATAAAATAGCTTTGGAAGTTGGAAAAAAATATGCTATTATAAATGAAAAAAACTTAAAACGCAATAAAATCTCATTACCAAGGCAGCTATTAATAGTTTACTTTTGAAATCACATGATTTGAAATCGCGACGATTTTCAGAATAGGGGGAATGAAACGGTTTCACTGAATGTTCTACATTATATTAATGGAACTTTTCATTAATACAATGAGCAATTACATTGTATACATGAACCGCCATATTCATAAAAAATATTTTAGGTTTATTACAGGTTTATTTGACAAATTTCCCGTAGAAATACGTCAAATAAGCGCTTAATGAACCTAAAATATTTTTATTGAATATGCCAGAAAATCTTTCAATCTCTACTCTTCATGTGATCTTCATAGTTCATTGTATTAATGAAAATCATTTCATTGTTTAAATGATTTTTCGTTATATCGAATTTGGGGCAATAAGTAAGTTCCAAAAATTTTGTCTACTTATTGTATACAGTTTGTCAAACATAAATAAATCAATAGTTATTTTGTTAAAAAATATTTTCTATTTCTTATTTTTCCCATCCCTTTTAATTTCAAAGCAGTATGGTCGTCATAAATGCAATGAAATCATTTAATTTATTCAATGTAATATTCTTCATCTCTCTCTATCTTTATCCATTCAAGCCCCTCTCACCACTATACAAACACAAAAAGGTTGTGCGAAACATTTTCTTTTGGTTCTTTTAAACTTGTTTGTATATTGTGATTCTCAACAACATATTAAGAATTTTACTATAAACATGTAAGTTTTTACTATAAACATGTAAGCCTGGTACTCTGTTCGAAGTTGTGAAAATTTTTCAGCAACATTGATTATTTCGCGTGAAAACTTTGACACGTAACAAGTGATGCCCATTTTACTTTTTCGGAAAAAATGTTCGTATTTATTGGTTTGAAGTAGGCCACACTGATCGACTCTTGTTAACAAAAACATCAGCTGTCAATATTTCGCACGAAATAAATGTCAGTCTCATTATTTCACAGATAGCAAAAAATGTTGCCAGATACATTTCATACATTTTTCACGAGTTGAACAGAGTACAAACTTTGCAACATTATTTCATGAAAATTTCACGTAAACTTTTTTTGTATGGAATATGTCAACATTTCACGTAAAATTTTGAACAGAATACCAGGCTTTACTACAAACATGTCGAACCATAACCGCCAAAAAGACGTAAGCGCCAAAAAACAAATTATCCAGGGAGGTTTTTATTAAATATCTCAGGTTCAAGTACAAGTATTACCGATAAACTAAATATGTAAGTACTGTTACGCCTTAGTTATACATTGCATTTAGTTTATTTTATATACATATTTCCTAGATAACTGGTATTTACATATGTCGCTTACGTCTTTTTTGCTGTCATGCTGGCCAGCTACTAATTCATGTTAAGGCTGTTACGACCTAATGATGTGATTAAAAAACAACGTTTTGGTCCTCTAAAAATATTTCTTCACACTTATTTTTATCTCTTGTGTGTTTTTTTTTTGGTGTTCTTCTGCTTGCTCTAAAGTATTTTGTGCTTTACTATTCAAGTTTTTGTAATTTTCACAAGTAACGCATTTGCCTTTTTAGGCAAGTGAAAGCCGATATGAAAACTATAATTGAAAGTATTTCGAAAGTCCCTTAAGGATAACAGTGTCGAATCCTGATTAGTATTTTTGAAATGTTTGGTATAGCAATCATATAATCCTTTTATATTGCGAAATTCTTGAGGAAGATACAGCTAGCTACTTTTGTCGAGACAATAATGCGAGGGAACTGTTCAATAAATTATTTTAAAAGTGCAACTTTGGACTCGTCAGACTTATTATGAGCTGTAGCTTTTTGTTTATTAGCAATAAAAATGTTCAAACCACTAGCGTTATTTCTAGTCAATCCTAACATTATTTCTGATATAAAGAGCCGTTTCAGCAAAAACTGTTGGCACACTTTAATGAACAATTTTTTCACGTGAAATATTTCCCGTGAACAAAAAGTGGTGAAAAAATTTAAGAAATAATATACTGACACTACAACAAACCAAATATTTGCGACCACAATTTTATGGAAAGGGAACACATTTCATGTGCACTTTTATTCCCGATAATTGTAATTATTGCTAGGAACACAACTGGGACGAACGACGAATTTTTCGGTGCGAACTTTCGTCATAAAAAATAAAACACATGAGTGCATATGAAAATGAACACAACACCGCCGTACAACGAAATTCGTCGTGCGTGACGAATTCTGAGATAGATTTATTTCTAATTTGTACGCCGACGAACGACGAAAAAACAATTTTCTCTCTCTCGCTCTCTGTCTTTGTACACACAACCAGCGTGACCATATTAGCTTATTTTGAGCTAAATTTAACTTATTTGTTTCAGATTTAGCCTTAAAATTTTCATTTAGCTCTTAGCTTATTTTTTAGCTTTTTTTTAAAAACTCATTTAGCTTTTTTAGCCTTTTTTTAGTCTAAATTGCGTGTTCTCTAAAAATATATTAAAAACATAAACAACTTATAAAAATTATAATTTTTTAGCATTGTAAAATAGTTTACAAAAAATACAAAATGTAAATTATACGACAATTTTATAACAGAAATAGAAAGAAGAAAAATAGCAGATAATGGCAGAATGGTTAGAATTCCAATGGAAAAAGTTAAATTCATATTAGTGGCCAAAACTCTTTTTGAGTTTTTTGGGTATAAAATTATTTGACTTGATTTGAACGTTCATTCAGCGGCATCAATTAACTTAAAACAAAAACCTGAAATAACCTTAAGCCTGGATAACACTATGTAGCGATTTTCGTCGGGCCACCTCAATAAAGTCATAAGCAGGGAAACCGCAAATATGCAATTGCATGTTTTTTCTTGTATCACGTATTAATGCGGGGACAAGATATTTATCCGTTTCAGAACTTTTAATGAATTTTGGCATCGATTTGTTAGTGCATATTTTTGCATATTTTACCCTTTGAGGCATGTTTATGCATATATCAGTTTTACACGCATATTTTTAGCATATTTTCGAATTTTTAGAGCATAATTTACGCTTTTAGGGCATATTTTCATACTTTATAGAATTTAATTTTATTTCAACCCGCTTGGCACCACCATCCTTTAAAAAAACTCTCCATTCCGAAAAAAAAAATTTTTATGAAATTTTTTTTAGCAACGCATTAAAATTTCATTTTTGAAATAAAAATTTAAGTTTTAAAGAAAATTTTTTCCTGTGCTATCTGGGTTAATATGCTTACAAATTATTTTTAATTTTCGCCATCTAAATCTCTGTTCCAATGTTCCATGTAGTGTATAATTTTTTTTATATATAACGCAGTTTTACGGACGTTAGTTGCAATACAAATTTAACTATGTGTGATTTACCTGTGTGTGATTTACTCTGCCCCGAAAATACCTTGAAGGAACATTGTAAATGTATGAAAGTTCATTAAGACGGGACAGAAAAGATTTTTATTTGAAATTCTAGGTCAACATTTTTTTATTTATTGCAATAAAAATTATAAATTAAAATCTTGTCTTGTTTATCCAAAATACAGTTCCAAAGCCTTAATTCTGATATCGTGATCTTTTGAAATTAAAGTTAAATTCTTTTGCATCCAATAAAAATTAATTTGTTTTAGTAAACATTTTTATAGTAATTTTGTTTTAACCTGCACTTCAAACCCAGTTATTCTTTGTTAGTTATGTTTCCGTTTTTTGGTTATTTATTTTTTTCTTATTTTATATGCAAATGTTGTTGATTTTTTGATTAAAAAATATATTTTCATTTACAAATAAAACAATTTATTCTATTTTTAAGAGCATATTTTTTGACTTTTAAGCGCATATTTACAAGTTTTTAGTGCATATTGAATGCGCATAAAACACTTTTTTTAGAGCATATTTGTGGTTTCCCTGGTCATAAGTAATAAGCCAAAATGGCATTATTACTCAATTAATTCTGGAATAAGTCTATATGGGCTTATTACCAATGCAGTGTGGCGCAATTGTGTCCTTGTATTTCAAGTAGTCGATAAATTAGAGCAAAATCTTTACTTATGACTTTATTTCACTGATCTGACGAAACTCGGTACATTGTGCAGATAGTGTGATCCATGCTTTACCTTAAATAGCATTAATTTACTTAAAAAGCTTTCGTATTTTAGTATAAATGTTTTTACATTTTTAAAAACTTTTTAAGATTATTTTGGGGAAGTTTTTGTTTTGTTCTTCATTAAATCTAAAATATAATAATTAATAAATAATTTCATTAAGCAAATATCAATTTTTATATAAACAACTTAATAAATTTAAATTTTCGTTGATTTAATGGTATTTTTTATAATATTTAAAAGTCCTATACACTTTTATACGTGCAGTTTTAACAATTTAATGACTATTCGTGACACATTTCTTATAAATTAACAACAAGAGCAAAATAAATTAACTACTTTCTCGCGGCTATTTTCATCAAAGGTGCTAGAATATACAACTAAGAATTATTTTGAAAACAGAAAGAAGCATATAAGCTTTGGAAGGAAAATACGATTTGGAAAATTCATAAGTTTGACAAATTTATTCCGTCTTATTCTATATTATGAATAAAATTCCACAAGAAATTTTTTCCCGGGGAATAATTTCAAACAGTAGCAAATAATAGGGAAAACAAAAAAAATTAATGGAAAAGGGAGGAATTTCTTGCGGAAATTTATTCATAATTGCAGTGTGTAACTACGTGGAATCTCTCTTGAGCGGACACCGAAGGGACCATTGAAATATGTCCGTACAAGGGGGCTGTCCGCTCAAGAGAAAACTACAAATTTAAATGAGTAAAATTTTCCTAAGATGGTAAGTTTTTTTAAATACTTTTATTAAAAAAATAAACAATTCAATTGGGTTTAATAACAAAAAATCATTAATATGTAAATATGCACTATTTTCATATGTAATAAAATATTAAAATGTTTTATAAATAAATAGTATATTATTTCAATAGATATTCCTCCATTCTAGTTGGCGTGTTTTGGTCTTGAAAATAACATTTTGAAAATATAAGTCAAGCGAAGAATATGTACATATATAACATGAGATTGTCAAATTCAATCGCAGATAAAATTATGTTACCTGTTGACTTCAAATTAGTGTTATCTCAATTTTATAGGAATTTTTATGAGATCGATGTTACAAGATATGTTATAACAACAATCTTATAAGTTGAACTATCAAAAAACCCACCTACATGAAAATATATTAGTGTGGATGTGTGTGCTTATTAAAATAAATTAAAAGCGATGTTTTTTTTAATAAATTTCTGTGATTTTATATATTTAAGTGTGTTTAATTGATTTACGTACCTTTTCACAATGTATGGTTAAGAGTTAACGTGAACTTTAACTGACAGTTCTTGATACAAAATTTTCAGTTAAAGTCTCTGTTATCTTTTAACCATACATTGTGTAAAGGTACGTTATAAATTTAAGTTTGTATGAAAAATTAAAAATAAAATAACTAATTATGCAACGGCAGTAGATGTTAACTCGATGAGCATTTGCGTAAACGAAATCTTATAAGATGAAGAAAAATATCGACATTTTCTTTTTCTTATCCTGCCGACGATCTCTCACACCCCAGCAAAAAACTTTGCCTACTAGAATGCAAAAAAGTGTATGTACTCCTCAGTCGTAAGTACATACAATTTGACTGAATAACCCATTATTTTTGCTTGAGAAGTTCAAAAAGTATGCGGTACCCTATACTTTTTGCCTACAAACATGCAAAAGTTAATATATTACTGATTGCCTAAAAGTACTCAAAATTTAATGGGTTATTTTTTGCTTACAAATATGCAAAATTTTATATATTAATTTTTGCTTAAACTTATTCTAAATTAATTTGCTAATTTTTCTAATTAAAATAATTTTCCCGATCAATAAATTTTTCTCTAGATATATTTCCTTATTAACTGGAAAGCACTACAATAAGTACTTTCACGTAATGATATAAATAAGTTCTTATTTTATTCATTACAGGGCAGTCATTATTATGCACATAAAATAATTACATAAATAAGTATCAGTCATTACTTTGTAATCCATTAAAAGAGTACTACCCATTACAAAATTTCGAAAATTTTTTGCTGGGACGTTATATCAAAGTTAAATATGTCAGTCCCGGTTCACACGTTTCAACTTTTGGTGCTCAACTCGTAATTCAGCTGTAAGAAAAAAAAATAGTTGTTTTTCCGTCTCCGTATTTCTTACAGCTGAATTACCAGTTGAGCAACAAAAGTTGAAACATCCCAGCAAACAAGATTTCAAGATTTTGTAATGGGTAGTACTCTTTTAATGGCTTACAAAGTAATGAGTGGTACTTATTTATCTAATTATTTTATGTCTATAATAATGACTGTCCTGTTATGAATAAACTAACAACTTATTTATATCATTACGTGAAAGTACTTATTGTAGTTCTTTCTAGATAATAATAAAATATATCTAGAGAAATTTTTTTTTATTTATTGATCGTGTTACAAAATTCTGATTATTTTTATTAGAAAAAATTGGCAACTAGCTTTTGAATAATTTTATGCAAAAAGTAATCTACAAAATTTTGCATATTTGTAAGCAATAAATAACCCATTAAATTTTGAGTACTTTTAGGCAATCAGTAATATATTAAATTTTGCATGCTTGTAGGCAAAAATTATAGGGTACCGCATACTTTTTGAACTTCTCAAACAAAAATAATGGGTTATTCAGTCAAATTGTAAGTACTTACGACTGAGGAGTACTTACACTTTTTTGCATTCTAGTAGGCAAAGTTTTTTGCTGGGATGTGAATCGGAACTTAAGGCGAGCAAATCAAGTGTCTTGGTCAGCTTATTTGTAAATTATGACATGAAAAAAAATCGGAAAAAACACACGCAATGTCCGTTCAAGAAAATTTTTTTTCGTCAAGCGGTTGTCCGCGTCCGCTCATGAGAGAGTCCGTTCAAGGGGGAGCGATTGCAATGCTTTTCTTATGGAGAGCTGCCCCCGTCTAAAGGGGCTGTCCGCCTATAGGAAGTGTCCGTTAAGGGAGATTCCACTGAATCTGTATGTCGACTCCTCAACGCTATAAAAAAATTAGCACTTATCTACTTTTCGGTAACAATTGAGTACTATTGGCAGCTCCTTACAATTGAAGTAGAAAATAGACGTAAGAGGGAGAAATATTTAGAAAATAATGCGGACTATTTTGTCTAAAAAACTGCTCAAGTGTGTATCTATGTTTTTTACATTGCAGTTCAGAATTATTTTCGTTTTATTTAGACCGTTTAGGTCCTTTTTGACACAAACCTATGATCAATTAGTTTGATCATATGTTTGTGTCAAAAGTAACCGACTGAATGAGATCGACTCAATTATAATTTTATTCGAGTTGCAGAGTAGAAGGGCAGCACACTAATAAAACATACTCCTCTTAGCGAACGTAGTGTTGTAGAAAACAACAATGTATGAATTTAAAATTTTTCAGTAGAGCAAAAATACTGTTCAAGTGCTCAGGCAAATTTTTAATATAAAAATGTGATCATTAGACGTAATACATTTCTTTCAGCCTTAGTTAGTTAAATATCTAGAAATTACATGACAACCTTATGACTACAAATTTATATAATGCATAGTATATTTCACTGATAGGTATTGTGTCAAACAAGAACTTGGTCAACATTTTTATCTCACTACTTTGGTGGCCGAAATTTTCGTAAGGAACTTGGCCTTTTTTCACATTTATTTTTTTGTGAGGATCTGACTACTTTTTGAAAGGTTTTCTTAAATAAAGCTTTTTAAACTTAAAATTTCTCTTCTGCTATATTTTCATTCATAATGGCACCAGTTGAAAAGTTAAGAGTTACATAAAATAATGGGTTAGAGTGTGATGGGTGCACTATTGTGTCATTACAAGGGCCCAATAGATAATGTACGAAATTTTTAAAGAGTCATCTGTGTAGAAATATGTTAAATATAGCGTAAATTTTAGTGGGAGTGACACCGCCTATTTTTGTAAAGCCTGCTTACATGAAGTACTTTTGAAAACGCAAAATTAAAGGCTAGCATACGTGCAATTTGCATGCAAAGTTTCAATAGAGTAGCTTGTGTTTTAATTTTTTCTAGTTGGTAACTTACCTATTTGTTTGTAAAATTTCAGTTCGCTACTGTAAAATATTACGTTAACCTTCTAATATAACAATCGGTTCTTTCCGATTTAACCAGTTCGTAGCTCACCCCTTAACTTAAATTCTTAATTTCGAGTTTAAAGTGCGTATCCATGCCCCCGATTGATTTTTCTTTGTGATCTCTGATTAAGATTTATATATGTATTATTTTTAAGCTCAAGATTTTGTTGTGAGCAGCGCTTACTTATCATCGTCCACTTTTCAAGATCATGGTTTCAAGCCTCACAGACGTACATACAAGTTTCAAATAAAATGGCTTCGGTTAAAATCTGTATATTTAATTTTCAATTCAGTACAATATTAGCGTTGCCCCGCCACGCCTGGTTAAAATATTTGGGATTTTAGATTTTTCTGGGTGGTTTCTCACCTTGGCCTACTTGCGTATTAAATTTCAGCTCTCTAGCGCTGAATAATTCTTTTTTATGGGCGTATTTTCCCCCACTTTTTCAAAAGAACAAATTTTTTGGCCGGTGTTTATCATTCGTGTCAAGTTTCGTTGGAAACGAAATACATATATACATATATATAATAATAAATATATAAATATTATATTTAAATGTGCTGTGCTGTGTAGCATTATTGCAGCATGTATTCCAAATTTCAATAAAATCGATTAAGTTAAACGCCTTAGACTTGTGTTTTTAATTCTGAGATTTATGGGCGTAGCCCCGCCCTCCTAGTTATAATTTCCGGGTTTTTAGATTTTTCTAGCTAGTTGCTAACCTAGACCTACTTGTTTATCAAATTTCAGCTCACTAGCGCAAATTTTATTTTTTTATTCTTATGGGCGTAATCCCGCCCACTTTTTTAAACTCAAGATTTTATATTTCCTATTTAGTTTCGTTGGAAACGGATAATAGTAAATACATAAATATGTACATTTAAATGTGCTGACCAGAAGTACATGAAATAGGAGGCTTAAATTATATGGGCGTGTTAACGCCAACTCTTTTTGACAAAAATTTATAACCTTGTATTATTGCAACATCTATGCCAAATTTCAATAAAATCGCTTAAGTTAAACGCCTTAGAATTGTTTTTTCTCTGCTACCACCTCATAAAATAATTTCGCTTTTATTTCATGTTTCAGTAAGTGTTGGCACGCTCAAAAACTGCTTGGAACTTTTACACTGAAAAAAAATACCTAGGGAAAATCAAAGGAACACGTTGGTCAAGTCTTACGAGTAACATAGCAAAAACTAATTTTATTGGAAAATATACAAATCGAAAATTATTTAACTCAGCCGGTTATTGTATTGTAAGAAAACCGGACTATTCGACATTCGAAAAATCAAAATTAGAAAAAAACCGACAACCGTATTGTGAAAAAAACCGGGTCGATCACCCTAATATGTACCCAATAAGCAATTTTGCTTTAAATCAAGTGTTATTCAAGTCATTCAATCAATTGTCAAGGATTGAATTATGCTGGGTTTACACTTTAATTCAATAGAATTCTCCAGTGAAAAGGGAACTTGAATTCAATTCGAATAATTCAGTTGTAGTATAATTTAATTCAAGCCTTGAATTATACTACAATTCAGCCTTGTATTACAATTTAATTCAAGTATATTTCATGCTTTAAAACAATTATTTTAAAATAGAAAGAAAATGCAAGTCATTTGTTTGCTAATAATAATTTTCTGCATATCTACCTTCACTATTCTTTTCACGATTATAATCGCCATTTGTAAAAGATGTTGGGCGGGGAAAATTAATGAGTGCTGGTCATACATTTGACCCTTTTAGCGGTAGCGGTGACCCGGGTAAAGTTATATGATGACCTCCACATTCTTTTGGCTCAAATATTTTTTTTCCGAACCTCACAAAATGAGGGGATCTTGCAAGTCGAAATCTCGTTACTAAGAATTCTCATATAACACTATGCCATAGCTAATGTACATACGTACTATAGACCTGCGTAAATAGTCTTGAAATGTAAATACGTCTTGTTTTTTAAATGTATTCTCGTGGCTGCATTATACTAAACCAATAATAAATGCTGTCGTATTATAAGCAAAGCACGATAGATGCATTTGTGTGCGTGTGTATGAGTGCTAACAAGCAATGTCGTGAAGACTTCTTGTTATGAACAAACAATCAACAAAGTAGTGTTGATACGTGTATGCTTGTTATTTTCCATATTGTACGTTTGAGTGTGTGTGTAAGATGTAGATGCCCTGCAGAAAATGCGAATAGTGAAATTGTAGTGATTTATTAGTGACATTGTCAGTAGTACTACTGACCAAGTGTACCCCAGCCAATGTAATCATCTATTGACATTTAACATTAGCTTGTCATTGAAAATCCACCACTAGACTGTAGCAATACTGACAAAGTAGTTCTTTTGGGACCACATGGAGACATTGGCACCAAAGATTCACTAGTAAATTTTAGGGGCTCTAGTCTACAATATCGATATTTCCTCGCTCGATGTCAATAGTAAAATACTAGTGACTTACTAGTGACATTGTCAATAGTACAACTGAATAGGTGTACCGCAGCCAATGTAATCGACCATATGGAGACATTTGAACTAAGGACTCATTAGTACATTTTAGTGACCCTCGTCTACAATTTTATAAGGTTTGGGCAACAAACTTAAATACATACATACATATGTACGTAAGTTTTCAACATTATTCCATAGCATAATAAAAAAGAAAAACAAACTATTGACGCGTTCATTGACAATATCACCAGAAACACACTAGAAATGCTGTCTCTAACGTATCTCTACTCGCGCATAGAAGGAAAGTTGTCGATATTTCAACTAGTGCAATTGTCGCTAGAGAAAAGAGTGTTGACATAGAGACATATGGTTCTTGGCTGACTAGAGGGTGGTAAGCTATTATGTGTTGCTTAGCGTTTGTTTTAGAAGACTTCGCTGTAGTAAAGCATTTGAAAAATCCCTCATGTCTTGAAAGTTCTTATAAATGATCTTGTGCAGGACTTTAATACGTACATATAGTTTTGTAAACATACATACATATGTACATACAGACATATCGCTCATGTACTTCAATAGTGTCACAACTAAAAAAAAACAGTTTTGCAGAAAACGCGTTTTAAATTTTCAATTTGCATACAACTCAATGAAGACATGAAAACATATTCTTCTTTCAGGAGGTGATGGTACAAACTACAATTTGTATGAAATTTTTACACAAGATAAAATATGAAATGCCGCATTATTCTGCATTATTAACTCAAAAAACTAACTTTTTGAGTTATGACACTATTGAAGTAAATGAGCGATATATGTATGTTGTTTGATTTTTTTATTTCAAAATACTTTCAAACTTTAAAATTACTTGAAAAATTGATTGAATTCAACTGTGTTTTCAGTAAAATTTCAAGTGCTTGAATTTTAATTGTTTTAGTGCTTATTGGGTATATTTTAAATAAAATAAAATAATCAATATATTTTTCATTAAGTGGGTGGTTTAGAAGGAATATGATTTTATGTTTTTAGTAGAAAATTTTTCATTATAAATCTCATCATTACTTTACTGAAATTTTCTTTATATTAATGAATAAACTTCATTTATAGTATGTAAAAACTTCACTAAATCAATGAAACAATTACATTTAATTCATGAAAAAGTTCAATTGAACTAATGATTTAGTTTCATTCTATTTATGACATAGCCGCCAAAATTAGCTATCAGTCTTCATTGATCCAGTTTCATTAGCTGACTTTTAATGACAGATTTCATTAATACAATGAAGAATTTCATTGTCTGAATGAAGGGTTTCCTTTCAGTGCATTGCTCAACATCTGGGATTTTTTTGTTTAGTGTCTTATCTTCATTAGGGAATCAATCTTCATATTTATGAAGGAGTGTGTCATGCTGCTAATTTTTTGTTTTTCCCGAATGGGTTTTGTATTTCACAATGCTGGTAGAGTTTCATACAGTTCAATGTACTCCACTTTGTCCCAATTTTTCTTTTGTTGTCATGTTCTCTGTTGGGCCACAAAACTCAATTGAGCAGGGAAATCAAAATTATTTTGATTTTATTACAATACGAAAAATCGCACAAATATATTGCAAATATAAAGTCAAGAATGTACTATTTTTTTATATGTATATATAATTATTTATTTACAGTCTGTCCACTAAAGGACTTCATTGAAAACAAGATAATTAAAAAAATATTGCGAAATAACAATATATTAATTCTGAACGGCATGTCCAAAAATGGTGCGTTAAGTCTTCTGATTTCTTCTGTATCATCGAGGAGTACAATAGCTAATATGTGTATATATTAGGGCGGGTCAAATTGTATAGAACGATTTTTTTTTTTTTTGATGACGCGTATAGCAAAAACGTAATCTATAGGTGATTCTGAGAAATTTCGCTCAAGAGACCATACTTCTAAGTTGGATTTGGAGCCTCCCAAAATTTGAAAATAAATATTTTTCCTTAGAACACTTTAATTAGATTAATCATAAGATCGGATAGAATTATAGTAGATTTCTCAATCTGGGCTTGTTTGAAAGGTATTTTTATCACCTTTCAGAATCTGTATTGATACCAATATTTTTTTTATTTTTAGTAGAGATATTAAAACACTGAACTTTTAACTTTTAACGCTTCATCAAAAAAAAAAATTAACCCGCGCTAATTATAAGGAGCATAGGGCCTCTCGAGGTTTCGGTAATCATATAGTTTAAGATGAGCAGCTGATTGGGCTACCGCATCCTATCCTGGAACTGGGACTGACAACATGGCCTTCAGGCGGGCTAGCTTAGAAGCATTTTATCACGTTTGTATAGCGTGCCGCTTGTTACAAGATCTGACACCCGCTTCCAGCCGCCTCTAACATGAGAAACGGTCACTGGAAATACGTGGCTATTGGTTATTTGAAGGCACCAATTACTCGCCTTGACGTTCCAAGTATCGCAGGCACTCGGAATTTGTTAGGAGTTCGGCGCCACCCGGAATCCCTCTGAGACTCTCCACTCGGAACCGCTGATTGTCCGCGACTGCCTTAGCAGCTACTCCGCATATCTACGGAGCTTTCCACTATCCGCAACCTGTGGACGCGCCCGGTAGCATTAAGCTGTGCTAAATAGGTTTCATTAAATCTTCAATTTCATCTTTCACATTTAGAATACGTATGTAGATCATTTTGTATATTTCGATAATTGAGTTGCTCCCGTTCCCCATAGTTTTATTTCATAAGTCCAAACAGGTTTTAAAATGGTTTTATAAAGAACTATTTTATTTTCTGGGCTTAATTTTGATTGAAGAAGCCATAGTTTTTTAATAATTAGTTAAACTTAGTTTACGTTCAAATTAACTAAAAAACAAATTTAAACGGGATATAACCACCCAAGGCAAATTCATTTCCAGGTAATATCAGGATTACAAAAACAATGAAAAAATACAACAATGAAAAAACCAACATGGTTTGTAGTTCATCCAAAACTTCAAACATATAATTTCTTTAACATAATAATAATAAAAATTATTCACATAAATTTGAAAATAGTTCTCCACGGCAGCTACCACTAACAAAATTTGCAACGTTTAGCACTTTTCACAATTTTTTAATAGTTTTTTCATATTTTTAGATTTGTTTCCAAAGAATTTTTTTAATAAAATATTTTTTATATTGAATTTTTTTTACATTTTCTTTTAATTTCTTTTTCGTAAAAATTTTTTGAAGTTTCGGATGAACTTTAATTTGAAAAAAAAATAGCTCAGCTGCATTTCCGCTACTACCTTGTGAATATGCCTTGTAACCACCCATGCTGTTTTTCAATTGTCAATTTAGTTGAGAGTTACACGATCACTTTCAAAATTCAATACATTCACACTTTTTCACTAATACATTAACACTTTTAGAATTTGATGGGACTTTGACTTCAAATTTTCTTTCCAATTGTGTATTCAAATTTATAGGCAAAAAACAACTGACACCAATTTCAATGAGCACACTTTTCGTTTTTGTTTTCAAATATTCTGCGGGATAGTATTTTTGTGTTCTTTTATTACACATAATGTTATATTCCTCCTAAAAACTTTAATTAACTTTAAATAAATATTATAAAGAACAAAAATATGTAAAAAATATAATGATGTGTTGCGGTTTATAGGCCTAAATAGAAGTCATGAAGTTGTGCGTTTAAGCTGTTCTCATATCAACGGCATATTGAAAATAAATTTGCTTGAAAATTGCGTGCAACCTACGTCACAGCCTTCAATTTAAATTATTTTTGACAACCAGTATGTGTGAAAAACTTGAATGCAAATCTTGGTCGTGTAACTGTAGCGTTAGCTAGAAATGCTATACTTTGTTTTCAATATATGTAGATGTGGCATTCTTGAAAATATTTTACGTAAATATTGCAAGACTTAAAACGCGATGTGACAATTCTTTAAATTTATTTAAAAAAAACTTCCATAACTGAATTCTGTCTTTTTGGAAAATAAAAAAAATAAATAACATGAATTTAAAAATTAGTGACGCTCCAAAAATACATCCAAAAAAGATCATAAAATTTTAAGTCCGACGGAATATACTTTCTTTCCAATTAATTTTAAAATCATCATACACAGACCTCTTTGTGAAATGAAATCTTTGCAAAAACTACAATTCATTATACACATAAAAATGATTTCGACGTGTTTTTATCTCGATTATTCTTCTCACAATTGTCTTATCCAAGTTATTTTGGTTTCATAATCACTAACATCTTCGTCGTCATAACAAACATCCATTTTATTTATGTATGAATATATTTATTTATTAAACTTTTTAGTAAAACTGTTTTTTTTCAATTGCGTAATATTTATTTCATATTTTTTTCATTTGACAGTTCTAACTAAAGTTTAACTGAGCAATGTTGCTCGGTTAAAACTACATTATAAACTAGATAATCTTTATTTGAAAAACAAAATTTTAAGTTTAAACTACAGTTCAAGGTTGGAAACCGAAACAAATAACGGTATCGGTATTGCTACCGGTACAATTATTTTTTAAATTTCGGTATCGGTAGCGGTATCGGTATTTTTTTATTTCGGTATCGGTATTACCGATACATACAGTTATCGACTTTATAATACCGGTATACCGATATTACTGACAAATTTATTATTTCAGGCAGTGGACATAGCAAAAAAAACTTTTTTTCATTAAATTACTTAAAAAAAGGGAGTACTTGTACATTAACATATGTATGTATAAAAGCATATAAACTTATTTGTTTCTATATATGATTTTATACTATTACTAAACAATAATTTATTAAAAAAGTGAAACAAGGAGACTGCAGTTCAAACTTTACATATATAAAGTCTATACTGATAAATTATACTGTGTGACAAATATTTAATGAAATCGAAATACCTGCGAAGTGTTACTATCCCTCATACCTAAATAAGAGCGGTAAGCGTTGCGTTAGCAGCAGGGTACGCATTTTCAGTACATTTAAATGCAAAAATATTATTTGATTGTACTGAAAATGCGTACCCTGATACTAACGCGACGCTTGCCGCTCTTATTTAGGTATGAGGGTATTTTTCTGCTAGGTATTGTCGAGTATAAAAATTGTTCAAACATCTCCAAAATCTTGAGTTAAGCCTGGTACTCTGTTCACAATTTCGTGCGAAATGCTGTCAAACTACATATAAAAGTATGTATTTGGTATGAAATATTTGCGAAATAAATTCGCAAGAGTAGTACTCTGTTCTTGGTGTGAAAAACACGGAAAATCATGTCTTTCCATGCAAAATTAATCTGGTATCATTTTAATTTAGCTGCGAAACAACATGAGCAGTGCTTTTTTCGCACGGATTTTAGCAATGTTGCATACTTACAAGCAAAAAAAAAGCGAGAAATTTATTAAAACAACCGCGAGTTGGGCTACATTTAGTACATGTCAAATTTTTCACGCAAAATAACCAATTGCACTGAAAATTTTTCTCAACTTCGAACAGAGTACCAGCCTTTACGGGTAAAAAACCGCTTTTTCGTACCTGTAGGCACTTACATATCAACCTCTAACTAAGTTAAATATCAACCGATTTTAAATTTATAAACGTATACAGAAAGAAGAGACTAAGGCCTTTTGAACCATATACAGTATGTCAAGAAAATGTTTTGACATAGTTAAAATCGTTATAAATTTTGATTTTTATCATAAATATTTTTATTTTTCTTTGCATTATGAAATTTTTGGTTATGGATTTCATTTTATTTACATTTAAGTGAACAAATAGTAGTAAGTTATACTCAAAATTAAAAAGTGAGAGCATAAAAATTACATGAAAGCTAAAAAAACTCAAAAATTTCTCTGTCAAGAAAATGTTTTTACATCCTTGTATTATATAGTAAGAAAATAGGAAAGATTTTAAGGTGTACAAAAATAATTTTTTTTTTGCTCCATTGGTATTAAATCGGCTTGTAAGACGACTTCTCATGGAAAAAAATTTTCTTTTCCAAATATTCCGCCGAAATTTCCCATATTCCCCTCGTATTACTGTTTTAAACTCCATTTACTTCTTGAAATACCCTTTGGAAATACTATTTTTCAAATAAACCCATAAATTTTGAATAGGGCATAGATCTGGACCTTGAGATGGAGTATCCACAACCTTACCGCAATTGAAAGGACACCATGTTCTTACCCAAAGTGCCTCATGTTTGAGGTCAATACATTAATAAAAATTTAAAACTTCCATATTTACCAGCTATAAAGCCAACCTTAATCGCGCTGTCAACGAAAAACCATTTCAACGTATTGATGTACCACTCACACAGTTTCCCATGAGACAAAGGTAATTGCTCAAAAGAATCGACTGTACTTCAATAAATGGTCGGAAATCCCCGCTTTCTAGAGTGTAGCCAAGACAGCAACAATTGTCTTTTGTGATAACGCATACTTGCAAGCTTGATGGCTTCTACGATAATGTGATTTTCGCCTACGAAACCAAACTTCTGCTTTATTAGAATGATGGATCTAACAAAGTATGGAGGAAAAAAAATCTTTAAAAATATTGGAAAGTGAAACCGTAAACCCATCTGTAAAACTTAAAAAAGGTTGGTTGATGGATTGGAGGTATATATACATACATATGTACATATGTATATATATGGTGTAAAACGTGGGATAAATTTGCTTTATTGAGAACACCATGAATGCGGGGCAGTGCCTTAATATATTGAAGCATTTTTTTGGATGACAGCTCGAGTAAATTTGGGTTTATTGCTGGAAAACATGCAAGTTTCCAGTTGTTATCAATCTAATGACACCAAACACAAGGCACTTTCGGTAAGAACATGGTGTCCTTTCAATTGCGGTAAGGTTGTGGATACTCCATCTCAAGGTCCAGAGCTATGCCCTATTCAAAATTTATGGGTTTATTTGAAAAATAGTATTTCCAAAGGGTATTTCATGAAGTAAATGGAGTTTAAAACAGTAATACGAGGGGAATATGAGAAATTTCGGCGGAATATTTGGAAAAGAAAATTTTTTTCCATGAGAAGTTGTCTTACAAGCCGATTTAATACCAATGGAGCAAAAAAAAAGTTATTTTTGTGCACCTTAAAATCTTTCCTATTTTCTTACTATATAATACAAGGATGTAAAAACATTTTCTTGACAGAGAAATTTTTGAGTTTTTTTAGCTTTCATGTAATTTTTATGCTCTCACTTTTTAATTTTGCGTATAACTTACTACTATTTGTTCACTTAAGTGTAAATAAAATGAAATCCATAACAAAAAATTTCATAATGCAAAGAAAAATAAAAATATTTATGATAAAAATCAAAATTTATAACGATTTTAACTATGTCAAAACATTTTCTTGACATACTGTATGTACATATGTATATCTTGTTTCAGTAAATTTCAAATATATGTCCGTATTTTTCACCAAATATAATTTTTTGGGTTTTTTTTCGACACTTTTATACTTTGGACACGTTCTTAGGCAATATTTTTGTACTGGACCCATATTGTTTATAACTTTCTCGCCAAATTCAGACGAAACGAACATTGGAATATTTCAATTCAAAGAATAAATAATATTATTTCAGCCAACTTAAAAACAAAGAAAACAATCTTCTTGTACAATTAACATTTAAAAATTTAAAGCAGGCACTTTTCTTCACCTCAAGAGAGGAATCTTTAACTTCAAATATAAAAGTTTAGAAGTTTTTTCTCTAAGCCAAAGAAAGAAAGTTAATTGATATATATTTTTGCAATTTTTGCCTATATTACGGTTTACAGCTCAACTAAGTTGGATTGAAACTGAAACAACTTAACTTTTGGTATTCTGAATAAATACTAATTTTAGTTGTCTTCGAATAAATGCTCGAAAAAAAAGGTTCTTATCTATGCTATGTTTTTTGAAACCATAGTATCTATTACAAAACATTTTAAATATTTTTAGTTCTGACTTTGCTCTTTTTTCTTGAGATTCTATATTTTATAAACGTGGCAATAATATTGGCTGACAAATGGGATTGGGATGGTTGGCTTCTGGAATAATGAAGCAAAACGAATGCAATGGTCGAAATAAAAACCAAAATGTTTCATGGTGAAAAAAGTTGTAATACATAATAAAAATTTGGCAACTACAACTCACTAATCATTTATGTTTTGGCCGGAATCGGTATACCGGTACGTACCGGTATAGACGTAAACGGTTGTCTGGATACCGGTATTTTCTAACCGAAATGGATTTCGGCATCGGTAACGATACCGGTATCTAATTATAGCGGTATTTGAATCGGTATCGGTATTTTTACGATACCGTTTACCAACCTTGCTACAGTTAAATGACAAGTTTTTATAAGAAAACTTTTTATTTGGGAAATTCAATGCGTATTTTGCAAACAATATTCTCAACTTTAGTATGTACAATAAAATACTAATTGAAGTCTTAAGATTAAACGTCTTGTAATTTTGGCTTTTCAGAAACTTCTTGTCAAATTAAAAAAAAAATCATTGTACGCTGTTAAAATATTTGAATTTGTTCTGAATTTCTAGATATCGACAACAATGGTGTTCTCGATGAAAACGATTTTCAGTGCATGGCTGTGAGGGCCTGTGTGATTGAAGGCAAGGGTGACTGCAGCGCTTCCCGTTTGACTGAATACAGAAATTTGATGAAAAATTTATGGAAAGAAATTTCCGACATTGCCGATGACGACAAGGTAATTATATGCTTTAAATATAAATTAAATGCCAGTTTATCGAAGACAAACAAAAGTTCTCGTCTGCCTATTTACACATGTATGTATATACATACATATATTGAATACAAAAATAAAGCACTAAAATTTGTTTTTGTTTAAAATTCGTATTCTTTATCTTCGATAAACTGGCTGTAATTCCTCGAAAATTAAAATAAATTTATTTATTACATGTAAATAAAACAAAAGGATGGAAAAATTTCCAATGCCGAATTCAAAGGTGCTGTAAAGAAGACCTGCGTTGGCAAGAAATACAGTGACTTTCCACAGGTTAAAATGATGACGCACTTTATTAAAAGTAACTTTACACTTTATTGTTATTTCAACTTTTAGGCCATGAAAGCATTTATTGAATCCAACTTCAAAATACTTGACATCAACAGCGATGGCATTGTAGGAATTGAAGAATACCGTTACAATTGCATTACCAGAATGGCCATCGATGATGTTGCGCCCATTGATAAGGCTTTCGAAGCTATGTTGACCGTAAGTATTTGTGTAAACGCGATTTTTTCTCACTTGTGTCAGTTATAAATTATATGGAGATATGCCTTAAACTATGAGAATTGAAAGGGTTTGTCTATTTCCAGCAAATTGTATGTTAGCAGTTATCAAAATCTGCTGGTAACACAAAACATGACTGTGCAGACCGTATGTGCTTGTGTTCGAAGAAATGTTTGGCGAGCAAAGTCCAAACACAATAATGCTATTTTTAATTTTCTGTATTTTGATTAGAATTAAAAATAGACTTTGGGAAGTGCAAACGTTATATACCATCGTATAGGAAGTAGGATTTTCCAAAATTCACACCAATATAAATAAATTTTACTAAAAAGGTTTGCACTTGATAATGGCAAGTATCACAAAATATCTGTAAGGGATACAAGTAGTTGAGCCAACCATTAACAAGCGCGAGTGAGACGAAAAACTTTCGAAGGCCGAACAACACACACAATCGATTAAGAAATAATTGAGATGAATACGGTTTACACACGCAAACTTTATTTTGCAAAGTCTTCAATTTGTAGGAGAGAGATAGAGAGCTGAAAAAAGCTCTCTCTTCTACAAACCCCAAAGCTTTGCAAAGTATAAGCTCCCGTTGTGCAAAGACAGTTTTTGATTTATAATCACTTTCAAAAAATTTGATTTTCAAAAAATCTCTCATAATTTATCATATAAACCACGAAAGAGAAAATCGGAACATACGTTTGCTTCTTCTTCGAAAAACACTATAAAAGCTTACAAGTTCCATACCATTTTCAAATAGAAAATCAAATGTAATAAAATGGATGGTTTGTATTATGAATTCCGCACGGAAAGAAGAGTTTTGCGCTATAAAACTGAAAATCTGTTACAGATTAGTGATAGAAAGTTGGGATAAAGAAATTTGAATACAATAAAGTTTTTATCTTTAATTTTACACCTATCAAAAAATCTCGCTTAATGCTGGGAACACAATTGGGACGAACGACAAATTTTTCGTTGCGAACCAGCGTTGCCATTTTGGTGCTTTTTTCCTGTCTAAGTACCCGAAAGTTTACTAAATACCCGTTTCAGAAAAGCCGGTATTTATAGTGCTTTTTACAATTTCTCGCAGTGCTTTTTAATGCTCTTTCAATAATAAAAATTTTTGCAACTTAAACAAAGCAAAGAAGCAAACGTAACGACTTGTCTCAATAATTTTTTTTTTAATTCCTCATGAGAAATATATTTTATTTATTTGTTAAGCAACGACTTTACTATTTTAATTCGCATGCGTAGTCATAGTTAAACAACAAGGATTTTTCATATGTGGAAATTTAAGAAATAACAAAAAAGTGTCTTAGTTCTTATGAAATTAAGCTTTGAGGAATTATCGAGCGTTAAAAAGTGGCTTAGACCAGCAAAAGATGCGTTACATAGTGTCCACACCTGATGATTTTATATTCCAACTCGTAATATAACGCCGGCAGAACAACTGTCATTTTCTCATTAATATCAGCACAAACCGGTAGACGTTGATGATTTTATATCATGATGAATCAAACAAATATTTGAAAAATACTTGCCAAAAATATCTAATTTGCGTGTTGTTTAATTTTTTGGTCACAAGCAATTGTTGTGCCTCCTTTTTTTAAAAGAAATTTGTTTAAAAAATCAACGTTAAATGCACAGTAACACATAAAATGACATTTGATATCAAGATGAATCCATCAGGCCGTGAGCTCTGATGATTATATCATAACGCTGCTATAATATTAATAAATTTAGTCTATACGTGATGAATTTTCATCATGATATCAATTTTACATTCATCATGATATAAAATCATCAGGTGTGGACACTATGTTAGAGACACTATGCATTTGATGTAGTTTTAAAATAATTTGCCAGTACAGTGATTTAACCCTTTCGGTCTGGATTTTTTTTTTGCGAAAGAGAAAAATCTTTTTGCATATATTGAAAAAAAAAAAATATAATTTAATAGTTTTTTGCGTTCTTAGTTTATCCGTAGTCTTTGAATTATTTTGGGATATATCATCCCAATAGGATTTTTGGGGCTTTTTTCCCAACCGGTTTTCGGTGCAAATGGTACAATTTATTATTATTAGTAATGAAAACATGCACAAATTCTATAGTTTCGTTTGGAAATAATACGAATGGGACATATAAGCCCAGTGATAATTCCAAATGGGACAATATATCAAAAAAAAAAAAAACAAATTTAAAAAATGTTGGTTCCAACACGGCTAAAATTACACTTTTATTTCAAATATAGTTAGTAATCTCATCAACTAACACAATCATCTTACAAAAAAATGCCGCTCAAATTTAGGTACCTTTATTTATTTCATACGTTAAAACTCTAAAGTACGTCTGGGACATTTTAAAATACAATTTATTTGCTTCAAACAGTATATAGGACTCTTAAAACTTTCCCTGGAAGGTATTGTCCTAGATGGACCGAAAGGGTTAAGGTGTCAGAGTCATACAAAAAATAAAGACGTATTTTTATAAAACATAAATAACAGAATATTTAACTTAGAGCTTTTTTACCCGCAATCTTTTTAAGTTTTACCCTTTTTTACCCTATTTTTATATGATCACAGTGCTTTTGATGACCCAAGAGTTGGCATCACTGCGAACGCTTGCCATCAGAAATAAAACATATGTGTGCATATGAAAATTAACACAATACCGCCGTCGAACGAAATTTGTCATGCGTGACGAACTCTCTTTTTTCTTTTTTTTACGATGACGAAAAATAACTTTTCTCTCTCTTTGCAACTTGAGCAATTATAAGAGGTGCTCTTTATTCGTATAGTTCTGCTCAGCGATGCCAACTATTTATAACCCAAGCGCGCTATTCCCCTTCTCTAAACGCGCTAGAACGCGCTAAGGTACAGCATTATCAACAATTTGTAGTAAAAACGCGCTATTTTCATACGCGCTAAATTAAATTTTATTAAACGTCGATGTATGTATGTATGTATTAGTAAATACAATTAATTTTTTTAGTAACTATTTTTCAGATTTTGCAATATTGCTTCTTCGAAATTATATCCTAAATAACTAAAATCATTTAATACAGAATCAGACTCGCCTTCCAAATATTCGAAATTCTTAGTTTTGATTTTAATTTTATTTGTCAAACTTTGTAACAACTTATATAAATTGTCGAATAGTGTTGCGATTCAAATGCTTTTTGAACTATATACAAAAAGAATAGATAGATGCTTAATAAGTTATATACATTTTTGGGGCCACGAGTACGAGTACATATCTTTAACAGTGAAATTTCAAAATATTTGCCATTTACAATATTAAAATGCGTTTTTAATTCTAACCACAGTCAAGGGAATTTTATTTGCAACATCTGAATCAGTAACGAATTTAAACAAAAAGTTAAATTTTGTTAAATTTATATAAAAAAGTAAAAAGATATTGAACTGAAATGATATTTTTGACTTTAATCAAAACGCTCTACTTTAGCGCTTTTTTATTAAACGCGCTAAGACGAAAAAAAGCGCGTTTGGCATAGTTAAAACGCGCTAAAACTAGCGCGAAAAGCGCTAAATTGGCATCGCTGGTTCTGCTGCACACAACGAGTTTATTTAGCGAATTCTTATGGACGAAATTCGTCGTTAGTCTTAGTTGTGATCTAGCGTAAGGCAGCATTTAAAAATAGTATTTTGTATGAGTTAAAGCCTCATTAGTGTTTACTTTCTGTTGCTGTTCAGTGATGTGCCGTTCTGTTTCTAAATTTTAATACTTACTTTTTCTGTTGTAACTTATCAGCTGTTTCTGATAACGTTGCCATAATAGAGTTCTCGTTGTACCTTCATAGTGAACAGACGTATTAGCGGAATTATTTTTTACATACAAACAAAACAAAACCCTACAAAAAATATTTGTAGTACATAGTATTCGTTGAACATTAACTTTGATAAACAAGCTTTTTTGCTTTGCTAATATTTTTTACATAGACAGTAATAACTAAAACAACAAAAAAACAAAAACAACCGTAAACAAAATAACTCAAAGTGCCCTTGAGGAATACACTACCAAAGTGCCCTTGAGGAATACTCTATATGAGTACCTCAAAAACAAATAATTGTGAAGTGAGTTATAACGGTAGAAATGCCTATCTTACTGTGAGCTCTGATGATCTTAATGATAACAATAAAAATAAAAAATCTGATAATAGACTTACCTAATGATAGACTTTTTTTAACGGCTAAGCCAATTTTTCGTCAGCGATCAACTTCGCTTTGTCCAATGCCAACTAGTGATTCGTTAACATTACAGTTGCCTACTACTTCGTCATTTAAATCAGCGATATCATCCGATTCATCACTTACACAATTAGTCACTGTAAATAAGAGTAGCCCAAAACCAAAGGTCCAAGTCGGAATGGACCGTTATATTATTGTAGGAAAGCGCGGGCGAAGCCCAAATTCTACTAAAATTGCATCCGCTTCAAAGGTATCTAGGGATAACAGCGCATCCTCCACTAATCGTTTTCAAATATTGCAAGATGACAACGACACACCTGATATATCCGCGAACAAAACCTCCAAACCGCCACCAATCTATTTGAGAGAAAAAAATTCAAACGCTCTTATTAAGAAATTAATTTCGGTCATTGGTGAGAATAAATTTCACATTTTTCCAATAAAACGTGGCAATATCGATGAAACGAAAATTCAAATTTATGACGAAACAGATTTCCGCAAAATGGTTTCTGAATTTGAAAAAAATAAAACAAGTTTCTACACATACCAGCTCAAGAGTGCTAAAGGCCTGCAGATCGTATTGAAGGGCATAGATTCTTATGTTGTTCCCGAAGAAATAAAAGACGCACTCGTCCTCCAGGGATTCAAGGTAAAAAATGTTTCAAATATAATAAATAGGGAGAAGATCCCCCAGCCTCTATTTCGCGTTGAACTTGAGCCGAATGATATAAAATTGAGAAAAAATGAGACGCACCCAATTTATAATTTAAAATATCTTTTATACCGAAAAATAACAGTTGAAGAACCACACAAGCGTTCTGGACCCGTACAGTGCCATAATTGTCAAGAATATGGCCACACAAAAACTTACTGCAAATTACCTACAGTTTGTGTTATTTGCGGTGAATTGCACGGTACTGCTAGTTGTACTAAACCAAAAGAACAAGCAGAAAAAAAATGCAGTAATTGTGGAGAAAATCACACCGCTAACTACAGAGGTTGTCCTGTGTACTATTTCGTCAAACAGACTATGAGGCAAAAACCTAAAGTAGCTCCAGCACAAACAGCAAAAACTTACTCTGCCACTCTTGCCCAAGTGAGCCAACCAGTTACTTCACGCGTATCGTATGCCGATGCTGCAAAGACAAGCTCTATTCCCACACAAAATGTTCCACGGCCAAATACTTCAACAAATACAAACTCAGGCTTTAATTTTAATCGCCTTGAAGCTACTATTGAAAATCTGGTGCAAACTATAAACAATTTTACAACAAATATGACTAGCATGATGCAAGAAATGCTGCGAATGCAGAATACATTGCTTCAAGCTTTGGTTAACAAACCATGAACACGTTAAAAATATGTTTCTGGAACGCAAACGGCATTCGCCAACATAAAAATGAACTTGAGCACTTCCTCACGGAAAAAAATATTGATATAATGTTGGTCTCTGAGACTCATTTGACTTCGAGAAGCCTTTTTAAAATTTATGGCTACACCTTATATGATTCAAAGGACCCGAGAGGAAGAGCATGCGGTGGATCAGCAATTTTAATAAAGTCAAGACTCAAGCATTATATTATTGACAACATTTGCGAAGAACATTTACAAGCAACGAATATTTGTATCGAAAATTTTTGCACTAATTTTGTCATATCATCAATTTACTCCCCTCCTAGATTCGCAATTACTGAGGACCAATACGAGGATTTCTACAAATCTCTTGGCCCTTGCTTCGTAGCAGCTGGCGACTACAATGCAAAACATACGTTCTGGGGTTCGCGTCTTATTACACCTAGAGGTCGGGCATTGTTCAACACAATTTCAAAAATGGGCTTGGACGTCATTTCGAGTGGGGAGCCCACTTACTGGCCTACGGACATACAAAAAATTCCGGATATTATAGATTTTGGAGTCATGAAAAATATTTCTAGGGAATTAGTTCATGTTGAAGCGTCTCAAGATCTTTCCTCCGATCACTCTCCCACGATCGTTACAATTTGTAGTCCACTAAGTAGGGACTTACCTTACCCGTATGTGAAGACGATCAACCGTGTTAATTGGCTGGGGTTCAGAAAATATCTCAGTACTCATTGTACGGAAAACATTACGCTAAGAACATCCGAAGATATTGAATTTAACATTGGCAATCTTATCAAAAATATAAAACAGGCTGCTGAACATACGACTACCTCCTACCCGCAGACTGGATTTAATAGAATTTATTCTACGGATATTGAACGTCTCGTAAGTGAAAAAAGAAGAGCTAGAAGGGAATGGCAACAGCACAGATCGCCCCAACATAAAATCAGATTTAAAGAGTGCACTAAACGACTCCAAGACTTGCTTGCATTTGAAAAAACTGAATCTGGAAGGTCTTGATGCCACACCAGCATCTAATTACTCTTTGTGGCGCGCTGCTAGAAAGCTTAAAACACCTGTTGCGTTTAAACCACCTCTGCGTACATCTACAGGGGGTTGGGCAAGAAGTGATACTGAAAAAGGTAAAATATTTGCTGAGCATTTAAAATCAGTATTTACCCCTAACTCATGTACTGGTGTTACTGATTTGCCGAATGTAGTGGCGCTGCCCCCTCGACCCATAAAATTTAGAACGTGTGATGTACAAAAACTAATTGCTGAACTTAACCCGAAGAAAGCTCCGGGTATTGATGGAATTAGAAACCAGATGCTAATAAAGTTGCCTCGTATTGCAATTAGAATCCTGTTATTTATTTTTAACGCCATTTTACGACTGGAGTATTATCCAAATAGCTGGAAGCTTGCCAAAGTTAAAATGATTCCAAAGCCGGGCAAAGACCTTACCAAGGCTGAGTCATACAGGCCAATAAGTCTGCTATTAACAACGTCAAAACTTTTCGAAAAACTGCTCATGACAAAATTGTCCCCAATTCTAGTTAGTAGTGGGTGCATACCGGACCATCAATTTGGTTTTAGAAGTCAGCATAGCACTATCGAACAAACTCATAGATTGGTTCAATTTATAAGAAGAACATTTGAAGAAAAGAAGTATTGTTCTGCGCTGTTTATCGACGTTTCTCAGGCATTTGATAAAGTGTGGCATGAAGGTCTTATTTTAAAATTGAAATCATATTTACCAATAAATTTTCTGAAACTATTAGAAAGTTATATTACTACCCGGAAGTTTACGGTTGTGGAAAAAGACTTCATGAGCGTGCCTGAATCTATATCATCCGGTGTGCCACAGGGGAGCATACTGGGGCCAGTTTTGTATTTGATTTACACGTGATATGCCTTTGAGCAGCAATATCCATACATCTACGTTTGCCGATGATACAGCCTGCCTTAGTATGCACGAAAACCCTCACGAGGCTTCCCGATATCTACAAGAACATATTACACAACTGGAACTATGGTTAAATTTATGGAGAATCAAAGTAAACGAGCAAAAGTGTGTCCAGGTAACATTTACCCTGCGAAGAGATACTTGTTCGCCAATTCGAATCAACAATCAAGTTGTTCTTCAACATTCACACGTAAAATACATTGGTATACACCTTGATCGACGGCTTACGTGGAAGCCCCATATTGACTCCAAGCTAACACAAATGAAACTGAAATTAACTCAGATACATTGGCTGATTGGTAGAAATTCAACACTCAGTCTAGATTGTAAACTTTTAATATACAAGTCGATTTTGAAACCAATATGGTGCTACGGAATACAGTTATGGGGCACTGCTTCAGCTTCTAATGTCGAGAGAATCCAACGAAGGCAAAACAAAATTTTACGGTTGATAACATTGGCTCCATGGTATATAAAAAATTCAAATATACATCGTGTTAAAAAGGCCACTAGTGACTGAAGAAATTGTAAAATACGCTGGCAAATATTTAACAAAACTCGAGTCACATCCTAATCCGCTTGCTCGTAATATTTTGAACTTTACTGGACATATCCGCCTAAAAAAGAGGGACACAATGGCTCTTATTCACATCACTCCAGATGGGAATTCTTGAAAATACTTTTATTTTTTTCCTTTTGATTATCACTACTTATGTATTATATATAACTATTACTAAGCTTATGTCCGACACTGGTCGGGCCTAATTATCTTTTTAGATTTAAGATTTGTATACTTATTGTTAGTTCATATATGAAGATACAATAAATAAAAATCATGCATTAATAAAAAAAAAATAATATTAATAAATTGAGTCTATACGAGATGCATTTTCATCATGATATCAATTTGACATTCATCATGATATAAATTCATCAGTTGTGGACACTATGTTATGTTATAAGCGCCGAATAAATTGCAGAGTTACATTTTCAACGATCTTCGAACTCCAGTGTCGCCACTATTTGCATTTAGGAACGTGTTGCGCGTACTTTTAAAGTTCAATCAGACATGCCATAACCATAACCATAGAAAACAGCTACTCGAACCAAACTTATGAGCAACACTGTATTTGATTATAGGTGACTCGCCATAACGCCATAGCCATTGGCATAGAAACCAATTGAATTTTGGTTTGGTTATGGCTATGGCACGTCTAATTTGAGCTTAAGCTATGTATATCTTATTAAATTGGTTGAAAAAAAAAATTATTTAATAATTGTATTTCCCTACTTTCAGGATGCAGATAAAAAAGTTGGCGGTTTGAACTTAGACCGTTACAAGGAACTTTACGCCCAATTTTTGGGTAACACTGCCGATGACCATTCAGCTGTCTACCTGTTTGGTCCACTGTAATCTGCCTAACAGCAAACCAACCACTGAAAACCCAATAGGGTTTCAAATTAAAAAAATAAAAAATTTATTTAATGTAAATGTCTTCGCTGTTTTTATTTTTATTTTAACAACAATAAAACAAAAACATTTAGTACTACCTTATTAAGTTAAACTACATATTTAATTTATAAAATATTTTTAATGAGTTACTTTTACAAAACATAGAGAAATATCACAAAATAAAAAAGAAAAGCACAACATACTACATAAATATAAAAAAGGAAAACTAAAAACCTGAAAACAACATGCATAAGTAATAAATATAATTTTGTTTGATATTTTTTACCTTTTTTGTTTGGTTAAATTTTTTACTTATTATTAGTTGTTTTTTTTTTATTTTATTTTAACAACTATAACATGACTTAAGATCATAACATAACACTAAATATGAAAACTAAAATATTACAGAATAGAAAAACATCTTAAAATGGTATCGGAATGTATCTAATGTGTAAATTAAACTAAACCAAATACATCAATACACATAAAATATGAATTAATTTAATTAATAGCAATTAAAATCATCTCCATCTCTGTTGTAGAATCGTCTGAAAAAAGCCTAGTTTGTTAACGAAAACATTAACACACCACCACAACAACAACAACAACAACAACAAAGTTTATTAATTAATTAAATAATAATAAAATTTGTTAGAAACAAACCACAAAATATATCTGCTCTCCCATAATTTAAAACTAATTGTAAAGTCTCTCTCTAACTCTCTTTTGAAAACAATTTTTTTTTGGATTTGAGAAAATATTTAAAGTTTTTGAAAAAAATAAAAAAACACAATAAAAATAATCAATCTTATTAAATATTTATAAATAACTACATATTATTGTTCTTATTTTTTATAATTATCAAAATATTTTAATTGTTATTTTGTTTCTATTGAATTTTACTTCAAAACAGTTAAAACTTTAAATTAATTTATTAAATAATTACTATGCATATAATAACCAAGTGTTAATTAAATTAATCAATTACATATACATATGTATACATACTTACATATTTACTATTTTATTCAACACGTTAATATTTGTTTTTTTCATAATTTTATTACAAAAAAAGCACAACATATTTTATAAAACAAAAATTATACTTTATATAAAAACATATTTATTCTAATTAATGTTTGTATCAGTAACGGTAATGAATAATAATAAATACTATTTAAATAAAAAAAAACAGTAAATGTTTGTATAAATAAAAAGAACTTCCAAAAGGATAATAATGCTGGTAAAAAGCAAGCCCACATGCGTTTGGTACTTTTTAAATATATGTACTTTTAGGGGTTAAAAGGGGGTAAAAACTCAATTTTGGTATTTTTTTTGCATTTGACATACGAGTATCTTTTAAATTATTGAACGTATCATTGGCATTAAAGAGTTAAAAAATATTTATTTTGTAGGAAAAGGTACATGTTTGGAAAAGTACTTTTTAGAAAAAGGTACCTTTTGGGAAAAGTACTTTAAAAAAAAAAAGATACTTTTCGGAAAAAATACTTTTTAGAAAAAGGTACTCTTTGGGAAAAGTACTTTTTAGGAAAAGGTACTTTTTGAAAAACGTAGTGTTTAGAAAGAAGAACTTTTTTGGAAAAGTACTTTTTAGAAAAAGGTTCTTTTTGGAAAAAGTACTTTTTAGAAAAAGGTACCTTTTAGAAAAAGTACTTTTTGGAAAAAGGTGCTCTTTGGGAAAAGTAATTTTTAGGAAAAGGTGCTTTTTGAAAAACGTAGTGTTTAGAAAAAGGAACTTTTTTGGAAAAGTACTTTTTAGAAAAATGTACCTTTTGGGAAAACTACTTTTTAGAAAAAGATACTTTTTGGAAAAAGTACGATTTAGAAAGGTGCTTTAAGGTGGAAAAAGTAGTGTTTAGAAAGAGGTCCTTTTTGGGTCCTTTTCCCAAAAAGTACCTTTTTCTGAAAAGTACTTTCCCCAAAAAGTATTTTTTACTGAAAAGTACTTTTCCCAAAAAAGCACCTTTTTCTAACAAGTACTTTTTCCAAAAATTTTTTTTTCTAAAAAGTACTTTTCCCATTTTTCTAAAAAGTACTTTTCCCAAAAGGTATCTTTTTCTAAAAATTACTTTTTAACTCCTTAATGCCAATACTACGTTCAATAATTTACAAGATATGTCGAGTGCAAAAAAGGTACCAAAATTCAGTTTTTACCTACTTTTAACCCCTAAAAGTACACATATTAAAAAGTACCAAACACATGTCGGTTTGCTTTTTGCCAGCATTATTATGCTTTTTGAATTTTTACTCTATCTAATGTAGTTTCCGAGACATAAAGATACCTATTTTACCTCTTTTTACCCCCTTCGCGGTCGAATTTTTAAAAATTTCTTCTTAGTGGATCTATGCATCGGAAGAGGAATCTACACACAACATTTTAGCTCTATAGTTATAGTGGTTTGAGCTAGGCGATGATATGTCAAAAAGAACTCAATTTGCTGCCTAACGCAAATTTTATAAGAATTATTGTTTTGCATTCGTTCTTAAGAATTATAAAATAAAATTCGGAAGAGAATTCTATTTTAAATTCGCAAACGAATTAAATCAACTAAAATTAAATTAATTCGTTTGCGAGAAGAACGGAAAAAATCAAGAATTTAAAATAGAATTCTTTTCCGAATTTTATTTTTAAAATTCCGAAAACAAATTTTAAAACGAACGAAAAAAATAAAATAGCATTTGCTAGCAGATTTTTTTTCCTACCCTTGTAGAAACAACTCTGTATTAGCAACAACACACAGTATTACCAACATAAAAGTCGTTACATAGTAACTCTGAAATTCAAAATAACGGCCAATCGAATTATCTACAAACATCTAGAAACAGTAGCAAGAATTTTCAAGATTGTGCCAGAAGATTGTTTGATAACTTGGTTACTAATAGGAAACGACTGCAACGATGGTAATGTGTGCATAGAAGCAACATCTTTATGCAGTATGTATTACAGTTTCTGCCATTTGGCTTTACTAAGTGCACTCATTTCATTACGCCATCTATAAGCACATAGCAATGAGTCTGTAGTGTTGTCTGAATAGTGAGCATCAGCAGAATAATACTCGTGTGTGACAAACAGCCGGTGGGAGTTTTTCTACAAAACCACAGTGCAGTCACTTAGAAGATCTTCTTAGTTCAGGCCTTATTAAAGGCCTGCTCAGGAATTTTTTCGATTTCATTACCATTCTTATCAAACTGCTAAAGAAGGCCTTATAGAAGGGCTCGGCTTTTCCGCATAAAAGATAAGGTAGACATTCCCTTCCATAAGAAGGGAGAAAAGAAGGAGTAAAGTATTTTGTTTTGCTTTTTTTGCCAAAGCAAAAGAATTCAGATGCCGTTATAAAAAACAAAATTCCATATACAGTGCTGGAATACAAGCAAAACAGTTGGGAAAATATTTTATATTCATATAAAATATACATATGTATGTATATCTTCACAACTTGTATTTCAACACTTGTAAGTTTTGAGATACATGTCCCAGCAGTTGGAAACCTTTATTACACCGCTTTCAATATGACCTTTATTTGAAGGATTTTTAACAGCCATTAATTTGAAGGCCTTTTAGAATATATGCGAAAGTGAGAACGAAAGGCCTACCTCGCAATGACAACGTGTGTAAAAAAGATATGAAGATGGGATTGGGCGAGCAGGCCTTGTACATCCAAAAGAAGGAGTACAGAGGCCTTTTAGATGGCATCCGTACTCCTTCTTTTTCCCGCTGGGCAGTTGTTTCATACATGTGTATACAACAACGAGGAAGACGTTGTGGTAACCAGTTCCCAGCTAGCATTTGGGTGATAATTTTTGGCAGAAATATCTTATATGATTCTCTACAGATCGCTTTTGATGATTAAAAAGTGATTCATCACTTGGGCGATTGAAAGATGATTCACTTATGATTCATCTATATGATCAAATAATGATTTCTTGAAAATAGAGTAACATCATGCAAACCGCAAAAAGGTGATTTAAATGATTTAATATGAAAATTGCTCAAAAATAATCAACAAATCGTATCATAACTGATTCTTTGATGTTTCATCTGTAGGGTACCATTTTCTCACAACGGGAGTATCATTTATGATCCAAAAATGAGCTCATATACGGTTATTTTTCCCGTCAAGCTGATTCGGAAACGATTGGATTATGATACAAAATGCTACCTGGGTTGTGGTATATTTAAGTAATCTATGTGCGTGTATTTAAGCTCTGAAATTGGATTAGTATAAGTGTATTTATTGGTAAATAAAGTGTCATTCCTAACACTTGGTTCTTTTATTCATTTGCAAATCTTCGAGTCCACGGAAAAGCGTTTTAAAGGGTAAAAACGTGACAAGATTATTAGCTTTTGCTGGCGGTCAGGATTGTGTGTGTTGTTCGGCCTTCGAGAGTTTTACGTCTCGCTGGCACTGGTTGGCTGATCTGCCACGGATAACCGTATAATCTTGCAGTTCCTTTTTGGAATTCCGTTGACAACCACCTTGCTATTTTCTATGTGAAGGCATAGGTCGTGTATAGTCAGTCACAAAAACTTTTTTAAAATACTGTTAATAACATAATAAGCATATGGTCTAGTTACGCCGCCCATATTTGTGCAATAATACTTTACAAATTTACTTTATAAAAAATTCATCAGGTGTGGACACTGTATTGAGGGCATAACACTATCATCAGCGTGACCCTTTTAGCATTTTCACTGCTAAATTTAGCATTATGTATTTTGATTTAGCAGTGAATTTTTCATATTGCATTTAGCATTTTTTTCAGCATTTTTGTATTAATTTTTTAGCATTATTTAGCATTTTTTGATTTTATAAGTTTCATATATTCTTTTCCATTTATATAAGTGAAAACCTTTGTAAATTAATGTATTTCATTGGATTTTGTTACTTTTATACAAATATATAATTATGGAAACCATGTAAACATCGAAAAACGTCTTAAGCGGCTGTTAGGCTGTCGTACTTGGTATTTGAGAAGAATTACGTGTTTTCATAATGGTTTGGTTTTCAAAAAATTTTCAATTTTTGTGGTTTTCATCATACCATCATTCTATTTTAATAGATCTTCTGTCAAACTCAGTGCAAATTTCATTTGTGTTTTTGTAAGGAAAGGGTAAAGAGGATTGGTTAGAGCGCGCATTTTTAAAGGTGTTTATTCAAATGTACGAAAGTCTGTTATGCTCATGTACCGAGTGTGATCGTCTAATAGCCGCTTTAATGTATTTTAAACGTCAAACACCTAATAACAAGAACAAAAGAAGTATTCAAAATTATGTTTTTCGGAGTCGAACACTTTAAAATTCATCGATTCGGAATTCTTCTGGACATACAATGAAAAATAGAACTAAAAAAAGTAACTTAATCAATTTTTAATGCAAAAAGTATTTTTGAAATGTCTTTAATATTACGTTGATAGATGGCATGCTAATACATTAAAACATATAAAATAAAAGTGTAAAATTATTTTATGTAATTCATTTTTATATGAAAATTACTAACAACAAATTTTACACTATTATATTGAATACGATAAGACAAGGATAAAAGAGGTTTTATGAATTTTAGCAATTGTATTTTGTATGTTCCTGGATTGTTGTTTTACTTTTGAATCAACTTTGTTTGTTTTTTTTAAGGTTAAATAAAATATTTGTTCGTAGTTATTACCATAATTATTAAAAAATTATTCCAAAATTTTTAGCATTATATTTTAGCATTTTCAAATATTTTTTTAGCATTTTTAGCATTATTTTAAGCCTCATTTAGCATTCAAAATTTTTTTAGTTGTGGCCACACTGACTATCATACACAATCACACGAACCTACGAGAAAATGCAACCCTGCTCTGATGAATTTTTATTGTCTGTTGAAAATTTTCATAGGCCTTTGACACACGAGACTAATTTTTAAGCCGCACAATTTTTGTTCTTTCAGGAACACACGAGGCTAATTCATCTGGCATAAAAATGCATACGTATACACAGCTTTGTGTGTTTGTGTTTTTTATTCGGGGGTGTCATAGAATCCAAGTCCGTTTTGCTGATTGTCGTTTCTGTAAACCAATATCGGATTCATTTGGTGTCATGAAAACAAGTCGGTTTTGCTATTTTTGAATGCAAATATGTTGGATGTTCGAATCAGGGGGGTTACTATGTAACTCGATTCGAAAATATGAACAGCTCGAAAGTTGTATTCGATCCGAATTTAAACTCTTACTATGTAACAGTTTCGGATCGAAATAATTTTGGCACTACTTTCGAATGTATTATTCAACATTGGCAGCATTTATTAAGCAAAATGTCAAAACAATGAAAATAAAAATAAAAAAGTAAACAAGAAATACTGGTCCGTTATAAAAATGGATTCGGTTGCCCTTTGGATGGAAAATGAAGACGAGCGATTGGAACGTAAAATCCGGACAACGTCCGCCTCCCTCAGATCATTTGTTATTCAGTTGAGCATATGTGCAACATCTTGCTTGACGTCGTTGCTGCTTGTAGCCATACCAGTGATGTCACCGGTTTTGGGGGGGAGGTGGGGAGGGGGTACTGTTGTTTACACCAAATTTCCGGACTCCACTAATACCATTAATCACATCCTTCATTTGCAGTAAATCAATTACACCTTCTGAGTGCGGTAAATGAACACATTTTTGCCGGGCCACCGCCTGTGCCCGAAAAATTTAGCCTTAAGATGGATCTTAATCCGCCCAAACCTAAACAAACAAAAAATTTATTTCCATTTATGGGTAAACTATATATTACCTACTTTTTTCCAACCGACCACTTCCCGCATTGGTGGACCGGCTGTATTCAGATCTTCTGCCAATCGTGTCCATAAATTGTTGGTGGCTTGTTTGGCGTCTGGAGCTTTTATATAGCCCTTAGCTCTGTCATACAGTTGAGCATAATTTCAAATTGTCTTTGCTTCGTATTAATATTTTTCTTAGCATTTTCCCTATTAATATACATACATAAATTTAACAAATACTTACATTTTCAGCGTTTGGTGTCGATGTTTTTTTTTATATTTCATCCGTTAGCTCAACATCAAACGAGTACAAATGCCAACTTTCGAGCGTTTTTGACATCTACATTCGAAGTACATAGTGATGCACATCCGAAAGTAGAGTACGAGTATCCGATAATCGGGTACGGCAACCCGAAAGTAGCAAATGTATTTACGAATTCGAGTTAGTTGGTAGGAAAAATCCGTATCCGTAATATTTAACTATCGAATCGAGTCACATAGTAACCCGCAGATTTTTTAGTGTTTTTGTTCATTTGTTTACGGCTTCTAATGCAAGTTTTTGTTTGAAAATTTTGTCAATTATGGTATTTGCGCTAAAATTTTCTTAAAAATTGTGCTTTTAATAAGAATCAAATTATAGAAAAGAAATAAGAAGTGATAATAGAGTACCAAGTGGATACCGAATTATGCAAATATTCTTAAACTCTAAAAATGCTGAAATTTGGAATAAATCATGCAATATTGGAAACAAACAATAAACTAATTCGCAAAAGCTTGCAAAAATTTTAAATGTTAAGCTCCTAAGTAAAACCTGAATAAAGAAAGCAAAAAACTTTAAAAAATTACATCTTGCGCAAAATTAACAGAAATTGGCGAAAAATTGGAAAATTTTAAAGAAGCCAAAATTTTATTAAAAATGGATATATAACTCTATAACGCGAAAATGGCAAAAATTCGCAAAAACTTGTTAAGAACAGAACACTAGCAAAGTCGAATACTGTTTAAAATTCGAAAAAACTGTTAAGAAGCAGAGTACTGGCAAAAACTACCTTTCATCGCGAATGTTGCAAAAATTCGCAAGAAGTTTCAAAATCGGAAACAAGCCTCAAAATTTATTAGAAATCTCCAAAACTGTTAAAAATATAATAAACTCGGAAATAACGCGAAAAATCGCAATTTCGCGAAACATTTCCAAATGCATTGAAGAAATCACTTACACTGCAAAGAATAAAAAAATCTTAGAAAATTAGATAAATCGCAAAAAAAAAATTGCTAACATCGCAGAAATTGCAATGAGCTATTGGAAACGATTCTAGCATATGGCTGGGTAGAAGTATAAGCTATTCCAGATGATGTAGTCAAGTTTACGGAGCGCTTTATTTAACCAAGTGGGTGCAACTTTAATTAAACTAACGAAAAGCCTAATTAATGCCTTCTCCTATTGAGGATAAAAATATAAAAAAAAATTACATACTATTTTTTTTCCAATTTATCAACTTTAATTTGCTTGCACATTCGCAAAAAAATCAAACTGTTGAGAAAAACAAGAAGAAAAATTGAGTTTTTAGCTATTTTATTTATTTCCAATAAAAATAAGCTGTAAGCTGCTCGGTTTTTTTCCAATAACAAAGCGATAACATTGGTTTCTATGACACCTAAAACCGACACTAGTTCTAGTTCGAACAAAAAACCGACAACATTGGATTTCATGACACCACATAGACTCCCTCATATCAGGGTTGTATTTTCTCAAAAATCGCACGCTTGTGTAGGATACAGCATCACGGGCCAGATTGGCTTGCACGACATTGTCATCTATAGTTCTTGTATGATTTATCCTCTATTATTTAGTTTTCTAGTCGACAATTTAAAGGAATGACAATCTGAGTTACATTGTCTTGCATGTTGTCCTCAATTCAACACTTTTGACTTTGTTGGTGACAATGTAAGCGACAAGTCTTGTGTTTTGTCTTCAATCAAACACATGAATATACATATATGTTGGCCTCTTGTTGAAAAAAATTTAGGTGGTGCTGTAGCGAGGTGGTAAGCGTGAAAACTTATAAACATGCGGCTTCAGTTCGAATACCAGCTAAAGCTGTCTTTACATATGGTAATACAATTTATTACGACATGTCAAAAAATGCTGTACAAGGTACAAAATCATATGATGTAAACGCAAAATGTAAATGTTTTGTTTTCTAAAGCCTGGTGCTCTGCTCGAAGTTGTGAAATATGTTCAGCAACATTGATTATTTCGAGTGAAAAATTTGACACGCAACAAGTGATGCCCATTTTACTTTTTCGGAAAAAATTTTCGTATTTATTGGTTTGAAGTATGCAACACTGATCGACTTTTGTTAAGAAAAGCATTAGCTGTCAACAGTTCGCACGAAATAAATACCAGTCTCATTATTTCACCAATGGCAAGAAAATGTTGCCAGATACATTTCATGCATTTTGCACGAGTTGAACAGAGTACAACTTTTGCAACATTATTTCATGAAAATTTCACGTAAACTTTTTTTGTATGGATTATGTCAACATTTCGCGTAAAATTTTGAACAGAGTACCAGATTTAAACCAGTTTAGAAACTTAAGTGTTCTCATCACACCAGAGGTGTATTTCAAAGTAAAATTGGCAGCACTAATGGTATCTATTGAAGGTGTTAACACTTTTGCAGAAGCAACCAAAATCAACTCAGGAAATGTTCATGTTGTTTTTGTAAATATTGTACAACTGCAACCACCAAGTAGCTGATGGTACAGCAAAGCCAAACAAACAATAAACAAACATATAAAAAAAATTATATTTTGTAGTAATATTACATTGAAATTATAAAAAGTTTTCTTTTTTCTGCACTTTTACATTCTTTTTTATTAACTCAGCAGTTTGATATCTTTGCTTGCATTTTACTTATAGTATCAGTGTAAACATGAAAAATACCTACAACAGACTTTTGTTCTCTTTTTTTTTAACCCGGAGAAAATTTCATAATATTTTGATTCCACAAAATCGTAATACTTTGTATTAGCATGTAAAGTAGTGTAGCCCAAACACTTGTTAAAACAACGAATACAAATCGTTTTTCACACAAACACAACCCGGATATAAACAAATTTCTCTTTGTGGGCACCACTTGTAACGACCCTGCAGAAAATTTGGTGACAATTGATCCAAATGTACTCGTCCTATAACTGGAGATAATGTGGGTGTTATCAAAAGTACGTAGTAGTGTATGGTGAAAAAAGTCATATCGTTTAAATGGTGGCATATTGACCATTTTCGTGGTGTATCATCTTGATCTTGAGCCAATTTAATTCGGACTCGGTCTAGTATTGTAGTAAACTGCACTGAACATGTTCGATGTGGTCGAACACAGGACCTATCAAATAGTGTAAATATAATGTTAATTGCTCCCTTCAATGTGACTCTGGGATCAGTCCCGTAACTATACTTAGATATTAATCTAAGCTTAAATGGTATTTATACTTTTGAAATGTGAGTGGCCCTGTAGTCGAGTGGGTAGTGTGCCAGCCTGTCATGCACGAGGTTGTCGGTTCGAATCTCAAAAAATTTTCAGATTAAAAATAAAATTAAAAAAAAATGTCATTGCATTTGTAACAATAAAAAAATTTATAAGCGTTAATTGTTACAGTTAAATGTCGAAATTTTATTTATAAATAATTTATATTATTATACATCGAATAGGTCCCTATGGGATAGTTCAGTGACAAGTCACAAGGTGCATACAAAGTATCAATTAACCCCATCCCAGGCCATCCCCATGTAAAAGTGACTGGTCCGCTTCATAGGAAGTGTTAGAACTCGGACTGGTCCCTATCACTTGGGGACCGGTCACGTGACTAGTCTTGTGTCAGTTCCATTTCCTGCAGGGGAGTGATGCATTGTACACACATTCTTATGGTAACAATTATTTTAACGACAGCAGGCTACACGACTGCACTACCACCGTTGTAGCTGTCGCCAACTTTAAACTAATTTCTATTTCTCTGGCTACAATGAGCAAATGCAGTGTTACCAGTATAATACAAAATGGTGAATGAATGATATCGTACAATTATTTCATACTATTTACTAGAAACAATATCCAAAAATTTATGTAAAGAATAAATTGATTCATTATTGTACTTTTATGTGAGATAAGTACATTTTAAAAGAAAAATTAATTTTTATAAATGCAAAATATATGAAAGTGGCAATACTGAACTATGTATTTGTACTTGAATATCAGCTGCAGATGGTGCTGCTGCCGTCTCCAAAATAATTAAGTAGCTGGCTACGAGGCGACAAATGCTGCTAGCGGCATTTGAAGTCGTGTGTTCGTGTAGCCTGCTGTGGTGAATGTGTTTAATGCATAAGTAAAAAAATTAAATTTGTGTGTTTAAAATATTAACTAAAGTCTATTCTGCTGAGTGACATTTACTACGTTTATACGCAGGGCTTATTTGCAAATAAAACTGTAAATTGTTGCCATATTGTTCTCGTTATTGTGACTTACTAATTCAGAAAACTATTCACGATTAACGCACTATTTGCAAATAAAATGCTTAAGGTTGCCACGCTAACAAATCTTTGATAACAAAAACAATAAATTGACAAATATTGCAACAAAAAACATTGATAGAAGCAAATAATAACAATTAAAACAAATAATTAGTTGATATTTTGTGCATTTACACTATTTTTTTTGTCAACATATAAGTAAGATTTCTATAAAGTGCTACCAAGTTTGTGTACTTTTTCTATGCCGTATAAACAGTGAGTTAATTTATTTGCAAATAATTTTATTTGCAAATAGTGCGCGTATAAACGTAGTAATTGTCGCTCAAGAACTTACTATTATTTTGTGAACGACCACATTACGGTGGTGGACAAGATCTATTTATCAGGTCATTGCAATCGTCCTGATGATACATACTTATGTTGTGTTTTCGTCTTTAAACTGTCAAAAGTTGTTTGCACCATATACATACATAATTTAGTTAATGTTTGTGTGTGTTCCTGACAACTTAAACACAATAGCCCAATTCACAAACTTGTGCAAATGGTCTTGCATCGTAGCATGTGCAAAATGGTATAGTATATTGATACTCACCACTTAACAATTGTTAGTGTCAAATAAAGCAAATAATTTTTATTTACTAAAAAGCATAATGGAATGTTTTTGGAATAAACCTGAAGTTGTAAGTACATTTGTGCACATTTCTCCATTTCTTTAGTATGAAGAAAAATGATTTTTATGTTTTTTTTTCAATAATTCACGTAGCTTCTACTTTTTGGAGTTTTTTCCATTTACTTTTTACAGCTGTTGACAATGATGCAAATTTTGTGTTTTTATGTTATGCGTTTTAAGCGATTAAAATCACTAAAATAAAATTCAATTTAAAAAGTAAGCAGCACTAGTATTTCAAGATGAACAATTATGTTTTTTTGCGTTCCAGCAATTTTGGATAACTATTGCATATTCAGAGAGTAATTTTCATTTTTCTCTCATTAGTCGGAACTTGTACAAAATCTTGTGGAACACACCTATTATATTTGCCATCAATTCAATTATTAACTAAATACTTACCCTTGGATACTTACCAAATTTGAACTTATTATATTGCTTAATAAATTGAATCAAAGTAAGTTGAATTTTCTCTCCAAAGGCACAAGGGAAAAGGTGAGCATTCCTTATCAATTTCCAGCACCTGTAAACCTAATCATACCCCTCTCTTTTACCAACTCCTAAGTTATAATTGCCCAACCTTGGACAACTATAATTACTTCTCCCCCATTTATATTAATCCCCCAAACCCTTTATCAAAACCATCGCTGTCGTCTACATAAAGGGAGAAGTTAACATACATACATATTTGCAGAAGAGCAAAAGTATTCTCTTGCAATGCACATAGCGGCCAAAGGCGGCCATTTCGCGGATTAATTAAAAAAAGTTTAAGTGCATAAAATTCTACATCGCTAGGCAAAAATAAATGTCGAATAGGTAACCGCGATTTTGTAATGATGCGTTAAAATTGAAGTGTAAGAGAAAACTGAAGAAATAAACAGAAAAAATCTAAAATTTTGCGTATTAAATCCAGCCAAGTTCCGTCCTATGCCGAAATGTTTGAAGTTAACCTTTATTTTTTTTTAAATAAACATCTTTTTATCAAGGTTGGAAACCGAAAAAAATAACGGTATCGGTATTGATACCGGTACAATTATTTTTTAAATTTCGGTATCGGTAGCGGTATCGGTATTTTTTTTATTTCGGTATCGGTATTACCGCTACATACCGTTATCGAGTTTATAATACCGATATTACTGATAAATTTATTATTTCAGGCAGTGGAAATAACAAAAAATCTTTTTTTTTTATTAAATTACGTCCAAAAGGGAGTATTTTTACATTAACATATGTACTCGTATAAAAGCATATAAACTTATTTGTTTCTATATATGTTTTTATACTATTATTAAAAAATAGTTTATTAAAAAAGTGAAACAAGGAGATTGCAGTTCAAACTTTACATATATAAAGTATACATTTGGATGATAAAAGTACAATTTAATAGATGTACTATATAAACACAGAGTACAAAATTGGTACAACAGTGGTCGCCAAAATTTGTTCCTTCATTTTAAAAGTACTTTTCTTTACCTCAAGAGAGGAATCTTTAACTTCAAATATAAAAGTTTAGAAGTTTTTTCTCTACCCAACCTTATATATTACGGTTAAGTGTGTAAACAAGACCAACACCAAAGAAAGAAAGTTAATTGAAATATATTTATGCAATTTTTGCACATATTGCGGTTTACAGCTCAACTAAGTTGGATTGAAACTGAAACAACTTAACTTTTAAACAACAGTTTTTTTTTTTTGGTATTCTGAATAACAACTAATTTTAGTTGACTTCGAAACAATGCACGAAAAACAAAGGTTCTTATCTATGCTATATGTTTTGAAACCATAGTATCCATTACAAAACATTTTAAATATTTTTAGTTTTGGCCTTGCTATTTTTTCTTGAGATTCTATGTTTTATGAACATGGCAATAATATTGGTTGACAAATGGGATTGGTTGGCGTCTGGAATATTAAAGCAAAACGAACACAATAGTCGAAATAAAAACCAAAATACAACTGATAAAAAGCAGTTGTCTCATGGTGAAAAAAGTTGTAATACATAATAAAAATTTGACAACTACAACTCAACTATCATTAATTTTTTGGCCGGAATCGGTATACCGGTACGTACCGGTATAGACGTAAACGGTAGTCTGGATACCGGTATTTTCTAACCGAAATGGATTTCGGTATCGGTAACGATACCGGTATCTAATTTTAGCGGTATTTGAATCGGTATCGGTATTTTTACGATACCGTTTGCCAACCTTGCTTTTTATACACTGTAAATAATACATTCAAACTGAAATCTACCAAAAGTATAACCTATTAAGCTATTATTTCAAATGAAATTAGAAGTCTAAAAAAGATACGGCTCAAATCATTGTGCTATAACTTCTTGAAAAATCGCACAAATTCGTTGAGATTTTGCCCAGGGGTACTTTAGAACATGCAGATTACCAGGTATGCAGGTATCATTAACTCAAAATCAGCTTATCTCGACTTGAGCACTTTTTCCTTTTTTTTCACAGATATGTATGTACACAAAAATCAAATGTCGTTCGTTGCTAATCGCATCAATTATTAACGGCTGCACAAATTTTGCTATTTAATTAATATTCGTATTAATTAAAAAAAATTGATTGTGGTACCTCCCATATATAGCATCATTACATTTAATGCAGCAAGAAACGTGAATTTTTGTTTAAGTAACGATTTTTATAATGTGCGACGCTTTACAAAAAAAGTTCGAATCGAACATGTGTACTGACTAGGGTGGTTTTATCTCATAGGGTAAAAAAAATTTCAGAATTTTTTTGGGGGCACCCGACAAAAATGTTGCATTTTGTTAGATTTTAAGATTGCCAAAGTTTGAGCACAACTGGAAGATGTTAACCCGTGCAACTAGGACCTCAAAGTTTTAAAAATCTCAATTTTTTGCCAGTTTGGCGACTTTGCCGACCCATATCTCTAGAACGGTTTAATATATTTGCTCATGTCATACATCAAATTGAAGGCGATACTGTTTGCAGTTCTTCTTTGATATTCTCTACTTCTTCTTTGGGCAGTAGTTTCAAAACATTCTTGCCTACATCGAACTTCAGCTCTCTATTTCCTGTCTGAAAATACAACTCTTCCGTGACCAGTTTAAGCTGACTTTCTTAGACCTCGACGAAAATGGGGTTTTTCACAATAGGTTTCATCTTCAGTCTAAGGGGTACCTAGCCACGTTTTTAGGGACATTGGCTTCATTATCTCAAATTCAGTACTACTAACGTATTTATTTATTGCATATAAAATATTATAAACAGTATCGCCTTCAATTTGATGCATGAGATATGGGTCGGCAAAATCGCCAAACTGCCAAAAAATCGAGATTTTCAAAACTTTGAGGCCCCAGTTGCACGGGTTAACATCTTCCAATTGTGCTCAAACTTTGGCAATCTTAAAATCTAATAAAATGAACAATTTTAGGGGGCTGCCCCAAAAAAAAAATCCGACATCGATTTTTTAAAACCACCCTAGTACTGACATTGCTGATTTGCCCACAGCGTATTACTGATGGTCCAGAAGGAGCAATAGGCTATTAATTTTTTAATACCTGAAGTTGGCATGGCGCTTCCCACATAGATGCAACATTTACTTCCAGACATCGTGGAAGCCAAAACAGTAAAAAATTTTAAACTTGTTCGTGAGCAGTAACGCCAACAACGAGAATTGTATAATAAAAACGAGTCAATAATGGAGCAAAAAGTGTGTGACCTCCGAAAAAAACTAATATCTGCTGCAAACTTGAACTTCTAAGTCTACTGATGATTAGGGTTGTTATCCATCCTCTTTTTTCCGGACACTGTCCTCTTTTTGGGATCTCTGTCCTCGGAAAAAATTAGCGTCCGGGAAAATCCTACTTTTTAAGCATTTTTTTTCGCTTTTGCATTGCTTCACAAATAGTATTTATTAAAAGCTAAACTAAAAAGGGAAATAATTGGTATTGGATGCCCAGTTTACTTATAAATAACACTCTTCATGAGGGTTGTGATTTATTATTTTAAGACATAGAATTATTAAGATTTATTTAAAATATCGATGGAGTTGAGTAAAAATTACCAGAACAATATAGTACGTAGCTTTAAGCGAGAGTTCAAAATCTTTATTTTATGAACAAATAGACATAATGTCGGTAGCCCTATCGTTTAGAAATATTTTATGTGTAATCGGTTGCACTTTTATATTTGAAGTGTCTGAGCGTTTATGTAGGCAAATATTGTTGAATGTGTAAATAACTATTTATATAGGTACAATTTAATTTAAACATATCGATGGTGTTGGGTAAAAAGATCTAATATTCTTTTACGCAAAACCTTCTAATCACAGCTATCGTGAATAAAATATGAAATTTTTGTTTCCATCAAATTTTCATTCCCCATGAAGGGAAATTTGCTATCGCGAATTTCATGGTGAATATAAAAAATGGGAAGAAGATTTGTAAATCTTAGAAATTAATTTAAAGTCTGAAATAGTAAAAAATAAACAAATTTGGAGGTTGAAATTAAATATTTTTAAGTTTTTAAATATTTTAGGTGCCCTGGAAAAAATTATTTAGTGTACTATCGCCACAAAATTTACTGCAGGAAAACCAAAGAGGTTCATATTCAATGAAAAAAATGTGTTGCAGGAAATTATTGTTATTAATCACAGACATAATTTACTGTTCTTATCCTACAATAAATTATTTATAACTATAAGTATAATATTCGCAAACATAAAGTGAACAAAACCAAGGGAAAATTTAAAAATCCCCATGAAAAATATTATTCACGACAAGGAGAATCAAAAAAGAGAACACATTTCTAGGGAAAAATTTTTCACGATTGCAATTTAGGGAAAAGAGAAAATATTTCGAAGGAAAAACTGTTCTCGATAGGTGTGAATATTATTGGAAAAAAATCAATCTCGTTTTATTTTTAAGTTCTACTTTTTTAAGCAAATGTCCGGGTTTTTTCCCTCTGCTGACCTCTTTTTATAAATTAAGCGATAACAAACCTACCGATGATAGAAAATAATCGGGATTGGACAAGTGATAAAAATTATGTTTCTTTTCATCTCAAAACGTATATGAGGTGTATCGAAGCACACACGGCTTTGGCTAGTTAAGCAATAACTACACTTAAAAATATTTGGAATGCATTTTTATCAGTTACTTTTTAATCAAAATCTAAAAGATTGAAAATTTCAAAACTCTAAAGAGCGGGATATTAATTCGAGGCAGGATCGACATATGAAAAGCGCGATAATCCCGCCTAAAGCGGGCTGTCTGATCAGGTTATATATAACCCAACTAAGTTCTAAAGTCTTATACTTACCCATTCTTTCAATACCAGAGTAAAAGAAAAATTTCCATATTCAGTTTTGATTTTTTTAATTAAAATTATATTTTGTTTCTTTTTTTTTTCTTTTCTTAAAAGAAATTATCAACTTAAAAATAAATAATATGTACAAGTAAAAACTTATTTTTACCAAACTTAAAATAAGGTCGTAATTTAACTTAAAAACTAAGTTAAATAATAAATGGATTCATTAAAAAAAATTAAAAATAAATAAATCCCTTTTTTTAATTTTTCTCCTGTTCGCAGATGTTGTTCAATTTTCATATTCATTTAAAGACGCCTTAGAATGTACCACTAAATATAATAATTTAAATTAAATTTTGAAACACTTACAGCAACAGCTAAAGTTAATATTTACAAGGTCACAGGGCGAAAAAGGATATTTTTAAAATATCCATTTCAATGATTTAAGAGAAAAGTACAGGAAACTTTTTTTTATAAATAAATAAGCGTTTTTATTTTCATCATATGAGTTATTTAAAGATATGTGGATTCACCTGAAAGGATAATGACAAAATGAAAGTTGAAAAAATTATCAAATAAAATTATGGAAATAATTTTAAAGAGTTTTATAGTTTTAACTTTTTTTTGTTGTTTCAAACCATTCCAAATACAAGGTGCTGTTTTATACAAAACGTGTTAGTAGGGAAAGACCAACACATGAAGGTATGTATGATGAGTTAGTTACCTTGGGCAAATATTTAACGGCAGCATTATTTTTCAGTTATCTTTAAACTGGCAACATAGTTTTTTTACAGCTGATTTTGGATTGTTTTAAGGTTAGTTTCGTCTGTCAATTAGTCACGTATAGAATTCTAAAGCAGCTCACGGCGGGAGAACAGAACCTTATCGTGTAATTCAAGTCGAAAAGAAAACTGTTTAAGTTTGTATGTTATTAAGATTTAAATTTGAAATTGTCTTTTTTAAGAGAAGTAACAATAGGCGTTACCTTCTTTAGGAAAGGGATAGTGATAGAGAAGACAACTCTGCTTTTTGCACGTTTTTATTTTTTAATAATGCAGTGTTGCAACGCCTCTGATGTTTAAATGATGCGTATTAATTTTTATCTGCTGAAGTCGCTATAGTTCAGTGACCAGTGACTATGCCTTCATCACTTGAACTTTCCTACAACAACTGATACAAAGGGACACTAATGCACATCAGAAAAATGTGTGGTGTTGTTATTTAATGACTGTTACCCCCTGTTTGTGTAAGACGTTTGAGTTAAAAATCTTGGCGTTTCTGTAATAGATTAAAGAAAAGTTGTACAAGTTTTCTTTAATCTATTACAAAAACGCCAAGATTTCTCACTCAAACGTCTTACACAAACATGGGGTTAGATACCGGGCTCGAACCCACGACCTTCGGTTTTGTAGTCCACGTGCTAACTACTTCAGCCAACGCCACCTCATTCCGCTTCGATTCGAATTACATAATAACTACCAGCTATCTTGAGTCATCTTAATTATTCCCCGAATACTACAGATTGTTGAATTCGTTTTACTAGTGGAGACCATAAAACACCCTGAGTGCGAATCTTAGAAACACTCATATACGAAGATAAATGTCGTTTGGTTAGCTAAGGATGAAAGCTTCTAATAGTAAGATACCCTGGCTCGGGAACATATTAATCCTGGAGCATGTTAAGTTAGAAAAGGCTAGACTAAATTAAATGTACGATTTTAATACAGAAATTCGACGGGTAGTTTATGCATTTCTAATTATATACCTCATTTATACGCAAATCTTATTTGCAAATAAAGGGTGTTTTTTTATAGAGTGACACAAGTTTAAAACAACATCAAAAAGGAAATATATTTTTAATATCAATGAAACTGGATTTATTGGAAAGAAAGTTTTATGAAATTAATGTTTAAATATGATTTCTGCCATGTGCCTATTCACATTATGCCTTTTTATCCTGCCTTGCTTCGACAATTTTCTTTTAATCCCCTTCGAAAATTCACGTATATTTACATTAAGACTTTTTCCTTCATGAGTTTTTTACGTTAATATACGTGCTTAAGGCTGAGAATACGCAAAAACAAAGAGAAATGTCAAAAATCCCCTCAAATTTTCATTTCGTGCCTTTTGTTTTACTCCGCATTCTTCTCCACACCTCTCACCAACAAACTTACAAGGCCTGCCTGCACAGGCAAGCAGAAAAGGCACAGTGTAAATTTCGTCCATGTGGCCGCCACGGCTGGCGCGTAGAAGGCGCAATCTGGAACACCAATTGTCAAAAACTTTTCGCAGCATGTGTTGGAACCACATACCAGCAAGATTAATGGCACGTAATTGAGGTACGAAAAAAATTCGAATTATAAATACTGAACTCACCGTTTATACGTAGATATCATCCGTGAATTATATTGCCACACATTGTTAAATGTGTATTACATTTCTTACAAAACAAAAATAATTGGCATCACTTTACACCTTATCTGCAAATAGTTTTCGTTATTAACTTACAATAAACGGCAACGTTTTCCACTTTTATTTGCAAACAAGAAGTGCGTATAAACGGGATAATAGAGTATATGGCATTTTAGATTTGATATTAACGGTGCTGTTGAATAAACTTGTCGTTTTAATGTACGGAAGTTTGCAGTAAAGAGCTGCAGGTATTCACTGTGGTTGAACTTGTCGAGTATCAAGGAAGGAGCGGCTAATAGTGACAATGCCGAAGAAGGGTGATTTAAGGCAATGCAGTAACTGGAGAGGAAGCACATTACTGAATGCTGTCAATAAGCTACTTGCATTCCTGATATCTCCAGCAAATATCTCCAGCTACGAAATCGTACTAATGAAAGAACAGTCGGGAAGATCGTGTGTCGATCAGTTGTCTTAACAAATTAACTCGCATTATCATCGAGCAGTCCATTGAATTTAACATCCTTTAGCTATTATTTGTAGATTTCGAACGGGCTTTCGACACGGTATCCTGATATGGGAAGGACTACTCAGTCAGAGCATCATGTCGAAAATAACACGCTTTGTTCGATAATCATATACAGATGCCAAGTGCAACATAAAGATTTCAGTTAAGTGCAGGTGTAAAGCAGGGCTGCGTTGAAAATACATCTATGGAAAGGCTATTTGGGCTGAGGTCAACGAATTTTTTCAGCATATCAATTGGAAGCGACAATCGTTGACAAATTTTATATGGAAAAAATTTAAATTACATAAACAAAATACGTATAAAATTCATCAACGCTAAGCGTTGCGTTTTATAAAATAAGGCCCTATGTTTCCTCGACAATGAAAACGTTCATACCATCAAAACGAGTTAAGCCGAAAGATAAATCCTGGTTTAGTCAGACATGCAAAAATGCAGAATTCAGTATTTGGTGACGCGATAGCGATTCGATAAGTAATAGGGTCATGAAGCTCTTCAACGCTAGCATGTCCATTAGCTAACCTTTTCAGCACAGTGTAACAGGCTGTTGAGTTACCAATGTGCTGGAAGGTTGCCAGTGTTACGCCAAAGGAGAGGCTAATAACTTTGGAAATTACCGCCCAAAGTGATGGAAATGATCGTAAACTTTCATCTTGTAACGTACCTTTTGGTGTCTGTGATAACTTCTCTCGATTCTTATCGAGCTTCTTCAGAGATAAGAGCTAATGTAAGTGGGATTTCATCAGACGAGTAAGGTAAATTCAGGTAAATTCAGGAGTTCATACCGCAAATCATCGATCTTTCTTATTTTTCATAATATCTACTCTTTCACGGATAACAGCAGCATTTGCCACTAATTCTCATTTAACAATAGACCAAACATGCCGGACGTTGATGCTTTAAATTATGATTTAATAACAATCTCTGAATGGGGTCATGTGAATAGGGTAGATTTGAACGCTCGTAAGGCTGAGTTTACATCTGGCATTTCATGTATGCATTTTTCCAAAAAAAAAGCATAACCATTAATTACTAATGAAAAACTGTTTGATTCAGACACGTATTTATTAAGTTAAACAGTTTCATATATAACTAATAGAAAATTTTCTAGAATCCAACATGATTGGAAACTGTTGAAATCAATAAATACATCTCTGAATCAAACAGTTTTTCATTAGTAATTAGTGGTTACGCTTTCTTTGGCACATGGCACACAGATGTATACCCGGCCTAAGACTCGTATGTTTTAGCTATGCTTACTCAAAGACGCATGACCGAAAATCCTGAAAAAGCTTTTGAATTTATCTAGTAGTAATATACAAATTCGAAAGTGTCTTCTTTCATTTGGAATTACAGATTACACCATCAGGATTTTCCCTGCTCCGTCTGTGACTACGCGTGGTATAAGAATTAAGGAATCGAAAGCTCTTCATGTACTCGGAATGAAAATGAAGTTTGATGTTTGGTGGACTGGTCACATTTTTAAAGTCTCAAAAGAAGCATTCAAGTGTCTAGGTTTTTTTAAACGATGTAAGAGATAGTTCACTCCATTTGATCTCCTTATTATTTATAGCACCCATATCAGTAAAGAAATGAATTAACTCTAATATATAGGCCGGAGCTTCAAAGTCTATTTTGGGGCTGGTCGACTGTGTACAGGTGAGGGCGAACCTACCGTCCTTTTGATTCATTCCTTGTTTTACTGCTACTACAATAGAATGTGTTCGAATGAAACCAGGGAACTTATTGCTGAAACCAGCCTCATTAAGAACACACACGTATGTGAAACAAGCTACAAACAGAGGTATTTCTCGTCACTTTCAATGTGGAAAAGTGCAGGTCGAATGTGCACAGACACTACCTCCTCCGTCTTCCTCCCCACAACCTATTTTCCTAGTTCAAGCACAATGCATTGCATGAGTAGGGGTCATACCCTGAATGCTGGTCCTATTAAAAAAAAATCAAAGTTTTTTTAAACCTGGGACAAAGGAACAGCCAAAGCAGTCGAATGGAATGCGAGAATATTTTTCAAAGAAGGCGAGGATAAGCCTAAGGTTTTGGCCTAAAAGAAATAAAGAACAATTTTCCCAAACTTGTTAGGTCGGTTAGTTTTGGGATCGCTGTCATATCTGTACTCATGTCTGCATTGGAGGTGGTGATAAATGCCTATGCGATGGTCTCTTTCTTTGTATCTTTGTATATGCTAGAAAAGTTTGCAAATTGTTGAGTTATTTAAAAAAACGATAGGAACGTTATGGTAGGTACAAACTTTGCAACTTGCTTACGCAACACGTTTTCGAATATTTTGACACAGACACTGCAACCTACAATGCAACCCATAAACATCAAAACATTTTGACATTTTCGAAACTTCGAATACAACTTCGAACGCAACCATAAACAAGACTACAGACTATGCGACCGACAATGCAACCTGCCTGGTTGCATAAACACGTTGCTAAGTCTGTACCTACCATTACAATCACTTGTTAGGCGCCTGCTAGGTCGACGTCACTTAATTAATTTAATTTGAATATGTCATACGATACAGTGAAATTAAATATTTCAATACGTATTTACATATATATTTATGGTTTTTCCACTTTATTGCGCATAAGAACGAAAGTGGTGCTTATGCTCAGTTCGCCAATATTTGCCCAGTCTGACTATATCTTTAGAATAACTTTTACAATATAGTTAGTTAGAGAACACCATTTCAAAGTTAAATGTAATTTTAGAACCATCACCAATTTATTTTGAACTTACAGATGTCATTGAGGTTCAATCAGACGTGCCATATATATAATGTTATAGCCATAATAATTGCCATAATTATAAGCATATTTGATTCACCTATTAGTGTTGCCATAACCATAAACAGCTGTTTATGTTTTCACTTTTTTTTTATTAATTTCAAAAGTGTAGCAACAAATATGCCTAGCCAGCAAATAGCTGTTTATGATTACGGCGGAAAAAACAAAATTCAATTGGTTTCTATGGTTATGGATATGGTGTTAATCAAATACAGTGTTGCCCATAAATTTGTTTTGTACGGTTATGGTATTGGCAGCTTCAGTTGAATCCTTAGTATAGTGTCTACAACTATGCTTTACTCTGATATGACATGATGAGAGAGTACGTCGTGATGCAAGAACACGTAAACATATAACATTTTTTTAACATAACCTGACGGCTACATTAGACATGAAATCTGTGACAATAAGGAATAACTGGTTTAGTGGTTTAGCATTTAAACTTTCAAGTCGAAATTTTATTTCCTTACAGTTATGGCTCGATTATGAATGACAACCGAACTTCAGTTGCCGTGTTACCAGGCAACGCAACTGAAATTAAAACTGAGTGGCAACTTTCTCCCATTGCCAAAATACGATTATGACCCAAATTTACAGTTATTAATTAACTAATAGCTATAGTTTAACCAATAATATTTGATTCACAGCTCTTTGTTTACCATTAGTTAAACCGCCAAATGTCATTGGTTAACAAACAGTTAGACAACAGCTGATTCGTTGTAAACTTTATTAGTATTGATGTATTGCGAAAATTATTATACACATTTTATCAAGCATCTTCTTTGTATTTACCTTTTTATTTTTTATTTCCTTTTATATTTTGGTTTTTCCGAACCAATTTCAGCACTAATTCAATATCTAACACGGTAAAGTTAGACGAGCAAGCACTATTTTATCCATTTTTAAGAAATAATATAGCAAATGTAAACAAAAACCATATGCTATAGCAGAGCTGCCAGTAGTGAAACTTAATTGTTTGATAGGGTTACCATTCTTTGCTCATATTAAGAACTTTAGTTAAACAATCCACTGTGAATATGAAGTATTAGTTAAGCAATAGTTGTTAATTTAGAATACTAATAATTGACTAATGACTGTAAATGTGGCCCTATTATGACAAACAAATGTAACAAAATCTTCAAAATATGAATAAAGTGCCCAGAAGGCGATCAAATATTTGACGAAAAAATGTCATTTGCTTTGTGATGACCTGGAGAAATACGATGATGAAGAAAGATTTATTTTGAATTTTACAAAAGTTTACCATTGTTCCTTGTAAAAGACCAAACAACCAAAAGTTTACAAGCAGTTTTGTAATTATTATAGAAATAATAGAAAACAAATTAGAGTAGGTGATAGAAAAATTATTATTTAATTCTATGTATAATATTTATTTAATGTACCTTTTTTACCAAGATTTCATCAAGAGTTTTTTTGTTAACAAAAAGAAGACATGTTTGCAACCACACACAACGAACACAAAATTAAAATGCTGATTGAAAGTTTGAACGTCTAAGAAAAATCGTCAATTAAACGACACTAATACATATTCACCGATTGATGGTTTTATTTGATCGTTTCCTGTAGACTTAAGAATGTCACGTGATGAGTCTCATTTTTAACTCAGGGAATATAATCAAAATTAAATTTTTTTTTTGTGAAAAGAAAAACACACATTAGAAATTTTTTTTAAAATATTAGAATTTGTTTTTTATTTATTTTTTTTTCGAATGTTTTTGTCTTTTATATTTATTAGTTTTAATTGGAATATGTTTGTTTGTTTTGTGTTTTTTTTTTGCATTTTTACCCATTTTTGTTTTAAAAGATCTAAATATAAATTATCAAATAAAATATAAATATTTTACAATTTATACAAATGTGTTATTTATTACTTTCGTGTTTTTCGTTTGTAATTTTGCGAAGGTTTTTGTTTAAATCAAAAACAAGTAGAAAATAAAAATTTGTATTCACACCGTGACCAAGTTGACAATAAAAATAAATAAAACCGGTTCTAGTTGATAAATTAAATGATTTGTTTTTTTTTATCACAGATTTTATTTTACACAAATGTATTTTGAATGTTGCAACTGTTGTGTGAGCTAAATTTTTAAAATAATTATATATTTCTATATAAAGATAATTTATGATAAAAATATTAGCAATTGTTATTTTATTTGATTTTTTTTATGAAAAACAAAATTTAATGGTTTTGATGGGAATCAATCTCACAAACCTTAAAATGGTAGACTAGCAACACACCTGTAACTGGATTCAGTAAATTGTATAACGATATAAGGAAAACCTATTGACTTTACTATCCAGTAACATATTTTAACGATATTCGCTGTTGGTTGAGGTAAATAGTAAAACCACAAGCTTAAATTCAAGGCGAATTCATATCAGGTGGTCTAAACTGCTCATGTGACTATTTTCGCCGTTTGTAATTTGAATATCCCTAACTCTACGTCTACACCTGATATATTTTTATCATGACAAATGTCAAATTCCATATAGGAAAACTAGCTAACATAAAAAAAATATTTTTCAATATAAAGTTTGAATTTTTTTTTATGATTAAAATATATCAAGTGTAGATATAGGGTTAGATGTTAAAATATATTTTTTATTAATTTTTTTTTTGTTATCCCAAGTATGAATTTTTCAAAGCGAATTGAATCGAGTCTACCTTATAACTATGAATATGCCTGCTTAAGTTCATTTATTTTTTTTTTTTCATTATTCTTTGTGCTTTTCGCTTATTTTGTATGCACAGATGCAACATGATATAAAATTAAATTTTTTACTATCGTAAAAAAGAAATTAACAAGAAGAAAGAGTGACATTATCGTTACTGCAAACGAATAAATATTATGATTCGCAAAAATTTACTTAATCGCACTATTGACAGTCTATCGGGGACTAAAAAGATTTTGCTGAAGCCTTTCATGGTTTATCTTGCTGTGATCAGAATTAATGTATAAAATGCCATGGTTTAGATGGAATTAGTGAATTTATCATATACATACATATTAATTATACTTTTTTAATTATTAAAAATTGTTCTACACAATAGGGGTGAATATCATTTCTAGTAAATTCTAACTAAAACACTTAAAAAAATTAACAATTTATTTCAAAAGGATATTCATACAGCTGACCGGTTTAGAATCACGTGATTTCAATATCTTTTAGGTACAGTAAACATTTTGCGTGATTTGAAAACACTTTGACATAAAGTAATTTTCAGAACAGACCTGTATAACGTATATTGTGGAACCAGTTTTTACAAAGGTCCCAGCACGTTTAAAAGTGCTCTTTTGGAAGTCAAGCGACTACCCGCCCGACAGTAGAGCGAAAGAATGAAAATTATATTTAGAAACAATATATTATACTTTACTTGCTTTCAATAGTGCTTCACAGAACCTCTACTACGAGTATAAGGCAAAGATAAAAAAATCGTAAACATAAACGCCCATATTCATAAAAAAATAAAATGAATTTGAAATCCATTTTAGGAAAATTTTTTATGAAAAATTTGAAATACAATACATTTCAAATTCATTTTAAATTTTATCTGCCATATTCATAAAAAATATTTCAGGTTTATTAAGCGTTTATTTGACATATTTCTATAGGATATTTGTCAAATAAACCTGTAATAAACCTTAAATAATTTTATGAATAATACCGTATGAATATGGGGTAGCAATAAAACACAATAAAAACTAAAACACTTTCTCGATTTAAATTTTAAATAAAAAACGTTGTTTTAAATACACTTATCCCTCGATTTACACGAGTATTTTGGTTTTCGTGTAAATTGAGAGATTTATGAAATACCTCGATTTACACGATTTTTTATGTATTTTATGAATATTTTATAAATTACATTAATTTTGTTTTTGATCTTATGAATAGCATTTATTTTGTTTAATGAATAAAGGTTAATTTTCATGTGTTTTGAGTAAACGCTTCTGATATTTTAAAAACTAAGTTGAAATACATATATAATTTCTTAATAAAATCAATTTTTTACGCGATTCTGCCTTTATTTTCGATTTACAAGATTTTTCATACAAAAATTTAAAATTTCGATTTACACGACTTTCTCAGGAGCGTATCTATCGTGTAAATCGAGGGATAAGTGTACAAAGGTTCAATAAGGCCCCTTTCAGATTAGGCAACTTTACTTGCGCAAGTCTAGTGTTTGTGGGTGTGAGAGGAAAGGTCGCTTTGAAGGGGAAAGAATTGCCGAGATGTACTTGGCAATTATGTATATTCAATATATCTTTAACTAAATTATTTTTTTCTTTAACTTCCATTGTATACACCAAATTTAAAATCGCTTTCACAATTACAATGAATACAGAAATGAAACAAAACGTCAACAAATTAAGAAAATTCGAGCATAAAAAAGTTTAACTTGCTCAACAAAGTTGCTGAATGTGAACATAAAAGCAAGTTCAAAAGAAAATAAATAAAAATGAAAATTATACTTGCGCAATTAAAGTTGCCTAATCTGAAAGGAGCCTAAGCAATGCCTTTATTTCTCAAACGTAGTATATAATAATTTTTACAACTAAATCAGAGTGAAAATTTATGTAATTCAAAGTTAACTAGATTAATATTTTTTAAGAGATATATTTGAAACGGAAAACTATTCAAATAAATAAGGGTTGCCAACATTTGATTTTATTGTTTCCAGACCAAGATTTTTTTTTTTTTGCTGGGGTATGTTCTTTCAACTATGTATTTAATAAACCACTTTTATTTTTTGGGAACTGTTCGACAATATGGCATAATTTTTAGCATCTTTTAATTTTGTTTAATTTTTTTTTCAATTGTTTATTTTTAGACTGTATTGACACTTTTGGTGATTTATGATTATGATTATGAATTTTCCCGGGGAGCTTTTTCTCTTCCCAATCACTCGTTCCCGGGAAAAATCATCCATTCTAAATATCCAGTGAGTAAGCAAATGCGGGAGAGGGAAAGTCTGTATCATCTGTTTAATGTTTACATATTATTCTGCACTAACGCAAGGATTCAGTAATAGTAATTTAATAAAGAAAAATTATGTCTTTATTGCCAATAAGATTTTGTATTAATATAAATATCTATTTTTGCTTAAATAAAAAATAAAATAAATCGCGTAACCACACGCAACCTTTATGTTGTGGAATTGAAGCGAAAACTGAGCCAGGTGCAGATGCAAAGTTATTAAATCCCCAATGATTGTATGTACAAATTAAATTGTAAATTTTATTAAGTTTTTCCGAATTTAATTAATTTAATTTGTTGTTGGTTTGCAGTGATGCCAAAAAAAAAAAAAACGAGCCAACCGAGTAGTCGAAAAGAGCTAAAAAGGGCTATATCTAAAAATTTGGCATTTTCCGTTTTAAATCTATGAATGTATATATTATTCAATTTGTTCTTCAAGATTTTTTAACATTCATAAAAATAATATTGAGAAAAAATAAAAGATCCGTTGCTAAAAACGGTGTATGTACTGCAGCACATAATGCAAGATTTGCGTGCGCAATTCGCGTTTGTGTTGGAACGTCTGGTGAAAATGATATGTCAGGCTAGGATAGCAAAATATCGTTAAATGAAGCCATACATTTTTTATGCTTTTGAGTCTCCGAATGGTGTACTAAATCAAAATCCATTTTTTTTTAACGGAGATTTGATTCCCAAATTTTCCTATATTTTTGGCAGTAGAATTCATTTCAATAATTTATCAAAAATTGTCTAATTATTCAGAAACGAACATACAAAATACATAAATATGTACATCTTACATACTTGCAAAAATGTAAATGCCTGAAAGACGAAACAATAGGCTAAAAACGGGAAAAATTACTATAAGATGCAAAAAGTGCTAAACGTGCCATTTCCACAATTGAAAAGATCTCTGTGTTAGCTATTTTCTTTAAAAAAGACTTAAAGGGAAAAATTTCGATTTAGAAACGATCAAAAAGAGATAAATCTAGCTCCAAAATAGCTAAGTTGGCATCGCTGTTGGTTTGGTACATTTAGATCAGTGATGTGCATTTACACATAAACTCACTTGCGCTTGTGTGTGGAGCAGAGGAAAACCTCTGCTTATTTTTAACAGAGGTGGAAATGTTTTTTGAATCACTTTCTGTTTATCACTTGTTGAGAAAACACCACTCGCGTAAAATATTTAAAGAAAATTACGAAAGCGAATTCTTCTTTATAGAAAATGTTGATGGTAATGCACAATGCGTTATATGTTATTGTGTTTTACATTTACCAAGCCATTTTTTTAAGACATCAAAATATAGATAAAATTTAAAAATACTTGTTATCCTTCCCTGCTCCATGTTAAAGTGAAGCCAAAACGTAAAGAGAGCGAGAGTAACAAAAAATTTTTTTTTGGTGTACGTATTTGTTTGCTGCGTAAGCAGAATTTGCTTTTTTTCTTGCTTTCCTATAAGGCGTTATAGGGAAAGAGATCCTTGCACATCTATGATTTAGATGCATTCCGTTGCTGCTAAAGCAAGTCGTACACGACATGTTTTTTACGTCTGACATTTCAACTTTTCAACTCAGATGTAATACTGCATGTTTGTCAAAAGTGTTCTTTTACAGAAGGTTTATAATATTCGGTCACAAACCTACATGTTAATTGTTTCTGACATAGTTTCTGTTTTTATTCTCTCTGTGAATATTTTTCTCAGCTTTTATATAAACCAATGTCGGCATCCGTTTCGAAATCGTGTTGCCGCCAAAAAAGTGTTTCTTTGCGCCGTAAAAAAGTTAAACCATTTAGATGATTTTTTCTTCAAATTCGAAGATACTAACTAAGTCAGCATATAATAATGCAACGCTATTTATCATACAACATAATTGCTGCTAAATAGTTAAAAAACATATATGTATATATATCGGTGTTGTAATATATCAACTTAACCACCGTTACTTGTTTCCTCATGGCATAAATTTCGATGTCAGAAGGTTTGTCAGAAGAAAATAGAGCTCGCTCTAATTGAAATATTGTCAGACGGCTTTGCGGGGTGCATTAATCTGCATGATGTACATTATTGAGTTGTTCTCCTTTTTATTGCTCTCGATCAGAGAAACAAGCCAATCGGCTCACAGCCGGCTCAAGAGCCGCCGCCGACATTCAATGTTAAATCAAGCCGCCGCCGATGCATGCGGCTATCATCGGCTCGAAATTGCAGCCGGCTAATTGTTTTTTGTAGTTGTAAATTTGTACTAAATCTTAGTAATAATTTTTTTTTAAATTTTTTTATAGAAATTTTTATTCAAAAAACGTATAAAAACCGGCTCTAAGTGTCAGCCGGCTTATAAGCCGCCGTCGACTATTGTTTCCTAAGCCGCCGCCGCCGACTTTTTAAGACGGCTTGTTTCTCTGCTCTCGATTTTATGAGTACACTTAAAGCAGGCAAAAACATTTGTTTATCTGCCAAGCAAGGTCACTATTTATTGTAGTGTCGAACCAAATTTCACTATTGAATACCGATTGACAATAATGTCAAATGAAATTGAATATTTTTTACAGTGTGACAATAACTGTATATGTGAAAGAAAAAATTAAAAAACGCAGATTCCTTGAGCGTTTTAGTTCGCATGTGATGCTGTTCAGAGTTTCATAATTTATTAATTTAACACTTTAAAAACTAAACAATAAAAAAATTTCTTCGTGAACATATCTGTAAGAAGTTTTGTTATCACTAGGGAAAGGATTTCCATGTAAATACATGTAAATACAAAATGACATCGATTTGTTAGTGCATATTTTTGCAGATTTCATTATATATGTATATTTTTAATAATTTTTTTACTTTTTTCATGCTATAAAAGAAATTTTGGTGTTTTTTGATTACGATAAAAAAAAAATAAAAATTCAATTCATTTGAAAAATTCAATACCTTGACTAAGTAAAAAATACCAACACCGTTGAAAAAAATAATGGGATAAAAGCCCTTTTAGGCCCAAAAGTATTTTTGTAATTTTTTATGGCGCTCTTTACTGGTTCCGTATTAATTTCATGTGGATAGAAAGTGTTTTAACAGCTCATTTACCTGTTGCAGCCTTTAAGGAACAATATTCAGGGATACGACTATTAATTAGATGGGGAGCGTGGTTGAAGGCTGTCCGATACTATATTTCTATTAACAAAGTTAAGGAAATTTTAAAGTAAATAAAACTTAAGCACTTAACTGATATTTGTACACACATACATAGTATGGCTTTCTTGTTGACACTATAGCCCAATTATATGGTTTTGATTATTTAACATTTGAAATTGAATTAATTAATTAATGACTGCTCTGAAAGGCAGAATATATGAAGAAATTAAAATAAATTTGATAAAGTTATGCAAACAAATTATGGACTTAGAAAAATGAAACAAATTGCATCAATATTTTATAGTTCAAACAGCGAAAATTTAGAAACTGAATATTCCACAAACAAACTACATATATAGCAGCATTTAAATATGCACCAATAACTGACGTGGACTGACGTTAATATTTTATTATATAAAAGTTTTTTTTTTATAAAAAAAATCGTCAATTTACAAAACCAATTATTCATTTACGTAAATAAAAGTTCGACTTAACTTTATTTTGTATTCCATATGATTTTACAAAATGTTTGTTAAGAAAGCAATGAAGCTGATTTTTTTAAAGTTTTAATGTTAAAAAAAGAGTTAATAAATGCATACACATTTTATTAGTTTTAAGTACATATTTTTTTTTATTTTTAATGTATATTTTATGTACATAAAACGAGATTTTAAATGCATGAAAATCCTTTCCCTAATTATCACTTAATATTTTATGAAATTTTTAGTTTGTGAAATGAAGTATGGTGCACAATTTAAGAGTAAAAAAAAAATATTGCTCACTTGAGACAACTGTCCATTCAACTGTTGTTGTTTCGTTTCATTGTTCTCTACATTTTCTTCACAATCAGTTTCAATTGCTACTACAAACAATATTCGGTGTTGAAAAAAATTTAATACTGTACACTTTTTAATGTCTTGCGCTCACCTCTAGTAAATACATACTATTGTTGTTTTACATTAGTTGTATTGTACTTCAGTTGTGTTTTACTCCAATTTTGTTCCCGTTCGTTTTGTTTTACACGTCTTTTATTTTAATGTTCTATAGTTACGTCATTCAGTAATTATTTGTATCTTCTGACACTCGCATAGTTGTCAAATCGCATGTGAGTTGCAAATTGCCAAGCATGTTCTGTAACTCATGCGTTTTGCTTCAGACTTGCCATATTTAGATTTAAGCTTAAATTAAACGTGACATAGCCATAATGCCATAGCCATAACCAAACCAAAATTCAATTGGTTTCTATGGTGAGAGTTATGGCGTTATGCCGAATCACGTATAATCAAATACAGTGTTGCCCAAGGCACATTTACTACAGATACACGCATTAGGGAAAACACTGTGGCACCTCTGTGCTTCTCACATATCCAGCAAAAAACTTTGCCCACTAGAATGCAAAAAAAAAGTATGTACTCCTCAGTCGTAAGTACTTAAAATTTGACTGAATAACCCATTATTTTTGTTTGAGAAGTTCAAAAAGTATGCGGTACCCTATACTTTTTGCCTACAAACATGCAAATTTAATATATTAATAATTGCCTAAAAGTACTCAAAATGTAACACGATCATTAAATAAAAAAAAATTTCTCTAGATATATTTTATTATTATCTAGAAAGAACTACAATAAGTACTTTCACGTAATGATATAAATAAGTTGTTAGTTTATTCATAACAGGACAGTCATTATTATAGACATAAAATAATTAGATAAATAAGTACCACTCATTACTTTGTAAGCCATTAAAAGAGTACTACCCATTACAAAATCTTGAAAATTGTTTGCTGGGTAGTTTTACAAAGTAATTGTCAAAAAATTGTATGCATCAAACAAGGCACAAAAGTAATTGTCAAATGAATTCTTCGTTATAAACGTGTAAACAAAAAATCAGCGGATGAGCAATTTGCCTGATGCATGTACCTGTTTGATATGTCTTGGTGTTGCCCATTAGTTTGGTTCGAACGGCAGTTTTCTATGGCTATGGTTATGTCACGTCTGATTGAACCTTTAGGTCAGCTGTGTTTGTTGAAATCGTCAGTGTATAAGTAAACTAATTAAACACAAAATTAACAAAACAAGAAAACATTTTATAATAAACATTCTACAAAACTATTACTATTTTTGATTAAAATCAAAAGAAAACATATTTAATTACATTTATTAACCATTTTACGGCCGTATTATTGACAAGTTTGAAAACTAGTTTAACGTGAAAACTAGTTTTATAGGCAATTAAAAAATTAGTTTTGAGAAATTTGGTATTATTCATTGTAGTTTTGAGCGATAAAACTCGGATTTTGAAAACTAGTTTTATTAAAAACTAGTTTTCGTCAAAACCAGAAAAAGCTGGCTTTGGGGTAGATAAAACTAGTTTAGCCTCTGTTTCACATTATTAATTTGAAAAAATGGCACGCCGAGCAGCACTGCAAGAAATGGGGATGGCCGAATTCTTAACAGATAACGACGATGATACCAGTTTCAACTCTGACGAAGAATATGAAGACGTAACTCCCTCGTCGACCATATACACTACGAACCCATGCAGAAGTTGATGAATGGGACGATGTGGCCTTTCGTCAGCGATTTCGAATGAAATGAATGCAGGGCGGTAAGTTTCTATATTTAAGTGCTCGCTATTAAGTAGAAATAATTCGTGCTTCCACAGATGCCGTTCTCTCACCACTGAGCAGAGAGTTTTGATTCTGCTGCGATTTCTGGTGTGCTTCTTCGAATTACGCTCCATATTTATAAACCACAATGAATTTGAAACACACAAAAACAATAAAAATTATTTAAAATTTGATGAAAATTAGAAATGTCAAAAATTCCGTCACCAAACAATTGTTTGAACATTAATTTTTGTATCAGTTGACTGAAAAAACTCTCCACTTATATTTATAAATCCACAAGATAGACAATAAATTTAAAAAAAAATTTTTGTATTTTTCTTTAGAAAGTCCGTACTAGCAAATGGAAATTTCGTTATCAAATTTACCAACCTGAATTTCCGTAATTTTTTTTACATACAGTTTGTATGAGAACCTGAAATTCCGTATGAACTCCGTACCAGGCTTTAGTAGCTAAAATAGAACTAAAAACAAAAAAAATAACATTAAACACATATTACAATCAATATTTATTCAAATCGAACTCACGAGTAATATTTAAAACAATATTTTGTTTTCCGCAATGATTTTAAGCACTCAAAATGTAAACACTGCCTGCGATAGCATGTGTTTCGATGCAAAATATTGCACAAAACTAGTTTTAATCACAAAACTAGCAATGCGTTTGAAAACTGAAACCAGTTTTGTTTTCATATGAGAATAATACCAACTTTTTTTTTAAAACTAGCTTTGAATGAATTTCAGATTTTTTCCACGAAAACTAGTTTTCACGAAAACTAGTTTTCAAGCTAGTTTTATCAAAAGTGAATAATACGGCCGTTAGTGTTTCTTTTAAGTTTAGTTTAGGTTAAATTCAATTAGTTCACTTCAGTATAGGTACTCTTGGGATTGCGATTTGCAGAGCACATCTCCTGCGAGCACAGTTGCCAGATTTGACGATTTTGGGTGCCAAAAATAGCATTTTGACGACTGGACGATTTTCGTCTTTAATTTGACGATTTTAAATAATTATAAATTAACACCTTTTTTTGTCCTCCTAACCTTCCTAACCTAACAGAACTATAAAACAATTTTGAATTTGACAGCTTTTGCTAGAATATGCAATCAAAATTAGGAGTAAAAGACAATCAATCTTAATTTTTGTATTAATAATTTTGGAACTAAATGGTTTTTGATAAATTACGTTTACATAATTTATCAACTGAAACAACAGAAATACAAAATTTATATGATCAAATGCAAAAACTACTTCAAAATGTTATGAATACTTTTTTAAAAACAGATTTGCTTGAGTGTGATCATTTTTATTTGCTGGATTATAAAGATGAAAATAATTATTTAGACATTGAAGAAATTTACTTGGAAATATATGCTAGGGATATATTTGCGGATGCTAAAGTTAATCAAATTTAAAAATGTGCGATAAGATTTTAATAACATTTGACTTGGAAGATATTATTATAGAAAATAAAAATTCTTTCTACGATATTCTAACGGCCGTATTATTCACTTTTGATAAAACTAGCTTGAAAACTAGTTTTCGTGAAAACTAGTTTTCGTGGAAAAAATCTGAAATTCATTCAAAGCTAGTTTTAAAAAAAAGTTGGTATTATTCTCATATGAAAACAAAACTGGTTTCAGTTTTCAAACGCATTGCTAGTTTTGTGATTAAAACTAGTTTTGTGCAATATTTTGCATCGAAACACATGCTATCGCAGGCAGTGTTTACATTTTGAGTGCTTAAAATCATTGCGGAAAACAAAATATTGTTTTAAATATTACTCGTGAGTTCGATTTGAATAAATATTGATTGTAATATGTGTTTAATGTTATTTTTTTTGTTTTTAGTTCTATTTTAGCTACTAAAGCCTGGTACGGAGTTCATACGGAATTTCAGGTTCTCATACAAACTGTATGTAAAAAAAATTACGGAAATTCAGGTTGGTAAATTCGATAACGAAATTTCCATTTGCTAGTACGGACTTTCTAAAGAAAAATACACAAATTTTTTTTAAATTTATTGTCTATCTTGTGGATTTATAAATATAAGTGGAGAGTTTTTTCAGTCAACTGATACAAAAATTAATGTTCAAACAATTGTTTGGTGACGGAATTTTTGACATTTCTAATTTTCATCAAATTTTAATTAATTTTTATTGTTTTTGTGTGTTTCAAATTCATTGTGGTTTATAAATATGGAGCGTAATTCGAAGAAGCACACCAGAAATCGCAGCAGAATCAAAACTCTCTGCTCAGTGGTGAGAGAACGGCATCTGTGGAAGCACGAATTATTTCTACTTAATAGCGAGCACTTAAATATAGAAACTTACCGCCCTGCATTCATTTCATTCGAAATCGCTGACGAAAGGCCACATCGTCCCATTCATCAACTTCTGCATGGGTTCGTAGTGTATATGGTCGACGAGGGAGAACGTCTTCATATTCTTCGTCAGAGTTGAAACTGGTATCATCGTCGTTATCTGTTAAGAATTCGGCCATCCCCATTTCTTGCAGTGCTGCTCGGCGTGCCATTTTTTCAAATTAATAATGTGAAACAGAGGCTAAACTAGTTTTATCTACCCCAAAGCCAGCTTTTTCTGGTTTTGACGAAAACTAGTTTTCAATAAAACTAGTTTTCAAAATCCGAGTTTTATCGCTCAAAACTACAATGAATAATACCAAATTTCTCAAAACTAATTTTTTAATTGCCTATAAAACTAGTTTTCACGTTAAACTAGTTTTCAAACTTGTCAATAATACGGCCGTAAGAATTTTGTCACTTTTTTGAAGAATGTTAAAGACAGGAACACAAAACATACAGAAGTGTCACGAGACGGAAGATAAGGGTATTTTTCTGTTTGTCTCGTTTTCCCTCAAATATTTGATTCTTCTTTCTAGTACAATAAAATTTCAACGCTTTTTATTAGCTGTGTTAGTTAGTAAGTAGTTATACACTGCAGTATCAAATACACTATACTTTTCTCTTTTTTCCACGAATTTTAAAAAACCTGATTGGAGCTTTTTTTACTTATCACTTTCTTCACTTCTGTGTATTCTGGGACAGGAAACTGAATCACAGGATTCAGACGATGACATTTATGATGTTGATTTTTATTGATTTTATCGGAGAATGTGTGGTTGACTACAAAATAGTTAACTTATATTTAACTTTTCTTAGACTGACTAAAAGCTAACTGCAATGTCATCCAGAACAAACCCATAACTAATTCTTAAGTTGAGTACGTAATCAAATTTGATGAGAGCCAACAAATTTATTCTCAGCTACTTTGAAACACATTTCAGTTTTATATTAACATCAGTGATGGTATTTTGGTGCGTTTCGGGTATTTTTTTGGTATTTTTTGCCTCTTCATAAACGCGAAATTTTGGTCAGTACCCTTTTTTTAAAAAGCGGGTATTTACAGTGCTTTTTAACAATTTCTCACAGTGCTTTTGGTGCTTTTTTGTAAAATAAAAATATTTTTAGTTAATTTAATTATTATTTTTCGAACTGTATTTTGTTTCTATATTCTTATGAATAGAACAGGCTAATGTTCGTAATGCTTTTTAAGCCAAATTACATGTGATAATTATTAATGAACAAATAACATCAAAGTTAGTTGTAAATATTCTGACAACAACACAGAGTTGAACGGAACAGCCAGCCGTCTTCGAAGGCCACTAAACCTTCCTCATCAGCATTGTTCTGTGTTTTGGTCCACTGTGTGTGGTGTCAGTTGATGTAGATTTCTGCCTTATATACGAAACTTTATTGCAAATGGAATATGTGAATTGGTTTGATTCATCGTATTTCAATTTGCTCATGTGTTTTGTAATGAAGGCTCAAAGTTACCATCTCTAAATTTACAACAGTCTTACCATTGTCCTTTGTTCTTTACTAACTATGCACATGTTTGTTAATTTGCTTATTTTTGTTCTACTTAAGAAAATCGCCAAAATTAAAAAATATCGGCAAAATAAGAAAAAGCGAAAAATAAAAAAAAAATTATTTCAGCTGAAAAACATCAAAAACTTAAAAAAACGCTGTTAAAAAAAAAGCTCAAAGCCCAACGTACGGAACCCTTTGTGCGCGAGTCAAAGTCGCACTTAACTGGATTTATTTAATAAAATGTTGCTTTGAAGAACACACCAATATGAGAATATTAATAATAAAACGTAACCACAAGAACACAAATTAGTGTAAAGATAAATATGAAAAAAAAACACATAGAAAACAGAAACCGAGACATTTTTTCTAACCCTCTTTCTTCTCTACCCCGTTCGCTATCAAACCAAAAATGACGTCGAAAAATAGACTTCATAAAAGTTTTCGTGTGAATTAGGTGAATCTGTTAAAGTTATTAGAATTTTTTTTATTTAGATTTTTTGAAAAAAAAAAAAAAAAATCAGAAATGGAGAAAGTGACTTAAGGGTCTTTTATTTCCCTCGTTAAGTAATTTTATCACGCGGTAAGTAATTTTATTTTACTGTTACCGCAATCTTCAGCAAATATAGAAAAAAGAGTTTTATTCGTCGAGTTAACTTACGAGTAAACAAAACCAAAGTAAGAAATCGGTTGATTATATCTTCTCTAAGCAATTTTGTATACTAAGGACAATTTAAAACTAAATAATTGTAATTGTTTTGAATTGAAAGTAGTGACTGATCTAATAGAATTGTTCAATTCCGATATATACATATACATATGTATGTACATATGAAAAAGTGTATCTTTTATTTTTGACGAATTTTGGACGTTATTGGATAATTATTTTGACGATTTTTCGCTCGAAATTTGACGAATTGACCCCTATTTCATCTGGCAACTATGCCTGCGATTTCAAGTCACAATCGGAAATGTTATGCGAATATGCCCGAACGTAGAACTATGGTAATTTTGAAATTAATAAAAAAAATAACCAGTCATTCCGCTTCCGTAGAAGAAACCGAAACCCGATTTTTAAAAATTAGTCCTCAACATGTATCCGATATTCTATAACTTTACTGACATAAATATGAAAGCTCATTTTGTATGACTTTTGCTCTTACGCTGGATTCACCCATTGTTTCGGAACAAAATTTTTGTCCGGACAAAATTTTTTTATATGTAGTTTGACGTTTCTCTTTTTTAGAGAGAGAGAAGAAGAGAACAAATTTTGTTCGGAACATTTTCTACTTGAATTGGTTTAATTTTAATTTTTGTCCGGACAAAATCGAACTGAGCTGCCAACTTTTTTAATTTTTCAGCCAAAGTTGAACTGAGCTGCCACATCATGTTATATGAATAATAAAAGCACAGAGTGTACTTGTATTTATTACAATAGAAGTAAAGCAAAATTAAGAAAAACATATCCAAGTGTATGGAGTAAACAATTAAAAAGATGTGTATGACACAGCAAATTGTAATCATTTACCGCTGTGCTGCCACTTTCAAAATTAATACGCATCGTTTACACACGTATTTTATATGGTAGCTTTGATTTTCCAGACAAAATGTTCGAAATGGATGAATCGTCTTGCAAAAAACTCTCAGTAAAAAAAATTTTCTCCAAACAAAACTTTTGTTCCGAAACAATGGGTGAATTCACCTTTAAGCTACAAGAAAAGCTTTCCGATAAATGTTATGAATAATTTTGTTAAATAAAATGGTAACAGTGTGAACAAGAAAATAAAAATGCGAAACCAAAATTAAGCTAAACATAAGGTGGGTTTAAAAATAAATAAACGATAACCAAAACCATAAGAAACTAGAAGCAGTATAAAAGAAATTGATGAAGGTGTATACAAAGAGCAACCAAAGAGAAAATAATTGTTAAAAGATACATATACATACATACATATTATGTATGTATGTATATGTATGTAAGTTTGCGATGTGATGATGATTTTTTTAAATATTTTTCATTATTAATTAAAAAAAGAAATTGTTTTTAATGTATTTATGCAGTATGTATTTACTTAGGTTGCATGAATTAAAATTATTGCTGAGTTTATGAAAATGTCGCATGAGGAAAAAATGGGAAAACTTTTGTAAGGATGGATGGGGTTGATTGATTATTAACAGAAAATATAAAAATTAAACAAAAAAATTTAAAATTGTTAGTAGCGTTTTTGATTAAATGTATGTGTTTGTATGTTTGTTTGTTTGTTTCAAGTAATAAAAGCAGCACATTGTACAATAGATTTAAAACAATAATAGTAAGACATAATAATAATTTTAATAATAATCAAAATTAATTATTTTATTATAATACTACGAAACAGTTAATAATGGATTTTGTTCTGACCAACAAATGGAATTCTTTGTTAAAATATAATTTTTAATTAATGTAAATACTATTATCTATGCATCACATACAATATTTTTTACAAAGAAATTAATGCAATTAAAGAAAGAAATATAGAGAACAGCAACGGCATTAATTGTTTCAATTAAAAACTGCTCGTTTGCATAATATGATAATATGTGGGATTTTTCATGTTAAAGTTTGTCTGTAGTTTTTATTTTTATTTTTAACTTAATTATTATTGTTTTATCTTTACTTGTTTTTAATACATAACAGGGTGTTGCTTTTTTTTTTTAGAAATTTAATTTTTATTTTCTATACTTTTCTTATAAAATAAACTACTAAAATATTGTTGGTTGGTTTTGTTTTTGCGATACAAATCACTTTTGAGTTCTTAATAGTATATTTTAATAATTTTTTTTTTTTTTTCATTATTCGTTTGTAAGTTTGTAATTTTAATGTTTATTGTATGTAGTATGTATGAATATGTATGTAAATTAAATATTTCATTTCTTGTTTTTGTTTTTGTTTCTCTTTTATAATATTTATTTTTCAGCTGAATATTGAATATTGATTTGGATTTTTATTGTTTCTTGGTTTGCTTTTTAAATTTTTATTATTATTTTGCTTTTTTATTTTTTCCTTTGATAGCAAATCAAAGGAAAAATTTTAAATTAAAAATTATTTATTGTGGTTGCTTTTAAGCAGTAGAGTTCATATCGTGGCTATTGATTAATAATAAACTAAATTGCTCAACATATTGTTTAAACTGGATTTTTACTGTAACTGAATTTACATTACACTAAGCAGTTCTTCATGAAATTTCATTACATGCAACTTTTTCCAAAATTTATCCAATCTAGCAAAAGAAAAAAGTTTCACGCAGCTAGTTTCATAAAAAATGCATAGTGTAATTTGTTGCCTGAAACATTTGTTCTTGTAGTTAGAAGAAAATGTGTGGGGAAGTAAATTGGTAAAAACAAATTACCTTAACTCCTCCAAATATTAATTGTATGCCATTCTTTCTATATCACTCTTTTTTCTACATCGATATTATTAAAATAATAGCTCTCATTAGGAGTGTCGTAATTAAACGTCGTCTACGATGATTGTGTACTAAATTTAAAAAATAATGTTAGAAATGTTGTTTACTCTAGCAAAAACTCGTCGTAGGCCCTATAGCTTGCATGCAGAAAATTTAATGAAAAAGTTTAGTTTTTTACTGTTTCTTATGTTGAAAAACAGGTATCAACAAATACATTGAGTCAATTCACAAAGTGTTCTATTTCGTCATATACATATGTATGTTGTAAGTCATAAACATTTATGACTGTCATAAAATCTTGCTCATATAAAAATATTATATGACAATAAAATTTTGTTACTTATGTACTATGTTCTTTCGGTCTGCTATTTATTTTACATAAATATTATTTTGTTTTGCCTTCAAGAGTTATGCTAAAAACACAATTGGGTAGAACGATGAACTTCGCATAGTTCGAGAAACTTGCCTTCGTTGCGTAAATTTTGTCTTAGTCAAAATCTTTGCCTTGCTATGAATATTCACTGCAGCAAAAATCACTTGCAACAATAACAGAAATTCACGAAAAAATGCAAAATTTTAAACCAACCATAGTTATTATTAAAAATTTCTAAAACTCTAAGTCCTTGTCCAGACTTGCAATTTCTCTTGCTGCAATTTTTTAAAAGTCTGCTTTGAAATTGCATAAGTGTCCAGATTAGGAAATTCTAGTTTTGCAATTAACTATTTAAAAATTAACAATTATTTTTACTTTTTGTTACATTTTGTGTTTTTAATACAACTGAACAAATAAAATATAATAAAACGTCAAATACACCTAAAAACTTTAAATTAACAACTGCGAATTTCAAAACAAAAGAGAATTGCCGAGCACATGAAACTGTGTACGCCTCCCCAATCTTCTCATCCCTCTCACCAATAAACTCAAGAATTGTTGCAACAAAAATTGCAAGTCTGAACGAGGACTAAAAACTTGCTAACAGCAGTATAATCCCAAATTTCATGGACGCAATCAAATTTGACAATTGCCGCAATATATGTATATTGTTACGTGGAGACCCTATGCAACACAAATATATCTAGTCTGGTAATACTTATTTTCCGTATGGAAATAAAATCTTAAATTAGACAGACGTGCCATAACCATAACCACACAAAACAGCTGTTCAAAGCAAACTAATGAGCAACACTGTAGGTGATTGGCCATAACGCCATAAAAATAACAATATAAACCAATTGAACTGATTATGGCAAAGGCAATATGGTAGACAAGTCAAATATAAGCTAAAGACATCTGTGCACTAGCAAACTTAAGAAAATTGTTGCGCAAACATTGAGTCTGGTAATACTCGCTTTTTATGAGAGTAAAAACATGAATCTGCACTTTAATATGACGTAAACAAAAAAAAATTTTCCGGACAAAAATTTTGTGCTGGAACAATGGGTGAATCCACCTTTATTGCAGTTGTATATATGTACATACATACCTCACTTGTAAGTCAATTCATTCTTTTGCTTGCGAGTTAAAAAAAGGAAAAATTTTTGTTATGGAGTTTCAGGACATTAATCCAAACTCGGATTAAGGTCGTATTCACACATTAAAATATGACATGCGTGCTAGTGTGGACTGAATATGCAACTGTGTGACAGATTTTTTTGGCAAGTCGTGCGGTTTTAGAAATATTTATGAAAATTTTCATAAAATGATAGATAAGATCAGAGTTGTTTTTATTGTCAGACAGCTGGGAATGTTGTTTTTGCATGATTTCTGTATGATAGTGTGGCACCTAAAACACCATTTTGAAGCGATTTTTTAAAGTCGCTCAGACTTCTGCAAGATTTTCTTGTGAATGAATCGTGCGATCGTGCGATCGGCCTAATTACGAGTGTCGTATTTCGACTTCGACTACGATTTTGTACTTGATTAAAGAGAAACTGTTGCAATGTTCTTTAGTCAAGCACCAAATCGTTGTAGGTGAGTTCAAAATACGACATTCGTAATTACACCCATTAATAGGAAGTAGAATATAAGTAAAGGACATGACTCACTATCCTACACAATCGCGCGATCTACACAAAAATACAACCCTGATCTGATGAATTTTTATTCTTTTGAAAATGTTCATAAGCTCCATCATATCAGGGTTGTATTTTCTCAAAATTTCCTGACTGTGTATGACAGAGTATCACGGCCTGAAATATGCTTAATAATATAACAAAGCCAAGAAAACAACAAACGAGCTGTCGTTTAATTTCGTTCAAAAACAAAATGTATACTCTTCTCGTGTTAATATATTGTCCGCCATAAATCAAAGAATACAAGATTACGCATTCAGCTTTCGAAAACATTCTTTTTCACATCAGCCGATAAACATAAACACAATCCTACAACCACGTGTATTTGGTATAAGACAACTTTGTTTACATTTTGATTTCTACGTCATTTTGACATCGCACCAGCACACTCAAGTTAACAGACATGCGCAATGCGTAATCTGGTATTCTTTGATTGATGATTGTCCACTATAACATAAAAATATAATCAGCAACATATGGCAGACATCAAACGTTTTATCGCATAATAATTCAATTCTTGCTTATGAGCAAAAATAAAACAAAACAAAAACTCGCAATTGTTTTCATGGTTTTTATCTTATTCACTGCAAAATAATAAAACAAAACAAATGCAAACGTTTCCTTCTATTCGGTTTCGAACTCTGTACCTCGTTTCTGAAATTGTGTTTCGCAGAGCTCTTACATTTGTTACAGAAACAAGGTACTGGTTACTTAGAAGTTCACGCTTACAGTAAAAATCATGAGTTCCAATTAATGTCAAATTTTAATTAATTAATGTAAATTCATTTTTAGATTAACCATTTAAAAATAAAACAATTTTAGTTTTCTGATCCTAAAATGTTGCAAATATTTTAGAAGAACGATAAACGATTACAGTAGTTTCCGAGTAATTGACCTCAGATCAATTGTTTCACCTCCTTAATTAATCCAAAGAGCATACAATGAACATTTTCAATACGAAATACTTATGTAGTATAGGGAAAAGTTTGAACTCATTTAGTCCTAGTTCACACAATGCAAGTTTTATTGCTAAGTTAATTAGTTTGTAGAAGAGAGAGAGAGAGAGACGAGGGGAAAAGAAACCGATACTCAGCTTCATGTACTGTCAATACGTTTTGCTTTCCCATTTGTAGGGTCTAATTATTCATTCCGTTCCGCGATTGCGGAAAGCATTTTTTCTGCGGAAGCAAAATTTGCAATTACTCATTCCGTTGTTGTGGTATTTTTCTCTATTTTGCTTACGCTAAAATTTTATGACGGAAAGCGTACGGAAAGAACAAAATTGTATGGAAAATATACAAATTTGCAAAATTAGAGCTTATTTTATCTTTAATTTAATTTGTTTGTTTTATTTTTATAAAAATATAAAAAAATCGACTGTTAATTTAATTTAACTTATAATAAAATTTATCTATTACAACTTACTCTCTATGATTAATCTGTAACTCTTCTTTCTATATTTTGTTGTTTTTCGTTTCAAAAATAAATACATGTGTATGTGTTTACATATGCCTGTATGTATGTATGTACGATGTATATATTTTAAAATGCTTTTTTAACAACAGCCGACACTACATCACGTCAGAATTAATGAAAACAGGGATGTTAAAACAATTTCACGGAAAGCGTATATCGCAGGAATGAATAATTGCAATTTCCATATCGATCGATAGTTCTTTCGGTCCATGCGGAATCAATAATATCACCCGTAATGTTAAAAAAGCACACATGTATACACAAAACTATGCACAAACAAAAAATATGAGCTGGAAAATAAGACTTGAATTGTATGGACGCCGACGAAAGTTCAAAGAAGAAAAAGTGATAAGCTTAGCAATAAGACTTGACTAGTGTGAACTGAGACTTATTATGTTTAATTGGTTCAAAACGATGTTCTAGTTAGTTTTTAATTTTTTGTTCGAACTTATTATTTGTTCGATTAGGCTAAAGTTTGCGAAATCAACTCAAATGTCATTCAGTACCTGCATGAACACTTTTGATTTCGTTCCTAAGTTGAGCTTTAAATTACTTAATTTCGTGTCTACCTAAATGGTCTATAATCCAAATTACATGTGATAATTTTAAAAGAATAAATGGCAAAAACACTTTTGTATAATTTACTTTTTTTTTATTTTTATTCCAAAAAAAAACTTTCAACAAATTGGAATACGTTGAATCAAAACAATTTAGATAATCCAATTGCACTGAAAAATGTACTGGAGTTAGAAGTAACTGATGCACAGTGGGAGATTTTGAAAAAAAAAATGGAAATGGATTGTTATGAAATTTCATACAACATTAAAGAGTTGTCAGCGAGCTTAAGTCTGGAATTTGGACTATATATCTCAAAATGGGGTGGAGCCACAAAGCCCAAAAGTGGGCAACATCGGGTTAATGAAAAATTAAAATCGATGCCAAACTGATGTTTTTGATCTGATAAAAAATATTTTTTCCAAGCCCCCACTGTGTGACGTCGCATAGTGGAACAAACACAAGAAACAGCATGTTGTGCCGTTCTGCTAGTATTTTTCAAAATAATTTACAATTGCCTTTGGCGCAATTTGTTTTTTAAAAATTACCGCATGTAATTTGGCTTGCAGAGCGATACAAACTTGTGTAAGTCTGATATGGGAAAAAAATAATGGTATACTTTTAATAGGATAAATAATTTTTGAAAAAAATCAATTAAGCTGACAGTACTGTGACATGATCCATGAGTGCATTACGTGGGAAATATTTATGAGACCATATTCTATCTATGGGAAATGTACAGAATTGATATTTTAAGAAACAGTATTTGTTCTAGTTTTTTTTAATGTATGTACTCGTATATTTAGTTATACGATCGCTGTCACTGTCACTGTTTGAGATTTAGAGTTATTGTTTTTTTTTTTTGGATTAGGTTTCCTGTTTTTCCTTTATATCTAGTTATAATTGTAATAATAGTTAATAATAAGAATAATATTAAATATCTATAACATCTACATACATATCTTTACAAATACAAATAGTAAACATTTCTTTTTTATTATTAATTTTATTTTCAATTTTGGTTGATCAGTTTGTTTAAATATATAATTTTTGTTTCTTCATACATTTTTATTGAGTTGAGATTTTTCTTTTATATTTGTTTTTGAGGCTTATAAACACTAATATCAACTACAAATTTTTTTTGTTTTATTAATTTAATTTTTTTTTTTATTTCAATATTTTTGTTTTTCTATTTCGGTTGTCTTTAATAAATGACACTGGTTTGTTTCAAAACAAATTTTATTGGTTTATATTAATTTATAATTTTTGTTTTGGTTTTATTTTGTTTTCTCTAAATTTATTTTCATTATAGTAGAAAAAGACGGTTGCGTTACAACATTTAACAATTTTTTTGCTTGGTTTTATTATTTTTATTTATTTTTTTTTTTTGTTCTTAGACTTCTATTATATTTTTATTTTGTTGAGAGACTGTTTTATTTAATAAAATTCCATTTCATTGACAGTTCAGTGTTTTAAAAAATCTGAATTTGTGTTGATTTTAGTGACTAAAATATTTGGTATTTTTTTAAATTAGTTGCTTCATTTTTTATTTATAATGAGAGTACATTAAATGCTCACACATTAGTACAGTTGCAAGATAATATATGAGAAATATATGGAAATTTGATGCAATATATATTTATAATGCTAAAATTTTAAGACTTGAGTTATAATTTCCAAGTACTTTTACATATTAAACAATCCAATACTTATTTAAGGAACTTTTGTGAGGAGTTTTACCATGATTTAACGATAAAACTTCACAGTAGTGTTTCTATATAATACAAGAAAATATTTAATAAGTTAAAAAAATTTGCTATTAATTTAATAGCAATTTTAGTTTGAAATAACCCATTTTAGTTTTTAAGTTTTTGATGGCAGTAGCAAGGCGGTTGGGTGTCCTTGCAAAAGGCGCCAATACGCAATTCGAAATGTAAGAAGATTCATACAAATTCGAAAATAGTCTATTTCGTAACGAATTATAGAATAGACCAAATTAGATATTAGAATCTTTCAAAAAGCAGAGATAAACAAAAAGCAGACATAAAAACTTCAGAGCATTGTAAATGAATACGCATCTGGCTTAAAAGGGATCCGCAGAGAACGACTTTTTCGTTTAACCTTTCCAGATTCCTCTTACGAAGTCTCATAACGGTAAGAACCGCTTAGTAGCAACTGGTCCCACATGCCCAAAGACTAAAACTACCTTCCTTACATATACATACATACATACGAGTATCTACAGGCAATTGTAAGCATTTCTAGGGTAATAATTCACAGGAAATAAATTTTTTGCAAGAAAGAAATTCTACTGTTATAAAAATACACAAGAGAGAGAGAGAGAGAGAGAGAGAGTTTTTAATATTTTAGCAAAACTTGCAGGAGTAATTTATTCTAGACATCATTAGGAGGTGCATATTTGCGATTTATTAATATACAAGCATGTTGTTTTGCTGTCGTGTGCTGCACTTATTGCATGTAATAATATATGATATACATATATAATTCTCATTTGATTTATATTGAAATTAGTATGTATGTATTTTAAAATTTTACTGATTGCTACAAGATTTGCATCAAATATACCAACTCTATAAACCAGGATAAGTCACCAAAATAATTTATTCAGAAACGAGATTATAGTAAAAGTTTTCTATGAATACACTTATGTATTTACGTACATATGTATGTACATATCGCTCATTTTACTTCAATAGTGCCACAACTCAAAAGAACCAGTTTTGCAGGAAACGCGTTTTAAGTTTTCAATTTGCATACAAATGAGGACATGAAAAAATATTCTTCTCTAAGGAGGTGATGGTACTAGCTATTTATATGAAATTTTTACACAAAATAAAATACAAAATGCCGCATTATTCTGCATTATTAACTCAAAACTCATTTTTAGGGTTCCGTACACCAAAGGTGAAAAGGGACCCTATTGTTTTCGCTACGCTGTCCGTCACAGGCTATTTTCTCGAGAACCGTAAGAGTTACTGACCTGAAATTTGGACACAAATACATGAGAGTTAAAGGGTGTTCCAAAACGAGCAACAAAAACTTGTAAAATCCCATGTAATATACATACAATTGTATGTATATACACTTGAAATTTGTAAGGTTAGTGTATTTTTATACAGACTACAATTAACACTAAAATTTGAAAATAAATTTTAATTAAAGGGTGTTCCATCAGTTAATGCAATTTTGACTCTGTAATTTTGACAACTTGCTGTATCTTGGAAATCGTAAGAGTAAAACTCTTGAAATTTTCAAAAACGGTAAAACTAAAAAATCTAAAAATTGTAAAATCGCCAAACCCGAAAAAATCGCCAAAAACAAAAAAAAATCGCCAAAACGAAAAAAGCGCCAAGTTAAAAAAGTTCTTAAACGAAAATAAATCGCGAAAAACCAGAAAAATCACCAAAATTAAAAAAACGCCAAAATTAAAAAAATCGGCAAAATGGAAAAAAAAACTGAACAAATCGCCAAAACGAGAAAAAAGCGAAAAAAAAACAAACAAACAAATAATTGTAAATGTACATATATGCGATATGTATACATACATATATACATATGTATATGAGCTGGTTATTTCGAATTTTATTGAGTCGTTTTAAAAAAATATCGAGTTTAATGCCCTAATTCAGTAAGAAGATTTAGGACGTTTTTGTTTGAAAATGCTTCTGAGTTCTTGTCTTTGAAGTCTCTAAATTATTTTCTTCAAAAATGGTTGTTGTCTTTGACAATGAAAAATATAAATATTATTGCCATGTTTTTAAAACATAAAAATTCAATTAAATTATTATTCAATAGTTTGAAAAATATATGAAAAAATATGTGTTGGATATAATGTGTGGAACAAAATCATAAAGCAAATACACGAACCTTCTATCATAGACAATAAATAATAATCGTTTTAAAGAATCAAAACTGCTTCTTTTTTTCGTCCATAGACAAGACGATACATTCGTCGAACAGAATTAGGGCATAAGACATTGAGTAAGCGTTCTTCTACTTACATACATACTATGTATGTCCTCAATTTACTGACAATGATGAAAGTAATATGGAAATTATTGCTGTAGCTAAAGATCGATTAAAAGGCCCATGTTTGGCGTATTTCGACTTCGAAATTTTGTCCTAGATTAAAGAAAACTCTTTGGCATGATCGTTAATCTATTACAAAAACGTCGTAGTCGTAGTCGCAGTCGAAATACGCCAACCACGATAAAGGGAATATTGCTTAAAGATGGTAATGGTCAGCGTTGTGTCAACTTTTGAATTTCAGAAAGCACTAAAACCAGGAAAAAGCGCGTAGTTTAAGTAAAAAAGCACAAAATTTAAATCTTTTTTATTTTATTAAAAAATAATTTATACATAAATATGTATGTATATAAAAAATATAAGAATCGGTTGACCCTGCATTCCATTCCTTAAACTTCAAAATTGAGGCATCCGATACACATTTTAATTCTATAAGAATCAGTGATTTCTGCAATTAATTAGACGAAGCCTTTTAAGCTATTATAAAAATATTTTTTTAAAATTTTTTTTTGTCAAGGATCAAACGCAGCTCTCGAGTTTAGTTAGTTGGCAGGAATCGACCAGTCCGTCTGAGGTTAAGAGCTAATTACATTTTGAACTCGATGGGCTTAGTACATAGTTAAACATTCTTTTAAAATCAAGGCTTACAAAATTTAGTTTTTATTAAATTATACTGTGAAACATTCTTTCGGCTGCAGCTGAACTATCAAGTTATATTTATATCGAGCAACTCAAAAAGGCCAACTTTTCAGTAGCGCGAAAAAAATAGTTAATTCGCTCATTATTGAAAAAATAAATGATGTGCCTTCCATAAGATGGTTTAGATATGCTTACTAATTTATAGGTATGCAAGAGGGTGACGTTGGCTGAAGTAGTTAGCACGCTGACTATAAAACCGAAGGTCCTGGGTTCGAGCCCGGTCTCCGACAGTCATTCAAAATAGCAACACTACGAATTTTTCCGATGTTCATTAGTGTCCTTTGTATCAGTTGTGGAAAAAATTCTAGTGATGCAGGCATAAGGTACTGGTCACTAAACTATACCGACTTCATACTAATCCTAATATAACATCAGAGCGCCCTCCCTCGTTGTGTAGCAGAATCATCGGCGCGAAGTAAAATTTGGCACCAGAAGTCGGTGCAATACTGCATTATCAAAAAGCATGCAAAAAAAATTAAGCTTTCCTTTTTCTCTTCCTTCACCACCTGTCTTCTCTATCACTATCCCTTCCCTATCACCCTCTCTCACTATCTTCTCTTCAACTTACAGGTAGCACAAAGGGATCATTGTATTGGACCCAAGTGAGCTGGACTCTAAATTTCACCCTTCCTTACCAGCAGCCTGCTAACCTAACTTAAGCTATAGGTCTACAAAAAAATTTAGTTTGAACTGTTTTGCGTATTTTTTTGAGATACATAGCATATTTTAGTGGATCAAAAAACAAATATTTTTTTAAATTTAGCATATTTTGTTGGAAAAAATATGATTTTTTTTAATATACTCGTATGTATTTTTTAATAAATTTGTGAAATCTTTTACTCAATACTAGATGTAAGAACGTAAAGCCTCTTCCATATCGTTGTGGTCAGCTCTGGCACTCTCTAACTCAATCTCTACTGTAGCAGAGTCACACCAATTTTTCAATTTTGAAAGCTTATATCGTTGACTATAATCGGTCCATACATACTTGATTGAGAGTTTTAAAAGTTACACATATATTACCAATTTTTTTTTTATCGGAACCCCTATGTACTAATATGTTAAAAGTGACCATATCTCAAAAACTAATTATAGGATATTAAAATCCTTACCTGATTCGTGTTCAGCATGCTAAATGCAATAAGATATGAGGTATATTTATAATAAATTATTTATTTTTTTTTAAATTTTGAGAAATTTACATGGGATTTAGCATTTATTTTCACAAAAAAAAATATACTTTGAGATAGTAGAATAAAAAACATTGATATAAAACGAGAAAAAATAATTTTTTTTATTCGAAATTTATATTACAGATGAATATTGCATAGGGGAGCTATTTGACATATTTTGAATACGGGCTCTCGATATGTACATATCGCATTAGTTCTTCTAAAGAGCGTTAACTCAAAATTTTGCAGTTTTCACTTTTTGCAAGAAACCGATATACTGTAAGAATCTTACATCATTTTCTATACTCTTTCGACAAAAAACAAATACACTTTCATTCCTCTTTTTAGTATAATGCATTAAACACATTCACCGCAGCAGGCTACACGAACACACGACTTCAAATGCCCCTGCATTTGTCGCCTCGTAGCCATCTACTTAATTTTTTTTTGTAGAGGGCAGCAGCATAATCAGCACCTGGGGTCGAATCGTCACATACGTGAAGGACAACTCGTCTAGTAAAAACACCATTTTAGGATTATAATATACGTGAACGTACTGAAATTCCATTCAGCGTATACGACTGGCGTATCACTTAATTAGTTTTCGTACGATTGTCGATCGTATCACGGATTTCACGATTTGAGCCCTGATTTTCAAGTACAAAAACGTAAGATATCATTCATTGAACATTTTGTATTATACTGGCAACACTGCTCGTTGTCGCCAAAGAAATGGGAATTAGTTTAATTGGACTACAACGACAAAACCAGGTATAATGCATAATGCTAGGAACACAATTGGGACGAACGACGAATTTCGTCCACGTCGACGAATTCGTCGATAAGAGTTGGCTGCGTAAATTCGTCGTGTGAAGCACAACAACGACGAATTTACGCAGCGAATTCCTCTCTTATATTTGATAAAGTTGGTTGTTGTGTGTACAAAGACAGAGAGTGTGACAGAGAAAATTGTTTTTTCGTCGTTCGTCGGCGTACAAATTAGAAATAAATCTATCTCAGAATTCGTCACGGCGGTGTTGTGTTCATTTTCATATGCACTCATGTGTTTTTTTTTTTTATGACGAAAGTTCGCACCGAAAAATTCGTCGTTCGTCCCAGTTGTGTTCCTAGCATAAGAGTATATGAAATTGAAAACAGTAATTTGCCACTACTGAAAATTTTTAAATTTTGAGTTGAGTTAGAGGAACTAGTGCGGTATGTATTTTGGAATTTCGTTTAATATAATACTTTAGCGAATATGCAAAATTTAGTATAATAAATTGTCATTACTCTGTGAAAAAAATTAATTTATTTGATGTTTCTTATATTGAACCAATATGATTGTTTAATATTTTCTACATACGAGAAAACTTCTCATAACTTACAGAAGCGAGGCACTGAACTTTTTTTATTTTGTTCCCATTTTCTTTAAAATTGCCTGCATTTTACTATTATTGCTTGCCACTGTACATATGCACGTAAAGTTTACAGTGTTTAGTAAGCTAATTTTTACTCATTTAATTTTCATTTTCATATATAAAAACTATTGGAAATAATCATCCATCCTTATGCATTACACACATTCACCACAGCAGGCTACACGAACACACGATTTCAAATGCCGCTAGCAGCATTTGTCGCCTTGTAGCCAGCTACTTAATTATTTTGGAGACGGCAGCAGCACCATAGTTCAGTATTGCCACTTTCATATATTTTGCATTTATAAAAATTAATTACTCTTTTTTTCACATAAAAGTACAATAATGAATCAATTTATTCTTTACATCAATTTTTGGATATTGTTTCTGGTAAATAGTATGAAATAATTGTACGATATCATTCATTCACCATTTTGTGTTATACTGGCAACACTGCATTTGCTCATTGTAGTCAGAGAAATAGAAATTAGTTTAATTGGAGTACAACGACAAAATCAGCATAGACAACAACCTGTCGCCGTGTTGCCTTGCTGTCTTCAAAATAATCATTCTCATATAAACATGTGTATTCTATCCTTGACATTTGGTAGTCGGTAGCTTGCTGTGGTGAATGTGTTTAATGCATTACTGTTTAAAGCTACGGTCACACTTGACAAACATTTACCCAAAAAAGCGTAACCAGTAAATACTATAGCAAAATTTTTTGCTTCAGACACGTGTTTATTAAATTAATTAGTTTCGTATTTAACAAATAGACAAAGTTTTAGAATACAATATTATTGGAAACTATTTAATAATAAACACGCGACTGAATCTAAAGATTTCTCATTATTTTATATATTGGTTTGGGCAAATGTTTGTCAAGTGTGACCGTACCTTTAGTTGTGTCCAATTTTCGTCCACGAAAATTAACATATCGCTCATTTACTACAATAACGTCACAACTTACAAATACCTTGCATACTCAACTCTTGTAGTTTTTTTGTGTTATGACATTGCTCAAGTAAATGAGGCATATATGTATGTATGTACATATCGCTCCTTTATTGCAACGTTGTCATATCTCAAAAATTCCGTTTTTGGAGTTATGACGTTTTTTTTTTGTAAACGAGCGATATGTACATAGTTAGTTACAATCTCTAAAACTAAATTTGTTCCAATTTATGAGCGTGTAATTCACTCACTATACGTCCAGATATTGTTTATTCTAATTCTTTTTTTAATATTATTTTTGCTTTTATTTTTTAATCATCATCATCATTTTGAGTAAAAACTAACAACACATACAAATACATACAATTATCATAATAGTTAATTAATTAATTAATAAATATATATATAGGCGTACAGTACAGTCACAGACAGAGAAAATGTTTCACTTTTAATATTTTGTTTATTTTATTTTTGTTTTGCTGTAAATAATTTCACATTGTTTTACTTACGAGTACATACTTGCTATTTTTTGTATTATTTTCCCTTTTTATTCAAAATTCCTAAAAATACCTATTTTTATGTATGTATGTATGTATGTATGTATGTATGTATGTATGTATGTACTTATATGTATACGTATGTAAGTAAGTATGTATGTAGTTTGTTTGCCTTAATTTTGTTTTAGTTAATTAAATTGAATATGTGTGTGTGTGTAGGTTCTTAGTAACTTTGAATGTCATATCATTTTCATTTAGCAGCATTTAAGCTCTGAAGAGAGATCACCCGTTTGCAAACAACTGTTAGACAATTGCTGAGATGTTGCTTTTTTGTTTGTATTGTTAGTGGTGTTGTTGGTGGTAGTGTTGGTGTTAATAGTAGTAGAACTTTTCTCGTTTAAATTAGTTTTTGTTTTACTCGTGATTGTAGTTGTATTAATTAAACCGTTACAAAGTTTTTGTTGTATTGACTGCTGGTCCAGCAGTAGCTGCTGTGGCTGTTGTTGTTGTTGTTTATTCCGTTGCTGATTGTATTTGATTTCATTTAATGTTGTTGTTATTGTTGCTGCTATTGTTGTTGTATTATTTCCAGAATCTGTTATATTATTCTGTTTTATCACATCTACTGAGGAAATATTATTTAAAGAATTTAGTTGTATCCCTTCAACTTCATTCTCTTGAGTGTTATTTTGAGTGGTTGTTGTATTTGCTAAAAAATAAAATTTTAATTCATATGCTTGCATTGTGGTTGTACGTACATACATATTTCAAGATGCAAAAAAAAACAACAATAGGTATCTAAAGTATTTTATTTACCAACACAATTATAATTCTACTAGTTCTACTGCTTCAAAAACTGTACTTTGATTTTAATTGTAGGTACCTATTTATTTAAAGAAGATAATCAATCAAAATAGGTACATAGAAGAAAAACTTTTATTTTATGGATCATACTAATGTACCCATATTCCTATGTATGTATTAATAGAAATCCTTACAAAAACATAGATGTGAAAAATACCAATTTCCTATCCAAAATTTTCGGCCATCAAAAGTACTGAAATCAAAATTTTGACCAAGTTCTTGTTTGGTGCAATCTATAATCTGCTATGCACTGTATTTTATCATCGGCAGGGCGGCATCTTGGAGAGGGGTGTAAATGTCTAATTTCCAAATCAACAGAATATTACAATCAACGTTGAGTGGTACCTCGTTTTTTATATGCCATCGAACGTAATCTTACCCGACTCATTATAAATTAACATTTAAAAAATAAATTTTTATATGAAAAATATTTAAATTACAAAAACAAAATACATGCATACAAAATTTGTCAACCCTAAGCGTTGCGTTTTACGATATTAGGCCTTTAGATTCGTATTTTCAAATATGCTTTTTAATTTCGAAACGTTTACACGAGACCTTCCTTTGAAGTTCTGATCGCTATCCAAAACATAAACGAAGATCGCGGGAAGAATCACAATTTTCATTTTCTCAATCTTTTAATTATGGTAAAAATTTAAATTTGCTTGTCAAGATGATAGAACAATTATTATATTAATACCAAATGAAGCCATGGAATATGACCACCGAAAAGCAACAGCTCAAATTTTATTGGAACATCTTTTACGGTTCAATCGAAACCATTTTGTCATTATACAACCATACAGTGGCTTTGTTGGACTTAGAAACAAGGGAATTTACCAAAAAATTGCTAGAGATCTTTTAAATAGTAACTAGCTGAACACGGCAAACGTTGTCTTACTCTCAAATGATTTAATCTCGTTACGTGTATACGACAAAACATATGCACGAACTTGTGGTGAATGCAATACATTATAATAAGAATTAAAACAGATTTGGATTTCAAATTATTTTACTTATTTGCCAAACTAACAAACTAAATTTACTCAAACCGAAGAAAATAAAGGGAAATTCTTTGCAAAAGTGATTAAAAATCGCCATTAATATTTAGCATAATTTCCAATAATTCATTACAAATTAAATTTCTTTACAATTTTGTTGCATAGTCCTTATTTCTAATAACATCTGTGTGGCATGGATGGTATTAGATTTGAAAAAATTGCATTGCACTTATTTTACGATTTACAATAGCATATGGATTTTCTACGGCATTGAGATCCTGCGATTGCCCTGGCCATTTCAAAACGTTGATCTTATTACTTACTAACCACTCTTTACACATTTACTTCAGCCAGTATTTTTGTGAATGTTTCGATAACATTTTAAATCAAATAAAGTTAAAATTTTGTGAAAGTTTTTGGATATTCTACATTTTAAATTGAGGTTGAGATGTTATTCGATTTAAAAGTTAAATTTTTTTTAAGTTTTTAGAAGAAATTATATTTGTCTTATATTGGGCTTAATTACGAGTGTCGTATTTCGACCTCTTCTACGACGATGTTATATTAGATTAAAGAAAAAATTTTGCAATGTTCATTAGTGTAATACAAAATCGTCATAGTCAAAGTCGTAATACGACACTCGTAATAAGGCCCATTATGTGCAATACTAGCTAATGGCTCATTATGAATGTCAACCGAACTTTAGTTGCTTTGCCAGTTCCCCAAAATGTAATTTAACCGACAACTAGCAGCTGTTAATTTCAATTGCCAGATTCCAATAATAATATTGGCAACCACATATTTTGAGTTGTTACACAATTTTTAAGGCAAGAATTTGGTAAAACTAAACAAATTAAATCAGTATTTTTTTTGGGAATTGTTACAATTTAAGTTTAACATTTATTAACGCACTAATAATCCCAAATTATTATTTTACTTATTCAGTAAAATATTTTTTATTAAAAATATGTTAATTGAAATTGATTATTGAAGGATCACATACCCATTTCAGTGTTGCTAATGCAGATTATCAGGGAACATTTACCCAAAAATTTCTTAGAACAACTATAAGCCATCAAAGCTCGCACTCTTTCATACAATAATTTCTAATAAATCAGTTTTTACTAATGCATCCATCAGCTTTTGTCCACGTCGTTTAATAAATCTTCAATAAAACGAACCGATGGTAACACTTATGTAGAGAAAGTTCTGCCCAAGTAGAAGAACAGATAAAGGCTGCATTTGGTATCGATATGGCTTCTTTTTTTTCAAGACTGAAACAAAGACTCCACATAATCAAAAAACTTCGTTCTATCGAAAATATTTTCGACCCGAATGCAATTTCGATAAAAAAAAGAGTTACCATTTAACAAGTTGAAAATACATAATTCATATGAAAAAATTAAAAAAAAAACAAAAATAATTGCCAGATAGGCAACACTGTGATACGACACCAGAGAAACAAGTCGAGGCAAAATTGTCGGTGGCGGCGGCACAGTAGTTTTGTGACGGCTCAAATAAGCATATGAAATTTTAATGCTATGTTTAGACGACGAGTTGAATCACCTGCTTCGCTCTCTGAATCATGTTTATGAATCATGCTGTTTAGACTACGCATTCGTGCTTCGTGTGCATCGTGCCAATTTAGTGCTTTTCGTACTAGATTTAGAGTTTTTCAATTCATAACAGTGCGGAATTTTTCAAATTGTTGCTTTAAAAAGAAATTAGTGCCTTTTTTTTGGTGCTTTTCACCTTTGATTTTAGTGCGTTTTACAAATCTACTAAATATTAATTTGTTAAAGTGTGGTGGCTTTATTTTCACTTTCAAAAACTATCTGCTTTCACCCCTTTTAGACATGCAAAGTTTCCTTTGCAGAATGTTAATTCAGCTTGGTGAAATATGAAGGAAGAAAAACTTTATCTTTCATAGTGAGAAAAAATAATATATTTCTAGCAATTACAGAGGATACCATACACGTTATAAAATAACTTAATTACAATAATCTAATTACTAACCACTGAGGGAAGCAATGTATTGCTTTCTTGATAACGAAAGCTTTCAAAAATGCTTCTGAAAAGTACTAACGTAAGGCTCTCTAACAAAGTGGACAGAAGTAAAAAAAATGTAAACCAGTAACTTTTGCATCTGAATACACAAAACCTACACATTATTACTTCTGTAAAACGAATTAGTAAAGCAAAAAATGAACGGCTTTTTGCAAACTGAATGCATTGCTTCTAGCTGGCTTACAAAAACTCTTCTGGGAAGCGGTAATTTTTGCTGGGATGGTAAAATTGAAGAAATAGAACGAAGTATCAGAAATTTAAGGATACATAAATGGAAAAATTTGCTCAAAACTGGTCAATTTTGGATTGAAGTTTATAATTATAGAAATTCAACTAATCATAATCCATTTCTAATACTGTCAATATTTCCTCTAAGACTATTAACATTACCATGTTGAAATGTTGTAGTAGAAATGACTTTTAGCGCTTATAAATATTTTAATAGTAAGTTAGAAATACAATAATGATTTTATAAATAAAATTGTTTCATTTATATAAAATACGGTCTAAAAAGAAAAGGCTTATGTTGTTCATAATGTAACATACTGAACCATGTTCATGTAAAAATTAATTCAGACGAAACACCTAAAAATCTAATTGTTTTATTAAAACAGTTTTATGGCCAGAGGAAAAAGATGAAACTGCATTTCTTGAAACGAGGAGTATAATTCTCGTTGATCATCTTTTGTTAAAATAGTACACCATAATTGGAGTGTCTTCCCAAATGAACTTCAATTATTTTCCTACTCATATTCTACTTCTAAGCAAAATCGAAATATGGCTCGATATAATTGAAATTATTACAAAAACCTATGAAATGTAGTAAATTTAAAATTGTAGTTAACTTAAATTTTTAATTTTTACTAATTCAATACATTTATAATGGGCTTTCTCTGTATTGCAAATAAATAGATAAATATAAAAAAATAAATAAAAATATATTTATGTACATACATACATACATATGTACATATATACGAGTACTTATTTCATTTAGGGCTTTTTATGAACACACAGTGGTTTTTGCTCTGAAAAAGTTGGCATCACTGTTCGCGTGGCATTTTTTTATGTATATTCACACAAACATACGTATCATACGCACGTATGTATATACATGCATACACATAAGCATACATACTTTACATAAATTCGACTCATGCGAAATCTTGTTTTTGAAGGCATCTCTATATTTTCTTCTTATTTTTCCTTTTTATATTATTCATAACTTAATTAAATTTATTTCTATTAAACTCACATCTATGTTTTTTGGTTTGTTTTTATTTGTTTACAAACACACACATACACATATACCTATTTTGTTTTGATAGCTAGTTCAGATAAAGTGGCGATTAACTGCGATAAAAGTTAGAGAAGATACCAATTTTACGTGCTTCGCAAGTAGATTCATATTGAATCTACTTGATTCGCTCTCATAATTTTGTATGGCGAAGCAAGTGGATTCGGTCATGATTGGGGCGTGAAGCATGAATAGAGAGCGAAGCACGTACCGTCTAAACATAGTATAAGAGAAAATAAAAATTGAAACTGAAAATCGATTTTCAAAATTTTTTCTCCGAAATTTGTCTTTTTGAGCAGATAAAATTTCGGCTCGTTTTGGGCCGATACAAGCGGCGGCAGCTTGTTTCTCTGTACGACACAACCAACGTAGTAAGCCAAACCAAACATAAGGAGTGCGTTTGGACGCCTCGCCAGCAGATCTGCTGATTGCAACGTGTTCTGTAAATATGCTGTAAAGATATAAACACTCTCTGACACGGCTATATTGAAACTATCTGCTAGACATATAGAACTTAAGAAAATAAAAATTAATGTAGTTTTTTTTTTGTTGTTTGCTTTATATAGTTATTTTTATCGTTTCTGTTTCTTTCTTTTTTTATATATACATATAATAATAAATGTTAACACTTTTCATGTTTTAAGTAGTAAATTATACAAAAATAATAATTATAATATAATAATGATAGTGATTATATTAATTAAAGTATATAAAATAATAAATTTTAATTAGAATTTTAATTGATAAATCCTTACACATCATCGCAGTAGTATTGGCATGTAAGTAATTTAATTACTTTCTATTGAGAACATTACAGAATTATTTGTTGTTTAATTGTTTTTTTTTCTTTTTTTCGTAAATTATTCTTTAACTACACTAATTATAAAGGGGATGACCTTAAAATAATAATGTTTATATAGTAAAAAATAATAATTAGACAAAAATTTAATAAATAATGAACCGAGAGGGGAGAAATCAAAATCTAAATTGTTTTGTTAAATACATAAAAAAAAAATTGTGTATTTAAGTTAAATGTTAAAACATAAAAAAATATTATGATTAAAATATTTAATTATTTAATTTTTCACTACTTTTTAACAAACCGCTGACTCATTTAAAGGAAATAGAAAAAATTTCAACATATGTACTATGTACCATATGTACTATATTCTTTTCTCTTATTTCTGAATTTTTTTTCACAAATAATTATTTAAAATAAAAGCATACATTTAAAAAAAATCAAAAAAAAAAAAATTATGTATATGTAATAAGAGAAAAACAAAACAGCGGTTTAGAAGTGTTTTGTTTTTACGTGTACGATTTCAATATTTTTATACATATGTATTTGTATTTGTAATGTAAGTTACAACAAAATTTAATTGATCTTGCTATACATACATACATATAATAATGTTATTAATTTTATTGTTATTGTTTTTATAGTTGACTGTCTATAAAACGTGGTGGTAACTTACAACGTTTAGTTTTTAAAAAGATTTTTCGCAAAAAGTAAAAAAGAAAAAATCGGTAGAGCTCAACTAGAAGACAACAATTTCTATTTAAAGCATTTCTTTTTAAGGATATATTGTGTGAGATGATGTTTGATAATTTTGTTAGGGTAGAGAAAAAAAAAATGTCGAATAATAAAAGAGCCCAACTACAGAAGCAATTAAACTTGTTTATTTTATTTTATTGATTCTATGTAGAGTGTGGTGTTTTCGTTCCTTTTATAATAACTAAATAAATATTCCTGAATATATGTATGTATATAACTCCCTCTTATGCCCGTAATTTCTATATACAGATAATTTACCTATGGTTTTTGTCTACGAGTTTGCGTTATAAAATTCAACTTACACGAAAGATATCTCTATACCAATAGATATCTATGGCTAGAAATAACGGGCATAAGTCTAGGAGAATTTATCTAGTTTAGAATTTATTTAATTTTTTTTGTTAAGCAATGTCTATATACATTTCGTTCCTGTTTTTGAATAAAGCTAAAAAAACTTTTGGGTTGACGTCCATTGATGAGTTCTATAAACAGGATCAAAATGCATAAAAAAACAAGCAAAAATTCCAATACATTAGCGATTAGATGTCAAATAAATATATTTCGGAACTTATTTTATGTTATAATCAGTTTTAAGAATGGAATTAAGACCTTTGGAATTGACATACAAATAGTATTATTAATTTCAAAGACCGATTTCCTCAGTTTGCTGAGCAGGGGAGATTATAATAGGGAAAGTAAATTTTTTTCCTAGTTTACACAATAAAAGTCTTATTGCTAAGCTGATTAGTTTGCTGGAGAGAAAGACGAGGGGAAAAGAAACGAGTACTCAGCTTCATGTACTGTCAATACGTTTTGCTTTCCCATTCGTAATATTAAAAAAGTACACATGCATACACAAAACTATGCATAAAAAATATGAGCTGAAAAATAAGACTTGACGACCAAAGAAGAAAAATTTATAAGGTTAGCAATAAGACTTGACTAGTGTGAACTGGGACTTTACATAGATTATGACCAGGGAAACCGCAAATATGCAATTGCATGTTTTTCCAGTGTGCATGTTTTTTTATTTTAACATGTTCATGCTATCTGTTGGTCAAAATTTTTATTTTTGTTTGTTGCCATCTAAATATCACTTCTTATTTATTACACAGTTGTTACAGACGTTAGTTTCAATAAAAATTTGCTACTGGTATTTGTGACGGACTGTGTCCCGATTGCATCAGTGTAAGGAACATTAGATGTGAAAATCTAGGTGAATATTTTGTTGTTTATTGCAATAACAATTATAAGCAAAAATCTTGTCTTATTTGTCCAAAATACAGTTCCAAAGTTTTAATTCTTTTAAAGTTGAAGTTATATTTTTAAGGCCGTATCAAAGAAAAAAATAATAATAATTAGTACGTACTAGTACTTTAGTCAACGTACACATCAACCCAAATTATTGTTTTTTTTTTCTTAATTTTTTACTGTTTCCTTTTTTTTATAAATTTTATTTTTGTCTTATTTAAAATATATGCAAATATTGTTGAATTAAAAATATGTTTTCATTTATAAATAAACCAATTTATGTTATTTTTAAGAGCATATTTTTGAGTTTATAGTGCATATTGAATGCGCATAAAACACTTTTTTTATAGCATATTTCTGGTTCCCCTGATTATGACTAAAGCCGGGATCCCAGTATCGGCATAATGTACCGATTTTCGTCGGCTCACTGCAATAAAGTCGTCAGTAATAAACCAAAATTGCCTTATTTCTCAATTAATTCCGTAATAAGTCTATATGGCTCCATTACCAATGCAGTGTGGGGCAATTATGGCCTTATATTTCAATCATTTGAAAAATACGGCCAATTTAGCTTAATACTTATAACTTTATTTCAGTGAGCCGTCGAAAATCGGCACATTGTGCCGATAGTGGGATTTAGGTTTTATGAACTATGAAAAATTGAAAGTCTCGTAAAGTTAAGAATAGTTTGAAATAAGCATATACTATAAGTGTGAACAAATTTGAGCTTAAGAAGTAAATTGGCTGTCAAATGATGAAATGTCAAGAATTGAGCTGTCATCCTTTGACATTTATTTAGTAAAAAAATTTGGGAAATTTTAAGCATGGATCTCTGCAATCTTGAACAAAGAATTTTAATTGTGAAAATTTACTATCAAAATGGTGAGAATTCTACAGCGTATTTTTCGACAAAATCATCTTTAGTGATGAGGCCTATTTTCAATTAGGAGGTTATGTAAACAAACAAAATTGTCGCATATGGGGCTCACAAATTCAAATAAACTGACCGTATGGTGCGGTTTGTTGGCAGGCGGCGGCATCATCGGCCCGTGTTTTCTCGAAAATGAGCAAGGAAACGCCGTCACCGTGAATTCTCTGCGCTATCAAACCATGATAACCGCTTTTTTATGACCACAATTGGCTAATGCTGACATCAGTAATCTTTGGTTTCAGCAAGACGGCGCCACAAGCCACACAGCCGGCCAAACAATTTAGTTATTGCATGAGAAATTTCCCGGTCGCTTAATTTCTCAATTTGGCAATATCAATTGCCCGCCTCGTTCTTGTAATTTACCGCCGCTGGATTATTTTCTCTGGAGCCATTTGAAAGACCGGGTTAACGTGAACTTCATTTGCAAATCTTCGAGTCCACTGAAAAGCGTTTTTAAATTGTAAAAAAACGTAACAATATTATCTGCGATATTCACTCATTAGTTAAAGAAATAATTTGCCAGAACAAAATATTAAAATCTCCAACTTTTTTTCCGAATTAATTAATAGCGGAAATTACTCTTTCCTGCACATCTGCAACTTTATGCTACAAAACTTATTGTAACAGTTGACTTTTGAAATATTAAAGCACACAACAAATAAATAAAGATAAGCCGCTATATAACCTTGTTTTGAAATTGACCACGATGTTGGCACCAAGCGAATCGTTTCCCATCTGCTATAAAAAAACTGTATTTTAATTTTTTCTGCAAAAAGAACCTGTTTAGACTATATGGGAAAATATTCGCTTGGTGGCAATGACATGGGTGCCCATGTCATCGTCTGGAGTTGGCAAAATACATTTTGTAAACGGAATTATGAATTCGAAGTATTACATTGACATTCTTAAAGAAAACGTGATGGAAAGCAAAAAGGACTTACAGAGATGTCACGATACGGAAGGGAAGATAACTGTGTGTTCGGACGGTCTCGCTCACACAGTCGTCAAATATTCTGTACTTTTCTCATTGCAGCTTTTTACTTGATTTTAAGGTTTCATATGCTTGAGATACTCATATTTTATCCTAACTTAATTTCAAATGCACTAAGTTTAGCGATAAAAAGAACTATGTTTTCTGTTTTTGAAATTTTCCAATTTCAAAACGGAATGGTTTTCAGAACATGGCCGATAGAGTAAAAATCGCTTTTAAGACACTTTGAAATTTAAAAACATACAAGTCATATTTTGAATTAACTGGGCGTTTTTAGAAAATTACCACAAAATTTTGTATGACAATTTATGTACTATGTTCAAATTGAAAATAAATGTTCGTAATTTTTTATCGTTTTCAATCAAGGTTTTCACGATGAGTAGTAGAGTTGTGCTTTTAATGAACGAACTATGTAGTCCAATTGAACTAGTCTAGCCTAGTTGTTCTTTTTCGTTCTCTTGTTCCTTTGTGTCCTTTAGGGCCAAATTTACAGTCATTAGTTAATTATTAGTAAACTAAAATAACTATTGTTTAACTAATACTTCATACTCACAGTTCATTGTTTAACTAAAGTTCTTAATATGAGCAAATAATGGTAAGCCTATCAAACAATTAAGTTTCACTATTGGCAGCTCTGCTTAAAGCATATGGTTTCTGTTTACATTTGCTATATTATTTCTTAAAAATTGATAAAACAGTGCTCGCTCGTCGAACTTTGCCGTGTAAGATATTGAATTAGTGCTGAAATTGGTTCGGAAAAACCAAAATATAGTAGAAAATAAAATAAAAAGAATGTGTTACAGCTAAATACAAAGAAGATTCTTGACAACGTATGTGTGAAATGTGCATACAATTTTTCGCAAAACAACAATATTAATAATGTTTACAACGAATCAGCTGTTGTCTAACCATTTGTTAGCCAATGACATTTGGCGGTTTAACTAATGGTAAACAAAGAGCTGTGAATCAGATATTATTGGTTAAACTATTGCTATTAGTTAACTAATGACTGTGAATTTGTAGTTCGATTCACTAACTTATTTTAACGATAATCGAATCGTTTGGAAACAATAACAGCAAAATTACCGACATTTCTGTGCAGTAAAGATTTTAAACCATATGGCGAAAAAAACAATTTAAAAACAATTTTTTTTTAGTTTGTTCTATTAACTTTTTGCTTGCTAAAACAAATTAAAAACTGTAATAGTACGTTTCCATATACGTGATTCATATGAGAAAATTATCTCAAATGACTTACCCTGCAAGTACCTTGCATGCAACCTCTGTGTCAACGAAAATTCCGAACAACTGCCCGACTGTCTTGCATGTTTACCTTTTAGTGCAGAGTTGTCCATAACATAAAAAAGTTTAATTTTAAGGGAACCAGATAGTATTGAACTTTATTCGTATTGTTTCAATGTTATTTATGTCTAAAAAAATTAACTGCTTGATTTATGAATATTTAAGAAAAAAATTATTAAATTAGCTTTTAAATGTATTTAAAATTAGTAAAAACTCATATAACATTACACTGAAATCCAGTTAATTTGTGCTAAAGTATTAATAGGGCAACTCTGTTAGCTAACTTTCCATTTACTTGCTACAAGTGACTGTCTTGTAAAATCCATTGGCAGTTGAGTTGGAAGTACACTGTAAGTGCCAAAAGTGTAGATGTGTTATTAAGAGAGTTTGAGTGTATTGAGTTTTTCGAACTTGCACTTGAACGTGTAAACACTAGGTTAATTTGGTGCAAATTAAGTCGAATTTGTCAGTGCAACAACTTGAACTTGCACCTGCTCGTGTAAACCCTAGGTAAGTTGCAAGTAGACTGCAAGTGTGTTATTAAGAGAGTTTGAGTGTATTGAGTTTTTCGAACTTGCACTTGCACGTGTAAACACTAGGTTAATTTGGTGCAAATTAAGTCGAATTTGTCAGTGCAACACTGCGCGGCTGCTATTATTACAAATGCTTCTTTGGGTCATCCATTATTGGTGACTTACAAATCCGAAAAAGTGACATTTAAGTATAAATAAAAATGACTGATTTTATTTGTTCGTTAAAAGGAAAAAAGTAACTTAAAAAAGGAAAGTTGGTGTTGGCGTTTTTCTTACATCCAAATAATTATCTATTATTATTAATACAGAGTAACTTTGTTCAAAACTATTATTAATTAATTTTGTTTCTTTTATGTTATAAAAATAAATAAACAACTCAAACGTCAAATTTATTTCGAAAATTCAAACAAAAAAACACAATACATAATGGAAACAACGTGATTTGCTCCCAATGGAAACGTACTACTCGTATACGGAACATTTGAGATTGTGTGAAAAGTAAAGTGCTGCCCGATATGCAAAATTTTATTTGAGCTAAAGAGGACCAAATAAATGTTCCTATAATTTTGTCCCGCAGAAAACTGAGCTTTTTTAATATTTTTCGTTAGCATTTTACATTAATTTTATATTCTTTTTCATTGGATTAATGTCGAAATTCATAGAATTTATGAAGAAAATTCTTTTAGTGTTATTTTCTTTTCTTTGTAAATTATTTCTTTTTTTGTTATTTAAATAATATTTTTGTGACATTTTGTTTCATTTGACACGCAATTACTGGAAATATTCCAGTAAAAACAGAATCAGTGTTGTCTGTTTTCACTTCCAAATACAGAAACACTTTTTTCTCACAAATCGAGAAACGATGGAATTTTGTGTTTCACACTTCATGTGAGAACTTTTACGATGCGAGAAATAAAGAAACGAGCTATAGAATTGATTAAATAAATCACATTCGGCCCTGTTCTGTAAACCGAATCGACTTGAAATCGCACGATTTTAGAAAACTAACTCCGCAAATAGAATTTTTTAATTTTTCTATTATACATATACAGGGTGGCTGATGAAAGCCGCTACCAAAAAAAATTGAATAACTTTTTTTCTATTTAATGAATCTGGTTAATTTTTTTTTATTTTGCAGATTGACTTTTACATTTAACTGGGACACTGAAACAAGAATTTGGATTGTCCGCCGCTATCACGCACTGGAGTCCGTAGTTTCGGTTCAAAGAGAGTATAGGCGCACGTTTGGCGGCAATCCTCCGAGCAGATGGACCATAATGAGACTTGTAAACAATTTTGCCGAGCATGGGACAGTCAACAGAAGACCTTACCATCGAAACCCTTCTGTTCGAACGGAGGAAACAATCGCTGCTGTAGCTGCTGCCATACAAAACAATCCACGTGTTTCGACAAGAAGCTTATCTGCTCAAATCGGTATAAGCAGACAGTCATTACAGTCAATTATGCACAAAGATTTGGACTTATTCCCATATAAAATTCAAATGGCCAACAAACTGAACGCTGCAGACTTGCCGATTCGCTTGGAATTTTGCCAGAAGATGCTTCAAATGGTGAAAGAGGATGGAAACATGTTGAACTGTCTTTTCATGTCTGACGAGGCCCATTTCGATTTAAACGGCAACATAAACAAACAAAATTGTCGAATATGGAGTGCTTCCAACCCACAGATACTCCATGAGACGGAATTGCATCCACTTCGTCTCACAGTGTGGTGTGCAGTTTCATCACGATGCATTGTCGGGCCCTACTTCTTCGAAGAAAAAGGTTACACCGTTACGGTTGCTGGAGACCGTTACTTGAGCATGTTGAGAGAGTTTTTCTATCCAGAATTACGCCGAATGAGAATTTCTTTCAACTCTGTGTGATGGTGCAAGATGGTGCAGCTGCTCACATAGCCCAACCTGTTATGACAGAATTGCGACGAAAATTTCCCAATAAGCTGATATCCAGAAACTCCACATTCCGTTGGCCACCCAGGTCGCCTGACCTTACTGCACCTGACTTTTTCTTGTGGGATTATTGCAAACAGGAAGTCTACAAAGCAAAACCAACAATGAATGAATGAATCCATTCGAGAAACAATTGCAGCTATTCCTGTCTCAACTCCCCAAGCAGTAATGAACAACTTTTTGGTAAGATGCCGCACATGCATCAACGAGCAGGGGGGGCATTTAAATTCCATTATTTTTAAAACTAATTAAGCTATATTTAATAAAATTGAATGAGCTTTAACATGAATAAAAGAAAAATGAATTCCATACACTGAAAAAAAAATTATTTGAGTTTCTTAATGTAGCAAAATTCATCAGCCACCCTGTACATACATATGTATGTAGATTCTCAAATCTCATAACTGAAAGAAAATTATCGTGTATCATTTTACGTCTGCAGGAACATTATTGTTTTTTTAACACTACGGTCCATAACCAGAACGCCGTATGGCTCAAAAATATTAGAAATATGAATAGACTTTTTGAGGAAGTGAAGCAAGCGTGCTATGGAATACCAGTGGACCAATGTTAGCATCTCATCGCATCAATACGTGGTGGGTGTGAGGAAGCGATTTTTACTTGTAACGTTAATATCGTTTCTAATTATATGCCATATAGAAAAGGTCTTTAAGTTGTTTTTGTTAGTTTGCTAAATATTTTATGTATTGAAGGAAAAATATAGAAACTTCTATGAGAAAATAATAAAAGCCATAGCTTTTTATGAAAATTGCATATCGTTTCTAATTAGTTGTCCATAGTGTTGTTCCCGTCGTTTCTATAAGGAGCATAGAGTAAATTTTTTAGAAAATTTTATAAAAATGTATCCACAAAAAATTAATAAAAATTAAAACAAACAATTACAAGATTACAAGTATTGCCGTCGCCGTCTTCCATTGTATTATATTTATTTTTCCCTCCCGCAAGGAGAAATCGCACCGCACCAAAAAATTGTATTCAGACTCTTACTTGCAAAAACTTGCAAGAAAATTTTATTCATATTAGAACCATGGATGGAAATCATGACACAATTGTACTATTTCTGACGTATTTTGTTTGATATGTATTTTTGTTTTAAATTGTCATTTAATATGAAAATCTTTACACAGTTTCATGTATTTTTTTACTATTTTTATGTATTTTTCATAATTTTTCAATTTTATTCATTAACAAACACAAAAATGCCACTTTCCATCTCTGATGGGAAACAAACAAAAGTATTTGACATTAAAATTGAATTTATGTGACTTAATGAAAGAAAAACAATAAATTAAGAAAACATGATTCCTTTTTACATACTTACGTATACATGATTTTTTTTAACAAAGAAATGCAAATTTTTCTGTTTTCCTTTTTCAGATATTTTTGAAATATGTAATTAATATGACAAAAAAACACACAACAACAGGTGGTTGGATAATTCTTGCAAGTAAAAATTTTACTAGTAATAATTTGTGAGATTTTTTATGTCTCTCAATTGTTTTCTCTCTTTTGACGCTCTCTCCTTTTTTGTTAATGAAAACTTTCCAGTAACAACTGTTACAAATTCGTAACAGTTTTTAGTAAATGAACAAACCTATTGTTAAATTTTAATATTTTAATAATTGAATGTAGAAAACTTTTAGTTCCTTATATTTAGTGCCTAATAAGGTTTATTTTAAACAAAATATTAAAAAAAACTACTCTTTTTAATATATACAGTATACAAAGTTTATATTCGTACACCCTCAACTTTAAAAAAGAAAAACTCTAATTAATTAAATAAATAACTATAATATTTTTATTTTTCTTGTACGAAGTTATAAAAAGAGGCTGTATTTAACAAATCAAATATCAAAATGACATTTCGAACAATAATTTTATATATAAAAAAACAGCGGAATTCACTACATATCCCTAAGAAACAAAATTTACGTTCGTACGCTACAATAATCATAAAAATTTATTTTAAAAACTCGTTTTAGTATAAAAAAATGGCTTAATTTTTCTTTTGTAATTACATCAACTTCTAATCTAATTTTTTTTTAATTTAAGATGTACGAATATGAATTTTGTTTTTAAAATATAGTAAGTTTTGCTTTTCTTTAAAATAATCTTTAATAAAATATATTTTTATTTAACTGTTTTATTAAATACAACCTCTTTAAACAAACTCTTGCAAGAAATAAGTAATTTAAGTAATTTAAGATATTACAAGGCAGTGGTGGGTTTTTTTGATTGACGGTGTACGAATACGAACTTTGTATACTGCATATTAAGCACATATTAATTAATTTCTTTGTGGACCAATTTCACTGTGCTTCACTCTACATATTTGCAATTTGATTAATTTTACTTAGTTTGGACGAAAACAAAATTTGCAAAAATAATAGTGCAAAATTGCTCAGTTGCAAACATACATAATATGTATACAGAAAAAACTTATTTGTAAATACAATTAATTTTTTTGTTATATCAATTAAATAATTAATTGATTTTGAACCTACAACGATTTTTGTAAATACAATTAACGAAATTGTAAGTTAAGGGAAAATCTGAAAAATATTTTCAATTAAATATATCAACAAATAGTTAGTTGAAATTTATTTATTTTTTCAACATTTATTTTTATTAGATTTTAAAGTTATTTCAATTAAAGTAGTTATATTAACAATGCGAATTCTTGAATTTCCGTACAAATTTTTATTATCATAATTGTTATATTAACAATTTTTTTTATACTATACACAATCACAACGCTCGAAACGATTTTTGCTTGTCTGCGAAAAACACTAAATGTCTTTGAGCGGAGTTGAACCGGCAACATCAGGACTAACAAGCTGACTTACTAACCTCTCAGCTAAAGAGCAACACTTCATTAGACACGCAAACAATGAATACACACAAAACATGATTTCTTGTTTCTTCTGCATGTGGGCATTCCATTATGATATAATTTAACAAATAATTTTGTTGAGTAATTTAATTGATTACAAAAATTTTAATTTGTTATATCAACAACGATGATTGTTAATTTTTAAATTATATATTAACAATTTGTTTTGTTGATTGCATTTCGATGATATTTTTTTCTGTGTAGGCAAGACAAATTCATAACAGGTAAAGTTGAAAACACAGCTGGGGGTTACTCTCTATTACGATGCGAAAGAAAAATGGTACGAAATCGAACGATTGGTACTCTCTAATGCGTTTGCGCATTTATCTTTCGCATCTTTTATTTTCCGTTTCGCAAGTCTGGTATCACCGTACTCTACAATGCGTAAGCGCCTGTCAAAATCGCTCGATAAGCGCAAATATCTTGCGTTAGCTAAATACCAAACGCAAAGTGAGAAAAACATCTAAGTACGTTGAAAAAAATATTTATATATTGACTGTCTTATTCATAAAAAATATTTTTGTTTTATAAGAGGTTTATTAATCAAATTTCCATAGAAAATTTGTTTAGGTTTATTAAACAAATTTTCTATGGAAATTTGATTAATAAACCTTTTATAAAACCAAAATATTTATATCTAAATCATAGTTTTTAGGGAAAAAGCAAAAAAAATTACAAGCAAAACAACGGTAGTTTGAAATTTTAGTGAATTGCATGTGAGCAAATGGCAAATAAGCCGCAAATAATTTGTGGACGAAATTGACAGACGACCTAAATTCTAATGGACCTCCTGTAAGGGATATAGCTGGTTGTTTATAATGAAATGTGACACTAATAGTATTTATAATATTACAAATGTATGTTTGTATGTATGTATTCATATTTGATTTAAAAAATCACACCAAGTGAAAATGCGTAAAAATAAATTAAGCATTTCCAGCACAGGTAATGGTCCCTCTCAGTTTTGTATTTTCTCAATCGCTTCGTAGAGCTCTTTTAAGCGACGGGACATTGACTGCTGCTATATTGCTAAGGTATCCACCTTGGCCAAGTAATTTTAAGGCAGCGGCTAGTTTTATAATCTTTTAGCTAGTGTTATACAGCGTTTAGAACATTTTTGTACAAAAACAAATTTTGTACAAGTTAAAATAAAGCAATATGTATTTAATAACATATTCCGCTACAGATTCTTTTTACCTGCGGTCATTTAAGGAAAGTATACCGGAACTATCTCTTAAGGCAGAATTACCCGACTGTAAATGTAGAACTGTAAATGTAAATGTGTCAGCTGATCGAATCTGTTGCATGAAAAGCTATGCAAATGCTTACCATACTGAAATGTCACGTAAATGTAACGTCTGAACCTGCAGAAAATAGAATTTTATGACGACGTTACGTGACATTTGTAGACAGTGATGGGATGTATGTATATTAAATGAGAGTGTGGCACAATAGCCCTATTTTGGTACTTTGTTTCTTTTGATAATATAACCTTTTGAGCTGCTAAATTTGTATACGTACATGACATATTTAATAAATTTAGTTTTCTAATAAAGTTTTTTTTGTTTATAAAATCTAACCACAGACTGCCAATCGTATTTGTTTATTTTTTTTTTGTTAATATACATATACATATATGTATGAATATGTAACATACATATAGTACATTTGTGCTATACAGCCAGCAAACAAAAAGTAGTATATATGTGTTCTTGTTCAAAAATATACATATGTAAATGTATATTGTTTGTGATTAAAATTATTATTAGTAGGATAAAACGATAAAGTGGATATATAATAATGTTTTCATATGATTGAGGAGCTACTGAAACCGTAGGAATTTCTGGAAATTAAGGAGTCAAGCTCTTCGTCTTTCCGATGAAATTGCTCAAAATCTGTTTTGCTACTTGTAGTTATATGCAAATATTACGGTTAGAGGCTTAAGCGTTACAGTTAAGGTAGTTTTCTATGGCTATGGTTATATTACGTCTAATTAAACCTTTAAGACTCGTCTTGGAACTCGTTATACATGGACGTTTTCTTCATAAAACCAATACGCTACAGAATCCATCACTTTATTTGCAATTAAAAGCTGTTATATTTCACTTTTTCTTAAATTTTACTTTTAATTGTTGTTTTTTTTTTATACATATTTTGACATTTCAGTACTGCCAACCTTTGCCATATTTTCTTTTGCAATGTCCGTGTTGCCACTTTTTCAAACAATTTTGCGAAAGTAAGAGAGTACCAAATTTGCATATCAATGCATTTAACTCTCGCATCGTAATTGCTTTTGCATCGCAATAGAGCGTAACCCCCCCCTTTCAGCGACGAAAATGTCGATTACAGAAGCGATGATTCGATGCACACATGTAAGACAGTAATGCAAACCACCTCATATACGTACCTAGTATACATTTTCAAACGCATTGCCGCATATGTGGAGTGAATGCCTTTCACTAGAACACAAAGTAAGCGAGATACGGCAGTGTTCATCCAATCAACATAAAAGCTCAGTATTGCCTAACATACATTGTAAGTTGGCAGTGGGCAGTTCGAATACAATCTAGCTTACTTTCGTACACTTTGTAAGCTAGCATTCATTGAACGCAAAGTATGACAAACATCATTGAAGAGATGTAATGTGGTATGCAGAGTTCGCCGCTGGGCCCTGATCTACTTTTTTTCCTAATTCGTATGTCAAAAGTTGTTTATGTACAGAGACCTGCGCTGGGCGATTTTTTCGGCGGCGGCGGCGGCTCTTGAGAAAATTGTCAGCGGAAGCTGAGAACAAATAACATGAAAATCAAATTTAAGATAAAAAATAAATAAAATAATTATTAGTTTATATTGTACATGGCGAATCGGCCGCACAGTATATTAAAAATACATTATTACTGCGCCAAACCAATAACCACCCGACGATAAGAAAAAGTTTTTTCGGCGGTGGCGTAGCTTATTAAAATTATCGACGGCTCGGCTCAGCCGGCTGTAAGCCATCATAGCAGAAACCTACTCTAATTTAGTATCTTCAATCAGCTGCTTTTTACATACGAGCCTCCCAAGGCAACAACAAAATGCCATATTGTTTTTATTGTTTGTACTTTGTTGCAGTATTAACTTTACCTGTCATGAATTTGCCTTGCATGTAGGTAAACAAAAAATTTTGACATATCGACCGACATGTTTTTATTTACAAAAAAGGAATTTTTTTTCTTTTGGGCATTTTTATTTAATAATTTATTTGTATTTTTGTATATTAACAAGCAAATATGTAAATAACTTTTGACAGGTGAGGGCAGTGCTGCCAGAATTTTTGATTAGCTGCCAGATTTTTTAAAACAAATTAGAAGCTTTTCACTGAAATACAAAATATATGTATTTAAAATTTACGCTAACAATCTACCCATTATGCATATCGTGAAAACCCTTATTGTTAATTCTCATAAGAAATTTTTTATATAAAACAATTTTATATATAAAATTTTTTATATATTCAAAAAACATAATGTTATATAAATAATAAGTTTTTTTTTTGGAAAAAATTGTCTTCTTTGAAAAGCAATTAATTCTGATATTTCAAGAAAGAAAACTTATAAACTCGTTGGAAATAGTATATTTTATATTATATTGTCGAATTTCTAACTAAATACATACTATTGATTTGTTACAATTCTCAAAATGAATTTTTTGCAATTAGAAAATAAAAAGGTATATGTAAAACAATTAAAAAAGAATAATTCTTGTTATGACTCTTCTTACATGTTAAATAGATGAGTGAGTACTAATCTAAAATTGGAGATCATGTTTTTTTTTCAAATAACATTTGCAGAGTTAATTCGAAGGCCACATTTTAGCGCGGCAATAAGACAATTTAATAGAAATAAATATTTGGAATTATAATATAATTTAATTTGAAATTTTAATTACCCATTAAAGCATTCTTTCTTCTTGTTTTCTTTTGTGATTTTTATATTAACAGATTAACATGAAATATTGATTGATAAAATTATTTAAAGTGAATTGAGTATGTTTCTTTTTCTTTTTTGTTTTTGTATTTAATAGTACAACAATAGTAATGACAAAACATATACATAATTGTTTTCCGTTCGTCCTTTTTAAAGAAGAAAATATATGCATATACATATACACATATTTACAATTGAAAAATTGTAAGGAGAAAAAGTAGTAAATCCAATAAATAGTGCCACTACAGATTTGAAAAGGAAACCTAAACATCATCTTACTATTATGGTTGGTCGCATTGTTTAGCGGAGGCTGAAGTTGGCCGCTTCAAGTTGGAATTCAAAGAAACTTTTGTTAATAGATCGGTGACAATTGCGTTACTTTCGTTCTGGGAGGTGTCATCGACCCCAGCAGTTTCTACAAAATCATGTGTAGTGCTTTTTTGTGCCTCTTGTTTTACAGTAGCCACTTGCCGTTCTAGTTCCATAGCGAATGGATTACAATTACAACTACTGCTACTACTGTTTGTAGTACAACATTCACTGGTACAAAAACCGCTGCTACTACTATTGCTGCACACAGAGGCTGTTGCTGTAGTGCTGGGTCTTATTTTGTCAATTACCAGGTCCTCCGACGACAGTGTTACCGAGCCCACATCGTCTGGTAACATTCTCTTATGGCTTGCATCACAACAGTCTGAATCAATGACATCTGACTCATTCTTGGTGGCTTTTGAAGATGGTTTTGCTATTTTAGCCAACGGTGGCTCGGGGCACTCTTTAACTATTACTAAATTCAGAGAATATTTCGACTGTGGCTTTGAAGCTGCTAATCCTGCTAGAGCCGCCTCATTGTCGGTAGTGCTAGAGCCATGTTCCACGTTATCTGCTGCGGTACCATGTACTTGCGAATTTTGTGGAAAATCAAATGCTGTATTCCTGAGCTGCTTAACGTCAGTTGTTGCAACTAAAGCGCTTGACGGTGTCAAATAAATACTGGCGGGCGATTCGACTGAATTTTCCTCTTCCCCATTTGTTTCAAATGAATCCTGAGTGGCCAAATTCGCCACGTTGACATTGAAGCCAATTGCATTTATTTTGGCCGGCTTAGCTGCCACAATGACCACATTTCCATTGCTGCGTCGCCCATTGCCATGGGAACTACAAGCGGGCAATGTTTCTCTACGTTCGCGTAAATGAGTATTAGAAACTCCTGTGTTTTTAGCGAAACTACTACCACAACTACCCTGACACATACTAACGCTACTACCCCCACCACCAGTAATACTTCTTGCCATGTTTGTCATAGTTCTGGGACTTTTACATGGTGAGTTGCTAAAGCTCAACTGATTATCACATATGGAAGAGTAGTAGTCTTCACACATATCACCGGTCGCTATGCTTGCATTCGATGTGGATACCGAATGAACACTAGTACTGCGCTCGAGTAGTTCGCATGAAGTGTTCTCTGCATTTGCCACAGATGGCGGTGGGGTGACCGACGGTGGAGTGTTCGTGGATAACTTATGAGTACGACTAGCCATACTGCACATACTATTGTGTCTCATTGAGGTGGTCTGTTGAACGAAATTTTCACAAAAATCCACCGGGTCACTACGAAAATAACTTTGAAACCATTGAAATTTTTGTGACAGCTTAAGTTTGTTCTTTTTCAATTTGATTTTAAGCTTTAGCTTTGAAGTGTTTGCCACTCTACTGCCACTGGCCACTGTAAGGGTAGTGGAAGAAGCCAACGAATTGGTTGGGCAGTCATTGGCAACACAAGTGCCGACATATGCATTTGAAACTTTAACAATTTTGTTAGAGGATTTTCGTTTAAAAATGGGTTTGTGAGCAGATTTTTGTTGTCTATTTTTCGGAGCCATTAAGAGATGCATTAATTTGGGCCGATTACTGGGAGCTGCTGACACTATTGCCGCTGTATCGGACTCACAAGTAATACTACTTCCTATATTGTTGTCTTCGCCCTTGAACTCTACAGATTTTGTGTTAGTATCTGTTAAATTAGGGACAGGTTTTACCACGTGGTTCGAGTTTGATTTTTTTAATTTAATTTTCTTGCCATCGTCTTTATTTTCATCATCATCATCATCATCATCATCATCACCACCAACAACTCTATTTGTACAACTACTATTGCTAGTTTTACTTGTTTTGTTAGAGGGACAATTATAGAAAGAAGATATGGAAGTGGTAGCGGAAGAGGAGTTCTTATTGGAATTGGAAACGACTGAGGGGTTGGAAAAGTTCGATATACCACTACTAACATTTTTATAATTTCTTAAGATATTTGGGAAACTGGTTGGGTTCGTCTTTGGAAGGGTCGAAGGAGCGGGAGATGTAGTAATAAGAGTAGGAGTAGGGGGAGAAGGAGGGAGAAGATTTAAAGTTGGATTTGTTAAAGAGGAAGTAGAAAGTAGAAATGATATGTTTTCAAGTTGTTTAGCTTGGGACTCACCGGATTCCCAGTCCTCTTCGTTATCTCCATTAGCCGAAGACGAAGATTGGCTACTGACACTACTAGTTTTGCTACTACTGTTGCTGTGATTGTGATTGTAGCTCTTGCTAACTATGTTAGTAATATGATTGCTACCAGTGCAGATGCTTTTCGATTTGTTGTCGTTTAAATTGGTGGACGGTTGACTTATTACGGCCATGCTGTTCGAATGATAAGCGTGCTCATTTTCTCCACCTCCTCCAACAACATCGTCACCACCGTCACCATCAACATTTCGTTGAAAATTCCTTTGATTTGTCGTCGAAGACAGTGTTGCTGTATTTTTATGTTTATGTTGTTGTTGTTGTTGCTGCAGTTGCTGATGTTGTTCCATATAGCTTGGTGGAAGCGTCATATGTTGCGCTGAAAATTCTACACTATCATACACGTCCGTAGCTGCCATATAATGATTGTTGTGGTGGTTACTATTTAAGCTTGGAACGATGCCACTATTTCGTTGCGTTGAACGCATATTGGATTCATAGCCATTGCTTGTGTCCGTTCCAGTAACTCCTAAACTACTACTGACCGATGTCGATGAGGATGATTTTTGATCACAAATAAAGTTCATTTCACTGCCACTGCTATTATTTTGCGACAATGAATAATTGTTAGATTGTTGCTGGTGCTGCGACGATATTCGACCTGCACCAGCATTATGCATTGATGTCCGATGATTTGAAGTGGGTCGATTACTGGTAGAAACTTTCACATTATCACGATCTACGTAGCTATCATCGGTATTAAACACAAGTTCCACCTGGAAAAAATAAACAAAAATATATGCATACAATTGAATTTAAAAAGTTTGTTTTTTGTTGGTTAAATACGTCTAGACGCATTTCATTAAGAAAACAAAAGGTTGAAGTCTACTGATAGATTATCTAAGCAGCAAGTACAACGAATACTATGACTGGGTTCACACACGACCAGTTTAGTTGAACAACTGTTGAGTATATGGAAGAGAGAGGATCAGATAATGAAGAGGAGAGCCATCATATTTTCTTTTCTCGCCCATGAACTAAAATGTTGCTCAATTAAAACCTGAAACCCATTTGCTGGTGGTTCAGCGATGTCTATATGCATTTCATTGTTGCTGTAACAAATCGTCAGTAGACTTCACAAACCTCTTATCTTATGTACAGACTTTCAAAAACTATTTGAGAATTCACAAATAATAATATTTTTGAAAATCACAAAAGAAAAATAAGCGTAGTAGGCTTAGAAACTTAAGGCCTCGTTAGCCGACTGTAGAAATCGTAGATGTAATGTAAATGTAAATGTAATGTAAATGTAAATGTTTGAACGCTTATAGAATGCTTAAAAACGTGTCATGTGTTTTCGACACAAACACCTAATTCACACGTTGAATTTTCAATGATTTTTTGAAACACGATTTTTGTAGTTTGTAGGCGAACGGTATAGAAAAGCAAAGGGGGTAGAAAAAAAATCACATTTTTCGTTTTCCGAGTTTTTTTTTTCAAATTTTCTTTACACATATTTTAATTTTTGGTATGTTGCTTTATTTTATTTTTTCGTTCAATGCGACAACAGCTTTTTATAATAGAAAACAGTGTTACCTGTAGGTTATTTTGTCGCTAATATAGGACTATAGGGAATATCGGACAAATATTTTATTTTGGCCAAAACGTTTCTTTATTTATAAGTATTAATAATACTTTGACAAAACGTAGGTATTTTTATACTCAGATTGCATTTTTTGTATATAAATAAAAAAAGAACTATAATTAAAATATATTTTTGCTCATAAACCGTTTCAAAATTTGATTTTGCTCGAAATTACACAGACTTTTATCTAATGGCAGACACATCAGGAAATAGAATATGGGCATCAATTAAACAATGATTTAATAATTAAAGAAATTACACTTACATCTATCTATCTTAAGTCTTAATAAACTCCATTAATGGAGAAATCTCAAATGCAGCTTTATGTTAAATTTGTATTATATATAAGATAATTTCTGAAAATCTGTAGAGAAGTATGCATTAATTTTGATCGCAGAAGTAGTCACTTTAAATAATTTAATACACAAGAACTACATATGTATGTTAAAATAAGGACTTAAATGTTTTTAATTAATCTTTTTTTAAATTAAAATTAATGAAGTTTCTAGATTTTCGTATTGGAAAATTTTTTTAACATGTAGGGGAAATCGATTGTTTAAAATCTACTGGCAACACTGATACCATTTTTGAAGGCAAAAAAAATCAAACCTAGAAACATGGAAAAATCATCGTATGAATGTACAATGTTTTTAGAAGCAACTTTTAAAGAGAATTTAAAATAAAACAAGATTTTTAAATCCTCGTATGAATTGGGCCAAACAAAATAAAATCCTTGTGCACACATACATACATACATGCTAATTGCTTTGTGCCCAGCAAACACTCATTTTTGATTTTAAATTGCGAGTTATTTGAAGTCAAACGTGAAAGTTCACATAACATTTAAAATCATGGAATTCATTTTGATTGAAATGTATATGGATTGTGTGATCATACAGACATATGTATGTATGCATTACTGCTTATAAGTTAATCTATCTATCTATCTTTATCTTTATCTTTATATAATTAATAGGCGAACACGTTTTTTGTAATCCCTTTTACGCCGGAACTATTGCACCGATTTTGGATAGATTTATGTCATTTTAAAGGAATTTCTGCACAGATGTGCAGAATCTATATTTTATTGAAATCGGTTTAGTATTTTGGGAGCTATAAGCGTTTAAAGTTGCTACTACTACATGCAAACATAGTACACGCTGATTTGTTAGTTTACACTGTGTGTGTGTGTGTGTGTGTGTGTGTGTGTTTGTGTACTATTTTTCATGCTATTCCATATTTTTTCTTATTTGTTATTGTATGAAAGCCATAAAACCAGGCTGGCCGATGACATTTTTCAAAAAGTTGCACCAAATAGGGAATTTATCAAAAAAAGGGGCTAAATTAAAAAAAGACGTGAAAACTACACTAATTTTTTTATTTTTAATGTATTATTATATAATTCACTCTAAAAAAAGGGGAAAAAAGTGGCAAGGCAGTCGAAAAAGTGGCAATTTGCCCCTTTAGTCGGTCAAACGGTCACGCTGCATAAAACTTATAGGACGAGAGTTCAATAAATTGAATAAGGTTTAATAAAGAGATTTTGTTTCTGTTTAGAATGCGGACGATTGTATCGTCCGTTTGGTATATCTAGTAATATATAAAATGGTAATGTTTCAATTAATCCAAGATTTCTTTAATAATTTCGCTGAGCTATTATAATTTACTTTCTTTTGATGGCAAGTTTTATACTGTTGAAAAAAAGTAATGGAGTTTTTGAAATAAGACATCTTTTATAATGAAAATGTGCCTAGAGGTTTTAAAAATTATTATTATTTTATGTAAAAGAACTCAATTGTAATAATTTTAATAGCCCCTGGGGCCCGTTTCTCAAAACTACAAATTACAAATCTACAAATAAAATACACACAAAACAACAACACTTTTACAAATTTTATTGTTGTTTTGTGTGTATTTTATTTGTAGATTTGTAATTTGTAGTTTTGAGAAACGGGCCCCAGCTGTAACGCTTAAGACTTTAACCGTAATATTTGCATATAACTACAAGTAGTAAAACAGATTTTGAGCAATTTCATCGGAAAGACGAAGTGCTTGACTCCTTAATTCCCAGGAGTGCCTATGGTTTCAGTAGCACCTCAATTATTTAATTTGAATCACAAACAATATACATTTACATATGTATATTTTTGAACAAGAACACATATATACTACTTTTTGTTTGCTGGGTGTTTATCAGTATAACAAATTCAAATAAAATGCGCAACAGCTGTTCGAAACATTGATGGGAGTTCAATATATTCACATTATATTTGATTGTGTAGAAAAAGTACGAAAGTACTTTTAAATATGGTATCAAATCATTATTTTATACTTACAAACAATGTTATGACTTTGATATTTAGTGAAATTACAATTTTAGCTTCATATGTATACGTATATACATTATAACGTATTATAAATATAAAAATATTAATATTTTTATTATCATTATAATTGTTATGATTAAACGCACATATTATAATTTTTTTTTTTTTGGTATTATTAAATAAAAATAGTTTTTGTGCGCTTGTATGCTGTTTGTTCGCACAAATGTAATATATGTATGTTACATATTCATACATATATGTATATTAACAAAAAAATAAACAAATACGATTGGCAGCCTGTGGTTAGATTTTATAAAGAAAAAACTTTATTAGAAAACTAAATTTATTAAATATGTAATGTACGTATACAAATTCAGCAACTCAAAAGCTTAGGGCCCGATTACGGTTTACAACAGTTGTAATTTAAGTGTTGTACTTTTGAAAAAGCGATTATGGTTTACAACTAGAGATGCTAATCGAGACAGGTTTTTTGAAATCCCGGGCTTCGGGATTTAGTGATGGAGTCTCGAAATCCCGAACCGGGACCCCGGGATTTTCGGGACTTACAAAATCCCGAAAAAATTGTGCACAAATGTGCGTCTTTATAGTAATTATAATGTTTTAATTTAACAATTATTTTTTTTTTGCATTTTTTAAAAGTACTTATATAACTCAGATATTTAGTTGAAAATTTTAATTGAAAAGTGCAATGTATGTACACATTTTACCTAGAAAAGAAAACGCCATATATCTGTGAAAATAAATAATAATGGCTTAAGTTGAAATGTCTTCTTTCGAGATATTAAGGTTTTTTTTTTGTCTAAATTGTGTTTAGTTTTTATATAAAAAAAGATGCACATTTACTTGGAACAAAACTGTTAATTTTATTAAAAAAAAGAAAACGTTTTATTAGTTTATTTATATTCGTTGTTTGTTTTGTTAATATGTTATGAAAAAATCCATTGGGAGAAAAATAAAAACTAAAGTGAACTTAAGCTATTATATTGAAATGCAAAATAATTTGTTTTGATAGTAAGTCGCTTTAGATTAAATTGAAAATTGCGGAAAACCTGAGATAATGTATAGATATTTTTTAAATAAGTTTTTAAATTAAGTTAAAGTTAATTATAAGTTTTTTTCTTATGAGAAATATTTTGAATGGGCTGTAAGTTATTGAACTTAAATGTATACAACTTTTAATGCTCAAACATTTTAATATTAATAAAGCTACCTTAAAAAAGATTAAGTTGAGTTAAGATGTTATGGCTTATGTATTATTTTCCATGAAGACTTAAGCTAAAATATAAATGCGTATAGTTTTAATATTAATGAAATTTTAAAATTGAAATTTAGCTGAGTGATAGATCTTGAAGAAGAGAATAAGAATATGCAATAAAATGAAAAAGCACTTATGTCAACTTAATCCATTATTATTTATTGCCACAGATATATACCATTTAATATTATTTACGAAAATATTTATTCAAAGCAAATTTTTTATTTTAACAAGGAGTTTCTAATAATTTTTAATATAGAAGATGACCGCCAAAAACATTATTTATGCTAAAAATCGGGATTCAGATAATCCCGAAAATCCCGGGCTTTAAAATTAAAAAATCCCGGGCTCCGGGATTTGCATAGTCCCGAAAAGCCCGGGATTTCCGGGCTCGGGATTTCCCGTTTAGCATCTCTATTTACAACTGTTGTCAGCACTGTTGTATAAAGAGTTGGCTATGTAAATTTCCACTGATTACGGTTTACAACATGTGTATTTATGTGTTGTCAGTACTGTCAAAAACTTACAACTACTCATTACCTGTTGTTTTAAAGTGAAAATTTAAGTAAATAAAATGGAGAAAAATTTTTAAGTATTTTTTACTTTATTTTGTAAAGCTTTAATAATTAGAATCGTTTTTTAGGAAAATATCTAATAAAAAACAAATGGAAAAGCTAATAGATTTAATAAAAAAAATCCTGAGGTTGGTCGCGTGAAGCCTAGCATTTGGCATGAGCAAAATGCAGCTCAAGGAAAAATGGGAAAACTTTTCGGTCGAGTTAAATTCTTTGGGACCACCGATTAGAATAGCAAAAGCATGGCAAATAGTACGCAGCAAATGTATTATTTATTTCTTTTTTAAATTTAGTTTAAAGTGTTTTTTTGTTTTTAGGTATGTACTCACTATAAAGCCAATTTAAAAAGGAAATTAGTCTCAGTTCACACCAGTCAAGTCTTATTGATAATCTTATCACTTTTTCTTCTTTGAACTATCTTCGGTGTTCACACAATGCGAGTCTTATTTTTAAGCACATATTTTTTATGCATAGTTTTGTGTATGCATGTATGCTTTTTTTTAAATTACGAATGAGAAAGCAAAACATATCGACAGTACATGAAGCTTAGTACTCGTTTCTTTTCCCCTCGTCGCTCTCGCCTATAAACTAGCAAACTTAAAAATAAGAATATCTTCGTCTGAACACTGACTTAGCAACGAACAAAAGAAATTTCCAAGCCACTGGTGGAGGTCCGAAATAAGCTTAAGCCCCCTTGAACAGGATACGGTTGAGCTTGTGCCCATGCAGACGCAAATAAATCCATGTGGATCTGCAATGGGCTTACAAGCTCAAGAAGATTCCGATGCGGCGGAATCAATCAAAGTTGTCGAGCAATCACCAGGTACTAAAAAAAATGAGCTGCTATTGCCCAGAAGCCGCAAAATAAAAAAATCATGCGGATATAGAAGATAAGCGGTTAACAATTTTAAGGGAGCAAGCAAAAAACCAAGAAGAAATTCTAAAAACGTTAAAACGCCTATGTATGTATGATTAAAAAAAGAAAAAAGTAGTATTTGCAAATAGAATTATTAAATGCAAAAATCGAATCGTAAAAACCGTAAAACCATTTTTAAATTCAATAGTTATTATGTATTTTCTTTTTTCAATTTGAATACAATCAAAATGCAACCCTGTGACGTATACAACATCTAGATGTTGTAAACCATAATCACGAAAAAGATAAATCGCGACCTTAGGACATAAAGGTTCTATTTGCACCAACACTACTTTTGAGGGAACTAAGGTTGAATATTGTTAATCGTTTTACTTAGTCCATTTCCACTTAACTTAAAAACTGTTTTTGAAAAATTTGAATTTAGACCTGAAATATTATTATGTTTTTAAAAATATCCAAGCTACTATATTAGTTTTGCCACAATTTGAGTCTCAAAAAACAGATAGAACTCTGATGCTCAACGATGAGACGCATGAATGTAGGACAATATGGTTCTAAGTACCTAATAGAACTTTGTGTGACGGTAATAAATATTTTTTTGCAGATAGAACCATGTGTCTAATTATAAATGCAAAAAAAAAGTAATAAACATAAGGATAATGAAATAGGAGTGTCAATATTTTTTTAATAAATTTTATGGTTTTATTTTGTATTTTTAAAAAAGGTGTTTAAAATAAATAGTTTTCCTATTAATTAAAAAAAAATCAGACTTAGTCACATTTTTAAATTCATAAATATTATTGTTTTTAGTAAATTAAGTTAACCTATATTATGATTAGACATAAAAGGAACTTAAATTCGAATATCTCAGATATAAAATGACAGGACAGGACAGGACAGCGCATAAGCATTTGGTTGAACATATTTTGCGAGCTCTGCTTAAAACATATATTTCACATTCCAGTTGGTTCTATTTGTACAATATACAATTTTGAATCTGAGCAACATGGTTCTATTTGCAATTAAAGTTTCCCCATGGTTCTATCTGCAAAATAATATAGGCTTTCTCGGTTAACAAGGTTCTATCAGTCTGTTAGAACCATGTTAACTGAATCTCAAACCAAAAACGCGTAGTTAGAACCTAGTTGTATTGAATATCTCAGAAACTGTAAGATATAGAAAAAAACTGAGAACGCCAATCGAAAGAGCGTAGCCGCTTTAGAGCGATGCGATATATAACTCATTTTTGAAAAAAATGTAAGTTAGAACCTTGTTGTCCTAAGGTCGCGAAATGTTGTGTTGTAGCCGAGACAACACAACATTTAGATGTTGTAAACCGTAATTGGGCCCTTAAATTATAAAAAGAAACAAAAGTACCAAAATAAGGCTATTGTGCCACACTCTCATTCAATATACATACATCCCATCACTGTCTACAAATGTCACGTAATGTCGTCATGAAATTCTATTTTCTGCAGGTTCAGACGTTACATTACGTGACATTTCAGTCAGGTAAGCATTTGCATAGTTTTTCATGCAACAGATTCGATCAGCTGACACATTTACATTTACAGTTCTACATTTACAGTCAGGTAATTCTGCCTTTATACAAAACCCAGCAAATAATCTACATATATTCGATATGAATCTATTCCATTTCTACACGTCCTCCAAACATGTGACCAATAGAGTTGATTAAAAAAACTCAGTGCGTTTTCTTTTCGTTTTTTTCGATACATACAATGTTGTGACAAATCCATACGGGTATCAGTTATTTCTGGTACTTTTAATTTTAAGACGTTGGCTCTGCCGACTAAGAACTTCCACTCTGAGCTCCTTAGATCTATTGTAAATTTCTTCTTTTACAAATGAATTACATTGTTCTCTACAAGAAGAATTTAGGTACATACCCACCATATTGTTAGTGGCGTCATCGACGTCACATCAAAACGACATTAAATATTGTCACTTGTCTACTCTTTATCGGCAACAATTGGCTCTTATTGACAATCTCTTACTAATCTCTAAGGCTTTGTAAATTAATGTAGCATATTAATAATAGTCTTATCTTATCTATCGTTAAGAGTTTCATTATATTATAGTGTTTCTCACTACCCTTCATTCTCACATAGATGGTACAAATCCGGCATACCAGTCTCCGATCTACTGATCATTGCTTTAAAACTTCTATCAGGACCCTAAGAACCTTCTTTTTCATATCAAATCTCTGATTTCGTCAGGTCAAGCCTTGACCATAAAGTCATCGAGAGCTTCCTTAGTAGCCTCATCGCCAGCATTCGCATTTCCATCAAGAATGCAATGGTCTGGCACCTATCATAGTCTTACAAGGAATATATTTTCTGTATATTACGATAGATGCAGTTTTTCGGATTTGTTTATTTTATGTTTATCGATATTTTGTTTATCATTCGAGAAAAAACTTGCAGAATAAATGCATATCGACCATTTGGTGAAACTCTTAGAAAACATTAACCTATAATTCCGAAAAATTTCCGAGAATTATTTTTTAATCGAAAGAAAACATTCCCACCTTTTTTTTATTGAAAGAACAGCTTGGGGTAAAGTGGGTCTACAGACAATCTCGATCAGATAATTACAACCACTTCAATTTCTGTTTTTACTAGGATATATATTTTTAAATATTTTGTGGCCAGCTAAAATACCTTTACCATCGAGAAGACAACTTTCTTAAACTAAAATAAAAAATTACATAAGCAACATAAAGTTGAATGCAACAGTTGTTTAGAGGTACTTTTCTTTTTTAAATTGTTTTCAAGTATTCGTCTTTGATTTATTCATAAAACTATTTGCAGAAGAAAAATATTACTTTCGAATAAACATTAGTGAAAAATGGGAAAGAAAAGTACGAGTATTTTGAACGTAGCGGAAAGATCCAAAATTATATTTGCCGATTGCAAGGGTATTCCTTTCGGGGTATTGCGCGGGAAAGTCTCAAAACTGTGGTGGAATACTTAAAAAATATTGCAAACTATGCAAAAAATTACAAAGAGAGGATTCTAACAGCTTTAACTCCAAGAGAAAAGTAAAAAAAACCTTGAGAATTGCGACAGCAATCAGCGACACCTAAGACATCAGCGAGACCTGATGTCTCGCAAGTAGGAAAAGAAATTTAATATGGATGAGCCATATGGCTATAATTATTGGTGTCTATTCTGGAATACACATCGATTTGGTGAAAGTTACATGAAAAAAAAAAACTGCATACATGTAAAAAATTTGGTTTTGTTTATAATACAAAATGCACAGTTTTAAAAGAGAGAAAGCGAGATAGAGAGACGTGTTGAAATTATCACGTTTATTTAATTTTAGAAATGTACATATGCTACACATAAACAATTTTTGAAACTTTGTTTTTGTTTTAATGGAATAGTTCACTTCTTCGCCAACACATCAGAGAGGGTGGGGTTATAGTATAGGGTACTATGACGTATTACCACACAATCGATTTAGAATTTCGAAGTGAAAAATGACTGGAGAAACCTAAAAGATTCTGTTACAATCAGCTTTTTCTAAATTAAAATTTATTTTTTGACCGACTATTTTGCAGCAAGATAACGCTCCTATTCATTATGCCAGAGTTGTAAAAGAATTTATTTTAAACCAAAATGTTCACCTTCTTAATTGGACACCATATTCTCTCAACCTAAACATAATGGAAAATGTATGGGGGGCAGGGTTGCCGTTGAAAATTTCGAAAAAGTATCATAAAAAGGGGTATTTAAGAAAAAAAGGGTATTTTAAAGCAAAATAGGGTCAAGTTTTTTGTGAACAAAAAAATAACATTTATCTCAAATAAAAAAAACAAACACTAATTTTAACAAATAATTAATTACACCAGACTAGAATAAAATTAATTAACATATGTACTTTAATTATAAATCAATGTTAACCCTCTAACCGGCCAGATCGTAAAAATGATCGGATGAAGCTAATACTTTTTTTTTAAGTTTATATAGTCAAAGAATAGTAAGTTTTAATTTACTGGTAAAAAAAACACTAGGAACGAACGCCAGGTAAAGAATAGTGAACACTGTATGTATACGGTCTTGCCGGTTCGCAAGTAATGAAACATCAAATTTAAATTTCATTTATAAAAAGTTTTATTAAGATTAAAGATGAAAGTAGGTTAAAATACATAATTTTTAAATTGTGATATTCCCAGAAATAATTTGCATTTGGAATCAGGGATTTGGGTGTAAGATTTTTTGCAATATTGCTCCATCGAACCGAATATCGCCAACTTGACGAGCAGTTCTGCTTCGTTCAATTTTTGATCATATGATTGCCTTACGGCATATATTTTGATAAGATGATACAAAAGGATAAATTAAAAAAAGGGTCATAAAAAATGTCATTGGCACGAAAAAGGGCCAAAAGTGATACTTTAGTGTCACAACATCAACGTTTGGTGGGGGAAGACAACTCGACAATAATGTCTCTTTAATTGAAGCCATAAAGGGCTGTTGCTGGTGATTTTCAAAAATATTATTATTTGTGAATTCTCGAATACTTTTTGAAAGTCTGTGCATAAGATAAGAGGTTTGTAACTGTTCAAAATGTGTGGTTGAAGTCTACTGATGATTTGTTACAGCAGCAAATAAATTTCAAATTAAAATAAACTTCTGACAATCAGGCTTATCATAAATAAAATTTCACATGGAAATTTCCGAACGTGTGAACAATTGGTATCAAAAAACTTCATACGATTGCGAAATATTTTGACAATTTATGAAGAAAATCATTCACAGAGATTTGTCTGTTGGAAAAAGTGGAAATTTGTTAGCTTTTAATTTTATTTGAATTGATAATACGAAATTAAAATCCATGTGAACGAAAAATTCGATTCACATGTGGAATTCATAACGTGACCAGAAGCTTTTTACAAAAAGCGGGACACGATCGTTCAAAAAGCGGGATTTTGACGAAAATACGGCCAAAAAGGGATTTTTAAATAAACAACTATTTGAAAGCGGGATGTGTAATACGCACATAAAAAGTTTCGTATGTACTTAGGAAACACAGTTTTTAACTCAAAAGAATCGATTTTAAATAAACAAAAGTTTTTATTAACAAAAATTTTTATTTAGTAACGTAAAATAAATAAAATTAAAGATTTTTTGACTTCATTTACGAAACAAAATACGATTTTAATACAAAACAATGCACAAAAACTTAAGGCGAATGATAGCAAGTGGCCTTGTTAGTCCATATTATCATCAACTGACTACACCAATGTGTCAAACTCTTTATAAAAAAATAAGCAAGAACTTTTTATTTTATTATTGACAGTTTGGTGAATGTCAGTTGTTATTCTCCTAATAAGCCCTCTTGGTAATAAATTCCTAAAGCAGCAGAATGTCTGCACATATAAAGCACTGTAACAAAAGGATCTTTGAGTGTGTACGTTTGTATTTTTATTTTTTTCATTTGAGGAGCTGCCAGATCAAAAAAAATAAACAATAACTACACTAAAAAATATTTGGAATAAATTTTTATCAGTTACATATTAATAAAAATATATTAAGAGATAAGAAATTTCAAAACTCTAAAAAGCGGGATAAAGCGGGATAAAAATTCAAGGCGGGATCAACCTCAGAAAAGCGGGATAATCCCGCCTAAAGCGGGATGTCTGGTCAGGTTAGGAATTCATGATAAGGATGAATATGTCGAATAATAAATTTCATAAATGCTTATTATTAAATTATAAAATTAGTGTGAGTGTATGATTGTTGACCATTATTATAACAATTTGCGTGTATATGTGTTCGGCTTGAGGTCCGTTTTTATAAATAAATAAAATTACTTTTATATTAGATTTTGTTTTTTTATTTATTTTCCGATATTTCGACCAACTTTGTTGGCCATCTTCAGGGTGCGATTAAACTATAAAACAATAATGATTTAATATAATTAACAAATATTTTAAATTTTAACACTATAAATTATAATTACTTTTTATTTCTAGAATTTTTTATCTTAGTTTTAGATCTATTCCCTTTTAAATTCTGTCACCTACTGTTAATATGTTTTTCTTTAGTCTTGTGTTTGTTTATTATGTGTCTGTATATGTGTGCGCAATTATCGGTATCTGTCTTATAGTTAATTCTTTTTTCACTTGGTGTATTTATTATATGTAACATCTCTTGCATGTATCGCTTAGTATAGTTTTTCTCTCTCTCTCTAATATTTTAATTTTATTAAGTTCTGGTTTATGTCCAGTTTTTGCACAGTGGGCAGCAAGTGCAGTTTTTTGTGTCAGTGGTCTGTTTCTTGCTTTTAAGTCTGATTTATGCGATGCTAATCTTGTCCTTAATTTTGTTTTTGTCGTACCGACATATACTTTTTGGCATATATGTATGTATCAGTCTCGTCACCATTACACCTTATTTCATATATCACATTAGATTCATCCATAATATCTACTTTTGATTTCATATTATTAAATAATATGTTTGTTGTATTGTTGGATTTCATTGCTAGAATGTATTTGTCTTTATCATAAATGTTTGAGTATTTTAACCTTTCCGATAATCCTTCAATGTAGTTGATTGATTTGTAGACCTTTGTACTATTCTCTGTGTTGTTATTAATTTGTCTTATTTTTGTAATAGTTTTTCTAATAAGTTTATCCACTCATTTTTCAGGAAAATCATTTTTAATTAAAATGTTTTTTATTATTTCTTTGTTCTTTTCGTGAAACTGTGTACTCGTATTGCTTGTCTCTAACACTCTAGTGATAAAATTGGTAGCGGTGTTAATTATTATAAATTTCGGGTGTTTAGAGTAGAAGTTTATCAGTCTACCAGACGCCGTGGGCTTTTGATACCAATCGATAGTTACTGCTTTTCCGGATCTTTTGACTAATGTGTCTAAATAAAGTAATTGACCGTCATTTTCTTTTTCCTTGGCGCAAAGTTTGGATTACCATATACAAAAAACAATTTTCCATTATTTAAATGTATTACTGATGGAGAACATTGCATACAAACAATTAAAGAAAATGAACAACAAGAAATTTCAAGAGCAAAATTTGTAGCACTCTTAGAAGATCACAAGAGAAAAAGTGAAATGAATATGAGAGATAGATTTATACTAAGCACAGTGGAACATACAAAGAAATATTTAAAAGAAAACCAGGATATAATTATATTAACCTCTGATAAAGGCAATAAGACAGTCGCCATGAACAAAAATGATTATAATATTAAAATGAAAAATATTTTTGGAGATATCTGCTAATATAGACGCATGAGAAAAGACCCTACATCAAGTTTACAAAATAAAAACATTTTAGTAGAAAAATTATACAATTGCAAACAGGGTGTTAGGTTTTGTTTTCAATAGAAATATTAAGTCGAAAGTTTTCTTTCGTTATTGTGAAACAGGCCATACATTTTCAGCAGAAGGGTTTTTTTTTTATAATATTCAAATCGCTTGCGATAAAATTTTACAGCCCTTATCTTAAAAGTTGTCAATAATTTTGGCATTTTGAGAAATCTAAACTAAGGATACACCCATGAAGTTTTAATTTCAATAAAAAAAGTATATTTTCGATAATATGTCGCTTAAGATAGAATCGAAAATAAGGCTCGATATTATGTAAGAATCAAACGTTTTTTTTTTTTGGAAAATAATACACTTCAGTTGAGAAAAATCCGAAAACGTCGCCGAAAAAATGTCCGAACTACATACATATATTCCACCTCCAGACATTCTAAGTTTAAAAATGAAAAAAAAACATCTAGCAACACTGGCACACGAAGATGCCATGTTTTTGACCTTTTTCAATGCACTACACATGGTGTAATTATACAGGTGACTGCGTAAGGATTTATTATACAAAAATACGGCAACCATAGCTGTGTAAAGAACCGAAGAATGTCAAAAGCACAAAAATAATTGTACGAAAACTAAAACAAAATCGAAGTTTTTGACATTCTTCAGCTACAAAGCACATAGAGCAAAACATTATCAGCTGAAGTAGCGCTGCCACCTGTTTAAATACACCTTGGCACTACATTTGAGAAAAATTAGAAAACGTCCCCGCAAAAAAAAGATGCTCAATCTATTGGATTGGCCGGAACTACGTTCGACATCTAGATGCTCTGACCTTCAAAATGGCAAAAAGTCCGGCAACCATGGCATGCGCGGATACTTTTTAAGGCATCTAGCAACAATTAGTTTTTATTCCACAAGAACTGCAGTAGCACCGAGACTTTATGGTCTACCAAAAATTCACAAAGAGAATACACCCTTACGACCAATATGTTCATCAATCAACTCACCGTCCTATGAACTTTGCAAATATTTAACTAATATTTTAAAAACTTTGACGAAAAATTCAATATATAATATCAACGATGGAAAAGAGTTTAAGTCGAAAATAGACAATGCACGTATAGAAGAAAATGAGATACTAGTTTCATTCGACGTCGTATCTTTGTTTCCGAGTGTCCCTGTAAACCTAGTCATAAAAACAATAGAAAATAAATGGGAGATATTAGAAAAATACACAAATATACCGTCAGAAATACTGACGTTTTGTATAAAAGACTGCCGATATTTTAGGTTTAATGATTATTATTATGAGCAGAAGAAAGGAATGCCTATGGGATCCCCCGCATCCCCGATAGTTGCAGATATAATAACACTGTGATACACAAAAAATATTCAGGGATTCTAATGTACCAATTCTATTTTGTTGGAGTCCATGGATGACGAAAATACCGTTGGTTTTTTTAGGTCACTTCATAAACTGATTTTATAACGGTAAATGTAGTGAAAAACGGGGTTTCTTAGATTTTCAGTTGTAACTTCTTTGTTTCCCAACGGATTTCTTTTAACTTTTCGTTGGTTAAAAGGCTCGAATATTATCTTTCAATAAATATATATTTTTTGTAAATCGACTAAGAAATGGCTAAGTTACAGTCGTTGAAGTGTACAAAAAATCCATTAAAAAGTATTCTTTTGTAACTCATAAGCAACTTATAGCCTGAGGAAAACAAAAGAATACTTTTTTAATTGGTTTTTTGTACACTTCAACGACTGTAACTTAGCCATTTCTTAGTCGATTTACAAAAAATATATATTTATTGAAAGATAATATTCGAGCCTTTTAACCAACGAAAAGTTAAAAGAAATCCGTTGGGAAACAAAGAAGTTACAACTGTTTAAAACTGAAAAGCTAAGAAACCCCGTTTTTCACTACATTTACCGTTATAAAATCACTTTATGAATTGACCTAAAAAAACCAACGGTATTTTCGTCATCCATGGACTCCAACAAAATAGAATTGGTACATTAGAATCCCTGAATATTTTTTTTCTCAACTTTTGTAGCACAGTGTAATGGAAGAATTGCTAAATACTGTGCTTGATAAAATGGAAGAAAAACCAAAATTATTAACAAAATATGTGGATGACCTTTTTGGTATAATAAAATGTAATAGAGTTGAAGATACACTAAAAGCTTTAAATGAATTTAACAGACAAATTCAGTTCACAATGGAAAAAGAAAATGACGGTCAATTACCTTATTTAGACACATTAGTCAAAAGATCCGGAAAAGCAGTAACTATCGATTGGTATCAAAAGCCCACGGCGTCTGGTAGACTGATAAACTTCTACTCTAAACACCCGAAATATATAATAATTAACACCGCTACCAATTTTATCACTAGAGTGTTAGAGGCAAGAAATACGAGTACACAGTTTCACGAAAAGAACAAAGAAATAATAAAAAAACATTTTAATTAAAAATGATTTTCCTGAAAAATGAGTGGATAAACTTATTAGAAAAACTATTACAAAAATAAGACAAATTAATAACAACACAGAGAATAGTACAAAGGTCTACAAATCAATCAACTACATTGAAGGATTATCGGAAAGGTTAAAATACTCAAACATTTATGATAAAGACAAATACATTCTAGCAATGAAATCCAACAATACAACAAACATATTATTTAATAATATGAAATCAAAAGTAGATATTATGGATGAATCTAATGTGATATATGAAATAAGGTGTAATGGTGACGAGACTGATACATACATATATGCCAAAAAGTATATGTCGGTACGACAAAAACAAAATTAAGGACAAGATTAGCATCGCATAAATCAGACTTAAAAGCAAGAAACAGACCACTGACACAAAAAACTGCACTTGCTGCCCACTGTGCAAAAACTGGACATAAACCAGAACTTAATAAAATTAAAATATTAGAGAGAGAGAGAAAAACTATACTAAGCGATACATGCAAGAGATGTTACATATAATAAATACACCAAGTGAAAAAAGAATTAACTATAAGACAGATACCGATAATTGCGCACACATATACAGACACATAATAAACAAACACAAGACTAAAGAAAAACATATTAACAGTAGGTGACAGAATTTAAAAGGGAATAGATCTAAAACTAAGATCAAACATTCTAGAAATAAAAAGTAATTATAATTTTAAAATTTAAAATATTTGTTAATTATATTAAATCATTATTGTTTTATAGTTTAATCGCACCCTGAAGATGGTCAACAAAGTTGGTCGAAATATCGGAAAATAAATAAAAAAACAAAATCTAATATAAAAGTAATTTTATTTATTTATAAAAACGGACCTCAAGCCGAACACATATACACGCAAATTTATAAAATTAGTTAAGTGGATCTAATTATATGAACGGAAAAAATATATTTTATTTTGCCTTTTTTTGGAAAAGGAGCCTTAATCTTAAGAAAGTAGTAGCTGTCGACAAAATATGTATTTAATAAGATATGGCCTATTAAAAACAGAAATTGAAGTATGTAGTTCTAATCATCAGATCGAGACGGTAATTTGTTTTCATCGAAAATCAAAATTAAGTTAATTTTTAGAGGCTCACACATAGATGTGTGGGCACTTCTTCTGAACGGTTTATATCATCATATATATTTATTTTCAGTCAGTTGCTATTAAACTCTCGTTGCGAAAACAAGTGCCTTATTAAAACGTTTTATACTATTCAAAAAAAAAAAAAAAAACAAATACACAGTATATTGTTGAAAAAAATATTTTACTGAACAATATTATACAGTTATTTCAATTCTCTTTTGTAATTATTTTTTCACCAATTGCTAAAACAATTAAAATAAGAAAAAAAAATTTTATAATTTCTCAACATGAACGAACCACCTGATGTTACCAGAAAAAAGTTTTCAAATAGTACAGGCCTTCAATATGACTTTACAAAAAAAATCTCGATTAACACCACCGGCCCAATATATCTTGTAATCAAACGGCTAGAAAACGAAAATGGTTTTGTAAATGTTTCGCCCTTCCTTATTAAAAAGGTGATCGACGCAGTATGTGACGGTGAAGTTGCAGAGTGCAAAAAAAAATTAAAAACGGTACTTTACTAATCAAAACGAAAAACTTAAGCCAAGCCAATAAATTAATTAAACTAACAGCTATGAGTTCTACCATAAAAACTGAAGTTACAGTACATAATTCATTCATCTTCTCAAAAGGTGTTTTTTATTCGTCAGACCAGAAAGTCACCGAAGTTAAAAAAATTCTACGAATGGAAAATGAAACTCTTAAAGAAACTGGACTCCTGATTTTGACATTCTCATCCATTTCCCTTCCAGAGCATATTTACCTTGGCTACCAAAAAATCTACCTACGCCCGTACATACCACCGCCATTAAGATGCAGCAATTGCCTTCATTATGGGCATCTACATAAATTTTGTAACAATAATAGGATATGCACCAACTGTGGCAATATTACTACCTGCCCCACGATATCACTAGAAATTGTTCGATCGAATACTTATATTGAAAACAAAACAACAAATTTTCTAATGTTATTGTTGTTTGCAATACAATTTGTCGAACGAACGATTTCTGGTGACATCGTGGGACAGGCCGTTAATCACATCAATGCTGACGTAAATGAAAAATGTAACAAGCCTAGTTGCTGCATTAATTGCAAAGAAAATAATATTGAAGACTGTAACCATTCTGCCAAAGACAAGAAATGCCCGGTATTTTTGAAAAATAAAGAGATCCAAGCAATAAGGGTACTAGAGAAAACTTCAATCAAAGACGCTGAAAAAATCTACAACAAAAGGCATATCAACAAAAACAATACGTATGCAGGTATAATCAACACTAATAATATGCCAGCTACTTCTCGTCCAATTCCAATTAAATATGATGACATCTTAACAACTGAACAAGACAACGATTTCTCAACCAACTCCAATCCCAACAAAGTAATGAAGATCAATCAAACAACACCCAAAACAAAAGTCCATAATTATAGCCAGAATAGATCAAGCACCTACATCTTCCAAATCCATAAGCACACAAGGTTCCACCACAATTTTGCCCAGAAACACTTCAAATAGACTAAAAGCTCAACTAAAATATAAATTTAAAACCAACTCTAATTCTAAGACTAATCATAATTCTGCTAATGATACACCTATTCTAAATACTAGTGAAGATGATGAGACCGAGATGACTACTCGGTCTCATCATTCTACTCTTGTATCATAACGGCCGCCTTTCCGGGGGCCATGGGACTCATCGGGGCGCTATCTAATTGGCGTCCCGATGGGTCCCGTGTCTCCTCGGACTGGTGGTTACTCATATCAACATTTACTTTATATTTATCTAAATTTCTTTACTTCAAAATATATACCCACAATATTAACCTGCTCTTTTCCAACTATGACGATTAGTTTAATCCAATGGAACATCAAAGGATATGCAAATAACTACAACCAACTACAGTTGATATTAAAGAAATATAGCCCAAAAATAATATCACTACAAGAAACTCATTTCCACTCCATTAAATTACGAATGCATTTTCAAAAATAGTGCACCACACTCTTATGGCGGTGTTGCCCTACTAATACACAAATATCTGCAATACACTCCATTAACACTTACTAGTGGGATCGATTCGGTCGGAGCTATTATCCAATCAAAAGAAAAATTTCAATTCCTACATTCCCCCGTCTAAAACTTTCAATTTCTCTGCACTAAGTAAGGCCCCTTTCAGATTAGGCAACTTTACTTGCGCAAGTCTTGTGTTTGTGGGTGTGAGAGGAAAGGTCGGTTTGAAGGGGAAAGAATTGCCGAGATTTGAGTACAGACTTGCTTGTACTTGGCAATTCTTTAAATGTACTTGGCAATTATGTATATTCAAGTATATCTTTAATTAAATTATTTTTTTCTTCAACTTCCATTGTATCCATCAAATTTTAAATCACTTTCACAATTACAATTAATACAGAAATGAAACAAAACGTCAATAAATTAAGAAAATTCGAGCATAAGAAAATTGAACTTGCTCAACAAAGTTGCTGAATGTGAACATAAAAGCAAGTTCAAAAGAAAATAAATAAAAATGAAAATCATACTTGCGCAATTAAAGTTGCCTAATCTGAAAGGGGCCTAACCTTTATGACCAATTCAACAATAACACTTTAATAACGGGCGACTTTAATAGCTGGCATTCTTTGTGGGGATCAACTGCAAATAATGTAAGAGGAGATACTTTAGCAGATTATATTGTAAAATCCAATTTCGTTATTTTTAACGACGGCTCTCCAACACACTTCAGTACCAGACACACATTCACTAATATAGACATAACATTTGGCTCACCTAATCTCAAAATTCAATCTAGCTGGAATACCATAGATAATCTTTATGGTAGTGACCACTTTCCAATTCTTATAAACCTATTCAACCAATCCCAAGCCCCTGCTCCAAAGCAGGCCCCTAAGTTCATTACTGACAAAGCCGACTGGCAGAAATTTCACGACCTCTCATTAGTATTCGATAGAAATCGTCCAATTTCCAACAACACCCAGTAAAAAAAATTGGAAGTCATTCTAAAAGAAGTACATTTTCATTGCTTCCGAAAAATCAATATTTTTAATTTGCCGATAGTTAGCAGAAATCCAAGTTGAAGTTTATTTTAGTCATACAAAACCTTATAAATCCTCTCTAGTTTTAGAAATCACTCACCAGAATTTTTAAGAAATCCATTTTTTTGAAGAAACTTACGAACTAATTTTGGTCTAAAATTTTAAAGTTATTTGCTTAAATTTACATTAAATTACTGTTTCGCGTTTAAATTCCTATAAAAAGAAACTAATTGTTAAAATAGGTAACTATTAGCCATTTTTCCTAGATGAAAATATTATCATAGAACACAAAAAAGGACATTTTTCTTAAAATCGCTTCCAATTCGGTGACCAGGCAGCGAAAAAGAGAACTTCTTGCAATGACAACCCTATGTAAAAATCATTAGATCGGATCGAAATTTGCACTACTTCCAGATCGCAAACTCTACATTTTCATGACTTTTTTGGAGTGTCTTTTTTTACTGGGCATTAATAAAGAGGCCTCCAACTAATAAAAAATCATACTTCAAAGCGCTAATCATGCTATTCCACAGACCAATATGAATATTAGGAAAAAAGTTCCTTGGTGGAATAATCACCTAAACGACCTCAAGCGAGATAAAAATCATTATTGGAGGATACTGAAAGTAAACATTAATACCAACAACATTATTAACTACAAAAGAGCAGCTGCCCGCTTTAAAGGGGAATTAAAAATTGCCAAATCAAAATCAATTTCTGTATTTACCTCCGAAATTAACCCCCAATCTCCAACTAAAAAGATATGGCATAACCTTAGAACTTTCTGCGGCCTAAACCCTTCCAACTCCATACATACATTACAATCACTATCTTCCCCAAGCAGCTTCTTAACCGATATCCAGTCTATTGCAAATGAATTTGGAGAATTCATTTCGTTTGTTTTCGAAACAACAAAAATTCTATAAAAAACATTATTCCTTTATGTACGCCAAATAACACGTCAAATACTATAGATGGAAATATCAGTTTACAAGAATTAAACTTCTCTCTTAAAAAACTAAAAGGAAAAACCCCTGGGATAGATAGAATATCTTATCCAATGATAAACAATCTCAGCAATGAAACAAAATTACGACTAGTTCGTCTATACAACCTAAGTTTACATAACTTCATACCCAATTTTTATAAGATAAGCACAATTTCCCCCATATTGAAACCCAATACAGACTAGACACTGATTAACTCTTATAGACCAATTTCGTTAAATATTTGCATATCCAAACTTTTAGACAAGATAGTAGCCAACCTGTTATGGTGGTTTGTTACCTCTAAAGATCTAATATGTACTCATCAAGTAGGATTCAGAAAAGGCAAATCAGTTGTCGATGCACACCACTTTCTAGATCACTTTATAACTAAGTCCTTATCCCAAAAAAGCCACTGTTCAGTTATTGCATTAGACTTCTCCAAAGCCTTCGACAAAATTGGTATTCACACAATTTTACATCAGCTAGTAGAATGGGGCCTAATATTATAAATTTCTTAACAAACAGGTATATTAAAGTAAAAGTTCGCAACACGTATTCCAAAACATATCCCCTACACAATGGCATACCGCAAGGGTCCCCCCTTTCTGTTATACTGTTTTTAATCTCATACAATAAACTTAGTAAACACCTACTCTCCCTTCATCAGTACAAATTCTGTGCTTATGCTGATGAATTTATCATATTAAAAAACTTAACAAACGAAAAGAACCAATCAATAGACATAGAAAACCTTGTAAACTATATTGAGAACTGGTGCAAATATTCTGGCGCCGAACTATCACTATCCAAATGTAGACACCTACACATCTGCAGGAAAAAAACATGTCAAACTTTTATATCCACAGCTACTTTTAACATTTCCAATACCGACACACTTAAAATATTAGGAATAATATTCAATAAAAAATACAACTGGAACTTGTCCCAAAGACTTAACATTATAAAATGCATATCTCATAATAAATTTAACTGTAACATATATTCAATCATATTAGCAATCACAGCATTACTACTATCTAAACTTCAATACGGTCTTTACCTTTATGGATGGGCCTCTAAATCATCCTTCAAAAAAATCTAAACAACAATAAATTCGGCTCTCAGAATATCTCTCGGAGCCTTCCGCAACACTCCTATATTTAATATGCTTCACGAAGCCAATATTAATTCTCTCGAAACCACAAGAAATATCATCACTTTTAAGCTTATTCGTCAGATTATCAACAATAGAATTTCCCCTATCAATAAAATCTGCGAAAACTATTCTAGTAGAACAAACAGAAACCATACCCCTTCAGTCCTTAACCGAATACTGAAATTTGCTGAAGAAAACAATCTTCCAACAGTACCTTACACTGACTACTCCATCTCACCTTGCCCTCCGTGGCATTTAAAAAATGATACGTTAAATACCACTCTTACCCCCTTATGCAAAAACGATTGTTAAATTTAAAGTTGGTTTAACAAATGAATTTTGTATGGCAAAACCGGTTTTAAAGCATGCTTTAACTATAACAATCGTTTTTGCATAAGAGCATAAGTCAATATCCAAAGGATAACACCTCCCCCAAAACTTATAGAAAATTATTCTTAGAAACGTCCTCCCTTTATAAAAACTACACTTTCATATATACTGATGGATCCAAAGATGAAACGAACGTGTTATATAGCATCACAAGTGAAAACACAATAATAAAAAGGTGCTTACTCCCAGAATACACATCCATCTTCTCCGCAGAACTAATTGCCATATTTGAAGCTATAAAACATATAGGCCATAAACCCATAAAAACCTTGATTTGCACTGACTCCCTTTCATCTATTTATGCAATAAAAAACTTACACACCGATAATTATTACGCCAATTACATTAGAAATTACCTGATTAACAATTATCCTAGAACCATAATACTTTGGACTCCAGGGCACTCCTTTATCACTGGCATTGAATTCGCCGATAAATGCGCTAAAGAAGCCCAAAAATTCCCACTTGTACTTACCAATAATATCAATTCCAATGATATACTCACATATGTACGTTTCCAAGAAATTTACCCTCCTAAATAACACATGGACTAAAACCTCACAATGGTACAAAGAAATCAATAATAATAAGATTAACATAAAAAATAACCTAAATTCAAATATAAATATATTCTTTAACAGCACAGACTGTAAGAAGTACATAAGACTCAGACTTGGTCATACATCTATAAATAAAAAATTTCTAATAGACTCAAATACTTCAAATATATGTCCCTACTGCGAGATAAATAGAATATCTATTAAAAATATTCTAATACATTGCACAAAACTCAACACAAACCGAAATCAATTCCTTCTGATGAATCCTACCATATACCTCGCCAATCCTTCCATCCACAGCATGCAGACTATCATAGCATTTCTAAAAGCCTGCAATATATACAAAGACACCTAAAACCACACACTTTCATTAAAAGTTATTTGCACATTCTTTCAATCCAATTTATCAACTATATTTCAATATATGTATTTATAACCATTTTTCCTCTTTTCTTTTTCATATAAAAAGCTGAAGGCCTTAGTAGCCATTGCTTTCTAATATAAGTTATATTAACTAGTCTCTTACTATAACTTATAATGTAAATAAATAAATAATATATAAATATTTTTTTTAATTTATGGAGAAATTCTATATTTTGCAAATATAGAAAAAATAGTTCAATACTTTAATTTTCGAAAATTAAGGTTTTTGACGCCGGATAAGACATGGGACCTTTCCTCTAATTTTGCACATTGGACCTACGCAAATCATACGTGAAAAAGTTAGAAAATATCCAGAGACTAGCTGAACTCTGCATCACTGTAGCTCTAAAAAGCACACCCACTGCAACTTTAGAAGTTATATTGGACCTTAAACCAATCAAACTAATCACAGGAGCGCGGCATGCAAATCCGTTATTCGTCTCAGGGTACAGGACAGATGCCGTACAGACAGAGTTGGGCAGTATTTGAAATACATGTATTTGAAATACGTATTTAAAATACAACAAGTAAGAGTGCTATATTCGGCTGTGCCGAATCTTATATACCCTTTACCAACGTACGTACATATATATAGTATACAGACACGTACATACATATTTGTTTTGTGAAAAAATTTATCATTTTTTTAAAGTTTCCATCTTTGGAGCTATAATTTTCATTTTTCAAATTTCATACACCAAACTTTTCTTTCAGAAGCATAAAATATATTCAATTTATAAAGAAAAAGAAAAAAATTTTTAGACCTATTTAATTTTACATAACACAAAAAGTGTAAGTTTTCCAACCCTGGAGTCATAATTTTGGATTTTTCTGATTATTGATACCAATCTAGTTCTTTAAAAAATACATAAAATATGTTAAGTGAAAAAAGCAAGAACGAAATAAGCAAAAACTTAGTTTCATTTAATTCCTTTAATATTAAAAAAATCAGTTAAGTGCGACTTTGAATCGCGCACGAAAGGAAGGTTTTTTGCTTTTTTGAAGTTTTTTTCAGTTAAAACGATTTCTTCAGTTTTGTCGCTTTTTTCTCGTTTTGGCGATTTTGTCTGTTTTTGGAGGTTTTTTTCATTTTGGCGATTTTTTTCTGTTGTTGGGCTTTTCTTCATTTTGGAGATTTTTCTCATTTTGACGATTTTTTCTGTTTTTTTTGGGTTTTTTTCGCGATTTTGTTGGCGATTTTTTTGTTTTTTTTTTGTTTTGGTGATTTTTTTCATTTTGGCGATTTTTTTTCATTTTGGCAATTTTTTTCTTTTTTTTATGTTTTTTTTCGTTTTGGTGATTTTTTTTCATTTTGGTGATTTTTCTTTTATTATGGCGATTTTTTATCATTTTGGCGATTTTTTTCTGTTTTTTAGTTTTTTGTTCGTTTTGGCGATTTTTTTTCTTTTTTTGGCGATTTTTTTTCATTTTGGCGATTTTTTTCTGTTTTTTCTGTTTTTTAGGGTTTTTTTCCGTTTTTAGCGATATTTTTCATTTTGGCGATTTTTTTTCATTTTAGCAATTTTTTCGTTTTTTTGCGATTTATTTTAGTCTTAGAAATTTTCTTTTAATTTAGTGCTTTTTTCATTTTGGCGATTTTTTTCTGTTATTTACGTTTTTTCTTTTTTTGGCGATTTTTTTTCATTTTGGCGATTTTTTTCTGTTTTTTAGGGTTTTTTTCGGTTTGGCGATTTTTTTTTCATTTTGGCGATTTTTTTCTGTTTTTTAGGGTTTTTTTCGTTTTGGTGATTTTTTTCATTATGGCGATTTTCATTTTGGCGATTTTCTTTCATTTTGGCGATTTTTGTTTTCATTTTAGCAATATTTCCGTTTTTTTTTTGCGATTTATTTTAGTCTTAGAATTTTTTTTTAATTTGGTGCTTTTTTTCGTTTTGGCGATTTTTTCTTGTTTTTGGCGATTTTTTTCGGTTTGGCGATTTTTTTCGGTTTGGCGATTTTTTTCTGTTATTTACGTTTTTTCTTTTTTTGGCGATTTTTTTCATTTTGGCGATTTTTTTCTGTTTTTTAGGGTTTTTTTCGGTTTGGCGATTTTTTTTCATTTTGACGATTTTTTTCTGTTTTTTAAGGTTTTTTTTCGTTTTGGTGATTTTTTTCATATTGGCGATTTTTTTTTCATTTTGGCGATTTTTTCTGTTTTTTAGGTTTTTTTTCGTTTTGGCGATTTTTTTTCATTTTGGCGATTTTTTTTTTGTTTTTTAGGTTTTTTTTTCGTTTTATATATTTTTTTTAATTTGGTGCTTTTTTTCGTTTTGGCGATTTTTTTTCTGTTTTTGGCTTTTTTTCATTTTGGCGATTTTTTTCTGTTTTTTAGGGTTTTTTCGTTTTGGTGATTTTTTTCATTATGGCGATTTTCATTTTGGCGATTTTCTTTCATTTTGGCGATTTTTGTTTTCATTTTAGCAATATTTCCGTTTTTTTTTGCGATTTATTTTAGTCTTAGAATTTTTTTTTAATTTGGTGCTTTTTTCGTTTTGGCAATTTTTTCTTGTTTTTGGCGATTTTTTTCGGTTTGGCGATTTTATAATTTTTTATTTTTTCAGTTTTACCGTTTTTGAAAATTTCAAGAGTTTTGCTCTTACGGTTTCCAAGATACAGCAAATTGTCAAAATTACATAGTCAAAATTGCATTAACTGATGGAACCCCCTTTAATTTAAATTTTTTTTTAATTTTTGTGTTAATTTTTGTAGTCTGTATAAAAATACACTAACCTTACCAATTTCAAGTGTATATACATACAATTGTATATATACTACATGGGATTTTAAAATTTTTCGTTGCTCGTTTTGGAACACCCTTTAATTTCCAATTATCATGTATTTGTTGTTGTAGCGGCCAAAGGTCTACACACTGTGTCCAAATTTCAGGTCTGTAGCTCTTACGGTTCTCGAGAAAATACTAATATAGTTTTAGACATAGTTAATTTTACATAACACAAAAAGTTAAAGTTTTCCAACCCTGGAAACGTCTTTTTAATTTTTTTGTATTTTTTTTATTTAAAATTCCAATTTTAGTCGTACTGAAGTGTAAAATATGTACATTTATTAAAAAAAAATAAAAATTTGTTTTCGGGAGTTACTTTTATATGGCAAAATGAAGTTTAAGTTTTCCAGCTCTGCAATCGTCTGCCCGATTTTGCTGAATTTCAATACCAATCTATTTTGGAAAATTTCTGACACACCAGTCCAAGAACGAAGTCTCTAGCTCTTCTGGGAGCTTCGGAAAACCGATTTCACGTACAGACAGACGGACAGACGGACAGACGGACAACGCTTATTCGTCTTCCCTATGCATAAGGATCCAGAATATATATATTATATGGGTCGCTTATTGATATTATAGAAATTACAAACGGAATGACAAACCTATATATACCCTTTTACCATTTTTGTTGGTAAAGGGTATAATATGTACGTATTTTGTATTTGCATTTTATATACATGACGTAGAAGTATTTTGTATTTTAAATACATGACATGCAAGTATTTTGTATTTTGTATTTTAAATACATAATTTACCAAATACATTTACATAATGTATGATTCGTCAAGCACGTATGTACGTGCTTCTAACTAGCAAGAATAGAGTGAGCCTGAACTAGTAACACCACCTGTAAATACATACATGATGTGGAAGTATTTTGTAGTTTAAATACGTACAAAAAACTAAAGTATTTCGTATTTTAAAAATACATACATGACCAGCAAGTATTTTGAGTACCGCAAGCCATGTATTTTGCCCAACTCTGCGTACAGACCATTCGGTCACGGTATTCTACTGGAACATATGGACTTAAACTCAGACTACATCATTGCAGTAATTAAATTATTTGCCAAACTACAAATCTCCATACAAGAACATGACTATATTGAAGGTCTTAATTATAGTGTTTATAGTTTAAACTTTTTCACTGACGGCTCGAAGATAGATGGAGGGGTGGGAGCTGCAGTTTACTGTTCGTAGCTCGGTATAGAGGAATCTTATAAACTGCCTGATTACTCTAGTATTTTCCAGGCCGAATCTATTCAGTTAAAATGGATGCAGAATTAGCTTTCACCTCGCAAATCCTGAAAGCACGTGTGAATATGTACATATATTTATATTCAAGCAACAATTAATGGAATTGCAGCAAACTGCAACTACTCCTCGACTGTGCTCATGTGCAGGAATCCCCAAAATATATTATGTGCTGGTAGATAAATATTTTTTGGCCCGTGGACTTATCAGCATTGAGGGTAACGAAATTACCGATTCACTGGTGGAGGAAATGATACAGGTTCGTATACCAATTCAAAATCTAAAAGAGACCATGGTCCCACCAAATCAACTAAATTCCTTTTATCCGTAAGTACTGAAGACTTCTAGTGTGGGTATTAGGTTAGGTTAGGCTGAAAAGAGAAGCCATTACGTCAGGGGACATACACATAAGCCAGTACAGGCCTGTTGTGCGCTCTCATGTAAACTAACAAATGAACCCCACCTTTATAATAACTCACTATCGTTCACGTAGTCCCTCAAACTTTTCCAGTCAATACCTCTTAGGTGGGCAATGGCCGGTAAGGTTTCATCCCCAAAATAACGGGATCTCGACTGGGCAAAAGCTAGAGAATGACAAGGAAGTGCTCCATTGTCTCCATGTCCTCCATGCATGTCCTGCATTCATTGTCATTCGTGGCTCATTTCCGTTACAAATGCCCTCGTAGATTAGAGTGCCCCGTTAAGATGCCGGTCAACTTTCCTAGCTCGGGCTTGTTTAGTTTCAACAGTATCCTTGTTTTGTTTTCGTCCGGCACGCCCCATAGAACCTTGGTTAGATTGTCTACAGTATCATAATTCCATCGTGTCCTACTCGTATGGGCCAACTTCGCCAATTTGTTTACTTAATCTTCGTTGCCTTGAAAGGCTTCGCATTAGTTAGAGTTAGTGTTTGTAACGTTCTGACCTTTTTCCCCAGTTCATTTGAACGTTAATTTCCGGTTACGCCGTAATGGGCCGACACCCATACCAGACGAATGTGGTATCTGCAGGAAATGTAAGGATCCTATGCTAATTGAGACTGTAGAAGATCCATTGTCCGGCTATAAGCCGCACAAGATATAACTGTCTTGGTGCTCACACTTTTCGGCGTCTTGAATGTGCATCGAGAATGGAACTGTGTAGACTGCTAAGATTTTCTTAACCTATGTGGGAGTCAGTCTTTACAGGCACCTGTACTAGGCTGCCATATTTGTAGGCTTCTTGTCATCTGCTGGTATCGTTAGGGATCAATCCTTGTCCATGCGCGTTCTTTTGACCACTCAGATTAACCTAACTTACGAGTAACATATGGTTTTCGACACCAGTCACACAGTGCATCGTACAGATCAATTAGTTTGCTTTCTGCTAGAAGCGAAATCTTGGAAAATATATGGCCCCTATTACGGTTTACAACTCAACCAAGTTCATTTCAAACTGTAATAATTTAACTTTAAAACAACTAGCTGTTATGAATTACAACTAATTTTAGTTGTCTTCGAAACAATGCTCGAAAAGAAGAGGTTTTTACATTTTAAATATTTTTAGTTTTGGCTTTACTATTTTTTCTTGAGGTTTTATATTTCATGAACATGTCAACAATATTGGTTGACAAATGGTAAAGCTTGGCGTCTGAAATAATGAAGCAAAATTAACACAATACATAGTCGAAATAAAAACCAAAGCAGTTGTCTCATGGCGAAAAAAAGGTGTGATCCATAATACAATTTTGACAACTACGACTTAATTATCAATAGGGGCCATAAAAATAAAAGAAAAACTTAACCACTTTATCGGCACAAATAATATACTTCCTACTCAACAATTTGGTTTCAGGAAAGTACTCAACACATCGCAACCCCTGCTTAATGGCAAATCTACAGGCATAGTTCTTTTTCATATCAGAGCAGGGGTCTAATTGCCGCTTTCGATAACGAGCTGATTCGATCACGTTTTTTCAGTTTGAGATTATGGCATTCGATATCGAACCATATTATTACATTGTTCGACAGCGCATGCCATAATCTCAAACTCAAAAAACGTGATCGAATCAGCTCGTTATCCAAAGCGACGATTAGAACCCAGCATTTGACTCACTGTGGCTCAAATCAAATTCACATATACGAGTAGCAAGATCCTCCTGCAGACATTATATTTCTTTCAAAATGCACTACATCAATATTTGCCGATAGTACTTCCACACTCTGCTCAGATATTCATACTTATGTATATGCAATGCAATTAGTATCGAAACCAATTTGAAGTTAGCACTAACCGAACTACTCAAGTACTTCAATAACTTAAATAATATTGTAAAAAGTGAAAACAAATTTTGTATGGACATTTGTAGAATAAACCTTTTGTAAACCAAAACCATTTTATATCAGCAAAAAAAATTAACATACAAATCATTAGTTGCAGCATTGATGAACTCAGCTCCAAGTAGTTCTATATCTGGTGAATCATCCATGAATTCAACACATAGTTGTCATAGGATGGTATGAGCTGAAAAGGTTATCTAAAACAATTTTTTATATAAAGAACACTATTAGAATGTTAAATTCAGTAATTGTAGTGATTGGTATGCAATGAAAATAGTAAACCTTTGGAACTAGTTCCGACTTTTTTTGCTGGGATATAAATAAGGCATTATGCATTTGTTGGATGTTATTTAAGCCCCTATTATCGTTCTCAACCCAACTCAGTTTGGCTGTCTGAAAATTAATCCAACTTTTATATTGGCATTGTCATTGACAACTCAAATAGCGATTAAGATTTTAATTGTCTTGTTGAGCCACAACATTTTCGAGTAAAATGGATATCACTCAATATAAGAAATCGATCGAACGTTTTCTGCCGACATCATGAGGCAGGCTATAAATAGAATTGTTTTATGCTTCTGATATGTTGTGATTTGTGTAGCTATATAAAGATTTTATATATAGTACATAGTGCATATATACGTATTTACATTTGAAAATCCATTTATTTTTTGTTTGCCAACGAACCTTTAACATCCGTAGCACAGAACTTTCTGATTAAAAATTACCAATTCTCTAGTTTATTTAGATTATTTAAATTTTTATTTTAAGAAATTACCTTAAAATCATCAGGATAACATTTGTCCTTGTGTACATCATCGATTTCCCACTTTTGTAAAGTATAAACAAACTTAACATCATTGCCTTCACCTTCAACAACTGAAAAAATAAATGTAAAAAATTTAAAGGAAAAGTTTATACATACACGCATACACCGATGCCTCCAAACTAAAATATATTGAGCCTAATTAGGAGTGTCGTATTTCGACTTCGAGTACGACAATTTTGTACTAGACTAAAGAACAATCACCCTTATTCCATTTGTCGACATCGACGTCACTTTAACACAATACTAAAAAATTGGGGCTTGTATACCCGTTCTCGAAATAAATGACTCCTGTTGGCAGGCTCAAACTCTTTTCTAGACTAGAAATAGACTATCCATAGCACAAAATTGTTCTCGAGAGCGAGTAAACAACCCCCAATTTTTTGGTATTGTGTTAAAGTGACGTCGATGTCGACAAATGGAATAAGGGTGACTGAAATATTTTTTCTTTCATCTAGTACAAAATTGTGGTAGTTGTGGTAGTCGATGTCGATATACTACACTCGGTATAGTTAGTCCCAATTAAGTAGGGTTCAGTAGTTTCATAAACCCGCCAATTCACTTCAAAACGGTTTACAACATCGTTTGTAAACTTTCAAGAGATTCTTCGCAATCGAAATAGAAACATACATTTATAGTTACATACATATTTATTAATAAATTGAAAAAATTCATATTTCGCTTTTTGGACAGATAAATTCAGAAACTAAAAATTACAACTAAATTTAATTTTTGTTCTATTCATATAGATAATGAAGGGTATAAAAAGAGTTGTCGATTGAAAATAGTAAGGGTTTTCACGATGGTAAGTACAGAGTGTGCAAACGATGCAAATGAGTGGAGAAACGCACACATTTGCACAACACAACAATAAAATTTGCAATTTGCTTAGTTTATTTAGTTTGCACTTTAAAACATTAAGCCAAAATAGTACTGCATACAGTAAGCAAAGAAAAAACTTGTATACCAAACGCTCTGCTCTTCTAATCAAAGTATCTCTGTTGCTTTGTAATATTTTAAACTAAAACCAAAAGCAATTTCAAGACAAATTAATCAATTTTCTATGGAAATCTTGAATTTTTTTAAGAAATTTATTTTAATACTAAAAAAATAACCTAACATAAAATAACACTATTTTCAAGAGGCAAAAAAAACTTGTACACTAACTTTTTTCAGCAAGGAGCTATTTACTAAAAATTAGTAAATAATCTGGCCACGTCTACCATCTAATAGATTCTCATATAATGAACTGGTTTTTGATAATTTTGGCAGGTGTATGCTCCCATATGCCCTGGAGAGCACTTTTGAGTTAATTTTTGCCCATAATCTACAGCTCGCGCAATTTTTTCTCCACATACGCCCACAGGGTCTAGGGAGGATGTGCCTGCAATTTTTTCCAATTGAATGGAAGCAAAGAATATAAATCATATAGAATGCGCATCTGATAAAAGCTAAAATTTTCTATGCGGGTATTTCCAGTACTACCCGTCCAGCATACGCACTCTCATTTCTTTCTGCAGTGTATGCTGCGCTCGCATTGCTGAGAGCGAAAGCATGTGTGTGTATTTATGTTTGATTTTTATTATTTTGCTTTTTTACAGTCTCGTAGACAGCGTATGCTATGATCAGCGTTGCCGTTTTGGTTACTTGTAACCAAAATTACTTTTTTCCATTTTGGTTACTTTTTTTAACACAAAATTAACAATTTTTATATGGTATTTAAATTAGAAGAGAAGATTACATTAAAAATAAGAACTTTAATGTAGTTGTTTCGATTTTTTTAATGTTGCCCCTTTTTTTTTTATAAATCCACCCCTATTTGGTGCCACTTTTTGAAAAATGTCATCGGTCACTCTTGAAGCAAATACTCTCACTGCGTGTTTGCTTGCGCTTTATACTTTCCCCCCGCATCTGAAGCGTAAACAAAAAATGTTTAATTTTTTAGCTCAGATGCGCATTCTATATAATTTATATTCTTTGATGGAAGCCATTCTCTTATTATTGAAGACGAATGTTTCGGGTATTTAACTTTAACTAATCAATACTCTCCATTTACATTTAATTTGGCTGCTAACTGTGCTAAATTATCTTTTAGTATTTTTAAACAATCCCTTTTATTCATTGTACGTTCTATAAAAACCGGATTTCATACACCACTCGATCCCTTTGAGCCCCATACCATCATATTACACCCCCCCCATGCTTCACCGTGTTAAAAATAAAATAGTATTTTAGTATTTATATTCAAAAAACATATATATGTAATGCCTAAATAGGCTCAGTTACCCGACTGTAATGTAATGTAACTGCATCGCAGGAAACAGCTGATCGGTTTTTATATGAAAAGTAGGTTACGTTACATTAACCATTTTCATTACTTTTCACATAACAATATCGATCAGCTGTTTCCTACTGTTGCAGTTACTTTACATTACCGTCGGGTAACTGAGCCTTAAGTTGTAAACTTTTTAACATATGTATGTATTTTTTTCAAGTTGTTGAATATAAATAATTTTGTTTGTGCTTGTATTAGGGTTTCTAATTTCCCGGACTTTTCCAATTCCCGGGAATCGAGAAGTAAAATGTTTTATTCCCTTTAATTCCCGGGAAATTCAAAAACATATGAATTTAATTAAATTACCTAAATAAGAAATGTAATTTTATGAAAAAATATACAACATTCAAATTAAAAACAAAACAACTTTATTCGTTCATTTCACGAACAACAATATTTAAAAAACAAAGCAAAAACAAATAAATTCATATGCTTTGAGTTATAGCATGGATGATAGATACTATTTCCTATAAAGACCTTTTAGGTTGAAAATATTTCATAACGCTTCAAGTTGTTAGATTTACCTCGGAAACCTCTATTATACATCTGCTTCTATGCTTATATTATGCATCGTTACAGAGTTGTACTTTTAAGTAATAAAACAATAAACAGCAATGTAAAAAAAGCAAATTCCAAAAACGGATATATTAAATTCCCGTTGAAAATTTCCCGGGATTTGTAAAAAAATAATTCCCGGCCTGTATGCAAAAAAAGGGGAAAAACAAAATGTCGAAAGCAAAAAACCTCTGGCTTCGAAATGCAGTGATGCCCCTTATTATCCTTTTTAGTTCTCAAGGAATTTATGATTGGAGGAATTTTTTTCGAGAAAATTGTTTTCCGTGGAAAATAAATTCCGAGGGGATGTTCATGAATTTCCCAAATAAATAACTTTTGACCAAGGTTGGCAAACGGTATCGTAAAAATACCGATACCGATTCAAATACCGCTAAAATTGGATACCGGTATCGTTACCGATACTGAAATCCATTTCGGTTAGAAAATACCGGTATCCAGATTACCGTTTACGTCTATACCGGTACGTACCGGTATACCGATTCCGGCCAAAAAATAAATGATAGTTGAGTTGTAGTTGCCAAATTTTTATTATGTAGGTATTACAACTTTTTTCACCATGAGACAACTGCTTTTCATCAGTTGTATTTTGGTTTTTATTTCGACCATTGTGTTCGTTTTGCTTTACTTTTCCAGACACCAACCAATCCCATTTGTCAACCAATATTATTGCCATGTTCATAAAACATAGAATCTCAAGAAAAAATAGCAAGGCCAAAACTAAAAATATTTAAAATGTTTTTTAATGGATACTATGGTTTCAAAACATATAGCATAGATAAGAACCTTTGTTTTTCGTGCATTGTTTCGAAGTCAACTAAAATTAGTTGTTATTCAGAATACCAAAAAAAGTTAAGTTGTTTCAGTTTCAATCAAAATTAGTTGAGCTGTAAAACGTAATATGTGCAAAAATTGAAAAATATATTTCAATTAACTTTCTTTCTTTGGTGTTGGTCTTGTTTACACACTTCACCGTAATATATAAGGTTGATAGAGAAAAAACTTCTAAACTTTTATATTTGAAGTTAAAGATTCCTCTTGAGGTGAAGAAAAGTACTTTTAAAATGAAGGAATACATTTTGGCGACCACTGTTGTACCAATTTTGTACTCTGTGTTTATATACTACATCTATTAAATTGTACTTTCATCATCCTGGAATCTTAAATACACCGAAAGCGTGTAAATAGAACGCGAAATACATCATACAGGAAGTTTTTTTTTAACAAAAAGTCTTCTAACAAAATATTTAAAACAGTACTGTGAATTACTCTTATTCAATTATGTTTTATAAACAAAGTTATAAACAAAAATATTGCTTAAGAACGTGTCCAAAGTAGAAAAATGTCGGGAAAACCGAAGAAATCATATTTGGTGAAAAAATAAAGATTTGAAATTTACTGAAACAAGATATATATATATGGTTCAAAAGGTCTTAGTCTCTTTGTTGGAGGTTTATAAGTGTCTACGGTTACGAAAAACCGGTTTTTACCCGTAACTCAAGATTTTGGAGGTGTCTGGAAAATTTCAAATACAATTTCTATTGTTATACTCGACAATACCTAGCAGAAAATTAGTAACATGTCCCAGGTATTTCGATTTCATCAAAATTTGTCACACAGTGTGATATATCAGTATAGACAAAACTTTTATTTCTACTCTTTTGTTTAATTAACCAAAATGTATACTTTATATGTATATGCAAAGTTTGGACTGCAGTCTCCTTGTTTCACTTTTTTAATAAATTATTTTTTAATAATAGTATAAAAACATATATAGAAACAAATAAGTTTGTATGCTTTTATACAAGTACATATGTTAATGTAAAAATATTCCCTTTTTGAAGTAATTTAATAAAAAATAGTTTTTTTTTGCTATGTCCACTGCCTGAAATAATAAATTTGTCAGTAATATCGGTATACCGGTATTATAAGCTCGATAACGGTATGTACCGGTAATACCGATACCGAAATAAAAAAAATACCGATACCGCTACCGACACCGAAATTTAAAAAATAATTGTATCGGTATCAATACCGATACCATTATTTTTTTCGGTTTCCAACCTTGCTTTTGACAGGTTAGGGCAGTGCTGCCAGAAGTTTTGGTGAGTTGCCAGATTTTGTTAAAGCAAATGTAATGCTTTTCACAAAAATGCAATTACATATATTTAAAAGTACTCTCATGAATTAGCCATTATGCACAGCAAATTTGCAAAATACAAATTTGTACAATCACCTTAAATATACTATATATGTGACAGCGCATAGAGAAAGGGACCTAAGGGTAAAAAAAATCAATTTTCACTTTTTTTATGTGGACAACATCTGAACATCGAATGAGATCGATCCCAAAAGTGTTCCCTCCCAGAGATATGCGCGTTTTATGAAATTGAAGTCGACGACTCTAAGGTTATGTGAGAAAATTTTCGTACTAACAGAGTGATATTCACGATTTAAAAGAATTATAAATGAGTATTTATTATAACTCACAATTAATAATTTCAGAAAATAAACCTGGATTCGAAAAAACGCGAGCAAAATTGATATCAAACTCATGGAAACAGCGCGCTAGGTAGAAAACAGTAAAAACCAACTACACAAAACAAGAGGTAGGGACGACCTACGCGCGTTTTCAGGGTTGACCAAGACGTGCCTGACGTCATGAGATGTGTCGCTTTCAAATGAGACCAATACCAACGCGCTCAGTGATGGTACACCAAAGATACACGTATTTAAATCTTTAAAATGGCTCTCCTGAACAAAACCGGTTTTTACGCTTAGGTCCCTTTCTATTTTGCGCGTCACATATGTATATATGTATCGTCATATAAGTTCAAAAAGGGCATAACTAACACACATTTCAAAATAGTCTTTTTGATTGATTCCATCTACCCACAACATATCTTACATGTAACTTACGCCTTTTTAGACGATATGTATACATGTAGCATGCCACGCCAAATCCCAAATTTTGTGGTATTTTTAGGTCTCTTCAAGAGAGCCTTATATGATAAATTTGGAATCGTATATATTTTAACCCCCATCCGGTAGCGGGAATTCCAAAATTACTATTTTTTTCCGCGAGCTCATATTTTTATTACTACAGAGGCTTTATAATATACATACATACTACGTACATGGAGAGAATACTTACCAGAGGATTCAGTTACAAAAAACGTATTAAACCAAAAATGAAAAATTTTCTTAGTATTTTTCGTTAATTCGACTTTTATATCTCCAGATACCGGTAGGGATGGGTTCTTCATGTCCAGCACATTATTTTTACGAAAATCTATTGGAAAATTTTGCAGTTGCTGTAACAAAAAACAAACAGGAAAATATGTATATTTAAATTATGAAAAGTAAATTTAGAACATATGTGGAATGTATTTTTACCTGCACTTTTTTTTCTAATACAGAAATTGAGCAATGAACTGTGCCCTGACTGTTTAATGTATTGGCCTTTGAAAAACGTATTTCGCAAAACTATATTTTGGTAAAAAAAATAAAAACGAATATTTATATATTTACATAAATATGTATGTATAGAGTTTTTAATGGCCTTTTCTATCTAACCTGAAGAGTACGGCGTTCATAAGGTAAGCCCAATCTCATTAATTTTGAAAAATACTGAACGTAACGCCGTTGCGACGGAATCGTTACACCTTTCCGATCCTTGGTTCGTTTTTCATCGTAACATGCCAAAGCATCTTCAGCTGTACGCTGTTGGCCACTATAAAGCAAATAACAACAAATCATGGTGCCTGCAAAGAGTTATCATTTTTATTAGCATTTTGTTTTTTGTTTGTTTTTGTTTTTACTGATGTGTACACTTTTAAATATTTTAACTTACCTGTCCGACCTTTACCGGCCTTACAGTGAACTGCAGCCACATTAAGAGAGTCTGCTTTAAGCCAATTATCCACATCTGCGCAAAATTTAAGTATCAATTCTATCGTAGGTGGGTTATGATCCTCAAATGGGTAAACGGAAACTCTCTGTAAATAAAAAAGTAATAGTAAATAAGTTGTAATAATGATCAAGGACCATTAAAATTTACGTTTTTCAGTAAAAACTATTAATTATTTCCAAAAGATCTAAATACATATCGCTCATTCGCTAAAGCAACGTAATAACTCAAAAAGTGGGCTTTTTGAATTAATGATACAGAATTAATACTCATATCTTTATTCATATTGTTTAAAAATTTCATACTAATATCTTCTTTACTCAACTCTTGAGAGAAAAATAAAAACAAAGCAAGACTGTCTAAGTCAAGAAATCCGACGACAAGCAGATGGAGACGTATGGTAGTCGCAGAAATCACAGAGAAAAGATACGACTTAATCCATGTCCATATCTTTAAAAATACTGGCCAAAGTTAAAAACAATGTCAGCAAAGTTTAAATGTTCATAATCTCATGGACCTAATTGCAAATTCAGCTTAAACAATTTTCGGCCCTGATCTGTAAAATAAATCCATTTGAAATCCCACGATTTTAGAAAACTAACTGCGATAATAGAAATATTTTTTCAGACTATTTTTAATTTTTCTATTTACAGATTCTCAAATATCAATCTAAAAGAAAAATATCGTATGTATATGATTTTAAACACGTCTGCAGGACCATTATTTTTAATTTTGGAGATCGTACGATTTCAAATCGATTCGGCTTACAGAACAGGGCCGGTTATTTAATTGTAGATTTTCCAATTGGTTACGTTTTATTTATTAGAATACCACAAAATCATCTTGAGGGTTCTTTTGGATCTGATTAACAACTTCGTAGACTACAAAGAAAAAATTACGTCTTTGAGAATGCAAATTCAATCCCAGTCACATCAAAACATCATAGATTTTGTCTGATATACATTAGTGTTTATGCTAATGTTTATCGCAGCGCGGGTTCGAACATGTAACATCACACGTTGTGTACTCAACGCGCTACCACTCGGCTAAGCTGCCATCAAAAAAAAAACAACAGCAAAATGTTAATATAAAACTGAAATGAGTTTTAAAGGTCTCATCACATTCGATTACGTACTCAACTTAAGAATTAATTTTGGGTTTGTTCTGGATGACTTTGCAGCTAGCTTTTAGTCAGTCTAAGAAAAGTTAACTATAAGGCCCAAATTCACAGTCATTAGTTAACTAATAGCAATAGTTTAACCAATAATATCTGATTCACAGCTCTTTGTTTACCATTAGTTAAACCGCCAAATGTCATTGGCTAACAAATAGTTAGACAACAGCTGCTGATTCGTTGTAAACATTATTAATATTGTTGTTTTGCGAAAAATTGTATGCACATTTCACACATACGTTGTCAAGAATCTTCTTTGTATTTAGCTGTAACACATTCTTTTTATTTTATTTTCTACTATATTTTGGTTTTTCCGAACCAATTTCAGCACTAATTCAATATCTTACACCAGTGATGCATTTTGAGTTTTTTGACTTAGGGCCAAATTAACGATTTAAAAGGGCCAAAATACCTTTGATAGTGCCAACAATTTTTTTATGTACTTGACTATAATCTTTTAATTTAAATAAAAATAAAAGTATGTATTAATAATATAATATGTGTGATATATTTTTTTAGAGCAAAAACAGAAATTAGCGACAAAAATTCAAAGTTTTTAAAGTATTTTTTGTTAAATTAAAGTAAATACATATTACATTACAATAAAGTAAATAGATATATGTGACAGCGCATAGAGAAAGGGACCTAAGGGTAAAAAAAAATCAATTTTCACTTTTTTTTGATGTGGACAACATCTGAGCATCGAATGAGACCGATCCCATGCCCGAAAAGTGTTCCCTCCTTGAAGTCGACGATTCTAAGGTTATGTGAAAAAATGTTTGTACTAACAGAGTGATATTCACGATTTAAAAGAATTATAAATGAGTATTTATTATAACTCACAATTAATAATTTCAGAAAATAAACCTGGATTCGAAAAAACGCGAGCAAAATTGATATCCAACTCATGGAAACAGCGCGCTAGGTAGAAAACAGTAAAAACCAACTACACAAAACAAGAGATATGGACGACCTACGCGCGTTTTCAAGGTTGACCAATACGTTCCTGACGTCATGAGATGTGTCGCTTTCAAATAAAACACAATGCCAACACGCTCACTGATGGTACACCAAAGATACACGTATTTAAATCTTTAAAATGGCTCTCCTGAACAAAACCGGTTTTTATCCTTAGGTCCCTTTGTATTTTGCGCGTCACATATGTACATATGTATGTATGTTGTTGCTTAAAAAATTAAATTTTAGTTGATACACATTCTATATGTAATTCTAATTTTATTATACATAATCTCTAAATTCTTAGTCCAATAGTTCCTCAATTTACTCCTGTTTAAAAGCATTTCTTTGTGTGAAGTTTTAAAATAACTTCATTGTTATGTATTAGAATTAGATTTCATTAAATCTTTTAATTGTATTAAATAATACACAGTATTTTTTACATGACGACGATTTCTTCTATTATGGTATGTTTCACGATATCGAAAGAAAACTCTCGACTGAAAATTGATATTGAAAACAAAAACGAATTTTAAAATTCTATTATATATATATATATATATATATATATATATATGTTGATTTCAATATAAATTTTAAGTAGAAAGAAAAGATTCTTTCTGCACATATTGATGAATAGGGAACAATAAGAGTTCCTTGAATAATTCTGTATAAATTTGTATGCAAATGGTAGAAATCCTTTTACAAAATTTACTTCTACTAAAAGTTTCGAGCTTTTTAAATTCTGTAACTTGCAATACCGCCCTATGTTCATTATTTACTTGTTCTGTTTCCTTTTGAAAAAGTTTAATAGCAAGTGGTACAATACTCCTCACTCAAAACATGATCTGGCTCAGATTTCGGAAGCAAGTTTAAATAAAAATCTCCAAAAATTAAAGTAGTTTTTAATACCAAGAAAACTCAATTAAAAAATATATTCAAAGGTTTGAAGGATTTAGTTGAATTTTGAGCTGAAAGGGCCAAAATCGCCTAGAGAGTACCACAGGGCCAACAAACATCCAAAAGTGCCACAAATTGCCCAATTGTGCCACATTTTGCATCACTGTCTTACACGGTAAAGTTCGACGAGCGAGCACTGTTTTATCAATTTTTAAGAAATAATATAGCAAATGTAAACAAAAACCATATGCTTTAAGCAGAGCTGCCAATAGTGAAACTTAATTGTTTGATAGGCTTACCATTATTTGCTCATATTAAGAACTTTAGTTAAACAATGCACTGTGAATATGAAGTATTAGTTAAACAATAGTTATTTTAGTTTACTAATAATTAACTAATGACTGTAAATTTGGCCCTAAAGGACACAAAGGAACAAGAGAACGAAAAAGAACAACTAGGCTAGACTAGTTCAATTGGACTACATAGTTCGTTCATTAAAAGCACAACTCTACTACTCATCGTGAAAACATTGATTGAAAACGAGAAAAAATTACGAACATTTATTTTCAATTTGAACATAGTACATAAATTCTCATACAAAATTTTGTGGTAATTTTCTAAAAACGCCCAGTTAATTCAAAATATGACTTGTATGTTTTTAAATTTCAAAGTGTCTTAAAAGCGATTTTTACTCTATCGGCCATGGTCTGAAAACCATTCCGTTTTGAAATTGGAAAATTTCAAAAACAGAAAACAGAGTTCTTTTTATCGCATAAGTTAGTGCATTTGAAATTAAGTTAGGATAAAATACGAGTATCTCAAGCATATGAAACCTTAAAATCAAGTAAAAAGCTGCAATGAGAAAAGTATAGAATATTTGACGACTGTGTGAGCGAGACCGTCCGAACACACAGTTATCTTCCCTTCCGTCTCGTGACATATCTGTAAGTCCTTTTTGCTTTCCATCACGTTTTCTTTAAGAATGTCAATGTAATACTTCAAACTCATAATTCCGTTTACAAAATGTATTTTGCCAACTCCAGACGATGACATGGGCAGTGCTGCCAGAATGATGATTTTATCATATTTTTGATGATTTTTGGACCAAATTATGATTTTAAGATTTTTGTTCTCGAATGATGATTTTTAATTTTGCAATATATGATTTTTACTTTCAATACATACATATGTATGTCCAATTTTCTTTGTTGGTCGAGAATGTTTATCAATAGCTACACCTACAAAGAAAACATTTTTGTTCCAGCGAAAATATTCGTCTTCATGGAAACAAGTTGGTAAGGGGCAGAGAGCACATTTCTCCCTCCTCTTCTGGGGTCAATTGAAAAAAAAGAATAAGAAAACGTCACTTTACAAAAAAGTCTTGTTAGAGAAGTGACGAAAAATCGGTCCGGAATATATTCAAATCTTGCACCAAATGTATACCAAATCGTTTAAAAGAAGTCATTCGTCGATAAGGAAAATCAATTTGCCTCTAAATTTTAGAGTATAAAACAACTGTACATCAGTGATGCGAAATGTGGCACAATTGGGCCATTTGTGGCACTTTTGGATGTTTGATGGCCCTGTGGTAGGTACCCTCTAGGATATTTTGGCCCATCAGTTCAAAATTCAACTAATTCCTTCAAACCTTTGAGTACACTTTTTAATTGAGTTTTCTTCGTTTTAAAAACTACTTTTATTTTTGGAGATTTTTATTTAAACTGGTTTCCGAAATCTGCGCCAGATCATGTTTTGAGTGGGGAAACCAATAGTATTATACCACTTGCTATTAAACTTTTTCAAAAGGAATTTAAAAAGCTCAAAGATTTATATAGAAGTAAATTTTGCAAAAGGATTTCTACCATTAAAAATCGTTTATGTAAACCTTTGTATACAAATATATACAGAATTATTCAAGGAACTCTTTCTATTCACCAATCCTCAGCAGGACTGAAAATTTATATTGAAATCAACAATACAATTTGAAAATTCGCTTTTGTTTTCAATATAAATTTTCACTCGAGAGTTTTCTTTCGATATTGTAAAACAGGCCATAATAGAAGAAATCGTCGTCATGTAAAAAATACTGTGTCATATTTAATATAATTAAAAAAAATTAATGAAATCTATTTCTAATAATTGTTGTGATGAAGATATTTTAAAACTTAACACAAAAAAAATGCTTCTAGACAGGGGTAAATTGAGGAACTATTGGACTACAAATTTAGACATTATGTTTAATAAAATGAGAATTACATAAGTAATGTTTTCTAACTAAAATTTAGTTTTTAAGCAACATACATACATATAAAATATGTATTTAGTTTAATTTAACAAAAAATACTTTAAAAAATTTGAACTTTTGTCGCTAAGTTCTGCTTTTGCTCTAAACAAAATAAATCACATATTATTAACACATACTTTTGTTTTTATTTAAATTAAAAGATTATAGTCGAGTACATTAAAAAACTTTTTTGGCCCTATCAAAGGTATTTTGGCCCTTTTAAATCGTTAATTTGGCCCTAAACCAAAAAAGCCAAAATGCATCACTCCTGTACATACCTTATATGATAAGAACATTGGCAATGTCGAATACTTATTTTGTTTGAATTTCTTAACTAGTTTTTCATTTAATGCAATTTTTAAATAAGTTGCTTTAATGATCCCATTTTTTTATTGAACTCAATTTGAAAATGCTTTCTTAATTCTTTTTGTAAAATAAAATAGTAAATAACTTTTTATTGATGAAAACAAAATAAAATTGGTGTATGTCGAATAGTTTTTTTGTCCACTGTAAATGTCAATTGTTACTTTTTTATTTGAAAAAAATTGGACTTGTGATGATATTTTTCTTCAAAATATGATTTTCTTTCCGACAAATGATGATTTTCTTCGCAAAACTTCTGGCAGCCCTGGACATGGGCACCCATGTCATTGCCACCAAGTTAACTATTTTTGTAGTCAACCACACATTCTCCGACAGGGCTATTATGTGTTTAATGCCGGACATACACTACACAAGTTCACTGCACAAGTCTGTCACTGTACAGTGCGTTTGTGTAGTATATGGGGGTGGTTGTGCTATTTACGCAGTGAACTGAGTAAATATCAAAACGATTTTGATATTTGGTAAAGTTTGAAAACTGTACAGTGAACTTGTTTAGTGTATGTTCCAAACTCTCAGTTGTTTCATGATTTTTTAAGAGTTCACAACAAGAAATGAGCGCAGAACAAATATTCTGGACAGCATTATGGCGAAATAAAATAAAAAATGCAGTTTACTTGTATAGTGTGTGTCACAAGCTTAGTTTACGCAGTGTTGTTTAGCGTTTGTTTTAGAAGACTTCGCTGCAGTAAAGCATTTGAAAAATCCCTCAGGTCTTGAAAGTTCTTATAAATGGTCTTGTGCAGGACTTTAATAGATAGAATCTATTTTATTTTGAGAACGTTTTTTCTTATGCTCTCAAATATAAATAAATATTCTCTCAAAGAGGCTGCCATAATGATCAAACAGAATAAGTCCGCAACTTCAGGAGAAATCGCTGACAAATTAACAAAGCCCATAACAAAATCTACGGCAGTAACTCAAACTCTCTCTAATATTTGTTTTATTTTCTTTCATTTTGGCGATTTTTTCATTTTGGTGATTTTTCCGGTTTTTTGCGATTTATTTTCGATTTAGAAATTTTTTTTAATTTGGTGCTTTTTTTCGTTTTGGCGATTTTTTTTTTGATTTTGGCGATTTTTTTTCGGTTTGGCGATTTTATAATTTTGAGATTTTTTTGTTTTACCGGTTTTGAAAATTTCAAGAAGTTTGCTCTTGCCGTTTCCAAGATACAGCAAGTTATCAAAATTACATAGTCGAAATTACATTAACTGATGGTACACCCTTTAACTAAAATTTTTTAAATTTTAGTGTTAATTGTTGTAGTGTGTATAAAAATACACTAACTTTACAAATTTCAAGTGCATATACATACAATTGTATGTATATTACATGGGATTTTAACATTTTTCGTTGCTCGTTTTGGCACACCCTTTAATTTCCAACTCTCATGTATTTGTTGTTGTAGCGGCCAAGGGTCTACACACTGTGTCCAAATTTCAGGTCCGTAGCTCTTACGGTTCTCGAGAAAATACCCTGTGACGGACAGACGGACAGACGGCCAGACGGACAGCGTAGCGAAAACAATAGGGTTCCATTTCACCTTTGGTGTACGGAACCCTAAAAACGCTCTCAAAATAAAATGGATTCTATCTCTCGACTGCTTTCTAGGTCTACTTTTTTGTGTCAATATCTATGGAAAATGTGTTTATGCCGTATAATCATATACTATGATCATATACATAGTACTTTCAACAAATTTCATACATTTTGTGAACAAAACTACAAAGAAATATAAGCACAAAAGAAAATGGAACAAATATTACACAGCATATCGTCGACTAAAATCCAAAAGGCCGTAACAACCTAAAAATTCAAAATAGCTTTTTTGATTGATTATGAAGTGATTAACCAAAATATATCTTTCCTTAAAATATTACTCACATATGTTCAAAAATATCGATTTTATTCATTATTTAATTTGGCTCCTAACAAATAAATAGTCTTCAATTTATCAGATTTTTTGCTTCTCCTGTAAAAGAGTAAAAAGTGTACTTACGGGCTTTTGGATTTTATTATGGGCTTTGTTAATTTTACAACGATTTTTCCTGAAGTTGCGGACTTATTCTGTTTAATCATTAAGAAAGTAAATTTATTTTGCTCTGGTTGTTAATTTATAAGAAATTTGTCACGAATAGTCATTAAATTGTTAAAAGTGCACGTATAAAATTGTGTGGGACTTTTAAATATTCCCCCTTATTGCGAATGGCGTCGCCAACGTCACATCAAAACGACAGTAAAAATTGTCACTTGTCTACTCTTTGTCGACAAGAATTGACTACTATTAACGTGCAACATTAATTTACAAAGCCTTCGAGATTAGTAAGAGATTGTCAATAAGAGCCAATTGTTGCCGATAAAGAGTAGATAAGTGACAAAATTTAATGTTGTCTTGATGTGACGTCGACGACGCCATTCACAATAAGGGGGATTATAAAAACAACCATAAAATCAACGAACATTTTAATTTATAAATAGTTTTTTATATAAAAATTGCTAAGAAATCCCGAAAAAAGAAATTCTGGCATTTAATTTTACAAATCCCGCTAATCGGGATTTGCCAAATCCCGAAAATCCTGGGATTTCCCGTTTGGCATCCCTACTGTGTACACATACGTAATAGAAGAGTATATTAAAGGGCTGCGGCGCCCTTAATTCGCGGATTCCAAGTAGCTTAGCGGATTAAAGAACACGTGTTGATATTTGTTTTCATCAATCAAAACATATTTGTGAAGTATCGAAATGGTTTGGCCCGAAGGCGAGATTATGTCCCACACGGGTGGAGAAGACATAATATTGCCAAGAATAAGAAGTTATGTACACTTCAAAAAAAAAATATGAACTAATTATTCAACCGCACCAAACTAATCTTAATTTACCCTTGATAAAAATAAGTAAAATGATATACGCAAAATACGAGGCAGTAGAATTATTCTACATTTCAAAAAAAAAAGTCAAAATTATCGCCAAAACCAAGGACGTTGCCAACAAAATAGCAGCCGATACCGATCTTCGTAAAAATTTCAAGATACTCATTCCCATTGAAGAATGTGAGGTTAAGGCCGTCGTTGAAATACCCGACCATGCTGATTTTACCGAGCAATATATATATGAAAACATAGAAGTCAAACAACTGGCTGAATATGGCTTTCTACCTAGTTACACCTCGGTAACCGAGGTAAGGAGATTCACCAAAGCAGATCCTGAAAATAAAGACAAACGACTAAACATCGACTTACTGATGATCTCATTTGCCGGAGATACTCTCCCATCACACGTGGTGTTGGATAGAATAATATTTCCGGTAAAACCATTTGTGGAACGCATCATTCAATGCAAAAAATGTTGGAGATACGGGCACTCATATAAAGTATGTCGCCGCGCAAATGCAATTTGCGCAAGATGTGGTTCATCGCACGAGGGGAGCTGCGACAATATGGCACACTGCGTCAATTGCCGCGGGTTCCACGATGCGAGGACCCAAAACTGCGAGACAAGAATTAGACTCACACAACAGGCTAAAGACAGGGCTAATGAAAAAATGCCAAAGAGAAAAGAACTCGCTCCGAATGTGAATAACACATTCGTTTTGAATGAGGATGAATTTCCGGCTATATCAAAAAAGCGCCCAAGAAAATCACCTACCGCAGCAAATAACAATGACAAAAGTTACCATTTGTTTAAAATGGAAGTAAATACACCGAACGACCCACCCACACCAATCGAACAAGAACAAGTCATTCTATCAACCCAACCAATTATCACCCAGGTCAAAAATCTACCAACGCTATACACTAGTAGTATAGCGAATAACTATAAACCAGAAAAAGATGCTCCTAAAGAGAAGCATACAACAGAACCCAATGAAACTCAATTAAACATAACCCCTTCTATTCCAGTCAAAAACAATACCGCTATAAAATTTGAAACTTTTCAACAATCAATTCAAAATTCGAAATTAATAAACATAAAGAACGATGAAGATATTGCAGATTAACATAACCAGCGTCAGAAACAAAAAACCACAGCTCTCACAACACCTAATTGACGAGAAAATAGACATAGCCTGTCTGTCAGAAACATTTTTAAATCCAACAGATAAGTATCACATAAAAAACTATAATATTATCCGAAAGGACAGACAGTCAACCACTCGTGGCGGTGGTGTGGCAATACTAATCAAAAATAACATAACATACAAACTTTTACCAATCCAACCATTAAATAAACAGATCGAGATAATAGCCTGCACAGTAACGTCAGAAATGGATACAATAGCCATAATATCCATATATATTCCACCATCTGCCACCTTTAGGAACGCAGATTTTGATGAAATACTCAGTAAAATGCCATCTAACTCGAAGATGTTGCTCTGTGGAGACTTCAACGCTCACCACACTTCGTGGGGGTGCAACACAACAGACACTAAAGGAGACACACTACTGAACTGGGCTGAAGATAACGATTTGGTCATACTTAACGAAGGATCTAAAACCTTTTTAGGATGTCCCAACCCCACAGCAATTGACCTGACTATTTGTAGTCCACCTCTATCATTAATAGCAGAGTGGAATACTTTAAACGAAACGCTTGGTAGCTGTCACTGTGCGATACAGATAAGGCTACAACTAAGACTGGATTACGCAACAAAAACATCTTACGGCGTACCTAAGAATATTCCTCAGAAGAGATTAAACGACACAGTATCGGAAATATTCAGCAGCGACAGTTTTGTTAATGCCAACGACGACGAAAAATTTGATGCCTTTTCCCAATTATACTATGACAGATTTAAAGTGAAAACTAGCCAGAAAACATATCAGGAGAACCCTTGGTGGAACGTTAAGTGTAGCAAAGTCAAAGCCAAACAACTAAGAGCCGTTGCACAACTGAAAAGACACCCATCCAGAGAGAACTTCATCAAAATGACATCCGCAAAGAAAACCTATTTATACACGTTAAGACACGAGAAGAAGCTAGGATGGAAAAAAGTTTGTGAAGAAATCGACAATGATCTATCAGTAACAGACCTATGGAACACCGTTAAGAAATTCAGGGGAATGGGCGTGCCCAAACCTATAGCTCTACCAGAGGAATGTATGGAAGCATTCTGTGACACGTTGACTGGCCCTATAGGACCAGTGAACTCCCCTCTAACCGAAATGGAATTCTCAAAAGACGCAGCTTTTTCCATTGAAGAACTCGAAATGTCCATCTCTGCGGCGAAAGACACATCGCCGGGCACAGATGGGATAAGATACGGACACCTCAAACAACTAGATTCCCACAACAAGAACTCATTACTAGAATTATACAATTCGGTTTGGCTCAGAGGACGAATTCCTTACTCCTGGACGAAATACAAAATTATACCCATTCACAAAAAACAACGACCACCAGAAGACCCAACCTCATACCGCTCTATAGCACTGATCACCTGTCTACGCAAGGTATTCGAACGCATGATATACAACAGACTTGTATATCAACTGGAGTCAAAATCAAAACTAAGTGAATACCAATCAGGCTTTCGCTGCGAAAAATCTTGCCATGACAACATCATAGCTCTCTGGACGGCTATCAATCTAGCTCGAAGGGAAGGGAAGTACACGATCTGTATATTCTTGGACATAAAAAATGCGTTTGAAAGCATCAACATTGAAATACTGATAGACAAATTCCGCCGACTAGGGGTAAGTAGACACATCTGCTTCATAATGTACAACATGTTTCAACAGAAAAACCTACAACTTGAAATCGGACATAATAACATGAATAGAAGGTCATTTACTGGCACGCCACAGGGCTCCGTGTTGAGCCCACTGGGTTTCAATGCCTATATAAATGACATCTTTCGAAATTCGGAGATTGAAATACTCGGATACGCAGACGATTTAGTTATATTCTGTTCTGACGAGAATCTCACGCTGGCCACACAAAAAATACAAAGAGCTGCCGATTCCATTAACCAAGAACTAGAGAAAATTCAACTATCCCTTTCGCCCCAAAAATCCAAATTTATGATCTTCAAACCATCGAACAGAACTCGCACGCCCATCCGCCAGCAGATCATAAGGATACAAAGCCAAACAATTGGACTTAGCGATAACTTCTGCTTCCTCGGATACACATTCGAGGCGAATCTCAAAAACAGAAAACACATTCAGAAAGTGCAAAAAAACTGCTTCCATTATATTAATATTTTGCGAGCTCTATGTGGTGTCACCTGGGGTGCTGACCCCAGAAACCTTTTGCTATTATACACCGGACTAATCAGGCCAAAAATTGAATATATGGCTCCACTTCTACTAGACAGTCCTGGAAAAGAACTACTAAAGCTACAGAGGTTACAATATAAATGCATCAGAATAGCACTTGGTGCTATGATTTCGACACACACACTAGCACTCGAACAGGAAGCCTCTGTTATGCCACTTCCTGAACGATTTTCCCTATTAACTGACAGAATGATCAACAAAATGGTCTCCAATGGAAAACATCCCGCAAACAGATTCATTTCAGAATATGTCCGCGAACTCAATAATATACCTACTTTTATCGAGAAATACAAACAAAAATTAGAAATGAGGATAGAGAAATCGGATATGCCAGCCAAATATCAACTCCCATACGAATCATGGACAATAAGGCCGCAAGTAAACTTTATTGATATAGATAAACGAACCTCGTGTCAAAACACAATCATCGCGGAATACAATAAAATCATAAACAATAACTGGTATGACTTTACTCACGTTTTCACTGATGGATCAAAAACCCCAGATAAAACGAGCTGCGCATTTTGGATTCCCAAATTCGACATTGAAGCATGTTTCTCATTATACAACGTTTGCTCTATATACTCCGCTGAATCATTTGCCATCCTAGAAGCACTCTTGTATATAAAAGTTAATGACGTTGGCAAATACTTGATACTATCAGATAGCAAATCTGTACTTGAAGCAATTAAATCATTTAACAACAACAGAACTCACTTGCACATTCTTAGGATAAAGAATACATTATTAGAGTTACAACAAAATGGTTATCTGATACACTTCCTATGGATACCCAGTCATGTCGGTATCGAGGGCAATGTGTATGTAGATCTCATTGCTAAGCAACATGAAAACACCGGTGAATACCCGCCGATTAATTCAACAGATTTAAGAAATGCAGATAAACAAAAGGCTATGACATCATGGCAGAATAAATGGAACGAGAGCCCACATGGTAGGAGATTATACCGCTTTTCACCGAAAGTCAACACCACACCGTGGTTCAACAACATATCTCTCCCTCGTAACGCCATCACACTAATAAACAGACTCAGATTTGGTCACAATCAAACTCGACAGCACCTCCACAAAATAAACATATTAGACACACCAAATTGTGAATGCGGTGCAGTACAATCAATCGATCACATAGCATTTCTATGTCCGAACGTGGATGCCGATTGCCGTAGAATACTGCTGACAGAATTACAGAAAACTGGCGTAAAAAATATCACAATAGATAGCTTATTGAATAAAAGTGAACCCCGTATATTCAGGACTCTACGTAAATTTTTCCACAACGCCAAAATTATGATTTGATAATACATCACTTTCAACCACAAAGAATACCTCTCAACCGCCTTGTAACAACAGACGACGAAAAGAAAATAATGACACAGCCAAACACACCCACCAGCCAATAACTCAGACACGAATACACATTTTACAAGCATATAAAAATAATCACCACAAAGGTGACAACATAGACTATGTGTCTAAAGTCACCTTTTTTTTTGACATACATAGTATGTCACCCAAGATGAAGAAGAAGAAGCCCTTAATTCGCCGATCAGTGATCTGTAGACAAATTGTAGTCAAATTGATTAAGTGGTTTTCATTACTTCATCTCTTCCGTTAATGTCAAACTACAACATTTATTACCAATAAGCTTATTCAATTCATACTACAAACTAACCTTATAATTGTGAACAGAGGGGAGGAGTCTATTTAGTATATAGGTCATACCTCATCTCACGTCTTGGACTTAATAACTTGTTAATAACAAAGGTAGTAATCTAGACGTTCGAGACGTGAACTGTGCGAGTTCTTCAGATTGGCTAGATGCCTAGACCAAACTGTGTGCTAGAGAGACTTTGTACTGAAATCTTTTTCGACAGAGGTGAGAAAGTCCAAGAAAAATTCATGGAAGAATTTTTGTGGTAACATGGAAGAAATTACGGATACGAATGAGGAAGCTGATTGCTAGCTACTAGGTAGTGCCTAGCACGATCTGTAAAGGGAATGGTGATTGGACTAGCTGCAGCCGTGAAACGTTGGAGGTTCTCCTGGACACACATTTGCCAAGCTTCATGGAGATCTCCTCTCGCTCTGAAACTACAAATGAACTGGATACTGAGAATTTTGACGTCACTTCCATTAATAAAGTGGAATGGGCCATTAATTCTTTTGAACCTTATAAGTCTACGCACAGCTCGGTATATAGCACGTGCTTCAGAGTATTGGTTTAAAACGTTGAGAAACAAGTGGTTCGCCCAGTCATCTACTGCGGCGTAAGCTGGGAGAGAGGACTGTGGTTTTGTACCGTCTGTGTATATAAAGCGCCAGCCAATATTTTGTAAGATCTTTTTCTTTTCAGCCAGAAGGCTTAAGAATTGATTTCTTGTGTTTCGCTTTTTTTAAATTTGGATAAAGTGAGGTCTATTGAAATTTTTTTTGAATTTCCACGGTGACTTGTTTATAGTCTTTTTATAAAGTGAAAGAGGGATGCAGATGTCCGGGGCAACCTCTATGGCATTGGCTATTGCAGACTTGATCCGCTTAGGTATTCTGGCTGCAATGCTTGACGAGATGTCTTTATCGATTATAGAATTGTTGCTGGTTAGCAGCTTTGGTAGTAATCTACCTTTTGATTCCTAAATTATATTTTCTATTGTCGGAAGATCGGATTCATTCAGTATGTTGATTATGGGGGTTGTTTTGTACGCGTAAACGGAGGCTCTGGCGGCTTAATGTGGATTTACAGCTGTTACCATAAAGAAACAAGCCATAGTCTATTTTGCTCAATACCAATATTTTGGTTAGGTAAGTAAGCGTGTTAATATGAGCAAAACATTTCCTTGATAAATAACTTATTATATTAGCTCTTGCTAAGACGGAATTCTTGAATTGAGTGCCGTGGTCTTTCCACTGATATCTACGGTTAAAAATAACTCCCAAGAATTTTTATCTTGTTAACATTTTGTATATCAAAGCCGTTAGTATGAATTATGTGATTATCAGTCACAGTTATGTTTTCTGCAAAAATGCATTTTGTTTGTTTCTTGTAGTGAAATTTTGGCCCCGAAGAACTCAGTCCAGTTAATTATTTTATTTAAGGTTTCTTCTAAAATCTGTGTTGTTTCGTTGTTGTTGTTTCTCTTACATAAAGATATATAAATCGTCTGCGTATAAAGAGTGGTCCAGGGTGGGCGTGCTGTTTAAAATTTTGCTCACTTCATTAAATGCTATTTGAAACAAGACTACTGAAAGCGGCGGGCCCTGTGGGATACCGTTTCTCAGAGGAAATGCTTTTGAGAAATGTCCATTTATTCGCACCTTAAAACGCCTATTAGACAGGAAGGATTTTACGAAAGAATACATTTCAGAGCCAACGCTTTTTCAAAATCGATTGAAAGTACTGTGACATGATTTCTGGCTGAGAGAGGTTTGGTAATATAATTGTCTAAGTGAAGAAGTGCATCGTCGCATCCTTTGTTAACTTTAAAGGTCACTTGATCTATCTTGGCTATTAGTTTCTTTTTTTCCATGAACCATGATAATCTTGAAGCAATTATTCGTTCAACTATTTTTGAGATACACGGTAACAGGTTTGAGGTATTGGAATTACTATGGCAAGTTTCCACGTTTATGGTATGTCCCCATTTTGAAATATTACATTATATGCTTAACAAATAGAAAATTAAAACTTTTTCCTATTACATAAAACACTCAAATTTCGGCGAATTACATTTTTAAGCCATTGCCTGATTTATCAATAGACGTTTGAAAATGGTATTCGTAGCCGAAAACCGAGAAATCGATTTCATAGATTTTTAGCGATAGAGATTTAGCTTTAGCAACTTACGGAATACGGGGCCTGGTATGATATTCGATCAATTCCAGGGGTTGTGCCCTTAACATTTTTTAAACAGTTACTAAGCTCTAGCATTGTGATTGGTTCCTCCATAGAGTATGCAGATTTGTCGATGTTGGTGCGAAATGCTTTTGAATTTGTTTTTAGATGTGATGAATAGTTGCGGGAAATAGTGATGGGATACTATCGATATTTTCTACTATCGATATCTATCGATAGTTCAGATTTCACTATCGATACTATCGATATTACTATCGACTGAATGTTTGTACTTGAGAAAGTAAAATATAACAATTTTTGATCGGGTTAAAGTTAGTTTTTTATCACTTTATTGAAAGTATATAGTCTTATATATATTTTAATATGTATGTATGTATTTGCGAACGCTATTTCAGGTGACAGTTTTTGAAAAATTTTGCTGATGTCAGTTGAAAATTTTTTACGTTTTCAAAACTGCATTTGAAATAATATCGATGTCGATATTTTTTTCTATCGATATTTTCGATATTTTAAAACTATCGATAGTATCGATAGTCTATCGATAGTATCCCAGCACTAGCGGGAAATTTTTGTCTGAAGCATATTCTGCCCATTCAGTACCAAAAAAAAATGCTATTTTTTGGGGGGTCGATGAGTGTATCGCTTGGAGTGTTTATTGCTCGTATGGTGGTTCAATATCCTTTTTGGGTTAGTCTATTGATACTGTTCCATATGCCAGAAAAGGGAGTGCTCCTGTTAATATTTTTTGTGAATTTTTCGAAGCTATCTTTTTTTTTTCTTGTGTGGGGGTTGGATTTGAACTTATGCCATAGGATCATTTTGTGGTTATGTAAGTTTAAGAGTGATTGGTTCCACCATGGAACCGTGACTCTCTTGTACTTATGTGGGTTATTTCTATTTGAGGAATATTCAAGTTTTCTGCAGTACAGATTTTTTATTTGAGCTCAGATGAACATTTCCGAAATGTAGCTTGATATCGAAAGCACCCTTATTATTTCATTTTTACAGTTGCATCACACTGATCGAAATGATTTTTGTAGTCTAACATTATTAAAATAATTTTATGCGATTTTTATATTTTTTTTTTTTTTTTGAGTTGGGACATTTTTCAATAGATATGGCCAAAACCAAGTCAATCAATTTTGTAAAACATCCAATTAAAATTAGCATCATTTTATTAAAATTTGTTACTTTTATTTTAAAAAAATAATATGTAATATAGGTATAAAATTAGTCAATCGCTTTAAATGTTTAACGTGCAGTTTCCACAATGCAAGCAAGCGAATTTCTAGACAAGTCGACTTGGGTATAAAATGTATGAACATGAAAAGCACAAATTTTTTTGAGTGATTTTCATAAAAATTTTCTAGACAAGTCGTCTGCCTGACTTGTGGAAACAGGTGGGTTAATAAAAAGTATATTCTGGTAAATAATGGTAATCGATCGATTTCAAATAGCGCCGATTAAAAAACCAAATTCTTATACCCAAACTTAAATTCAATTTTACTGTATAGTACGATTTTCAGAACACCTATTTGGCTATTATTATTTTTTGAAATCACGCATAAAATACCAGATTAATAAAAGGAAATGTAAATACTTACCCCATGAAACTTTGTAATATCATAGCTGCGTTCTAGACATAAATTATATATTTTATAATGATCATGATGATTATCTTCTAAGAACTTGTATACGTCTCCTAAAGGATTACGGTACATACTTTCATAATTATCCGCCGGATAGCCCATTGCAATGATATTATCACAAACATCTAAAAGTTATAAAAATCAAATCATGAATTTTGGCTAATTACTATAGATAGAAATATTCTATTTTCTTAACTTACAAGCTAAATCCAAATTAAAACCTTTCTCCTTGTAGCGTATACGCTGTTTGCTGACCACATTTCTCAATACGTTCGTCATGACGGAGAGAGTATTGGCCATCTTCTGTTTAACCTTATATATATCGATGCCGGTATTGGAACCGGCCTCGTTCGTAAAGCGTTCTTTAACGCTGCTAACGCTATATATGCTGCTTTCTTTTCTCAAGCCCGTCTTTTGGTTGTTATTCTTTCTTCTTATTTTCAGTCTATTCCAATGATTCAAATTGCATGGAAACTTTGATGCCTTTTGAGTGGGATTGTCGATATTTTGATAAGAATCCGTATCTCCAATTTGTTACGTTTAAGTAAAGTTTACCTCCTTGTTCAAACATCCATAAAAATATTGGCACAATCCTACAATTTAATAAATTCAATTGTATGGATATTGTTTTTCGATTGCCAAAGTGATCATGGTGGCATCTAGGTGAATTTACGTTTTCTCTGTTCAGTTTTGTGGTGTTTCTGAATGTTTACTTTGTATGAGTTGTAAAGTTTGAGTGATTTGTATACAAAAAGAAAAAGACTATATAACTTGGTCCGCCTCTATTGATGTGTTGTGGGATGGTGGTTGATTTTTCTTTTGTTGTTGTGGTTGAAGTTCATTTATAAAATTTGTATTTGTATTTTCCCTTGTCGTCGTCTTCGTCTAATTAATTATTATGTTTCTCGGCCGGCTTTCGATTTAGTATCTAATTTTTATATTTTCTATTCCTAATTGAAGATTGATATACATATGTGTGATTTGATGCCCACTATCAAATCGATAATAAATCAATTATTGGCAAATCCATTCTGCAAGATAAAATAGTTTTCAGATAAAGAAGTGTAGGAGAATAAATAGTTCATTTCACTATGTACATACATTTATATATGTAGATTATATATATAGAGAATATATGTATATGGATTATATTGCCTTAAAAATATACATATTGCACCTAAATGTATTTATGTGGTAAATTATAATATTTGATTGCAAGAAAAAGGGAAACATTTAATAATGTGAATATTACTTTTGTCACGAGGAAATTTTTTTTTAATAATTTGACAAAGAATTACTTTTTATTGTTCAAAAAGTTATACATATTATAATAGGACTTCAATAGGAAACAGAAGGTTAGGAAGGGTGGTGCAACACCGCACTTCCACTCGGAGAACTACTTGGGTCCATTGTGATTCCCTTCTATTGCCCATTAGAAATACAATTTACCGCCCATTTATACCCATAAGTGACGCTTTTATCCGTCATTATGGCACTGAATTGACATGATGAAGCCCCTAATATCCTCTGGTTGACACTTCCCGATATCAGTAATGCTCTCATGGAAACGTCTGCTCAGCCATCTAAGCCTATAACGTTGCAGCTTGGTTTCTAGTTCCTCTTCATCCCCGCGCATCATACAAAAATCTGTAGTTTCAGTTTCCCAAATGCTGGTTCTTGCTCTGACCGAGCAGTGACCAGTCAATGCGCCTATCACGATTTGCATCGCCTTACTATTCATTTCCAGTATCAGTTTGGATCTTCCTGAGTCAAGTTTTGGCCACATAGCCCTCGATACTCTATAATCATACCTACTTCGCCATGAACTGTTGGTTCTGCTTTCCACCCAATTACTGAGTTCCCTATAGTAATTTCACCGAAAGCCTTTTAGTTCCATGGGAGACAAAAAAACCAACTATATATACATATGTACCTCGATACGTATTTCAGAAACAAATACACGAATTGAAAAAATATATGCAAAACAATAATCTTACTATAGATAGGTACATATGTATATGTTTTCAAAGAATATTGAGTTCTTTTTGGCTAAATAAAATAAATAAATAATAATAAATAAAAATAATGCAAAGTAAAGAAACAATTTGTAACTACATACCGAGTTATTCTTAGTTGGAAAATCGACTGTTCCATTTATTATTAGTTTAAAAAAAATGTTGCTCATTGCGATTTTACAGCAGGACTCCAAAATTAGAAGAATTTTAAAAATACATAAAATATGAATTACGGTTGAAAGATAAAAAGTGGTACCATTAGTCATTTACAAAAAGGATATTTAAGAAATTTTGTATTTTTAAATCAAATAAGTTTATCTAATTACAAACAGAGGGCACAACTGGTTTTTCGATAGCTACTATACTTCATATCAGATACCAATTGAAATGCCTTCCTGATACAGTTCTCAACATCTAGTCGGCCTGATTGTGGTTACTGTTCTGCTTATTCCCTGTTTCAGTATTCTTTTTTCTTAGTATTCAAATGTATGTATAATGTATGTGCATAAATATACACACACATAGTATGTACATAAATCCATATGTATATGCATACATAAGAAGTGTGGTGTGCAAGTGCATTACAATAGTTTTAATAACTTTGCTTAACTCTCCAAATTTATGTAGCTTTAATTAACGTTTATTATACGAAACAGCCTAGAGGAACAAATTTTTAATTGAAAATTATATATCTGGTATTTTTTGCAGAAAACCATTAAAATTCTCATTTTCAAATTTGATTAAATTATATTGCAAAAAACTTCATACAACCAACCAATAAAACTTATAGATACAAACATATGTACTTCCATATACACAGTTCAACCAACTTAATGGGTTAATTGTACTTCTGCTGCTAAGCACACACACAGAAGAACAAGTAGAACTAAGGAATGAAAAAAACTTTTGAGAAATCTTTTACCCTATAGATTCAACCTAAATGGCAACAACAAAATTTTACCTGTTTCACTTTTTTAATCCTTTTTATTCAGGATTTCTTTTCCAATTTGCTTTCGACAAATTTTATAAGAAAAAATTGTAGAAACAAAAATCACTGCAAGACAATTTAAAACAGACGGACAATTTTTTTCTCGTCTTTATTGTACGTACATACGTGATTCGTATGAAACCGGACAACTTCGGGCTTGCTTAACACACAATGGAACATGCGTTCCTTTTTTCTTCTTTGCTTTATATCCAATACAATTTTTAACTAAAACACATTAAAAATTTCTTTTTTATAAAATTTTCCTTTGAAATTTCACAAATTGACACAAACATTGCATACTTTTTCAAAATTTTAACAAAATGTTCCCGTTTTTTCCACTTTAAATTCTTTTTTTTTTCCTAAAAAAAAGTCAACTCAAATGAAAAAATGAAATGTTTCTTTTCTTTTAACAAAAATGTCAATAGTGATGACACCTTCAACGAAATTTTATTCAAAGCATATGAGGCGAAAAGCTATCGATTACCGCAACAGAAACGGCTATGTCCAGCAGTGCTGCCAGTTTTTTTCTAGAGCTTATCCCCAATTTTTGATTTGTAATCCCCAAATTGAGTTTTCATTAAAATTTTTTCTTATGTGAAAATATAAAAAAAATTTATTTTATTTAAAAAATAATCACAAAAATCGATAGCTATTTTTACATTCATATTATTTAATTTGTACTTATAAGACTTGTAAAGAATAAATTGCACATAGTTTAACATATCGTCACCTTAAATGCAAACGGACGTAACTACACAAAAATTCTAAATCGACTTTTTGATTGATTATGGTTTATTTTATCAAACTACATGTTCACACAAATATTTAGACCTCTGCCTCCTGTAAAAAATATAAAAGTGTAGTTACGTCCGTTTGCATTTAAGGTGACGATATACAAGTATAAACAAATTTTTAACCAAAGTTTACCATTTCAAAAACTTCAGAATCGAAATCTTCTGATTAATCAGCCTCAGAAATTGTGTTGTACATAGTACTTTTATTAAAAAGATTTAGCATTTCAACAAAAGGATTATATTCGTCACAACAAATTGAATTATTTTCAAAGTGTGTGTTTATTCTAAGAAGAGTTTATTCTAACAAGTCGTATTGCATTTTGATTGTGTTCATTATTGGTTAATCTGCCACGATACTTCTTCTTTATTAGAAACCATTCACTATGAATAGTAAACACACATTTTTAGACTTGCAAGTTCAAAAATCATTCTTGTTACCATCAGTTTTAAGCCTGATACTCTGTTCACAATTTCGTGCGAAATGCTGTCAAACTACATATAAAAGTATTTGGTATGAAATATTTGCGAAAAACATTCGCAAGAGTAGTACTCTGTTCTTGGTGTGAAAAACACGGAAAATCATGTCTTTCCATGCAAAATTCATCTGGCATCATTTTAGTTTAGCTGCGAAACAACATGAGCAGTACTTTTTTCGCACGGAATTTTAACAATGTTGCATACTTTCAAGCAATAAAAACGAGAAATTTATTTCAAAAACCGCGAGTTGGGCTACATTTAGTACATGTCAAATTTTTCACGCGAAATAACGAATGGCACTGAAATTTTTTCACAACTTCGAACAGAGTACCATGCTTTATAAAAAAAATGCCCAAAAAACTCACTAAAATTTGGTTATCATCCCCAACAAATTCCCAGATCCCCAATACGAAATGTTCATCCCCAATCGACAAAAAAAATCCCACATTTGGGGACAAATCCCCTAAGCTGGCAGCACTGATGGCCAGAGCTGTCAGACTTTTCCCGACCTATTTTGCCAAATTGATTTTAAAAATCGCCAAAAATAAATTTTATGTAGTTTTTCTTAGCATATATTTGATAATATATGTATTTGTTTTTATATAAAACTTTTTTTTACTTTAAATTTTTATAAAACAATATTATAAAAATTTATCTATTTAGCAATTCTTGAGTTTATTGGTGAGAGGGGGTGAGAAGGTTTGGGGAGGGGTAAAAATAATTGTTAATTTTTCAGGCAAATTTGTTGTGAAATAGAATTTTTTTAATACTTAATTGCAATTTCCTAATGTGGGCACTTATGCAATTTCAAAGCAGAATTTTAAAAAATTGCAGCAACAAAAATTGCAGCAACAAAAATTGCAAGTCTAGACGAGGACTAAAACGTCAAAACTAGATATAAAATCGCCAAAAATTATTTCGGGTAAATTTTTCTCATCAAAATTCAAAACGCATTAATTACTATAATTCTTAAAAGAAAAATCAGAAAAAAATTCTTTTAAATTCTTGCACACGAGTTTTGGTCGGATTTATGTATTTCAAATACTTTTCCAACAAACTAATATCCTGGGGGTCGATTCTGTTTCTGTGAAATCGTGAAAAATATCAATTCATTGAAAATGCGATTCTGATTTTAGTTTTTATGAGAACTACCTATCAAGTGAAATGAATATGATAAATTTTTTATCACTTCATTTTTATCATAAATTCAGAATCGACCCCCTGAATTACATAAATTTTTAAGTTCAATTTTCTTGAAAAAAAGTTCCATTAAAATCGCCACAAAATTAATTTATCGCCATGTCGCCAAACCAAAAATTTGGACGCGAAATAAGTTGAAAAATCGCCATATCTTTATCCTGACCGTTTTTTGGTTTTCCTTTGATATAAGGTATCCTGTCATTTCCTTCCACACTTCTTACGCAAAACTTTTAATGGCAATTACATATAAAAACTGGTTAAGAGAATACGCAAAGGTTAACACATGAAACATAAAATTCGAAAGTTCGTTTAACGATTACAAACATAATTGCACTTTTATTTAAACCCAAAAGCACATCAAAATCTTCACTTTCCATTTTTTCCCCGAATAGTGTTTATTTGATAAATCACAACAAAAATACTTAGCGCATAAAACGTATTGCATGCAACTTTAATTTAGAATCGCATATGACGTACATAAATGCATACAACGCATATGCCTCGTCAACATGGAGTTATTAGCCAATCCTTGACCCATATACATACTTCGTATTTAATATTCCTTCAAAAGAAAAATTTTGAGCACCAAATATACAAAGCAGAATCAATTGTCTTTCTTTTTAACGAATAAACCATTTTCAACTGGAATAGAAGAAAAAGCAGATGAGCTGTCAGTTGAAAAAGGCAATGTTTAACGGGTGACTGATTCATTGTTCCCCGGCCTTAAGTCCATTGCAAGACTAGCAGCTGACAATAAACTGTCAGACATCTTACAATCGTGTGAACACATTGTAAAATTATTGCCAGATATTTGTCAGACATTTTAATATGGTCAGATGTGCGAAGTTTATGCATCTGACAATCACGTCATTGTCAATGGGCAGCTCTGCACACGCTAGATTTTAAAGAAAAAATATATAATAAAATATATGCAGACAAAATCATTGCGATTGCTTTTTTATGTATATTTGTATTAATGTATATTTTCACTTTTTACATTTAACACACCCCGAAACTATTGATATATAACAATTTCTAACACATGCTTTGAGTCTGGCAACGCATAACAACAGATTTGACAATTTGTGCATATGACAACCGTGTGAACTGGGAATTTTTCGACGGCCGATTTTGTCAGATTAATTTCTTGTCATACAACCGTCTGGCAATAAATTGTAAGATTTTTTGACAAATTTGATACAACCGTGTGAACTAGAAATCTACGTTGTGGTGGCAATTTTTGATTGCCAGTACATTGTCAACATATTGCTATATCTGACAAAATTGTAACTAGGGATGTAATCTCTCTCTCTTTTCTTTTGCTTTGCACGATAGTAGTGAAATGTTCTCTCAATGCTATATCATGTATGTATTTAAAAAACAAAAAAAAAAAACTAATATTTTTTTTGTTAATTTCGGAATGAATTCAAATATCAATTTTATATATTAATAATCTCTTACACTGTAATTTTGTATAATAAAAGAATTACTCTACTTGAGTATTGTTAATTTTAACTTGAGTTCAGTTTCAATATGCGTATCGATATCGGAATCGGTATCGCCGATATTTCTTTTTGAGTATCGGTATCGGATCGGAAAAGCGACGTATCGTTACTTCCCTAATTTTAATATCTGACAATCGTCTGTACATAGCTTTACACGTTCAAATTTTGGATGTTTTTTTAACGTTTGTACGTGTATGGGCCTGAGACTATGTTTGCGCAAATCGAGCGGAAAATAAAATTTTTTTGATATTTGTATGTTGTTGTAAATATTGTGAATTACAACAAAAAGAGAGAGAATAATAAAAGGAAGAAGAGATAATACAATACAAATTACTTTGTGTAAATTTGGAACAAATACGCATATTTTTATATAGAAGTTTTAAAAAAAGAAATTGAAATTTGTGACCTGAAAATAAAATTTTGAATTGAAAGTACAAATTGCAAAATGAGCTATAAACCAAAGTAAATAAAATAAGCTTTGTGCTTGTACACAAAAATTTAAGAGAAAAAAATCTTTTCACTTTAGTTGTGCAGCTCAGGGATGGAATTTTGAATTAAATTGTAGCAACAATTTTCAAAAATTTTACTTTTTTGACCTTAATTGTACTAAAATATTTTTTTGTTAACGTTATTTTTATGTATATATTTTTATTAAAATCATCGTCGGAAGCCAGAACAAAAGCTGCAGAATCGTTTTCACAAATTTGCTTGTGAGTTAGAATGTTAAAGCTTATGCTTCACCTGTTTAAGTTGAAATTTAGAATATACAAATTAAAAGCATAATTTGGAAAAGGGTGAGTTTAAATTTTTTTGATTTTCTCGCTGTGTTTTACTTTCACAACACTATTTTCAAGTAAGAAAAATATGAGTATAATGACATATACACAATTTTCACTTTTGAAAAATGAAAATAAATGCGGATTGAAATTACTAAATTACTCAGAGTAGTACCAAAAAAAGTACAATTGTACCAATTTTGCCATCCCTGGTGCAGTTGCCTTTTACCTAAATTTTATAGAGTTGCATTGGATTCAATGTTTCAATCACAATAAAGTATAAGTTTTGTGAGTCTGGTAGCATAGAAAGAAATGTAATTTCCGAGCAGGGTGACCGATGACATTTTTCAAAGAGAGGCACCAAATGGGGGATTTATCAAAACAAAATGGGCAACATTAAAAAAAGAGACAACTACGCTAAACTTTTTATTTTTAATGCATTATATAATTAGTCGGTCAGATGGTCACGCTGTTTCCAAGTACACGCGAAGAAATAAAAAGGGCCTATTAACAATTGGTATATAAACTATTGTACAAGCAACCAATAGGTCATCGACCGTCAATTTTCTCTGGAGCCTTAAAATTGATTGTAACATAAAATATTTACTAATGGCGTTTTCTTTTCTGAGCAATATGCTGCATTTATGCTGCCTTTTACATTTCTTTGTGTTCTTTTCTGAAAAGTATGTATTATTTTAAAAATCAACGCGTTCTTTTCTCATGATGTTGCCCTTAAAAAGAAGAAAAATGCTACATGTTCAACACTCATTTTCATTAAAGGGGCATGAGTGCAGCATTATATTAACAGCTGTTATTGTCTATGAAAAAAATGAATCATTTTATAGTTCGTCATTGTTTTATGCCGAAACTTGTTGGAAAATTGTTCTTTTGTAAACGCAAAATATGCAACACTTCTTAAAATCAGGTGAGCATTTAAAAATGTTGCCAAATTACATGTAACATATATTTTACACTTTTCTTTTAGAAAAGAAACCGCCATAAGTGTCAGAATGCAAATATGTCTTCACCTTCAAATACTGAAGCAATATACCATCCGCATTAGTATGTATCTGTGTTGTGATACTATTAAAATTTCATATATCATGAGATCATAAAGCCAGGAATTATGCCCGTAATTTCTACCCATAGATATCTATTAGTGTAAAGATATCTAGCATGTATTTGATATGTTCGCCAACCGTAGGTATCTAGTTGTAATGTATTCTGAGCTCAATTTGGGATTTTATTTCTGCAACTGGGTGTATATTTAAATGCATGTTAATACTTGTACCCTTATACTATGTTCACACTTACATATGTTTTTAAACATGTTTAAGACGAGTTTTCTAAAAACTAAACACAACCGTTCACATTATACTTGAGATGTCTAAGGTTGATGTTGTCAAAAAATTATTGTGTTTGTAAGATATTTCGAAAAATTATGTTTTTTATTTGCTTCATTAATTTTTAATTACAACTGTTTTTGTAAGTAGTTTTCCGATTTAATGAATGATGATAATGATTTAATGAACATCGCATTTAACGAACACCCAAATTTTTTCTACTGAGTACCTTATATACAAAATTTTATTTTGTACGCGGTTTAACGAACATATGTATAATAAAAAGTTGAAATAAGAAACATATTTTATAAAAAAAAATTACTAAAAAGAAATGTAAATAAAAATATACCGTTAGTTTTCTTGTTCTGATGTTTTTATTTGATGTTATTTGAGAGCAACTTATGCGAAGTAGTTTGTACCGCAAACATCGGAAAGGGGAGAAGGGTAAAGTTTACACAGTTTACAAGTGACAGATTTGTGTATATATATGTATGCACATATGTATGTATATGATATGTATTAAAAAAGAGACTGTGCTGAACCATTTTTTTTAAATATTGATATTACAATATTTTTATGAGCTTTCCTTTCTTGATATCTTCAATTAAATATGGATTTTAAATTATTAAAATTTTAATAAAATGTTAAAAAATCCTTGAAGTACGTACATAATTTGAGTTTTTAGTAAAATAGACGACGTTTTTTCTTTTTTAATTTAGTACGGGATATAACGAACAATTCACTTTAACGATAAAACGATAGAACGAACAATTCACTTAACTCGGAAAACTACTGTAATTTAAAAATTTTTAAGCAATTATTCGGCCATGTTCTGTAAACCGAATCCGAGTAAATTTCTCGTTTTCCAAAAATAAATAATGGCCCCATTGATGTGTTTTAAATCAGACATCCTTAATTAATTTCAGATATGATATTTCAAGCTCTAAAAAATAGAAAACTACAAAAAAGTCTGAAAATAATTCGCTATTAGTGGACTTAATTTTTCTAAAACGAGCGTTTTTAAATCGACTTGATTTACAGAACAGGCAGGATTGTGTATGAAATAAGTTTTTCATGTGCCGGTATTTAATAAAGACCTGCGTAAATAGTCTTGAAATGTAAATACGTCTTGTTTTTTAAATGTATTCTCGTGGCTGCATTATACTAAACGTACGATAGATGCATTGGTGTATGTGTATATGAGTGCTTACAAGTAATGTCGTGAAGACTTCTTGTTATGAACAAACAATCAACAAAGTAGTGTTGATACGTGTATGCTTGTTATTTTCTATATTGTACGTTTAAGTGTGTGTGTAAGATGTAGATGGTAAGCTATTATGTGTTTAAGTGAAATTTTTTTTTAAGCAAGCGCACGCAACTAATATAAATGCATGTGAACATTTGTTTGTGCGCAGAAAAATAAAAGAGCATACACACAACGTGTGTGTGTGTATGTACATGCATGACGCTTGAATACGCGCCCATGCGTAGAAAGAAACAAGCATCACAAATTTTTCAGTCACGAAGTATTTTCTTCTTTACTCCTATACTTGCAATAACTGAAACAAATTCTTGCAAACAGTGTTGCTTAGCGTTTGTTTTCGAAGACTTCGCTGTAGTAAAGCATTTGAAAAATCCCTCATGTCTTGAAAGTTCTTATAAATGGTCTTGTGCTGGACTTTAGTATTTAATAACAACACAACGTTGCCAGAATTATGTTCATCGAAGTGTTTAAATTTAATACACCTAATGTGAGATGTTTAACAAAACAAGCCAATGTATGGCAAAACATCTATAAATCGTCGTATTAAATCAAGGCCTATTTATTAGGTCTATGCAACTTGACAAAAACACAGCAATCCAAAAAACAACTTTATGTTTTAGTTGTCAGAAACACACACAAACATCAAGTAAGGTATATGGTGCAAACAACTTTTGACAGCTTAAACACGAAAACACAGAATAGCATCAGGACGATTGCATTGACCTGATATTTAGGCCTTGTATTAGATAATAAAACATCACATGAAGCAAAGACAAAGGCAAGGCGAATTCATACCAGGTGAACTAAATTTTCAACTCTGCATAAAATGCATGTCTATTTGTTAATGCAAAATTGCCTGCTTGATTTGACACAATATAAATTAAAAGCTGATCACCATTTTCTGAATCATCTGATGTCAATTTGTCTTGGATATTTACATACATATTTTATTTATTTATTTTTTTGCCTGGTATCGCACAAATTCTTGTTCCAAACGAATAATTATTTGTACCGCCATCTGTGGTGAAATTTTCAATATCATCACGCCTTTTAAGCTTACATTAAATGATGAAATACCCTATTTTACTACGAAAACTATGCAACCGTTAAACTTTCTTGTATAGTTTTTGTTGTAATAAAAAGTGTTTTTATTTTTTCACTGCACGTCAGAGAAACAAGTCGAGGCAAAATTATCGGCGGCGGCGGCGCAGTAGTTTTGTGACCGGCGGCGGCGCGCCGAGAGAATTTTCGGCGGCGCAAAAGAGCGTATAAAAATTTAAAGAAAAAATAAAAATTGAAACTGAAAACCGATTTTCAAATTTTTTTCTCCGAAATTTGTGTTTTTGAAAAGATAAAATTTCGGCTCGTTTTGAGCCGATGCGAGCCGATACAATCGGCGGCGGCTTGATGTACAGAAAAATAACCGGCGGCGGCGCGCCGACGGCTTCGAGCCGGTCGACTTGTTTCTCTGCTGCACGTGGGGTATTTTATTATTCCACCTAAATATAGTAAATTGTTGCATTCTATTGCCAATTAGCAATAAATGGGGAAAACAAAAAAAGGTAAAACACGCTACGCGGCCAAATCAAATCCATTGGCAGGACTAGATAGAAATGACGTGGACGACTTTTTAAATGCCTGCGGCGAAATGGAAAATTCAGGTGTTGGCCCGATTGAAGCAATCAGAGATCAACTGCAGAATGCTAACATAGAAGAAAAGCTTAATGGTCTACAATCAATGGCTGTGTTAACAGCTAGCAAAGATAAAGTTCAAGCCATCTGCGAAAGCGACTTGGTGAGAATTGCTGCACCACTATTATGTGAAAAGGATGCATCAGTACGGAATGCAACTGCTGGAGCGTTAAGAAATCTTTCAGTTAATGGTATAGAGGTTTGTGATTTCTTAGTAGATCAAGATGTTTTGACGCCTTTATTAGCCCTACTACAAGAATATGCAATGGACAGCGAATGGAAGCCAACGTTTGATGCTGCTATGTGTAATCAAATGGACTTGAGGTCCGATGTATTTCTGCAGGCTATTAATCTCTTGTGGAATTTATGTGAAAGTACTTCCATTGCAGTCGAAACATTTAATCAAAGTCAACTAATGGATGCATTTATCAGATGTTTGGATTATAATGTGTTCGGTTTGGACATTTCAATTTCGGTGGCCCAGTGTTTGTTGGTAGTATCAGAGAACAATCCAAAGTCATGGTTAGTCTTAAACAAACATGTGCCGAACTTTCTTTGCCTCTTGTCGATAACCGGGGATTACGGTCATGCCTATTTGCGTACGCTGGCAGCAGGTATATTGAGCAACGTACCAGCTTTGGCTGCTTCCTATGCTGGCACAATTTTACAATCTTTAACACAAGTTTTGGAAACAAATCATCAAAAGGCACTTAAGAGCATAAGTAATTTATCCAATACAGGCAGCAAGGATCAAGCACCAGAATTGGAAATAAAAATGGATACTCAAGATGGTAAATTTGATTTTCTTTATTTATTTATTTCTTATATTATTTCTTTTATTTTGTTTTAGATGAAACAGAAGAAGCTGCAGCAAATCGAAGAAGACGTCAAGAACTACCAACGGCTGATGATATTGTTATGCGTGATGTAGGCTATTTATTGGACGCTCAGCGTGTTGCTGCAGAAGTTATAACAAATTTGTGTTCATCCGAAGAAGAAGGTATATGATTATTTAAAAAGACTTAAATAAGGTTTAGCTCCCCCACTCAAAACCATATAAAAATTATTCTATCCGATAGAAAATTAAGAAATAAGAAGAAAATATTAAATAGAAACAATTGTGGGTAGGCTTCGTTTCCCAGCTAAGGGTCTCTGGAAAATTGTGGTTATACGGAATATTTGCCAACAAATGTGGTCAATATTGGTATAATTTAAAGGGTTTTGAGCTTATATTTCAGGAAATGCTAATTTTTTTTGGATAGGCTAGAAAATATTTATTCAGCGAAGTCTATATTCGTCATCAGGTAACCATCCTATAACGCGTATTCCTTTAACGCGTTTTCGCACCAACGCGGTTACCAAAATGTGGTTTAGACCTCCTATAACGCGTATTATTTTAACGCGTTTTCGCTACAACTCGGTTTGATCGAAAAAATACAATCAAATCGTTGGAGAGAAGTCATAAGTGATGAGGAGGAGTAGAAAGTTATGTCTCTGAATATTTTGGTTTTAATTTATTATATCTCTTGAATATATTACGTAGAACTTAAATTTTATTTTGGTTTTGTTTTTTTAAATAAATAGTGTTATGGCTCATTAAATAAATACAAAAAAATACATATAGTATGTATTAAGTATGTAAATATATACTATTAAAAAATACAATTTATCACTTTGGAACCAAACTGCTTTTTGTATGGAGCTCATATCTCCTACAACGCGGCATTTCTTAGAAACCTAACTCCCGCATTGCAGTAGGGTTACCTGTACGTATAAAAAATCGACATGAACCTAGTTCGAAATTCAATGAGTCATCAAATCAAAATAAAATTTTTTATGAGACATTTTTAGAATTAATTGAACTGTAGTGGAAAGCGAAGTCAACTGTAGAAAGCAAAAACAAAGTAACATAAAGCCACTACAATAATACTTATATGTATGTACCGATGGTGCATCGAATAAGTAAAAATAATTAATGTGATGATCGTAAAAGATAAGTAAGAATAGTTAAACATACATAGGTAGAGTGATATAACTTCTGCTAACCTAAATAGAAAATGGAAAAACAGAAAATGAATAGTGATACTTACAAATGTGTTTGCCAAAGGCAAATCAATAATTGTATACACAATCAATTCTCATATTCCATTTCATAGAAATTTAAGTTAAATAGCTGATGTTAATAATAATCTCTACCCCAGTAGATAGACATGGGTGCTGATGAAGTGCGTGGCTGCACAGAAAAATATCGGTATTTCCCCCAGCTATAAAGTCTAGTTTAATTTTTCTTCTCTTTAGATACTCACATTAATTAATAAAAATATTTCATTCAATAAGAATTGAAATTACTGAACTCAAGCCTGATTAAGAAATTATTTCTGATTAAAATTTTTTATGTTATGTATCTCTAACTCAAAGGCTAGTGGCAAAAAAAAATTATTTTTAAGTTGTCTGTAACATATAGCAGCTTTATCGACTGATAACATACGATGTCAACTTCCAACACTGCATTATTAAAAAGTAAGACTGTGCGGAATATTATATACCCTTTACCAAAGTACGTACATATATATATGTACATATATGTACATACATACATACATATCTGTGAAAAATACATACATACATACATTGTGTTTTATGAAAAGAATTATAATTATACCCTTTACCAAAAATGGAAAAGGGTATATATAGGTTTGTCATTCCGTGTGTAATTTCCATAATATTAATTTGCGACCAAAAAAATATATATATTCTGGGTCCTTATGAATAGCGAAGACGAATAAGCGATGTCCGTCTGTCCGTCCGTCCGTCCGTCCGTCTGGTGTACGTGAAATCGGTTTTCCGAAGCTCCCAGAAAAGCTAGAGACTTCGTTCTTGGACTGGTGTATCAGAAATGGTCCAACTTAGATTGGTATTGAAATTCAGCAAAATCGAGCAGACGATTGCAGAGCTGGAAAACTTAAACTTCATTTTGCCATATATAAGTAACACCGAAAACAAATTTTTATTTTTTTTTAATAAATAAATTTATTTTACACTTCAGCACGATTAAAATTGGAATTTTAAATTAAAAAAATATAAAAAAATAAAAAGACGTTTCCAGGGTTGGAAAACTTTAACTTTTTGTGTTATGGAAAATTAACTATGTCTAAAACTATGCAGGGTATTTTCTCGAGAACCGTAAGAGTTAGAGACCTGAAATTTGGACACAGTGTGTCCTTTGGCCGCTACAACAATAAATACATGAGAATTGGAAATTAAAGGGTGTTCCAAAACGAGCATCGAAAAATTTTAAAATCTCATCTAATATACATACAATTGTATGTATGTATGTATGTACATATATACACTTGAAATTTGTAAGGCTAGTGTATTTTTATACAGACTACAAAAACTAACACTAAAATTTCAAAAAATTTAAATTAAAGGGTGTTCCATCAGTTAATGCAATTTTGACAATTTGCTGTATCTTGGAAACCGTAAAAGCAAAACTCTTGAAATTTTCAAAAACGGTAAAACTAAAAAATCAAAAAATTATTAAATCGCCAAATCGAAAAAAATCGCCAGAAACAAAAAAAAAATCGCCATAATGAAAAAAGCACCAAATTACAAAAATAATTTCTAAGACTAAAATAAATCGCGAATAACCGGAAAAATTGCTAAAATGAAAAAAAAACTCGCCAAAATGAAAAAAAATCACCAAAATGAAAAAAAATCACCAAAATGAAAAAAGTCCCCAAAATGAAAAAAAACGCCAAAATGAAAAAAATCGCCAAAACGAAAAAAACCCCAAAAATAGAAAAAAAATCGCCAAAATGCAAAAAAAAACCCCAAAAACAGGAAAAATCCCCAAAATGAAAAAAAATCGCCAAAATGAAAAATATCTCCAAAATGAAAAAAAGCCCCAAAAACAGAAAAAATTCGCCAAAATAAAAAAAACCCCAAAATAGGAAAAAATTGTCATTATAAAAAAAAATCGCCAAAATGAAAAAAAAACCCAAAAAAATGCAAAATTCCAAAAAAAAATCGCCAAAATGAAAAAATCTCCAAAATGAAAATAAACCCCCAAAAACGGAAAAAAATTGCCAAAATGAAAGCAAAGCCCCAAAACCAAAAAAAAAAAAAATCGCCAAAATTAAAAAAAAATCACCAAAATGAAAAAAGAATCGCCAAAATGAAAAAATCTTCAAAATGAAAATAAACCCCCAAAAAAAAAACAGCAAAAAATCGCCAAAATGAGAAAAAAGCGACAAAACTGAAAAAATCTTTTATACTGAAAAAAACTTCAAAAAAGCAAAAAAGCCACATTAAAAAATGCTCAGAACCGAATGTGCGGAACCCTTCGTGTGCGAGTCAAAGTCTCACTTTACTGAATTTTTAAATATTAAAGGAATTAACTGAAACTAAGTTTTTTCTTATTTCGTTATGTAAAATTAAATACGTCTAAATAATTCATTTTTCCTTTATAAATTAAATATATTTTATGCTTCTGAAAGAAAAAATTGACCTATAAAATTATAAAAATGAAAACCAAGGCTCCAGAGATGGAAAATTTTAACTTATTTTGATAATAGAGTAACTAAATAAAACAAAGTTTTTTCTTTTTTCCTTTTTGCTTTCTTCACTTAATATATTTTAAGTATTTTTTAAAGAACTAGATTGCTATAAGGAATTAGAAAAATTATAAATTATGATTCCAGGGTTGGAAAACTCACACTTTTTGTGTTATGTAAAATTAAATAGTTCTAAAAAGTTTTTTCTTTTCCTATATAAATTGAATATATTTTATGCTTCTGAGAGAAAAGTTTGGCGTATAAAATTTGAAAAATTAAAATTACAGCTCCAAAGATGGAAACTTTGATTTTTTTAAATATTAAAGTATAAAATTAATTTTTTTTATTTCTTTGTTGACTTAACACACTTTATTAATTTTTTAAATCAGAAAAATCTAAGAGGTTGATTCCTGGGTTGGTAAATTAATTGTTTTTTCTATAAAAGTAACTAGGTCAAGTTAGTTTTTTCTTTTTGTTTACAAGTTTTATACACTTTATGACTTAGAATGAAATAGTTTGGCATAGAAATTAGAAAAATAAAAGACAGCTCCAGAGCTGGAAAACTTAAATTTTTTCTGGTATATAAAACTAATTATTTCTTTGGTAATTCTATATTTTATAAAGAAATAAATTAGTATTAAGAAACTCAGAAATATGGTTACAGGGTTGGTGCTTAAAAAAAGTTTCGGTAAGAAAAATAACCAAAAATATTTTTTTTTTCAGTTAAACAGATTTCATGTTTTAGGAAAATCATTACTCCAGATTTTTTATAGATGGTTAATTTTTTTATGGATATCTAAACTAATTGAAATATAAACAAAGGTTTGTGTTTATTGTGCTATTAATTTTTAGTAAATGGAGATAAAACTAAGACTTATCGCTAGAGATAAATTAAAGGACATGTTCCGTTTAATTTTCCTGATACATTTCCTTTCTGCTGAAAAAATTTAAAAAAAATCCTGTAGGAATAAAACGTTAACATAATACCACGATGTATACCATTTGCAATGAGAACTTTAAATCAAGACACTAAGCAGTTTTGCAACATCAATGATTATTAAATACGGGAAAATATAAAACATGTTAGTTTACTTGGTATGGAGGTGCAATACTAAGAATATTTTAGAGTTATTAAATAGCAGCACGGTTTTTGAACATCTCGAGAGCGAGTAAATAAGATCCATTTTTTTGGTATTGTATTGACGTGACGTCGATGTTGACAGAAATAAGAATGAATGTAAAATATATCTTAACCCCAGAGTGTGGAGTAAAATATTTAACTATTGCTAATATCGAAAATAAAATCATTTAATAAAATTTTTTAATCGAAAAATACTGAAAGGTCACTTACTATTAATTGCTTTAGAGAAAAAAAAATATAAATTTTATCACAAAACAAATATGTATGTATGTGTCTGTATACTATATATATGTACGTACGTTGGTAAAGGGTATATATTCGGCACAGCCGAATATAGCACTCTTAACTTGTTTTTTGCTCTAGTGCAATTTTTAGTAAGTGACCTCTCAGTATTTTTCGATTAAAGAATTTGATTCAAATATTTTATTTTCTATACTAGGAATAGTTGAATATTTTGTTTTACACTTTGTGGTTAAGAAATATTTTACATTCACTCTTATTCCAGTCAACATCGACGTCACATCAATACAATACCAAAAAATTGGGGCTTCCTCCATACCAAGTAAACTAACTTCTTTTATATTTTCACGTATTAAATAATGTTGCAAAACAGTTTAGTGTCTTAATTTAAACATCCCATTGCAAATGGTATACATCGTGGTATTATGTAAACGGTTTATTCCTACAGATTTCTTTTTCAATTTTGTTCAGCAAAAAGGAAAGGTTTCAGGGAAATGAAACGGAACATGTCCTCAAATTTATTTTATAGTTATGACTGTTCTTTAGCGATAAATTTTATTGTTATCTCCATTTAATAAAAATTAATAAGAACTCGTTACAGCTGTCAAGGAAAGACCATCGATTTGAAAAATAATTGTACTGAGAGCACAATAAGCAACATACAAACCTTCGTTTATACTTCAATTAGATATCCATAAAAATTTAACATGTATAAAAAATCTTGAGTACTGAAATTTCTACAACATGATATAAGTTTAACTGAAAAAAAAAATGTTTTTGATTATTTTTTACCGAAACTTTTTGTTTTCAATTTCTAACCCTGGAATCATATTTTTAATTTTTCTTTTTCTTAATACTAATTTATTTCTTTCTAAAATATAAAATATATTTAAGTACCAAAGAAATAATTAGTTTTATATACCAGAAAAAGTTTAAGCTCTCCAGCTCTGGAGCTATGTATGTCTTTTATTTTTCTAATTTCTATGCTAAACTATTTCATTGTAAGTCATAAAGTATACAGAATTTGTAAACAAAAAGAAAAAACTAACTTGACCTAGTTACTTTTATAAAAAAAAAAAATCCAACCCTGTAATCGTCCTTTTAGATTTTTCTGATGGAAAAAATACATAAAGTGTGTTAAGTGATCAAAGAAAATAAAAGAAATAAGAAAAATTTAGTTTTATTTAGTTACTTTAATATCAAAAAAAGTTCAAAGTTTCCATCTCTGGAACTGTGGTTTTCATTTTTCTAATTTTATATGCCACAATTTTCTTTCAGAAGCAAAAAATATATTTAATTTATAAAGAAAAATAAAACAATTAATTAGACCTATGTAGTTACTTTTATATACAAAAAATTATAATTTTCTAACCCTGGAATAATCCTTTTAGATTTTTTCTGATTCCTTCTACCAATCTAGTAGTTCTTAAAAAAATATATAAAGTATGTTAAATGAACAAAGAAAAAAGGAAATTAAAAAATAATTGTTTTATTTATTTACTTTAATATCCAGAAAAAAAGTTAAAAGTTTCCAGCTCTGGAGCTGTGATTTTTATTTTTATATTTTTTACACCAAATTTTTCTTTCTAATACGTAAAATATATATAATTTATAAAGAAAAAAAAAATTAATTAGACCTAGTTACTTTTATATATCACAAAAAGTGCAAGTTTCCCAACCCTGGAATCATCCTTTTTTATTTTTCTGATCTCTTACACCAATCTCTTTCTTTTAAGAATATAATATATGTTTAATTCATAGAAAAAAAGGACAAATTAGTTTTAGTAAGTTACTTTTATATAACAAAAAAAATTAAAATTTTCCAACCCTGGAAACGTCTTTTTAATTTTTTTAATTTGAAATACCAATTTTATTCGTACTGAAGTATAAAATAAGTTATTTATAAAAAAAAATAAAAACTTGTTTTCGGTAGTTACTTTTATATGGCAAAATAAAGTTTAAGCTTTCCAACTCTGCAATCGTCTGCTCGATTTTGCTGATTTTCAATACCAATGTATTTTGGACAATTTCTGACACACCAGTCCAAGAACGAAGTCTCTAGCTTTTCTGGGAGCTTCGGAAAACCGATTTCACGTACAGACGGACATCGCTTATTCGTCTTCCGTATGCATAAGGATCCAGAATATATATACTTTATGGGTCGCTTATTAATAAAATAATGAAGCTTTTCTTCATCTCTTCCTTCACCACCTGTCTTCTCTATCACTATCCCTTTCCTAAAGATGGTAATACCTAGTAATAAAAGTAGGCATTCATTGCCTGAGTGTTAATTCTCTTTAAAAAAAATTGCATTCGTACTTTCGGGAATAAAAGTTCACGTGAAATGTGTTGTGTTAGTATACTATTTTCTAATTTTCAGGCATGTTCTGAAAATCACATTTTTCAAATCACTAGTGATTTTAAAAGTAATAATGGTCCTGCAGACTTTTTTAAAATCACATACGATAAATTTCTTTCAGAAATGATATTTGATGCTCTATACAATAGAAAAATTAAAAAAAAAAGAGCGAACAAATATCTGCATAACCATCATTACTTTTAAAATCACTAGTGATTTGAAAAATTTGATTTTCAGAACATGCCTGTTTGTTTAAAATTTTTTGTTCGCGGGAAATATTTAACGCGAACAAAATGTTCGCCTTTTATTCCCGATAAGGGTGAATGTCATGCATAACTCCTATTAATTGTGTCATTGTCACGTGGGTTCATAAAAAAATTTTTCATTTACGATAATTTGGACCAAATTGCGAATTGATATTGATTAAGTGATGATTCGACTATGAAAATGTTATAATGACGCCACCAGGAAGTTAGCATGAACTTTAATGGCCCAGTTCTGTAAACCAATCGATTTGAAATCGCACAATTTTAGCAAACTAATGCTAGGAACACAACTGGGACGAACTATTTTTTTAGATTTTTTTTTTAAATTTTGTATTATATAGATTCTAAAATATTATATGTATCTGAAAGAAAATTATCGTGTATGATTTTAAACACGTCTGCAGGACCATTATTAAGTTTTTGAAATCGAGAAATTTACTCGGATTCGGTTAACAGAAGAGGGCCGAGTATATGTGCAACGTAATGTATAAACTGTTGCTAAATTTATGGTATATGATTGAAAAACTTTGAGCTTTAAAATACTTTAAAAAATATGTCATTAATCAGAAATTTTTGTTTTTTATTTTGTAGAATGGGATGACGTTGAAGATGAAGAAGTTTCGGAAAGTGAAAGCGTATTAGACTATGAAACATGCCAAATAAATGGAAGTAGCAATAATCTAAATGAAGGCGATAAACTGCCATTACAAATTGTCGAAGCTATTAAGTCGCTGGGTCTAGTTGACAAGGTAAAGAACTAGTTTTTATTCTAATCATAGTATAATATTAACCATAACAATGGTACCTATTACTTGGACGGAAGTGAATTGAAAACCTACTTTCTCTTCTCAGCATAATATTAAACATGATTCGAGTCTAAATGAATTAACAATAGCATTTAATGTATATTTTCAGCTATGGCAACGTGCTCAGCCACTCGAAGGTGACCTGTTAAAGAGCTTTCGTGAATCAAATTTGGGACTATTAATGAAGTACAATGTTCAATATGACCATTAGTTTGAATTGCGAATAACTGCCATGTAAATTATCTTTTCAGAGCTAAAAATTTGCGCATTTCATCTTTGTTGTGTTTACAAAACTTGTGTAATTGTCTAAACTCGGAAGATTTGGGAGGTCACACTGCCATTTACAGTGTATGGGTTGAATTGGGCCAACAAGTGTTCAAGGGTCCCAAAGACACTTCAATACTGGAGCCATCTACTTCATTAATGCGTGCAGCTTTGGAACATTTGAAAACAAAAAAGGAGTTATTTAATCAAATGACACAAAATGATTTAGAGGTAAATACACACATACATACATATTTCTTGAATTTTTTATTTAAATTTATAAATATAATTAAAATTAATATTTATTAAGATTTAGTTAGTTAGGTCTTCTTTTATATAAAAAAAAATTATTTATACATAATTTGTAGTGTAGAAAATCAGATAATTGATAAATTTATAAATTTTGTATCGCTATAAATTTTAAGCTCATGTTGGATGGTGTTAAAGATTGTACTATGGCAGAAATTCGTGCAAATTGGTTGCGTATGTTGGGCACATTGGGATGTTTGCTGGCCGAACCTTTAGTGAAAGTTATTATCTCGTTTATTGTGAGAACATGTGCTCAAGTAATTAACTTTAGAATACATTAAAAAGGTATTTTGTAATTTTTTTAATTAATTTTTTTTTATAGGAAGAAGACGTCTGGACGATTTCAGAAGCTATGGATGCTTTAATGGACATGTTTTCCGACAATGATTGGCATCAAATTCTTGTAGAGCTTAATTTGCCTGCCACTATTAAAGAACTAGAAAAATATTTTAAAGCAAAAGTGCGTGCTCAGCGTAAGGAATTGAAAGAACGTTACCCAGCCGTACAGACTGTTCAAACAAATCTATCACGATTTTCGAAATATATAGAAAAAGAAGCCAATAAGTTTGCAAATGGGACTCACTAGAGATTGTTTTATATTCTAAATATTAAAGTTAAGAAACAAAATTCACTTGTAAGTTAAACTTTTTTATTAGCAATATCAACGAAGGCAATTTATAAATTGAAACAAATCATTTTTTATTAAAGAGCATTTATTAAAAAAATCATGTTGGAAATGAAATTAAAAATGAGTTTTAAATTTTTTGTGTTGAGTTTAGAGTTTTTTCCCGCAATTTTAATTTCCCGGGAAAGCGGGATTTTTTTTAAATAATCGGGAATCGCGTTCCATAGAAATAAGATGAATTTCATTAGAATGCTTAAAACACTAACTATAACATGTCTTATGTTTTAATAATACACAATTATGTTAATTCAAATTGGGTATTAAAACAGGAACTTTATTTTTTCAACTTTTTTAAATTCCTTAAAGAGTTTTTTCCAACACGAAAAACGTTGTTATATGAAATCAAATGAAATTTTTTTGACTATATTTTTTTTAACTTAGTATAACCAATCCTTATGTATTTTTGTTCGCTGATTATGAAAAAAGGTATATTAGCCCCTCTAGTTTCAGAGATATTCACCCATATTGCGTATGTCGAGTCGAATATTCGTCTACGAGAATTTTGTCATAGAATAAAGAAAACTTGTACAAGCTTTGTTTAATCAAATACAAAATTGTCGTAGACGAATATTCGACTCGAAATACGTAATACGGGTGATTGTGTCTAAATTTTTCTTTTCGAAAGCCATCCAAAAAAATTGTTTTTTATATTACATTTGTCAATTTACAAGTCATTAATGCAATTATTACGCAAAAAATGTTGTGTGGACCAGTCCAGACAATTTTTGTGTTATTTGTAGTTAATATATCGTATATTTTAAATGTGCAGCTTTTACGAAAGAAAAAAAATATACGATACGAACTACAAATAACAGAAAAATTTTCTGGAGTGTTTCATACAAAAGTTTTTTTGCGTAATAATTGAAAAATGCAATATAAAAATAGTTTTTTTTTGTGATGGAGTTTGAAAAGAAAAAAATAAACACAATCACCCCTATCGTAAACAGTTTTTCCCTCAAAATATTTTCAGAAATGATTTTTTGATTACCCTCATCATGAACAATATTTTTCACATGGATTTTTTCACTTTTCCCTTGCTTTAATTCACTTTATTTCCGCAGGGGAACTGATTAATTCATCGCGTAATTTTATTATTAAACTTCCAATTAAATATTAAAAGTTATAAATAATTATTTTTAGGACAATATTACTAAATAATGTCCAAGATTAAAAACAATAATTCCATACAACACCTTTTTTCGTTGAACATGAACCTCTTTGGTTCACATGCAGTAAATTTTATGGACCTGGCTTACTTAAACATTTTTTCCACTTAATGCTAGGAACACAATTGGGACGAACAACGAATTTCGTCCACCTCGACGAATTCGTCGATATGAGTTCGCTGCGTAAATTCGTCTTGTGAAGCACAATAACGACGAAAATTCGCACCGAAAAATTCGTCGTTCGTCCCAGTTGTGTTCCTAGCATAAAATATTTAAAAACACAACTTTAAACTTAAAAACATTGCATTTGAAACAACAAATTTGCATATTTCTTACTATCAAACATAAATTTTTCTGATATTAAATTAATTTTATAGCTCTACTAATCGTCTTTTACATTCACTACGAATTGATAGCGGGAGCAGACGTTCCCATAAAGTTTCCGATAGCAAATTTTACTTCATGGGAAATGAAAATCTCGTGGGATCAAAAATGTCACATTTTATCCATGATCGTCTTCCCGTTTTTTACATTCACTACGAATTGATAGCGGGAGCAAACGTTCCCATAAAGTTTCCGATAGCAAATTTTACTTCATGAGAAATGAAAGTCTCGTGGGATCAAAAATGACACATTTTATTCATTATAGGGGTGAATATGTCAGAAACTGGAGGGGCTAGAGAAGTAATAAACCTATTTTCGTAATCAGCGAACAAAAATACATACATAAGGATTAGTTATACTATGTTAAAAAAAATTATAGTTAAACAATTTCAAGGACTAAACTAAAAGCTCACGATTGTTAACATCCTTACAATAACAGTAAGGTATCCTGATATATTCATCAATATGACTCTATCTACACGAAAGACATTTTTGTGTAGATTAATAATCCCGAAAGTATATTTAAGTTTGGAGGACCATTCGTGAAATATTAACGGAATAATATAAAAAGGAGCGAAAATTATGCAAATGCTAAACGTCATGTAAGTTAATGACTGAACTTAAACGTGATATTGATTTGTTAATTTTTTAATGTTTTTGATCCTAACAAAAAGTGATCTCACATGAAATTAAATGAATTTAAACTTTATTTTATTCATTGTTTTATTTATAGATAAAGGAATTATAGGTAATGGGTGGCCCATTTAACATTTTATCTAATTATGAATCAGAATTAGTTTCAGGATTTAATGTAGAATGTAGAAGTGGAGGATTTGCATTAATTTTTTTTACCAGAGTATGCAAGTATTCTATTTATATAATAAAATAAAATAAATAAATAAAATAATTACTCTTACTAATCATATAGGTGTAAATAACTAAGATCCATAATAAATTCATCGACCAATATGTATGTCATTCATTTCATCATATCCAAAGGGCACTAGTCACAGCCTCGGAGGCGGCAAATTGACATCACAACTTCGGCTGATTATTTTATTTTCAAAAAAGTAAATACAATATCCATTGTTCGAGCGTATAGTGTCCCATTTTGCAAATGTCAGACATAAACCTGAAAATAAAAATAAAAATTTATGTTATTCTACCTTCCAAAGCCAAAGTAATCGGGAGTTCAAACTTAAAATTTTAAATGACCCACCCAAGTTAAAAATGTCTGTTTATAAATGCTGCTCTATATGCTCTACCAGAATTGGATGAACCTACTAGTTCTATGACATCACTGCTTTGTCCGGCTGCTGTTCGTGGATCATTACAATCCATTTCTAAAACTGAAAACCTTAAATTAACTCTGATAACTTCTGTAATGTAAAAACAACTTACATGAGCAATTTCGCTCCTTGGCTATGTTGTGGAGTACGGCAACAGCGACAACTACAGTCTTTGCTGTATCCAATTTCACCCTAAGTCTTCCGAATATTGATTGGAATTTCAATTTTATTTGTCGATTTAAACATTCAATTTTACTCCGAGTGAGGATGTGACTTTTGTTGTATCTAAATAAGTAGAAAGTTGTATAGAAGATTTTTAAAAATGCGTTAAGATTACCTTTCTTCTTTAGGTGTTGATGGATTTCTAAGTGGAGTTAATAAGATTGACAAGTTTGGATAGCCAGCATCTCCAACTAATACACCCTTGTGTATCTGTTTCGTTTCCTCCAACCTGGTTTTAAGCTGGCACTCGTTCCAAATTCTGGCATCATGCTTGGACCCACGAGACCTTGCGACGATGTCAATTATTTTACAGTCAGCATCACAAACAATCTAAGGGATTTTAAAAGTATAAAATAATGATAAACAGAGGGCAAATGTTTATAATACCAACTTGTACATTTAGGGAATATTGTCGCTTCCTATTAAGAAAGTGGCCCGCCATCATTGGGGCAACATCTTTAGTTGGACATTTGATGTTGACGTGTGTGCAGTCGATTGCTCCTATAACAGTAGGGAACCCAGCAATTTTAAAAAATTTCTTCTTTATTGCATTCAACTAACTCATTTGTGCTCGGAAACTGGATGAAACTCGGCATCAATAACGCTATTCTTTTGCAAACATTTTTTATTATCCGTCCAACAGTACATTGAGATAATCCGTGCAGGCCACCTGAAATAAAAAAGGTTATATTTGTATGAACAAACACGCAGCTACTTTACTTTATGTGCAGAAATCGTAAAGTACAAAGCACTTGAATGCTTGCCGGAACGGGAAGGCCTCTGTTATTCATTGGTTCTTCCATGTTTAATACTTCAATTAGGAACTCAACTGTCTCCTTATCGAACCTATACCGAATATAAAAATCCTCGTCGTCCAATTCAAAGGGATTGCATCTATCTTTGTATATTTTTGAACGTCTCAATAATTCCATATCGCTAAATATTTGTAAATCTCTTTCAATATCCTCAAAACCAGACATTTTTCACAATTAAATTAACACAATTTTAATATTCACAGTTTTTCACACCAAATCACTTCTTCACCACTTTTGAGAATGCCAAAAATTTTGTTTGTTTACATTAAAACCTTTTACTAACTGAGTTAATAACAGCTTTTATCATTATTAAATATAAAGTCGACTCTAAGGCAAAAAGTCGACTTTTGCACCACTATGACTGACTTAGTATACGCTAACCATATTAAATAATATTACCATACAAAATACTGGTTTTAACTTCTTAAAGTGTACTTTGTTTTGACTATGACTACGCGCCTATATCTTTAAAACTAGAGCTGATAGGGAAAAACTAATGACGTCATCATAATTAGGAGATAAATATACATAAGTATCGGCTATTTTTATTTAAACATCAAAACCACTGTTGTGCAGTGTTACACATGAGAGATTTATTTTATTGTTTGCTTGTTTTTAATAAAAATTACTTAATAAATATTACTATTTTTTTTTTAATTTTTCTTGATTTTGAAGTTGCCCCCTTTTTTTCTTATAAGCCCCTTTTTATGCCACTTTTTTTTTTTTGAAAATCCCCTTTCGTGCTTTTTTTTGAAAATTTTCAACGGTAACGCTGGTTTTATGTCAACACACATTTTCCAGTACATTTATTTGCCGCCATTTTTTTGTAAGCATCCCACCAAGGCGAATTCAAATGAGGTGGTCTCATCTGATTAGATATACATACGAAATACTCATACAATAATAAGAATCAATATTTATAAGTCCCAGTTCACACTAGTCAAGTCTTATTGTTAAGCTTATCACTTTTTCTTCTTTGAACTTTCATCGGCATCTACACAATTAAGTCTTATTTTTCAGCTCATATTTTTATGCATAGTTTTGTGTATGCATGTTTGCTTTTTTAACATTACGAATGGGAATGTAAAACGTATTGACAGTACATGAAGCTGAGTACTCGTTTCTTTTACCCTCGTCTCTCTCCCCAACAAACTAATCAGCTTAGCAATAAGACTTGCATTGTGTAAACTAGGACTACTCAATTAAGTATAAAATATGTATGCATGTACATCCAAAGTAAGGCAAATTCATACATAGCTTAATTCGCTTTGAGATATTTATACTTTTAATGCAACACAAATGTACTGAAAAATGTGTGTTGACATCCAACGTACATACATATATTCAAATTACAAGCGGTGAAAATAGTCACCTGATCGGTTGCCAAGGCGAATTCAGTATCAGGTGACCTCTTCCGCCCGGCTGATTATCAGCTGTTGATGCCAAATTCAGCAATTTGCACCAAAATGTCAAAATTTGCTTAGAAATCTTCTGACAGATTGGTTTTGCAGCATAGCAAACTACGTGTTGTTTTTTGTGTTGTAAAATTGTTGTAGGGAAGATTTCACCTGATACTGAATTCGCCGTGATCGGTTGCAACCACCTAGTATGGATACGCCTTGATCCAAAAGAATATAAAATATAATAATAGAATATAATTTATGAAGTACATTTGTAGCTGATAAAATTTTATTATGCTCGTAAGTATTCTAAATATTTTTTTTACACAGAAATAATTTAAAAATATATATACATATATGTATATGTATGTATTATTAAAACATTTTTATATGTAGATCACACTAAATAAAGACAACGAAATAGATGCATGTATGTGTGTATGTATGTATACATTTGATAAATAAAATTTAAGATATTTTATCAATAATAAACTATTCATTAAAAAATAAAGTAGTATTGCAATTGGACCCCATTTGATAAACTTTTTAAATTATTTTTATTATAATTAAGAAACATTAACATGATAAAATTGAATTTGCTTAAGCCTGATGTGATCTAAGGGATGTTTTTATTTGGTAAATAACATTTTTTATAATTGCACATTAAAGTTTTAAAAGAAGTTTTGAGCTGCTGTTATTCGTGAGCGGCCTTAGTACGTTTTGGCTTTGGCACTGGATTCCAATCTAAATTTGAGGTTATGGGCGATGTTTCCCGATAGTCGTACACTTCCTTTTTTACTTTACACTTTTGAAATACTTCTTCGTTGTCCAGATTTTGAGCTCCTGTACATTCGTTGTTGCAATTCGATGGCGACGGTGAAGGAGAATTGGCTGCTCCTGCTGAATCCGCAATATTAGTAGATGGATCAGGTGCCATCTCTTCAACAAAATACTGAATTTCTTGTTGTCTCTCGTCTAGGATTTTAAGATTTTCATTTAGATCATTGTTGTTGTTGTTGTTGTTATTATTATTATTATTGTGGATAAGGAAAGACTGATGCGTTGTTAATGAGTCGTTGCCAGGAGTTTTGATTGTTGAATTTTGATTTTGCAAGACTGTGAAATCTTTATTAGCTGCCGCATTTAATAGGCGTTGACTACGGTTGATAGATTCAATGATATCTTTGACGGACTTGCGTTTTTCAGGCGGTATGTTGGTCTCTAGGGGAGCCAGAGTAGAACGTTTCCATTCCATTTGACTGGCGGGCTTGGATCTATACAAGAATTCGTACTCATCATCTCGCAGCTGCATTTCTTTACGATTTGCAGCTTTTGAACCCGAGTTGGAATTGCTGGTAGCCCTGATATGTTTAATCTCTTTTACATTTTCTTCTTCTATGGATTGAAAGTCACCATTGCTGGCAACAGATGATGTAGTTTCTACAATCTTCAAGTTATCAACTGTCGGCTTGATGGCTTCGCCTCCCTCTTCGTTGTCACCATTACTTCGGAAATTACCCGTGTTATTAATTTTCTCTTCCTCTTCTTTAGTTTTATGCTCGGGTACAAAAGGCGGTGATATGTTTCCATCTCGAGAAGTTCTTCTAACATGAGTATTTTGGTTACTCTTTCTCATGGGCTTGTGAATCTCGGCAAAGCCATGTACTTTGCCATTTAGCTCTTTTGTAAATGGTTTGGGCGACAATGTTGGCTTGACTAAAATTTCCGGTTTAGCATTGATTCGTTCCTCCTTAATATTTAATTCGTTGTTTCGTTCGTTAATTGTGCTCGTTCCGATAATTTTAACGGTTTCCTTTATGACAGGATCTCCATTCTGCGCTTGCGGACGGTTTCTTCTTGGTGTGGTGGGAGGGCTAGTTAGTATAAATGGAGTTTTAGTGGTTATAGTTTCAGGGGATTCTACAGTTTCTGTAGTCTTAAAACTAGATAAGCCATTGGTATGATCATTGCGTGGCTTTGCTCTTGGACTTTCTACATGAACGTGAATGCACTCAACATGACCAATTTCTGCTTCCGGCCTTGTTTGACGTTTAAGTGGGACCGGCTTTTTGGGCGACTCTTCTGCATGCGTTTCATTAATACACAAATCAGCAACTGTCGCTATCGATTGTTGCTCTTCCTCTATTGAATTGATAATAGAGTCACTGTTGGTTGGTTTCTTTGGTATCGCTCCATTGGTTTTGATTTCTTTACTTTCATCAATATTTCTTTCCATTTCATTGGAAACATGAGTCACTTTAGTTTCTTTTTCCACAGGTTCAGTGACTTCTGTTGTTGTTGTTGTTTTCGCAGCTGTTGTCACAGTTTCAGTTTTAACTTGACCATTCACTTTCACTATCTCGTTTGGTAAAGTGTGAATGTCTTGTGTAATGATGACAGTCTCAGAAGTATCTTTAGGTATGTTAGTTATTTCATGTGTCTCATTTTCTACTTCAACTTTTTGCACCGCAACTTCTTCTTTCTTAGCTGAGGAATTTGTTGTTGCGGAGACTGTTGTTGTTTGGACCTCATCTTCATGAGTTACTTCAATGTCATCGTTATTTTTGGTCTTGACAAAACTTTCTATTTCAGCTGTCAAATTTGCAATATCTATGTCGTCCTCCTTTATGTGCAATTCGTCTTGGGCGTTGTCGTGACTAGGATCAATGCGAATTGTGGGAATAGGTGCACCACTACTGCGAACATGGATCTAAAATGAGTTAGAAAAGTTATAGTAAATAAAATGATTCACTAAAATTTGACCACAAGGATTTTACAAAATAAAGTTTTTTAAAAAATCTAATATATTTCAAGTTACACATATATCGCATAAATTTCAAAAGGGTTTTTCATAACTAAATGCAATAGAAAGAGATGATGTTGACAAATTGGGCTTCTAAACAGTCAGCCCACGTGAACAGAAACATCATTATATGAAGTGGTAATGGTGGCCATATCAACCTGAAACGCATATATTTACATATATTAGCTGCCTATTTAGACACTAAAGTTGCCTTTTACAATATTGTTGAATATGGTCTTTTTAATGTTGGCTTGGAGCAAGGCCTATTTATTAGGTCTATGCAACGCTACAAAAACACAGCAATACAAAAAACAACTTTATGTTTAAGTTGTCAGAAACACACACAAACATGAACCAAAGTATATGGTGCAAACAACTTTTGACAGCTTAAGCACGAAAACACAGAATATCATCAGGACGATTGCATTGACCTGATAAATAGGCCTTGGCTTGGAGGAGTATATCAGTAGCTGGGTAATAACTCTACGGAAGACAAGAAATGGCGGCACCAGGAGTTATTATAAAGCGGGTAGTTAAGGCACATGACAAGCTACATCGCAAGATGAGATGATTTCTCTTTGTCAATATAATTTTATTGAATAAACATACGTGGGCCATGTTGTGCTATTAGTATAATTTGATATTATGATCAACCATAGGGCCCACTCAGCAACTAGGCTATACACTGGAGCCTATAACTAAAGCCAAACAATACAGAACTTCACTATTTACGTAAAAAGATCACGGCTCCATAGCAAAAAATTATATTTGTTGGCTAGTGGTCATATACATATATTTTATAGGAGCCACTCTAAACTCTAAGATATAAAATGCCTCAAAAGAAAATTTATATTTGATTGGCTTAGGTTAGGTTGAAAACAGGGGCAATAAATATTGACCCAACCGTGCGGGGTAGTGGCAAGTTTTCAGTAAAGAAAAATAAACCTATCAAAACCTAGTTAGGTTAAGAAACTAGTTTTCTCAAGTTTTTCCAGTCTGAGTAACTAAGATATTCCATATTTGGTATATTTTCCAGATGGAAGATTTGTGTTTTGATTTAACTGGTGTCTGAGACACCATCTTCCTGAAAAGCTCTACATATCACATCGTCAACAACACTCATGCGAGCCATGTGACTTTTTAACACTACATGCCCTGTAATTATGTTAACCAAATTCTGAAGTGTTGGCGTTCTTAAACTCAAAATCTCTTTTGTCTTTTCACTACTTGGGTTTCCACAGAGAATTTCGGTCACTCTTCCAATATCTAATATTTGTTTTTACTTTTTTTTTTAAAGGTTTGCCGTTTTCTAGTATGATGTTTTTTAGTAATGATCGTATATTTGACAGCTTATCCGTCTCTTATTTTACGGAGATAGTTTGATATCCTGGAGTACATCAGACTAGTATTTTTTATTTTTAATAAAACAATAAACTGCTGATACTCGTACGTTATGGGAATTTCTTATATTTCCAATACCAACCAATATCAATATCTTTAAAGACTTTTAATTAAACACGTTAGTAAAATTTCTTACTTTATTGATATATTTTTTTAGATCAGTTAATATAACATTACCATTTAATTCTTGGTCGTAGTTTGGGTCATTCGCCAGAATATTTTTTTCACCTAGTAATAGTGAAAAAAAAAAGAATTGGCGCTCTCTTTTGTGACGTTGAGCTCGAATTTTAGTCATATGAATACTTAAAAAGTTATGAAATGTAAAATATTTTTTATGTAAAAAGTTAAGGAAATTATTGGAATATTCGACATAAATTATTCGAATAATTCTTTATTCTAAATTGATAAATGTCACTTCGTTCGAACAAAAATGATTTTTGTTTTCGAATATTCGAAGAATTATTGTTTGAATGGCGACACTAGTTCACACACAGCATTTTTTGTTGGGCAACTTCTCTCTTGCAACATACATAGAAAAAAATATTATATTACGCAGCCGTGTGACCACTTCAAAGAAGTGTCTGATAATGTTCAGATGCAATCCGAGCATTGATACATCACAATACACCAGAGGCTAAAGAGCAATCGAAACAGTGGATTTCTTCGGGTGAACGTGCATCAAAGAAATCTAACAATGCCAATGAGGTTGTGGCAATAGTTTTTTTGGGATGTACGCGGTGTTATTCACATCAATTATCGTGAAAAATGTGACTCGATTATCAATATTGATTAAAAAAAAATTTTTTGTTCCATCAAGGCAATCCATGGGTGCTCACCTGTTTATTCACTATGGAAAAAATTCATGAATTGGGCTGCGGATTGCTACCCATCCAGATTTAGCACCTTGGAAGTATTTGCTGTTTCCAAATGTGGTAAAACAAACTCCTATTTTGATTGCCTTATTGTATTATTTCGAAGGCATACAAAAACTAGAAAGGTGTTGTATTAAATGTATGTATCGAGCTTAAAAGAGACTATGTTGAGAATTAAAACTCTATTTACGGAAAAAATTTATGTCATGCTCAAAAGTAACGGCATTATAAAACTGCCCTCGTATTTTATGGTACCGGCGCTATTGTAAAAATTTACACAATATTCAGAAACCAACTTATGAGTATGTTTTCATAGAAAACGCCAATTAAATTTCGTTAAAGACAAAAATCGTTGACATCTCAGGCCAGATCTTACAGATCGCCTCAACATGTACATAGATCGGTTGTCTCGGCACTTCCGAGATGAAATTCCCCTTTTGTACAGACGAACATAAGATTATGTAAGTATAATTAGTTTTTCTAATACTTAAGGAATCAATCAATATGCGCAAATTTTCTCAAAATATTTTGCTAGCACAAATCTTCAATAAACAAAAAAAAAATTGATGATGAGAACACAAAATTCTCAAATGGAGAATTTTATCGCTTCTTAGAAATCTTAAAAATGTCGTTCAATTTTTTTTTGTTCAGCATTACTTTGCAATAACTTTAAAAGCATTTAATTTCTTAAATATCAAGTGGCAAAAAAAAAAAAAGAAAACGAAATTTTAATATGAACGAGATATCTTATCGAAAAAAAGTTATCGTTAAGTAAATACGCGTAGCACTGACTAAATGGGTGAGTTTACCTACAAAATGATTACTTATTTTCAAAACTGATACAAATGTTACCAAAACAAATAAATATCAGCATTTAATTAAATGGCAAATAAATAACCAAAATGGCAAACGTAATTTTCATATGCGATCAAAATTTGTGTGATTGAGTACTTACGGAAGATGGTGGAGGCGCTGGAGCACGACGCTTCTTGCGAGGTGTGTGCGATGTTAGAGTTGTGGTGGAACCATTTATAGAATTTCTCATTCCAATTGACTTGATGTCTTCATTATCATTTTCATCATCATCATCGGATTCAAATGGATTTGAGCTGACCATACTAGACTGTGATGATCTAATAACAATAAAAATTGTTATCGGATCAAAAGGAAAGGGGGCGGGGGGGTGTTTGAACCAGGAAAAATAATGCAAATTATTATTTTAGTATGTATATATGTATTTGTTAAATCAATATAATTGATAAAATGCGTTAGTCTATACAATTTATATGTATGTTACTTTTGTTAGTCATACCTAATTGGTTAAAAATTGGGAAGGTCTCCCCTTTCTTTTTCATAAGACACTAATGACACTTTAGATATTTTCGTGCCAAATGCAGCGATTGCCGAAAACATTTTGCGGAAAAAATATGTTAGCGGGATATTCAGTAATGTTTAGGCCCCCCATGAGGCACGTAAAGTTTACTTTGCAAAGTTTTAAGTTTGTAGGAGAGCAGGGAATGGCGGTGAGTACAGACTTTGCTATACTCGCAAAGTGTATAGTTATGTATATTTACTCATTATCCTACATAACCGTTCGACTTCTCAGAAAATACAACTCTGATATAATGAAATGTTATGATATAATGTTAAAAAACACGTGTTTTACTAATATTTCCTTTTTTAACGCAGACGATGGAACCAAAAGCGAAACATCAGTTCTGTGTATTTGTCCAATGTACCACTACTAAACAAACGTGTATTAATATCAAGTGGCCTTATCAGCGCAGCTGATTGTCAGCTGACCTTACCCCATCCGTCAAATTCCACATAAAATAGCATAAAATCTTAACCCTAACTGTCAACACACAAATAAAAATAGATCAACAACAAATTTGTATGTATGTTGTTGTAATGACAAGGCCACTTGGAATTAATACACTTTGGGCTTTTCCACTATTTCTATGGTTGCATTTTTAACAATATTTTCTTTTCTAAACTTTTCATATGCTGCTTTCTTTAGTTTTGATGTTGTAGCAATCACGTTCTATATCCAATAATTCTGGTAAATTTTTATATTCGTTTATAGAAGTTGTATTCTTTTACTTTCCTAGTAGAAACTTGCAACGAGAGAGTAAGGCAGAAATGTACAAAATTACTCTCCCACATACGAAAAAGTAAATGAAAAACTTGCAAGAAAATTTTATTCATATCAGAACCATGAATGGAAATCTCAGAGGATACCAGAGATGCTACGAGACGGAAGATAATATCCCAGTAAAAAAAGACACTCCAAAAAAGTCATGAAAATGTAGAGTTTGCGATCTGGAAGTAGTGCAAATTTCGATCCGATCTAATGATTTTTACATAGGGTTGTCATTGCAAGAAGTTCTCTTTTTCGATGCCTGGTCACCGAATTGGAAGCGATTTTAAGAAAAATTTCCTTTTTTGTGTTCTATGATGATATTTTCATCTATGAAAAATGGTAAATAGTTACCTATTTCACCAATTCGTTTCTTTTTATACGAATTTAAGCCCGAAACAGTGTTTTTATGTAAATTTAAGTAAATTACTTTTACATTTTAGACTAAAATTAGTTCATAAATTTCTGTCAAAAAATCGATGTTTTAAAAATTCTAGTGATTATTTTCTAAAACTATGGAGGAATTACAAGGTTTTGTATAACTAAAATAATCTTATAATTGGTTTTCTGCTAACTGTCGGCATTTTAAAAATATCGATTTTTTGGAAGCAATGAAAATGTAGTTCCTTCAGAATGACTTCCAATTTTTTTTACTGGGATGTGTATTCGGATGGTCTCACTTACCCAGTTACTGCGTCTGCGTAAAAAGTCTTTCGTTGTGGCATTTTTCTTAGCGTATTTTCATTTTATACCTTGTAACCTCATTCGCTGTGCGATTTTTGTAAGTAAAAGGTAATAAATTCATTAAAGTGCGACTATGACTTTCGTTTTAGGTTTTTTATTTTGGCGATTTATTTTATTCCTAGAGATTTTTTTAATTTGGCGCTTTTACCGTTTTTTTTTTGTTTTGGTGATTTTTTTGGATTTTGGCGATTTTTTAATTGTGGCATTTTTCAGTTTTAGCGCTTTTGAAAATTTCAAGAGTTTGCCTTTTACGGTTTCCAGGATACAGCAAGTTGTCAAAATTACATTGACTGATAGAATACCCTTTAATTGTTTTTTTTTTAAATTTGAGAGTTAATTGTTGTAGTCAGTATAAAAATACACTAACTTTGCAAATTTCAAATGTCTATACATAATAGTATGTAATAGGGATGGGCAAATGGAAAAAATGTATCGATATATATCGTATCGATATTTTTGAACAGCATCGATATATATTTTTTTAAAACATCGATATTTCGATATATCGATATTTTTTGCCCACAAATGTTGCAAAAATCTTTTAAGTTTAAAATAAATACACATACTAAAATATCGCGCCATAACCGCCAAAAAAATTTAAACGACATCATTTTGAGAACTTAATATTTTGTTAGCGATTTTAAATGTTAACATGCTTATTTATAAAAATTATTGAGGCTTTGCAAAGCTTTTGAAAACAGATTTCCATAAAAAATTTTCCTTATTAAGCCTTTAGAAAGCCTTAATAATTTTTATAAATAATGGTCTTAATAATTGTTTTATGAATGCTCAGTGTTGAACACTTCAAACTTCATCGTTGCAGAATACGAGAAATATGTACTGGGCATCCATTAAATAATGATTTAATATTTAGAGAAATCGCGAAAAACATCTAACTTAAATTTTAATGAACTCTAATAGTGAAGAAAACCAAAGCTGATATTGAGCTCCTTAAGGCTTCATTAGTCTTTACTTTCTGTTGCCGTTCTGTGTCTAAGTTTTAATTTACTTTTTCTGTAATAAATTTAAAACTAAAGTGATGAGTTTTGCATCGTCCATTGATATGTTTCAATATAGTTTTATGTTTTTCTGATAAAAATTTAATTTTTTCAAATTCCTAAACCTTTCGAAAGGTTTTTATTTTACTTATGCTGACACCTACTACATACATTACACTACTTAATAGTTTTTTAATTTTCACAGGTTGAACCGGAACATTATATAACGAAAGAGAAAAACTAACGGCTTGTATAAGATTTCTATAAACAAAATAGAGTCATCTGATTAGTAACAGAACAGAAAGTAAAAACTAGTTCTGCCTTGAGGCTTATACCCACACCAAATTTGACATTTACCTTAGTTAATAAATAAACGTCAGCTGGATTAGTGGGGTCACCTTATAGATGCGTCTTTTCTGTTATGAAATTTCTCTATTTTTTGTTCGCATCACTAGCAGTCATGCCTACATCCTAGCGTTAAAATTTATAGAGCTCTTAAAAATATCGAAACTCGATACTCGTAAATTAGAATCGATGTATCGATATATCGGTTTTTGAAATATCGGCGATATATATCGATATTTATTTTTTCAAATATCGATATTTCGATATATCGATATTTTTTGCCCATCACTAGTATGTAAATTACATGGGATGTTAACTTTTTTCGTTGCTCGTTTTGGAACACCCTTTCATTTTTTACTGTCACATATTTGATTTGTTGTTCTACATATTTTGTCAGGTCGGTAGCTTTGACGGTTCCCAAGAAAACAGTTTGTGACGGACAGCGTAGCGAAATCAAAGAAAATGCTTAAAGTTAAATTAGGAATCATTTGAAAACAAATTTTTATAATTTTTTCAATACCAGTAATCTTTGTTTATTTCACAAAATACATATTTTCTCTTGTTTGTTTTTGTTATCTAGTTAACATCTTAATAACAAATATACAACAGTTGTCCCTTTCTCACAGAACCTGCGTTACTGCGGATTTTAGCTTTTTTCATAAGTCAATTTTTTCAACTCTGGCAACCTTTGTGATGGAAATCATGATATAATTGTACTTTTTCTGATGTACTTTCGATATTCTTGTTTGGTCATACAGGCAAATTCCGGTATAATGAACGATATAACGTCAGGAACATTCGTTATACCGAAAAATTCGTTATATCGCAAAGTTTTTTTCAAGTATTATTTTAACTTTTATTTCTGTAGACATGATACAATACAATAACAATACAATAACAGCTGTTTCCTACTGTTGCAGTTACTTTACATTACAGTCGGGTAACTGAGCCTTTAGCCGACTGTAATGTAATGTAACTGCAACAGTCTGAAACAGCTGATCAATATTGTTCTGTGAAAAGTAATTCAAATGGTTATAGAGATGTAATGTAACGTAACCTACTTATAATATAAAAATATCGATCAGCTGTTTCCTACGTTGCAGTTACATTCCATTACAGTCGGCTAATTGAGCCTTAAGACATCAAAAACAGTAGACATCCACACACGGAGGAACATTGAGTTTGAAAACATGATATAGGTATCCAAAAATTTTTATATTTGAGACACCAAAAAGGAAACACGAATTGCAACAAGAAACATTGCTACACATGATGGAACAGTTAGTGGAACATGCCCATGTTTTTACTAATGTTCCTTCGTCTGTGGCCTGATTTATTGCGTTCTGAAAATTTTCATAGATAATTGTTGCATTTTCTCAAAAGTCGTTTGCCTATGTAGGATAATGAGTACCAGCTTTTAGTGGGGTATAGTAAAATATATGTCAAAGTAAACTTTACGCATTCAGAAGTGAAACAAAGCTTAAAAGAAAATTTAAAAGGCAGTCAAAGCAAACTTTGTGTGTGAGAAAGGGGGGTTTTTAAAGCTGTACAAAACTTTTTTTTTGTAAAAAAAAAAATTACACACTTGCATGAAAATGTTTCTATTTGTCAGTAGAAGGGGTGATTAGATCACAAAAGTTGCCAAAACTCAAGGTCTATTAAATAAAGTCTGTGAAAGTGCTCAGACAATTGACTTTATTTTTTGAGTACGTCTTGTTAAAATTTTCATACTTTTTCTTTCCATTCATTTTACTTCATGTTGTTGTTGTTTTGTTTTATCCAAACAAAATATCTATTTGTTTTCCAGTATTTTATAGTTGAAACACTCCAAAATTGCTTCAGAAGATTCTTTCTACGCCATTTTCAGAAGAAGTTCCATGAAATTTCATGAACTCGGTATTATTTCGTATACTTGACCTGGGATACCCTCTCAAGTTATAAAGAACCCGTAAATTAATGTAAAACTTGACATAAAAAACGGCTAAAAATCCATACATACATACATTAAAGGGTGTTTTTTTAGACGTACAGAACTTCTGATAGGTATAGCTGTCAAATTAGCTGTCGTACTAATGAAGTCTATTTAAAAATTTTCAGTGTACTTTGGCAAATCGCCATGCAAAGACTTACATCTGAACAAAGTTTACAAATGGTGGGAATTTATTTCCGAAATTCGCGCCTTGTACGCCAAGCTTATAGAGTACTTCGTCAAGTTTACAGCTTACAGCTTATACGCAATCGATTCATGACCACATTTACTTTTTTGGATAATATGCAACTAAATCGAGACCGTCCAGTGCATACAAAAGAACCCATCGTCACTGTAGACATGCGTATTACAGAGAACTGGAACTTATCGATCCGACGCAATTTTTAGCAAGTCAGTCTTTACTCGTCCACTACTTGGAACATTTTGAGGAAAGATCTAGGCTTATACCCATATAAGATCCAACTGATGGAAGAATCACACCCACGTCGTGTGTTCAGATCAGGCTTATTTCTGGCTTAATGGGTATGTAACAAGAAAATGCCGTTGTTTTGGAGAGCACAACAACTTCCCGAAGAAATCATTGATTGGAACGGTTTACACGCTGAAGACGTCATCGGCCCATTTCTCTTTAAGTCCGAAACTGGTGCCAACATTACCGTAAATGGCGAACAGGCAAATGATTCGATTTTTATTTATTCCTCATGTCATTACAAATCGTTTGGAGGAGTAATGATTCCAACAAGACGAAGCAAGATGTCATACAAGCCATCACGTTGTTAGGTGACCGATTTATCTCAGTAAATGTACATGTGAATTGCCCATCTCGTGCTCGTGATTTGACACCTTTGGACTAGTTTTTGTCTTTGTGTATGCTGATAAGCCAGCACTAAGAATACAACATTCGATGCACTATTGAGGAAATAAGATCGGGTATCCTCGAAAAAGTGATGCAAAATTCATAAGACGCATCCGCGGAGGCCACGTGATAGAAATTGTTTTTAAACATTAAATGCTATAAAATTGATCAGTTAATGAATAAAAAAAAATTCTATGCCTCTAAAAAACCACCCTATTTATATAAAAACAAGTTTTAATAAAGACACATTTCAAATTGGAATGGAAAAAATGAACAAATAAAAAACTCTATGAGCAACATATGGAACATAAAACTGATGATGTTTAACAATAACAACAAGTGAAATGATTATCATAACAAAAGGTCCCATAACACCTTCATCTCAAATGAAAAAGACAAATAAATAAACAAACAAACAAATAAAAATATTATTCCCAGGTAGCATTTTGTATCATAATCCAATCGTTTCCGAATCAGCTTGACGGGAAAAATAACCGTATATGAGCTCATTTTTCGATCATAAATGATACTCCCGTTGTGAGAAAATGGTACCCTACAGATGAATCATACCAAGGAATCAGTTATGATACGATTTGCTGATTATTTTTGAGTAATTTTCATATTAAATCATTTAAATCACCTTTTTGCGGTTTGCATGATGTTCCTCTATTTTCAAGAAATCATTATTTGATCATATAGATGAATCATAAGTGAATCCTCTTTCAATCGTCCAAGTGACAAATCACTTTTTAATCATCAAAAGCGATCTGTAGAGAATCATATAAGATATTTTTGCCAAAAATGATCACCCAAATGCTAGCTGGGTTTGATTGAATAATATTAAATTTGAACACATACAAAGACATTTCTTCGACTAACACAAAATGCGACAGACAGACAGACAGACAGACAGACATACAGATAGATGATCGGTGTTTTTTTCATTCTCAACGATTAGATATTGGGACTCACCCCCTAATCATAGAACTATCGCTATCGTATTCGTATGGGCCTCTACCAATAAATAAGCGAGAATTGCGCAATGGTTGTGGTGTTACTGACCCACCATAAACATACCTTCTGTTTTGTGATACTCCCATTGTTTGTTGCAGATGCTGCTGCTGGGGCTGCTGATAGCGGGGATTTGAGCGTGGAACCTGTATTGTGCTTCTATAACCATCATTACGATTTAAGCCAATACGATCCTGAAATTAGAAAAGCAATCCAAGACAATTATTTGAATATTTTTGTTGTAAACAAAAATTGAAAAACTAGTTGATTGCGAGAGGAATGTATAGCTGTTGTTGTTTTCATATTTATTTTCAATCCCATACCTGTTAGAATTTTTTACAATTGTACACCTTTTAGACACGGAAAGTTTACTTTGCAAAGTCTTAATTCAGCTGTGTGAAAGACAGAGGGAGAAATACTATCTCTTTCTGTCTGTCTCCCAGCTGAATTAAGACTTTGCAAATTAAACTTTCCGCTTTTAAAGGGGTACAATTGTAAAAAATACAATTATAGTTTTCTTTTCATAATTGTTACATTTGTTGTTAAAAATTAGGCTAAAGTTCGTAACGCTTTTAAAGCCAAATTACATGTGATAATTATTAATTTGGCTTTAAAAGCGTTACGAACTTTAGCCTATTCAATTCATAAGAATATAGAAACAAATACAGTTCGAAAAATAATAATTAAATTAACTAATTAATAGTCATTGGCTTGTGGCAAAAATTAAAAATAAAAAATATACTTAATAGTAACAAACCAAAAAAGTTTGTCTTAAGTAGAACAAAAATAAGCAAATTAACAAACATGTGTATAGTTAGTAAGGAACAAAACGACAATGGTAAGACTGTTGTAATATATATAGAAGATGGTAATATATATAGAAGATGGTATATATATATAGATGGTAACTTGCGTATACATTACGAAACACATTAGCAAATTGAAATGCAATGAATCAAACCAATTCACATATTCCATTTGCAATAAAGTTACGTATATAAGGCAGACATCTACATCAACTGACACCACACACAGTGGACCAAAACACAGAAGAACGCTGATGAGGAAGGTTTAGTGGCCTTCGAAAACGGCTGGCTGTTCCGTTCAACTATGTGTTGTTGTCAGAATATTTACAACTAACTTTGATGTTATTTGTTCATTAATAATTATCACATGTAATTTGGCTTTAAAAGCGTTACGAACTTTAGCCTATTAAATTCATAAGAATATAGAAACAAATACAGTTCGAAAAATAATAATTAAATTAACTAATTAATAGTCATTGGCTTGTGGCAAAAATTAAAAATAAAAAATATACTTAATAGTAACAAACCAAAAAAGTTTGTCTTAAGTAGAACAAAAATAAGCAAATTAACAAACATGTGTATAGTTAGTAAGGAACAAAACGACAATGGTAAGACTGTTGTAATATATATAGAAGATGGTAATATATATAGAAGATGGTATATATATGTAGATGGTAACTTGCGTATACATTACGAAACACATTAGCAAATTGAAATGCAATGAATCAAACCAATTCACATATTCCATTTGCAATAAAGTTACGTATATAAGGCAGACATCTACATCAACTGACACCACACACAGTGGACCAAAACACAGAAGAACGCTGATGAGGAAGGTTTAGTGGCCTTCGAAAACGGCTGGCTGTTCCGTTCAACTATGTGTTGTTGTCAGAATATTTACAACTAACTTTGATGTTATTTGTTCATTAATAATTATCACATGTAATTTGGCTTTAAAAGCGTTACGAACTTTAGCCTATTCAATTCATAAGAACATAAGTTTTAGTTTATCCCAAACTTCAAAAATAGAATTTGTTTTAACAGAATAATAATAAAAATTATTCACATAAATTTTAAAACATTTCTCCACTTCAGCTACCACTAATAAAATTTGCAACGTTTAGCACTTTTCACAATTTTTTAATAGTTTTTTCATATTTTTAAATTTGTTTTCACAGAATTTTTTTGATAAAAAAATTTTTTTCATATTGAAATTTTTTAATTTCTCTTTCGTAAACAATTTTTGAAGTTTCGGATGAACTTTAATTTGAAAAAAATAGCTCAGCTGCATTTCCGCTACTACCTTGTGAATGTGCCTTGATTTCTTCTATGTACGAAGCATTTCGTACCGTAAAAACAACGAAAATGAACCACATTTTTCGTTTATTTTACCTATGAAATATTTTGAGTGCATTCGTAACACTGTATGTGTATGAGAACCAGCTATAACCCAAATAATGGATCTCCGTTTGATATGTCATGTTTCTCACTGTGAGTCCTATAAAAATACATGAATACTTTTTACCTCGTAAAATTTCACAAGCTTTTAAAAATATGGTGTCATCAACCAGACCAACCTCAGTTAGTCTCAGTTAGTCCTCGTCCAGACTTGCAATTTTTGTTGCAGCAATTCTTGAGTTTATTGGTGAGAGGGGTGAGAAGATTGGGGAAGGGTACACAGTTTCATGTGCTCGGCAATTCTCTTTTGTTTCGAAATTCGCAGTTGTAAATTTAAAGTTTGTAGGTTATTTGACGTTTTATTTTATTTTATTTGTTCAGTTGTATGAAAAACACAAAATGTAACAAAAAGTAAAAATAATTGTTAATTTTTCAGGCAAATTTGTTATGAAATATAATTTTTTAATACCTAATTGCAAAACTAGAATTTCTTAATGTGGACGACACTCATGCAATTTTAAAGCAGAATTTAAAAAAATTGCAGCAACAAAAATTACAAGTCTGGACGAGGACTTAGAGATATAAACGTTGTCTATATATATAATAGGGTATTCAACTAATCGGGTTTTTGCTTTAATCGGTTAATCGCTCGATTAGTTAATCAAGGTTTTGGTTTAATCAGCTAATAGTCATTTAAGTTTGGATTAATCGATTAAACGATTAAAAAATTTTTCTTAAATTTATTAATTTCCATCAATAAAAATACATACATATTCATTATTTTCAAATTTTATTAACGCTACAGTTACACGACCAAGATTTGCATTCAAGTTTTTCACACATACTGGTTGTCAAAAGTAATTCAAATTGAAAGCTGTGACGTAGGCTGCACGCAATTTTCAAGCAATTTTCAAGCAAATTTATTTTCAATATGCCGTTGATAAGAAAACAGCTTAAACACACATTTTCATGGCTTATATTTAGGTCTGTAAACCGCAACACATCATTACATTTTTTACATATTTTTGTTCCTAATAGTATTTATTTAAAGTTAATTAAAGTTTTTAGGAGGAACATAACATTATGTGTAATAAAAGAACATAAAAATACTATGCCGGCAGAATATTTGAAAACAAAAACGAAAAGTGTGCTCATTGAAATTGGTGTCAGTTGTTTTTTGCCTATAAATTTGAATACACAATTGGAAAGAAAATTTGAAGTCAAAGTCCCATCAAATTCTAAAAGTGTTAATTTTTTAGTGAAAAAGTGTGAATGTATTGAATTTTGAAAGGCAAAACTTGATCGTGTAACCCTCAAGTAATAAAAAAAATTATTGCATAACAAAAATAACAGTTTCTGAACTCAATCAGGCGAGTAGAAATTTATATGTACAGTGGAATCTCTCTTGAGCGGATACCGAAGGGACCATTGAAATGTGTCCGTACAAGGGGGCTGGCCGTTCAAGAGAAAACTACAAATTTAAATGAGTAAAATTTTCCTAAGATGGTTAGTTTATTTAAATACTTTTATTAAAAAAATAAACAATTCAGTTGGATTTAATAACAAAAAATTAATTAATATGTAAATTTGCACTATTTTCATATGTAATAAAAGTTTAAAATGTTTTATAAGTAGTATATTATTTCAATAGATATTATTACTCCAGTCTAGTTTGGCGTGTATTGGTCTTGACAATAACATTTTGAAAATTTAAAATTAAAATAAATCTTATAAGATGAAGAAAAATATCGACATTTTAGTTTTCTTATCCTGCTGACGTTCTCTCTCATGTTATATCAAAGTTAATCGCACATGTAGACGCTAAGTGAGTTTGGAAACATTATTAAAAACAGAAAAAATTTACCATACCCATATTTGAATATGTTATCTGATGTAACAAATATGACAAAACGATCCTTGTTGTTAAGGCGAGCAAATTAAGAGTCTTGGCAAGCTTATTTGTAAATTATGACATAAAAAAAATCGGAAAATACAAACGAAATGTCCGTTCAAGAGAATTTTTGTTCGTTAAGCGAGTGTACGCGTCCGCTCATGAGAGAGTCCGTTCAATGGGGGAGCGATTGCAATGCTTTTCTTATGGAGCGCTGCCGGGACCTGTCGAAAGTGTCCGTCTAAAGGGGGTGTCCGCCCATAGGAAGTGTCCCTTAAGGGAGATTCCACTTTACATACATATAAAGGGTGTTTTTTATTGAGGTATAGAACTTTAAGTTGGCATCACTTTTTTAACTGGCGGCCATTTTGTCAGCTGTCAAGTGATTAATATTTAGTTTGGTTTGCCATTTCATCATGAACAGGTTGACAAAAGAACAACGCTTGCAAATCGTGCAAATTTATTTCGAAAATAATGGTTCAGTTCGCGAAGTTTACCGCAAGCTCCGTCCATTTTATGGTCGACATAATCGTCCATCAGAGCAATTAATTCGGTTAACCATGGATCGTTTTCGCACTACGTTTACTCTATGTGATAATACGCATCCGCAGAGACGTCGAACAGTGCGCACCGAAGAAACAATTGCCGCTGTAGAGCAAAGTGTTGAAGAGGACCCGAATGAATCGATTCGCCACCGTGCACAGCAATTGGAGCTTTGTCCATCAACTTTATGGAAGATTTTGAAGATTTTGAATGTGGATGAGTTGTGGTTCCAACAAGACGGCGCTACATGCCACACAGCGCACGTCACAATCGATTTATTGAAGGAAACATTCGATGAGCGCATAATTTCGCGGAATGGACCTGTCAATTGGCCACCAAGATCGTGTGATTTGACACCATTGGATTATTTTCTTTGGGGATATGTGAAGTCGCTCGTCTACGCCAACAAACCAGAAACGTTAGGGGACTTGGAAGCCAACATTCGTGACGTTATTGCCAACATACGGCCCCATATGCTCGAAAAAGTGGTTGGACCTGTAGAATTGGCTTTATTCGAGCCAGCCGCGGCGGCCACATGCCCGAAATCATATTTAAACATTAATGGCATAAAATTATCCTTCCAATAAAGCCAAATTGATGGACATTAAAACGATTTTCTTGTGTTTTATTTCAATTCGAAGTTCTATACCTCTAAAAAAACACCCTTTACATATCGACGACATTTATCCAAAATGGTTTATCTGCAGATTTTGTAAAAATGAGTTTTTGATGCCAAACTATTCCCTGTGATGCACTTTTTCCTATGGTATGAATTTCTGATCAAAATGTTGATTTATTTGCGACTTATTCACATTTTTTGTTTTGTTTATCCACATACACACTATTTTTTTTTTTTTGAAGGCAAAATGGTTTATCTACAATGTATTTGCGAGATTTTCATACCAGTCGTATATTAAAAATCTGACTATACGTAACTATCTTTTTTCGTAGCTTCTGCATTTAAAACTATGTCCGATATTTACAGGGACTATCGGGCCTGTTCTGAAAATCACGGCGATTTCAAAAACAAACTATTAATAACCCACTTGTTAGTGGATTTTTGATTTGATTTTTCGCTATAAATTGTGAAATTTACAAAAGCTGCGATTTAGCTTCAATCAATTTTTTGAAATCACCGTCATTTGACATGTCGTGATTTGCAGAACAGGGCCGTAAGTGCAAGTGCAACCGGTTTCAATGTTTACTTTTTCAAGTTATTTTAAAGAAAATAACTTAGCTTTATTTATGCCTCGAAAATATCAATATGATATATGTACATATGTATGTATTGGTTTCAAAGTTAAGCAGATTTCAGCTGAATTATATAATGAAGACATTTTATAAAAAGAACACGCTCGACAAAATTATAAATGTAAAGCTTCCCACAACCTGTGTCATCTTTTTTACAATGGACGCTCAAGCAATCAAACAATTATTATCAACAGTATTTGCAAGTTCAAAATTTCACAGTATATAATCTTCAATCGCATCAATGCACTAATTATTGGTGGAGCGAAACTGCCGGTGATCTTTCAGAATCCACATTTATTTCAATAATACTTTTATTCAAAATAAATGTAATTTATTTAATAAATAATAATAAAAATCCTGACATTAACCATGCAGATAATTATTTGGACCTGAAGTATCTTCTTCTATTTTTCTTAATCCTAAAATTATTTAAAATTGAAAAACAACAGTTTTTAGGGCCATTGTTACAACTTGCTGTTAGTCAAGGGTAGGATTTTATCTGTCCGATAAATGGGTTTGCATTAATACAACTTAAATTTTTGCTTATTATTATTAATAATAATAATATTTACGTACCTTTTCACAATGTATGGTTAAGAGTTAACGTGAACTTTAACTGCAAGTTCTTCATACAAAACTTGCCATTAACGTCTCTGTTATCTTTTAACCATACATTGCGCAAAGGTACGTTAATAGATAAGTCATTTAACGGTCCGACAATATCCTGCCTTTAACTATCGGCAAGTTGTAATAATGGCCCTTAAACTTAAAATTTTTAATTCATACTAAATAATTTTTTTTTTTCAAACAAAATAGTTTATCTACTCATTTTAATATTTACATTGAAAATTTTCTAAGACGAAAAAAGTATCTACCGTAAAATTACGATTTCATTTTATAATTTATATTTTAGGCAATTAGTAGAAGCCTATCAATCATATTGTAGAATACCGATTTGTTAAATACTCACTAGTTAGGGAATTAAACAGTTTTTTGCTTCTCCTGAACAATCAGGGTTTTGCAGATAAACCATTTTGAATAAATGCTGTCGATATCTAGTTTTGACGTTTTTCGTTTTTTGGGATTTTTCGGCTTTGAGCGTTTTTTTAATATGGCGTTTTTTTTTTTTTTTTTTTTTTTTTTTTTTTTTTAAAGAGAAGTAACACTCAGGCAATTAATGCCTACTACTATTACTAGGTGTTACCTTCTTTAGGAAAGGGATAGTGATAGAGAAGACAGGTGGTGAAGGGAGAGATAGAGGAAAGATTCATTCTTTTACAACTCTGCTTTTTGCACGTTTTTTGATAATGCAGTGTTGCAGCGCCATCTGGTGTCAAATGAGGCGTATTAAGTTTTTTGAAGCTGTGTTTTGTAGCTATTTTATTGATTATTTTACTTCGCCGATGATTTTGCTACACAACGAAGGAGGGCGCTCCGATGTTACATTAGGACTAGTATCTTCTGAAGTCGGTATAGTTAAGTGACCAGTGACTATGCCTTCATCACTTGAACTTTCCTACAACAACTGATACAAAGGGACACTAATGCACATCAGAAAAATGCGTGGTGTTGTTATTCAATGACTGTTGGATACAGGGATTGAACCCAGGACCTTCGATTTTGTAGTCAACGTGCTAACTACTTCAGCCAACGCCAACGCGTTTTTTTGCGTTTTTCGGTTTTGGCGATTTTTTTCGTTTTGGCGATTTGTTTCGGTTTTTGTTTTTAAGTTTTGTCGAATTTTTTTTTTTTGGCGATTTTTGTTTCATTTTGTCGATTTTTCCGGGTTTTGGCTATTAATTTTAGTTTAAGATTTTTTTTAATTTGGTGCTTTTTTCGTTTTGGCAATTTTTTTTGGTTTGGCGATTTTTTAGTTATGTATACCGCTTTTGAAAATTTCAAGAGTTTGCCTCTTACGGTTTCCAAGATACAGCAAGTTGTCAAAATTACATAGTCAAAAGTACTTTAACTGATAGAACACCCTTTTATTTAGACTTTTTTAAATTTTAGTATTAATTGTTGTAGTCTGTATAAGAGTACACTAACTTTACAAATTTCAAGTGTCTATATACATACAATTGTATGTATATATATGGAATTTTAGCATTTTTCGGTGCTCGTTTTGAAACACCCTTTAATTTTTAACTATCATATATTTTTCTTGGGGCGGCTAAACTTCAACATATTTTGTAAAAATTTCAGCTCCGTAGCTCTTACGGTTCTCGAGGAAATAGCCTGTGACGGACAGACGGACAGACGGACAGCGTAGCGAGAACAATAGGGTTCCTTTTCACCTTTGGTGTACGGAACAATAAAAACAGGTACATAAGTGATGTAATTCTATTATGGCCGTTTCACGATATCGAAAGGAAACTTTCGAATGAAAATTAATATTAAAAACAAAAACAAATTTTCATATTTTCTTGTTGTTTTCGATATAAATTTTCAGTCGAAAGTTTTCTTTCGATATCGTGAAACAGGCCATTAGATTGTTTAATAGATTAAAGAGATCTCCTAAAATAATCTTTTAGAAGCAATATTTGGTTCAAATGTTTATTTTTTAAAACGATTTTTCTTTAGTTTTAATAAAAACCCTTAATAGACCGAAATTAACTGGTTTAACCGTTAATCAATCGAACAGTTAATAGGGTAGCAACTAGAGATGGGCGCGTGTCATGTTTTTTTTCGTGACACGAACACGCACGACGTAGTGTTCGTGTCAGAAAATCTGATTTCGTGCGTGTTCGTTTCGTATCGTGTTCAGCAACATTGACACGAAAAACACGAAAGGATTTAATTTGCAAAATATGTATATCATGCATACAGGAAAAAAATTTAATGCCTATTTTGTATCGTCAAACACGCAAGCACCAGCCATGGTTTGGCACTTTTAAGGTCAAAGTTTCGTATATGATTAGAAGTACCAATTGCTAACGAGCCAAATTAAAATTAGATTAGAGAAAAAAAACATTGAAATTGAAAATTATTATAATAGCTCGAAAGAAAACGAAAACGATGTTTTAAAATTTTGGAAGCATGCAACGAACTTAAAGATTTAGTAGAAGCTCGCCAAACAGGTAGGGCCTGTTCGGAAATGCATCACTGCGCTGCATCTGATGCGTCGTGCGTTCTGAAAATCATCAGATGGCCACACTTCAAAAGTGGTGAGTTCTAAAATGCATCACTGATGTATATGATGCGCAAAGTAACATCAAAAACTAATCACAAAAATTGCTGATGCAATAGACGAGTAAATATTTGATTTGTTATTTATTTGTTTTATTTTGTTAATTTATTGTTTCTTATAATTTTTTTTTCAATATTATTTTTAATTATACTTTCAACTCATTTTTGCATTCATCCAAGTCAAAAAATGTGTTAATTATTAATTTTTCACTTTTAATGTTCTCGCGTTCGAAATTGTAATCAAATTAATTTTTTTGTCTGCGCATCTGCATCAGTTCTTTTGTATCAGCTGCGCAAAGTAATCACACAGGCGCATCAGATGCAGCGCATAGATGCATTTCCGAACAGGCCCATACTAGATATACCTGTAAGTTTCGCGACTAGTGAGTGAGTATTTACACTTCTGGATTAATCTTAAGCGAACGCCGCACAAGATTATTGAGCGCAAATCCTGATAAATTACTTTTTCTCAACAAAAATATGTAAATAAATACTAATAGAACATAAATATGTATGTACACACATACATACATACAATTGTATGAAACAATAAAATAAAACAAAAATATGTCTTTGAATATAAACAACGATTTTTTGTTATTGCACTCGTATTTGATTTCGTGCGTGTTGTGCAGTTTCGTATTGGGAATTTTTTTTGGCGTGCGTGTTTCGTACGTGTTGAACATCATGGTATTCGTGTTTGTGCGTATCGTGTTGGAAAAATTCGACACGCGCCCATCTCTAGTAGCAACCAATTAACGGTTAACCGATGGAATACCCCGCTATCTGCTAGACTTGGGTCGAACTAGTTCACTTTTTAATTTTTGACCCAAACCGATCAAAGCCATTTAATTTAAATGGCCCAGAGTTTTATGTCAAAAATGAACTAGTTGTAGGTAGACCTGACTTAGCTCTAATATCTCGACTTGGGTCTAGTATTTCGACTTGGGTCTACTATCTCCACTTGGGAGTAATACAATACTGCCCATTTCACCAAACAATTGTTTAGAAGCCACATCTCATTTTATTTTATACTTTTCGATATACAATGCCTTTGAATAGGGATGGGCAAAAAATATCGATATATCGAAATATCGATATTTGAGAAAATAAATATCGATATATATCGCGGATATTTCAAAAACCGATATATCGATACATCGATTTTTATTTACGAGTATCGGGTTTCGATACTTTTAAGTGCTATAGCAGTTTTTTAACTACGATATTGGCATCACTACTAGTGATGCGAAGAAAAAAAGGAGAAATTTCATAATAACAGCCCAGTCGCATCTATAACGTGACTCCACTAAGCCAGCTGACTTTTATTTGTGAACTAAGCTAAATGCCATATTTGGATTGTGTGGGTATAATCCTAAAGGCGGAATTAGTTTTTATTTTCTGTTCTGTTACGAATCGGCTGACTTTTTGGTTTATATATGTAGATCTTATACAAGCCGTTCTTTCAATCTGTTCTGTTGCGGTTCAACCTATGAAAATCAAAAAACTGTTAAGTAATTGTAAGTGGCAAGCAACATAAATAAAATAAAATAAAAACATTTCGAAATAAACTGTGATTGTACTTTAAGAATTTAAAAAATTTAATTTATACAAGAAAAACATAAACACTATATTGAAACATAACAATGGACGATACAAAACTCATCAATTTAATGGAAAACTGTGACTGTTCATAACTATTAAAATTTAGAAATAGAACGGCACAGCACAGAACAGCAACATAAAGTAAAGACTAATGTGTAGTTTCCACAATGCAAACAAGCGACTTGTCTAGAAAAAATATTGAAAAGCACTCAAATGTTTGGGTGATTGTTATACAAATTTTCGAGACAAGTCGATTTTGGCAACATTTGCAGGCAAAAATATCGATATATCGAAATATCGATGTTTTCAAAAAATATATGTCGATACTGTTCAAAAATATCGATACGATATATATCGATACATTTTTTTTCATTTGCCCATCCCTACCTTTGATAATGTTCAATGTCTTTTATGTTACCAAACACATAAGAGGCATTATAAAATGTTATTTAGATTTTTTATTATTTTCATATCAATATTATTATTATTATGATGCTGACAAATTGAAGCGATGGTAAATTGACATATTGGATTTTAATAAAAAAAAATCAAGCGTAGGGCCGATATCGGCCCGTAAAATTTAACCACTTTACATAAGGCTGTTATGCTATGTTTAGACGACGAGTTGAATCACTTGCTTCGCTCTCTGAATCATGTTTATGAATCATGCTGTTTAGACTATGCATTCGTGCTTCGTGTGCAGCGTGCCAATTTAGTGCTTTTCGTACTAGATTTAGAGTTTTTCAATTTATAATAGTGCGGAATTTTTCAAATTGTTGCTTAAAAAAAGGCACTAAATTGGTGCTTTTCACCTTTGATTTTAGTGCGTTTTACATATCTACTAAATATTAATTTGTGAAAGTGTGGTGGTTTATAAGAAACACCAAATAAGAAATTTTCACTTTTCAAAAACTATCTGCTTTCACCCCTTTTAGACATGCAAAGTTTCCTTTGCAGAATGTTAATTCAGCTGGGTGAAATACGAAGGAAGAAAAACGTTATCTTTCATAGTGAGAAAAAAGAATATATTTCTAGAAATTACAGTTATAAAATAACTTAATTACAACAATAATCTAATTACTAACCACTGAGGGAAGCAATGTATTGCTTTCTTGATAACGAAAGCCTTCAAAAATGCTTCTGAAAAGTACTAACGTAAGGCTCTTTAACAAAGTGGACAAAAGTAAAAAAAATGTAAACCAGTAACTTTTTCATCTGAATACATAAAAACTACACATTATTACTTCTGTAAAATGAATTAGTAAAGCAAAACATGAATGGCTTTTTGGAAACTGAATGCATTGCTTCTAGCTGGCTTACAAAAATTCTTCTGGGAAGCGGTAATTTTTGCTGGGATGGCGAAATTGAAGAAATAGAACGAAGTATCAGACATTTAAGGATACATAAATGGAAAAACTTGCTCAGAACTGATTAATTTTGGATTGAAGTTTATAATTATAGAAATTCAAATAATCATAATCCATTTCTAATACTGCCAATATTTTCTCTAAGACTATTAACATTACCATGTTCAAATGTTGAAGTAGAAATAACTTTTAGCACTTATAACTTTTTTAAAAGTAAGTTAAAAATACAATAATGATTTTATAAATCAAATTGTTTCATTCATATAAAATACGGTCTAAAAGGAAAAGGCTTATGTTGTTCAGTAACTCGTTTCTGTAATTCTCGCATCGTAAAATTTCTCACATGAAGTGTGAAACACAAAATTCCATCGTTTCTCGATTTCTGAAAAAAAGTGTTTCTGTATTTGAATGTGAAAACAGACAACACTGAATCTGTTTTTACTGGAATATTTCCAGTAATCGAGTGTCAAATGAAAACAAAAGTCACAAAATTTTATTTCAATAACAAAAAAATAATAATTTTCGAGAAAAATAAAATTGAATAATGAACATGAATATAAAGTGAATGTAAAATGCTTGAAATAAGTTTTTTCTAGCAACTGTCTCTATTATAGAAAATTCCAAAAAAGAATTCTAAATAAATATAATCATATCGAATCGTTAATAATAATTTTAGTTCAACAATTCGTTGCATATCTTTTCAACTAGTTTATTTTTCATATTTTCACACACAAATTCAAAAATTCACATGTTTTTGTACAATTTAAAATCCGAGAATTGCGAGAAAATATTCACAAAATATTGTTACAGAAACACTTTTTCTCACATCGTTCCAATAATTGCTGGAAATTTGTTTAAATGACAGATAGTTCTCGCAAAGTAACGATACAGAAACACTTATGTGAGAAAAGCCATTATGTGTTTCAATTTACACTGTTTCCACGATTCCCTTGTTTCATGCGGGAAATTTTACGACGCGAGAAATACAGAAACGAGCTACAGAATGTAACGTACTGAACTATGTTCATATAAAAATTAATTCAGATGAAACACCTAAAATCTAATTGTTTTTTTTAATACACCATAATTGCAGTGTCTTGCGAAATGAACTTCAATTATTTTCCTACTCATGTTCTACTTATACGCAAAATCGAAATATGGCTCGATATAATTGAAATTATTACAAAAACCTATGAAATGTAGTATATTTAAAATTGTAGTTAACTTAAATTTTTAATTTCTACTCATTCAATACATATATAATTAGCCATGTGGGCTTTCTCTGTATTGAAAATAAATAGATAAATATAAAAATATAAATAAAAAATATGTATATTGCATTTAGTGCTTTTTTATGAACACACAGTGATTTTTGCTCTGAAAAAGTTGGCATCACTGTTCGCGTGGCATTTTTTTTATGTATATTCACACATTCATACGTATCATACGCACGTGTATACATGCATACATACTTACATAAATTCGATTCAAGCAAAATCTTGTTTTTGAAGGCATCTCTATATTTTCTTCTTATTTTCCCTTTTTATATTATTCATAACTTAATTAAATTTATTTATATTAAACTCACATCTATGTTTTTTTGGCTTGTTTTCATTTGTTTACAAACACACACATACTCATATACTTATTTTGTTTTGACAGCTAGTTCAGATAAAGTGGCGATTACTGCGATAAAAGTTAGAGAAGATACCAATTTTACGTGCTTCGCAAGTAGATTCGTATTGAATCTACTTGATTCGCTCTCATAATTTTGTATGGCGAAGCAAGTTGATTCGGTCATGATTGGGGTGTGAAGCATGAATAGAGCACGAAACAGGTGTCGTCTAAACATAGCATTAATTTGTAAGTTGCAAAGTAAATCATAATGTTCACGTCTACAACAACACGTAGGTAAATTTGTATTCAACGCACTGTCATTAATCACTAATGTGAAAAACAAATTATGTATAATATAAATCATATTATCGCAACTCAATATATGCCCAGATATATAAAGGTAAGGTAGACCGTTTACCGATAGTCTTTATTAAGAAATTTGCTATTTGTTTACTAGATAAAGTCGGAAAATTTTCTATATATTTCCTTTTTTAAAAAGTTAAATTTTAAAACAGCAATATGTATTGAAAACGTTCTCGTTCTACCACGTTCTACGTTTTGGTGTAATACCTCGACTTGGGTTTATTACCTCGATTGGGGTCTACTATCTAGTACACTTGTGCAGAACTCGTTCACCAGTTCATTTTTTACACATTTTAAATTACATGATTAAATGGGTTTGATCATACCCATTTAGCGTTTGGAAGATAGGTTTTTGAAAAATCACCCTGCTGTTTCTTTTTAGAGTAGTATTGGTGATAAAAAACTGATTAATCACTTAGACGATCAAAGAAGGACTCGAAAAAGATTCGCGCTAATGGGTAAATATAGTTCGATTTAAAATACAATAACAAATTATATAACATTCGCAAATTAATCATCCAGACGTGTAAAATGTGACTATTATTTCCGTTAGTTATTATCATATTCTGCTTATCTGGAAGATTGAAAAATGCTTAATCAAAAACAAATCATGCGGTGTTTTAAAAGTGATTATAATTATGTATTTTATGATCATATTTTACACAGATAGATGATTAAACACTACTTGATATGTTATTTGTAAGTATAACGCGGCAATCTTTACGTATTATTGAATAAATGTCAAAAACTTAATTTTTTTTCATTTATAAAAGTTGAATCGAATATTAAATTAAATGATGAAACAGAATAAGTCTGCAACTTCAGGAAAACTCGCTGTCAAATTAACAAAGCTCATAATAAAATCAACGGCAGTAACAAGGCGCATTTATTGGGTGGCAGCACTACACCAGGTGACTAATGTCATTATACCAAGCCAAATGTCAAATTTGGATTGTGTAGGTATAAGCCTAAAAACATGCTTTTATTTGTGTATCCATAAACATCTAACGAATATTCAGTTTTGTATGGTGTTTGACATTTCTTATAATAAATATACAATCTGACGATGTTAACCAGTTTTGAAAAATAAGATGGTAATTTATAGCAACAAAGTACATGTGGTTATTGGTGTTGTAATATTTGTTGTAGAAATGCGGGTACCTGATTGATGTGCCTTGGGCAGTAACTTCAAATGCTCTCTGAGTTTTGTTTTATTTTTTTCTGCTCATTTTTCTTTACAAAATGTATGAAATTTATTGAAAGTGTGGTAGCAAAAAAAAAAAAAAACGCCGTCCAAATAAAATAGATTCTATCTCTGGACTGCTTTCTGTGACCAGCGCTACCGTTGAAAAATTTCAAAAAGGGGCACAAAAAGGGGATTTTCAAAAATAAAGAGGCACAAAAAGGGGATCTCAAAGAAAAAAAAAGGCAACTTTAAAATCAAGAAAAATTAAAGAAACAAGCATATATATTAAGTTATTTTATTTAGAACAAACAACAAGAATTTCTCGTGTATAAGAAGTACAAAAACATTAATTTTATGTTATTTGCAATTAAAATTTGTAACTTACTAATTAACGAGAACAATTACTTATTGCTGGGGATGCGATGTATGTATACAGAAAAAATAAATTTTTAGTTTTATAATTGCTTATTTGACTCACAGTCTTCATATATAGTTCTATTTGAAATAAGACCAGTATAAACGTAGTATAAATAGCTATTATATAAAAAATCATAAAATCTATGTTAATAATAAAACAGTAGTCAAATTGTTGTATTTCATATCACTTATATACTTAAAAACCAGCATAATTCAAAAAATTTATTTAACCATATAAAGTTTTGATAAAAATTTGAAAATTCGATTCTGAAGCGGATAATATTATTGTTTGTATGCATTATGCATAGTTATTAAATACACTTCTTTTGAAATTGTACATTTTTATTTATTAATAAGTTTTTTACTTGGAATCCATTCTTCCAAATCGTTTTGAAATAAATTTAAAGCATACAGAATGGACTGACATGTTTCTACTTTTAGGCTGTTTGAAAATTTTTCCGTAATACGAGTACTAATTTATGTTTATGCTTTATGTGTTTTTTTAATTTTACTTTATGTAGATAAAGAAATAAGTTGTAACTCGCAGATTTTGCAACTGGCGAATCTGGATATATTTTTGCATTTAATTTGGCCAATTTGTTCATTTGCTTAAACGGGTTCATCTTATCATCCTTAAGACAAGCTTCATTTCAGCAATATCATCTTTCCTCCGAAAATCGGTATCTTTTTTGGTAAAAGCTCAGTTATTTTTACATCATTTGTTTTTTGGAATTGGCCACGTGTGTGGCTATTTTAAAATGACATTCAATTATTCATTCGGCAGATGAGCAAATGATTGCAGAAAACACAAATGGTTTTTTTGTTATCTACATCCATCTGAACCCACTTATGCATTCTCTCCTAATCATTGGAATACTTTCGTGTTGCTTTTTTCTTTTTTACTGGTTTTTCCAAGATAATAGGCTCACATGTTGAACTAATTTCATGGAAACTTATTTTCACACAATATTATTTCCCTTGGCATAAAGTTTTTCACCTTTTAAAATTATGTACTTTTATCAAATTTGGCTTTCAAATCAAATTTGGCTGCGGAAAATACATTTAGAATTATCTATGAAAACTGTATGTAATTTCATATTTAAAAATCATAAACAAATGAAAAGATTCATACCAAGGCTTTTTAACCCCCGACTAAAAAAAGGGGTGTTATAAGTTTGTAGTGTGTGTCTGTGTACCTGTGTCTCTGTGTATATGTGTGTCTGTCCGTGTCCACGTACAGCCCAAACGGGTGCACCGAATTTGATTTAGTTTTTTCTGTTTGAAAGGTGACTTAATCGAGAAGGTTCTTAACTATGAAGAAAATTGGTCCAGCCAATTATAAGATATCACATATTTTCTAGATATATCGGGGGTTCTTAAAATTTTTAATTTTTGTTATTAACACCATATACTCCCACAGAAAATTATATTGCGCCATACTGTCAATTTCCACGAAAAAATTTTATTTTTTTCATATATACACATAGGAAATCAAATCTTGTTGTCGAATGTAGTAGAATCTGTAAAAATTTGCGTACATTTATTGTAAAAATAAAAATTAAGGTTGACTTTTATCAAAAAGGGGCAAAAAGGGGCACAAAATAATGCAAATGATACTAAAAGGGGATTTAAAACTAAGGGGCATAAAAAGTGGCAAGGCATTCGAAAAAGGGGCAAAATGCGACTTTAGTCGCACAACGGTAACGCTGTCTGTGACTCTGTTTTTGTGCCAATTTGTATGGAAAATGTGTTTGTGCCGTAATTATGTTTGACCATTAAGCGTAGGACTCAGAAAGCCAACTAAAATATACTCGAAGAAGAGTCAAATACGATTAGAAATGCGACTGATAAATGACTCAATTTACAGTCATAAATGACAATAAAAAGCAGACTGATAAATTTCTCAAATATGACTCGTAAGCGATTAGAAACATGGCTGAAAGACAATTCGAAAAAGAGTAAACAATTAAGCGAAATAAGACTAATAAATGATCAGAAAACGATTCTAAAAATACTTTAAATACTACTAGAAGAGGGGTCGAAAATGACTCTAAACTAATATAGGAAAAGACTCATAAATAATTTATTAAGAAGAGTCGCGGTTAGTCACGTTTTTCTACCGGCAAAAGAGTCTTTTATAATCAGAAAATGGCCGCATATTCTAGCATTTTAATCGCGCAAAGGAGTAAAAAAAGACTGGAATTCGATTGAAAATTTAAAAAAATGCTGGCTGGCTAGGTTTACACAGTACAACATATGATTTTGGCACTCAATTCTGACAATTTCACGTGAAAGTAGGCCCAAAATGAAGAACTTGTGCATCATTCGTTTTGTCTTCTTACCTGCTAAAATATTTTTAATATCGATTTGAAGTTAGTAACTATCGTATAGGCTCTCTTTAAAAATTCATAAAAAATAAAAAAAAATTTAATTTTTAGGAAAAAAAAATTTTTTCCCTTCATACATTCATTTTTAACTTCGAAAGTGTTGCACACATAGGAAAACGGTATAAGAACAGATTAGAGGAATTGTAATTCTTAATTTTTCTAAATTTGTTTCAGCTAAATCGGACTAGTGGTTCTCGAGTCATGTCAAACAAAAGAGCTTATACGATAGTTACTAACTTCAAATCGATATTAAAAATATTTTAGCAGGTAAGAAGACAAAACGAATGATGCACAAGTTCTTCATTTTGGGCCTACTTTCACGTGAAATTGTCAGAATTGAGTCACGAATCAATGAATTCAAAAATGTTGTACTGTGTTATGTAAAAAATGAACTAGTGAACGAGTTCGACACAAGTCTAAACATATAATAATAATTTAATGATAAAAAACCTAAAGAAATTATTTTGCCCATCTAAATTGTCGAAATATCACACTGTGCATCGTTATTTTCACTCAAGACAAAATATAAATTAAAAGCTTTAAACTTACATTACCCGTTGGCAACGTTTGCAGTGAGCTTCTGTAGATTGCATTACGTTGAAAACTGTCACCACTTATGGAAGATGTATTGCTGGCGCGCAAACGATGATCAAAGGTATTCCAGCCATTATCAACAGCATAATCTCGTCGCAGTAATGGAGGACTCTCGGATGTCTTATTAATACCCAGCGTGGAAGATTTCTTTTTCATGCGAAACGTTTTAAAAGCCCTTGAAATATGAAATGAAATATGCAAAAAAAAAAAATTAAGGAAATGTAACTAAAGTTATAAAAAGAATTAAATAGAATAAAATTAAGATAAGGCAATAGAAATTGTAAATAGAATTAAACAGAAGCATATACATATGTATGTATAAAAATTAATTTTCTTATACTCACCACATATCTTTAAGATTTCCAATGGAAAAACTATTTCTCCGGCCCTCATTATCTTTTTTGCTTATCTTCCAAAAGCGCAAACGTTTGTGCTGATCATCTTCATAGAAGGGATTTAAATGTTCTGGATAATTATAAACCGATACTTGACTAGTTGTGCGACCATTTCGTCTCACCATGACATCACCATTAAGACTCCCCATCGTCAATATTTACAAATTCTGAAAATTAACAAAAAATAAATAATATTGAACTGTTTAGTAATAAATATGCGAACATAAATTTATTATCTTCTATATGAGTCTATAAAACGGAATGTGTGTTTGGTTTTTTGTTTGCTTGTTCCCTGCAAATAATATTGGATTACGTGGTCCAATCTAGATGAACCAGACTAGTTACATCATGGTCCCATGTAATGCAGCCATGGATCATGTTGTTTTCGTACAAGCATTCAATGTTATACGATATGTGTTCGTGTTTAAACGATTATGATCGTTCTCCTTAGGCACTTACAAATTGTATGCGAGTAGTCTATAACTATTCCATATGGGGTAGTTTTGGGGGCGGTCCGATGTAATGCAAATTTAGATCATGTGGTCCATCCCTAGGATATCGCAATGTTAAATCGACCATGTTTCATCCATACATTGGGACTAGTTTTGTACTAGTCCTGGAAAATGCTTTCGAATTTACATGTTATAAGCATACAAATTCCAAAGCATTTTCTTTCGTTTCGAATTTCAGAGTAGACCCCCTGGTATTTTATGAAGTATTCGTTTCATGTATGTATGGACTAGTCTCGTTATTTGCAGAGTTTGTACCCTATAGGAGACCAGACCTGTGGACAGATCTTCCTGACATTATTACACCATTTAATTGGGACTTAGGGATGAATTATAGGCTACTTTTTTCAACCACACCCACTTTTTTTCAATTATATTACTCCTTCCACATAGTATTTAACAGATTTTACAATATTTACGAGCATAACTCCGTATTTGTGGACCGTTTTTCAAAAATTTTGTTGCATATAAAAAGGTCCACTAAATTTTTTTTTTTGCAAATTGATTAAAAAATAAATTGGTCATTTATCGACCAATTTTCAAAATGCTTTTTGCATATGGAAGATGTTCACAAAATTTATTTTAAATGTTGGGAGGGGGAGAAGGGAGCTAAATGTGCCCGTCAAAAAATTATCAAATTGCTTTGTCGCTTGTGGACCATTTTTCAAAATTATTTTTGCATATGGAAAAGGTCTACATTTTTTTTTTAAATTGTGATGCGGGGAAAGCAAAGTGTCCGCCCCAAATTGTCTGGACCAATTTTCAAAATTTTAATGGCATATGGAAAAGGTTCACAATTTTTTTTGTTGGGTGGTGGGGGGGGGGGGAGGTATAGCTATTTATAAATAAATAATCCCCCTTTTTGTGAATAGCGTTGTCGACATCACATCAAGACGACAGTAAAAATTGTCACAAAGAGTAGACAAGTGTAATTTTATACTGTCGTTTTGATGTGACGTCGACGACGCCATTCACAATAAGGGGGAATACCTCAATATACGATTGTTATTAGATATTTGTATTGAAATTGAAAATGTTCAAATCTTACATATTAAGTTCACCAGGTGGAAACATGTTCACAAAAAAAGCAGCATGGCTGGACAGTATACATATATCAAAGAACTGAACTGCATACTGATAATACGTGCAAATAATAATATTGTTTTATAAAAATGAGTGTTCTGTTCAGTTGCTATAAAGGTCTTACTGAGAAGACCATTTGCAGTAGGGTGGATAAATGCGTCCATTGGTTTAGTAACAAATAAACAAAGTCCCGCACGTCTACGAAACGTCGATATCTACCGAAAACCTTGACGCTGTCTATTGGAGTGTGTAGGAGAAATCGGGACAGTCGATTTCAGGTCGCAAAGAAGAACTCTGCACTTCGTAGACTACAAATTGGCAAATTTAGCGTCTTTACTTGAGCCAGCACCCGTACAATATTAAACTGACCCAGGAGATGAAGGTAAACGACCATAGCCAACAACTCCTGTTCGCAAAATTAGCGTTGGAGCAAATGGAAACTCAGCCTAATTTTTAATCGAAAAACCATATTAATAAACGAGGCCCATTTCTGATTGAATGGTTACATAAACAAATTGTCGAATTTGGTACGATACTAATCTATGTACAATGCATCCCGAAAAAGTCAATGTTTAGTGTGGATTTTAGCTAGTATTGGATGATTTGGACACTAACGACATGTGATTTCAATATTCTGCCTGAGCGATTTGGCCACTGATACCGTGCGATGTGACCCCATTACACTTTTTATCTTCTGAGTCTTTCTTAATTCGCAGGTATATGCGAATAAACCAAAACCACAGACGGCCTCAAAGCAGACATAACCGAAGCCTTCCATCGCTCAGATTGAGTCTAATTTATGCGCCAGTGTCATGGAAAATTGGACATTTCGAATGCGCGCCACCCAACGAAGTAGCGTTATCATAATGACATCAAACAAACAAAAAATTTCGATGACATCTCACACACTTTTTTATTTCAAATTAAATATCGGAGTGCTAGGGGTACTCGGCTGCCCACAAAAGGATTTGAAGATTGATATGCACAATTTTCCACATTTCGCTATGTATGTACATATGTATATATAAAATTTTTGGATCTACAAAAATAAAATTCGGTACGGAGATTTTAACTGACGATGTGTGCATACTAGAGACACGAACAGGCACGACCCAACACGAAGTACTCGTGATAAAAGGGTAGCTTTCGTGCGTGTTCGGGTCGTTTCGTGTTGAGCATAATTGACACGAAAAACACAAAACGATTTTAGATGTAAAATATGTGTGAATGAATTTCCAGTAGAGAAAAAATGTAATAATTTTTATCGTCAAACACACAACACCAGCATATTTATAGATATTGTATAGGCCTCTGAAGCTTAAAGTTCTGTACGTAAACCGATAGTATTAGCAGATAGTATCAGCTGGCAGTGCCAACTTGGTGCCATATTTTCAAAAACGGCTCTTGAAAAAAATCAATTAAATTTTCAAATACCAATTATATTCGTGTTCGTGTCGTGTTGGAAAAATTCGACACGCGCGCATCTCTAGTACATTCACACATACATATGTATATATCTAAGTTATTTAAAAACAAAACTGAATGCTGTTGAACTTTTGTCACGAACAGACCTTGTATGAAAAAAAAACAAAATTGAAGATCTCTCTGAAATTCCTCTTTCCCTAAGGGCACTGCTACACATTCAATATACATATATTGTGATAATTGGATTGCGATCCGTTTTAATGGATTGATGGATCACGAGCGTTTGCTACATGTTCAATATTTATCGCGTCAGTATTTACGTTATTTTTGTGCTGTGCGGATCGTTTATTAAAAAAATGTCGCGAGAAAACCAAAAAAAAAGGCGGGAATAAGCTTCAGCCGACGAGTCCCACAACTCCGGCAATGCCTCCAAATTAAAAATAAAGTCTCAACATAATTTTTTCAGTCGTTGATTCCGATTCCACCGGCAGAACCCACTCGCTTTCACTATCTTCTGCCATTACCCTTTATGAAAACAAACTTCACACAAATGTAATAAACGTTTTTACTTTTTATTTGTTAAATTTTTTGCACTGCGTCTTTTATTTTATTTGTTTTATTTCACTTCTTATTAACGTATCGCGATCTAATATCATGAAAATGCTACACGTTCAATATTTATCACGCCATTCGCGATCGGGATTCCATAATTTAGGCCATTCTGCGATATGGATCGCGATGCATCAATACTGCATGCTACACGTTCAATAAATATCGCGATAGTGGATCGCGTTCAATATTACTATATTGAACGTGTAGCAGTGCCCTGAAATTCTTCCTTTTTATTGTAGTTATTTGGAAACAAAAATTTAAAAAATAGACTTACTGGTTCCTCCTTCAATAAAGACCGTTCGAGTCCAAATCAAAGTTTATCTACCAATTAAATTTTTTAATCATGGCCGAAACATAAAAAGTTTGCAATGTTATTTACTAAATTTTTTTGTTATAAAACATTTCTGCAATTAATATTTTTTTAGATTTTGACTACTAATTTACAAGTTTTGAGATTAAAAATAATTTTCAATTACAATATTAGGGGGGCACAAAAAACTGGATATTGGTCTGTTAATTTTTTCTTTTTGATTTTCTTTGTGTCAAGTTTTAGGTGCATTAGTTTTTCTTTTAAAACTGCTGGTTTCTTCACACACAGACATGCTGTTCAATTTTCATATTGTATTAATGCAGCGAATGAAATAAAAAAAAAGAATTCAAGTGACTTTTCGGTACAAGCAAGTGCGTATCCCTCTTATTTCAATAAGACAAGTTCAAGCAATAATAAAACTTAAAAACAAATTAAAACGACTTCAAAAATAAGCACTAAAAAGCTAAAAACAATATGGATCTAGTTAAACAAAATATTTTTGTATATGTTACCTATAGTGCTGCTTGAAGTTGGTGCCAGCAATATTGGTAACTGAGCACATACATAAATACATATGCATATATGTACATATGTACATAAAAAGTACTTGCAATTTTTTTACCGGCCATGTTCCCATGTGCTTAGTACCAGCATTATTGGCACCAACTTCAAACAGCACTATAGGTAACATACATAAAAATATTTTATTTAACTAGATCTATATTATTTTTAGCTTTTTAGTGCTTATTTTTGAAGTCGGTTTAATTTTTTTTTTAAGTTTTATTTTTATCTTTTTAGTACATACTTTTAATAAGCAGAAGTACATTTGATTTAATACTAAACTTACGCGGTCGTAGCCCCGCCTACTTTTTAAAACATGGTTGAGTATTTATTAAAGCTTAGGGTGGGTGCCAAGTTTCGTAAAAATCGATTAAGTAAAAGCACGTGAAATATAGTATTGAATTTCATGGGGCGTGGCTACGCCTACTTTTTTTAAAACAAAATTTTGTATTTTTAAGACTTCAAGGTGTATGTCAAGTTTCGTAAAGATCGATTAAGTAAAACACGTGAAATATAGTATTAAATTTCATGGGGCGTGGCTATGCCCATTTTTTTAAAACAAGATTGTGTATTTTTAAGACTTCAAGGTGTGTGTCAAGTTTCGTAAATATTGGTTAAGTACAAGCACGTGAAATATTATACTGAAATTTAATAGGCGTGCCCCACCCACTTTTTTGAACGCAAGATTGTGTTTTTATTTAAGCTTAGGGTGTGTGCCAAGTTTCGTAAAAATCGGTGAAATAGAAGCTTGTGAAATATAGTATTAAATTTTAATGGGCGTGACTCCGCCCAAATTGTGTAATTACAAGAACCAAATGTGTTTTGTTTTATAGGTTTCGCAGCAATCAAATAAGTAGAATATTATAAAATTATATTTAACAAAATTGTGGGCGCCCACTTTTTTTTAGAATGGGACTAATGGGAAGCTCTCAGACAACAGAAACAGATACACACCTAAAAAAAAGAAAGAGAGACGAATTGTTAACCTCCTCCTTTTTTTTTAAGTCGGTTAAAAACTGTCAATATTAGTCGCAGATTACAGCTCTGCTCTACAACTGAGTAAAATTTTATATTGATAGAATCTTATATTTTCAAAATGTTTCGATTGGAGATTTGATTTTCTTTAAGCAATTTATCTTAATCGAACTCTCCACATATGAATTAATAATTACAAGGCATACTCATATGTACATATGTATAAGGTAGACTCGCTTAAATTCGCTTAGAAAATTTTGTACCTGGGATGTTGAAAAAACTCACTGAAAAGTGTGTGTTGATCAAGGCAAATTCATATAAGGTATAGTCGGCTCAATTCGCTTTGCCAAATTTATACGTATATTTAAATTATAAGCGGCGAAGATAGTCACCTGATCGGTTGCGACCAGTGTTGCCAGAATTTCTAAGGATACAATCTGCAAAATTCAAAAATTTTTCACGAAAAAATCTGCAAAATCTGCAGTTTATTTTTAAAATCTTCAAAAAATCTTCAAAGCAATTTTTTAAACAACTTTTTTTATATTTTATTAAAAAAATTTACATAAATATGGATGTACATTTGCAACATATATATTTTTATAGAATGACTATCAAAATATGTTATTAAGAATTACGTACACAAGCGTAATAGAATAAAATAGGTAATATTCATAATAGGTAATACTTGAAATTTATTTGCTGGTGGTTCAGCGATGTCTATATGCATTTCATTGTTGCTGTAACAAATCGTCAGTAGACTTCAACCACACTGTTCAAAATGTGTGGTTGAAGTCTACTGACGATTTGTTACAGCAACAATGAAATGCATATAGACATCGCTGAACCACCAGCAAATAAATTTCAAATTAGGATGAACTTGACAATATGTCGAATAATAAATTTCTTAAATAGGTAATATTCATAAATATTATTTTGGGTTACAAAACGTTTAAAAAAAAATTGTTTTGTAAAGCTTTCGTAAACTAAAACTATTTTTTATGAGTACGGCAGAATAAGCTCAAAAGCATAAAGCAAAAATCTTTACAAGCTAACATCTTAGATTTTGAATAAATTTTTAATTTCACATTACCTTTTTACAATTAGCTGCCGCACTGGTTGAAGTCTACTGATGAGGAAAAGCCGCCAATTTTCCACACTCAAAGTTTACTTTGCAAAGTTTTGAAGAGAAAATAATATATTCTCTACGATGTTTCCTATGTTCAAAAATTTTAACTCTCTGAGCTATGAGTCGTTCACACATAAAAGAAACAAGAAGTAGTAGCAGTATTAGGAAAAATATAAAAAAATTGCACTTTAATTGGAGTTGAAAAATCTGCGTTTTTAGCCCAAAAATCTTCAAATCTGGATTTCGTGTTTTTGGAGGGTAAAAATCTGCAAAATCCAGATAAATCTGCATTTCTGGCAACCGTGGTTGCGACCACTTAGCATGAATTCGGCTTGTGTGTTGATATCTGGGGAAGAGGAATATTCAAATTACAAGCGGCGAAAATAGTCACCTGGCATGTCGAGACCACTTGCTTTGAATTCGCCTTCTATAATTATTAAGAATTTTGATATCCAGGCAATGAAACACATTGACTTGAACAAAAGAAAAAAATAATAATGACTAATAAAGAATACATAACAATGCCAACACTGTTGTAGTAAACAGTCAGTAAACTTTTAGGCCTGTAGTGCGATTCACTAACTTTTTTTTTAACGATAATCGCATCGTTAAGATAATTATAACGAAAATTTATCGAATTTGCTATTCAGTAACATTTTTAACGATATTCGCTGTAGGTCAATGTCAGGTGTGTCGTTATTTAAGTGACAATAATTTATATATGTGCTGTTAATTTTATCGACAAAAATAAACAGAAAATATCAGCTGCGTACTATCGTTAAAAGGAAGTTACAGAATCACACAATCGTTATTGCAAGCGACAAAATGTGTAGACAAAAATTACGATTGCCAGATCGTTAAAAGTGACTGCATCGCACCACTGGTGTACATAACGCCTCACGAAGTGAAGATTATATGAAAAATAAAATTTTTAAAATGTAAAATATTTTTTTTTTGCAAATTCGATAGCGAATTAACGCGAAGAAATATCAGTCAAAACGGTTAAAAAATCTGTAAAGTTTTCGTCTTTGCTGGAAAAGTTAGCGACATGTTTTGCTTATTTTCATAAACTGATTCAGAGAAATATTTTTGTAAAACATATTTTTAGTTACTCTGTAGATAGTTTTTCACTATCATAGAAATTAATGTCATTTAGATTTGAAATAAATTGCTAATCTGAGACTTTAATAATGATTATTTTATTGATTTTTATTACTTGTTTGCCATCAGTTGTGTAAATGTTCGCGTAAGTAGAATATAAATTAGTAATTAGAGAAAAAAATCAATATTCTTGACAGATGTAATGAAAATGGGAATAATAAAAATGTTTTACATCATCTACAAAATAATTTTTGTTATCTCACTCTTTACCACTAGGGGTCATTATTACAACTTGCAGTTAGTTAAAGGCAGGATTTTGTCGGACCGATAAATGGGTTTGCATTATAAAACCTTTATTATTTTATCCCTTAAATATTATTATTAATATTAATAATAATAATAACAATAAAAACTGGAAGTTGTAATAATGCAAAGCTATTTAACGGACAGACAAAATCCTACCCTTAAACTAACGGCAAGTTGTAATAATGGCCCTAAGATCATTTACATTATTTTATATGTTTTGGCTGAGGTAACTCAAGTTTGATTATTATTTTCATTAATAATAAAATAAAACATGGAAAAAAGTAAATTGAGACTTTTTCGAAATTAAATTTAAACCTTTTATTTTATTTTCATGAACTTATCGGATAAATAATTTTTTAAATAATGGGTGTTTTTTATTGAGGTATAGAACTTTAAGTTGGCATCACTTTTTTAACTGGCGGCCATTTTGTCAGCTGTCAAGTGATTAATATTTAGTTTGGTTTGCCATTTCATCATGAACAGGTTGACAAAAGAACAACGCTTGCAAATCGTGCAAATTTATTTCGAAAATAATGGTTCAGTTCGCGAAGTTTACCGCAAGCTCCGTCCATTTTATGGTCGACATAATCGTCCATCAGAGCAATTACATATGGAAAAAAGAAAATTGAGACTTTTACGAAATTAAATTAAAAATTTTTTTTTATCGGATAAATATTTTTTTTAAATATTTAGATAAATTTACAGTTTTGCAGGCATGTCAAAGGGTAAAAAGTAATCGCAGCAAACTTCACGTTAAAAAACTCATTTAGTATGTCAAGATTAAGTATGTGCGTGTTTTCTTTTGAATACTCTAGCCGCTAGAGTCAAGCGTAATTAAGTGTAAATATAATCGATATTTTTTGTTGCTAATTTTCATAATAAAATTATTAACTTTTTTCACCTTCAACAAATGTAGACATCTGTTAGCTGTGGTTAAGTTAGAAGTGTGAGAAAATTTTTTTTTATTTATATTGATGACAGCAATTCACAATAAATATATAATGAACACATTTATGTATATTGAAAGAATATGTACAGTGGTTAGCAAAAGTAGTTAATAAGAAATTGTGTTTTTTTTTGTTTTAAACTTTAGCGAGCCATAATTATCCAAACAGCTTGAACGACATATTTTTGAGCTAAATTATCTAATATCGTAAATAATAAATTTTCATAAAAAAATATTATGCCGCTTAAGATTTTTTTTGGCGATTATGGCACGATTTGGTCTTACCAGTTCCCGTATTCCGTAACTCGCTAAAGATAAATTCGATCGTTAAAATGCTGAACAAATAGAAAATTAAAATTTTTTGGCGATGACATAAAAATTTGGGCAAATTACATTTTTAAGTCATTGTCTGGTTTAGCAATACACGTTTGAAAATGGAATTTGTAGCCGAAAATCGATAAATCGACTTTATAGATTTTTAGCGATAGAATTTTGGCTTTAGAGATTTACAGATACTGGGGCAGGTCAGGTAAGCTGAAACTGAGAAAAATTAGCACATGCTTGTGCATGGTATAATTTTTTTTAATTTTGCAGCATAGAGATGAGCCATCCAGTAATTTTTTTCAAAAACTTTTTCCTAAACAGTGACCGTACACTGAAAGAATTTTCGGCCTAAATTCTATGAATTTCGACATTAATGTAATGAAAAATTCATTAAAATTCAACCAACGTTACGCTTCGTTGGATTAATGAAACCAGTTTCGTCAAAATTATTTTATTGAAAACTGCATCAAATTTATTTAACAGTGTAATTAATGCAGTGCTATAACTTCATTAAAGCAATAAAATAATTTCATGAAAAGAATGAAATAACTTAAATATAAATAATAATTAGAAAATATTGTTGTCATAAATCCAATAAAATATTCTTACGAAGCCAGAATACCAACGAAGCAATTCCAATGAAATTCTTTCACAATATTCATGAAATTTTCATTGGATTTGTGAAATTATCATTAGATTTGTGAAAAAAAATTTAATGAAATTGTTTCATTGGCCTTATGAAGCAAAATTCTTTCGGGGTAGGTGAAGTGGAAAAAAATTCTTTGGTATATAAAATTTAATGCATATAAACCAAAAAAATTATACTCTATGCAAAGAGGTGTTGCAGGAAATTATTGCTAAGAGTCGGAAGTATTACTTACTGATCTTGTCATCAAAATAAATATATATAACCTTCAATATTTAATTGGTAGGAAAATATTCAAATTATGTAATGATTTTTTAGTTCAGTTCGCCAGCAAAAATTAAGTAAAGAAAATAAATGGGAAACTCAAATATTCCCGTGAAAAATATTATTCATGATAAGGGGAATCAACAAAGGAAAACATTTCTAAGGAAAAATTATTCACTATGAGGGAAATTATGAATAAAATTCCGCGAGAAATTTTTCCCGGGGAACAATTCCAACTAATAACAAGTAATAGGGAAAACAAAAAATTCTAATTGGTAAAGGGAAAAATTTCTCGCGGAATTTTATCCATAATTGCCCTCATAGTGAATAATTTTTCCTTAGAAATGTTTCCTTTGCGAAAAGGCGAATCATTTCGTGGGGTGATTGTTTAGTATCATTAATCTGGTTTGTCAGTATTATATGTACTTCAATCTATATAATTAATAGGCGAATACGTTTCTTGTAATCCCTTTTACGCCGGAACTACTGCACCGAAAGACTATTTTCTCTCTCTCACTCTCTGTCTTTGTACACAAAACAACCAACCAAGGCCTATTTATCAGGTCAACGCAACTCTACAAAAACACAGCAATACAAAAAACAACTTTATGTTTAAGTTGTCAGAAACACACACAAACATGAACTAAAGTATATGGTGCAAATAACTTTTGACAGCTCAAACAAGAAAACAAACCATAAAAACAAAAATCATCGTGAGAGTTGCGTTGACCTGATAAATAGGCCTTGCAACCAACTTTATCAAATATAAGAGAGGAATTCGCTGCGTAAATTCGTCGTTGTTGTGCTTCACACGACGAATTTACGCAGCGAATTCTTATCGACGAATTCGTCGACGTGGACGAAATTCGTCGTTCGTCCCAATTGTGTTCCTAGCAATAAGCGTTTAAAGTTGCTACTACTACATGCAAACATAGTACACGCTCATTTGTTACCCTGAAGGAAATGTCGATGGTGAAAATGTACTGAGTCGCTTTTGACTTTGTCACCAGTACTACTCTCTAATTAATCCCCATACAATACTTTGTGCTATAGACATTTAGCATGTGCTTGTCATTGAAAATCTACTAGTAACACTAAAACAATTGACTAGATAGTGACTACATAGTTCTTATGGGAACATGGAGACATACCAACCAGACATTTAGTGGTACATTTCCATACCTTACGTACATACAATTATATGAATATTGACAAGTTGTTGCAAAAGCCACCAGAAATAGACCACATTTGTTGTCTCTCTTTCTTTTATACTGACGAATAGAAAAGAAATTGTAGACAATGTACCTACTACTAGAAATTTAGTGTTGACATAGAGACATTTGGCCCCAGTCTGACTGCAGGGTAGTTTACACTGTGTGTGTGTGTGTGTATTTGTGTACTATTTTTCATGCTATTCCATTTTTTTTCTTATTTGTTATTGTATGAAAGCCATAAAACCAGGGTGGCCGATGACATTTTTCAAAAAGTTGCACCAAATAGGGGATTTATCAAAAAAAAGGGGCAAAATTAAAAAAAGACGTGAAAACTACACTAAATTTTTTATTTTTAATGTATTATTATATAATTCACTCTAAAAAAAGGAGAAAAAGGTGACAAGGCAGTCGAAAAAGTGGCAATTTGCCACTTTAGTCGGTCAAACGGTCACGCTGCATAAAACTTATAGGACGAGAGTTCAATAAATTGAATTAGGTTTAATAAAGAGATTTTGTTTCTGTTTAGACTGCGGACGATTGTGTCGTCCGTTTGGTATATCTAGTATTTATTTAAATTTCAATATCAAGACGGAAATCGGCAAAAATTATTGTAAATTTATTTAATTGAATGAATAATATTTTATTTGTTATACTAAAAAATCTTTTAATTACATTAACTTAATTTAAGTTCGGAATAAAAATAAGAAAATACAACATACATACGAGTACATGTATACAAATATATGTAATATGTAATAATTTATTGAACTTGAAATTCAGCATTTTTGTTTAATACCAGTAATAAACTGATATATTTTTTGTGCTGAACTTCAATCTAGAGTCGTTTACAAATTATTTCCAGTTTTCCAGGTATGCCGCGCTATCTCTAAAATATTACTCTTATTGAAATAACTCTAAATTAAATATTCCACATTACATTCTTCTTAAAATTCTACATACACAATGTTATTTTTTGAATCTATTAATAATCGAAAACGAATAAAGATAAATTTTCTTTTCATTAAACAAACCGAGCCAATATTCTGTAAATCAGGGGTCGAATCGTCACATCCGTGAATCTGCAACTCGTCACGTAAAAATATAATTTTCGTATTATTATTAGATACATATGTACGTGAAAGTACTAAAATCCCATTCAGCTTATACGATTTACGTATCACTTAATTTCTTTTCGTACGATTGTCGTCGATCGATCACTGATGTGACGATTTGAGCTCTGTATTCACAAAAACTTCCTTAAGAAATACATTTAATTTTGTGCCCCTATCACGGTTTTCAGCTTTTAAAATAGTTTGATTAGGATTGATAAATTTGCATTGCCATTCCTCATTAAATTAACAGTTGACTTCTCAGTTGTGTTTTGGTATCGCGATTTACAACTCTGCGTTGGGAAAAATGGTGAGTATACACAACTTCTTTTAAGTAGTTGGATTTTTCTAGTTATGTGTTGGTGCGATATAAAAAAGCAGAAAAAATGGAAAATGCTTAATAACAAATTTTTTTTTAACGTTTTCAGTATGGGCGGTATACCAATCACATACAAACATTTCTTTAAATGTGGTTTTAGGTGATCCAACAAATAACAAAACGTTTCTTTGTTCTGCCAGAAATAACTAAGAAATCTTCCAAAATTATATTTTAAAGAATTCGTTCCCTATCTTGATTATTCCTTACTTTGCATTGATTAGTTCAAGAGGGTTGGAATCATCACGAATTTTTCTTTTGATACGTAGCAATTTTATATTTTGAACTTCGTTTTTCCTCGTCATAAAATATATGTACCCTTATTGTGAATGGCGTCGTCGACGTCACATCAAGACGACAGTAAAGGCCTCGTTAGCCGACTGTAGAAATCGTAGATGTAATGTAAATGTAAATCTAATGTAAATAACTTGAAACATTACCAAAGAGGATGATATATTTTCTTCTTATTTTAAGAAAAGTTTTTAAAAATATATGATGCAGTATTGAGATAAACACTTTTTAAAAGACGTCCTATAAATGGGACAATGGCGGGTATTGGGTTAATAATTTCGCTGAAGCTATTATAATTTACTTTCTTTTGATGGCAAGTTTTATACTGTTGGGAAAAAGTAATGGAGTGTTTGAAATAATACACCTTTTAGAATGAAAATGTGCATAGAGGTTTTAAAAATTATTATTATTTTATGTAAAAGAACTCAATTATAATAATTTTATTAGCAGCTGTATCGCTTAAGCCTCTAACCGTAATATTTGCATATAACTACAAGTAGTAAAACAGATTTTGAGCAATTTCATCGGAAAGACGAAGTGCTTGACTCCTTAATTCCCAGGAATGCCTATGGTTTCAGTAGCACCTCAATCATATAAAAACATTATTATATATCCACTTTATCGTTTTAACCTTTTCTTATTAATGTTCGTACCTACTAATAATAATTAATTTTAATCACAAACAATATACATTTACATATGTATGTATATTTTTGAACAAGAACACATAGGTATATACTACTTTTTGTTTGCTGGGTGTTTGTCTGTTTAACAAATTCAAATAAAATGCGCAACAGCTGTTCGAAACATTGATGGGAGTTCAATATCTTCACATTATTTTTGATTGTGTGGAAAAAGTACGAAAGTTGTTTAAATGGTATCAAATCATTATTTTATACTTACAAACAATGTTATGACTTTGATATTTAATGAAATTACAATTTTGGCTTCATATGTATACATACATACATTATAACTAGGGTTTCTAATTTCCCGGACTTTTTCAATTCCCGGGAATCGAGAAGTAAAATGTTTTATTCCCGGGAATTCCCGGGAATTTCAAAAACATATGAATTCAATTAAATGACGTCAATAAAAAATATAATTTTATGAAAAAATATACACCACACAAAAAAGTAATATGAATAATTTTGTAATATCAATTAAAATATTTGTAATATCAATTAAAAAATTAATTTAATTTTCACCTATAAGCAATTTGATAATATTAATTAAGTCTTTCCACTTAAATTAATTAATGCAATTAAAAATGTAATTGAATCAATCAAATTCTTAATTGGAAACATTAATTGGTGAATCCTTTTTTTCTGTGAACATTCAAATTAAAAACAAAACAACTTTATTCGTTAATTTCATGAACAACAATATTTAAAAAGCACAACAAAAAAATCATATGCTTTGAGTTACATATATCATGGATGGAAATTCCATCTACATCTGCCAATCTAGATACTATTTCTATAAAGATTTAAGTAATAAAACAACGAACAGCAATGTAAACAAAGCCAATTCCAAAAACCGATATATGAAATTCCCGAAAATTCCCGTTGAAAATTTCCCGGGACTTGGAAAAAAATAATTCCCGGGTATTCCCGGGATTTTTTTCCTGCGTAGAAACCCTAATTATAACGTATTATAATTATAAAAATATTTATATTTTTATTATCATTATAATTGTTATGATTAAACGCAGATATTATAATTTTTTTTTGGTATTATTAAATAAAAATAGTTTTTGTGCGCTTGTATGCTGTTTGTTCGCACAAATGTACTATATGTATCCCTGCTAGCATTTGGATGATTATTTTTTCAAAAATCACGGAAATGAGCTTTTTTTGACTATTTTTGGTGATCAAAAAGTGACTAATCACTTACATGTTCAAAAAAAGAATATAAAATGATACACACTAATGATCAAAAAATATTGGGTTACAAAAGCAATAAAAAATTTTGAGGCAATTGCAAATTGCTCATCGAAATGTGTAATATTAGATTATTTTTTGTTATTTTTGGTCATCTAGATGATTGAAAAATGCAAGCAGAAATTAATTATCGAATTGTTTGAAATATGAATATTTTCTCTGTTAGTTTTTTATCATATTTTGTGCACCTAGATAATTGAAAACCGTTTGTTTGGAAATATATCATGTACGTTTTGTTTTATTGTTATATACATGTCGAAAAATTTTATTATTGTTATATAGTGATCTTTAATTATTTGTGGTGTAATTGAATAAAAACAAACGACAAGTCGATAAGCTAGAAAATAGGAAACACCATACTCAAGACCTAATTGAAAATGAATTTAAAGAAGCCCAAAATCTTCCATTGAAATCTGTTAATGATTTGAATACCTTCGATGCGTTAGTGCAAGAAAAAGAGGAAAAACTCTATAATTTTGTAAGTATAGTTAAAATATATAATGAAATAAATAAACAAACCAACAATAAAGGCAACTAAATTTCTTTATAAATTTTGCTTTTTCAGAAAAAATTCATTGCCAAAACTGGCGGTGAAGAACCCGCACAATTTCTTAGAGCTGCGGTACGAAAAGTATTTTCGGATGACTTAGCTTCACTTTATAGCTGGAAAGGAACCAGCGTTATTCGTTACGTTAGTTGGTTAATTTCATTTACATTAATTTTTTAATGTTATTTACTTATTTATTATTTACTTATTTATTACTAAATAAAATTTCATGCAATTAAACATATGTATAAAAATTAATAATTACTTATCGAACTTTTAGAAAAAATAGAAAATTCGGTCAATGATATGACTAATAATTAACTCAAAATTTGATCACAAACTAGGCATAAACGACTCTCAGACAATACGAAACAGAAACAAAAGCGTCTGTAAAAAGACAATAAAAAAATTAGAAAATTACTGATAAATAACGCAAATAATACCCCTAAACGATTACAAATATGATTAACAAATCATTTGGAAAAGACTCTTAAATGAAGCGACTTCAGACTTAGAAATGGGTAAGAAATGACTCCAAAAGAAACTATAAATATAAGCAGAAAAGGGTCGAAAATGATTCCATACAAATAGAAAAAAGCAATCACAAATGACTCATTAAGAAGAGTCGCTGGTGGGGTTCAATTTTCTCCCGACAAAACTATCTTTTATGATCAGAAAACGAGCGCATATTCTTGTTTTTTGATCACTTAAAAGAATTAAAAAAGAATCGAATTTAATTAAAAATTTCCAAAAATGCTAGCAGGGATGTTACATATTCATACATATATGTATATGTATATTAACAAAAAAAAAAAAAAAATAAACAAATACGATTGGCAGTCTGTGGTTAGATTTTATAAAGAAAAAAACTTTATTAGAAAACTAAATTTATTAAATATGTCATGTACATATACAAATTTAGCAACTCAAAAGCTTAAATTATCAAAAGAAACAAAAGTACCAAAATATGGCTATTGTGCCACACTCTCATTCAATATACATACATCCCATCACTGTCTACAAATGTCACGTAACGTCGTCATGAAATTAAATTTTCTGCAGGTTCAGACGTTACATTTACGTGACATTTCAGTCAGGTAAGCATTTGCATAGTTTTTCATGCAACAGATTCGATCAGCTGACACATTTTCATTTACAGTTCTACATTTACAGTCAGGTAATTCTGCTTTAAATATTGCCTCTTGTCTTCGCTTTATCGGCAACAATTGGCTCTTATTGACAATCTCTTACTAATCTCTGAGGCTTTGTAAATTAATGGAGCATAATAATAATACTAAACTGTTGCCGACAAATTGTAGACAAGTGACAATTTTTACTGTCGTCTTTGTGTGACGTCAACGAAGACATTCACAATAAGGGGGCTTATCTAAAACTGAAATATGCGAGGAAATGCCAAAGTATTACCTAAAAACATTCCATTTTTAAAAGAAAATCATTAGTACCTACTGCATTTTCAAATAAAAAAAAGATTGCATCTAACATCCCAGCCCTGATTATAAGCAACAATAATGTAATTGAAACAATAAAGTATTCTTAAGACCTGCGCTTAATTGTAATCATTATCTGTTTAACCCAGTTAATATAAATGATAAAGTCTCATTGGAAAATGATTAAATATACAAAATGCATCCTTATTTTTCATTTCTGTACATACTTTCACACTTATGTACACACTACATACCCTGCAGAAAATGCGAATAGTGAAATTGTAGTGATTTACTAGTGACATTGTCAGTAGTACTACTGACCAGGTGTACCCCATCCAATGTAATTATCTATTGACATTTAACATTAGCTTGTCATTGAAAATCCACCACTAGACTGTAGCAATACTGACTAAGTAGTTCTTTTGGTACCACATGGAGTCATTGGCACCAAAGATTCACTAGTAAATTTTAGTTGCTCTAGTCTACAATATCGGTGTACCGCAGCCAATGTAATCGCCTATTGACATATAACATATGGTTATCATTGAAAATCTACCAGTAGACTTTAGCACTATTCTTCTACGACCATATCGAGACATTTGAACCAAAGATTCACTAGTACATTTTAGTGACCCTCGTCTACAATTTTATAAGGGTTGGGGAAACAAACTTAAATACATACAGACATACATACTTATCTACGTAAGTTTTTAACATTATTGCATAGCATAATAAAAAAGAAAAACAAACTATTGACACGTTCATTGACAATGTCACCAGAAATACACTAGAACTGTTGTCTCTAACGTATCTCTACTCGCGCATAAAAGGAAAGTTGTAGACATTTCAACTAGTGCAATTGTCGCTAGAGAAAATAGTGTTGACATAGAGACATATGGTTCTAGGCTGACTAGAGGGTAGTATATGGATGCGTATGTATTCAATTAAGAACAGCCAAAGTTCGTATGCAATGCAATTAATATATGTGTGTACATCATTGGCGCAGCTATAAATTTTTTCTAAGGGGGGGGGCATTATGACTGGTCATTTTCATGAGTAAGAATAAAATAAATAATTACATGCAATTTTTAATAATTCTAGCTGGGGCAACAGCAATTCTTGGGTAGGAGGGGGCAATGCATCCCCCAGAATGTCCTTTCTACGCCTATGATGTACATACATGTATGCATATGTATAATATTTAGTGTTGCCATAAAATGAAAGATGAACACGAAAGTGCATGTACATTAGACCTGGCGCAGCTTATATGGAGTTGTTTTAATTTTTTTGGAAATTTAAATGTGCGTAGCGATGAAAATATGCAATTTGATGCCAAAACTGATGTAGCAAATTTTCAGGCTGATCGGATGGTGCCAACCCATTCCAAAATGAGGTAAAGGGTAAACATTTTTAAAAACCACCGAAATATTTTTTTGTTGCATTTTAAAATTTTTTTAAATTAGAAATGGCATAAATTATAACATCATTTATATTTGTCATCAAGACAGCAAGTGCTTCAGTGTTTTTTTATAATGTACGTTGTGAAAATAAAACATTTAAAGAAAGTGTAAGATTGGTATTGGCTGAAATATAGCCTTTTTGGGTAAAAGGGTAGAATCCCAACGAGAGATCAAAGAACATGTGTTGCAAAAGTCATTAAACTTTATGAAGAGTGCAGAACAGTACAAAAAGTATATACCTAAATCTCCGTTCCCGAGTCATTGCAAAAAAGAAAATGACTTTAAGGAAAAGTTAAACAATTTATTTGACATTGCCCACGTCAACGCTCTCAAGCTGATAAGTATACAGGAAGATAGAGATTTCTTAACGAAGCAGCGAGAAAAGGGGCGTGTTGGTAGCATGACTTGTGTCGATCAAAATGTCACAAATAAAGAAAAAAGAAAGTCACAAAGATTTGAAGATGAAAAACGTTGAAAAGAAAACTATGAAGAGAAAAAAGGCACTTCAAGTAATTACGAGTATTATGTATGCTATTTTTTTTTTGCACTTAATTTGATGTACATAATTGACTATGGTACATGTTGAATTTGAAAGTGATTAATCGGGAGGTGATGTGCAGGGGATGGATGTAAAACAGAGTGATAAAATTTCAAATTGCTCCAATAAGTCGATTCGAAACCGTGGAAAGAAGAATTTTATAGACGACAGAATGCTAGCTTGTATGGATGCTGGCAGTGCAACTGCCAAAGTGTTGGGTCATAATATTGAGGATCTTGTTCTGAATTGCACAAGTTTGCGTGAACAACGCAAAAATATCGTCAGCGTCATGGAAAAGAAATTATTGAAAGTTTCAAGGTAAATATTTTTATTTTGGTTATAAGTTATAAGTTCTTCATTTGTCCTAATTTACACTAAGCAAGTCTTATTGCTAAGCTGATTAGTTTGTAGGAAAGAGAGAAGAGGGGAACATGAACGTTTCTTTTCCCCTCGTCTCTCTCTCCTAAAAAACTAATGAGCTTAGCAATAAGACTTGCTGAGTGTAAATTAGGACTTTGAGCTTACGTTTTTTAGATCCCTGAAACATTTGTTTTGCATTGGGACGAAAAGCTACTTCCCGCAATTGCTGGAAAAGATAAAGTTGATTGCTTGGCTATTTTGCTCACGTCGGAGAACGTTGAACAATTTATAGCTATACCCATCATTGAAGATGGAACTGGTGCTGCAGCGGCTCAATCAGTCTACGAATATTTGCTAAAAATAAATATGCTGAATTCGTTAGAAATGATATGTTTTGATACAACTGCTGCAAATACTGGCCTTCATAGTGGTGCTGGAGCTTTATTGGAACGCAAACTGGAACGCAGCCTATTGTGGTTACCATGTTGCCACAAGAGGGTGTGAGTAGACAGCAAAAGTGAATCAACTCATTCAGTTCTCTGATATGCATTAGCGTCTATGCTCTTGCATATTACAGCGTGGGCGAAGTAAAATAAATGGGTACATAGCGTAAAGTAATGCGCATACTTAACACCAGAGGCGCTTCAACGTTGATATTTAAATTAACAAAACGCTCGATGACAGAATTTAAACTTAATACTTCACTATTATATATATATCGAGTTTTATTTTCGATTTTATCGTAAGCGACATGTTATCGAAAATAGACTTTTTAATTGAAATTAATATTTTATGGGCCTATCCATACTTTAGAATTATCAAAATGCCATAATTAATTGTTGATAGCCTTTAAGATACAGACTTTACAATTTTATCGTAAGCGACAATTTACGTACAAAAACATTTTTGAATATTTAAAAAAAACCTTCTCCTGAACAATTTCATTTTTGTCGCTTACGATAAAATCGAAAATAAGGCTCGATACATATTTATGAGTGTTAACTTCTCAGGATTTTTAACTTTTATTGACGACTTTAGTTTTCTTATAAATATATCCATTGCGAATCATATTGTTTTTTTAAAGTGTTAAATTAATAAATTATAAAACTTAAAAATTACATGCAGTCACTCCAAAAAGTGAGTGCTCATCCCTGCCTAGAATGTTTAAGGCAATATTTTAAACAAACTTAGTTAAATCCATAAAACTTAAAACTGTACTTCTGCTTCACTTTAAGTAAACTTTAACAAACAAATGAAAATATTTCATATACCAGTGAAAAAAAAATTATTTTTTAAATTAACTGAATTTTTGTAGTGCAATTAATTTTCTCAGGATAAGATTTTAATATGAAAAGACTAAGGGCCTGTTCATCTAAATGCGAACGATAGATTCGATCGAAAATTTACATTAGAAACAAAAATAAAACACAGAAATTTGTTTTTGTTTTCAATATAAATATTCGAACCTATCGTTGATGAATAGGCCCTAATTCTTTTTCAGTTTACGCTTGCAAATATTTTGCGAAATAACAAACAATACTTAAAATAAGATAAGTTAATTGAACATTAACATTTTCTTCATGAAAACTTTTTTACTTAGTCCTAACTTACACTATGCAAGCTGATTAGTTTGTGGTAGAGAGAGAGAGAGAGAGAGACGAGGGAAACAGAAACGTTTCTTTTCCCCTCGCCTCTCTCTCTCTCTCCCCTAATAAACTAAACAGCTTAGCAATAAGACTTGCGTAGTGTAAATTAAGACTTAAAAACCCTTACTTCAATTACATACATACATAGGTGTACTAAACATCTCGCATTGTCGGCTTTGAATCCAACAAAGGGATTCCACAGATCAAATTAATAGTCTGGAACGATTTAAAAAAAACTTAATGTGTTTTGTAAACAAATACAACGTAGTTCGGTCAGTTAAATAAACAATAATAAATTGTAATGAAAGTCACAGTGACTGTGTGAACAGTCTCATAGTGTTTTCACACTGCAAGCTAAAACCTGGTTTTAACGTTAAAATCATAAACAGCTGATTTTGCATTCACACTGCAAGTTTGTTAAATTCAGGTTTTAACTCACAGACTGTCTAATAACTTTGCTCAAAATAAAATAAATCTCCTGCGGAAATGCGTGTGTTTGTTGTTGTATTTTTTTTCTGCCTTTTATAACACTTATTTGACAAACTGTACAACTGTTTTTGTTTGTATGAAAAACTAAGAAACTTTACGATGCGCTCTAAAATGGAAATTATTTTATATTTTGTAAATTAATATTTTAAAATTATGGAACTAGTAATACAAAGTGAAGAAGTGCTTGGAAATCAAGTTATTGTATATAAAAAATGTACAAATAAATTACAAAATACAACTTTTTTATCGGTGGATCGATATGTCATATTGTTTGTTTTCACTTTCCAGAGGTCAATGAAAATATTTTTGTTGTTTTTCTTCCAAAAACCTCTTATTTTTCCATAATTTTTTACTTATTGTTGCTGCTGCATCCATTTTTAAGTGGAAAGTCTTTCAAGCGACATCTCTTGTTATTCACTGGCATAAACATTATCAGCTGCTGCCGGTCATTTTAACTTGGCAGCACTGAATTTACCGCAGCGAAAACAGGGTTGCATTTCATAAAACCAAAATAAAACCAATTCAGAAATGGTTTTAAGTTGGATTTAACAAAAACAATTTGTATGGTAAAACCAGGGTTTAACAGTTGGTTTTAACATTAAAACTAACTTTTATTAAAACCAAGTCAGTGTGAAAACACTATCAGCCGTTTAAATTTAAAACGAATATCTGCAATTACCTATACCCATCTGTTTGATTTAATTAGGCTAACAGTTTTACTTTGAGGAAGCCAAATAACATTTGATAATTTTTAAGGAACAAATTACTCGTACATCAAAGACAATTGTAATTTAATTATTATGACAAACACTAGCAGTAATGGAAGTAATTTGTTTTTCCTCAGAAACTTTTTTTCATAAAAATACAAACTTCAGTCTAATTAAATCAAAAAAGAAGTAATAACAAAAATTTAAAATTTAAAAAACCCCCGAATATATCTAGAAAAGATGTGATATCTTCTAAACGCCTGGACCATTTTTCTTAAAACATAGCTAAGAACCTTCTCGACCAAGTCACCTTTCAAACAGAAAAGAAAAATCGGTCCAGCCGTTTGGTATGTACGTGGACTCGTATACGAGTAGACACACAGATACACAGATAAAATATTAATTTGATAATAAAATTTCTTACAAATATATGTATATATTGTGAAACATGTTATTTTGATTCTTTATTTTTTTAAGTGTTAAATCAATAAACTATAAACCTTAAAAACAGCATTACAAGTTAACTAACACGCTCAAGGAATCTACATCATTTGATTTTTCTTTTACACGTACACATATTTTACACTTGTCATTGGTGAGCAGTATTAATATCTCAGTTGGACAAATCGTCGCAGACGACATTGTCTTCGTCGATTAATGTTAAACCTGTCGATTAGGTTTTCAAATCGACAATTTAAAGGAAATCGTCGTTCAAGACTATTGACGACAATCTGAGCGACAGTGTCATACCTTTTGTATTCATTAAGACTTTGCTGAGGACAATCTGAACGACAGTGTCATATATTTTATCTTCAATAAAGCCATTTGTATGAAAATTTCGGCGATGATTTGTATAGAGTTGTCTTCAATACGTCTTCTACGACTTACCATTGTCTTGTGCCCGTCGTCAAAGATGTCTTAAAGACGTGGCCAACTGGGATGGTATGCAATACCATAATACAATAAATAATGTCCTTGCTTGGCACATAAACAAATATACAAAAAACAGTTTTAGCGTTCTAATAAAATCAAGAGCACTAAAAGGAGAGAACAATTCAATAATGTACATCATGAATATTGAGCAATAAAACGGTTTGTTCTCAGCTGTAGTATGTACTAAAGTCCTGCACAAGACTATTTATAAGAACTTTCAAGACATGAGGGATTTTTCAAATGCTTTACTACAGCGAAGTCTTCTAAAACAAACGCTAAGCAACACTGTTTGCAAGAATTTGTTTCAGTTATTGCAAGTATAGGAGTAAAGAAGAAAATACTTCGTGACTGAAAAATTTGTGATGCTTGTTTCTTTCTACGCATGGGCGCGTATAAAAGCGTCATGCATGTACATACACACACACGTTGTGTGTATGCTCTTCTATTTTTCTGCACACAAACAAACGTTCACATGCATTTACATTAGTTGTGTGCGCTTGCTTAAAAAAAACCTCCCTTAAACACATAAGAGCTTACCATATACATATTACACACACACTCAAACATACAATATGGAAAATAACAAGCATACACGTATCAACACTACTTTGTTGATTGTTTGTTCGTAAGAAGAAGTCTTGACGACATTGCTTGTTAGCACTCATATACACATATACCAATGCACCTATCGTGCTTTGCTTATAATGCGACAGCATTTATTATTGGTTAAGTATAATGCAGCAATGAGAATACATTTAAAAAACAAGACGTATTTAAATTTCAAGACAATTTACGCAGGTTATAGTATGTACACAGGAAAAATACCAATGTAAGATCAATGTTCAAAAATTTTGATTGCAAATCATGCTAAACCCACTTGACTTGATATTCGATATAAACGAATGCTCACTAAAGCGAAGAAATTTTGAAACAAAATTGTTCGATATTTATTCGCGAATATAAAAAAAATTCGAATGTTCGCTAAAGCGAACTCCTGTCGATAGTTTCTCGAATGTGTGTTGATAGTTCAGTGGATATGTGCTAGCCTGTTAGAATGTAGGTACAGTGTTCAAATTCTGCAGCGTAATTTAAAAAATTAAAAAAATAAATAAATTAAGAAATAAAATTATTTATTTTACTTTTTCTGCTGCCTTTTTGCGATATCGAAATTAGTTTGATATGGGCTCACTTTTGAAATTGTTAGCGAAATTTCGATATCGAATGTTTTTTAAAACAAAACTGAGCTACAGGTAAACTTTTTTCGATTCATTTTTGAGTGGGATTCTCAATAGTTTTGCAAGATACATAAATGCTCGAGATATGTTTGAAATCGATATCATTAGCGAAAGTCTTGATAAAGTGGGAATTTATAAGAAATAATATAATGTTGTTATATATTTGCTCACTTTTGAAATTGTTAGCGAAATTTCCATATCGAATGTTTTTTGAAACAAACCTGAGCGACAGATAAACTTTTTTCGATTAATTTTTTAGTGTCATTCTTAATAGTTTTGCAAGATACATAAATGTTCGGGAAATGTTTGAAATCGATATCATTAGCGAAAGTCTCGATAAAGTGGGAATTTATAAGAAATAATATAATGTTGTTGTATATTTGCTTTGTTCATATTTACAATGCACTGTTGGGTTCAGTTGTGCGACTTGTTGTTGTTTATTTTGATGTTCGTGTTGTGTAACTAGCTGACAAACTTCGCATTACCATCGAAAACTTCGTGGTGCTGGCTAGTAGGCAGTGTGAAGTCGGAGGGTGTCAGATTCAAATCCTGCAGATCAACCAAAGTTACTTCGCAGTTTGTGCTTTCTTATGTATATAAATTTATTTATATAGCTTTAATTATAATAATACATTTTATGTTAAATGATCAATTAAATCATGTAAGACTAAAATTTAATTGATGATAGTATTTATTTAGTATGTATCTAAAGAATAGTTAACGTTGTTGTGGCTGCAGCGGTAAGCATTTTGACTACCACGTGATGAATTTGAGTTCTAATCTTGGGCGGGGAAGCCAACTATACATACAAACATTTTTCTAATGCCTGTGCCAATGTACATAAGTACATAAGTTAAATAACTAATAAAATAAAGCTACTACATTTAATAAGGTTCAGGTTGTTTCAATGTGAAATAATTTTCCTTCAATATGGTTCATCGTTTTATTTCAGTATCAAATTCACATTGATTCAACTTGAAAAAGCCTTAGTTCAACATGATTTTTAATTTTAATTTTAATTTAACAGAAAAATTTTCTTTGGCGATTACTGTAAAACATGTTGAATTAGCATGAAGCACATCTGAAATCTATCGGTGGGTAGAGATGAAAGGCTAAACAAAGCCAAGGGCATAAGGCAGCGAAATAAATGGGAACTGCGGAACATTTTAAATGAAGTTCTGTATGACAAAAAGTTTAGCATCATAAAGTGCTGTAAACTAAATACTAAAACAAACATTTTTTCTAAAATGTTTCGAAAGGTTCAAAATTAAATACATACATACATACATATGTACATTGTAAAGGGTGTTTTTTTAACCTAGATAGAACTTTAAATTGTAAAAAGTAACACAAAAAATTAAATTTTGATAAAACATTTTTTTTATTTGTTTCAGTATACTCTGACAAATCATCATGAATAGACTCACGCTTGAACAACGCTACGAAATTATCTAAATTTACTTTGAAAATCAGTCGTCGATTCGCGCAACTTATAGACGACTTCGTCATTTTTATAGCGTACATAATCGTCCATCTGAACAAGCCATTCGTCGAACTGTGGATAGATTTCGTACCACATACTCTCTAGAGGATGCAATAACACCAACACGTCGAAGGAATGTGCGTAGTGAAGAGAATATCGCCGCTGTAAACGAAAGTGTGGAAGAAGATCCAAATTTATCGATTCGTCGTCGGTCGCAGCAATTGGGGTTCTGTCCGTCCGCTACGTGGAAAATTTTGCGCAAAGATCTCGGCCTACACCCGTATAAGATCCAGCTGGTGCAGGAATTGAAGCCACGAGACCATTATATGCGTCGTTCTTTCGCCGATTGGGCTCTAGAGCAGTTGGCAACTGACCCGTTGTTTTATCGCAAAATTGTGTTCAGCGATGAGGCGCATTTTTGGCTTAACGGGTTTGTTAATAAGCAAAATTGCCGCATATTGAGTGAGACCAATCCACAAGAGACCCTACAGACTCCATTACATCCAGAAAAATGCACCGTTTGGTGCGGTTTTCACGCTGGTGGCATCATCGGACCTTATTTCTTCAAAAATGAGGCCGGAGCTCGCGTTACGGTCAATGGGGATCGTTACCGCACCATGATCAGTGATTTTTTGTTTGAAAATATGGATGACATTGATCCGGAGGAGATGTGGTTTCAACAGGATGGCGCTACGTGCCATACGGCGAACGCAACCATCGACTTATTGAAATCAAAATTTGGCGATAACTTGATTTCGAGAAATGGACCTGTCAATTGGCCTCCAAGGTCGTGCGATTTGACACCTCTCGATTATTTCCTGTGGGGCTACGTGAAGTCACTGGTTTATGCTGATAAACCAGCAACAATTGACGCCTTGGAGGCCAGCATTGTTCGTGTTATTCGTGACATACGGCCAGCAGTGCTCGAAAAAGTGGCCCAAAATTGGACGTCCAGAATGCGCTTCGTCAAGAACAGCCGCGGTGCCCATATGCCCGAAATCATTTTCAAATGTTAATGTCACGTATTGATCTTTCGAATAAAAAAAAAATTTTGATTACAATTTAATTTTTTGTGTTATTTTTTACAATTTCAAGTTATATCGGGCTTAAAAAAAACCCCTTTACATGGATTTAAAATTGTGCATGTATGCGAGTTGAGTTCTCCTCGCTCTATTTCTTTTTCCGCCTAGAATTTCTTGTTTTCCACTTTGCACCTATTCTAACTATTTGTATTTAAAGCCGGTGCAGATAGATGATTCTGGGGGTCGATTCTGAATTTATGATAAAAATGAAGTGATAAAAAATTTATCATATTCACTTCACTTGACAGGTAGTTCTCATAAAAAACTAAAATCAGAATCGCATTTTCAATGAAGTGATATTTTATTTTTCATTTTCACGATTTCACAGAAACAGAATCGACCCCCTGCTTTATTATTTTGCAAATTTTGAACAAGCAAGATTTTTCTTTTCTTTTCTGCTTTCATACAGACATCACACAGGTTTTCTTTCTGGGTTATACCAGAATTGAAAAAATGTACTTTGTAATAAACAAAAATATAAACAACAAAATTATTGCTTTAATTAAAATAGACGTTCTAATTGCTGATTTAAATAAATGGCATTGGCAATCAGCGGTGTATGTATGTATGATGTATGTGTATAATAATGATGTTAGTGCTAATGATATTTATGCATATAATTATGGAGATACATGTGTGCCAAAAAAAAAAAAGAAAGTAATTAAAGCCAATGAATGGAATACAAAATACAATTTTTTTGTATATTCTCTTCCATTCAACGTATTTAGTTTAATATCTTTTGCACATTCTTATCTGAAAGTTTGTGAGAAAATATATGTACATACATACATATGTACATCTATATATACTTAGATACACTTTTTCTTTTTCAATTTAAAAATATTACTAACATACAAATAAATGTACACACAAACGTACCAAAATAACCAGGGCAACCAGAATTCTGCTATAAAAATATTTACTTATGTACATATATGCTTAATGAAAGGAAATAATCAGGGCTATTCGGGAATACACCCTTCACTTCTTCGTCCTTGAATGTTCACTTTTGACAGTTCAACGTGAAAGAAATATCTTTTTCAGTAAACGATTTTTTTTACTCTCTTATAAAAACATAAACAGGTGTTCTTTAATATTGTACAAAACCTTGGTAGTCGAAATCGAAATATGCCAACCACGATAAGGGGGAATAAAAAAACTAAAAGACAAAAGAGAATTGCAAAGCACATGAAACTGTGTATCCCTCCCCTGAAATTCGGACAGAGTGTGTAGACCTTTGGCCGCTACAACAACAAATACATGAAAGTAAAAAATTAAAGGGTGTTCCAAAACGAGCAACGAAAAATGTTAAAATCCCATCTAATATACTACATACAATTGTATATATGTACACTTGAAACTTGTAAGGTTAGTGTATTTTTATACAGACTGCAACAATTAACACTAAAATTAAAAAAAAATTAATTAAAGGGTGTTCCATCAGTTAATGCAATTTTAACAACTTGCTGTTGTTAAAAAGCGTCAAATTAAAAAAAACGAAAATAAATCGCGAAAAACCGGAAAAATCGCCAAAATGAAAAATACCACCAAAATAAAAAAAAATCACTAAAATTAAAAAAATCGCTTAAATGAAAAAATCGCCAAAATGAAAAAAAAATCGCCAAAATGAAAAAAACGCCAAAAACTGAAAAAACGCCAAAACGATAAAAAGCGAAAAAACAAAAAAAAAAATAATTTTAGCTGAAAAAACGTCAAAACGCAAAAAAAAAACAAATTAAAAAAGTGCTCAAAGCCCAACTGAATTTATTTATTAACTTATTAATTTAGTTTTTTTGGGCTTTAAACCTTTTCTGCATATAAGTCAGTTGTTTGCAATGTTGTTTACGTTTTTGATAATAGATTTAAAAAAATCGCTTATAGAAGACGATATTTCTTCGCACGTACTTTAGAATCACCCAACGTCTAACTGTCGAAAGTGAACGCTCGACGACTTAGAAGTCGTCGAATGAATATTTTGAGTATAACTTTGGTAATTTTTTTTTGTCTGCAAAACATCTTTTGCTATAGTAGACTGACAGAAAAAACGTCGTAACATTGATATAATTTTGAAATATTTGGGATAACTCTACTCATGCAATGCATTGTGCTAGAACTAGGAAAATAGGTTATGGAGGGGAGGATACACGGAGTAGCATCTGCAGACATTCGATTTAAACTTTCCCACTTTGAAAGTGACAGGAAAGACTTCCGCAGGTAATTTATTCCACATACGAACAGTACGGTTAAAAAAAGAATTCTCCCTGTAATGCGTAGTGCGATTCATTGGACAATTTACCACAAAAATGTGCCTCGATTGAAGCATGTGTTGTACGTAAAAATGTTCTAGTTTCACTAACAAGTTTCCTAATTTCATTAGAACACATTCCATTGTAGTAACGATAGAAAAGGAAATGCACCTTACATTGCGTCGATGATCCAATGAATCAATAGAGTTGGATACTTTACTGCCACCGATGAGTTTCTTCGCCCTCTCCTGTACGCGGTCGAGCAACCCAAAAATAGTCTTTAAAGCGCCGGCCCATATATGAGAGTTGTATTCTATTTTTGGTCGGATATAAGTGGTATAAATTGTAAGAAGATCAGATGGGGTCAGAAAAAAATACTGCATGAACCATGGTAACAAGTTTCTTACTTATCAACAGATCCATGTAACTGCCATAAGTCACCACCTTCAATAAAGAATGTTTGATATACATACATAAGGATACCCTCTTTTATAAAAAAGTAAAAATGTACTGCCAGTTTACAGAAGCCATGTAAAAATTCTCGCCTGCCTATTTATATTGAAAGCAAAAACAAAGCACTCAAAATTTGTTTTTGTTTTCAATATAAATAGACAGCCGAGAATTTTTACATGGTTTCTATAAACTGGCCGGTAAATGTAAGTCCGTGACTTTTTGAATGAAAAACAGTTTTTTTTTTGCAAAACAAAATTTTATTTTTCAACATAATCTCCGTTTAACTCAATACATTTAGTACAATGTTTCTCCAGTTTTTGCACCCCTTCCAAAAAATAGGATTTTCGAGGTCCTTAAAATAGGTAATAATTTCATCGTTGGACCTGAATCTCTTTTCACCGAGCTATTTCTTTAGGTTTTGTCAGTAGGGGTTAAATCCGGAGAATATGGCGGGTGTGGTACCAATTCAAAGTTTGTCATTGATACTGCACACGTGTGCACTCTCTTGATGAAAAAGAACTTTTTTCTTGGTCATGTGGGGTCGATTTTTATTTTAAAATCCTCATTAAATCGGTCTAATAAGTTGGCATAATATTCGCCGTTTATTGTTTTTCCCTTTTGAAGGTAATCGATGTGGATTACGCCGCGTGTTCCCATAATCTTATTGGCCGACAAAATTACCTTGGCCTTCTTCCGAGCAGGTTTAGACTGCTGCTTGGTCTCCGGATTACAGTAATGGATCCATGTTTCATCCAGAAATACAAAACGCCGCAAAAACTCATTCAGATTGCCGTTAAACAACTCCAAACAATCCTTTGAAGTTGTCACACGTTTACGTTTATGGTCAATTGAGAGCAAACGCAGCACCCATCTTGCAGACAACTTTCTTAAACCCAGCTGATCATTTAAAATCGAAACCACACTGCCATATGAAATGCCTATGACATCAACAATTTCACGCACTTTTACTCTTCGATCGGCCGACACCATATCGTAGATTTTTTCAACATTCAAGGATGTACTCACCTCAATTGCCCGTCCAGAACGTTCAGCGTCATTTGTACTTGTGCGACCACAACGAAATTACTGACTTTACCATTTGACCCATAGTATTTATCGATCTTTTGCTTTGATTGACGGTTTTTTTTTTCGCAAAAAATAATGTTTAATGAGCACACGAAATTCACTTTCTTCTCAAAAGGCGACAGGAGTCAACTGACAGTTGCCTCTTGCCAGGAGCAGTGGTGCTATTTCAATCAAGAGGCTATTTCAATCAAGACATTGAGTTAACGATCCACCCTCGTATTTATATAAGAATAATATTTAATGCTTTATTAATAGCCACAACAAACACTGTTCTGCTTTTTTATGCAGGTTTGTTGTCTTTTCATGTTCGTTTCAGATAGGCGATCAATTGCGTACATTGCATTTGCATGTCAAATTTTGACTGTTTCAAAAATAAGTTACCTATTGTACGACATAATTATATGTTAATATCTGTTTGGGAGAATCATAGTAAACAAATGTGTTACTCAGTCTCTCTGTATCCACTGATTTCTACTATACTTTAGACAATGACAATATCACCTAATAACAGAAATACCAAATTACTTATCAGTATACACATATATGTATGTGTTAACATACAGAAACTGGTATAAACAGATGTATCTGTGCACGTGCCTAGTCCCTATTCTATGGATCATTCAAGTGTTCATGTTTTAAAGATTCTAGTAGTTAAAACGCGAACACTTCTCGGTGAACACGAAACTTTTGTTTGCAAATGACATGGCCTATGACTGCACTAAATAGGACCATGTTGTAATTAAATATTTAGGTTAGGTTAGGTTAGGTTAGCAGGCTGCTGGTAAGGAAGGGTGAACATTTTTAGAGTCCAGCTCACTTGGGTCCAATACAATGATTCCTTTGTGTTACCTGTTAATTGAAGAGAAGATAGTGAGAGAGGGTGATAGGGAAATGATAGTGATAGAGAAGACAGGTAGTGAAGGAAGAGATAGATGATAGAGGAAGGCTTCATTATTTTACAACTCTGCTCTTTGCACATTTTTTAATAATGCAGTGTTGCAGCGCCATCTGGTATCAAATGAGACGTATTAAATTTTGAAGCTGTGTTTAGTAGCCATTTTATTGATTATTTTACTTCGCCAATTATTCTGCTACACAACGAAGGAGGGCGCTCTGATGTACATTAGGATTATTATCTGACCAGTGCCTTATGCCTGCATCACTAGAAGTTTTCCCACAACAACTGATACAAAGGACACTAATGCACATCAGAAAAATGCGTGGTGTTTTTATTTTTAATGACTATTCGGAGACAGGGCTCGAACCCAGGCTGCAGGTTTTTTGTAGTCAACGTGCTAACTACTTCAGTCAACGCCACCCTCAATTGTAATTATATATTTAATTTCTCCTAAAAATGGACCACGTACTCTAATAATATCTGCAGAGATGCTACAACCAATACAAAAATTTCATCTGAATAATGGAAGACAATAACTAATAGTAGCACGAAGACAAAGTCAAGTCCCGCTTTTGATGCTGAAAGTGGTACAGAGGCTGTTCAGTTAGGAATTTCCTTGCATTTGTGCATTTCCTTGCTGTTGTATATTTGCTACTGCCATTGTTGGTGCTGCTGTAACTTTTTTTCCTGTTTTTTAATGAAATAATGAACTAATTTAAATATTTTCCAATACTTTTAATTAAATAAACAAGAAACTCAAAAAATTAATAAAAAAAACTCGGATTTCAGAAATTAATAAGGTAACATTAATTTTGAGAATGAAAAATAATCGAAACAAACGTCAGAAGGTTAATATGGCGACGAAAATATCCGTTTCCACAATGTCTGATTATTTTATTTTAAGCAGAAAATTGGATAAATGCTGTTTTGCTTAAAAAGCTCGTATCTTTTGGTTGTTTATCAGAAACATTTTACAGAAAGTATGGCAATACTATCAATTTGTTTACAAACAAAAGTTGTTTACAAATAAAAATATAGAGCAGTCTGTCAAAGAAAATGCTGAACAGTAAAAATGTAATACACATACATACATACATGCATATGTATTTTTGTATGTGCATATGATTACATTAGTAGGGGTCATAATCATCAGATAAGGAAAAGTGGTTTCAGCAATTAAATATGTAAGTACGTTTTTTTTTCTGCCACGTGCGGTTTGAAAATTAAAAATTTTGCAATAAAATAAATGTTGAAGCATAATCCTTTCTATTGTATTTTCTTTGGGTTTCAATTAGTGTGTTAGTTGGACTAGATTTTAAATTAAATATATATACATTTTTTTTAAATATGTAGTTAAACTTTTGTTCTAATATTTTCCTGTCGACAAGTTTATTAACTTCTCCGTATATTTATCTTGGTTACAAAAATATCCTTGTATCAAAGTATTCTGAGGTGGGGTTCAAATATTGGATACGGCTTAGCTTATGTCGGCTTTATTTAGCTATTATGTGCTTTAATATTTCAAAAGTTTGTTAAACGTTTAACAAGAACAGTCACGCTTGGTAGCAGGAAGTTATTGCATACTTATGTACATACATATGTACATACTAGAGTTTTTCTTTTCCCGGACTTTTTCATTTCCCGGGAAAGCGGGAAAGATTTTTCGGTTTCCCGGGAAATCCCGGGAACTCCCGCCCGGTACAAAACAATACAAAATATTTTTAAATTTAATTTATTTCAACAAAAACAACAAAAACAAATTACAAGTCATGTGATCGATGAAATAATAACGTTTTTAGACACATTATTTAAAAAATAATACCGTTTCCGTTCTTTATACAATAATACATAGATACCAATATTATAAAAAAGAAATTATACAGGTATTATTAAAAAAAATATTAAAAAATATCCCCCTTATGAAAAAATCATTGTTAAACTTAAAATTGGTTTAACAAACGAATTTTGTATTGCAAAACCAGTTTTAACGCAGGCTTTAACTTTAATAATCGTTTTTGCATAAGAGCGTATTTTGAAAATATGACTTTAGTACAGAATTAACTGTTAATGCTGTTAACCGTACTATTTACAAAAGATAGTCTGTAATTATTTGTAATTTTCTTTCATTTCCTTGCTCATTTCTGTTTTTTACTTTTATGAATTGTTGTAGAATTAAATTTTGGTAGTCGCGTTCTGTCTTTTCCAAATAAAGGCATCTAAGTCTCAGAATGCATGTGTACCAGATGTAAACTCGGCCTTAGTTGTTGTAAAGCTTTAGCTATTGTGCTAGTGCCATCACCTTATTATTGCACCATCGCATTCATAAAGTGAATAACGACACTCATCAAGGAATGTGTACATACAAATTAAGTTGCCATAACAAAATCAAAAAATCCCAGGAATTCCCGCACAAATTTCCCGGGATTTCGTTCCCGGAAAATGTGCGGGATCCCGGGAAATTTTTCCCGGGAAATCCCGTATGAAAAACACTAGTACATACTCGTATGTATATCCTAAAGTTTCAGGAGTGATTTGCGCTATTGATACAGGGATGGCGCGTTTCATTAAAACATTTACTAAGTAAAAATAAAAATACTTTCTTGATTCTTTCTAGAAGATTTCAAACCCAATATTAATTATAAAAACCAAAAAGAAAAATAATTTGTCAAAAATGCCAAAAAGTACTTTTTGTTCTGCGGATCCTTGTTTTTGACTAAATATTAAGTATACGCCATGGTCCATGATCATTAGCGGGAAGCGAAAGCTATTTTTGTTCGAGTTTTTCTCTAAAATTATACAATTTAAAGCTATTTGAAGGACTTTTTCCAAAACAATGGCAAACAATTTTTTTGTATTGTCATGTGTAGATGTATTTAATTTCTTCTTAATGCTATAAAATCCTTGATTTTCGAATGAAATTTTGCATTTATGTATTGAGTATTATAAAAGAAATTTCACAAATCTCACATGAGTTCAAACAAATACAAAGCAGTAAAATTTTAAATTTTTCCCCCATAGCGTCCATACTTGGTGCAAGGACCATTTAATGCACACACTCAAGAGCCTGTAGATGTGGCAATTTTTTTATCCCAGCTTTATGATTTTAGAACATATTTGGTAAAGTAAATATTTCGATGTAAAATAGGTCGTCTTCAGAAGGACCCACATCCAACAAAAATAGAAAATGGTATGATTTATTTACTATCAATTGGTGCCAGTGGACATACCTTTTGTATAAATATACATTCACTATATGTTTCGAATCAAACATTTTTTATATACATACACAGAAAAAAATAATATGAAAAATTTTGTAATATGAATTAAAATTTTTGTAATATCAATTAAAAAATTAATTTAAATTCAACCTATAAACAATTTGATAATATTAATAAAAAAAATTAATCAGAAATAATTTCTTAATCAGGCTTGAGTTCAGTAATTTCAATTCTTATTGAATGAAATATTTTTATTAATTAATGTGAGTATCTAAAGAAGAGAAGAAAAATTAAACTAGACTTTATTAGCTGGGGGAAATACCGATATTTTTCTGTGCAGCCACGCACTTCATCAGCACCCATGTCTATCTACTGGGGTAGAGATTCATTCAATAAGAATTGAAATTACTGAACTCAAGCCTGATTAAGAAATTATTTCTGATTAATGCCCTAATTCAGTAAGAAGAATTAGGACGTTTTTGTTTGAAAATGCTTCTGAGTTCTTGTCTTTGAAGTCTCTAAATTATTTTCTTCAAAAATGGTTGTTGTCTTTGACAATGAAAAATATAAATATTATTGCCATGTTTTTAAAACATAAAAATTCAATTAAATTATTATACAATAGTTTGAAAAATATATGAAAAAATATGTGTTGGATATAATGTTTGGAACAAAATCATAAAGCAAATACACGAACCTTCTAGCATAGACAATAAATAATAATCGTTTTAAAGAATCAAAACTGCTTCTTTTTTTCGTCCATAGACAAGACGATACATTCGTCGAACAGAATTAGGGCATAAAATTCACTACAGTTCAACTAAATCTAAAAATGTCTCAAATAAAAAAAATTTTCAATTATCAAATTCAAAGTTGAAAATTTTTTAAATCTGACGGGAGAATTTCCAAAATAATTTACCGTTTTTTAATAAAAAATTTATATTTGCTTAATTAAACTGGTTAATATTTGCATCCAATATCTGAAATAATATAGACCAAAGTTTTGAAAAATGATGAAATTTAAATCTCCATATGAATACATATATGTATGTAACTCACTAACTGTAAAAGCTAAATATTTAACTTAACTAGATCACATCAAGAGCAGTAATGTAGCAAAAATATTTGGAAATCGGATGCGAAACAAAATAGTTACAGGAGGTAAAAAATTGTACACTGCATAAGCAGTCTACTTGGAAACTTCATAGTTCCGAAATAGTTCTATCATGGAAGATTTTTGTAATTTTAATTTAAATTAAATTAAGTAAAGCTGTCCAAGTCTGTTTCATATCGTTAAAAACCACAGCATATCTTTTAAACTACACTCCTCATCTCGCAGTATAACTTTATATTAATTTTTTTTTTTTTTTTTTTTGAATGCATGATTTTTTATTTATTGTATCTTCATATATGAACTAACAATAAGTATTCAAATCTTAAATCTAAAAATATAATTAGGCCCGACCAGTGTCGGACATAAGCTTAGTAATAGTTATATATAATACATAAGTAGTGATAGTCAAAAGGAAAAAAATAAAGTATTTTCAAGAAGTCCCATCTGGAGTGCTATGAATAAGAGCCCATGTGTCCCTCTTTTTTAGGCGGATGTGTCCAGTAAAGTTCAAAATATTACGGGCAAGCGGATTAGGATGTGACTCGAGTTTTGTTAAATATTTGCCAGCGTATTTTGCAATTTCTTCAGTCACTAGTGGCATATTTAAATCACGATGTATATTTGAATTTTTTATATACCATGGAGCCAATGTTATTAAGCGTAAAATTTTGTTTTGCCTTCGTTGGATTCTCTCGACATTAGAAGCTGAAGCAGTGCCCCATAACTGTATTCCGTAGCACCATATTGGTTTCAAAATCGTCTTGTATATTAAAAGCTTACAATCTAGACTGAGTGAAGAATTTCTACCAATCAGCCAATGTAGCTGAGTTAATTTCAGTTTCATTTGTGTTAGCTTTGAGTCAATATGGGGCTTCCATGTAAGCCGTCGATCAAGGTGTATACCAAGGTATTTTACGTGTGAATGTTGAAGAACAACTTGATTGTTGATTCGAATAGGGGAACAAGTATCTCTTCGCAGGGTAAATGTTACCTGGACACACTTTTGCTCGTTTACTTTGATTCTCCATAAATTTAACCATAGTTCCAGTTGTGTAATATGTTCTTGTAGATATCGGGAAGCCTCGTGAGGGTTTTCGTGCATACTAAGGCAGGCTGTATCATCGGCAAACGTAGATGTATGAATATTGCTGCTCAAAGGCATATCACAAGTGTAAATCAAATACAAAACTGGCCCCAGTATGCTCCCCTGTGGCACACCGGATGATATAGATTCGGGCACACTCATGAAGTCTCCTTCCACAACCGTAAACTTCCGGGTAGTAATATAACTTTCTAATAGCTTCAGAAAATTTATTGGTAAATATGATTTCAATTTTAAAATAAGACCTTCATGCCACACTTTATCAAATGCCTGAGAAACGTCGATAAACAGCGCAGAACAATACTTCTTTTCTTCAAATGTTCTTCTTATAAATTGAACCAATCTATGAGTTTGTTCGATGGTGTTATGCTGACTTCTAAAACCAAATTGATGGTCCGGTATGCACCCATTACTAACTAGAATTGGGGACAATTTTGTCATGAGCAGTTTTTCGAAAAGTTTTGACATTGTTGATAGCAGACTTATTGGCCTGTATGACTCAGCCTTGGTAAGGTCTTTGCCCGGCTTTGGAATCATTTTAACTTTGGCAAGCTTCCAGCTATTTGGAAAATACTCCAGTCGTAAAATGGCGTTAAAAATAAATAATAGGATTCTAATTGCAATACGAGGCAACTTTATTAGCATCTGGTTACTAATTCCATCAATACCCGGAGCTTTCTTCGGGTTAAGTTCAGCAATTACTTTTTGTACATCACACGTTCTAAATTTTATGGGTCGAGGGGGTAGCGCCACTACATTCGGCAAATCAATAACACCAGTACACGAGTTAGGGGTAAATACTGATTTTAAATGCTCAGCAAATAGTTTACCTTTTTCAGTATCGCTTCTTGCCCAACCCCCTGTAGATGTACGCAGAGGTGGTTTAAACGCAACAGGTGTTTTAAGCTTTCTAGCAGCGCGCCACAAGGAGTAATTAGATGCTGGTGTGGCATCAAGACCTTCCAGATAGTTTTTAAAAGATGCAGTTTTTTCAAATGCAAGCAAGTCTTGGAGTCGTTTAGTGCACTCTTTAAATCTGATTTTATGTTGTGGTGATCTGTGCTGTTGCCATTCCCTTCTAGCTCTTCTTTTTTCACTTACAAGACGTTCAATATCCGTAGAATAAATTCTATTAAATCCAGTCTGCGGGTAGGAGGTAGTCGCATGTTCAGCAGCCTGTTTTATATTTTTGATAAGATTGCCAATGTTAAATTCAATATCTTCGGATGTTCTTAGTATAATGTTTTCCGTACAATGAGTACTGAGATATTTTCTGAACCCCAGCCAATTAACACGGTTGATCGTCTTCAAATACGGGTGAGGTAAGTCACTACTTAGTGGGCTACAAATTGTAACGATCGTGGGAGAGTGATCGGAGGAAAGATCTTGAGACGCTTCAACATGAACTAATTCCCTAGAAATATTTTTCATGACTCCAAAATCTATAACATCCGGAATTTTTTGTATGTCCGTAGGCCAGTAAGTGGGCTCCCCACTCGAAATGACGTCCAAGCCCATTTTTGAAATTGTGTTGAACAATGCCCGACCTCTAGGTGTAATAAGACGCGAACCCCAGAACGTATGTTTTGCATTGTAGTCGCCAGCTGCTACGAAGCAAGGGCCAAGGGATTTGTAGAAATTCTCGTATTGGTCCTCAGTAATTGCAAACCTAGGAGGGGAGTAAATTGATGATATGACAAAATTAGTGCAAAAATTTTCGATACAAATATTCGTTGCTTGTAAATGTTCTTCGCAAATGTTGTCAATAATATAATGCTTGAGTCTTGACTTTATTAAAATTGCTGATCCACCGCATGCTCTTCCTCTCGGGTCCTTTGAATCATATAAGGTGTAGCCATAAATTTTAAAAAGGCTTCTCGAAGTCAAATGAGTCTCAGAGACCAACATTATATCAATATTTTTTTCCGTGAGGAAGTGCTCAAGTTCATTTTTATGTTGGCGAATGCCGTTTGCGTTCCAGAAACATATTGTTAACGTGTTCATGGCTTATTAAGTATTGCTTGAAGCAGAGTATTCTGCATTCGCAGCATTTCTTGCATCATGCTAGTCATACTTGTTGTAAAATTGTTTATAGTTTGCACCAGATTTTCAATAGTAGCTTCAAGGCGATTAAAATTAAAGCCTGAGTTTGTATTTATTGAAGTATTTGGCCGTGAAACATTTTGTGTGGGAATAGAGCTTGTTTTTGCAGCATCGGCATACGATACACGTGAATTAACTGGTTGGCTCACTTGGGCAAGAGTGGCGGAGTAAGTGTTTGCTGTTTGTGCTGGAGCTACTTTAGGTTTTTGCCCCATTGTCTTTTTAACGAAAGAATATACACGACAACCTCTGTAGTTAGCAGTGTGATTTTCTCCACAATTACTGCATTTTTTGTTACTTTGATCTTTCGGTTTATTGCAACTAGCAGTACCGTGCAATTCACCGCAAATAACACAAACTGTAGGTAATTTGCAGTAAGTTTTTGTGTGGCCATATTCTTGACAATTATGGCACTGTACGGGTCCAGAACGCTTGTGTGGTTCTTCAACTGTTATTTTTCGGTATAAAAGATATTTTAAATTATAAATTGGGTGCGTCTCATTTTTTCTCAATTTTATATCATTCGGCTCAAGTTCAACGCGAAATAGAGGCTGGGGGATCTTCTCCCTATTTATTATATTTGAAACATTTTTTACCTTGAATCCCTGGAGGACGAGTGCGTCTTTTATTTCTTCGGGAACAACATAAGAATCTATGCCCTTCAATACGATCTGCAGGCCTTTAGCACTCTTGAGCTGGTATGTGTAGAAACTTGTTTTATTTTTTTCAAATTCAGAAACCATTTTACGGAAATCTGTTTCGTCATAAATTTGAATTTTCGTTTCATCGATATTGCCACGTTTTATTGGAACAATGTGAAATTTTTTCTCACCAATGACCGAAATTAATTTCTTAATAAGAGCGTTTGAATTTTTTTCTCTCAAATATATTGGTGGCGGCTTGGAGGTTTTTTTCTCAGATATATCAGGTGTGTCGTTGTCATCTTGCAATATTTGAAAACGATTAGTGGAGGATGCGCTGTTATCCCTAGATACCTTTGAAGCAGATGCAATTTTATTAGAATTTGGGCTTCGCCCGCGCTTTCCCACCATTATATATCGGTCCATTCCGACTTGGACCTTGGGTTTTGGGCTACTCTTATTTATATTGACAATTTGGGTAAGTGATGAACACGAGCCTGAATCGGATGATATCGCTGATTTAAATGACGAAGTAGTAGGCAACTGTAATGTTAACAAATCACTAGTTGACATTGGACAAAGCGAAGTTGATCGCTGACGAAAAATTGGCTTAGCCGTTAAAAAAAGTCTGTCATCAGGTTTTTTATTTATTTTGTTTATATTAAGAGCATCAGAACTCACAGTAAGTATATCATCAGATTTTTTATTGTTATCATTAAGATCATCAGAGCTCACAGTAAGATACGCATTTCTGCCGTTATCACTCACTTCACAATTATTTGTTTTTGAGGTACTCATATAGAGTATTCCTCAAGGGCACTTTGTTAGTGTATTCCTCAAGGGCACTTTGAGTTATTTTGTTTACGGTTGTTTTTGTTTTATTTTTGTTTTAGTTATTACTGTCTATGTAAAAAAATATTAGCAAAGCAAAAAAAGCTTATTTATCAAAGTTAATGTACAACGAATATAATGTACTACAAATATTTTTTTGTATGATTTTTTTTATTATGTATGTAAAAAAAAAAATCCGCTAATACGTCTGTTCACTATGAAGGTACAACGAGAACTGCACTTTATATTAATCTAATTTTTTTTTAAGTATACAAACATATTTTATTTTGCAGACTAACACTATTTTCGCAGAGCGCAAAAAATTTTTTTTTCCTTTTCGCATAATTATAAACATCAATCCAGGCCTCAATGTATTTCCCAGCCATCTATTTCTGGTTATCCTGACAATCGCAAATGAACTAAAAAGTATATACATATGTACACATATTATAAGAACAAGTTTAATAGAGTACGAAAAAAATAGTCAGATACTCTACGTATCTTTAATGTACCTAACCTTAATTACAAATTTATTTCACTGTAGTGAAGCAATCAAATAACTAACTAAATAATTCAGTAACTGATAAATATAACTTGAAGTACAATTAATAGTAAAACAAAATTATTATCAGTAAGAAACTGTTTCATTTATATGTAAAGGGTGTTTTTTATTGAGGTATAGAACTTTAAGTTGGCATCACTTTTTTAACTGGCGGCCATTTTGTCAGCTGTCAAGTGATTAATATTTAGTTTGGTTTGCCATTTCATCATGAACAGGTTGACAAAAGAACAACGCTTGCAAATCGTGCAAATTTATTTCGAAAATAATGGTTCAGTTCGCGAAGTTTACCGCAAGCTCCGTCCATTTTATGGTCGACATAATCGTCCATCAGAGCAATTAATTCGGTTAACCATGGATCGTTTTCGCACTACGTTTACTCTATGTGATAATACGCATCCGCAGAGACGTCGAACAGTGCGCACCGAAGAAACAATTGCCGCTGTAGAGCAAAGTGTTGAAGAGGACCCGAATGAATCGATTCGCCACCGTGCACAGCAATTGGAGCTTTGTCCATCAACTTTATGGAAGATTTTGAAGATTTTGAATGTGGATGAGTTGTGGTTCCAACAAGACGGCGCTACATGCCACACAGCGCACGTCACAATCGATTTATTGAAGGAAACATTCGATGAGCGCATAATTTCGCGGAATGGACCTGTCAATTGGCCACCAAGATCGTGTGATTTGACACCATTGGATTATTTTCTTTGGGGATATGTGAAGTCGCTCGTCTACGCCAACAAACCAGAAACGTTAGGGGACTTGGAAGCCAACATTCGTGGCGTTATTGCCAACATACGGCCCCATATTCTCGAAAAAGTGGTTGAAAATTGGACCTGTAGAATTGGCTTTATTCGAGCCAGCCGCGGCGGCCACATGCCCGAAATCATATTTAAACATTAATGGCATAAAATTATCCTTCCAATAAAGCCAAATTGATGGACATTAAAACGATTTTCTTGTGTTTTATTTCAATTCGAAGTTCTATACCTCTAAAAAAAAACACCCTATATATGTACTTCAAAGTACAGTGAACTCGCGCTAATATAAACTTCAACTATAATGAACAATCGAGTATTGGGAATACAATTTAATTTGGATGAACTCTCTAAATAATAAACAAACTCATCGCGAAAAGGTGATGAAGAGGAAACGAGAAAGTAATGCAGACCATGTATAAATGCAGAAATGTATAATTCATTGCATCATATTACTTATGTATTCATAATTAATTATTTATAAATTAATTAATATAATAAATATTTGTCCTTTTGTATTTTGCAATCAATCTTCTCCAATACATAATTTTTAAATACAATTTTTGCAAAAGTTATGTACATATGTATACAATTACATACCTCCATTCCACTGCGTCTTCGAATGAAAATAACAAAGTTTGTAGGCCACATAAACAAGTTATTAAACAAATTATAAGGAAACCACGAACACTCATAACAAGCAAAAATACGAATACAATTACGAATGTCTAAACATGGACGAACATTCCGCAATTCGAATACGAATATTCGTATTTATACATATACATATCGCTACCTTAATATAGAAAGGCCCCCTAACTCATTATTTGTTTGAAATCGAGAATTTTGCATTTTTTGATAAATTAAATGTTCTTTTATCGAAATATAAAAAAAAATCGATTTCAACATATTATGAGTTTGAGCCTTTCTATATTAAGGAAACGATACGTACATTAGAGTTGCCGTTACTTTTTTTTGATTTCTTATATTTTCTCTCCCCAAATCGGATCACTTTTATGTAAAAAAATACAAAAAAATTTCATAGCGATAAGTTGTGTTTTTGGGGATGCGTCCGCCCCTCAAAGTTGCCCTCAAGCCAATTTAAGGGCTTGAAGGCATATTCTCTTCCCCATCCAGCAGGAGAGAATATAAGAAATCAAAAAAAAAATTCTCCATACAACTAACGGCCACGCTAATGTATGTACATACATATGAGTAGGTGAGATGCAAAACTCGTTCGTTACAAAAATTAAAAAAATCAGGATAATGATTGATTCTAGTAGTTCTTCAGGAATTTTATAACAAGCAATATAGAGATTTTATCAATGTATGCTCTTTTTTTATATTCTTTCATGAGAATTTAAAGTATTCCACCAATTTGGTCCATTTAATCAGCTGCTATACGTTTTTTGCTTTTTTTCATAATTCTGTTAACGTGTAACGAACGAGTTTTGCATCTCACCTACTCATATGGCTGAAGTGTTTTATCAATTCTTGGAGTTTAATTAAATCCTTTTTATTAGACTGGAAGTTGAAAAAAATGGTTAAACCATTAAATATTTTTATAATCGCAATTGTGAACAAATTCGATGGAATGAAGATCATTGGATTTTAATCGTTCACATTACCGTGCGTTCACTGTATTTTGTAAATAGTACATCCATATATGTATGTATGTATGTGCATAAGTATGTACATATGTATGTAAGTGATCTTTGTTTGTTGATGATAATGTATGAAAGTAAATAAAGCAAAATGTATACATGTAAATGAGTAAATAGATATGTACATACATACATACATTCAGGCACACTGCACATTGGGATTTTGGTGTCAAAAACCCTTCATATTTTTCGAACACTCAATTGCAAGAATTTAATGATGCAGTTTTGTAGAGAAATTTTTAAATATGAAATGTGCATTAATGTTTTTTTTATTATTATATTATTTATTTATTATTTTATTTTGGAAAAACTGAAGCTAAATCTATGCAAGGTGGTATGCAAGAAATGGCATATAGGTACATACATATTTTTTTTTTTTTTTTATAAATTCATTTATTTCAAAAAATACAATTATATAACAATGTATGTGCCTCTGCGCCTTGAAGGCATTTTAGAGGCGAGTTGGCAATAATATATTGCATAACTTAAGAAATATTTTATAATTGACCATAACTATAATGTATATATATATATATATTATATTAATAAAAAAAAAATTAAAAAATATAAGAAAAAATATTTTAATACTATAATTACATTAGAAGCTCCTCTATGTTTTGATGTAAAAAGTTCTTTAAACTACTTTTAAATAAAGAAATGCTATTTATGTTTTTCAAATTTGACGGCAAATCATTATATTCACGACTACCCATGTACTCGATACGCTGCTTCGATGTTTCTAGCCTACACCATGCTACTGCTAAATTCATATTATTCCTTGTATTGATCGAATGCTGATAACTTGAAAAATGTATGGTATGGTGACCAATGTTGTTTAAACACTTAAAAACATACATAAGTAATTGCATTTTGTAAATGCCATAAATAGGTAATACCGCTGGAAAAATATCGGTATATAACGATAAAGTTGAATGTGAGATGGGAAGATTAGCTACCACTTTTAAAGCTTTGTTTTGCATACGTTGCAAACCTTTTAATTCAGAACTTTTCTTATATCCATACAACACAGCTAAATAATTAAAATGGCTTTGTACTAGTGCATTATAAATTAATAATTTTGTTTTTTCATCAAATTTGTTCTTAAATTTGTAAAGAAAACCAATAGCTTGGGCTGTTTTTACCTTAAGATTCTGGATATGCTGACTCCAAGCAAGATTGCTTTGTAGTTGTATACCCAAATACTTAACAGAACCAACTTCCACGATTTCTTTTCCATCAACAAAAACACTAAAGTTGGTATGATCCGAGTATGGCTTAAATCTTATCAATCGAGTTTTGTCAGCATTTAAGAAAAGTTTATTTATTCTCGTAAACTCTAATAGTAATGCCGCATCTCGTTCTATATATACTTTGGCGACTGTTTCATGCTTGTAAGGGTAAAATAAACTGATGTCATCTGCATATATAAAGATTTTACCAGTAAGTTCAAGATTTTTTAAGTCATTAAGATAAATAGTAAACAATAAAGGTCCAAGTACGCTACCTTGCGGCACACCATGTTCAACTTCACGAAATGAACTTTTACGGTCACCAATCTGAACAAATTGCTTGCGGTTTCTCAAATAGCTTTCCAAAAGAGATAATTCGCTTCCACGTATACCATAACACGTAAGTTTTTGTAGTAAGATGTCATGATGATATACATATGTATGTATGTATGTATAATTTTTTTTTGATAATACCATCCTCTGTGCTCAAGAGCGAGTAAGCAATCCCCAATTGTTTGGTATTATGTTAAAGTAACGTCGATGTCGACAAATGGAATGGGTGAATATTTTTTATAAGTTCAAAAGCATAAGCTTGGCATCGGTTTAATTTTTTCATTAATCCGAGGATGCCCACTTTGGGGCTCCGCCCACTTTAAATATATATAGTGCAAGTTCCAGGCTTAAGCTCTGTGACACCTCCTCAAATGCTGTATAAAGTTTCATAACAATCGGACGGCCCGGCCCATTTAGAAACTGCAAAATTATTTCCATTTTTGTAACAAAATCTAAGATCTCTCCCTACTTGACGGCTTGCAATAATTTTTTCTTTTGTTCCAGGATTAATTTGAAAAGAAAACTAAAAATAAAATCCTAAGGTAATGATAAAAAATTATATAAATAACTAGCTGACCCCGGTCCGCGTTGCTGGCCCTAAGCAAACATTAGTGTTGTATATGGCATTGGTGGTACAATATGAAAATTGGATTTTGCCCACGAATAAACTAAATATTGCGCCATTTGCCGGACGAACTTCAAACTACACAGAAACACTCCTCACGCCCCATAGAGCATGTATATAAAGTTTGGTCTAAATCGGAGCAGTAGTTCTTGAGTTACGGTGCAAAATCACAAAAAAAACTAAATATGGCGCCATCTATCGGACGAACTTCAAACTACACAGAAACACTCCTCACGCCCCATAGAGCATGTATATAAAGTTTGGTCTACATCAGTGCAGTAGTTCTTGAGTTACGGTGCAAAATAAAAAAAAAACTAAATATGGCGCCATCTGTCGGACGAACTTCAAACTATACAGAAACACTCCTCACGCCCCATAGAGCATGTATATAAAGTTTGGTGAAAATCGGTGCAGTAGTTCTTGAGTTACGGTGCAGTAGTGCTTGAGTTACGGTGCAAAAACACAAAAATAATAAATACTGCGCCATCAAACTACACAAACACAAAAAAACTAAAAATTGCGCCATCTGTCGGACGAATCACTATTTCTGAAAGGGGCGTAGCATTTACACGCACAGGTCTTTTACGAATATTTTGCGGGGTGGAAGGCGAAAATCTGTTGGGGCATTGAAGAGTTTACCCATAACAAATAAACGTGTTTTTGCATTATATATAATAAGATTACAGAAATTTGGTATTGCGATTGTCACGGATTGTTTATATACTGTTGGGTGATTCTTCTCGGTAACCATCGGTCTGATGTCTAAACTTCTTCTAGCAAAATATAATGAATGATTTCTTAAGAGTTTCGGATTTTATTGAAAAAAATCTATGAAATCTCTATTTGAGTCGATAGAACGATCTATATAATTCAATGTTTAAAGATGATTTCATGTAAATTCTGACCGCGGCTAGGCCTCAAATTGTTCATAAGCTGGGTCTAATTTTGACATATCCACCGGTATCTCACGAATAAATTCTTTAATATTGGCTTCCAGTGCGTCAACCATTGCGAGCTTGTGCCTATAGACATGAGCCCTAACACAGCCCCACAAAAACTAGTTAAAAGGCGTTAAATCGCACGATGTAGAGGGTCAATTGCAAGCGCCCAAGCGCTCGCCTCTCAATTGGACCATTGTTTCGCGTACTGTGTGGCATATGGTACCGTGTTACTCAAACCACATGCCATCCAGGTCCAGCGCTGCTATTTTGGGCAAAAAAGTGAAGTAACAGAAATTTATGAGAACAGCAACGAATTGATAATTCGAGGTCACCAACAATACTGGCGGATACAGCTGCGTTATTTTCCGTACTGTCCGCACTCAGCGTAGGAGTGTTGGTGGTTTAATGTCCAATAATGTAAATTTGGTGAGAAATTTAGTCACAAGATTCCAAATAGTTGCCTCAGAAGGTCACCCAAACTAACGATAAAATGGAAGAAGTGCACGGACGCACTTTCTTAAGCGAGCATGAATTATGATAATAAAATTTAATGATATGCAAGTGTTGTTTGTTTGTAAGTCTATTCATGATTAAATTATAGACCAAAAGCTTAAATTAGACATGCCATAGCCATAATGCCATTGCCATAACCAAACCAAAATTCAGTTGGTTTCTATGATAATGTCAATGGCGTTATGCCGAGTCAGGTATAACCAAATACAGTGTTGCCCCTAAGTTTGGTACGAACAGCTGTTTTCCCCACAAGTTTGGTTCAAACAGCTGTTTTGTATAGTTATGGTTATGTCACGTCTAATTTAAGTTAAACTGAACAACTTTAACAGTAATATGTTACATGAAAAGAGCTGAGCTGCCAAAAACAGTGTTGCCAAAAGAAAGTTGCTAAACAATTACTCTTTAGAATACAGAATTCCAACAAAATATAGAATATTTATTATTTCGTTAAAGTGCTTAGCATGGGGTCGTGGTGTGGCGAAGCCACAATAACCAAAAATGTATTACATTTTAGCAGAGATCGGTTCAAGCAATTTTAAGTGTTTCGTACTCAAGAGCTAAACTGAGCCTTATTATTGTGATTATGTTGTCCGCCATCTAGTCCGTTTGTCTTTCGGGTTAAACGGGTGAAACAATTTTAATGAAATCAAAAACATATGCAGATAGATATCTCTATAAATTTTTTACAAAGTAGACCACGAAGGGCACGGGAGACAACATGTGCTCCCCGGTACTATTCACCCGATTTTTATGAAATTCATATTTTTTAAAACTATGACCAAGATGGGGCAATTTCAGCCTCTCCTGAGCTATTCAACCGATTTTTATGAAATTTTAAATATATAGGTACATGCATCTGCATCGAAAGGGGTACACAGGCTTCATATCTGATTCAACATTGTGATCAAAGATTGATTATCAATTACATTTTCGGAGTTTTTATTTAAAGATACTAAGTTTCAAGAACTTGATTCGAGGTATTTTGATGAGTCAGCCAAGCCAATGCAATAAACTTTTTAGTCAGTTCTGCTCCTGTATTCTGTAACTCGCTAAAGCTAAATTCGATCGCTAAAATGCTGAAGATATACAAAATTTTAAATTTTTGGCCATTAAAATCGACTTTATAGCTTTTTAGCGATAGAGATTTACCGAGTTACAAAATACAGGGGTTGGTCAACATTTTAATTATTGATTTGCTTAATTCAATCATTAGATGAATTGATTTTTAATTTATTTCCAATAAATTTTTTTATTCAATTAAACACTAAAATTCACATTGGGCCTAATTACGAGAGTCGTATTTCGACTACGACTATGACGATTTTGTACTAGATTACAGAAAAAACTTTGCAATGTTCTTTATTCTAATACAAAATCGTCGTAGTCGAAGTCGTAATACGACACTCGCAATAAAGCCCATTATAAATATTTTATATAATATTTTTTCAATTAAAAATAAAAATTCGATTAGTTAAAAAAAAATACCTTTTTACATTTTTGCAATACCAATGATTTATGTCATCATTATGGTAATAGTGAGGGAGAAAATACTGGACCGAAAATTTGATAAATGAAGAAATTTTGGTTTTCTAATTATTTTAACCCATTTGGAAGATGGTAAATTGTTGAGCCTTCATTACCAAACATATATATGAGCAAATTGAAAAATGCAATGAATCAAACCAATTCACATATTCCATTTGCAATAAAGTTTCGTATATAGGGCAGACATCTACATCAACTGACACCACACACAGTGGACCAAAAACACAGAAGAACGCTGATGAGGAAGGTTTAGTGGCCTTCGAAAACGGCTGGCTGTTCCGTTCAACTATGTGTTGTTGTCAGAATATTTACAACTAACTTGATGTTATTTGTTCATTAATAATTATCACATGTAATTTGGCTTAAAAAGCGTTACGAACAGTAGCCTAATTCAATTCATAAAATATTTATATTGAGCTCCACTGTTCCTTGATGTTAAACATTACAAATTGTTAAATGTGATTCTATTACACACGAAATTTTTACAAATTTAAAATTTATTTAATTTTTTATAGAATAATTAGTTCTAGACCTCTTATAATAATGATAAGCAATATTTTTTGTTGCTTAGTAACAATTTTTCATTATTTTAAAAATCTTTAAGCTATTGAGAAGTCATTGAACTTTTCAGTGTAGCTGATTAAACGTTTCAGAAAGCTTAATTGCCATTATTATTGTTTACAATGATCGTACTTCTACAAATTTTTAACAATCTTAAGTTAAAATCTCTTTATTAAACGGTACAAATAGCATAACAATTAATTTGTATGATTTATTTAAATAAAAAAAAATTTGGTGGACTTAGAGGTATTTTTAAGGTCGCTATCAGACCGAAGCAGCTAAGAGACAAAATTTGTGTGAAGTTTCTTACGGTTCTAGACAATTCAAGTCCTGGTTCACACACTTCAGGTTTGACTCGTCAAGTCTTGAATTTTAAGGAGAGAGCGAGAGGAAAGGAGAATGTAGAGGATTACAGATTTGACCGTACCAGTCAAATTTGTTTTTTCGTTTTGTTTTGTCATTCGTAATACTCTACGACAAAGCAAATTGATGATTGAAGCTTGAACGAAATGTGAACGCAAATGCAGGCTCAAAAGAAAATTTAACAAAAAAAGAAGAGAGGTAGGCACCCGGTTATAGCTATGCTGCTTAGTTATATAAAACAAATTTCATATGTGAAATAACAATGCAACAAAATTATATGATATGATGATGTCAAATTCTCTGCTAATATATTTCAAAACGTTTCCATTTATTTCCCATTATTTTCTTTTCTAGCGGCGTACTATTAAATTAATGTATAGTTTGTGGCCGGTGGCAGCTGTTAGCCGGCTCACAGCCGATTGGATGTGTTCTCTGCTTTGTGTTCCTGTGCAAAAACAGTACAAAAACAAATTGAGCAGTCCTTCTAATTGTTTTTGTTTTGTTTCTGTTTCACTCACTTCAAAAACCGAAACAAGACAAAATCAAACAATTTGTTTCGTTTATTTTCGTACTCTGATTTTAAGTACATATAAAGAAATCAAATCAAAAATAAATTTATAACTGTAATAGTGTCGATTATTTTTGTTACGAAAATCACGCCCTAACTCCTGTATCGCGCAATAAATAGCATAGCTATAAAAACTAATCTGGTAAAATTTATGTGTGTAAACCAGGACAAACCGTTTTATCAAGATATAAAAACTTATTTTCTCTCGATAAGAACGATCTCAGACTACTCGTGTGATGCTTTACGACACACTATGATTTCAGATGTTGTCAATATGTTTTAATAGGAATACGTAACTCAAGCAAAGCAGGTTATTTTTTTTTAAATAATGGAAGGTTTCAAGGATAACATTTTCGGATGTCTGACACGGATGTAAGATTTAGAGTGGCGTTAGCTGAAATAGTTAGCATTTTGACTATAAAACCGAAGGTTCGGGATTCGAGCCCGGTCTCCGACAGTCATTAAATAACAACAACACATGTGTGTGAAGATAAATTCGTATTTAAATAGCGGAGACAGGAACCAACATTTCTAACATTGCATGTTAAGCACATAACAGAGCACTGTTAGTTATTTAACAGTAGTCGATAAATGGATTAGGATTCCAAATCCTTGGAACTGGATTAAGATAGATATATTTTTTTTTTGGAAAAATTTCTCTAAATTGTACTTTATGAAATTATAAAAGAATGGTAATGGAAATATGTCTGGTAGAGCAGATAAATTAGATTTAAGAAAACATAATTTTCTTGAGAAGATGAGTAGTCATTTGGGTAAAATATGGAAGAGCACACGTACTACACCATATAGGTGTGGTACTCTGAAGGTTCCTAAATGTGATCCAATCGGTCATGTTTCTCAAATAATTTTGGGAATTGAAATAATCGATTTTGAAAAATATACTTTTTTCGTAAATTTTTTTTAAAGAAGTGCTCATTTTGGTAAAATATGGAAGAGCACACGTACAACACCATATAGGTGTGGTACTCTGGAGGGTCCTAAATGAGATCCAAGTGTTCACGTTTCTCAAATAATTTTGGGAATTGAAATAATCGATTTTGAAAAAATGCTTTTTTTGGTGAAATTTCTTGAGAAGATCAGTGGTCATTTGGATAAAATATGGAAGAGCACACGTACTACACCATATAGGTGTGGTACCCAAGTGTTCACGTTTCTCAAATAGTTTTGGGAATTGAAATAATCGATTTTGAAAAAAATGCTTTTTTAGTGAAATTTCTTGAGAAGATCAGGGTAAAATATGGAAGAGCACACGTACTACACCATATAGGTGTGGTACTCTGAAGGTTCCTAAATGTGATCCAATCGGTCATGTTTCTCAAATAATTTTGGGAATTGAAATAATCGATTTTGAAAAATATACTTTTTTCGTAAATTTTTTTTAAAGAAGTGCTCATTTTGGTAAAATATGGAAGAGCACACGTACAACACCATATAGGTGTGGTACTCTGGAGGGTCCTAAATGAGATCCAAGTGTTCACGTTTCTCAAATAATTTTGGGAATTGAAATAATCGATTTTGAAAAAATGCTTTTTTTGGTGAAATTTCTTGAGAAGATCAGTGGTCATTTGGATAAAATATGGAAGAGCACACGTACTACACCATATAGGTGTGGTACTCTGGAGGGTCCTAAATGCGACCCAAGTGTTCACGTTTCTCAAATAATTTTGGGAATTGAAATAATCGATTTTGAAAAAATGCTTTTTTTGGTGAAATTTCTTGAGAAGATCAGTGGTCATTTGGATAAAATATGGAAGAGCACACGTACTACACCATATAGGTGTGGTACTCTGAAGGTTCCTAAATGTGATCCAATCGGTCATTTTTCTCAAATAATTTTGGGAATTGAAATAATCGATTTTGAAAAATATACTTTTTACGTAAATTTTTTTTAAAGAAGTGCTCATTTTGGTAAAATACGGAAGAGCACACGTACAACACCATATAGGTGTGGTACTCTGGAGGGTCCTAAATGAGATCCAAGTGTTCACGTTTCTCAAATAATTTTGGGAATTGAAATAATCGATTTTGAAAAACATGTTTTTTTTTTTGGTGAAATTTCTTGAGAAGATCAGTGGTCATTTGGATAAAATATGGAAGAGCACACGTACTACACCATATAGGTGTGGTACTCTGGAGGGTCCTAAATGCGACCCAAGTGTTCACGTTTCTCAAATAATTTTGGGAATTGAAATAATCGATTTTGAAAAAAATGCTTTTTTAGTGAAATTTCTTGAGAAGATCAGGGTAAAATATGGAAGAGCACACGTACTACACCATATAGGTGTGGTACTCTGAAGGTTCCTAAATGTGATCCAATCGGTCATGTTTCTCAAATAATTTTGGGAATTGAAATAATCGATTTTGAAAAATATACTTTTTTCGTAAATTTTTTTTAAGGAAGTGCCCATTTTGGTAAATATGGAAGAGCACACGTACAACACCATATAGGTGTGGTACTCTGGAGGGTCCTAAATGAGATCCAAGTGTTCACGTTTCTCAAATAATTTTGGGAATTGAAATAATCGATTTTGAAAAACATGCTTTTTTTGGGTCGCATTTAGGACCCTCCAGAGTACCACACCTATATGGTGTAGTACGTGTGCTCTTCCATATTTTATCCAAATGACCACTGATCTTCTCAAGAAATTTCACCAAAAAAAGCATTTTTTCAAAATCGATTATTTCAATTCGCAAAATTATTTGAGAAACGTGAACACTTGGATCTCATTTAGGACCCTCCAGAGTACCACACCTATATGGTGTTGTACGTGTGCTCTTCCATATTTTACCAAAATGAGCACTTCTTTAAAAAAAATTTACGAAAAAAGTATATTTTTCAAAATCGATTATTTCAATTCCCAAAATTATTTGAGAAAAATGACCGATTGGATCACATTTAGGAACCTTCAGAGTACCATACCTATATGGTGTAGTACGTGTGCTCTTCCATATTTTACCCTGATCTTCTCAAGAAATTTCACTAAAAAAGCATTTTTTTCAAAATCGATTATTTCAATTCCCAAAATTATTTGAGAAACGTGAACACTTGGGTCGCATTTAGGACCCTCCAGAGTACCACACCTATATGGTGTAGTACGTGTGCTCTTCCATATTTTATCCAAATGACCACTGATCTTCTCAAGAAATTTCACCAAAAAAAAAAACATGTTTTTCAAAATCGATTATTTCAATTCCCAAAATTATTTGAGAAACGTGAACACTTGGATCTCATTTAGGACCCTCCAGAGTACCACACCTATATGGTGTTGTACGTGTGCTCTTCCGTATTTTACCAAAATGAGCACTTCTTTAAAAAAAATTTACGTAAAAAGTATATTTTTCAAAATCGATTATTTCAATTCCCAAAATTATTTGAGAAAAATGACCGATTGGATCACATTTAGGAACCTTCAGAGTACCACACCTATATGGTGTAGTACGTGTGCTCTTCCATATTTTATCCAAATGACCACTGATCTTCTCAAGAAATTTCACCAAAAAAAGCATTTTTTCAAAATCGATTATTTCAATTCCCAAAATTATTTGAGAAACGTGAACACTTGGGTCGCATTTAGGACCCTCCAGAGTACCACACCTATATGGTGTAGTACGTGTGCTCTTCCATATTTTATCCAAATGACCACTGATCTTCTCAAGAAATTTCACCAAAAAAAGCATTTTTTCAAAATCGATTATTTCAATTCCCAAAATTATTTGAGAAACGTGAACACTTGGATCTCATTTAGGACCCTCCAGAGTACCACACCTATATGGTGTAGTACGTGTGCTCTTCCATATTTTACCCTGATCTTCTCAAGAAATTTCACTAAAAAAGCATTTTTTTCAAAATCGATTATTTCAATTCCCAAAACTATTTGAGAAACGTGAACACTTGGGTCGCATTTCGGACCCTCCAGAGTACCACACCTATATGGTGTAGTACGTGTGCTCTTCCATATTTTATCCAAATGACCACTGATCTTCTCAAGAAATTTCACCAAAAAAAGCATTTTTTCAAAATCGATTATTTCAATTCCCAAAATTATTTGAGAAACGTGAACTCTTGGATCTCATTTAGGACCCTCCAGAGTACCACACCTATATGGTGTTGTACGTGTGCTCTTCCATATTTTACCAAAATGAGCACTTCTTTAAAAAAAATTTACGAAAAAAGTATATTTTTCAAAATCGATTATTTCAATTCCCAAAATTATTTGAGAAACATGACCGATTGGATCACATTTAGGAACCTTCAGAGTACTACACCTATATGGTGTAGTACGTGTGCTCTTCCATATTTTACCCTGATCTTCTCAAGAAATTTCACTAAAAAAGCATTTTTTTCAAAATCGATTATTTCAATTCCCAAAACTATTTGAGAAACGTGAACACTTGGGTCGCATTTAGGACCCTCCAGAGTACCACACCTATATGGTGTAGTACGTGTGCTCTTCCATATTTTATCCAAATGACCACTGATCTTCTCAAGAAATTTCACCAAAAAAAAAAACATGTTTTTCAAAATCGATTATTTCAATTCCCAAAATTATTTGAGAAACGTGAACAGTTGGATCTCATTTAGGACCCTCCAGAGTACCACACCTATATGGTGTTGTACGTGTGCTCTTCCATATTTTACCAAAATGAGCACTTCCTTAAAAAAAATTTACGAAAAAAGTATATTTTTCAAAATCGATTATTTCAATTCCCAAAATTATTTGAGAAACATGACCGATTGGATCACATTTAGAAACCTTCAGAGTACCACACCTATATGGTGTAGTACGTGTGCTCTTCCATATTTTACCCTGATCTTCTCAAGAAATTTCACTAAAAAAGCATTTTTTTCAAAATCGATTATTTCAATTCCCAAAACTATTTGAGAAACGTGAACACTTGGGTCGCATTTAGGACCCTCCGTAATACCACACCTATATGGTGTAGTACGTGTGCTCTTCCATATTTTATCCAAATGACCACTGATCTTCTCAAGAAATTTCACCAAAAAAAGCATTTTTTCAAAATCGATTATTTCAATTCGCAAAATTATTTGAGAAACGTGAACACTTGGATCTCATTTAGGACCCTCCAGAGTACCACACCTATATGGTGTTGTACGTGTGCTCTTCCATATTTTACCAAAATGAGCACTTCTTTAAAAAAAATTTACGAAAAAAGTATATTTTTCAAAATCGATTATTTCAATTCCCAAAATTATTTGAGAAAAATGACCGATTGGATCACATTTAGGAACCTTCAGAGTACCACACCTATATGGTGTAGTACGTGTGCTCTTCCATATTTTACCCTGATCTTCTCAAGAAATTTCACTAAAAAAGCATTTTTTTCAAAATCGATTATTTCAATTCCCAAAATTATTTGAGAAACGTGAACACTTGGGTCGCATTTGGGACCCTCCAGAGTACCACACCTATATGGTGTAGTACGTGTGCTCTTCCATATTTTATCCAAATGACCACTGATCTTCTCAAGAAATTTCACCAAAAAAAGCATTTTTTAAAAATCGATTATTTCAATTCCCAAAATTATTTGAGAAACGTGAACACTTGGATCTCATTTAGGACCCTCCAGAGTACCACACCTATATGGTGTTCTACGTGTGCTCTTCCATATTTTACCAAAATGAGCACTTCTTTAAAAAAAATTTACGAAAAAAGTATATTTTTCAAAATCGATTATTTCAATTCCCAAAATTATTTGAGAAACATGACCGATTGGATCACATTTAGGAACCTTCAGAGTACCACACCTATATGGTGTAGTACGTGTGCTCTTCCATATTTTACCCTGATCTTCTCAAGAAATTTCACTAAAAAAGCATTTTTTTCAAAATTGATTATTTCAATTCCCAAAATTATTTGAGAAACGTGAACACTTGGGTCGCATTTAGGACCCTCCAGAGTACCACACCTATATGGTGTAGTACGTGTGCTCTTCCATATTTTATCCAAATGACCACTGATCTTCTCAAGAAATTTCACCAAAAAAAAAAACATGTTTTTCAAAATCGATTATTTCAATTCCCAAAATTATTTGAGAAACGTGAACACTTGGATCTCATTTAGGACCCTCCAGAGTACCACACCTATATGGTGTTGTACGTGTGCTCTTCCATATTTTACCAAAATGAGCACTTCTTTAAAAAAAATTTACGAAAAAAGTATATTTTTCAAAATCGATTATTTCAATTCCCAAAATTATTTGAGAAAAATGACCGATTGGATCACATTTAGGAACCTTCAGAGTACCACACCTATATGGTGTAGTACGTGTGCTCTTCCATATTTTATCCAAATGACCACTGATCTTCTCAAGAAATTTCACCAAAAAAAGCATTTTTTCAAAATCGATTATTTCAATTCCCAAAATTATTTGAGAAACGTGAACACTTGGGTCGCATTTAGGACCCTCCAGAGTACCACACCTATATGGTGTAGTACGTGTGCTCTTCCATATTTTATCCAAATGACCACTGATCTTCTCAAGAAATTTCACCAAAAAAAGCATTTTTTCAAAATCGATTATTTCAATTCCCAAAATTATTTGAGAAACGTGAACACTTGGATCTCATTTAGGACCCTCCAGAGTACCACACCTATATGGTGTTGTACGTGTGCTCTTCCATATTTTACCAAAATGAGCACTTCTTTAAAAAAAATTTACGAAAAAAGTATATTTTTCAAAATCGATTATTTCAATTCCCAAAATTATTTGAGAAACATGACCGATTGGATCACATTTAGGAACCTTCAGAGTACCACACCTATATGGTGTAGTACGTGTGCTCTTCCATATTTTACCCTGATCTTCTCAAGAAATTTCACTAAAAAAGCATTTTTTTCAAAATCGATTATTTCAATTCCCAAAACTATTTGAGAAACGTGAACACTTGGGTCGCATTTAGGACCCTCCAGAGTACCACACCTATATGGTGTAGTACGTGTGCTCTTCCATATTTTATCCAAATGACCACTGATCTTCTCAAGAAATTTCACCAAAAAAAGCATTTTTTCAAAATCGATTATTTCAATTCCCAAAATTATTTGAGAAACGTGAACTCTTGGATCTCATTTAGGACCCTCCAGAGTACCACACCTATATGGTGTTGTACGTGTGCTCTTCCATATTTTACCAAAATGAGCACTTCTTTAAAAAAAATTTACGAAAAAAGTATATTTTTCAAAATCGATTATTTCAATTCCCAAAATTATTTGAGAAACATGACCGATTGGATCACATTTAGGAACCTTCAGAGTACCACACCTATATGGTGCAGTACGTGTGCTCTTCCATATTTTACCCAAATGACTACTCATCTTCTCAAGAAAATTATGTTTTCTTAAATCTAATTTATCTGCTCTACCAGACATATTTCCATTACCATTCTTTTATAATTTCATAAAGTACAATTTAGAGAAATTTTTCCAAAAAAAAAATATATCTATCTTAATGCAGTTCCAAGGATTTGGAATCCTAATCCATTTATCGACTACTGTTAAATAGCTAACAGTGCTCTGTTATGTGCTTAACATGCAATGTTAGAAATGTTGGTTCCTGTCTCCGCTATTTAAATACGAATTTATCTTCACACACATCAACAACACGCATATTTCTGATGTGCATTAGTGTCCCTTTGTGTTATTTGTAGCCACTGGCCATTGAACTATACCGACTTCAGCAGATGCTAATCCTAATGTAACATCTGAGCGCCCTCCTTCGTCGGTATTGTAAAAGTAAAAGAAGTAAAATTACCAATAAAATGGCCACTTAACACAGCTTTGAAAATTTAATACGCTTCATTGACACCAGGGGTGCTGCAACACTGCATTATAAAAAAACATGCAAAAAGCTGAGTTGTAAAAAATTATGCTTTCTTCTACATCTTCCTTAACTACCTGTCTTCTATGACTGTCCCATTCCTAAAGAAGGTAACACCGAGTAAAACTAGTAGCCATTAAATGCCAGATTGTTACTTCTCTTTAAAAAAAAAAGATTTGTCAATTTTATTATCATTCGTGTTCAGCTTGATTTGCCATTTTATCATAGATTTCTTCTTAAACCTGACGCAGCCAAGCTCAAGGTTTCTGTGCTCTCTATAGTTTTTTTTTATTAAAAAGGGTTCAAGTTTATCTACTTACTAATTTGTAACTTGTGTCCCAGTCTGCTGATAAACAAAACATATTGACTGCAATCCAAATAAATACATCCCCTGTCATTTTATCCGCCAAATTTAATTCAGGCAAGTCAAATTTTAGGTTAGTTAAGCTTCACATAAGAAGTAAAAGTAAGTTTTTAGCTCATTTGACTCTGTGTTATATGATATTAGAAAGGGCATAGTGCAAGTACAGATGGTGAAGTGACAGAATATAATTCTTCGTTTCTACAACTTTGATAGAATAGCAAAGTTCTACTCTGTAATTCGAAACGAAAGAAAATGCTTTAAAATTTGCGTGTTATGAACTAATTTTTACAGCACCGTTCCAGCACCTCCGGTGTTAAATAGGCTTATTATTTGTAAGCAGTGGCGGACTTAGGGTAAGGCTTGTCAGAGCTAGGCTTAGGGGGGCATAATTTAAAGAGAACCAAAATTTAAAGGTAAAAGAATGTTAGTGTAATTAAAATTCGAAAATTGATTTGACAAATGTGTGCTCTAGTTTAATGAAAAAACAAGAATGATATTTTGCTTGGAATTTGCCAAAGATTTGAATAATTATGTGTACGTGAATTATAAATTTATAAATTTGTAGAAATTAGTACACAATCATTTAAGCATTTAATTATAGATACATACGTACATATGTATTTAATTTTTTATTTTCACTTTTATTATCACTTCTATATAGTTAATCAACACGAGCGGCATTTTAAAGGGTGCCTATGTTTGGAATAGGCCTAGGTCCGATATTGTCTTTAACCAACATATGTAGCCAATTTATTAGATTTCTTGTTTAATAGTCAACTCACTAACTATTTCAGCCAACAGCAATCTCATCCTCTCAAACGTTGGCTAAGAAAAAATGTTTAAATCATGGTCTAATTTGCTCTGTTTGTAATGTGTGACAAAATTTTTGAACAACAGCAGTTAAAATTTCTGTGAGTGTATACCTTTTAAAATAAATTAGACCAAAAGGCCACCTGACAGCCATATAAAATATTTTTAATGGAACTAGAAATAAAAAAATATAAAAACAAACATACATACACATACATACATACACAAATATCGCACACTAAATCATAAACAGTCACAACTCAAAAAATTTTAGATGCTGAGTAGCGGCAAACAACTCGCCGCTTGGTTATTGGTTTGCCGCAGTAATAATGTTTTTTTAATATACTGTGCGGCAAACCAGTAACCACCCGACGAACTGTTGGTACTGTACAAATGACGCAAGTTTGTAACATAAAAACAAGCCTAACGGTATTTTATATTCTTCAAGACTGGGGGTCTACTCTGTAATTCGATTCGAAAGAAAATGTTTTCGAATTTACATGTTATAAACTAAAGTCCTGCACAAGACCATTTATAAGAACTTTCAAGACATGAGGGAGTTTTCAAATGCTTTATTACAGAGAAATCTTCTAAAACAAACGCTAAGCAACACTGTTTGCAATAATTTGTTTCAGCTATTGCAGGTATAGGAGTAAAGAAGAAAATACTTCGTGACTGAAAAATTTGTGATGCTTGCTTCTTTCTACGCATGGGCGCGTATACAAGCGTCATGCATGTACATACGTACATACACACACGCGTTGTGTGTATGCTCTTTTATTTTTCTGCGCACACATAAACGCATACATGCATTTACATTAGTTGTGTGCGCTTGCTTAAAAAAAACCTCCCTTAAACACATAATAGCTTACAATCTACATCTTACACACACACTCAAACGTACAATATGGAAAATAACAAGCATACACGTATCAACACTACTTTGTTGATTGTTTGTTCATAACAACCCTGCAGAAAATGCGAATAGTGAAATTGTAGTGATTAACTAGTGACATTGTCAGTAGTACTACTGACCAGGTGTACCCCAGCCAATGTAATTATCTATTGACATTTAACATTAGCTTGTCATTGAAAATCCACCACTAGACTGTAGCAATACTGACTAAGTAGTTCTTTTGGGACCACATGGACATTGGCACCAATGATTCACTAGTAAATTTTAGGGGTTCTAGTCTACAATATCGATATTTCCTCGCTCGATGTCAATAGTAAAATTGTAGTGATTTACTAGTGACATTGTCAATAGGTGTACCGCAGCCAATGTAATAGCCTATTGACATATAACATAGGGTTGTCATTGAAAATCTACCAGTAGACTTTAGCACTATTCTTTTACGACCATATGGATATATTTGAACTAAAGAATCACTAGTACATTTTAGTGACCCTCGTCTACAATTTAATAAGGGTTGGGCCAACAAACTTAAATACATACATACCTACATACATATGTACGTAAGTTTTTAACATTATTGCATAGCATAATAAAAAAGAAAAACAAACTATTGACGCGTTCATTGGCAATATCAACAGAAATACATTAGAACTGTTGTCTCTAACGTATCTCTACTCGCGCATAAAAGGAAAATTGTCGACATTTCAACTAGTGCAATTGTCGCTAGAGAAAAGAGTGTTGACATAGAGACATATGGCACTAGGCTGGCTAGAGGGAAGAAGTCTTCACGACATTACTTGTAAGCACTCATATACACATATGTACACCAATGCATCTATCGTGCTTTGCTTATAATACCACAGCATTTATTATTGGTTTAGCATTCTACAGCCACGAGAATACATTTAAAAAACAAGACGTATTTACATTTCAAGACTATTAACGCAGGTCTCTATTATAAACATACGAATTCGAAAGCTTTTCTTTCGTTTCGAATTACACAGTAGACCCCTGTATTGCAAAAGAAATTATTGCGGTCGTTATAGATTTGTTCAGGTAACTGACTTATAAAAAAATCAAAACCACTTTGAGCATTTTGAGTTGTGACTGTTTATGATTTAGTGTGCGATATGTATGTATGTACGTGTGGCTGATACTTCATACATATTTTTTTAAATTTTATTGACTATAAATAGAACAATACGTAGTATCTGCAAGATACAAATAAACACGAATACGCTCATGTGCGAGGCAGCACTGCTTGCGAGAGTTGGTTACTCGACTTGACACTTGTATTGTTATTTTTGTCCCCTTTTCTTAAGATTTTCGGCCTCCTTGTGCATTTAGATTTCGCTGGTATGCATGTGTTTTCACATCATTTTTTTTATCAGTTTGCTATTTGTTGTTATCGATAAGCAGCAAGAACAACAACAACAACGACAGCAGCAACAAGATCAACTAGCACAATTTTTATAGCGTATTTATTTGTAGGTCTCTTTAATTAATTTAAATTGCTAAGTAAATATAAAAATTGTGTAAAACTTATAGTTTTCTTTATAACTAAATTACTTAAAAAAATACAGTTGAACCACTATTATTCGGGTCGCAAGGGACCGAGCCCAGCACAGATAATCCGAAAACACGGTTAATATAAAAGCACAAAAGAGGTCACACAGAAAAAAAGATTGGTTGGAAAAAGGAAAAATATTAGTTGAAAAAACTTTATTTCATCTCAAGCTATAAATTTTCTATGAATCCAAAAAACAATCCATGTTCATTAACATAAGAGCACAATTGTACTAATGATGTGATTCCGATAAATCTTAAATGGATTAGCTCAACCGATTGTATGCTTTTGTCAGGACTAACTGCAAGTTTATAGAAGACAAGTGAAAATTCTAGTCTGTGTATTAGTATTGAAAGCAAAAATAAATTTGAGTGCTTTGTTTTTGTTTTCAATAGAAATAGGCAGACGAGAATTTTTACTTGTCTTCTATAAACTGGCAGTAAATAACGGATTATGATTATGAATTGGATTTTAGTACCAATCATTGGTATTTGCAACTAAAAAAATTGTCTTCCTAAATTTATTTCAAAATAAAGACTTTTAATCGGTTGTTGCAATCGAATGATGATTAAATGTACTAGAATGGTTTGATAACAGCAAACTTAAGAGATTTACAACCGAGTTCTGTGATGTTGCAGCAACGGCAAAAATTCGATTGGCCAAAAATTCGGTTGTCTCAATGAATCTGTTTTCTCTGTGTACCGGCCCAGCCATGATGACCTAAATTTTTTTGCCCAATATGAAAGAATTGATATGTGATTCCAACAAGTCGGTGCCACATGCCACACGACGATGCCATGAGGAGGCGAGTTTGGTGAGCATTTAATCTCACGTTATGCAGCAGTCCATTGGTCACCAAGATCATGCTCTTTGACCCTACTAGACTATTTTTGTGGGGATACGTGAAGTCTCTCAGGTATAAGCCAGTACTGCACGACAAAATTACAGCTGCCATGGGTAAATAACCGACTGAAATTATAGAGGTAGTATGTCAAAATTGGAGCTCACGAATCGACCACCACCACCACCATGGAGTCACCGTGGGCAACATTTAAATTAAATAATCTGATAAAAGTAAATGGCAGGCATTCATCTATAGCCTCAAATAAATATTTCAGTCACTTTTGCAAATTCTCAACATTTTTAATTTTCAAAGTCACCCTTATGTAAAGTATTTCACTCGATTCGAGAGTTAAAATTGTGATATCATCATATATCGCATATTTACTGCAACAACGTCATATCTAAAAAAATAGTTTATAGACAACGAGTTATAAGTTTTCAATTTACAAACAACTTACCCCCTGTTTGTGTAAGACGTTTGAGTTAAAAATTTTGGCGTTTCTGTAATACATTTAAGAAAAGTTGTACAAGTTTCCTTTAATCTATTACAAAAACGCCAAGATTTCCAACCCAAACGTCTTACACAAACAGGTGCAAGGCGAATTCAGTATCAGGTGACCTTATCGCTACAACAATTTTACAACACAAAAAACAACACGTAGTTTGCTATGCTACAAAACCAATCTGTCAGAAGATTTCTAAGCAAATTTTGACGTTTTGGTTCAAAATGCTCAATTTGGTAGCAACAGCTGATAATCAGCTGGGCTGATAAGGTCACCTGATACTGAATTCGCCTTGAAACAGGTGGTTAATTGCAGAAGAAAATTTCATTTTTCTCTCAAGATTTGAGTACTCAAGATATTTGTTTGAATATTTTACACTATATGAGCAGTGCTGCCAGAATGATGATTTTATCATATTTTTGATGATTTTTGGACCAAAATATGATTTTAAGATTTTTGTTCTCGAATGATGATTTTTAATTTTGCAAATTATGATTTTTACTTTCAATACATACATATGTATGTTCAATTTTCTTTGTTGGTCGAGAATGTTTATCAAGAGCTACACCTATAAAGAAAACATTTTTGTTCCAGCAAAAATATTCGTCTTCATGGAAACAGTTTGGTAAGGGGCAGAGAGCACATTTCTTCCTCCTCTTTTGGGGTCAATTGAAAAAAAAAGAATAAGAAAACGTCACTTTACAAAAAAAGTCATGTTAGAGAAGTGACGAAAAATCGGTCCGGAATATATTCAAATCTTGCACAAATGTATACCAAATCGTTTAAAATAAGTCATTCGTCGATAAGGAAAATCAACTTGCCTCTAAATTTTAGAGTATAAAACAACTGTACATCAGTGATGCAAAATGTGGCACAATTGGGCCATTTGTGGCACTTTTGAATGTTTGATGGCCCTGTGGTACTCTCTAGGATATTTTGGCCCTTTCAGCTCAAAATTCCAACCTTTGAGTACACTTTTTAGTTGAGTTTTTTTTTCGTTTTAAAAACTACTTTTATTTTTGGAGATTTTTATTTAAACTGGTTTCCAAAATCTGCGCCAGATCATGTTTTGAGTAGGCAAACCAATAGTATTACACCACTTGCTATTAAACTTTTTCAAAAGCTCAAAGATTTATGTAGAAGTAAATTTTGCAAAAGGATTTCTACCATTAAAAATCGTTTATGTAAACCTTTGTATACAAATATATACAGAATTATTCAAGGAATTCTTTCTATTTACCAATTCTCAGCAGGACTGAAAATTTATATTGAAATCAACAATCAAATTTGAAAATTCGCTTTTGTTTTCAATATAAATTTTCAGTCGAGAGTTTTCTTTCGATATTGTAAAACAGGCCATAATAGAAGAAATCATCGTCATGTAAAAAATACTGTGTCATATTTAATATAATTAAAAAAAATTAATGAAATCTAGTTCTAATAATTGTTATGATGAAGATATTTTAAAACTTAACACAAAAAAATGCTTCTAGACAGGGTTAAATTGAGGAACTATTGGACTAAAAATTTAGAGATTATGTTTAATAAAATGAGAATTACTTAAGTAATGTTTTTTTAACTAAAATTTAGTTTTTTAAGCAACACACATGCATATGAAATATGTATTTACTTTAATTTAACAAAAAATACCTTAAAAATTTTAACTTTTGTCGCTAAGTTCTGCTTTTGCTCTAAACAAAATAAATCACATATTATTAATACATACTTTTGTTTTTATTTAAAATAAAAGATTATAGTCGAGTACATTTGGCCCTATCAAAGGTATTTTGGCCCTTTTAAATCGTTGATTTGGCCCTAAACCAAAAAAGCCAAAATGCATCACTCCTGTACATACCTTATATGATAAGAACATTGGCAATGTCGAATACTTATTTTGTTTGAATTTCTTAACTAGTTTTTCATTTAATGCAATTTTTAAATAAGTTACTTTAATGATCCCATTTTTTTATTGAATTCAATTTGAAAATGCTTTCTTAATTCTTTTTGTAAAATAAGATAGAAAATAGCTTTTTATTGATGAAAACAAAATAAAATTGGTGTACGTCGAATAGTTTTGTTTGTCCATTGTAAATATGTCAATTGTTACTTTTTTTATTTGAAAAAAAAATTGGACGTGATGATTTTTTTCTTCAAAATATGATTTTCTTTCCGACAAATGATGATTTTCTTCGCAAAACTTCTGGCAGCCCTGTATATGAGTAGCGATATGAGTTGTGTATGTATGTATGTATGCATTTTGCATTACTCAAGTAAAAAATCCCGTTTTTGAGTTAGGACGTTATTGAAGTAAATGAGCGATTTACAGTTTAGTTTGTATGTATGAATTCGACTTAAATAACCACATATTTAAGTTGTTGTCTTTTAATAATATGTATGTACATACATATGTATGTATGTAATTCTAAATAAAGAAAAAAATATTGAACGGAATTGGAATCAGAACCTCGTTACAATAAAATTGCATTTTATAAGAAAACAACAAACGAACGAATTATTGAGTAGGACGTTTAGTAAGACAGACTTATCTAACGAGATGTTATATTTGCTTTCTTAACAATAACGGAGGTTAAGCCCCCCAAACCACCAACAAACAAGTTGAAATGCGTTTTTTCAATTGTTTCTTACGTACACAAAGCACAAATAGATGCAATTTTATTTAAGAACAATAAAACAAAGTGATGCGTGTGTCTCTGTGCGTGTCTGATTGACAGAGGGGAGTGATTGAGACAAAAAGCGGGTTATTGTACTTGAGATACAATTTTAGAAAATTTAAGATGATCAATAAACAAATATGTGCACACATGAATACGTACATATGTATGTGTGTATGTATGTATGTATGTACATGTGCATGTAACAGAGAACAGCAATGAGTAGTGAACAAATGAGTAGAGTTGAAGCAGACTTATAATTTCTTGTACTTATGCGCACTCATACTTATTGCAATGTTGTCTATGAATCATATTCACTCGAAAGTTTGAAGTGCGCATCTAACTCATACTTAGCAACATTTTTGACGTTGTTGATTTCGACTCTCCTTAACTCAATGCCTATGGACGATGCAAAATAAGTATGATTCACAATGCGAACTTCTCATACGAACATTAAAGTTCTCATTATGAGGTTATGTGTTTTTCTGTTGCTTTTTTTGTTTGTTTATTTTTTTTTGCAGGAATTGAAAAACAACCATATTTACTACTATTGTATACTACTTGTAAACTGTTTAATGACTAAACTTTTAAAGAAACATACATGCAAGAGTTGAGTGAGCTGAATCAATGTGAGTAGTATAAGTATTTTCCAGAAATCAAACTCAGGTAATTTATAAGTGTGGTATGACTATGATGTCGACATCGCATTCATATTTATTTCAACATATACTTATAAATAAATGTCATCGTGGGTATGCGTAAATCAGAGTACTAGAGTTTAAATGATGTTACTCACTTACATATGTATATTTAAAATTTCATGAGTCAGTATGAATAGCGAAAACACGGTTCATTGCCGATCGCTGGTATGTATGTAACCCAATTTAGAGAAGAAAATGAAAAATATGTACATATGTATGTGCATACATACACACATACATAAAAACATGCGAAAAATACTTGATCGATATGAGAGTGTAAATAAGACAACAAAACTATTTAAAAGTACTTAAACCGATATAACCCACTTGACTTGAGATTGTATAAAACCAATGCTCGTTCAAGCGAAGAAATTTCGAAACGAAATTGTTCGATATTTATTCGCAAATCAACAAAAATTCAAATGTTCGCTAAAGCTTTGAACTTCTCCCGATAGTTATTCGAATGTGTGACGGCAGCAGAGTGGATGTGTGCTGGCCTGTTAGTCTAGAGGTACGAAGTTCGAGCCATGACCGCACACTGTACCATACGGATCATATTTTAAACTTAAATTTAGTAGAAAATCTTAGATCGTTAATATTAATAGGGCGGCGTTGGCTGAAGTAGTCAGCACGTTGACTACTAAACCCATTATTTTCTTTACTAGCGGCGCACGATTAAATTTATGTTATGATTGTGGCCGGTGACGGCTGTTAGATGGTTTACAGCCGATTGGCTGTGTTCTCTGGATTGTGTTCATGTGCAAAACCAATACAAAAACATTCACTCCCTTCAAAGAACGAAACAAAACAAAATCAAACAATTTGTTTCATTTATTTTCGTACTCTTCTGGTTTTAAGTACAAATAAATCAAAACAAAAATAAATTTATAACTGTAATAGTGTCGATTATTTTTGTTACGTCCTAACTCCTGTATCACCCAATAAATAGCAAAGCTATAATAACATCACGCATTTTTCTGATGTGCACTAGTGTCCCTTTGTATTGGTTTTTGTAGGAAAGTTCAAGTGCTGAAGGCATAGACACTGCTCACTGCACTATACCGACTTCAGCAGATACTAATCCTAATGTAACATCAGAGCGCCCTCCTTCGTCTGTATTGTGTAGCAGAATCAACGCGAAGTAAAATAAGCAATAAAATGGCTACTAAGCACAGCTTCACAAATTTAATATGCCTTATTGACACCAGAGTCGCTGCAACACTGCATTACTGAAAACATGCAAAAAGCAGAGTTGTAAAAGAATGAAGCTTTTCCCTATCTTTTCCTGCAACAACTGTCTTCTCTATCCTATCCCTTTCCTAAGTAAGGTAACACCTATTAGTGGTAGTAGGCTTTCATTTTCTGAGTGATACTTCTCTTTTTCTTTTGTGATTTAAAAAAAAATACTTTTTGTGAGTTCTCTAATCATTTTTTGTTAAATGTCTGTGAATAAGATAAGAATTTTGTGGCTGTTCAAAATGCCTGGTTGAAGTCTACTCACGTTTTGTTAAAGCGACAATGAAATGCATATTGACAATGCTTAACCACCAGCAAAAAATTTCACTTTATGTGCTTCTTTATATTTTTTTCTTATATTGATATTATTAGTGTTATATAACCCAATATGTTAAGAATTTCTTAAACAAAAAACATCTAATTTTATAAATTTCTTTCAAAATGTTTGAAAATAATCATAAAGAATCAAAAGTAATCTTTGAAAGTAGTCGGATTACTTTTGATTCTTTTTGATTATTTTGTAGTAATTTCAAGTAATTCAGATTACTTTTCGATTATTTTAGTAATCGTAATCAATTAGTAATCGTGCCAAACTGAATATAATCGTAATTTAATCATTACTTCACCTTTCAAAAAAAGTTATCAAATTAGTAATCAGTACGATTACTAATCATTACTTAACAGCTATGCTTTTGATATTACTAGCAAAACTTCGAGATCGAATGTTTTTTGGGACAGAACTGAGTAACAGGTGAACTTTTTTCGATTAATTTTCAGTGTCACTCTCGATATCTTTAAACGATAAATGTTCCAGAAACATATATTCGAAATCGATACCAATAACGAAAGTCTTGGTCAACTGGGAATAGACATTGAATCGTACATATTTACATACTTATGTACATGTGTATGTAATTATATACATATGTACTTACATACATGTTTTGTGCTTCTCGTTGTTTCTTTTTTTTTGGTTTTGGTGCAGATTTAATTAAACGTTTCAATTGTTTTGCGATTGTGTAAATCAATAAAATATTGTGTAAAGAAAAAAATAATTTAAACAGTGAATACCAAGCAATTTTATTGTATAAACAATTGCTTTGGAATTCAAATTACAAGATAAAAGCATACAACACAACATCAATAACAGCGGCACTGAGATTATTTGTCGGCCACTGTGCAATAAAAAAAACGAATTTAGAGTGCTTTGGAAAATTTTAACGGTAACACACAATGGCGTATTATAAAAATTTATAGAATAATTAGAAAACTTTATAAATATGTACAGGGTATTTTTTGTAATCAGAAATAATTTCTTAATCGGGCCTAAGTTCAGTATTTTCAATTCATATTGCATGAAATATTTTTATTAGTTACTGTGATTTGGTAAAGACGAAAAGAAAAATTAAACTAGACTTTTTGTTTTAGCTGGGGGAAATGCGAATTTTTCTGTGCAGCCACGCTCTTGATCAGCAACCATGTCTATCTACTTGGGCAGATATTGTTATTAACATCAGCTATTTAACGTGAATTTTTAATGAAATGGAATATGAGAAATGATTATTGTGTATACAATTATTGATTTACCTTTGTTTAGTTGTCGATAAAGTCAAATACAATATGTACCTACATACCTTTACATATATCTTTTTATGTCAAGTTTTCGCCGATGTACCGTCCGCAACGTGCGAAAAAGTGTTTGAAACCTACTACATCAAAAGGATCGACCTCTCCAACCAATCTAGAGGTGGTCATGTAAATTACATTATACTTCGTACGTAATGGTGTCATAGAAATCAATGTTATCGGTTTTGTTATTGGAAATAAACCAAACAGCTAACAGCTGCCAGTTTTTATTTTGATGTACTTTTACTTTTAGTTTTTTCTAAAAATTGAAGTAAATTTACTTGTTTTTTTAAACGTTTGCTTAATAAAATAAATATTTTCACAGTATTGTATTGTACTTACAGTCATGGCATTTATACTATAATATTCCTTCGGATTATAATGTTAAGGTTAGCAATTTCAAAATTTTTTCAATACTTTACATGAAAAACTACATTTATATACTACATATGTACATACATACATGTATGTATGTATATAAAATTAGGACGAGTTGGCTAATGCCAAACTGTTTGATTCAGACACGAATTTATTGATTTAAACAGTTTTCAATCATGTTGGAAATTGTCTACATATTAGTTATGTATGAAATATCCAAACCAGTTAAGCTCATAGCCCTACGTCTCCACTAGCCATCGACTTGGACATGACATAAACATGACGCCGCACAGTGGCACATTTGAAGAGATGGCGGCCAAAACTCTTCAAAAAAAATTTTTTTTCGTGTCACCGATTTATTTTTTTTTTATTTTTATATAAAAGTAAACACATAGGAACCTCGAAATCCAGAAATTTAAGTTTTTATTTCGATTGTTTCTCTTCGAATAGGGTGATCAAAAACACGGTTTTTTTAAGAGAAGCTGAAATTCAAAATATTTTACAAAATGTTTGAACTTCAAGTGGGCACAACTTTTTTGGTTTTATATATTTAAAAAAAATTTTTTTTTCTTCACATAATATAATTTCTTAACTTATAAAATAGTTTAAAAAAATCGTGCCCTACTTTGCTCGAGGCCCAGATTTGGGCATTGCAATAAAGGTCTAAAATATACCCAAATCTTTATGTTCAGTGGAACGCAACTTTTTTTCTGCGAAAAACTTCGTAAAATTACTTATAACGTGTTATAGCACGTACTTTGAGCTGTAATTATATGCTAATTTTTTAAATTTATATTTGCGGCTCTAGGAACTACAATGATTTTACTGCTTGCATGTCGGATATTTTAGGTATGGGAGTGCAGTATATCTACATGGGTTTGTGTGTGCATTGTGTGTATGTTTTTCTTTTATTCGAAGAAGTTTTATTAATGAAAAGGGTATAATAAAAGACTATTATTATAATGCATTAAATGCATTTTAGTAATTTATGCCATTAAAAAATGTATAGTTACATATAAGCGGGAGTAGGTACATCAGTTGTTGTATTTGGACTCATATATTCGACCTTTTGCTATAATTTTATTGTGTACAAAGGTAGCTGCTGCTCATATAAACGTTAAAACGCGATAGACACATCAGGTTTTCTTGCACCAGGTCTCTTTAATTCTCTTTTAAACCTGCCCGGTTGTTTAGACCGGAATGAAATAACAAAAGAGAAATGTACTCCTCTTCTTTCTTCTCTCTCGTTTAAACACATACCTGTTTCAAGAAAACTTGATGTGTATAAAAACAGACAAAATTAATAAAGACGATCAGTATTGTCAAAACGATGGCTAAGTTCAGTTATGACGATCTTGGTAAAATTTATTTTGAACAAAAAAAGAAAAACGATGTTATATTACACATTTTAAAAGACCCTTATATGTGCGACCATTTAAAAAGAATTGATAATTTTTTAACGCGATTAAATAATCGGTATAATGAATGTTATAGAAATAAGGAAAAAATTTTTAACTGCAACAAAGAATAGCTTACAAGCGAACTTGTATTTGAAAGCCAACCAAACAAAACCAGCAAATGTGGGCCGACCTGCCAGATCAATTCAGGAGTGTAGTGAAAGCTAACGAAGACGAAAGCTGCAAAGCATTAATGAAGAATTTTTACGTTTATATCTTTTGTTCCGTTAAGACTAAAAACAAATAACATTAATTTTGAGCCATCTACTAGCAAAGAAACCGATATTGACATATGGAAAAACGAAATATGTACCTTCCTAACAAAATATTGCAGACCAATTTAATTTGCTTTTAAGAAGGAAACGAAGGATGTAATATTAGAAGAAGTATCTAAACTTAAACAACAAATAGATAAGCTTCAACCGATAACTTTGTTACTTAACGATCAATAGATTCAAATAAATTATCAAATGTTATTTACAATGATTGATGGAAAAGTTGCACAGGCCATAACTGAAACAAAATCATCTTCGAGCTGTGTTATTTTGCAAAAAAACTGCAAGCCAATTAAGTCATCTTCCAACAGAAGACACTACTTTCCAAGAATCCTATGAGTTTGGCTTGTCCCCACTCCATGCTAAAATTCGATTTATGAAACACATTTTAAAGCTAAGCTATGATTTAGATTTTAAAGGAAGAGTACGAAATATTGACGAAAATAAAGCCAAAAGAGTGGCAAAAAAGAAACACGTACAAGAAAAATATTTAGAATTGGGTTTACTGATCGATCAGCCAAAGCAAGAAGAAGGAAACTCAAATGATGGCAACACAGCAAGAAAATTTTTTTCTGATCCTGAAACTGCTGCAGTTATTACAGGAGTAGATTTTGAATTAATAAAACGCTACAAAATCATACTCCAAGTAATATCAGGCAATAAAAAGGTAAATGCAAGAAAAATTGGTAAGTATGCCAATGAAACAGCGAAACTATACAACGAAAAATATGATTGGAGAAATATGCCATCGACAGTCCCTAAAATGCTATATCATGGGGAAAATATTATTCAACACAATATGCTGCCGATTGGAAATCTTTCTGAAGAAGCGCAAGAAAAAAGCAACATAGATTATAGATATTTTCGCGCGCACAACACAAGAAAGATATCTAGATATAGTGAAATGGAACTCCACCGCTATGAAATTGGACAAAGACGCCAAGCAGCTCCTTGAAGATGAACAGGAGACATACTTAGATGAAAATTTCACTAAGACAGTTAAATGAAAAATGTATTCTATGCAAATTAACATAAAAATTATAGCAAAAAAGCACAATAAATATTGAAAATTTATAAAAGAAATTTTATTTTATTTGGAATAAAAATATTTTCTTATAATTTATGGTAAAACCTTTTTTTGGATATGGATCTCCTACATATCTGTTATGGATTCACGTTTAAAATATATTTAAATTGTTCATATACATATAATAACATTTAAAGCTGTCGAACTTACATTTGTTAGTGGATTATGATCACCAAGGCTATTTTACGAAATTTGACTTACAAGGGCCCTATGAGTAAATGTGGACCGATTCCCCTAAAATTTCACAAGAATTTCAACGACTAAAATAAAATTAGTTTTGCTAAATATTATATCAATATTAATATATTTAAAACAATTAAAAGCTTCAAGCCCGTATTCTAAGTGGTCCATGCGAGAAGAGGGCTAAAGGTCAAAATAAAATGGACCCGGGTGGACGGCTTAATTAAGTATGTAATTTTTTAGTTCAGTTAACGTTACTGTTTATAAAATGCAACGTTAAATCACTACATTCACAAACTTATTTTTTTTAATGCCAATAATACCTATATTTTTAAAAGTCATTTTTCAATCATATATAAGTGTACTTTAATAAGGCCCGATTTTAAAATTAAAACATTAAATTGAAGCTTAAGATGTCTTCTATCCAACAAAAAAAATTTCATTAAAAAATTTCAATCCAGTCAAAAGTTATAGAATTTTGACCGCCAACTCACAAAATGTGCCACTGTGCGCCGGCAGAGCAACTGTGAAAAATTCATCAACTTCTTTGTTGTGGTGAAAACGTGCGATGTCCATGTTCAGGCATATCAAAGTATTTTGCGCAAGAGCAATAAAGATGGAATATTTACCAATCTTGTTCTGTCTCTTTTCTTTCTATTGCAAATGATTGCGGACTAAGAATCTCACGGCGAACATTGTTGCTCAGACATATGTACGGGCATCCATGTCAGTGCATGGACGAAAGTTGGAGATGAGCGGTCTCCATTAGCCATCATCCGATAAAAGCCGCAAAGAAGCCAACTGTTTCAAAACCGGAATAATTTTAGAATGCGATAAATGCCCTTTAATAATGTCAGGTACCATAGCAAATGTTTGCTTGTTTAAACGATAATTAGCTTCAAATCTGGAAATCAGCTTTTAACATACATACATACATACATGAGTGCACAATAAAAAAATACACTTACACTGTCTCCGGCAGCTCAAGTGGATTGATGCAATCCCTCAGTTATATTCGAAATTAACAAAACCAACTTGGTTTAATTGACATAAAAAAACCAACATTGGTTTGCAAAAATGACAATCAGAAAAACCGACATGGTTTTTGTGACATCTACGATTATAATGAAATAAAAGTTTTATCTAAATCACAGCTTTATGTAAATATGTATGTTTTATTTACCTTTACTTTTGAAAAATTGAGGGTCTCAAGAATAAAGTTTGGCGACCACTGTTTTACAAATTTTTTATTCTTTGTTGATATTTGTCTATTGAATTGTACTTTGTAGAACGCGAAATACATCATGCAGGTAGTTTTTTTTTTACAAAATTTCTTCTAATAAAATGTTTAATAACTCAGTAAATTTCTACGGAATTTTTTAAAACAAACCTGCGAATTACTCTTAATCAATTACGTTTTATAAATAAAGTTATAAACAGTACGGTTCCAGTACAAAAATACTGCCTAAGAACGAGTCCAAAGTAGAAAAGTATCGAAAAAACCGAAAAAGTTATATTTGGTGAATAAATACAGACATATGTATACCTGAAATTCATTGAAACGAGATATATGTATATGGTTCAAAAGGTCTTAGTATCTTCTTTCTATATCCGTTTATAAATTTAAAATCGGTTGATAATTAAGTTAGATCGAGGTTGATAAGTGCCTACGGGTACGAAAACCCGGTTTTCCCGTAACTCAAGATTTTGGAGGTGTTTGGAAAATTTTAAATACACAGTTTTGTTATACTCGTCAATACCTACCAGAAAAATAGTAACACTTCGCAGGTATTTTCTTTGTCACACTGTGGAATTAATTAGGCCCGACCAGTGTCGGACATAAATTTAGTGATAGTTATTAATAGGGCAAGGAATCTCATGCACTAGAAAATCGAAAATATGCGCATAAAACATGCACTTAAAATTTGAAAATATGCACTAAAAACACAGAAAATATGCAATTAAAAATATTTTTTTAATATTTTATTTAAAAACAATTTAACAAAAAAAAAGCAGAAAACAATTAAATAAAATATGTATATTAAATACATATGTATCTACATATAAAATTAGTATAAAGAAAAACAAAACAATAAATTCAAAAACAAAAAATTAAGTTAAATTAACGGCCTGGCCCACAATGTCACCAGATATCGTTCGATCGACAACTTGTATTGCAAACAACAATCGAACGATTTCTCGTGACATCGTGGGCCAGGCCGTTAATTTCCATAATTTTGCAGAAAAAATCTCAAAACCAACTCACTTTCCATTTAAAATGTGTTATGTTGTGTAAAGTTACAAATTTTCAGCGAATTCCCCAACAAAACAATAAAAATGTTGTGTAAATATAAAAATTTAGAGTTCAACAGGGTGATTCAGGTAAATATTTTGTAACAAATTATGTGTCAACTTTTACCAGAAGATGTCGCACTAAGTATCAGGAGCGTTTTACTTTTTCAAATGGATGCTAACCAAAATAGCAAAAATATGCACAAAAAACATGCATTTATTGAAAAATATGCGCAAAAATATGCAAAACCGAGTATTTTTAGCAAAATATGCAAAATATGCAAAAACGATTGAATGTCATTTCAAAGGAAATTTCACGATTCGCAAAGATAACTTAACCGTTTCCGTTTTATGATGCCCAGTGAAAACATGCATTTGCATGAGATTCCTAGCCCTAGTTATTAATAATACATAAGTCGTGATAAGCAAAAACAAAAGTATTTTCAAGCATTTTCCTCTGGAATGTTGAGTATTAGAGCCGTTGTGTATTTTTTAAGCGGATGTGTCCAGTAAAATTCAAGATATTACGAGCAAGCGGATTAGGATGAGACTCGAGTTTGGTAAGATATTTGCCTGCGTATTTTGCAATTTCTTCAGTTACTTGTGACATATTCAAATCACGATGTAATTTTGAATTTCTTATGTACCATGGAGCCGATGATATTAATCGCAAAATTTTGTTTTGCTTCGTTTCGATGAATTTTTTATATATTTGAAGCTGAAGCAGTACCCCATAGCTGAATTCCGTAGCACCATATAGGTTTTAAAAGTTTACAATCTAGGGTGAGGGTTGAATTTCTACCAACCAGCCAATGTATCTGAGTTAGTTTAAGTTTCATTTGCGTTAGCTTAGACTATTTCACATGTAAATTTTGAGGAACAATTTGATTATTGATTGTAATGGGGGAACAAGTGTTTTTTCTTAAGGTAAATGTTACCTGAGCACACTTCTGTTCGTTTACCTTTATCCTCCACAAGTTTAACCATAGTTCTAGCTGGGTAATATGTTGCTGAAGATATCGGGAAGCCTAGTGAGGGTTTTCGTGCATACTAAGGCAGGCTGTATCATCGGCAAATGTAGATGTGTGGATATTACTGCTCAAAGGCATATCACAAGTATAAATCAAATACAAAACTGGCCCCAGTACACTCCCCTGTGGCACACGGGATGATATTGTTTCAGGCGTACTCATAAAGTCTCTTTTCACAACAGTGAACTTCCAGGCAATAATGTAACTTTCCAAAAGATTTAGAATGTTTATTGGTAGGTAATTCTTTAATTTTAAAATTAGGCCTTTATGCCACACTTCATCAAATACCTGAGAAACGTCAATAAACAGCGCAGAGCAATACTTCTTTTCTTCAAAAGTTTTTCTTATAAATTGAACTAATCTATGAGTTTGTTCAACGGTGCTATGCTGACTTCTAAAACCAAATCGATGATCCGGTATGCACTCATTATCAGTTAGCATTGGGGACAATTTTATCATGAGTAACTTTTCAAAGATCTTTGACATTGTTGACAGTAAACTTATTGGCCTATATGACCCAGCCTTGGTAAGATCTTTTCCCGGCCTTGGAATCAATTTAACCTTGGCAAGCTTCCAGCTGTTCGGATAATATTTCAGTCGTAAAATGACATTAAAAGTGAATAACAGGATTCTAATTGCAATACGAGGCATTAGCGCATTACTAATTTCATCAATACAATTAGTTTTTGTTCATAACGCATCTTAACTTTTATGGGTCGAGGGGGTAGCGCAACTACACTCGGAAAATCAACAGCACCAGAACATGTGTTTGGGGTAAATACGGATTTTAAATGCTCAGCAAATATTTTACCTTCTTCAGTATCGCTTCTTGTCCAACCTCCGGTAGGTGTGCGCAGAGGTGGCTTAAACTCGACGGGTGTTTTAAGCTTTCTAGCAGCGCGCCATGAAAAGTAATTACATGCTGGTGTGACATCAAGACCTTCTATATAATTTTTAAGAGATGCAATTTTTTCAAATGCAAGCAACTCTTGGAGTTGTTTAGTGCACTCTTTAAATCTAGTTCTATGTTGATGTGATCTGTGCTGTTGCCATTCCCTTCTAGCTCTTCTTTTTTCACACACGAGACGTTCAATATCCGTAGAATAAATTCTGTTTACCCTAGTCTGCGGATAGGCGGTAGTGGCATGTTCAGCAGCCTGTTTAATATTTTCATTAAGATTGGCAATGTTAGATTCAATATCATCGTGTGTTCCTAGCGTAATATTTTCCATCCAATTTATCTTCTTCACATAAGGATGAGGTAAGTCACTTCTTGATGGACTACAAATTCTAACGATCATGGGAGAGTGGTCGGACGAGAGATCTAGAGAAGCCTCAACTTGAATTAAATCCCTAGAGATATTTTTTATGACGCCAAAATCTATAATATCCGGAATTTTTTGTATATCGAAATGACGTCCAAACCCATTTTTGAAATTGTGTTGAACAACGCGCGACCTCTAGGTGTAATAAGACGTGAACCCCAGAACGTATGTTTTGCATTGTAGTCGCCAGCTGCTACAAAACAAGGTCCAAGAGATTTGTAGAAATTTTCGTATTGATCCTCAGTGATTGAAAATCTGGGAGGGGAGTAAATTGATGTTATCACGAAATTTGTACAAAAATGTTCAATGCCAATATTTGTTGCTTGTAGATGTTCTTCACAACTTAGTGTAGAGGAAAAGATGAGCCAACTTATTTCATCACTAACGATTAGCCACCACTGTCAAACTTATATGCATTTTTCACAAGCAGATAAACGACTTGTTTAAAAAATTTGTATAGCAGTCACTCAAACATTTTAGTTTTTTTTCGATACAAGTGGCTTGCTTGCACTGTGAAACTTCACGTTTGGTTAGAGTACATATATTAGTGTTTTGTATTATGGGTAAAACAATTAAAATTCAAATTGATAATTGCCTCCACCTTTTATAATATGCTATTATCAGCTGTGTGGTGCATGTGTTCACATATGTCAAATTTTGACTCAAGTATTGTCTCAGGTTTCAAGCATTGGTTTTTAAAATATTACAAAAATATCGTCTATTCAGTGTTTTCTTGCAACCATATCGAATAGATTCGATATGTATGTATGTATAACTAAATTTAGTAAAAATAATTGATTTTTATTGCTTGTTTTCTTGATGTGTCGATGTTGAGGTTTTTAATGTTCTATTCCAAATAGTCAGCGGGCAAAAACATTCAAAATACACATGAAATCGCCTTTGTAGAGCGAGTGTATTGGAATATTTCATATGGGGTTTACGCGTGCTGATGATTAAATGTTTAAAAATAATTTGTTTTGCTTTCGGTTTTGCTTTTGTTGGTGTTTTTGTTGCTTTTAGTAGGTTATGTCAGCGTTACTCCACAAACAATTTCATAAGCAAGCCACAGACCTTGCGACCGTTGGTACAACATGAGCAGGTTGTGTATGAGATTGTAAAGTGTGTGGGGTCGTCGTATGAAGTTGTGTCTCGGTTGTACGAAATATTAAAAAGATTTGATTTTTTGGCAAGTTGTATAGACAGGTAGTAAAATTTAGGAGTTTGTTCTACAACTTCATTTCATTTTGTTCTTATTTTCGTTGTGGTCATATGAAAAACTCCGCGCTTGCGCGGAAGAATTGCTTTTGTATATGCATCGGAACTTTTGACAAAAGGTCATTGAATACTTCGTCTGACACCCACGTGTAATTTTTATAGTCCATTGGCTCACTTTCTTTTAATATTTCCAAAAGTTTGTTATTAGAATACGTTTTTTTATATAAATCACTGCTTTAACCAAATTCTTTTTTTCTGTCCTTTTTTACGTTCTTCTTCTTCTTATTTTGTCACCAAAATAACCATCCATTACAATACGCGACATAACACCCGATGTCATGTTTACTCCAAAAAAAAATTTAGAAATGAAGTTGTGCTCTAATGTTGTACACGTTGTTGTAAAGTTTGTGGGCAAAACACACAACTTGTTAATCCAACGTGTTGTACCAACGGTCGCAAGGTGTATGGCTTGCAATATTATTGTGTTGCTTGGAGAATGTGATGAATGTAATACGAAAAAGACAATAAAAATACAATAAATTTATGAATTTTTATATTTGCTTCTTTTTAGTTTATTTTGTATTAATTTTTTTTTAGTTTCTTTTGTTTGCCTCTAATGAATAGTCGAGGTGTTATTTTCTTACATATAGCGCTAATTATTTGATATTGAGAAGTGTTACTTCAGTGCACACATACTCAAAGACAACAGCAGTGATAAGCTAATTAGAACAGATTATTTTTTTGGTTACTGTAATCCCAAATGAAAGTTGAATATGTCATGAGTTTGGGCAATTTACAATCTTTCTTTATCTTTATTTTTAGCCAAACTCCACACAAGCAATAATCTTGGCAATAATCTTACCTGTGAGTTGAAGAAAAGATAGTGCGAGAGGGTGATAGGGGAGGAATAGTGATAGAGAAGACAGGTGGTGAAGAAAGAGATATAGGAAAGCTTCATTCTTTTACAACTCTGCTTTTTTGCACGTTTTTTTAATAATGCAGTGTTGCAGCGCCTCTGGTGTCAAGGAGGGGTACTAAATTTGAAGCTATGCTTAATAGCCATTTTATTGGTTATTTTACTTCGCCGGTAATTCTGCTACTCAATACCGACGAAGGAGGGCGCTTTCAGCATCCGCTGAAGCCGATACAAAGTGACACTAATGCACATTAGAAAAATGTGTGGTGTTGTTATTTAATGCCTGTTGGAGACCGGGCTCGAACCCAGTGTTTCAAGTGAGGTCGTTTAAGAAAAGTACATGAGTTGTTTTGTTAAGAATTTATTTTGTACCATTTGCTTTTTTATGCTGACCTTTTTACAACGCCGTTCTTAATGAATAATAAAGGCCGGGGCACAATGAATCCGTCATACTTACGTTAAACTTCGCCTTTTTCAACTGACATTAACGCAACGACGGTGAAGGTTGGCACAATGAGTACTTTATTAACGGAAGCATTTGAACAGCTTCTATAGGTCGATTCTCAAATTTATTTATTAAATTCAACCTTTTGTATTTATTTCGTTTATTTCTTATGTTTAATTTTATTTTTGCTGCCACAAAACACAAAAATCTAAATCGGAACATATAAAAAAACCAACCAATATCTGTTAAACTACTCAACGTGCGCAAAAAGTTAAAAGTTGACCAAATTTAGTACTTAGCTTTGACGGACACGTACTGAATGTAACCGATCTCATAAGAGACCATATATTTCAACTTAGCTGTCAGTTGAAAAAGGCAAAGTTTAACGCATGACCGATTCATTGTGCTCCGGCCTTAACTTAACTCTACGTCAGTCTTGCCAGTGTTACCCTCAAGATAACTTACATCCG